>CM029601.1:35031402-36315156 GCA_017311375.1 Mytilus coruscus | reverse complement strand
TCAACCAACTGTAGCAGACATCCAGATTTGTTCCTGATTAATAGTGTTGGTTGCGCAAGACAAATGTTTAATACGAATATGAATCTGATTACAAAAGATTTATTCAAGCGTACAGCAAAACAACACCCTCTCAGCATGTAACAGTATCTATATTTAAACACAGCAAAACTACACCCTCTTCCATGTAATAGTATCTATATTTAAACATAAAAATATGTCCAAGATCTATGCAAAGACAACGAAACCAGATGAACACAGGAAATAGTCTAAAAGCGTTAAAAAAAAACCGCGCACATTCGTTTTAAAAGAATATGCTGAGGTAGACTCTAAGAACATTTGCGTTGGCTATTATAGTCCTTTTGTACTTTTAAGACATTTTCATCAATAATCCAGATAAAGAACCACAAAAGTCATTGTTCATTTTATTTCAAAGAATTTGGCTCCATAGGCGACCTTAAATGTTATATTGTATGGCAATTTGTTTAAAAAAAGGAAGGAGCAAATTTTAATGAATAAAGCTACGAGTTTGTTTTGTTGTGTCAAAGACTTGCCTCGGAAAAGACTTGTCAGAATCATAGGTAATAATTTCAATTTGTTTTGGAATAAGCGGTCCCGATAAATCTCAGTTGGTACTCCAGATTGATTAGTTTTTGCGAGAGAATTGAACACTAACCTCAATTGAAGTATACTTATTTAAAATAATATAAGTCCAATATTTGATCGTCTCAGTTAAATATATATATTTATTCATAAGTTGTCTAAACTCGGAAAGATTAAAATGTGTATATATAGGATGACGCTTGTCCATCGCTCATGACCTCTAAATGTCTATTTTGTTTTGTTTTCATGTGTTGTTTGGTTGCTGTCGTAATGTTGATAACTTGTCTTCTTTTTTTTTGCAGTTTTTCAAATGAATATATCTCTTTCTGGTGACTTCTCAGTCTCGTCGACTCGTTTACGTCTGAATGTTGCATGCCGTTGTGTACTTGTTTGTTTCTGATGTCACATTGCTTTATTTACATGCATATATAACATGGATGTAGACAGTGGAGGCAACAAGAGATTAAATACAGTTACAACAGGTCATAATTGTTAATGTCGTTTTTCATGTCTGCATCCGTGTACCGCCTCCGGCAATTACTCCCGTCGTTTGATTTGACAAACTTTTGCAACACTCAATAAAACATAAATGAAATATAACATTACACATTTATCATGTTCTGTAATTCATTTTCCATGGTGGGATATCGAGCTTAATTGATTAGATATTGGGTAGTAAACATGAGAGAAAAACAGCGATGTGTCACGGTCTAAAAAATGGTTCTGTTATAGGTTAGTTTGTCATACTGATGTAAATTGCCGATTTTTCAAAGACGCTAATTTTTTTCTTCATAATTTCAGTCTCTTTACTGTTCAATATATAGATTATAAGTGCGTACATGTTTTCATGTCAAAACAATCGATAATAAATGAGTGCAATGCTTTTGTTTCTTTTTGCTTCCAATTGTCAACCCAGAAAAAGACCTGGACATGACATTGCCTTAAAAGAGGGAAGACATCATCCATGACCCCTTCTAAACTAATGACTGGTTTCGGTAAAATGTCCACAAAATATTTTCAAAATAATGCTGTGTTAAATGTAGTAGTTATCTACATTTGTATTACTGTTATCTTTATGGTTTAAAGTTCCCAATAGAAAAACATGCTCATATTCACCTAGTCGAGTCGGCAATTTTAAACCGTAATTCCTCATAAAACAATTGACAAGTTTTCAATGAACTATCACAAAATCTTTCTACCTTAATGCCATTATGTAATGTCGATTGTGTTTACCATAATATAGACTGTCATTTGCACAAAAGGAAGTGGGCATCTTGTATGCAGTATCCGTAACTTCTGATAAGATAACCAACTGACTGCGCATGTTACTTCCTTTTTGTCGTCCAACTGACTTTTTTTTGGAGTTTCCCATAGCAAAACACTGACATTTGCCAAATCTAACAAATGGGTAGATATATGCATCTGTTAGCTTTGCCGACATTTATCCCCTCGAATGTTCCAGTATTATTGCTTAACATTTGGTGTTTTTCAGCAAATTTTCGATATATAACTTACATTAATATGTAACCGAGCACAAAAGGTGCAGTTGCTTTGGATCATTCAAATATATAGATCCAAAACCTGTTGGCGCAACCATTCCTCGTTTAGATTATTCCAGAAAAACTGGAATCGGTATTAAAAACGCATACATATACTGATCTGAAAACGAATTCAGACATAACTCTTATAATCAAATAATGATACTTAGTGAATACATAGTGATATTTAATCATTATAGGATTCATCAGTAATTTTCATTTCATTGCCGAAATCATTTTGTTGTGGGAATTGGGTAACATAGGTTAAATGTTGTAGAATGATTTGTTTTTGTTATTGTTTTCTTCTTTTATTCTTTAAACTGTCTATTTCTGTTATGTTACCACACTTTACTTCAAGCTGCATTAAAAGCGTTGAATATTACCTTTCGTTTCACAAATATTAAACATTAGAAATCAAGAAAACAAACTGTAAAGATATGTTAAGCTTCTACAACAATCTTCTACCACAACTTTCAAAAAAACAAATCCAAGTCAAGCAAATAATTAGCATATTATCTTTTTTCCAGAGGTTTCCACGCGACGTGTCACAAAAGAAACCAAACGACACAGATATTTGACAAGTAAGAACAGTACATTGATGACAGAATACGTTCTAAATAATTCTGAAATGAAGACGTGCTTCATTCATTACTGAGATGTAATTGTCTATAATTCAGGAAGTGTCGAGCAAGATACCATATCGTAGTAGATGTGTGTCAAACCCATATTTTTTAACAAAAAATATATCCCGAGTTAAATGATTCATTTCGTAAATACTCTTCATACGTCAACATTTTTATCAAATTATCTGACAGGAGCAAAACTATGAGTAACTTCAGTGGAGTCGATTCAGTTTCAGTTTGTATTGTCATTTTGAGAATTTTATAGATAATGTTGCAATACAAGATATGAACTTAGGAAATTACAATAATAAAACATTGGTTAGCATACTGATTTCAGGTTTGTATTTTGTAAAACATTTCTGGCTACTCATTTTTTAAAACCATTATTCATAGATATAGGAAGATGTGGTGTGAGTGCCAATGAGACAACTCTCCACCCAAATAACAATTTATAAAAGTAAACCATTATAGGTCAATGTACGGCCTTCAACACGGAGCCTTGGCTCACACCGAACAACAAGCTATAAAGGGCCCCAAAAGTACTAGTGTAAAACCATTCAAACGGTAAAACCCACGGTCTAGTATATATAAAAACGAGAAACGAGAAACACGTATAAATTACATAAACAAACGACAACTACATGTCGATAAATAAAAATAATAAATTTGGTTGTAAATAGATATATTATTTCAGTAAGGGTATTTTTCGAGTCGAGAAAAGGTAAACGTTCCTTATAGCCACTTAAGCCGAGGGAAGTTCCTTCTCAAGATTAGGACAGGAAATAGCTTCCCTAAAACCGCTATTTTTCGCAAAATCCCTTCCTGAAATGATATATCTGTTTAACTACACGAATATCGAAAGAAATAATCGAATCAAACATGCATTCGAATTAATTCCGTTATTCTTTAGCTATCAACTCCATGGGTTCCTGTTCGGCATTAAACCCTTGCTAAAGTGGGGCATCCGTTTATCTGTGCGGGATGTATACATACGCTATCACGTCCAGTCGGACTAGTGACGTTAAAGTAACACGATACCGAATGGCATATCTCCCGATTTCCAAACTGTTTGGCACACTAGTTTGTACTTTGAATCGAGTTACATCGGAATATGTAATAAAAAATGTCTGTATATTTGTGAAACGAAAGGTAATATTCAACGCTTTTATTGCAGCTTGAAGTAAAGTGTGGTAACATAAAAGAAAGTTTTCATAGGAAAACGTCAATTTTGGCGACAAAGGAGAAGGTCCGGTAAGGGCTTATTTTGGCCTAAAATTTGAAGTACATCTGATGAAACATTTCTGACATTTTTTAAACACTGAAGTGTCTAATTCAGTCGATTCAATTACTTTTTGTAAAACATTTGAACTGATATGGTCATGAAAGGCGTCTAAATTCAAGCTTAAATATGAAAAATCTATCAAATATGCCACAAAACGTCACTTTTCAGATGGTTTTTGTCTAATATGAAAGTGGCCGCATTCGTGTCCAGTCTCAACCTTTATATATGTTATGTATTATCATCAATTGCAACATATATTTAAATATTATACATGAACACAAGTGCGGCCACTTCCATTTTAGACAAAAACCGTCAAAAAATAAGCACACATGTAAAATTGTGAAGATTTCCGTATATTTGCATGAATTAATGATACTTTTACCTGATGCATGCACATTGTATTGTCAAAAACAGCTCATATTTATGTAACAAAAGTATATTACTTTCCAATAAATAGATAAAAGTTTACATTTTTAACAAATTTTTGAAATGCTATATTTTGGAGCCAAAAAAGGGTCTTACCGGACCTACTCCTTTACATAGATATATAGGGAAAATGCCTTTTTTTCGGCTTATCTTTTATAGATTTTCCAATGAATGGCTATGTTCTTATATACGGAGAAAAACAAAAAACTAACATAATATCCAGGATTGCATACTGAACCCATACACGTATAGAAACCCATATGTCACCATCCTTGTTTTTGAGATAAATGGCTTCAAAATTGATAGATACGCTTAGAATTTGACCGAAAAAGTGTGACGTTATTGAATACAGGATATAACGTTATTCCTACTAAGAGGTATTGAAAAAAATATGTGTCGGAATCTGAATGGTGTTTATTTTATTTTCATTTCCACTGTCGGGTTTCGTAAATTTCCTAGTAATTCAATAGAAAATTCTACTGATATAATTTTATTTCGTCGTGCACATGGAAATTTCACTCACATGAATTAAGATTCACATTAATCTCGTCTGGTTTTCACCTCAAACGAGCAATTGGTTGGTTTCACGTGAATCTTATGATAATAGTTCATGTATAAATCACCTGAATTTTGTACACGTTAAATTCACGTAAATTAAAGAAAAACACTTATTTATTTAAACAATATCTCTATTTTAAAATTTAATTAAAATCATGAAAAATTACTTTTTTTTTGTAAAGTTCACATGAAAATCACATGAAAAATTCCACGTGAGATTCATTCGAATAACTGATTCTTCAACTTATAACTCCATCATATTAGACAATGGTGATGCAATTGCTGCATCCATACATGAATAAAGTGCTACAAAAATTTGATTAAATAAACAGTTTTTCACTTGTTTGGATTAATGGTTGTTTAACGTTCAGTGGCAAATATTTCATGCATGTTCGGGACGATACAATATACAATTTTGAAAACAGTTGTGTATAAAAGACACATTTGATGCACAAATCAAAAAGGTTAAACATTCTGTCAGTTGTGAAAGTTATAAAGGAAATAAACATCCTGATAAAAATACTAAAAAATAAAATAACAAAAATACCTAACTCCAAGGAAAATTCAAAACGGAAAGTCCCTTATAAATGACGAAATCATAAGCTAAAACACATCAAAAGAATGATAAACAACTGTCATATTCCGATTTTATTTCAAATTCTAAGCGTTAACTAGTTACTAGTATTATAATATATCCATGTACACACGTACACACGTACACACGTAAAAAAATCAAGATTTGTATTTGAACGTTTAATGTCATGCAAATTTACAGATAGTGCAGTATCTTTTGTGTACATTTTTTTTTATTTTCACTAGATATTAGAGCGACTCTTTATTCAACTTTACTTGCAAGACGTATTTTTACGCGTACATCATATCGGAATCCGAAAAAAAACTCGAAACAGAACGTTATAATTTGACGTTTTTTCATGGCTAGAAACAACGTCATAGAGCTTTTATGTCACAACCAAATTGCGTTAGTTGATGAGCATAAACAATAGGCTGTTTGGTCTTTAACAAAATTACGTTTATTACTAAACTTAATGAGCGAAAATCGAGAAGGGCAATATGTCTTAAAGACACCATTTCAAATCATAGTTATAACTTCACCATACACAATAGTAGTGGCGACCATGCATTTGGTCTCTTGTGGAGAGTTGTCTTATTGGCAATCATACCACATCTTCTTATTTTTATATTTGGTTCATAGTTGGGTAAATGCATATTATTTGACGAGTTTTATTTTTTTTTCCATTTGCATTCGATAATTAGATAATTTCTAAACCTATAAAAATTGTCACTATGCAGCCAAATTTTAATTGTAAAATTCAGACGTGCTTAAATCACGTTCTGATATAATTGTCTGATATTCAGGAATTGTCAGTAGAGATGCCCTGTCGAGTAAGACATGTGTCCCATTTAATCATTGTTTCGTCTTTTGTCCTTCTCTCGCATGAAAGTGCATGAAATTAACCGAAATAAACGCTAATCAGAAACTTTTTTCAGACTTGCATTTTCTGGAGTTTGCGGTCAAATAAATAGTGATAATTAGAACTTATATTATAACACTAAGTTTTGTCCCGAGCCCTATAACAATTCGAATAAGTTATGTCATAATCTACATAAGTTCCATCGTGCAGCGTAATTGATTGATAAACTGAAGGGTTTGTTGAATACTTGCACAAGCAAACAACCCCACTATATTTAAGAAAACACAAAATGAAGAAAGGTTCTGAATCAGCTTAGATATAATGTAATGCAGCTCCAAAGTTAATAGGTTTGAACAATGAATAATAAACAATGCATATGTTTTTTCTTACTTTTTTTTGTTGTTGGGTTGCTGTTTCATAGACGTAAATCTCACATCTCGATTTATTCACTAAAATGAAAAAAAAGGTTGATTTTATGCAGTCATTTCAATTGTGGTTTTAGCCAAGTCATGTTAGGGCACATTTACAATCATTTATGATAACGTTTATACTAAATTTTGGGCCAAATATAGGATTATTGTCCCTCCATCTTTGAAAGAAGGCTAAAACTTAATATATATTTATATTTCAAAAAGTCTTACACAGAGAATTACATTGTTTCCAAGAAATAAGGGCGTTGGGTGCATTATCATGATCACTATGGTTTGTTTTCTTGTTTATATATTACTTAGTTATTGATGTACAAATATCTTCGCATTAAATATAAAAAAAAACTAAATCCTCTGAAACCTTAAACCTGGGAAATTTTGTATACTCTTTCAGTACCTTGATTAAGTCGATAAAGCAAGGTGGGCTACATAGCCAATAATACTGACTATAGATATTTAGGATGAGGAGAATTATCGACCACATATCTTAATCCTGCACGAATTATCTTTGATTGTCTGGTTATTTTCATTTTCTGATGGAATATATTTGTAGTTTCACTGTCCGTTTTGATTATTGCATTGCAGAAGGACACAAGAATTAAAGTATAGACAAAAGGTGCAAATTTCCGATCAATTTTAGTGCAGGTGTATAAAAGTATAAAGCGCAAATGTCCATGGTAGTGTCTGGACCGCATAGCATAGTCCTTTCGGAAAAACCGGAAAAATACGCAAATGTCCTGTACGCCTCTTGCTATTGTCATAAAATAAAGTAAAATAACACTTTAGATATTTTCAGTCATATTTTGGTGGTTTTGTTTTGAGATTTGATTATTTTTTAAGTTCATAGTTTGAATTGCCTGCTTTGGTATTTCGTTTAGTATCGCCTATATCATCGATAAATATGCTGTCTTGCAATGCTAAATTATATTTCCTTCACATTGCGTTTATTTAATCAGAAACTTTTCCGAGAACCTAATTTTCTCACTCCTTCGCTTTCAATTACATTAAAACTGCACCAATTTTTACCCCCTCAACAATAGATCTTAGAAGATCAATGGTCGTTCAGAAATGCACAGAAAGAACCGGAAAATACTTACCATAATTTCAGAATAAATGACAGGAAGATTTTCAATATATTCCCGTGTTAAACATGGCCCAATTCATCGATGCCAGGGCCATTATTATTCTAAGTGTTATGTACAATGTTAAATGACCATCGATTTACATGTTTTCTATGACGCTTCATTTCATCATAACACTTCAAAAGGTCAAACTATAAGAAATTAGCCGATTTTCCCAGGTGCAGCTTGCTCTGCGTGAACTTAAATCTATTTCATTGGAGATTTTAAAAGAAGAAAAATTATCATGCTTAGAACTCATAAAACGAACAATCGATTTTGATTGAAAGTCCAATATATCTTTGAACTAATAATACCGCAACATTGCACGCCCGCTCCCGTTCGAACCTGTTTCCGGTAGTCTGAAATATGGCGGCTATTAATGCAGTTACCTTTGCCAAGCTTTTGTTTTTGTCATTTGGTATCCAAGGCGGAACTATAGACAGGATGCGACGCGTGACAGTCACAAATTACGTTCTCGTGTTAATTCAACAGCACGGCAAACAAGTTTCCGGAACGAGCACGAAGGAGAAATGAGGACTGAAATACAGTTAGACAAGGTCGTGTAAAAAGGGAAGTTAGTTGCGTCTTTGAATTTATCGGTTTTTGATGATAACATTTGCTTTGCTCTGCTAGATAATAAGCTTGATGACATGAGTAAAATTAGATAATTGAAGAGATAAGTGTCTTTCGAATGCATAGATTAAATAATGAATTCATTAGGTATTTAGTAAATACGTAGAAATACTAGTATTGATATTACATAACTTGAAAAATCAGCCTGTTTCTAAACAATAACAGAAATAAATACACCAAGTATCATAATGTGGATAAATGCCAAAAATCCTTAAAATTATCTGAGGGTAAAAGACTCTAATGTACTCACAGATCACTGTGTAATGTTTAGTTTCGTAATTCGTATTGTGCATTTAACACAATCGTTATACTTTTAGTCATGATTTTATGAAAAATCAAAGAAAAATTTTAACACAATATGGGAGGATATTAGGTAGATAATTTGATGACACCTATTAGTGTAACTGAAAGTTCGACGAAAAACCGGTGCGTCAAGTTATGTTTGCCCAACATATGCGCGAACAAAAATCCACGTTTTCCCGACAAACCACTTTACGTCAGCACGAAATTTACCTGTTGAAAACTACTTACTCCTTTTGCTCGAAATTGATTTAAGTGTCTATTGAAAAACTGATTGAAAAATCGCAAAACTTTGAAATAACTATAATGAATTCTGAAAAAAAAACTAAATAGATTAAGATTAAAAAAAGTAAATTGAAATGACAATTTGGAAATCGACATTGAAGATGGAGGTTATCATCCCGTTGACAACAAGCAAAGGTAAAAAGTTCTCGATATTGGATATACTTTCCGTGATTAATTTTAACAAAATATTTGCCTGAAAGTTCAGGTTAAACACAGATAATACAAGTCAAGTTCGCGCAAACGTAAATACCAGTTGTTCGCGCAAACACAATACCTGTCAAAATTCAAGTCCGCACATATATACGGCCGCCCGAAAAAATACTACTTATCAATATCATAATTGGGGGTAATAAACATGTAATATCATACGCGAAAGCAATTCCATTAATTACTAGTATTTCTCAAATAAGGAGAAAAATTAAATAAAAGTTACACATACATTTTAAGGAAATAAAAAGGACCACATTTTGCATTCTGATATTGAAACGAACAAGACATAATTGAAATTGCATTCATATATATGAGCAGAGTATGCAGTCCCGAGATCAGTACATTCAATTTTCAGAAATTAGCATATTATTTTCACAAAATTTAAAATGAACTTAACTATAAGCATAGAATTTAAGAATCATTTGACATTTTTTAATCAAAGCTAAATGTATCATTAGAGTAATTAATCTTCAAGCATCCATGGTGGTCTAGCACCTGTGTCTTACTAGTTATAAAAAGGAAACTTACAAAGCAGTTTAATTAGAAGAATATGTAATTCTACATCAGTAACTTGTCATGATTATTTTTTCAAGTGGCAGAAATTTCGATGTTTATCAGATTAAGAAAATGCTGACAAAATTAAAAGTAAATAAAGGTCAGAGTTTAACGTTCATTACTGGACACTTTTTGCCGAGCTTCCTGTTCAAGTTTAGCTACGGGGTTAAAATACTCATTAAATGCCATCTCCCTCACACCTTACCCACAACACTAGCCATAACCCGAATGCCAAAACCAAACCGAAAACAAACCCTAGTCGAAAAACTTGCTCTTTACAGAACCCTAGACCTTAAATACTTGGTCCCATAGACCGTTAATTGAATATTTTAGTATGTTTCTCCAAGTGATTTCTGTGTCAGTTGTTTTGTTTGTTTTTTTGTTTTTTTGTTTTTGATGTTGTTTAGAATTTCAAATTTATGAAATTTTCGATCAAACAGTTGGCATCTATTGTACAAAAACTGCAAGGGAAACTGAAAACAACACAAGTAGTGCATTTTGACTTATCCAGTCACCTTCTATTATTATGTAGATAGACGTTACCTGACACAGATAAATACGACACGAGTTTGTGTTCAAATTACACTGTGAGAAAATTAAATTCTAATTTGATTTTCAATATTAATCTCAAATAACTTGTTTAATAATACAACACTAGTCAATTATCCTGAATTTCATTTCGTTGAACAATAGAACCTGCAAGTGACGATGGGATTTCCGGAAGTCGACCCCAATTGATCGATATTTCACACGTGACGTTTAAAGAAAGAAGCGCTAGTACCGGTAGTCTTAATTATAAACCCATAATTAACTTCACTTAGCTATAATCCACGTTTAATCTTGTTAAGGGTACTCATCTGTGATTTTTTACAAAAAATTTAATCCCATATTGTTTAAAAGTCACCGCGAATGCAAAATTCTTGCAATTGTAAATAAAAAACAATGCGAATATATACCAAAGATCTAGAAAAGCTAATGGAATATGATGGTACTCACATGTTTGTATACCAAACACAATGTTGAATTATAATCGGATTTAGAATTTATTTCGACTTCAAAATATCAATTCCAAAAGGTATGCAAGGTCCATTAGCAGCCCAAGGTCTTTTAAGAAGATAAGACGATAAAAAATACATAACAATAAAATAAATCAAAACAAACTATCGTCTTTTCCATGGCGCCTGGAATAAAAATGAGATTCTTTTGTAAATATAGGATTCTTTTCTAGACGCTTTCAAAAGCTTTCAGTCCTTTTTGAACAAGATTTGAGATCTATTAATAGATATAGGAAATTGTTTTAAATCTATAGAAACATTCTTATTTTATTCAATAAAACGTAACACTCCCCATAAAAAAAGCGTTGAGATTTCTACTTGTGTCTAAATGCTAGATAGCTCGAACAGACTGATTTCCTACTATCATATTTAAAGCTTTTGTAAGAAAAAGACTTTTGTAGTAAATACTTTATTTATCTCAAATAGCAAATTTCTTAACTTTCAAAATCTTATGATATTTAGATATCTTATAGTATATATACACACAAAAGCTCCTCACGTTTTGGCCATCCTGCACAAAGTGCAAATAAGACTGATAGTTTAGAGTTAATTTCGTGGGTTGGTGCGAGGGGCAAGCGGATGGGAAAAGAGGGTATTTTGTGTAATTAACCCCCTCAACCATTTTTAACCCACTTCCTTCATCTTTTTTATAAATTTGCATAGACGTTGAAAATGTGCTCATCTCTTGTGTACACATTGTAGAGCATTTCTGCATATTTTTAAGATTATGAAACTTCGTCAACTTCCAGCGGCATTTTCGATGAAAGGTATCCATTTTGTGTAACCAACTTCGATAGTTTCCAACTGTCTTGAATGTGAGTATATAGAGGAAATTGCTTATTAAAGTCAATTTGAAAACTTTTGTAGATGAAATTCGGTCAATTTCGGGCAACATGCCTAGTTTTTTATAATCAACTCCTTGTACAGTTTTAAACCTACAGCGTCCTTAGGCTATCCAGAAAACGAAAATGCGCTTTTAAATTTAGTGCGTCCGAAGCGCTTTTCTGGATTTACCTTCATCAGCAACGCTCAAACCTTAAAAATGGAAAATCACGAAGGTAAAAATACTTGAATCCTTAAGGAGCTATACGATCAAAATGGACATACAAAGAATAGCCACAAATCCACCTACTGGCAATTTTTCCTGAGGTATCTGGAACCTTATTTTTTTAATATATTTTTTTAATTTCATCAACAGAGAATTAACAATGGTATTCTATAAACCATACCAGCACTAAAGCTGAGGAGATGATACCACTGGGGAACTAGCAGCCTACCAGCGGTGATGTCAATCCAGTGCTAGAAACTGAAAATAACACTTTGTGTATAGATTTGGTGCCTCCAAATAACTTATACCTTCTTGAGAAACGCTCATCGTCAAACGTTTGAAGGTCAAGGATGTATGAATACTTAAATACGCGAGATGCTTTAAGAAAATGCTGACAAAATTAAAAGTAAATAAAGGTCAGAGTTTAACGTTCATTACTGGACACTTTTGCCGAGCTTCCTGTTCAAGTTTAGCTACGGGGTTAAAATACTCATTAAATGCCATCTCCCTCACACCTTACCCACAACACTAGCCATAACCCGAATGCCAAAACCAAACCGAAAACAAACCCTAGTCGAAAACTTGCTCTTAACAGAACCCTAGACCTTAATTACTTGGTCCCATAGACCGTTAATTGAATATTTTAGTATGTTTCTCCAAGTGATTTCTGTGTTTGTTTGTTTGGTTTTTTTTTGTTTTGTTTTTGATGTTGTTTAGAATTTCAAATTTATGAAATTTTCGATCAAACAGTTGGCATCAATTGTACAAAAACTGCAAGGGAAACTGAAAACAACACAAGAAGTGCATTTTGACTTATCCAGTCACCTTCTATTATTATGTAGATAGACGTTACCTGACACAGATAAATACGACACGAGTTTGTGTTCAAATTACACTGTGAGAAAATTAAATTCTAATTTGATTTTCAATATTAATCTCAAATAACTTGTTTAATAATACAACACTAGTCAATTATCCTGAATTTCATTTCGTTGAACAATAGAACCTGCAAGTGACGATGGATTTCCGGAAGTCGACCCCAATTGATCGATATTTCACACGTGACGTTTAAAGAAAGAAGCGCTAGTACCGGTAGTCTTAATTATAAACCCATAATTAACTTCACTTAGCTATAATCCACGTTTAATCTTGTTAAGGGTACTCATCTATGATTTTTACAAAAATTTAATCCCATATTGTTTAAAAGTCACCGCGAATGCAAAATTCTTGCAATTGTAAATAAAAAACAATGCGAATATATACCAAAGATCTAGAAAAGCTAATGGAATATGATGGTACTCACATGTTTGTATACCAAACACAATGTTGAATTATAATCGGATTTAGAATTTATTTCGACTTCAAAAATATCAATTCCAAAAGGTATGCAAGGTCCATTAGCAGCCCAAGGTCTTTTAAGAAGATAAGACGATAAAAAATACATAACAATAAAATAAATCAAAACAAACTATCGTCTTTTCCATGGCGCCTGGAATAAAAATGAGATTCTTTTGTAAATATAGGATTCTTTTTCTAGACGCTTTCAAAAAGCTTTCAGTCCTTTTTAGAACAAGATTTGAGATCTATTAATAGATATAGGAAATTGTTTTTAAATCTATAGAAACATTCTTATTTTATTCAATAAAACGTAACACTCCCCATAAAAAAAAAAGCGTTGAGATTTCTACTTGTGTCTAAATGCTAGATAGCTCGAACAGACTGATTCCTACTATCATATTTAAAGCTTTTGTAAGAAAAAGACTTTTGTAGTAAATACTTTATTTATCTCAAATAGCAAATTTCTTAACTTTCAAAATCTTATGATATTTAGATATCTTATAGTATATATACACACAAAAAGCTCCTCACATTTTGGCCATGCTGCACAAAGTGCAAATAAGACTGATAGTTTAGGTTAATTTCGTGGGTTGGTGCGAGGGCAAGCGGATGGGAAAAGAGGGTATTTTGTGTAATTAACCCCCTCAACCATTTTTAACCCACTTCCTTCATCTTTTTTATAAATTTGCATAGACGTTGAAAATGTGCTCATCTCTTGTGTACACATTGTAGAGCATTTCTGCATATTTTTAAGATTATGAAACTTCGTCAACTTCCAGCGGCATTTTCGATGAAAGGTATCCATTTTGTGTAACCAACTTCGATAGTTTCCAACTGTCTTGAATGTGAGTATATGAGGAAATTGCTTATTAAAGTCAATTTGAAAACTTTTGTAGATGAAATTCGGTCAATTTCGGGCAACATGCCTAGTTTTTTATAATCAACTCCTTGTACAGTTTTAAACCTACAGCGTCCTTAGGCTATCCAGAAAACGAAAATGCGCTTTATAAATTTAGTGCGTCCGAAGCGCTTTTCTGGATTTACCTTCATCAGCAACGCTCAAACCTTAAAAATGGAAAATCACGAAGGTAAAAATACTTGAATCCTTAAGGAGCTATACGATCAAAATGGACATACAAAGAATAGCCACAAATCCACCTACTGGCAATTTTTTCTGAGGTATCTGGAACCTTATTTTTTAATATATTTTTTTAATTTCATCAACAGAGAATTAACAATGGTATTCTATAAACCATACCAGCACTAAAGCTGAGGAGATGATACCACTGGGGAACTAGCAGCCTACCAGCGGTGATGTCAATCCAGTGCTAGAAACTGAAAATAACACTTTGTGTATAGATTTGGTGCCTCCAAATAACTTATACCTTCTTAAGAAACGCTCATCGTCAAACGTTTGAAGGTCAAGGATGTATGAATACTTAAATACGCGAGATGCTGTATGAGGAACATGGACAGAAAAATAGTAGCCAAATCCGTCAAAGGTTAATTTTGCGCGTAGAATATGAAACCATAAGTTTTTCTTAAAAATGTCTAAATTAATCAACAGAGAATTTAAGAAAACTATCTTAAAAATCATGCCAATATCAAAGCTCTGATTGTTTTACACGTGTCTGTCCTAAACATTTGATGAAGACAATTCTAAGAAATAAGAAACAAATATTAACCATTTTGAGGATTATAGTGGAAGGATAATCTTGAAACTCAGAGAACATTTTATAGTATAGTAAAACGAAATCTTATAAAGTGATATATTATGCTTTATTGTTTTACGAGCTAGGCCTATTGTATTAACAACTATCTTGTGTTGAAGACTGTTTATTACTTTCTAGACGTCTTGTGATAGTGTGTGTCGTTTGGTTACTGTCTTATTGACTTAAACACCACAGTTCCTGTTATAGATATATTCAAGTATGTTTTTTTTTGTGTTGTAAAAAAAAAAATATAAAAAACCAAGATATAAGAACTATGAAAACCAACAATCCAAAATGGGAGACAATACCATTAACAAAAACAAAAGTGTCGAAATTAGCAGCCTACAAATCAACACAGATAACGAAAGATTGAGAAATAAAAACTCCACAAAAAACTAAGATGAACTTGAAGGTGCCACGGAAGGGCAGGTAGTTTCTGCTATACAAATTACATCCTCTACATTGTTAATAGGTTTCTTCACCAAATCAGGACGATATTTCATTCGAATCATTTCACTGGTGGTTATTTTGCTGAAGTTACCAATGTATATAGATATTGATTTTCAATGCATTTATCTTGACTTACTATTCCTATTCTGTGAATAGAAAACTTTGTTCATCTATTGCTGACTCGTATTTTTACAGTTTTCTATTATTAAGAAGTTCTAAAATACTTTAGGAACAAAACTAAAATACATAAAAGGGTAATTTATTCAATTCTACTTATATTCAAAAGTATACAGTTAAACAAGTATACTGTAAGAAAACTATATCATATGTTAATTACTTTTCACTTCTGTTCTTTGAATTGATTCTTCCTTTTCTTAACATGATTTACTCTGAATTAAAGTTCATGCAAATTCCAAAACCAGACCACGAATCAATCAACCCTGGCATTTCTCGCCTAGCCAACGAAAACAAGTAGATCAAAGGCCCATTTAAGTACATATTATCCCTTTATCCGTGGAATCATATTCTAATCCTTCAGTAAACAGTCCTTGTCTATCAGTCGGAATATAGTCGTGTGTTATAAGTGATAACAAAGTGGCCTACTCCCGAACATCATTTGTCAAATCAGGGGGTCTCTCCAATATTTCATTGCCTTCAATGATAGAAACTAGTCTCTCGTGTCAAACATTTTATTCTGTGTATCTGGTAGTCTTCTCAACACACTACTGCTTCTACACAGGAAAGATCACCCGGACACTATCTCAAATTTTAACTAGGTAAAGGTAACTGTCAAAATCTGTCTACATCCCGACATCTCTTCAGTTAAGGAACTAACCGCCTATTTGCTTTTAATTCATGAAGTCTTTGATGTGTTGTTATAGAAGTCAAAGATCATGAAACACCAAAGTAAAAGAACCCGCCTTATACACGAAGGGCTATTTTCCACTTTTCATACGATCTCCAGTAAAAAGGCGATATTGAGGTAAAATAAAATATAAAAGATAATAAAAAAAAATGTATAGAACAATAACACCCTTATCCCTTTACAAATAAAAATAACAATTCTCCTTTGATTGGTTATTTTATTCAACATTTAACACATTTTTCTATTTTAATATATAATTTATTACTCCGGTTTTCGGCAACAACTTTTTAATCTGTTTTGATTTTGTTACACTCAAACTAAAGACTGAAAAACATGTTGGAGAAACAAATTCCTCTGTTTGAAAGTTACATTTTCAGCTCTCTATATTTAAAATAAACAGATTTCAAAGTGCTCGCTAAAGCTAGAATGTTGAAAATCTAAAATTTAACTTTGATGTGTTGTTACAGAAGTCAAAGATCATAAAACGCTTTCAAAAGCTTTCAGTCCTTTTAGAACAAGATTTGAGATCTATTAATAGATATAGGAAATTGTTTTAAATCTATAGAAACATTCTTATTTTATTCAATAAAACGTAACACTCCCCATAAAAAAAGCGTTGAGATTTCTACTTGTGTCTAAATGCTAGATAGCTCGAACAGACTGATTTCCTACTATCATATTTAAAGCTTTTGTAAGAAAAAGACTTTTGTAGTAAATACTTTATTTATCTCAAATAGCAAATTTCTTAACTTTCAAAATCTTATGATATTTAGATATCTTATAGTATATATACACACAAAAGCTCCTCACGTTTTGGCCATGCTGCACAAAGTGCAAATAAGACTGATAGTTTAGGTTAATTTCGTGGGTTGGTGCGGGGCAAGCGGATGGGAAAAGAGGGTATTTTGTGTAATTAACCCCTCAACCATTTTAACCCACTGCCTTCATCTTTTTATAAATTTGCATAGACGTTGAAAATGTGCTCATCTCTTGTGTACACATTGTAGAGCATTTCTGCATATTTTAAGATTATGAAACTTCGTCAACTTCCAGCGGCATTTTCGATGAAAGGTATCCATTTTGTGTAACCAACTTCGATAGTTTCCAACTGTCTTGAATGTGAGTATATAGAAATTGCTTATTAAAGTCAATTTGAAAACTTTTGTAGATGAAATTCGGTCAATTTCGGGCAACATGCCTAGTTTTTATAATCAACTCCTTGTACAGTTTTAAACCTACAGCGTCCTTAGGCTATCCAGAAAACGAAAATGCGCTTTATAAATTTAGTGCGTCCGAAGCGCTTTTCTGGATTTACCTTCATCAGCAACGCTCAAACCTTAAAAAATGGAAAATCACGAAGGTAAAAATACTTGAATCCTTAAGGAGCTATACGATCAAAATGGACATACAAAGAATAGCCACAAATCCACCTACTGGCAATTTTTCCTGAGGTATCTGGAACCTTATTTTTTAAATATATTTTTTTAATTTCATCAACAGAGAATTAACAATGGTATTCTATAAACCATACCAGCAATAAAGCTGAGGAGATGATACCACTGGGGAACTAGCAGCCTACCAGCGGTGATGTCAATCCAGTGCTAGAAACTGAAAATAACACTTTGTGTATAGATTTGGTGCCTCAAATAACTTATACCTTCTTAAGAAACGCTCATCGTCAAACGTTTGAAGGTCAAGGATGTATGAATACTTAAATACGCGAGATGCTGTATGAGGAACATGGACAGAAAAATAGTAGCCAAATCCGTCAAAGGTTAATTTTGCGCGTAGAATATGAAACCATAAGTTTTTCTTAAAAATGTCTAAATTAATCAACAGAGAATTTAAGAAAACTATCTTAAAAATCATGCCAATATCAAAGCTCTGATTGTTTTACACGTGTCTGTCCTAAACATTTGATGAAGACAATTCTAAGAAATAAGAAACAAATATTAACCATTTTGAGGATTATAGTGGAAGGATAATCTTGAAACTCAGAAAACATTTTATAGTATAGTAAAACGAAATCTTATAAAGTGATATATTATGCTTTATTGTTTTACGAGCTAGGCCTATTGTATTAACAACTATCTTGTGTTGAAGACTGTTTATTACTTTCTAGACGTCTTGTGATAGTGTGTGTCGTTTGGTTACTGTCTTATTGACTTAAACACCACAGTTCCTGTTATAGATATATTCAAGTATGTTTTTTTTGTGTTGTAAAAAAAAAATGTAAAAAACCAAGATATAAGAACTATGAAAACCAACAATCCAAAATGGGAGACAATACCATTAACAAAAACAAAAGTGTCGAAATTAGCAGCCTACAAGTCAACACAGATAACGAAAGATTGAGAAATAAAAACTCCACAAAAAACTAAGATGAACTTGAAGGTGCCACGGAAGGGCAGGTAGTTCCTGCTATACAAATTACATCCTCTACATTGTTAATAGGTTTCTTCATCAAATCAGGACGATATTTCATTCGAATCATTTCACTGGTGGTTATTTTGCTGAAGTTACCAATGTATATAGATATTGATTTTCAATGCATTTATCTTGACTTACTATTCCCTATTCTGTGAATAGAAAACTTTGTTCATCTATTGCTGACTCGTATTTTTACAGTTTTCTATTATTAAGAAGTTCTAAAATACTTTAGGAACAAAACTAAAATACATAAAAGGGTAATTTATTCAATTCTACTTATATTCAAAAGTATACAGTTAAACAAGTATACTGTAAGAAAACTATATCATATGTTAATTACTTTTCACTTCTGTTCTTTGAATTGATTCTTCCTTTTCTTAACATGATTTACTCTGAATTAAAGTTCATGCAAATTCCAAAAACCAGACCACGAATCAATCAACCCTGGCATTTCTCGCCTAGCCAACGAAAAACAAGTAGATCAAAGGCCCATTTAAGTACATATTATCCCTTTATCCGTGGAATCATATTCTAATCCTTCAGTAAACAGTCCTTGTCTATCAGTCGGAATATAGTCGTGTGTTATAAGTGATAACAAAGTGGCCTACTCCCGAACATCATTTGTCAAATCAGGGGTCTCTCCAATATTTCATTGCCTTCAATGATAGAAACTAGTCTCTCGTGTCAAACATTTTATTCTGTGTATCTGGTAGTCTTCTCAACACACTACTGCTTCTACACAGGAAAGATCACCCGGACACTATCTCAAATTTTTAACTAGGTAAAGGTAACTGTCAAAATCTGTCTACATCCCGACATCTCTTCAGTTAAGGAACTAACCGCCTATTTGCTTTTAATTCATGAAGTCTTTGATGTGTTGTTATAGAAGTCAAAGATCATGAAACACCAAAGTAAAAGAACCCGCCTTATACACGAAGGGCTATTTTCCACTTTTCATACGATCTCCAGTCGAAAAGGCGATATTGAGGTGAAATAAAATATAAAAGATAATAAAAAAAATGTATAGAACAATAACACCCTTATCACCTTTACAAATAAAAATAACAATTCTCCCTTTGATTGGTTATTTTATTCAACATTTAACACATTTTTCTATTTTTAATATATAATTTATTACTCCGGTTTTCGGCAACAACTTTTTTTAATCTGTTTTTGATTTTTGTTACACTCAAACTAAAGACTGAAAAACATGTTGGAGAAACAAATTCCCCCTCTGTTTGAAAGTTACATTTTCAGCTCTCCATATTTAAAATAAACAGATTTCAAAGTGCTCGCTAAAGCTAGAATGTTGAAAATCTAAAATTTAACTTTGATGTGTTGTTACAGAAGTCAAAGATCATAAAACGCCAAATTATAAGAACCCGCCTTATACATGATAGAAACTAGATAGATCTTGCCTGGAGCAAATAACATTAACAGAACCAATTTTATCAGTGCCAAATATCGTAACCAACTCTAACCAGAATGAAAATCTATCTATATAACACATATATACACACGTAAATAAACAATTTGCAAACAAAACTATGAGAAGTAAAAAGGACATTTTCGTTTGATTTAAAATTAGAGAAAACTGAAAAACTACATGAAATATTCATAAAAGAATGCGTCCTTAATATTCTGGAACTAAAGGATTAGTTTACTTTAGGATATAACAGTTATCTTTAAAATAAATTTATTGTGTGGCTGTTATCGGTATATTGTCCGAGGTGGATTTTCATGTATGAAAAGCAGCTATTATTTACGGACTTAAAGTTTACTTTGGAAAGTGATTAAAATACTTAGAAAGATAATGCTACAATTAACAGTTACATACAAGAGGTTAACGACTTGATAAAGTCAATTATTAACAAATCGGAGGTATTTAATATTTGAATTGGAAAATTCAAATCTTTTGTAATCGCGCGTATATCAACGAGATCTCATTGATTTACTTCTGTAAGTCACGGAAACAAAAACGGGCTCTGTATCCGAGAAGAGAGGATTACGGGTGAAATAACTAAGATTACCTGATCAAATTTGTCAAAATCTATTATCAAACTACAACAACTGATGTACGATTTCTTTTATTTCTCTTTCATGTACCGAAATCAAACCGATGTCAATTAGTCTTTAATTATTCAATGTTGATAATAAATTGTTTGGTAAATAAATTAGCTGTCAACTTTCAGAATTCGATTGAATGACTCACAGTGAGTGGCTATATAGTATTACAAGAAAACATTTACAATGATTATAATATAAGGGTTCCAAGTGCTTTATTACTAACCTGGCTGACTATGCTTTAATACCACAAGGAAACATGTCATTAAAATCAAACATCATAAGTAGCATTAACACATTTCTTTGCAAGGACAGAATGCTTGTAGCTACTGTATACTTACAAGTTGGTCTTCCGTTTACCACCAAACACATTGAAAGTACATTTACAGATAAAGGCTTGTATATAAAGTGCTCTGAATTTTTTCCAGAAAACAGTGGTCATAGATTATAACTTACATGTAAAGCTTTAACAAATTTGTTAAAGCGATACAGAGACGTTCATTCCATTTGCTGGAATGAAGAAAAGTGGTATTTTACACCTAGTTTTTAAAAAAACTATATGTTACTGTATTCTTTATTTCTACAAAAATTATTTGAGCTTCAAAGTTGTCCTCCAAATATCTTCTTTATAGCTTAAACTAGCTATTGATAAGCTAACAATTATACTTGGTTGTAATATCATTGCGTCTTTTAGAAACCTAAGTGATGACTGAATGGGGTAGAGAATCATGGTTTCCAACAGGGAAAAACGCGTGCTGAGGGGGTGGGGGTTGGCTATGTGGGATGTATAAATACGAAGCCACGTCTGGTTATAATAGGGATGTTTAATTCAATGCTTCGAATAGAGAGAGTGTCGCGCTTTCTGTACGTTAGTTTTGGTTTTATATCAGTTCTTGAGAAGTCTCTGTTAACTTTTAGTTCTCTTGAATTGGAACGATTTAGGTAATACCGGGAGAAGATATCAAAGGGCATCAAAAATCATATGTTTAGAAAAACAGACAAACCATGGAGCTTAACATTTGGAATGGACACTTATCTAGTCAGTGGTTGAAGACCTAATTAAAGTTAAAATATGCCGATGTAAAAAAACGTCAGGAAAAAAGAGGGCGAAGATAACCATCAACAGCCAATCAAAAACCATATATCAAATTAAAAAAAAAGACAAAAGCATAATCAAAAAGAAAAACTACAAAAAGACATTACTATAGTCCACAAATCACTATATAGTAAACTAAAGATTGAACAACACACAGCCCACCAAAAATTTGGGTGTTCTGGAAGGGTTCGATAGGAACAAACATTATTATCATAATAAAGATCCAAGAATAACAAGCAAAAATCATGAAAACATAGGACATTGTTATACAAGGAGAAAACAAAGTAACGATATACAAAATATCAAAAATAAATACAAATTTATATGATCATTTTTTTTTAATATCATTTTATTATTGTTAGAATTGTTAGTAATTTACGTAATGTACATAAGTTGCGTTACAAATACACCCCTCTCCCATAAAAAAATAAAAATAACTAGTTTTGGAGAACATGGTTTATTTATTAGTTTTTATTGGCTTTGGACTAGCTTACAGTAACTGCAAATACTCTAAGATCGCGGTACTTTGTGTCGTTTGTGTTGGTGTAATGTATAGTTGTTCTTTTTGTGTCATTTGTGTTGGTGTTATATATAGTTGTTCTTTTTGTGTCGTTTGTGTTGGTGTTATATATAGTTGTTCTTTTTGTGTCATTTGTGTTGGTGTTATATATAGTTGTTCTTTTTGTGTCATTTGTGTTGGTGTTATATATAGTTGTTCTTTTTGAGTCATTTGTCTTGGTGTTATATATAGTTGTTCTTTTTGTGTCGTTTGTGTTGGTGTTATATATAGTTGTTCTTTTTGTGTCATTTGTGTTGGTACTATATATAGTTGTTCTTTTTGTGTCGTTTTTGTTGGTGTTATATTTTTGTGTCGTTTGTGTTGGTGTTATATATAGTTGTTCTTTTTGTGTCATTTGTGTTGGTGTTATATATAGTTGTTCTTTTTGTGTCATTTGTGTTGGTGTTATATATAGTTGTTCTTTTTGTGTCGTTTGTGTTGGTGTTATATATAGTTGTTCTTTTTGTGTCGTTTGTGTTGCTGTTATATATAGTTGTTCTTTTTGTGTCATTTGTGTTGGTGTTATATATAGTTGTTCTTTTTGTGTCGTTTGTGTTGGTGTTATATATAGTTGTTCTTTTTGTGTCATTTGTGTTGGTGCTATATATAGTTGTTCTTTTTGTGTCGTTTGTGTTGGTGTTATATATAGTTGTTCTTTTTGTGTCATTTGTGTTGGTGCTATGTATAGTTGTTCTTTTGTGTCGTTTGTGTTGGTATTATATTTTGTGTCGTTTGTGTTGGTGTTATATATAGTTGTTCTTTTTGTGTCATTTGTCTTGGTGTTATATATAGTTGTTCTTTTTGTGTCAATTGTGTTGGTGTTATATATAGTTGTTCTTTTTGTGTCGTTTGTGTTGGTGTTATATTTTTGTGTCGTTTGTGTTGGTGTTATATATAGTTGTTCCTTTCGTGCTTCGTGCCGATCTTATGAGTTAAGCTATTTCCAACTAATGTTTACAGTGTGTTTTTATGTTGTGCTGTAACCACTGTTCCAGGTTATGGTAGGGTTGAGCGTTCGGAAACATGTTTGAACCCGCCACATTCTATATGTGCCTGTCCAAAGTAAGGAGCATGTAATTCAAGGGTTATCGTTGTTTGCTGTCTGTCTGTTTTATCGTTAATTGTTTTGACGTAAATCAGGCTGTTGATTTATTTCTTTAGAATTGTTTCACATTTTGTCATGCTGATGCCGTTTAACAATAAGGTATGTTCTTGCTCATTGTTGAAGGCCGTACGGTGACCTTTAATTGCTTAAATCTGCTTCATTTGGTCTCTGATGGAAAGTGGTCTCATAGGCAATCATACCACATATCCTTATTTTATATCAAAGAAGACCGACAAAATAAAAACAAATTAAAAGACAGTTAAAAGGATAACATACAGCCTTCGACAATTTTTGGAAGTTTATAAGTCATGTTAAGATTTGTCTCCAATGTATGAAATATGTATTCATATATTTCTTCATAGCTTTAAATTTTCTTTTCAATAATTTAACATGTTTTGCCTTTAACAACTTGTAAGTATTGAAACATGCCTCTAAACTTCAAGAAAACGAGTGAATTTTGTTGAAAAAGAATATACATGTACATGCACTTTTGGTTTATTTGAACACATGTCCGAACAAAATTTTCTGAATAAAATTACGAGTCTAGAAAAAATTAAGGTAAAAAGAGGACAGCTTATATAAACGAGATTGTATACCGAAAACACAAGTAAACCATTTTTTTTTTTTTTTTAAGAAAGAATAGCATGCGGTCTCTAGTAATTTAACAATACCGCTCATATATGGTAAACTTTCAATCGAAAGACGTGCAATTTGTGAATGTTACAGATCTGACTTAACACCAAATCATCTAACGGCAAAAATCAGAGTGGCTATATAGTATTACAAGAAAACATTTACAATGATTATAATATAAGGGTTCCAAGTGCTTTATTACTAACCTGGCTGACTATGCTTTAATACCACAAGGAAACATGTCATTAAAATCAAACATCATAAGTAGCATTAACACATTTCTTTGCAAGGACAGAATGCTTGTAGCTACTGTATACTTACAAGTTGGTCTTCCGTTTACCACCAAACACATTGAAAGTACATTTACAGATAAAGGCTTGTATATAAAGTGCTCTGAATTTTTTCCAGAAAACAGTGGTCATAGATTATAACTTACATGTAAAGCTTTAACAAATTTGTTAAAGCGATACAGAGACGTTCATTCCATTTGCTGGAATGAAGAAAAGTGGTATTTTACACCTAGTTTTTAAAAAAACTATATGTTACTGTATTCTTTATTTCTACAAAAATTATTTGAGCTTCAAAGTTGTCCTCCAAATATCTTCTTTATAGCTTAAACTAGCTATTGATAAGCTAATACTTGGTTGTAATATCATTGCGTCTTTTAGAAACCTAAGTGATGACTGAATGGGGTAGAGAATCATGATTTCCAACAGGGAAAAACGCGTGCTGAGGGGTGGGGTTGGCTATGTGGGATGTATAAATACGAAGCCACGTCTGGTTATAATAGGGATGTTTAATTCAATGCTTCGAATAGAGAGAGTGTCGCGCTTTCTGTACGTTAGTTTTGGTTTTATATCAGTTCTTGAGAAGTCTCTGTTAACTTTTAGTTCTCTTGAATTGGAACGATTTAGGTAATACCGGGAGAAGATATCAAAGGGCATCAAAAATCATATGTTTAGAAAAACAGACAAACCATGGAGCTTAACATTTGGAATGGACACTTATCTAGTCAGTGGTTGAAGACCTAATTAAAGTTAAAATATGCCGATGTAAAAAAACGTCAGGAAAAAGAGGGCGAAGATAACCATCAACAGCCAATCAAAACCATATATCAAATTAAAAAAGACAAAAGCATAATCAAAAGAAAAACTACAAAAGACATTACTATAGTCCACAAATCACTATATAGTAAACTAAAGATTGAACAACACACAGCCCACCAAAATTTGGGTGTTCTGGAAGGGTTCGATAGGAACAAACATTATTATCATAATAAAGATCCAAGAATAACAAGCAAAAATCATGAAAACATAGGACATTGTTATACAAGGAGAAAACAAAGTAACGATATACAAAATATCAAAAATAAATACAAATTTATATGATCATTTTTTTTTAATATCATTTTATTATTGTTAGAATTGTTAGTAATTTACGTAATGTACATAAGTTGCGTTACAAATACACCCCTCTCCCATAAAAAAATAAAAATAACTAGTTTTGGAGAACATGGTTTATTTATTAGTTTTTATTGGCTTTGGACTAGCTTACAGTAACTGCAAATACTCTAAGATCGCGGTACTTTGTGTCGTTTGTGTTGGTGTAATGTATAGTTGTTCTTTTTGTGTCATTTGTGTTGGTGTTATATATAGTTGTTCTTTTTGTGTCGTTTGTGTTGGTGTTATATATAGTTGTTCTTTTTGTGTCGTTTGTGTTGGTGTTATATATAGTTGTTCTTTTTGTGTCATTTGTGTTGGTGTTATATATAGTTGTTCTTTGTTGAGTCATTTGTCTTGGTGTTATATATAGTTGTTCTTTTTGTGTCATTTGTGTTGGTGTTATATATAGTTGTTCTTTTGTGTCATTTGTGTTGGTACTATATATAGTTGTTCTTTTGTGTCGTTTTGTTGGTGTTATATTTTGTGTCGTTTGTGTTGGTGTTATATATAGTTGTTCTTTTGTGTCATTTGTGTTGGTGTTATATATAGTTGTTCTTTTGTGTCATTTGTGTTGGTGTTATATATAGTTGTTCTTTTGTGTCGTTTGTCTTGGTGTTATATATAGTTGTTCTTTTTGTGTCGTTTGTGTTGCTGTTATATATAGTTGTTCTTTTTGTGTCATTTGTGTTGGTGTTATATATAGTTGTTCTTTTTGTGTCGTTTGTGTTGGTGTTATATATAGTTGTTCTTTTTGTGTCATTTGTGTTGGTGCTATATATAGTTGTTCTTTTTGTGTCGTTTGTGTTGGTGTTATATATAGTTGTTCTTTTTGTGTCATTTGTGTTGGTGCTATATATAGTTGTTCTTTTTGTGTCGTTTGTGTTGGTGTTATATTTTTGTGTCGTTTGTGTTGGTGTTATATATAGTTGTTCTTTTTGTGTCATTTGTCTTGGTGTTATATATAGTTGTTCTTTTTGTGTCAATTGTGTTGGTGTTATATATAGTTGTTCTTTTTGTATCGTTTGTGTTGGTGTTATATTTTTGTGTCGTTTGGGTTGGTGTTATATATAGTTGTTCCTTTCGTGCTTCATGCCGATCTTATGAGTTAAGCTATTTCCAACTAATGTTTACAGTGTGTTTTTATGTTGTGCTGTAACCACTGTTCCAGGTTATGGTAGGGTTGAGCGTTCGGAAACATGTTTGAACCCGCCACATTCTATATGTGCCTGTCCAAAGTAAGGAGCATGTAATTCAAGGGTTATCGTTGTTTGCTGTCTGTCTGTTTTATCGTTAATTGTTTTGACGTAAATCAGGCTGTTGATTTATTTCTTTAGAATTGTTTCACATTTTGTCATGCTGATGTCGTTTAACAATAAGGTATGTTCTTGCTCATTGTTGAAGGCCGTACGGTGACCTTTAATTGCTTAAATCTGCTTCATTTGGTCTCTGATGGAAAGTGGTCTCATAGGCAATCATACCACATATCCTTATTTTATATCAAAGAAGACCGACAAAATAAAAACAAATTAAAAGACAGTTAAAAGGATAACATACAGCCTTCGACAATTTTGGAAGTTTATAAGTCATGTTAAGATTTGTCTCCAATGTATGAAATATGTATTCATATATTTCTTCATAGCTTTAAATTTTCTTTTCAATAATTTAACATGTTTTGCCTTTAACAACTTGTAAGTATTGAAACATGCCTCTAAACTTCAAGAAAACGAGTGAATTTTGTTGAATAAGAATATACATGTACATGCACTTTTGGTTTATTTGAACACATGTCCGAACAAAATTTTCTGAATAAAATTACGAGTCTTTAAGGTAAAAAGAGGACAGCTTATATAAACGAGATTGTATACCGAAAACACAAGTAAACCATTTTTTTTTTTTTTTTTAAGAAAGAATAGCATGCGGTCTCTAGTAATTTAACAATACCGCTCATATATGGTAAACTTTCAATCGAAAGACGTGCAATTTGTGAATGTTACAGATCTGACTTAACACCAAATCATCTAACGGCAAAAAATCAAAAGGACGGTCATAACAGCTGACGTTAATTCTTTCTTGAAACAGGCACATATAAATGGGGTTGACAAAAAAAAAAAAAAAAAACTCAAGCCAGAAAAACAGTTAATTCAATTATATCGGTGCTACAAAAATACAAACAACGAAATAAAAACATAAGCAAACTTAAAATACTGGGTACTAAATATGTTGACGATAAAAGCATGCCGACTTACACTGTACTATCGTTCTATATCTTCTAATATTTCGCGTAGATGCGTAGCAAATAGTTGAGAAAAAAGATCCGATGGACAACTCTTGGACTTTTCTACTTTGTAAACGACATAATCCTGATATGTGTATGCTGTTAATTGATAAAAGGGTTATTTGTTTTCTTTCTTGTCATAGTAAAGGTAAATTATGGTACATTTATTTTTTGTAATATATACTGAGTCAAAGATAATAAATACACTGGGAGGTTGGATGTATGACTTAATGTTGATATACCTAGAGTGACTTTTCGTACAGAGAATAACGATGAGTTGTTATTTTTGTGTTTATTTTAAACAAATACCAGATGTTTGGCACATCTATGTCTTATTGTACTCAAATTTAACCATTCGACTACTGAAATCAAAAAAATTGATTTCAAATTATATTTTAAAGTTGTTATCTCATCAAAGATACCAGGCTCAAAATTTTGTTCGCCAGACGCGCGTTTCATCTACAAAAAAAAAACTCATCAGAGACACTCGAATAAAAAAAAAGGGTTAAAAAGACCAAATCAAGTACATAGTTGAAGAGTATTGAGGATCCAATTTCCGAATGATTTTGCCAAATACAGCTAAGGTAATCTATTCCTGGGAAAGAAAATCATTAGTATTCCGAAAAATATAAAGTTTTGTTAACATTTAATTTCAGTATAATTATGACCATATCAAATGATAATTCATGTCAACACAGAAGTGCTGACTACTGGACAAGCTGGTGATACCCTCGGGGAGGAAACCTCCAACAGCAGTGGCATATTTTTATATTATGGCCAAAAAGATCATCTATATAGCAATTCTTTTAGAAAAGCTTCCATTTACTCAATTGTTGTGAAGCCACAAAGTTTACACTCAGAAACCTATAAATATGATGCTCAACGTTAAGTGGTGAGTTACAGCATCATGAATCTCAATAGATGATGAAACGTTTAACATTGAAAAGTACAATTTAAACCTTCTCAGAAATGTATAATTTCGCTATAGGGAGTATCGACAACCTTGCGTCGGACTTCGGTACCAGATAAGCTTTTGATGTCCTTAATGTGTAGTTAAATTTTCATCAGCTTGATGTTTACCTGTAATCTTTATGTCCGATCAACGTAATTTTACCTTGATTTTCAGGTGCGCTAGTCATAACGGTAATTCTAGCAGAAAGATTCCAACCTGATTGTTCTCTTGTCACTGTAAAGATTTTAATTGGTGATGCATACATTATTGAAAAGTAATCCATCTTGATTTGTAAATACTATAATTGAAAATCTGAACAAATCAATAAATTCTTTTGAGGTAGAATTTCGCAGTGTTTTGTGTAATACCATAAAATAGTTATCTGCGATTAATTAATCAAAACTGTTAACTATCAGATGATGATATTTCTTTAAGGTGGTATAGGTGTTTATATACATTTTAAAATTTTAATGAATGTAAAACGAGCCTTTATAGCATTGATATTCAGCTCTATCAAAAATACCCGTTAGGATTGGAACTCGATTTATAATTCTCATTTAACATGTCTACGTAATGGGACTGTTAGAATATGACAAAAAAAATGCATACATTACAATGTGCTATTGGCTTTTTGGGAGGTAAAAAAAACTTTAAATATTTATGGACTCATTTTATTTGCTTACGTCACCAAGAAAGAAAAAACCCAATTCTAATGACATTGGAAACTTTCAGGTAATAACAAAATAAGGTAATTAAGTAATACCGGCTACTCACCAACGATAGAAAACATTAATAAAACATGTAAAGTGTTCAAAAATTTTAAAACATACAGGAAATTATTTTTAGAATATTGTGATATTTTCCCGATTATCCGATTATTCTGCGTCTAGTATATAAACACTTGTTTCTTTTTTGCAACAAAGAATGACACATTTTGAAAACTTTCCATATTTCCTTGTTTTATTTCAACTTTGAATATATAATAAAGATATGGGTATGATTGCCAATGAGACAACTTTCCACTAAGAGTCCAATTGACGGGGATGTAATCAACTTTATGTCATCCTTAGGCTTTCAACAATGAGCAATATACAATACTGTATACTAGTAGTCTTCTAAAAGGCCCAGACATGACAGAATGTGAAACAATACAAACGAAAACCAACGGCCTGATTTATAACAAAACAACAAACGAAAAACAAATATGACAGACAAGAACTAATTATAATCACTGAATTTCAGACTCGAGCTCCCGACTTGAGACAGGCATATACAATGTATCAGGTTTAAATATGATTGCGAGCGCTCAACACTCTCACTAACCTGGGGCAGTGGTGTAACACTGGAACAGTGGTGTAACAGCACATCATAAGAAAAACCTGTAAACATCAGTCGGAAGTGGCTTAACTCAATAGATTGGTACGATGCAGAAAAACCAACTAACATTTCTTGAAAACAAAAGACACAAAGTACCAATCTAAGCGTACTCGCAGTTACTTACAGCTTGTACAAATCAGTACACATTCAACGGATTTAGTGTGAAGACGTTATAAATAGACCGATAAAAAATACGACCTTATGCTGAAGTATATATTCGACTGGAAAAGTTCGAGTATATACAAAAGCAATTCAAATTAAATGGAAATAATAATAATAATATTTCTGTTTTCAAAGTCCCCGTAGCAAAATTTAACAATGTTTTTTATATCATTCTTAAGCTTTATGTAATGTAATGTCATAAGACTGTGATTTTCAAAATTTTGCAAAACCATACTTTGATATTTGTACAATGTTTCTCTATTGTCTGTCCGTCGTTCCTACAAGGTAAAAGACATGAATGTCTTATTTCTATGAAAATGTATGAAACCATCACAGTATTCGTCTTGAATATGCATGAAATATTTGCCACTGGGTGTAAAGGAAAATAGAATTAATCTGTCCAATCAACAATCAGTTTAAGCAACACATAGATCTCTTAGATGTCGACTTTAATATAGATTGGTGGTAATCATTTAAAATCGACCAACATTGTTGATTTTAAGTTTTGATAGCCATATTGGAAACAAATCTTTAAAAACAATCGAACTTTTGTCTCCAGACATTAACTTGTAGATGATTACTTAGGAAACGCAGTCGACCGATTTTCAAAATTCCGTATTGTTGAATCCTTGTTATGTTTTCAGACAATGTCATCATTCAGTTTGAAAAGATCAAAGCTTTAAGAACATTAAATCATCTCTCTTAAAGTAAAAAAATTGTAAAACCCATGCAAGCGTACGATTCACTTGGATGAGTTTAATTTCCTATTATCGAGTTGCGTATCAACTCAGTGTTTAATTTCCATGTAGAGGAGTATTGCTAGCAAAACACCTGATTTACTGCGATTCCGCCATTGCTTAATTGTTCTAAATTTCTACAATTTCATCTAAAATCAATGAAATACCAATTATTGAGAAGATTTAACTTTACTTTGACAATGAATCAAGATAAACTTAAATCGTCTCCTCAAATACCATTACAAAATTTCTATTGTGTCAATGCAAAAGTCCCATGCAGTAGAAATCTAGAATTGCATCATTACCGTCACGGGAATCATATTCAAAATGCAAATAACAATTGATGGATGATTTATCCACTATTCAATTGTTTCCAATTTTCGATTTAGATACTTTCAAGGATATTTGATAGTCTTTATAGATTCTCTGATGAAATCAAAGACCGACGTCAAAAACCTCGAAGGATACATGATATATTTGATGGAACCTGTTGAGAGAGATCAAAAGAGATGCTGAAAATGACGTTTAATTCGTGAAAATATAACAAGATTAAGTTTAAGATTCAATAGGAGTATTTAATATTCAATACCTTGATTACTTCTATTTATGTTTGCTTCAGTTATGACATGGACTATGTTTTATAATAATCTGGATCAAATTAACTAACAGGATACATAAAAGGTATCAATACATTAAACCTTCTCAGAAATGTATAATTTCGCTATAGGGAGTATCGACAACCTTGCGTCGGACTTCGGTACCAGATAAGCTTTTGATGTCCTTAATGTGTAGTTAAATTTTCATCAGCTTGATGTTTACCTGTAATCTTTATGTCCGATCAACGTAATTTTACCTTGATTTTCAGGTGCGCTAGTCATAACGGTAATTCTAGCAGAAAGATTCCAACCTGATTGTTCTCTTGTCACTGTAAAGATTTTAATTGGTGATGCATACATTATTGAAAAGTAATCCATCTTGATTTGTAAATACTATAATTGAAAATCTGAACAAATCAATAAATTCTTTTGAGGTAGAATTTCGCAGTGTTTTGTGTAATACCATAAAATAGTTATCTGCGATTAATTAATCAAAACTGTTAACTATCAGATGATGATATTTCTTTAAGGTGGTATAGGTGTTTATATACATTTTAAAATTTTAATGAATGTAAAACGAGCCTTTATAGCATTGATATTCAGCTCTATCAAAAATACCCCGTTAGGATTGGAACTCGATTTATAATTCTCATTTAACATGTCTACGTAATGGGACTGTTAGAATATGACAAAAAAGATGCATACATTACAATGTGCTATTGGCTTTTTGGGAGGTAAAAAAAACTTTAAATATTTATGGACTCATTTTATTTGCTTACGTCACCAAGAAAGAAAAAACCCAATTCTAATGACATTGGAAACTTTCAGGTAATAACAAAATAAGGTAATTAAGTAATCCGGCTACTCACCAACGATAGAAAACATTAATAAAACATGTAAAGTGTTCAAAAATTTTAAAACATACAGGAAATTATTTTTAGAATATTGTGATATTTTCCCGATTATCCGATTATTCTGCGTCTAGTATATAAACACTTGTTTCTTTTTGCAACAAAGAATGACACATTTTGAAAACTTTCCATATTTCCTTGTTTTATTTCAACTTTGAATATATAATAAAGATATGGGTATGATTGCCAATGAGACAACTTTCCACTAAGAGTCCAATTGACGGGGATGTAATCAACTTTATGTCATCCTTAGGCTTTCAACAATGAGCAATATACAATACTGTATACTAGTAGTCTTCTAAAAGGCCCAGACATGACAGAATGTGAAACAATACAAACGAAAACCAACGGCCTGATTTATAACAAAACAACAAACGAAAACAAATATGACAGACAAGAACTAATTATAATCACTGAATTTCAGACTCGAGCTCCCGACTTGAGACAGGCATATACAATGTATCAGGTTTAAATATGATTGCGAGCGCTCAACACTCTCACTAACCTGGGGCAGTGGTGTAACACTGGAACAGTGGTGTAACAGCACATCATAAGAAAACCTGTAAACATCAGTCGGAAGTGGCTTAACTCAATAGATTGGTACGATGCAGAAAAACCAACTAACATTTCTTGAAAACAAAAGACACAAAGTACCAATCTAAGCGTACTCGCAGTTACTTACAGCTTGTACAAATCAGTACACATTCAACGGATTTAGTGTGAAGACGTTATAAATAGACCGATAAAAATACGACCTTATGCTGAAGTATATATTCGACTGGAAAAGTTCAGTATATACAAAAGCAATTCAAATTAAATGGAAATAATAATAATAATATTTCTGTTTTCAAAGTCCCCGTAGCAAAATTTAACAATGTTTTTTTATATCATTCTTAAGCTTTATGTAATGTAATGTCATAAGAATGTGATTTTAAAATTTTGCAAAACCATACTTTGATATTTGTACAATGTTTCTCTATTGTCTGTCCGTCGTTCCTACAAGGTAAAAGACATGAATGTCTTATTTCTATGAAAAATGTATGAAACCATCACAGTATTCGTCTTGAATATGCATGAAATATTTGCCACTGGGTGTAAAGGAAAATAGAATTAATCTGTCCAATCAACAATCAGTTTAAGCAACACATAGATCTCTTAGATGTCGACTTTAATATAGATTGGTGGTAATCATTTAAAAATCGACCAACATTGTTGATTTTAAGTTTTTGATAGCCATATTGGAAACAAATCTTTAAAAAAACAATCGAACTTTTGTCTCCAGACATTAACTTGTAGATGATTACTTAGGAAACGCAGTCGACCGATTTTCAAAATTCCGTATTGTTGAATCCTTGTTATGTTTTCAGACAATGTCATCATTCAGTTTGAAAAGATCAAAGCTTTAAGAACATTAAATCATCTCTTAAAGTAAAAAAATTGTAAAACCCATGCAAGCGTACGATTCACTTGGATGAGTTTAATTTCCTATTATCGAGTTGCGTATCAACTCAGTGTTTAATTTCCATGTAGAGGAGTATTGCTAGCAAAACACCTGATTTACTGCGATTCCGCCATTGCTTAATTGTTCTAAATTTCTACAATTTCATCTAAAATCAATGAAATACCAATTATTGAGAAGATTTAACTTTACTTTGACAATGAATCAAGATAAACTTAAATCGTCTCCTCAAATACCATTACAAAATTTCTATTGTGTCAATGCAAAAGTCCCATGCAGTAGAAATCTAGAATTGCATCATTACCGTCACGGGAATCATATTCAAAATGCAAATAACAATTGATGGATGATTTATCCACTATTCAATTGTTTCCAATTTTCGATTTAGATACTTTCCAAGGATATTTGATAGTCTTTATAGATTCTCTGATGAAATCAAAGACCGACGTCAAAAACCTCGAAGGATACATGATATATTTGATGGAACCTGTTGAGAGAGATCAAAAAGAGATGCTGAAAAATGACGTTTAATTCGTGAAAATATAACAAGATTAAGTTTAAGATTCAATAGGAGTATTTAATATTCAATACCTTGATTACTTCTATTTATGTTTGCTTCAGTTATGACATGGACTATGTTTTTATAATAATCTGGATCAAATTAACTAACAGGATACATAAAAGGTATCAATACAAAGTGAAAACAATGATGATTTTTGAAATAGATACAGTCAAGTTGGATTTTAATGAGATTTCATTCATGATAACGGTTGTTTTATTTTTAAATACATTTTTCTTGAATTTACCATCTCGATCTTCGCTTTATAGAGTTCTCAAAATATAATTTTTTCATGTGATTATAAAATAAGAAAGATGTGGTATGATTTCCAATGAAACACTATCAATCAGAAAACCAAACGACGTAGATGTTAGCAACTATAGGTCGCCGTGCGTCCTTCAACAAAGAGCAAAACCCATAAAACATAGCAAGCTTTAAGAGACCTTGACATTACAATATCAAAATATTCAAATGAAAAAACTGAAACCAACGGCCTGATTTATGTGCAAAACAACAAACGAAAAACAAATATGATATACAACAACGAACGATAACGACTGAATGTTACCGTCTCCTGACTTAGTTCAGTAAATTATTTTGCACATCTTATATGTTTCTCATTCTTTTGTTTAACAACAATGGTAATTTGTGTTGCACCACTCTGAAATAACAAAAATAGAATTACATTACCTTTTAAAATACGTCAACAGATTTAGTAACGTTTTCTCACTTTCTTGATTTTATCTAAGCTATAAGAAGTTAACTCATATTTTCTGAAAAAATAATGAATCTTCATATGACGAATTTTATAAAAGGGTTTTATTTGCTTACGTCACCAAGAAAGAAAAACCCAATTCTAATGACATTGGAAACTTTCAGGTAATAACAAAATAAGGTAATTAAGTAATACCGGCTACTCACCAACGATAGAAAACATTAATAAAACATGTAAAGTGTTCAAAAATTTTAAAACATACAGGAAATTATTTTAGAATATTGTGATATTTTCCGATTATCCGATTATTCTGCGTCTAGTATATAAACACTTGTTTCTTTTTGCAACAAAGAATGACACATTTTGAAAACTTTCCATATTTCCTTGTTTTATTTCAACTTTGAATATATAATAAAGATATGGGTATGATTGCCAATGAGACAACTTTCCACTAAGAGTCCAATTGACGGGGATGTAATCAACTTTATGTCATCCTTAGGCTTTCAACAATGAGCAATATACAATACTGTATACTAGTAGTCTTCTAAAAGGCCCAGACATGACAGAATGTGAAACAATACAAACGAAAACCAACGGCCTGATTTATAACAAAACAACAAACGAAAAACAAATATGACAGACAAGAACTAATTATAATCACTGAATTTCAGACTCGAGCTCCCGACTTGAGACAGGCATATACAATGTATCAGGTTTAAATATGATTGCGAGCGCTCAACACTCTCACTAACCTGGGGCAGTGGTGTAACACTGGAACAGTGGTGTAACAGCACATCATAAGAAAAACCTGTAAACATCAGTCGGAAGTGGCTTAACTCAATAGATTGGTACGATGCAGAAAAACCAACTAACATTTCTTGAAAACAAAAGACACAAAGTACCAATCTAAGCGTACTCGCAGTTACTTACAGCTTGTACAAATCAGTACACATTCAACGGATTTAGTGTGAAGACGTTATAAATAGACCGATAAAAAATACGACCTTATGCTGAAGTATATATTCGACTGGAAAAGTTCGAGTATATACAAAAGCAATTCAAATTAAATGGAAATAATAATAATAATATTTCTGTTTTCAAAGTCCCCCGTAGCAAAATTTAACAATGTTTTTTTTTATATCATTCTTAAGCTTTATGTAATGTAATGTCATAAGAATGTGATTTTCAAAAATTTTGCAAAACCATACTTTGATATTTGTACAATGTTTCTCTATTGTCTGTCCGTCGTTCCTACAAGGTAAAAGACATGAATGTCTTATTTCTATGAAAAATGTATGAAACCATCACAGTATTCGTCTTGAATATGCATGAAATATTTGCCACTGGGTGTAAAGGAAAATAGAATTAATCTGTCCAATCAACAATCAGTTTAAGCAACACATAGATCTCTTAGATGTCGACTTTAATATAGATTGGTGGTAATCATTTAAAAATCGACCAACATTGTTGATTTTAAGTTTTTGATAGCCATATTGGAAACAAATCTTTAAAAAAACAATCGAACTTTTGTCTCCAGACATTAACTTGTAGATGATTACTTAGGAAACGCAGTCGACCGATTTTCAAAATTCCGTATTGTTGAATCCTTGTTATGTTTTCAGACAATGTCATCATTCAGTTTGAAAAGATCAAAGCTTTAAGAACATTAAATCATCTCTCTTAAAGTAAAAAAAAAATTGTAAAAACCCATGCAAGCGTACGATTCACTTGGATGAGTTTAATTTCCTATTATCGAGTTGCGTATCAACTCAGTGTTTAATTTCCATGTAGAGGAGTATTGCTAGCAAAACACCTGATTTACTGCGATTCCGCCATTGCTTAATTGTTCTAAATTTCTACAATTTCATCTAAAATCAATGAAATACCAATTATTGAGAAGATTTAACTTTACTTTGACAATGAATCAAGATAAACTTAAATCGTCTCCTCAAATACCATTACAAAATTTCTATTGTGTCAATGCAAAAGTCCCATGCAGTAGAAATCTAGAATTGCATCATTACCGTCACGGGAATCATATTCAAAATGCAAATAACAATTGATGGATGATTTATCCACTATTCAATTGTTTCCAATTTTCGATTTAGATACTTTCCAAGGATATTTGATAGTCTTTATAGATTCTCTGATGAAATCAAAGACCGACGTCAAAAACCTCGAAGGATACATGATATATTTGATGGAACCTGTTGAGAGAGATCAAAAAGAGATGCTGAAAAATGACGTTTAATTCGTGAAAATATAACAAGATTAAGTTTAAGATTCAATAGGAGTATTTAATATTCAATACCTTGATTACTTCTATTTATGTTTGCTTCAGTTATGACATGGACTATGTTTTTATAATAATCTGGATCAAATTAACTAACAGGATACATAAAAGGTATCAATACAAAGTGAAAACAATGATGATTTTTGAAATAGATACAGTCAAGTTGGATTTTAATGAGATTTCATTCATGATAACGGTTGTTTTTATTTTTTAAATACATTTTTTCTTGAATTTACCATCTCGATCTTCGCTTTATAGAGTTCTCAAAAATATAATTTTTTTCATGTGATTATAAAATAAGAAAGATGTGGTATGATTTCCAATGAAACACTATCAATCAGAAAACCAAACGACGTAGATGTTAGCAACTATAGGTCGCCGTGCGTCCTTCAACAAAGAGCAAAACCCATAAAACATAGCAAGCTTTAAGAGACCTTGACATTACAATATCAAAAATATTCAAATGAAAAAAACTGAAACCAACGGCCTGATTTATGTGCAAAACAACAAACGAAAAACAAATATGATATACAACAACGAACGATAACGACTGAATGTTACCGTCTCCTGACTTAGTTCAGTAAATTATTTTGCACATCTTATATGTTTCTCATTCTTTTGTTTAACAACAATGGTAATTTGTGTTGCACCACTCTGAAATAACAAAAATAGAATTACATTACCTTTTAAAATACGTCAACAGATTTAGTAACGTTTTTCTCACTTTCTTGATTTTATCTAAGCTATAAGAAGTTAACTCATATTTTCTGAAAAAAATAATGAATCTTCATATGACGAATTTTATAAAAGGGCAGTGTTCTACTGTTACAAACTTTGTGGTCTTTTTAATTAATTTAGTTTATTTCGATGCATAAAAATTAACTTCCGACTTCTTTGTTTACACTGTGCACTAAAGCAAATTGGAGGTTAACCAACATAGACGTTTTAGTGCAGATTTTGCAGCAGTGTCAGTTATTTTTAGGCTTATGTGTTCATTTTCACAATATTCTGTTGTTAAAGAAACATTCTTGTATTGGATTAGCCTCGAGGGAAAACAAATTTTCCTGAAAATTTAATTATGAAAATAACATGAAGTTTGTAAATCAGAATCTGTGGTTCTATTATTGACTTTGTCTCGGAGTTAGGAGCAGTTATATTCAATCATATCTTTATAAAATGCCTACGGTGAAACTTCTCGCTGTCCATTGCTCATATGAAGGTGGAAACTTTATGGAGTAAATGCATTAGTCTTGTCTGAGGCCATCTGCACAGAACGTTTCTAGGGCGGTTCGGTAAAATAGTTTACAGACGATGATTTATCAAATTAACTCACGTATTTGATAGAAAAAATCTGACTTATTCTATAAGATTCTCTCTTATTTTCTTTTACTTCTTTTTGAAATATAACTTTAAAATTAGAATGTAAGAGAGTAGATAGTCAAAAGTGACTACAATAGTTAGTGGTAGTTGATTTTGCATTAAGAGAAATTTATATGATTCCATGAAGCAGATGCACCAGTATGGAGGACAGGGAAAACAGAGTTATCCAATCATTTTATAATGTCTTCCAGTAATAGTTTTGTTTAATCTATCGCTTTAATTCATTCTTTAGGAAAACACTATCCATACTCTGATTATATTCTTTTATTTTCTTAAAATATATTAACCGTATTTTGCTATTAACCCATGTCCCAGAAAATAAACCAAACCAAATGACAAAAATATTAATTACCATTTTATTTTCTGTCTAAACAATAGAGGTTCATTAGTTTCCAGGACCTTATCCCATCTTCAAATCTATTTTGACAATGCCTGGATATAGTTAATGGCTTACCAAGATTTATCACAATAGCCTGACTCCATTATTACCTGAAACAGGATCTCATGCTTTAATGGCGGCATTGTCGTCTGCTATCAGATATTTAACCTTTAAAAGCATTATTGTCAGCAGCCATCCTGACTTTAATCCGTTTGTGTTTGTACATTTGTTATTATTTGTCATGTTCTTCCATTTTCTTTGGCATATAACTAATCACCCAGAAGGAATTAAGAGAAAACAAACTATTTCAATGTCCCAGTAAACATTTTGAAATAGAAAAGAAAATAAGAAGACGAAAAGTCGACATTATTCACTCCGTATTTTTCAACAGGCTTACCCGTTTTACCTTAGTACTGACTATTGTAGGAATAACTTAAAATTTTATGCTAATGATGATTTTCAATGAAATTTTAGTATTAAAGGACTGTGGTGAATGTTATATATAATATGAAACACGTTAATACTGGTAAAAGCACATTGTACGCAAATTCTGTATTGAATTTTCTTTATTGTATTATGTTAAATTTATTACTTTTAACATTTTTAAACCCTCAAGTTACATATTGCAATTCAAACGGTGTGCATAGGCAATCAAACCCTTCATATTTCCATGGTTTCAATATGTCTACATGTTATATAATTTGCCGTTGGCTGAGAATTACATCGCATGAAAACCTCTCACTATTTTTGAAGCTTGGGTACTTTTTGCAGTATTTTCTTCGTCACATGCATTCGTTTCGCTTGGTATTTACAAAATCTTGTTTATTACTTAACTATTTGCCAAATTCAATGAAATTGGTATTCGCAATGCAGCAGATTTATAAAAGTTATATTTGGTTTTGAAGGGTTATAAAAAACTTGAATTTGAAAAAAAAGAATTATGATGGATGCCTGGTTTTTCAGTCCGCAACAAAGGGCAATAGATTCATTTCAACTGAGTTAACAGTTCTATAGATATGTCAGTTATAATGGTGTATAATCACACTGTGACAAATCTTTTTTTTTTATGTATTTGCGTCTTTTTGTTTATTTTTTGTTTAATAATTTTACTTCACTTTTTGCTACTATTTTTGATATTAAAACTAAATTCCTAGCCATCACGGGTTGCTGATGACAGAATATACGAGCCTGACCAACATAGACTCGACCTGTTTATCTGCTGGTGTTAATTTAAAAAGGACTTCATTATCCTTGGTATTCTGGTATGTGATTTCCAACATGCATTTAATTGGATATGTCGGCGTTCAAATAATAAAATACAGGAAAGATGAAACATTTCTACATTTGATGAGGCAAAAAGCACAAATTTCATTTTTGTTAAATTATTTTATGTACAGTGAACGTGGTTTGAAGAAAACCAGACACTGATAATCGTACCTTTTGAAATTGGAATAATTAGAAGAAGATGTTCCAAACGACATGCACGCGTATGTATTAGACAATCTCCCGCCATTTGTTGACACTTCACTTCATCAGACATTAATCACTTTCATTAAAATTGTAACTTGTGCAAATGTACTGTAGTTAAATTCTGCTTTATGGTTTCCTTTATTGTTGCCAAGGTCTGAAAAAAGACTTTTTTTAGAGCTTTTTTATTTTTTTACAAAACCATTTACACAATTTGTTTGGGGTAAAAATATATAAATATATGTATAATATATTTACTGGGTCGATTTTTTTCACAAAATAGACACACGATACACTGAGAAGCAAATATTACTACCGAAGGCAGATCAAATATATTTTTTTTTTAAATCTGATGGATATGGAGTTTTTGATGAAAAGTTCCATAGCTGATACTACTATTTTCTGGCAAATATTTATTCGCTTTTATCTGATCTTAGGAAGCAATCTACAGCTAGGAAAAAAAATTAAGATTGACCCTCATAATTTTGTTACCCTCTTCTTTTTCTTGCTTTCCAGTAGGTAAGACATTGTATAAAAAGCATATGCTATTCAACTATTTTTTTTAGTGAAATTGCATCGAAATGTTCGTGCGAAAAAAAGCGTTAGTAGTCATTACAATAATGTCTGGCCCTATGTCTTGTACGGACTGTCGAACCAAAGATAACCCATAAAACATTCAAAAATATTTTGATGTTCAGATATACCTATTCTTCAGCTTTCTGAAAATGAATTTTATTCTACAATTAATTTCATGTTAGAAAAATTCAACCAGGCCAAAATGCGAAACAACAATGTTAACTGTGTATATAATTGCTACTTTACATTTACTTAGTATATTGGAACTGTTTAATAAATGGCATATTTATTCAAAATTTTCATACAGAGTCAGTTCACAAAAAGTATTTAAAAGTTCTAATTTGATACTTTGCGGACATATATATATATATATATATATATTGTCCGATTCCGTATCCATATCTGTCATATTCATATTGAATTTAATATGCATACAAATCATAGATGATAAACGTAACAAAAAATTCGAAGAAATAATGCAAACATCTCTTTTATCTTCTGAAATATCATTGAATGGACATTCTTTCTTAGCGTAGGTGGAAATAACATTTTTGTATATAGAGAGCTTGTAAAAATCGTTCGAAAATTGTTCCTGAAAACGTGATTTCTCAATAACCAATCCATAGATTAGATAAATGCATCTTTTTACCGAATATATTTTTTTAAAAGCAATAAAACCGACGTCACTTTTGGATTTTACTATCGCAAAATGAGTTTCAAGGGTATCGGTACCTGAAAACGGATATGTGAAACTGTTAAATCTTAGATTGACATCAGCAAGTATTAAAATACATTTTCTAATGAAAGTACGCAACAGTGCCTGATGAATTTGGTTTAGATAAACGGAAATGTAATCTGCGATTGCACTGAGATTTCAAAAATACACACTGAGATTAAGATAATGAAAAACACACACTGATAATGAGAATAATAATAAATAAACTTTATTTAGAGTCGGCATAGTATACAAACAAGGACATAACATAAGCTCTAATGAGCTTTTAACCACAATACAAGACACTAACAATACAATACATAATATGCATGCAATAAGTAACATTACACAAAATGAAGCACCATAATTAAGCATGGTGGTAATGAGCAGATTATAAGCATGATAAGCTAGGTATTAAAGCTAAAAGCATACTAGGTATTAAAGCTAAAAGCATATAAAATGTAAACTAAGCATGATTAGAAAGCTGGTAAAATGCGTAACATAAAATATTATTTGAGATTTAAAAACTACACACTGAGATTAAATAAACTGAAAAACACAACTTGAAAATTGAAATTACACATTGAGATTTCAAAAATACAAAATACACACTGAGATTTCGAAAATACACACTGAGATTTTAAAAATGCACACTGAGATTTATATAGATATAGGAAGATGTGGTATGAGTGCCAATGAGACAACTCTCCATCCAAGTAACAATTTATAAAAGTAAACCATTATAGGTCAAGGTACGGCCTTCAACAGGGAGCATTGGCTCACACCGAACACTGAACAGCAACATGGCTATAAAGGGCCCCAAAAATTACAAGTGTAAATCCATTCAAACGGGAAAACCAACGGTCTAATCTATATAAAAACGAGAAACAAGAAACACGTATGAACTACATAAACAGACGACAACTATTGTACATCAGATTCCTGACTTAGGACATGTGCAAACATTTGCAGCGGGATTAAACGTTTTAAAGGGAAACTTAGCAAAATAATCAAAAATTGATAATATGTCCATTCTGTATAAAAATGCTCAAATTCATAGATATTAAAGTTTTGTCCTGCTAGATAAGAGATCACCATCGATTTAAAATTTAGAGTATCAATTCTCTGCGTTCGTATGGTGGCCGGTTAAGGCCATTTCGCGTTATCGCGTTTTCGCCTTCATATTCTATAGGGCGAAAACGCGAAAACGCGAATCGCGAAGTCGAAAACGCGAGTAGAAAACGCGAAAACGCGAAAAGCGAAGTCGAAAACACGAAAACGCGAAAACGCGAAGTCGAAAACGCGAAATCGATTTCGCGTTTTCGACTTCGCGTTTTCCCGTTTTCGACTTCGCCTTTCGCCTTTCGCGTTTTCGACTTCGCGATTTCGCCTTTCGCGTTTTCGCCTTTCGCCTTTTCGCCTTTTCGCGTTTTCGCCTTTTCGCGATTTCGCGTTTTCGCGATTTCGCGTTTCGCGATTTCGCCTTTCGCGATTTCGCCTTTTCGCCTTTTCGCGTTTTTACGATATACATGTTATTATAAAATAACATTTTAAATATAATTGGAGACAAGACTACAAAGTATGTCATTCAAATGATTCTCATATAAATTTCATATCTGTGGTTTACTTTAAATATTTTCATAAATTAGACAATTACTTTACATTCTTTGTTTCAAATACTCTAACAAGTCATTATCTTTTTAAAAGTGTCAAATTTATAAGTTAAGCCACAATGTAAACTATAGGCGGTTTTTGTTGTTGTAATTATATTTTTTATATACATCTATTGTTTACATGTGTATATTAGTAGATTAATTATGTTTTAGTCATGTAGTTGATATTGTATTTAGAGAGCCTTATTCAAAATTGGTTTAATCCAAATGAATTACTCTCTTTAAATAAAGATATTATCATTATTATTATTATTATTATTATTATTATTATTATTATTATTATTATTATTATTATTACTGAACAAATTTAAAACAGATGCATTTGTATAAAATGCCTTTGAGTATACAATTTGCTTGAAATCATATTTTGACATTTTAAAATATATTTGTTAGTTGACCAGATTCAGTTTCTCTATTTGTTTTGTTAATCTGGTTCTGACACGGAAGGATTGTTGTTATTGTCTACCGCTTCAAGAGTATATCCCTTGTCCCTTGGTGTCTCCTGTAGATGAACAAATTTCCATCTTTGAAAATTTGAAATATTAATCAATGCGTTTAGTAATATATGGAAAACACAGTCTACATTTACATGAATTTTCCATAAATCCAGGTTACTTTTGTTTAAATTAAAAGAACATGCGACAGGTTTAGGATATCTTTGCTAAGATCAACCTACGACAGTTTTGAGGCGAAACCATCTTGGTCATAGTACCTTCAAGAGGATCATTAGACATGTCATAAGATATTCTAGTATCTTATAACAGGTCTTAAGATAGCTTGAAACCGTCAAAAGTTTTATTTGATAAAAGTCTTATCTCCACAATGTATTAAATTTTAAACTTTTTCACACAAGCTAATTTAAATATTAAAAATTTAGATTCACAACAAGAGCATTAAATGAATGATTATGTATTTTAAGTAACCATGGCGATAATAATCATTAATTTCATTTATTTTAAAATGTCCAAACTATAACTTCCAGCAAATTGTATGTTCAAAGGCATCTGTTTTAAATTTGTTCAGTAATTGTCAACAAAGAATGTGAAGAAATTGTCTAATTTATGAAAATATTTAAAATACGTCACAGATATGAAATTTATATGACAATCATTTGAATGACTTATACTTTGTAGTCTTGTCTCCAATTATATTTAAAATGTTATGTTATAATAACATGTATATCGTAAAACGTGAAAAGGCGAAAAGGCGAAATCGCGAAAACGCGAAAACGCGAAATCGCGAAAACGCCAAAACGCGAAAACGCGAAAACGCGAAATCGCGAAGTCGAAAACGCGAAAATGCGAAAACGCGAAATCGATTTCGCGTTTTCGACTCGCGTTTTCGCGTTTTCGACTTCGTATTTTCGCATTTCGCGTTTTCGACTTCGCGATTTCGCGTTTTCGCCCTATAGAATATGAAAACGCGAAAACGCGAAAACGCGAAATGGCCTTAACCGGCCACCATACGTTCGGCCATTTTGTCATCTTCTCCGTTTAGAAACCACGATATGTCTATAAACCACAAAGGACAAAAACTACAGTAACCTGATGTAGTCGTAATTGCGTGTCGATATCTTGTCAATCGTACGGTTGTTTTATCCGACTAACTAACTTGATACGGAAAATGTTATTATTTTTAAATAACCATGGTCTGTCATTTTAAACTGTTTATATTGAAATTAGTTAAAAGTCAAAGTTCAAATCATAAATAAGTGTTCCGTGAAAATTGTTTTCGAAAATCTAATTTGTTTATAATTCTTTTATGTAATAAACTTAATTTAAATACATTCGGACCTTCCTCATCTGATTACCAGCACGGCTAAAGGTATTACGTCCAAGGGTATTGTGAGGTGACACGTCCAGGTATTCAAGCGATTTCTGTCGGGCTTGCAAGTTCATGCATCGTTTCATTTCTGAGGGTATTGATCAGTGTACACGGCCGATAACTTGTGACTTTCCATTTTGAACTATCAGGTGTATGATATACATCTCTGTCTTGCGTGTCCGAAAGTGATATACTAGTTATTACTTAACTCATACGCTTGTTTATAAATAACATTTCTGGTGTAAAGAATATTATTTATAAAAATCTAAATCTATTTACATATTTTTCCAAGGGTAAATTTGGGAAAATGTAAGTATAAAATTATACTCGTTGTCAATAGTGAAGGACAGATTCGAACATACCAGAAATATTGATACAAAAAAATATACGCACTTGTCGACCATTCGTAATACGCCTGGATAGAAAGTTACGGAACTATAACGCAATTTTAAATATATACATGTATACATTGAACATAAGAAAGAAACATACATTTTGTGTAAATTGGGGTAAAAGTTTTGTAAATAGACTAGTCCACGTATGCCAACAGTATGTAATCATCGAATGTCGATAGACTATTGTATACCAAAAAGAAGAAAAAGAAGAAGAGAACCAATTTGATTTAAATACAGGTCGATATATAACTTGCTTCGAAGTTATGGACATAGTAAAATCACAGATTTATATTTCAATTAGATTGTTTTCAAATAAAGGAAGAAATTCGTCATCATCACAATTGTTCCGACATGCATGTACTATATATGCAACTGGACGTACACTAATAATCCCCAAGGGATGTGAATATTTTCAGGAAAACTATTGAGTATCAAAGTTTCAAATCAATTTCGGGATTTATTTTCTTTCTTGATATTCAATAACAGAAATTTAAAGAATGAACTGCTTGTCCGCTTTAGGGTATTCTTACCAGTTAAAACAGACTTATAATTACATTCAAAAATAGGAAAGATGACATTAAATTCGTTCTGTCTTTTTTTTAAACATCGTTGGTCAAATAGCTTAAAGTATTATACGTTGTGAGACGAAGACTATTTTAATAAGGACATTCTCGATTATGTATAAATTTTGTTGATGTTTTCACACTTGAAAAGAATATCTGTTCGTAATTTTCGATTCCATTCCAAGAAGATCCTTAAATTTCCTGTCAATTTTTAAACATCTTTTTTTCTCAAATAGCTGAAGTATATTTATGCGTTGTGAGATTTAAAATATTTTGATGAGAACATTAATTCCTAAATATGTAAATAAAGATCGCTTTGGATGGACTAAATTATATAATTGCAATCGGTAATGATCTGTTTCAAATATTAAAGGTTACTGTTTCTTATTTAAAATAGTACAATTTTGGGTTAATACACTCGTGTTTAGAAGGCTATTATTATTTATAAATTTATTCAATTAAGGTAGTTCTGGGGTATACCGCCATCTTGAATTGTACAATCTCAGTAAATAATCGGTCTAGTTCTTTGTCCAAATCTGCAAATTTGGAGACAGATTTGCAATTCATAGGTTACACTGTTTATTTAAATAAAGAAAACTTAGTTATTCATTGCATTATCGAAAATGTTTTAATAAATACCAAATATTTGTGCTTTAAGAATTAATTTTTCGAATAACCCATTTAAGGGGAGATAACTCTTTTCGTCCAAATTTATACTGGACATATAGGGAAATTTTCATTTTTTACTTGTAGCAAGAAAACAAGTTAGGTGACACCATTTTTTCTTTTTATTTTCTTAAAATATATTATAAAACCTATCTTCTTATATTTTATTTTGAAATTCTGTCTTATAGATGTCTTTTTATGCACAAAAATGTGTTTTTTCATGAACAATCTAAGCAAATTTTGGCAATTTTGAACGACTCGTACCTTGAAAAATAGCGCGGTGACCCATACTTTTTATAATTTTTTTGAAAAAAGCATAGTAAAATCTTTATTTTGGCAAAGTATTAGAAAATTCTGTCATTTTTTTTCTATACCCTTGAACTACCTTAAATTAATTCATCGTTACAAAAGTAATCAGAAGTCATAATTCATTTAAAAGTGAGCTTATGCAAAATATAAAAATATACAACGGCTATCCAGTTATTGTGCGACCTTAATAATCCCGTAAATTAATTTTAATTCTTTTTTTTACATTTCTGTGTCTAAAACTATCACCCCCGTTTATCGGCAGCAGTCCTTTTGCGCCAATTACTGTTTTTCAGGGGTATCCTTGCGCCAAATTTTGTTTTCCAAATGTATCAACTGCGCCAATATTCGGAACTCATTTGCGCCAATTTACCTGTAAACATATCTATCATAAATATTAATGATTAATATGTATTCTTATTTTTGGCTTAAAAAGTATCATATGTTCGGAAATTTCACAATGAAGATGAACATCTGGAGAGAAATGACTTGAAAAGCATTCAGACAGTCAATGTACAGAGAGAGAAAACTTATTGCTTTGCTGAATATTTAATACAAGATACATGTATGTCAAAAAGAGCAGAAAATAGAAGCTTTTGCTGATTATGTTTTAGCCACATATGTTGATGACTTTGCTTTGTTCCCACCATCCGTATGGGCTGAAACTCTATCTAACGCAAGACGTACCAGTCATGGAGCAGAAGCATTCCACAGGATTTATTATGAACTGCATTTCATCCTTCAGTGTTTTGTCTTTTTGGACAATAAAGTGAAGATACAAGCTACTACATACATTAAATTGGGAAGTACCCATGCAGCAGCAGTTAGAAGAAAGTATGTTTCAGAAAAAGAAACATTTGCAGTGTAAACTGCCGGTTCCAAGTCCCAATAAAGGACTAATGTAATTTTAAAACAGGTGGTGCAAACGTAGCATTGGAGAAAAAGTTGTGGCGCAAAAGGATCATTCATACGAAATGTTGTTCACACCTGGAACGGTGAACCGTGACGGCTAGAATTCACTGAATGAAGATCAAAAGATTAGAATTACATAATGCTTTTAATTACCTTGAGTTTAACCACGCATTCAACATTCACTAAGTGTCACATAACAATACACAGTACAAGCAGAAAATGTTTGCTGGACTGAAGCAAAAGGTCAGAATACAAACATGTATTTTAATACACTATCGATCATGTCAGTTTCATATGTTTGTTTAAAGTATTTGTAGAAAAAAAATCATAAAAATGTTCTATTGTATGATTTACTTTTAATACTAAAATTCGTATAAAAAATCCACACATAAATCCTACAATCTAATTTTAAAAGTTGCATGGCTATCACTTATTTTTAGTTGGTTAATAGCTACACCAAAAGTCGTCGATGCGCTTTAAATCGCGTTATTAGATGGTTAACGAACAAGACTTAAATGAGATTAATTTCACTCCCGGCATGCAAAAAGACTTAAACTACGTCACATAAGTCAGGAAGTTTAAAGAAATAAAATTAATAATTCCCAATTTTCTTCTTTATTAGTTTTCATATCAAAATGAAACTTGGTGAATATGTTTTTTATGGTATTATGAACATAATAAGATGATAAGTGAAAAATCGCGAATTTTCCCTTTAATGGTACAAACCTTCTCCCTTTTCTGAAACAATAGTATAACATCACAAAATGGAAAGACACACTATAAAATATCAATAGGAAGGCTTAACTCAATCAAAAAACGTACATTTAAACACAACGAACGAATAAATTTGATCTGTGATACCTGAATGCAAATACATAGTTAATAAAAATTATAAGGGATAAATAATTAAGGTCAAAAGTAAATAAACAGGTTTAAACAAAGTTAAAGTATGATACCACTGTGAAATGTTAAACAATATTTAGAAAATCATCACTTTTGAAAAAACCTGCGTCATATTATACACAAGTAAATGAAAATAATTTTGTTGTTAAGTATACTTCTTCTTCTGTGTGTATAAAATCTTCCGTTTAGGAATACCAAGAAATTTCTTTAATATCAGTAAAACTAATCTAACACTTGGTACATATGGGGTGAATATCAACAATGAAACTATACAATTAGTGCTAGATAAAACTTCTTGTACAGGTGAAAGCATTGATTAGATATGAATTGAAATAATTTTGATGTTCATAGTACGAAGAAGTGAAAATTTGTAGTAATTTCAAATAATCAAAGCTGGTAAATAGACAAGATCCATGTTAACATTAAATAACAAAAAAGCATTACAAATAGTATCAACAGGTCAAACTAATGCAATTATATGCACATTTACTAATGAATATTCATGACATAAATAATTCAACAGATTAATATCTTGGTCACATGAACTCTTGTCACATAAAAATCGGAACACCTCGCGTGACTTTCGTACCTCACCTCGGTGTTTTGATTGATATGTCGGAACACTCACGTTTTCCTGATTATGTCGATCAACGATTCAGAAGATTTTGGTGAATTCTTCAGTGGCGGATTCAGATGGTGCGTAGAGGGCTTAACTCCCTTTTTAACTGGAAAATGTATGATTTTTTAGCATAAAATCGTCCCATTTTTTTTTACTCGCTCCGCTCGGCAATCATTAGTTTCATGTTTTCAGAAATTGCACCCCCTTTTGACAATCGATGATCCGCCCCTGTTCTTTACATCTTTATTGAAAGTTTAAATGAAAATACTAAGTAAGAATTTTAATGCATGTTTCTATATTTATTTAATTGAAATAATCAATATTTAGATTTCTTGACTCTCAATTTGCTTTCTTGTCGCTTTTTGGTGCTTCTTGTTGCTAATTAGTGAGACCTCAAACTTGTTATAGATTAAGATTAAGTATGAAACAAGGATTTGTATATCTCACTATACAAATCATTGATGCTAATCAGATAAGTGCCCATAAAATGTGCGCACAAATCTCATTGTGTGTTTTTTTATTCTCAGTGCGTGTTGTTTTTTTTTTTCAGTTTACTCAATCTCAGTGTTTCGGTTTTTTTTTTTGGGGGATCTCACTGAGTGTGTAATTTTTATTTCTCATTGTTTGTTTTTCATGTTTTCAATATCAGTGTGTCTTTTTCGAAATCTCAGTGCGTAATTTTTAATTCTCAGTGTGTGTTTTTAAGTTTTTAATTTCTGTGTGTGTAAATTTTTCGAAAAATGACTTAAACATAGTTTTGACGAGAACGGCTTGCCATAACTACGTACTTTACTTGTGATAAGTTTGCCGTTTTAAGGCTTTATACAACCAAAACCTAAAAATGTATGTGAAATCTGTTTGGAAAAAAACATACCGATATCTACAAGTTGGATGCAAAGTGATATGCTGAGCAAGATACGAAAACGGTACGAAAGCTTTATTTAGATTCGGTACCGGTACAAACTACAATCATAAGCTCTATATAGCTTTTAACGAATACAAACATACATATACAACAATATAAAACAAGAAAAAGCAAGAAAACTAAAAATAGAAAAGCAAATATAAAAATAAGCACAACACAATCATGGCAAAGCAAATAATACAATACAATCATCGAACGTCATAAAATGAAAAATGACGTTGATTGTGGTTGCTTGGGCACTATATATTCTGCAAACATTTGTTGTAAGACGTTGTGTTTGCAGCTGTCATGAGTTTTCAAATCGCATATTGTGGAAGTGATCGTTTCGAAATTGATGAGCAGAGAGAATACGATGAAAATAAGGACAAAAATATTCAGACTAGATTACAAAACAATTCAAAGGACGCAGAAATCAGTGAAGTCGCAAAGAGCTTTGCCACTGGGGTTACGTCAAAATGGCTAAACTTTTCATTTCAGCTACATGATTTCGTGAATACTAACTACAATCGTTATATCGAAGATTTTACTCATGATGAAGTTGAAAATAAAATTAAGTGTAGAAGAAATTGCGCTATCGTTGTAAAACAAGTTGCAAATGAAATATTACCGATTGATTCTGGACACAAAAAAACGGATTCCAAGAAGACGGAAACAGACACTGTCGCTACGAAGGAAAGACGGACAGAAACCGATGATGCATTAATCAATCCTCCTGTGAAAATCTCTGGATTTCTGTCGTCTGCAGTAAAAACATGGACATCAGACGACAATCTTGTCAATGACAAAAATGTTAATACAGTAGAGCAGGTACAACCAGAAGGGTGCTTTTGTTGGCCTCTTGTTCATCTGGTAAGTCTTTATGCAAAATGGCATCACAATCAAAAATCTAATTTACTGCTAATGATATTTTAACAAGGTTAAACAGAAAATGTTGACTGTTGTGCACATTTTCAAACGAAACAGGTTAAAATGTGAAATGTTTAACACTATACCAGAGACTAAAATTAAATGGAAAATTCAAAGCTCGATCGCAAAAATTAAATCATTAACAGAAACATCAGATTCAATTTTTAAGCCTTTTATTCGTTTCTTCTTCTTATGGTATCCAGTTATCCATCAGCCTTTTGATGATAACTAACTGTTGCGCATGCTTAGGATAATCATTATAAATAAATATTTACAAAAAGAATAGTGCCAGAAATAAATACTAACATGACGTGTGGTTAAAACTATTTACATAACTACTAAGGTTTACTGTTCTATATTGTAGAGAACAGTAGGTGCCAACTGTTCTCTAAAAATATTGAGTGTAGGGGAAAGTACTACATTTGGAGGTAGTAAGTTCCATTGTGTAATAATTTAATTTTGGATGTAACGCGTCTTCCGATTGGCTGACGTTGTTTTGTTTATTAGTTCATAGACATAATTTTGTCATGTGACCTTGACGTCATAACGTTTTTTCATGTTACACCGGTTTAAAATGGAATTAAGAATTAAATTATAAGAAATGACTGTAGTATTTTTTCTGTCTATTCGAAATAACATAAAAAAATGTGGTGCACACTTTAAAATAACCCGCTACTGTAGCAGTCTTTAGATGTAAGTAGATGTCAGTAAGTTTGTGGATGGATTTGCCGGTTCTGTTTTCTGTTGGTATAAGTAATACTGAAGGTACTGCGACGATATGGTGTACAATTTAATAGAACATTATGAGTCTAGTTTTAAGTCTGAAATGAATATTTGTAGCAGTCTTTAGATGTAAGTAGATGTCAGTAAGTTTGTGGATGGATTTGCCGGTTCTGTTTTCTGTTGGTATAAGTAATACTGAAGGTACTGCGACGATATGGTGTACAATTTAATAGAACATTATGAGTCTAGTTTTAAGTCTGCGTTTTTTTAAGGTAGGTCAGTTTAGAGTATTGAGCATGTCTGTAACGCTACTGTTGTTATGATAACGGATACAGGCATACCTAGCAGCCCGACGCTGAACCATCTCAAGTGTATTGCATTGTTCAGCAGTGTGAGGGTTCAAAAACCGAGCAAGCGTACTCTAGTTTTGGACGGACAAGTGCTAGGTATGCCTGTGACTTAATGTTTGTGATGGATGTTTTGAGGTTTCTTTTAAGAAATCCTAGGCTTTTATTTGCATTTGCATTGTTTGTATGCTGAGTCCAATTTAAATCAGATTGAAGAGTAATGCCAAGATATTTTGCTGAAGAGACGGTTTCTAAGGTATGACTGTGAAGAATGTAATTATGTTTGATGGAAGTTTTCTTGTTTGAAGCAGTGAGAACTGTATATTTAGACCCCCTTTTCTTTGCACCATTGTTCTTTTGGCGCTAAATGAAATCGTTTGTGAATGTCGTAAACTTTTAAGAATTGTTATTGTTTACCTGAGAGCAAACCATATGAGCTGCTAAGTGTATATCTCTCAGGAAAACCCCTTAACTCTTGCAAACGATAATGACTCTTTTATACAGCAAAGCTGATCATATTGCTTTATGATATCAAACTGAAGTCTTGTGTTTTGAAGATTTACAGGATACGGTACCGATTGTTTGACAAGAAAAAGGACGAAGAATTTCAGAAAAGACAAAAATCTAATAATGTGAAGAACAGTTCATGTAAGGTCTAGGAATAAAGTGAAAAATTAAGGTATGTATACAAGTCAACGCTGTGTTAACCGGGACAAATTCAAACTCGATATTTTATTTATAAAAATTAAGACAATACAAGCATTACAAAAAGGTGCAAAAACCTGTATGATTTCGAAAAGATGGAGTTTAAGCCTACAGTAACTTTCTTTCACTTGCAGTACATTTATTTGCCAATTTGCATTTTTTTGCAGTAAAAATATCCTTGAAATTATTCAGTTTATTTCCTTATCAATTGATTACGCTTGAGCAATTGTAATAATTAGGAAAATGGGCAAAACACACTCACGATGTTGTTACGACAGTGTATATTATAATAGTGTTATATAGTGTAGAAGTTGTGGCGATGTTACTGCAGTCATCAATAACGTCGCCGAATATTTTTTGTTTTCCTCTAAAAATCAAACTTTCCACAGGTGTAGTTTGAAAACTATAGCACGGTTGCCAAGGATTTTCTTTGCACCAATAGATTCGTCGTTCATTTCTGAATCGTATACCAATTTTTTAAAAAGTTATGTGGACCAACAAAATAGAAAATCTTGATAATGTAAAGATATTTGCCGATTTTAATGATTTTCCTATGTATCCTTTGTATTTTTGGCGTATCATGCTGTTAATTTTAACAGCTCGTATCTCAAAAACGAAACGGTTACCCCCTTTTTTTAATTTTATTTTCTAGTGCATTTTTACAAGCAGAATCCATATGTGAAATTTAAAAAAAAAAATCTGTGGAGTAGTTAATTTCGTACACTTTGCTTTAAAAAGCTTATCTTTTTGTAACCAGAAAGCAGTCCAAAGGACAGGTTCACTTTAGGCCAAATTTGGCCTTGAATTTCAACTTTATCATATAATTTCAAAATGGTCATAATTTGGTTCTAAAATGGATCTATTTAAAAAGCCTTACTTCTTTGTTAAAATAAATCTCTTCGTATGAGTACATTCTTGGCTTCAAAATCAGCACATTTTGGATATATTGTCAAAATACGATGATTTTGTGCATTTTTCGGACCTAAAAGCTTGAGGAAACCCTTGGCCACAACCTAGGATCCAAAATGTTCTGTAACCAAAAGTTGTCAATGATGATATTATATCCCTAGCCACAAAAACTTTCTGGATCATGGGTGGCGGCCAAAGTAAATTATGTTGAAAACTGTTAAGAACTATTGATATTTGACCAAAACTGACGTTACGACACAAATAATGCATACTTAAGGAGTCAATACTTCGTCATTTTTAATGTGATGCGCTAAAATGAAGTTATTTTGTATTAATAGTAATATCACAACTATTTCTATGTGAATTTTGTAGTATTTTGGCCTGATTAAAAAAATCTTCAAAATCTTGGGGCCAATTTAACCCTTCGTGAACTTACTCCTTTAATACCTCCATTCTGTTCGATTCACTTTTGCAAAGCGTTCTTAAACGAGATATCGCATAATGTTTTCTCGTCCAGATACTTATGATATTTGCTACTGGACATGAATCACACAAAATTAACCAATTAACGAATTACACTTTTTTTTTTATTTTTCTATTAAAGGGCCATTAGCTGTCAATTCTATTCACCGATTGGACTCAAATTCTCATATTTGATTTATAACATACTAAAACGTATATCCAAATAACAAAAAGTCTAAAATAAACAATTAACAATGCATGGACTCGATAATATGTTTCAACATTTTTAACCCGAATAATTCAGTCCCTCCCTGTGATGTAGCCATCGTAGAGCAGTGGAATATAACGACTGAATTATTCAGTTACAACATTTTGTGTGTATTTTTGTCTAGACGTCATCTAATTAACCATCGAGATGACCTCCGAAGACTGGCGACGGTCATATAACCCGATATAAATATAAATTTAAACAGATAGTGACCACGTGCAATTGGATTTTTCTTAGTCAGTTTGATTTCATATTGTAGGTTAAAAAGTATGTTTATCATCGCTATTACCTGTATAGGAATGATTTTTTTGTGGATAGAATCAGTCAACCAAATGATTCATCCTTGTTTCACTTTCAGTGTTGACATTCTTTTCCTTTTAATAGCTGAAAACGTGCGTAACACATGTCCAGCTAAGGGGTTAAATTGAAGGTCACATGAATACGGATTTAATGAGGTCGAATTATTCACTTACAAGTGAATAATTCATCAGCGACGTTTCTTAGCTTATTTTGACAAAATTGACCCAAATTGGCTGCTAAAAGCGAATTATTATTTCACTATTTCACTTTCATTAATGATTGAACAACAAAAAAAATTTTTTTTTTTGATATCTCGTAGCTAATGCTCCTTTAACGAGTAACCTTTTGATACCTCTGTAAGAAAACAAAATGATATGGATAATATATACGTAATGCCACAATATACGATATATTTTAGTATAATTATTTAGGAAATATTTGCCTTTTTCATTCTTTGCATTTTTTATTTCTTCTTTCAGATATTAAAAGCAGAAAACAGAAGAATTGCTTTGCATGGAATAGTAATTGATAAATTTAGGTGAAAACATCTCACAGTTCACCTTATTAAGAAATCATCGCTGAAGACGCGCATCACAAATAACATTTGACCTTATTGCCGTTTTGGTGAAATTCATAAATTTGTCTAACAAGCATCCGTTGTATATATCATTCCTTTTTGCAAACGATTTTCGCAGAAGTGATATGCATGTTCCCCATTTTGGTTAAAGATATATGCTGGTAGTAATGGCGATACATTTTCGCCCCTTTACTGGAAAGCGGGTTTCAAAATCAATGGCTTTGATAAATTTATAGAAATATCCAGAGGGATCATTTGAGATTCGTTCCTTAATATCTGACTATATTTGAAATTCGATATTTGCAATTTTACAATTGATATCTAGATTAGAAATTCAATATAAAAAAATTACCAAAGGAATGAAAACGTTTGTCATTAAGGACAATGAAATGTTTTAAAATTTAACTGGTACCACTGAAATGCTAGATATTTACTTGCGTAATACAAGCATTTAATTATAACTCTAATTTTAACGCAAATATCGTCTCAATATAATAATAGAAAAGGTATAGATACACTCATTTTTAAATATATGTATAAGTTGCAAACTAATACGAAACCAAACGTCAAAAAAGATGATTATAATGTTATTAAACTTATACATATGTGATTAACTGGTTTGTTTGCTAAAACGTCCAATTGCGAATATTTCGTGCACTATTAAGGACTAAAAATATTTCAACGAATCTAATAAGTGACCGGGAAGTAAGATGAAAATGTGAAAATTCAGACTAGCACTAAAAAATGAGGACATGTTGGATAGGTTGGAAATTATGCCTTTCACCAGGTCTGTCATGGACCTCTCTAACAGTTGTTGCTATGGTATTCATCTTGCAATCGGCATGGCACTTTTCATACAGGAAGTATCCTCGTTTTGATCGGACTTGGCTGTGTATTTATAAATCACACATAGCCAATCGGATTCACATTGCGGAAAGAGGGGAGTTACTCGTGAGAAGGCAGACAAACCGAACGGTAAAAGCTAAACTGGAAGACAAAATAAAAATTAAGTTACTGTAAGATTAGAAAGTAATCATTTGTGGTTTTGATTATGCATGATAAATGCAACTGTTGTACTGTCGTTTAGTTTCAGAGATATAAGACTAAAAAGTGTGTTTGAAACCTATGTTTTATTTCAGCCATGTGTGCCATGTTGGCAGGCAGGGTCATCATACACAGTGGTCCTTGGATATCCTAGTGGTGATTTAAACCAAGTTTGGTTTAATTTGACAGTAGTTTCAGGGAGAATTTTGTAAAATTTATCTAACGAGAAATGCAAGTGATGAGAAAGTTTGTTGTGAAGTTTTGTTGTTGCGCACCCCCAAAAAACAAAAAAACAAAAGGTAATAAAAATTATCATTTAAGGGCAATCTTTCCTATTAATGATTTCTGCAAAATTCAGTTGATTGTTTGGGGTCCAATTTAACCTTCGTGAACTTACTCCTTTAATACCTCCATTCTGTTCGATTCACTTTTGCAAAGCGTTCTTAAACGAGATATCGCATAATGTTTTCTCGTCCAGATACTTATGATATTTGCTACTGGACATGAATCACACAAAATTAACCAATTAACGAATTACACTTTTTTTATTTTTCTATTAAAGGGCCATTAGCTGTCAATTCTATTCACCGATTGGACTCAAATTCTCATATTTGATTTATAACATACTAAAACCCCCCCCCCCCCCCCCCCCCCCCCCCCCCCCCCCCCCCCCCCCCCCCCCCCCCCCCCCCCCCCCCCCCCCCCCCCCCCCCCCCCCCCCCCCCCCCCCCCCCCCCCCCCCCCCCCCCCCCCCCCCCCCCCCCCCCCCCCCCCCCCCCCCCCCTTTTTTTTTTTTTTTTTTTTTTTTTTTTTTTTTTTTTTTTTTTTTTTTTTTTTTTTTTTTTTTTTTTTTTTTTTTTTTTTTTTTTTTTTTTTTTTTTTTTTTTTTTTTTTTTTTTTTTTTTTTTTTTTTTTTTTTTTTTTTTTTTTTTTTTTTTTTTTTTTTTTTTTTTTTTTTTTTTTTTTTTTTTTTTTTTTTTTTTTTTTTTTTTTTTTTTTTTTTTTTTTTTTTTTTTTTTTTTTTTTTTTTTTTTTTTTTTTTTTTTTTTTTTTTTTTTTTTTTTTTTTTTTTTTTTTTTTTTTTTTTTTTTTTTTTTTTTGATAAATTTATAGAAATATCCAGAGGATCATTTGAGATTCGTTCCTTAATATCTGACTATATTTGAAATTCGATATTTGCAATTTTACAATTGATATCTAGATTAGAAATTCAATATAAAAAATTACCAAAGGATAAACTATTATAGGACAATGAAATGTTTTAAAATTTAACTGGTACCACTGAAATGCTAGATATTTACTTGCGTAATACAAGCATTTTAAATATAACTCTAATTTTAACGCAAATATCGTCTCAATATAATAATAGAAAAGGTATAGATACACTCATTTTTAAATATATGTATAAGTTGCAAACTAATACGAAACCAAACGTCAAAAAGATGATTATAATGTTATTAAACTTATACATATGTGATTAACTGGTTTGTTTGCTAAAACGTCCAATTGCGAATATTTCGTGCACTATTAAGGACTAAAAATATTTCAACGAATCTAATAAGTGACCGGGAAGTAAGATGAAAATGTGAAAATTCAGACTAGCACTAAAAAATGAGGACATGTTGGATAGGTTGGAAATTATGCCTTTCACCAGGTCTGTCATGGACCTCTCTAACAGTTGTTGCTATGGTATTCATCTTGCAATCGGCATGGCACTTTTCATACAGGAAGTATCCTCGTTTTGATCGGACTTGGCTGTGTATTTATAAATCACACATAGCCAATCGGATTCACATTGCGGAAAGAGGGGAGTTACTCGTGAGAAGGCAGACAAACCGAACGGTAAAAGCTAAACTGGAAGACAAAATAAAAATTAAGTTACTGTAAGATTAGAAAGTAATCATTTGTGGTTTTGATTTTCTATGTTTCACTATCAAAATTTAAAAAATTACATATAAGTCATGTTAACTTATCACCTGTCAAATCCAATTCAAAATGTGAAATTGGGGTAGTTTTAATTCAAAGATGACGTTCAGTTTAACTAAACCCTTGATAATTTTAACATCTTGTAAAAAAAAAAAAAAACAAAGTCTTTGTTTTTATAAAAAACAGTAGCATAAATTTTGCCCCAAAGCCAAAAAATTCCTTCTTGAATTAACATGTGATTTTTTTTTTTTTTTTTAATAAATTTGCCATAGTTTTTCAAAATTTTGCATATTTGTTGTTTAAGAAAAAATTGAATTTTCCTTTTTGTAATTACTTTAAAATTTAAACCAAAAAAAAGATTAATTCAACCTTGGAAATAAATTTCATTATTAAATTTATAAAAAAATACTTTCCCGAAAACTCCGAAAATCCATAGGTTCACGAATAAGCTTTGGATCGCTCATTTTATTGAAAGATCTATAAACTAGAGGCTCAAGGACCCTGTGTCGCTCACCTGATATTTTTATTTACAATTGATGCATGATAAATGCAACTGTTGTACTGTCGTTTAGTTTCAGAGATATAAGACTAAAACGTGTGTTTGAAACCTATGTTTTATTTCAGCCATGTGTGCCATGTTGGCAGGAAGGTCATCATACACAGTGGTCCTTGGATATCCTAGTGGTGATTTAAACCAAGTTTGGTTTAATTTGACAGTAGTTTCAGGGAGAATTTTGTAAAATTTATCTAACGAGAAATTTGAGTATTAATTTGTTGTGAAGTTTTGTTGATTACAGAACTTGCAAAGCGTTCTTAAACGAGATATCGCATAATGTTTTCTCGTCCAGATACTTATGATATTTGCTACTGGACATGAATCACACAAAATTAACCAATTAACGAATTACACTTTTTTTTTTATTTTTCTATTAAAGGGCCATTAGCTGTCAATTCTATTCACCGATTGGACTCAAATTCTCATATTTGATTTATAACATACTAAAACGTATATCCAAATAACAAAAAGTCTAAAATAAACAATTAACAATGCATGGACTCGATAATATGTTTCAACATTTTTAACCCGAATAATTCAGTCCCTCCCTGTGATGTAGCCATCGTAGAGCAGTGGAATATAACGACTGAATTATTCGGGTTACAACATTTTGTGTGTATTTTTGTCTAGACGTCATCTAATTAACCATCGAGATGACCTCCGAAGACTGGCGACGGTCATATAACCCGATATAAATATAAATTTAAACAGATAGTGACCACGTGCAATTGGATTTTTCTTAGTCAGTTTGATTTCATATTGTAGGTTAAAAAGTATGTTTATCATCGCTATTACCTGTATAGGAATGATTTTTTTGTGGATAGAATCAGTCAACCAAATGATTCATCCTTGTTTCACTTTCAGTGTTGACATTCTTTTCCTTTTAATAGCTGAAAACGTGCGTAACACATGTCCAGCTAAGGGGTTAAATTGAAGGTCACATGAATACGGATTTAATGAGGTCGAATTATTCACTTACAAGTGAATAATTCATCAGCGACGTTCTTAGCTTATTTTGACAAAATTGACCCAAATTGGCTGCTAAAAGCGAATTATTATTTCACTATTTCACTTTCATTAATGATTGAACAACAAAAAAAATTTTTTTTTTTGATATCTCGTAGCTAATGCTCCTTTAACGAGTAACCTTTTGATACCTCTGTAAGAAAACAAAATGATATGGATAATATATACGTAATGCCACAATATACGATATATTTTAGTATAATTATTTAGGAAATATTTGCCTTTTTCATTCTTTGCATTTTTATTTCTTCTTTCAGATATTAAAAGCAGAAAACAGAAGAATTGCTTTGCATGGAATAGTAATTGATAAATTTAGGTGAAAACATCTCACAGTTCACCTTATTAAGAAATCATCGCTGAAGACGCGCATCACTGATTTTCTATGTTTCACTATCAAAATTTAAAAAATTACATATAAGTCATGTTAACTTACCACCTGGCAAATCCAATCAAAATTGAAATTGGGGTAGTTGACATACTTTTCTACAAAGTAATTTCGAAGATTATTTTCACTTTTCATTCAAGTGCCATTAATTTAATTGAACGTGAGTTACTTTAGACTCCTTGTTAGGGAAAAAGTATTTGCTTTAGAAAGCTTTGTTTATGGCAGCAATGAGTTTGTTGAAAATTATTAAAATGGATAACACTGCATGTTTGCAAACATTTTACCAATAATGTACACTATGGTATAATGTTTTCTAGTTTTCTTAATTTGAAATAAACTAAATGGTTTACATGGATTATTTTGATTTCCAAATAACCACAAACAGAAGATAAATTGGTTGATTATGTCCAATGGCAAATATCATGCATATCAGGACGAGAAAAAATTATGCGATATCTCATTACTTAGAAAGTTTTGCAAAAGTGAGTCGAACAAAATGGAAAGACGAAATTTGGACTGTTTTTAGGAGTAAAAGGTAAATTGTTTAGTAGGAGAAATTTTGCCAAGCAAATGCATACCTCTGTAAGGGTTTCTATTAGCATTCTTAACGTGCACACATCGTGACACTATCCAAAAACGGAACATTGGATAACGTCCTGGATTTGTCCGAACATGGTATCTTATTTAAACATCCCTTACAGAAAGTCGAACGCTCGACCCCATTCTGGAGAATTCCAAGTAACTATTTATTTGCTATAAACCAATTACCTTTGGTGTTGAATAATGTAGAAGAAACAAGCAAAAGAAAACAAAAACACCAAAAGGCTTGCCTTTTTATATGGTATAGTATTTTTTGACATTGTTATAATATTAATACGCAGCAGAAGAAAAAACCACCCACCAATTAAAAATACTCCCCAAAAAGCACGGCCCTTTGCCAAAAAATCATACTAGAGATTTGACCCATTGCTCTTCCAGTATCTTTACACAGTAGAAATTTAACCAAGCCTAAGTAGCATTGGTTGGATAATCGGATTTCTTTAGTTGTTTTCATATATATTTTTATTTTATTTCTTCATCAAATGTTAAAGTACGAATTTTTGGCCCAATTGATATCAAGGTTGCTTACATTTGCATGATATTGACTCCACGAACTAATAAGTATAACATCTTGTCATATATTTTGGTCCTATAGCTCAAGTATTCAAGTTTTAGGTTTAAGCGTTTCTGACAAAGGTAAATCAAGAAAAGCGCTTTGGTCGCATCAAATTTTTAGTATCTCCCAGCATTGTTTTTATACGGATTAGACAAATTTGCAATACCATTTTATATGAATGAAAGAAGATTCTGAGTATTCGTTAATGAGACAATAACCCAAAGACACAAATAGCAAAAAACTACAGACAGGAACACGATTTGTAAACTCTTTTCTACCGCAGTAAATATCCACCTTTGGGATAAAATTAAGTAAAGTTTTGACCAATATATGATATTTGCACAACTGCTTTAAAAGCTTTTTAAGCATTGAAAAAAAAAAAACGCGTCCCCGTCCCTGAAAACCTGCGCAAAATCCAACAGGGAAATGCAAAAGTAATTGGAAGGAAAAGTTGTCCCGTTTATCACAATTTTAGTATAAAGATTGACAAGAAGGCACAGCAATATCAAGGTCTAAAACAAAGTCCTACATTAAAAAGTAATCTTGACGGTATACACAAGAGTGGACACAATGAAATTCACCGCCTTCTTTATTGATTATGATTGAATATCAGGTTGAAAGTCTTTAAGATGAAGGTCTTACTACATATATAGCAGAAACTCAAAAACTATCCATGATTAATGAAAAATGGTCAAGGTCAGATGAACCTTTTCAGACGGAAATGTCTGTGGCAATAATTTTATGCACCAAATTTGAGTCATCTTATTATTTTGACTGTTTTTCACAAATACAGATAGTTTTTTGTTTGATTCAATTTTTTTTTTCAACTTGGCCGTATAAAGAAAGATGATCAGATAGTCTAACTTTTATAAAGTAATGTACAGTAAATTTTTCTATTTTGATTTGTTGCAATAAATTGAAATGATTATTTCATTAGCAAAAAGGCTCATGCATTTTTTGAAGAAAGAGTCAAACGATTTTTATCAGCTTTCTCTCCTCCACATCAAGCTTTGCAGCAAGAGAATAGGAAAAATGCTGAGGATTTGACATATTCTTGCCAGTTAATTTTAGATGGCGGATGATACAGTAATTGGATCAATGTCTATTCTGCCTCTAAAAAATTGGTACTCTGATCTTATTTTTCCTCTTGATTTTCTGATTTTTACTTTTGGAGATGTGTGTTACACTTTCTTTCAGTTAAACTAGAGTTATCCACATCAGTGGGTAATGAAAAAGAGTGGCTCAGAGATGTCAGTTCTGCACTAAAGTTAAACATTGCTTGAATATAAGCAATCACAGCATAGTTAGGAATTGTTTGTGTTTGCTAGTTTTTACTAATATAATCTTGAAAAAGATATTTTTGTTGGTTTTGAGTTTTCCTGTAGGATTATTTTGTTCCCATACTAGTCACCGTGGTATACATCTAGTTTAAATGTGCAATATTAAAGCATACATGACCTTACTGTAACAGAAACAATAAAATGGTGAACCAGTGATATAGATATCCTGTGTTTAACTTGAAACAGCAATCTGATGTGCATGTCCTATACTGAATGCACATTTACGGGAGATGGTGTCATTGTGTACTGTTAACCTTTTTCGAGGAAACTCAACATTTAACAAGAAACAACAGTGCACACACTGAAAAATCTCGCCTGCTTTACTGATAATGATTTTACTTAAATATAATTCTTCAAGATAAAAGTTTTAATATAAGTATCACAAAAACTTGACACGAAAATGAGTTCAAGGTCAGATGAACCTGCCAATCAGACAATGTACACCTAAAAATAATTTCATACACCACATAAAGTTGACCCATTGCTTATAGCATCTTAGAAAAGGACCTAACCATGAAAGCTTAGAACTGACCAATGGACCATGAAAATGAGGTCAAGGTTAAATGAACATGTACACCTTAAAATCATTCCATACACCAAATATAGTTGACCTATTCCTTATGGTATCTAAGTCAGGTGAACCCTGTCTGTCAGACATGAAGACCTTGCAAGGATCCCATTTACATGATATAGTCATCCTATTACTTATAATTAGTGAGAAATTTAAGTGATTAAAAAATAAAATATTTTTCAAAGCAGTCGCTGAACCATGAAAATGAGGTCAAGGAAATATGACAGACAAAAATTCAGAAAAATAAGGTATCTGTTTAACAAGAACAATACCAGGTCTGGAGCTGCGTCTCTGCATACAATTTATTAATGTAACATGTATACTGGAGCATAACTGATCATTCACTTTCATTGAAGCCAACAAAACATTGACGAAAATTTTCCTTGTACAATGAGTGTTGTAAAATTTCAAAATATCGGCATACAGGAAGTGTGCATGGCAGATGTAAAAATTGCTTACTCATTACAACTGAACATAATTAAGGTGGAAAAAACAAATAAAATCCTTCTCTTCAATACCAGCCAAGAAATGTTTGATTAAATTTTACCTGTACAATGAGAGTTGTTAAATTTCAAATTATCAGCAAACAGGAAGTAGCTGGTGGGTGGATATAAAAATTACTATGCTTATACTCAACATTATCAAGCTGTGGACCAAATATAAAATCATACCCTTTTATAGAAGCCATGAAAACTTTGACAAAAGTTTTCTACCCAAAGTCTTTCTCTTGACAACAGTTATTGTTCTTTAGTTTTCCATGTCTCCATATATAGTTCCCCTTATTTTGAGTATATTTCTTCCAATTTTTTTCTTTCACTTTTCTTCGTACAAACATAGCTGAAGGGAGTTGAAACTTTAGTGAACATATTTGTGGAAGGAATAATAAGACCAAGAACAAAAATGTCAATTTTGTCATATTGAAATGTTTCTGGTCTTTTATCTGACATTCTAATATGACGTTCTTCTTTCGCTTAGGAAACAAAGCCATGTTTTAATTCCAATAAAACATGGGCTGATTGATGACACAATTGAAATGTATTTAGAACAATGCCGTTGATCAAAATGGACATTTGTGTTGGTGTTGCTCGCTAGGAAATTAAAACATTCTTAAAGTAAGTTTACATGTATCTGTTCATTTTTTTTTAAAGTGAAACTGTTGATTTTTCTGTAACATTTTGGCTTCATCAAATCAAAATGGCTGCCTTTCGAATGTGTGTTATAGGTCCGCTGTGAAGTACAAAAGTTCTAAATTTTCCTATTAGAATCGAATTATTTATGCCATGATCTATGCTCATTTTAACATGGGTAGGCATTATATTTATCAACATTTTACACCTCGCTAAAGATATTGACAAATATAATGCCTACCCATGTTAAAATGAGCATAGAGAATGGCATGAAAGAATTATTTCTCAAATAAAGGTTTTAAGTGTATCTAAAATGAGCTGCATCAGTTGAATTTTTCTAAAAGTTGGATATTTTTTGGGACTAAAACTACGTTAAACACAGGCAAAATATTCTGAAGAAACCAATGGTGTTATTTTTCTTCATAAGACAAAATGCTCTAAAGAACAATAAATTGATATCAATTGTAGTCTCTGCTGTCAGTTGAGAGTCATTTATGCTAATGTAACATCATCCCAAATATCAATGGTGTATCATAAATGCTTGACATGAAAAGGACAATACCTAAATACCTCAGTAGATATCAACTCTGACAAACAGTAGGACCAGAGGCGAATTTGGGGGGCAGAGTGCCTGGGCCCCTTTTTTGTGGGAAAAATTTGGTTGATTATTTAGGTATTCACTGAAGCATGACTGACCGGTCCCCTCTTATGGCAGTCAGTGGGCCCCCCTTATGACCTCTTCTGAAATATCCATTACAGTCAACAAAAAATCCAGTTAAAATAAATTGATGTAAAGTTTGATCATTCTAAAAAAGTATGAAATATACAACAGCAAGTTATATATTATTTTAATGACAAAACTCAAAATGCAGACAACAAATAATGTTAATACACAACAAATTGTAATGATTTTTAACACTCTAAAAAATTCAAAATAGTTATTGTATACACAACCATTCACCTTCAGAAACAAAACAAAATCAAACTTAAAGACAGATTTAGACAAATGTTTTTTTGCTGTGCATGTACTGACTTTGTGTCATGGACAGATACCCCATATCCTTTGTTTTTCTATTAAATAAATAGTTTTCTGGCTTTCAGACAACTGAAAGAGAGGAAAAGATACAAATATGTGCCAAAAATGTAGAGCAGACAACTCGCATTTGTTTTCATTAGTAAACTCTTTTTTGATAAATTCAGATAAATGTCTTGTGCTGTTCTCATCAACTGTTTAAAAGATATAAAATTAGGAGATGACTGCTTTTTATGACAAAATTAAAGAGCTATGTTTTTAAAACATTGCTGCAAACTTGCTACAAAGGTACGCTGAACAAATGTTTATCAAAAAGAGACTGTAAATGCTGCACTTTAAAGTATTGAAAAAAACAATTTCGAGTCCTTTTGGGTCTTTGTTCAGAAATGTGTTGAGACAGCAATCCAAAATCAACGCTAGCCTTCTTTTCTGCCCAGAAAAAGTATTTTGCAATAATAGTTTAAATTACAATGATAAATATTATCTACAAGCAGATGAGTTTGATTGCCCCTGTTACCATATGCAATATGACTGCATAAATTTCCTGTGTGGCTATTCAAAGTTACTTTTAAAAGCTTCAACACCGTAAGATATCATGGAGCATGGTGTCCTATCTGAAATGTATCAGTTAAAAAAAATACAATCTACACCCATATAAATACAGCAATAATAATACAGTGTACCTGTATTGCTTGATAGAAATTAAATAATGAAGAATTACATAGTTTCAAAATTTTACAGGACTTTTTTTCCCCCTCCTATTAAAAAATTGATCTGCGCCATATCTATTGGTAGGCTTTAAACTAAAAACATATTAAAATCAACAAAATTCTGTTTATACACAAGAGTGCACACGCTGAAATGTCTCGCCTTCTTTACTAACCACTGATATTATGTTGATAGTCCAAAATGAAAGCTTTACTACAACTATTACATAAACTTAACATGATCCAAGAAAATGAAGTCAAGGTCATATAAACCAAACGAGAAATACATGTACACCTTACCATCATTCAATACACTAAATATAGTTGACCTATTGCTTATAGTTTCTAAGAAACAGACTTACCAAGAAAACTAAACATTGACCAATGAATCGTGAAAATAAGGTCAAGGTCAGATGAACCATGCCAGGCAGACATGAACAGCTTACAATCCTTCCATACAACAAATATAGTTGACCTATTGCTTATAGTTTAAGAAAAACAGACCGAAACACATAAACTTAACACTGAGCAATGAACCGTGAAAATGAGGTCAAGGTCAAATAAAACTTGCGAGACTGACATGTACATCATAAAATATTTCCATACACCAAATATAGTTGACTTATTGCATATAGTATTAGAAAAAAGACAAAAACTCAAAAAAACTTTGACCACTGAACCATGAAAATGAGGTCAAAGTCAGATGACACCTGCCAGTTGGACATGTACACCTTACAATCATTCCATATACCAAATATAGTAGACCTATTGCATAAAGTATAAGAAAAACGGACCAAAACACAAAAACTTAACTATAACCACTGAACCATGAAAATGAGGTCAAGGTCAGATGACACCTGCCAGTTGGACATGTACACCTTACAATCCTTCTATACACCAAATATACTAGACCTATTGCTTATAGTATCCGAGATATGGACTTGACCACCAAAACTTAACCTTGTTCACTGATCCATGAAATGAGGTCGAGGTCAAGTGAAAACTGTCTGACGGACATGAGGACCTTGCAAGGTACGCACATACCAAATATAGTTATCCTATTACTCATAATAAGAGAGAAATTAACATTACAAAAAATCTCAACTTTTTTTTCAAGTAGTCACTGAACCATGAAAATAAGGTCAAGGACAATGGACATGTGATAGACGGAACTTCGTAACATAAGGCATCTATATACAAAGTATGAAGCATCCAGGTCTTCCACTTTCTAAAATATAAAGCTTTTAAGAAGTTAGCTAACGCCGCTGCTGCTGCCGTCGTAGCCGCCGCCGGATCACTATCCCTATGTCGAGCTTTCTGCGACAAAAGTCGCAGGCTCGACAATAGATTAACTGAGCTAAAATTTAAAGAAAAACACAGAAAACAAGTTCATACAAAATTCTTACTATTCAACTTACCTGTACATAAAATGATGTTGTAAAAAGCTCAGATCATTTAGGAAGTCCAAACCAAGTCATAATAAACAGTTCATTGAAAACAACATGGAAATCTTATAAAATGTTCGAATGCCCAAGATGTGAGTAAATTATACAAGTAACTCATTAGACTGATGAGAAATACTACATACTGATAATAAAACTATCTCACAGAAAAAAAGATAATTTCAATCACTGTACATAAAGGGTTGATGATGAAATATAAAATGATGTATAAAATATCACAGTTTGGTTTTCCTCATCATATAATACTTGCATCTTTGTACAGTAACTTGTATGTATATAGCGAAATTATAAAACATTCAACACAATGATTTTCTGTAACCATCCATCACAATCATCTCCAGTACAATTGAAGATTCTATCAACTTCCTATCAAACCTACTGCTAGATTTGGTTGGAAAAAAAAACAATTGAAGAAATTACTAGCTTTACATTTTCATTCTAGATTCACAATATTTGGTTCCTCTCTCATTTCTTTTTTTATATGGCACTTCTAACACAATGAGAAAAAAACAAGAATGTGTCCATAGTACATGGATGCCCCACTGGCACTATCATTTTCTATGTTCAGTGGACCGTGAAATAGGGGTCAAAACTCTAATTTGGCATTTAAATAACAAAGATCATATTATAGGGAACATGTGTACTAAGTTTCAAGTTGATTGGACTTCAACTTCATCAAAAACTAACTTGACCAAAAACTTTAACCTAAAACGGGACAGACGGGTGGACGGACAAAAGAACGGACACACAGACCGAAAAACATAATGCCCCTCTACTATCGTAGGTGGGGCATAAAAATCACAACCTTTAAAGCATACAATTTACACAAGTGATAGATACACCACATTATTATGGTTAATCGGATAGATTTGAATAATTTAGGAGGGGGTCTTACAGCAATTTTTCAATCTTTTCTTGTGGAAGTATTGAGCAAAAATTGGGCTTGTGTCACCATATGTAAATTTGAAAAAAGACATTAAGTACAAGGCTTATAATCACAAAATAAAGTTTAACCTTCAATTTTTAGTGAAGACTGTCCAGTTAGTTCATTATTTTGTATATCCAATAAGTTGGTACATTTTATCAATATAACGCTAAAGGACGTTACCAGCCAGTTATACAACACAGTTTTGAAAGAAGATTTTCTACAGAGACCAAGTAATGGCAGAAGCTAACATTTGGCTAGTTGAGGTAGAAAGAAGAGTGGATTAAAACCAGTGAGATTCAGGCAAAAAACCAGATCATTTACAATCCTATATTGGAATGTTTTGAAAATGATGAAAAACATGACAACTTATATTCAATAACAGAACACTAGAAATAAACATACAAAAAAAGTGCAAATAAAATGGATTTCAATTTTAAAACTAAATACAGTTTTAGTTTGCATATATAATGGTCAAAATAAGCCAAATTCAATGCAGATCATGACTTGTTGCCCTCAATGATGTGAGCTGAAAATCCTTTTATTGTGGATACACTACGCCTTGACAAACATACCAGATTCTCTGTATCTTGATCAGCGTAAACATACCAAACTCTTCCTATCTAAGGAGGAATTAGATCAGTAATTTGAAGATTACAATGTGTATACTCTGGCCTCAATGAGACTGTATATGTTGATGTTTGTCTAGGTTTTAAACACAATCAGTCCCATCTATGTAATGTCAATAGATGGTGTTCAGTTTTAAGGGCTAAGAATTATCACCTTTATATTTCTTATAGAAATATCTATATAAGCAATAACAAGTCTTAGCAAATGTGAATAACTTTCAATAGCTCGGATTTTTTATAGTTCCCAAAGATATTTTAAAGCTACACAATGCTCATAGATAATTTTATGAGATTTTGAAATATTCTTGGGCAGTGGTCCATTGCTCCATAGGGAATCTGCTACCTAGCACCATTCTTTGGTCTCCTTCCTTTGCCTTTTCCTTTTCTGAAACGAAAGCCAATGAAAGTATGCAAAAAGTTTTTTTAAACTAGATTGCTTGCAAAGTCATAAATTATACATTTTCAAAAAAGTTAAGCTATAAAAAAATCGAAATTCTGCAATAAGTATTCTTTCTGCATTCCACAAAGACTTCTTCATATATTATCTGAAGTAGTTATTAGCAAAAAACAGTCTTTGCATTTTTTTCAACAAAGAGTCAGACATGATATTATTGTCAGTCTATGTTTGATTGATGATATACCTGAAGGAGTCTCCACCTGACAGGTATAACAGCTGTTTTGTTAACTGCCCAGGTACATTATTTACCTATGGATTACCTCCCACTTATAACGGCTCCATGCAGTGATTAAAGAACTTGGTGAGGATTACCTAAGATTACAAAGTATTTTCACTCTTCTGTTTTGTTTGTCGTGTTAAAATAAAATATATCACATTCACTTTTGTTGGTCAACGTAAGACAGTTGTGAAGCTTAGGGGACAAATTAAACCGCTATAGTATACCACAGTCGATCTTTTTCAATAGTAATTGAATGAATCTAGAGTTAAATTTAAATTTAAATGATTTTGATGACTTAATAATATGGTTATTATCATGACAAAGTAAATAAATTTGATCAATTTATCATACCTTGTACAATAAATAACAGGAGTTTGAATTTGATTGGAATTATCCACAGATACAATTAAACTGGTTTCCTAGGTCAACAAATATTCTGACCACAAGCAAGTCTCTTAAAGAAATCGTGTTTCCGTTTCTGATTAGGGAATAGCTTGGCATTGTAATTGAAAACATTTGAAATATATACTGACGATGCACAAACAAAACATTACCTTTCTTAGTAAATAATGAAGTCTGTTGATTTTCAAGCTGCTTTTCCTACAAAAAAATAATTTTAAAAACACTTATCAAAAAAAAATGACACATATATTTTTAATATGACACATATCTTTTTCAATATGACACATACATGAACAATTCAATCATTCTTTATTTGCCATGATGTTTTCAGTACTGTAGTAGTCAGAAGCAGGCAAAAAAGATGTTTCATAAAAAGAAAACACTCATATTGCTGTTTTTCTTTTCTTTCTGAGCACATTCAGAAAAGGCTGTAACTAATAAACACTTTCATACAAAAATAAAAAAATTACAAAATATATTTTACTATACATATCAAATTGCATTATATATATAGTGGAACCATTCAATATTTACAAGACAACATAGGACCCTTAAAATAATAAACAGCAGATTATTTTTTTTCCTGTTAGCCAAGAACCTAATAAAAGCAGTTACAAAAGGACAATAATCAATTCATCAAATGAATTTTTTAAAGATTAATTCTATTTTTTTACATAATTTTGCATTTATTTGCCATGAAGGTTCTTGCCTTTTTCTTTCTCCTTTTTTTTTTGGCAGATTGAAAACACTTATTTCAGCATAAGTTAATATCAAAACCTATGGACACAAGCTGCCCCTGAAGATAGCCTGTATTCATTGGCTAACCTAAGAATGTCCTTATTTGCATATCTTCCTAACCCATTTTCTAGTTAATTGTTACAAACTATTTCAATTATAAACAAACACCAATAGATATTTATTTCAAAGCAAACTTGGATTATTTGTGCAACCGATTGAAAATATCTGACAATAATTAGACTAAGAGAATGTTATATGAATTTTCCTATTTGCTTAGCCCCCTACCAACAATTTTTCCAGACACTGTCACACCAATATTTACATTCAGCTTCCGAAAAATCCAATAACTTCAAACATTTGGACAGTTTTCTGTCTTTGGTTTTACTTCAATTAAATTTAACTGTCACAAAACAAGTCTAATTCTGATTGCACTTAGTATAATTTGTATGTCAATAAAATTCCATTCATAAAAGTTTTATTTTCAAAAATGCTTTAATGTTCAATCACAAGATCAAATCACTTTGTAAACAAACAGTTTATGATACTTTTGCATTTTTTTCTTTGAAGCCATAGTTATATTACATGTTTTGTCAAGTTTTCAACATACTGTATTGCATACCCTCAAAAAAAATTAAAGAAAAAAAAAAGAAAAGAAAACCCAAACAGAAACCACATCTCCTTATTTGTTTATCGTACAACTACTACCCTATATAATTTGAATATTTAGATATCTTTTTTAATTTATTTTATTGAAATTCGAAACACATATATCAAGCAACTACTATCATCTATGAATTTGAATTTCAAGATATCTTTTGAAAAATATTTTTCAATAGAATTTTACTTGTTTAACCGTGCAAATTAGAATAGTCTGGTGATGTAGAGCTTTTAAGTAGTGTTATAAGTGGCACTTGAAACTGATTACTGGTTTTATGTTTGGCAGTACGTTCCTCAAGTTGACACCTATCAAATTCTAATTCCAAAATAATTCTAAAATATCATACATAATAATAAAGGTTTGTTTTTACTAGTAATACTTGAAAAAAGTAATAATTACTTTACTATTACAATAAAAAAGAGCTGTATGATTACTTTAAAGACCTCACAGTACTGTAGTATTCTATAAAATAATATTACATTAATCAGGAATGACTAATTAAACCAAATTGTATTGTTAATTAAAAATTGCGAGGTTTGCTTTCCCACATAAAGTATTAGTCAGTTTTACTATAACTATTTTTTTTTTTATCTTATTGCACATTTTTTTTTTTTAAAGTTTCATTTGAACTTCTATATTCATGGTTATTAGAAACAAACAATAAAAGCTTTATTGTACAGTTTTCGTCTTTTGAAATTTAATGGCACTTAAATGTTTACAAATTACATGCATGTATAAATTGATGAATTTTAACCTTATGGCAAGGCCACTTTAATGCAGTATTTCTGTAGAAATGTTAAAGACACTACTCATGAAGAAATAATCGGTTGAAATATGAAGACAAATATCAATAAAAACAAAATTTGACTTATGTAGCTGTGTAAAAATGTCATTTAATAAACAAATATTTAAATTTCTGAATCAACAATGGCTATACTGAAACAATTTAACTATTAAATAATATTTAAATCTTATTCATAAAATATTTGTTCCATTTATGGATAGAATGTCATATTAGTAAACAAAAAATGTTCCCAGCATCTATAAAATTGACCACAAAAATCAATCTTTCAATAATGAAATAAAATTTCTGAAATCAATGCATCACTTAACTGGATTGAAAATTAAAATAAACCACCTGTCCATTCACCCCTATTGAGTTGGTCAACAAAGGAGACGATACAAACCCCAAGAGCCTATTTGTCTCATTAAACAATACCTTTTATCAGTCTACCTGAGCTACAGAGAAAATCTATAACCCAAAGTACTAGGATGATAGAATATTGTCTAAAGACAATGGCAATTTGTATGAGCAAGGTGCTGAACGAGTGCCGTTTCTTTTTCACACTTAATGACATGGTAGAGGGCTGGATATTCAGGAAGCAGGACTATTATCTCCCTTTCCTGAAGGGATGCTGAAATCATCAATATATTGATGACAGGAAGTTGACAAAAGATAAGTAAACATGTCAGTGGGAACACACTGTACACAAACAAGTCTTTTAATCCTAATTGTATATGTGGCGGCTCATGTGATGTTACTGTCCAAGTTATTCAAAATGTCAATCCTTAATTTCAAAATGTAATTTACTTTCAACTTCAAACTGAGAATCAAATGTCCAAATCATTGAAATAAAGATAAAAGAACAACAGACATACCCGAGTCTGACAAATAGCTCATAGTATGGGGTAAATCTTGACCAAAGAAACTCTTATGACTTTTTAATTGAGAAAGGTTTAACTAATATTGAACCTAACTTATACCTGAGGAACCTATTTTTTTAAATCTAATCTTTCAGCAACAATATACGAATATTTCTGAGTAAAGATAAGATTCAAACAATATAGCTTGCATGAACGATGTCTTCTGACTCCCCAAATCAATTAACCTTGGTTCTGGTCATTTACCCAACAATCATCTTTTTAATTTTGATTATTATTTTAATAATGTCAAGCAGAAAAGTCAAATATATCCTTAATCCCTGTGAAAATGATACCACTGATGTTTGTGGCTATGAATTTTTCCTTCATAATTACTGACTGCATGCTGCTGGACTCACAAATTGACTGTAATTATAAGAAATAGCTGAAATTTCTTCAGTCATTTAATTTACTTAATTATTTCTATAATTATACTGGCAATCAAGAAAATAATAGTGTGGTTAAGAAAAGTGACAAAAATTTAACCTAAAGAACTTCAAAAGACCCTAATGACGCTCCAACTGCAACATCATTTAAAATCCCAGCATGCATTTCACCAGGAGCAAAATACCAACAAAACAAAAAACACAGTTACTCTGTTATCGAAATTTTTAGCATTTTACGACATGTGTCTGAAAACACCAGACATTTTATTATCATTATAATATAAGAAAAATACATGTTTCCATTATGTTTTAATCTGCCAAAGACATTGATATCAGTAGCCATACAAAAAGCCATCAAGTATAATGCTGCATCAATCAGTGGGGGTTAATAATCTTCCTGCCAAAACTTGTGGTGTGGACAAGTCACATGATTAAAGAAAATCAGAGGGTTTTTTCCATTCATAATTTTTCTTTTCAAATGAGACTTATAAAAAAAAAAAGCAACTCAGTTATGGATATTCTCTTATATTTTCTTATTCTAAAGTTACTTCAGACTATGAGTATGATTCTTGAGTATTCCCAAGTCTAAAGTACTTCTTTCTACTCAACATGACAATCACCTCCATTGAGTAAAACAAAATTGTCTTAATGTATGAATCTGAAAAATGTATACCTCTATGAAATTAGATAGCAGCACACAACTAAGCTCTTGTTCTAGGATTTCTCTGTTGGATTGGTTGTTATAGCAACATGCTATCAATGTTGGAAACAGGATTGTAGTCAGCCGAGGATCACTGAAGTAATGGAATGGGAGGGAACACATTTGTTGTAAGATCGTTGGGGACTGGCCCGACTGTATCACAACCTGAAATGAACAAAATCATCAGGAAAAGCATAACTGTTAGAAGATAATAGGATGACAACCTATATATAAAACAAAATTCTTGTCAATAGTTTTTAAAACTAAATTTTCTTCAATAGGAATCTTTAAATACTTCTCACTACCTTAAAAACGCATCCTGAAAGAATATTCAGTATTGATCATCAATAATCATGTCTGGTCTTGTTTGATCCAGATTTGCATTATCAAAACAAGTTTGTCATCTTAATATTCAAGCTTGATATTCCAGTCATATATGTGATACATCTTTTACGAGCAGAAGGGTCATTACAAGTATTGTCTCAGGTTTCAAGCAGCGCTTATCATACAGAGGGAACTTATATTTTTGCATTGCACAAGCTCATTTTTTTCTTTGACTGTTAATGACATCTTTACACTAAATCCATAGGATGTTGGATGTGTACTGATTGATATTTTAAGTCTTAGATACAAGACTTGATTTCTTTTATTAGTTTGTTATTGGCTTTGAACTAGCTGTCAGTAACTGCGAGTACTCTCAGGTCTGTACTTTGTGTCTTTTTTGTTGTTAGGAATGTATTAAAATACCCTGCCACGTCTGATCTGTGTTTTTGTTAGATGTTTTTCTTCTTTGTATTGATCTGATGAGTTAAGCCCATTTCAACTAATTTTTATATTTTGTTCTTATGTTGTGCTGTTACACCACTGTCCCAGGTTAGGAGGAGGGTTGAGCACTCACAAACATGTTTAAACCCGCATATTTTTTATGTGCTTGTCCCAAGTCAGGAGCCTGTAGTTCAGTGGTTGTTGTTGGTTCATGTCTGTCATATTTGTTTTTCATAAATTGTTTTGTTATAAATTAGGCCAACAGTTTTCTCAATTGAATTGTTTCACATTTTTCAGGTCAGGTCCTGTTATAGCAGACTATAAGGTATGGGTTTTTCTCATTGTTGAAGGCTGTACGGTTGCCTATAATTGTTTACATCAACTTCATTTGAACATTGGTGGATAGTTTCATTGGCAATCGTACCACATCTCCTTATTTTTATATTTTAAAATTGTAAACATAACATTGAAACTTATTTAGTGACCTTGAAATTTATGCTAAGATTCCAACCAACATCAAGCAGCACTCTAAATATTAAGTGCACATGATTTAAAATGGATGATTTGTAATGTAAAGTTTAAAAGTCAAGGTCACAAACATATCTGTGACCTTGACCTTTAAGTTTGAGATTTAAGCATTATTCAGCATATATCTTCTGAAGGGCCCATAATATCAACTCCAAAGGCAATATATTGCTGCCTCAATTCATAAAATACCAATGAAGATGTCATACTGACAATTATACTACAACAATTTTCACCCACCCATAAAGCAAATTATATGTCATTTTGTAGAGTAGTACTTCCTCAATAAACCCTCCATGGATACTGTCATAGATGATTATTTGTGTAAGAGTTACATAAGAAGATCAGTATATATATCAATGTCAGTTGTGGTAGATTGTTGAGTGCTATGTACTTGAAATATCTACAGTTTAAGCATCTGCACCATGTTGGTCTATCCATCAATTCATCAACAAAGTGACAGCATATTGCAATTTAAAATTCTTTTTAATTCAAAATATCTTATGAAGATTGAAAATATGTTGTCACAACAAAACAAAGAAGGGAAATGAGAAAGTACTGAATTTTCTTACAACATATATTGTTTTGTAGTCAAAGATATAGAGTCTTTAGTGGTAAATGTTAAAAATATTTTACAGAAGCACCATGGGCACGTAAGTTTTTAGGATTTGTAGTAGAACAAAAAAGATTTTAAAGTCAGGTACAATGAAGACTGTTAAGTCTGCTGACAATGTATAATAAACTGTACTGTTCGAAACAAAACAAACAAAAATGTCCAAATTTCATTCTATTAATTGCCTTTGAAAACTTTGATCTAGTGACCTTAAAATCAAAAAGGGTCTTTTTTGCCCAAGATCTATCCCCCCTCCTTTTTTCCAAAAAAAAAAAAAAGACAAAGTGGTGCCCCCCACTCCACTCTGAAGTAACTGTATTATAACAGTCAATGTAGGACTTTCTTTAAGATATTATTGTGTCTGGGAGACACAAATGATGCCCCAGCAGATGCAAATTGTTATTTTAAAATACACAAAGTTAAGCATGGGAGCACATAGGTCTATGGTGCACTGTAGGAGGAGTTATACGGAAATGTTAAGCACCTCTTATGCTAGTAAATACTCCAAAAAATGACAAATCTAAACTATCTCCCAAAAGAGCAAATATTAATAAAAATCAAAACCCTGACCACATGCACACCTTCAATCTACATGTATGTACAAACAGCCAGCAAAGTGAAAACTTCCTAGCATTCAAACTGTAGGAGTTATTTGGAAATACTATGCACCTCTTACGCAAGTAAATACTCCAAAAAATGACAAAAGTTCAACTATCTTCCAAAAGAGCAAATATTAATAAAAATCAAAACCTTGACCACATGCACACCTTCAATATATGTACAAACAGCCAGCAAAGTGAAAACTTCATAGCATTCAAACTGTAGAAGGACTTATCTGGAATAACTATATACCCATAATTGGACAGATGGATGGAAGGATGGACAGATGGAAGGACAGACTGACGGACGGATGGATGGACAGGGGTAAAACAATATGCCCTCCAACTTTTAGTTGCGGGGCATAAAAATCTCTGTGTTGACCTAGGAGAAAAAAAAAGATATAATGGTAGTAGTAGTCGTTTACAACAGCCACCTACACAACAGTAATACATGTACCTAGGTTTTCCATTTTTGTTACAGGCAACCGGAAAACCTTTTCAGATATTCAGTGAGTCATCCAACAGAAAAACTGCAATGCTCAATTAAAAGCTAAATAATTAAAATATGTTGCAATAGCTTGAAAACCTACTAAATTTTCATTTATACAGTAAAATATTTATGAGCAATGTGGTTTTACTTTAAACTATGTAATATAGCAAACTATTCTGATATTGGGGGAGCGTCCACAAATTAATACCTTATAAAGTTTAGGTGCCATCTTACTTTCATGTAGACAGAATCAAACTATAAATAATTTGGTGAAAATATTTATAATGAAGTAATAAAATAACTTGAAAGAAAAACAAATAATCGAATTATTACAGATAATCAGAAATTGTAATTTGTGAACATTCTAAGCTACCTTTAAAATATCTCATGTAAACATAAAATGTACTACTAATTTGATATACTCATTAAGACAATTTCAAAATCAAGGTTACATAATGAACGTAGAAAAAATAGACAAAACAAACAATTTCAATATACCATCTCGGTGGGTTTTCTACCTGCATCCAAAATAATATCACACAAAACGTTAAATGAGGAAATTGACTTAACAAGAAACTTCTGATATACCACATGATTTGACAGTTTGAATCTATGATGAATTGCAGGGGGAGGTAACCCTTGATTTGCTCATTGTTGGAGGTCAATAAACAGCAGATTTGCTCACAGTCATAACATTATGTAAAGTTATGATATTCTCATCTACTGCTGGGTTTTCTGTAGAGATATATGCACCAACTCAGTATCAAATAGTACTTATCTTGGATCAAAACAGATTTATGTAGAATCTGGATTTGTTTATCTCGGCAGTCAAGTCATTATGCACAATGATTTCTCTACATAAACTATATGATAGGATATGTCATAATTAAAAACAGTGGCATAGACTATCACTGCTAAGTTTTATTTTCACAAACATTTTATTTTTGACGTTTTATGATATTTTTTTACTATTTTAACTGTCATATTTTATCTTGCTGGCAAACTTCATGACAATTTTTCTCATTAAAATGATGTTATAAAATATTTCCGTAAAAAAATTAAAACTCTTAACATTTGTATGAGTATTTTTTAAAATATAATAGCAACTTGTCTGTTTTCATTTCTTTTAAAGAAAAACAGAATTTTCTTTTCAAGTGAAATTCGTCAGTTTTAAAGTGTTACATCAAAATACTTTATGACTTGTCACAGCAATATTCCTTCAAATAAAACTCATTAACATTTGCCTATTTCATTTTTTCATCCAGTTTTTATCAGGTAAAAGGGAGACAACCAAACTCTTGTCATTTAATCTTTATAGATAAAAATTTGATTGCCAATAGCCATATGAAAAACTAAGTATCAAATTCCATGGTTTTATGATTAAAAAATACCACAAAGAGTCTATAGGGAATTACAGATTTGTATCACATAACAGAAACATTAGGCTGATATTTACTATGACAATGGATAATATCTGAAACCAGAACCTACTGGAGTCGAAAAATGATTTATATTGATGGAAATGAAAATTTTAAAAACAAATTTCATAACCCATTCTCTTACTTTAAGAAACAAAAACATCCATTTAAAGCTCCTAAGTACTCGACAGTGCCATTTAAATCTCTTAAGTATGCCTCAGTGTCTATTTCATATTTGACAAACAGAAAATAAATCATTTGGCAAAAGAAGGTTATTCATTGCAATCAGAAGTTAATCCTGCCTCGAAAGGTACATTTGTAATTTAACATCACACATTTAAATGTCAGAAAAGGACCATTCAAATCTAGTGGGAGTTTGGAGTTTGTCAATCTGAGAAAAGCCATCAGAAGATTAGTGCTTAAAACTTGATTAAATACTCGCCCTCATAACCTTTTCGAAATAATCCTTGTGTCCCTCATAACATATTGTTCCATTAATGGATTAGGTAGTTTTTTATTTGGTGATAAAGCAGAATTTGAAAAAAAACATGCTTAACTAACTAGGGGCTCCAAGGAGCCTGAATTGCTCACTTGGTCAAACTATTGATATTCATTGCCTTGGTGGCAAGGAAAACAGGTATTGTGATTACCCTTAAAATAAATACCTATGTTTCATGCCTCTGACTAGTACAACAATAGGTGTTTTCAAGACTTTGTTAACGAGGTTACATAAATACAAATCTAGAATGTGTAGAAAAATATATAGCTCCTTGTATTTCTACTTTATACACATTAACATGATTAACCAAAGCAACTTTTTTGAGTTTTTGTGTACAAACAGAAAATTCAGCGCACTACATTGACATATCTTTTTTGACTGAAAGTTTACCTAGAACTAATAAAAATGAAAGAATTACCTGATTATCTGGATTAAGAACTGTAAAATATCCCACACATACTATGACTTCATGTAACAGTTCTTCACACTGATGATGTACACAGTACCACATGGAATAACTGGCTATATGTCTGAACTCTAAGGAAGATCCTTCTTCTCCCAAAGTTTTCTGCAAAAAGTTATAATTTTAAATCTCAAATCTAAGAATGACTGTGTTTTTCTTTTCAATCTACTACTTTTGAAACATAATGTCATTCAAATAAAATTTTTAGATAGGAAAAGAAGCAAGAGCAAAGACACCTATCTGCCAGATAATTCACAAAACCACTAGCCGTGTGCTTTGATCTAGTTGCAAGATTGATTTTCTCACTTTACACCCTGAGCCCTTTTCCATGTACTTCATTTTTTTTGGTTATTTTATTATTTTAATCTAGACTTCCTTTTGTATGGAACTCCAGCTGAAAATAAATGGGGAATGTGTCCATGGGACACAGATGATGCTGCTGCTCCCCCCCCCATTTCCATATAATGATATAATGTTATAAAGGGACATATCTCAAGAACTGTAAAAGTGACGCTACCCAAATTTGTACTTGACCTGAGTTTTGTGGTAATAAGCATTGTGTATAAGTTTCATAACATTTCGTTGAGGCATACTAAAGTTAGAGAACAGAAACGAAAAATTCAGCAATATTTCCATTTGTAAAGGGGCATAATTCTAGAAAGGTAAAAGTGACGCAATCAAAATTCAAACTTGGTCTGTGTTTTAAGGTAATAAGCATTGTGTATAAGTTTCATAACATTTGGTTGAGGCATACTAAAGTTAGAGAATGGAAACGAAAAATTTAGCAATTTTTCCATTTGTAAAGGGGCATAACTCTAGAACCGTTAAAGCGACGCCACCAATATTCAAACTTGATCTAGGTTTTGTGGTAATAAGCATTGTGTATAAGTTTCATAAAATTTGGTTGAGGCAAACAAAAATTAGAGAACGAAAACCAATTTTGGGACGTACCGACGGACGGACGTACAGACGGACAAGGGTATAACTTTATGCCCCCTCAGCTACGACGGGGGCATAAAAAGTTAAAGACACAAACTGTCTGATGTTCAGTGTTATCAGCATTTCTCAATAATAAAAGTACGAACAGAACATCAATTGTATACTGATTTAAATCCAAATTTACTTGTATAAAAATGACTGCAAATAAAGACATAGTAAGGATAGGCAAATGCTATGAATTCAGAAATTTTCTAGTGCATGTATTATTGCGATTTTTGGAGACTGGACATAAACCCAAGATTAACTATTCCGAATTCAGTAATATCTGCATACAAATAATGCTATAAATAATTAATGTGTGAGTTTTTATATTTGTAAAACCAATTCCGTCACAATTTTTGCAATAATAAAAACTTTGCAAAAATTTTACAGTATACAGAATTAGCACATCTTCTAAGGTAGTACCATATGTAAAATTGGTGACTTTTTCTTACCTGTAACATATCCAGATTAAGAACTGCCATATAATTTAGCATCTTAAGTCCTGTGATAGTGATTTGTAATGTAGCTGGAGGAAGTTCTGGAGGCGGCGTGTCACTTCTACTAGGGGTCCCTGAATGGAGCAGCATACCATACAACAAAGACACAATTCCTACAAGTTCTGTTACTTCAAATGTATTGATCAGCGTTGTGGGGTCTTCTTGTTTCTTCTTTTCAAAGATTGCATTATTTCTGAAAAAGCAAATAAAATAATATTCTTGTAACCATCTTGAGGGTTTCATGCTTAATATGTGTAAACTTGTGGCTTTCAATTCCAATTCATCAATCAAAAGACTGTAAGATTGGTAATTGATTCAATAATTAGTATGCAGCATTTGGTTGTAAAAGCAAAGACTGGTCAGAATACTAATTCCACCTAGCTTTAAATGTCTGTCTGGTGCAATGGAGGATTCACAATAATTTCCCATATCATGAAAAAGGTTGAAATTATACACATTAAGAGATAGGCATACATCCATCCACAGGGTTCTAAGGTGAGTCCATGAGTCCTGGACTCATGAAAATCTGTCTGGACTCACCATTTTCAAAACTGGTGAGTCCAAAGATTCATCAAGATGGTAAAAGTTTGTATAAACTGAACATATATATCATCATTTTATAGAAAAAGTTTAAAAGTAATCTGAATATTATGTCATTGAGACTAGAATAATAAATCATATTGCAATAAAATACCTTTTCTTACAGTTGGACTCACCATGCCCAAAAATGACGAGTCCAGGGACTCGCCTTCAAAAATCCTTAGTGAGAACCCTGCATCCAAACATTTAATAACATGCAACATTGAATTAAGCATGATACAACCCATGAACATCACTTTTGAACAAAATTATAGTAAGAACTACACACAATCTATTGGTCATTTGTTTGAGGTTTTACTAAACAGGAGACCATTTCCAGTAGGCCTTGTCTGTTAGCTATGTAATTTATATGTTACTCCCTCCTATTTACCTTTAAGACATGTAAATTTAATATTTGTCTTTGAGCATTTCTGATGAAGTTAAATCCAGAAAAGCTCTTCAGATGCATAAAATCTAGCCAAGATCAGTACACCCAGATTACCCATTGTATCCAAGTTACTTATACTGGGAAAACAGACTTTCAACAGACACTACATATCAGCAACCCAACAATACATAATCCTGATTAGAGTTATTTAGATATTTCATTTAGCATCCTGGTAAACAGGGAAATTTGAAATACCATCTTGATTCTAAAAATTACAGCATCACATCCATAACATAATCTATAAGAAAACCAATTCAGATAGCATCACATTCAAGAAATATAGCACTACATTACCATGATGTTAAAAGGCCCTGGGGTGAACACTGGCTGTTAATGCCCCTAAAAGTTGAGTTCTGAAAATTGGTCAATAAATTTAACAGACCATCAAAGATCTGCCAAAAACATCAATTTTCCTAAACAACAAAAATATTATAAAAATAAATTGTTAACACAGAGATATGTCTCGCCTAATTGTTATTTTGATAATGCAAATGTTGAATTTAAAATAGCAATACTTTAACATGAAAGTTATGCAAATATTCAAAGTCAATGAACCATGACTGAAGTTACAGGGCTAAACCATCTCCATAGAAATGAGATATGCCAATGCTAATACAACTGCATACCAATTACCATTGACTTTCATAATCTGTTCCCTTTAAACAAAGCTGAACACAAACATTAACTTGTAAACTATGTAAAAGTCGATGAACCATAATGAGGGGGTGGGGTTATATAATCTCCATGGAAATGAAACTTGCAAATTCCAATACATTTGCATATCAAATATCATTGGCTTAACATTAGAGGTTCATCTTTAACTGACCTAACCACAAACTAATACAAATATTCTCCATAGAAATGAGATGTGCTAATGCTTATACAACTGCATACCAATAATCATTGACCTACCGCTTACTGTTCCCCTTAAACTGACCTAATCACAAACTAATACATGAAAACTTAGCAAAAGTTTCAAAGTTAATAGAGCAGGACTGAGGGGGCGGGGCCAAATAATCTTCATGGAAATGAGATATGCCAATGCTTATACAACTGCATACCAAATATCATTGATCTACCACTAGTGGTTCCCCATAAACTGACCTAATCGCAAACTAATACATGAAAACTAAGCAAAAGTTTCAAAGTCAATAGAGCATGACTGAGGGGTGGGCCAAATAATCTCCATGGTAATGAGATGTGCCAATGCTAATACAACTGCATACTAAATATCACTGACCTACCACTAGTGGTTCACCATAAACTAGACCTAATCACAAATTAATACATTGTTGACGCCGCCGCCGGAAACAGCATACCTATGTCTTGCTTTTTGACTCTGTCAAGGTGAGACAAAAAATTAAAATAACAGTTTAAAGATTTGTTTTGGAACCTAATTTTTTTTAATAATTTCTTAATCTATCAACAGAGAATTTCTAAAGAAAGTTATGTTAGAAATCTTGTCAGTTCCAAAGGATTGATGATACCCTCCATGACTAGCAGTCCACCACCAGCTGAATCAACCCATGATGATAAAAAACACAAACACTGATGAGGTTCATGCCTAAGACATTCTTTGTAGAATTTTGTAAACATAAGTAAATTTACAGAAAGTCAGTGTAAAATTAAATTTGGAAAAGGCATACCAACTTTAAAAATGATGAAAAGATGTATATTATAAAAATAAGAAGATGTGGTATGATTGCCAATGAGACAACTCTCCACCAGTGACCAAATGATATAGAAGTTAACAACTATACGTCACCATACCATCTTACAATTCACAACAAAATAAATAGAATGATTTAAATGAAAGTTCTAAAATCTTCAATTTAAAACAATTCGTTCCTCCGAAAGACTGACCATGAAAGCAAAATGCTTGAGAAAAACAAATCTAAAATTCCACCAAAAAAAATGTGGCTGTATAAAATATATATGCATACTTTGGCAAATATTCTGCTGTTAAAATAGCATCATTTACTTTTTACAAGGACACATATTGAATGTATTCACAGTTTTTTCTTGATGAAATTCCATTGAAATGATTAGTAACCTGAAGGTGGTAATGATCTATGATGATTAACCCATATTTCTTAAGAATTTTTTCTATTTTACACACCAACAATTTATAACTGTCTTCAATTTATGCTCATCACCATCAACTTAATAGGCCTACAAAAATCAGACATTAAATTTTCAACAGCTTAATTACTTGCATGTGGCAGTATCAAATGGCCGAGATTCATATTTATACCTGGTAGTTCATCAATTATGTAGTAAAAACAATTAAGTCGCTGATGTGTGATTAATGGTAGAAATGTTTTATCTCTTTAATCCCTGCCGATCAGGTCACATAATGCCCAGGTAACAGTTCCATCATCTAGGTAAACTTGAAACCATATAAATCAATTCAAACATTGGACCAATATTTCCAGTTGGTGATTATTGACCAAACAAATAAAAGAAATGATGGTGTCTTGCTAATTATGAGATAATGATGCATGTTATCAGTGTAAATGACTTGAGGGACAGACTATTGCTGGGACTACCACATGACAAATATACAGATGGCCACAGTTAGAGGTTGACAGGTGATAGGAGGTGTATGGCCCTTATGTTTACAGACCTTTATACTACAAAATAAAGCAGGTGTAATGGATACTAATTATTATGGTTTTTAAAGAAAAAAAATCAAACGACAATCTGTAGTACTGTCAGGATAATGAGTTAATAGTACAATACTGTATTTCTTAAATTATCCGCAACATACAACAAGATTTACAATTTCTCAAATAAGGCAGAAAAAAACTGAAAAACCAAGATTCAGCTATATAAAAATAAGGATATGTTGTATGATTGCCAATGAGACAACTTTAACCACCAGAATTCAAATTACGAAAATAAAAGCCATTATAGGTCAATGAACTGCCTTCAACAATGAGAAAAACCCATACCTTATTGTCAGCTATAAAAGGCGCATACAAAAAAATGTTAAACAATTTAAATAGAATTAGACAATTAGCAGTGTAACAAGAAATAAATCCAGAATGCTTGGTTCCAGAAGTCAAAGTATCAATACAGCAATTTTAGACCAATCTAAAAAAACCTTTTCATGATTCAATTCCACCATCTGGCCAGGAAGTTAAAACATTTAAGAATCAAAACTGACTGGTCTAGATTTTTTGCAATCAAAAAAGCATGCAATTGCAAAAAAACCCTGACAGGTTAAAAGTCTCATTTAATTGTGTGTATAAATAAATATTTGAATTTCTACCTTTTTTCAGAAAAGTCCCCATAACTTATACTGTTAACTGACAAATTAATCCATGAACAAAGTAATGGAAGAGAAATTTTAAACTGCCTTTTTTCTAAACCTTAAATGCAAAATGAATAGTTAATTGTAGAAAACCACCTGATCTATCTGTCTTTAGCACAAAGGTTAATGGAAATCTTCTGGATTCAGAAGTCGTGGAACATAAAACTATATAATTCTACCATAAAGCTATTTTCATGGGGAATGATGATACAACATTGATGCAAATGAAGTAATTAAAGATTGAATAAATCTGTAGTTTTCAATCTTTTGCTTTAACATTAACCATTTTAAGCCAATAATTATACTCATTTCATCAAATAAAGATAACAATGAATATTATATGTTCAAAAATCCTCTTATATTCAACCATGATAAAATACATTTCAGCTGCATTATTTAAACAGATTTAAAACAGTATTATAACATAAAGAATAACTCTCAACAATTATTAAGCTATTAAAGAGTTGGACATTCAATCAAAGGAAATCATTTTGCATCTGATGCTTAACAAAACAAACCCTAACATTTTCTATGATTAGAAATACAAAATTTGATGTGAAATGTTTTAATGAACATGACCAAAACTTTTTATGTCAAAGTGATACAAATATTATGAAATTAGCTTGACTGTCCTCATCAAGGAAAATGAAGGAAAACGAAGTATAACTGTTCAATATTTCCTTCATGTTACAGCAATATAAAAGATTTTGCAGTCAATGTTATACCCACAAATTAAATGATATAACAATATTAAATCTGAAAGCTGTAAATAATTTATATAACTGTATTATATGTCTGTCTACTAAACCAGATATTAAAACTCTGTCTAATAACAGACACACAATGTTATTATATTTCTAGATCTTCCCATATCCAGTCATTTTCCAAAATAACCAAATCATATTTAATCATAAATGTATTTATCAAAATGGCATCCTATACTTAAATCTCGGCAATGAATCAATGAAATTTCTTCTCTGATAATCTAATGAACATAGAAATGATAGGCTAGTGTTCCATTAAGTAACACTCGGAGGAAAATATTCTCTTTAATAAGTTAATAAGCTCCCGTTTGTAAGACTTAGCCAGATTTGCGGCTGTCGTTTCAAATATGGATTATAAACGCAAACAAACACTTCTTATTGACAGCTACTAAATTAAGGTCTTTGTCGATCACCATCCTGAACATAATTTGATAAAAGTATTTTCAATCCACAAAATTACCCAAATGAAAAGTACATTAATTCTATAATAAACTGAAGAAACTTCTCTATCATTTTCAAAAATACAACATGGAATGCAGTTAAATTAAATGATAAAATTATTGTGGTTATTTCTTGGACAACATGGTATTGCACTCTCTGCTCTACTTATTCTATGATTGAATTACAGTATTTCTGATACAAACAAAAATATTCTATAACAGATAACCAGCCACACTTTTTCCTAACATGCCTATGATTTAAAATTCTGCATATTCATACATCCCATGGTGCCTGAACATGTGTCCGACTGTCTAACAGAAGTTCAGGTCAATATATACATATGTACCTTTAACTAAGGAGTCCTTTTCGCTACTTTAATATTTCATAAAATAAAATTTTGCTTCATACAGATTTGCCTTTTTACCTGGTACCCTACAAAACCTCAACTTTAAACTTCTACCCTAGAAAAACTTAACCTTTTAAACTGCTACCCTAGAAAAGCCCAACCATATAGGACAATATCCTTTTCCTACACACTGAAAATGACATGATTATATCATTTTTCTGGATTGTGTAATTTTAAAATAAGATAAAGAATGCTTGCATAGTGTGAATATCGAAAGCCATTAACTTTAAAATGCTACCCTTGAAAAATCTGACCTTTACAGGTCACCATATAAAATGTTACCCTTTTCTTACAAACTATGACAATGAAATGATTATTTAATTTTTTTGGATTGTATAATATTTAAAATAAGATAACAGAATGCTTGCATAATGTGAATTCCATATCAATTGCCATTAAACTTCTTATCTTGGGGAAAATTTTACCCATATGTTGACCATATCGATCCTTATAATCATAATAACATAAAAGTAGAAAATGGAAGAATCAAAATTCCCAGTTGACACATAATCAGCTGATCCAAAACTATCTGTACTCTAATGGGTCACACTGCTCCATGGATAATTACAGGCTGATTGTTACAGTCAAAACATTATATTACTATCCAGTCACCTTTGGGACTGTCACCAGCAGACAGGCAAAGCTGGCAATGTACTACTTTTAGATTTTATATCTGATATTAACACATTTACAGACATTAGTCTGCACATATTGGCTTTGATATTATAATGATGAAATATGGGATGGAATGGTGAAATTTCAAAAGCTTTAGCTTTCTTTATTTTCAAGAATGTCCTGCCAAGACTACTAGATTGAATAGTCTGAACTAGACTGGACAGTACATTTAGTTGAATTTATATGGTGTACTTTACACAAGTACTGCATATACTTTATTATTCATTTTCTTGCAAATATTAAATAGCGCTTCCATTAGAGTCAATTTCATCAAGTTAATGTTAAGATCTTTGAATGTTGCAAATAACATTGACATTGAACAACTAAATACACGGTTAGATTCAGCATATCAAAGAACCCCAATAATTCAATTTTGATGAAATCAAACAAAGTTTAATTTTGGACCCTTCTGACCTCAATGTGGAAAAAATTTATAATGGGGCCCAAAATCAAAAATCTAAATACATGGTTAGATTCAGCATATCAAAGAACCCCATATATTCAATTTTGTTGAAATCAAACAAAGTTTAATTTTGGACCCCGATTTGGACCAACTTGAAAACTGGGCCCATAATCAAAAATCTACATACATGTTTAGATTCAGCATATCAAAGAACCCTAAGAATTCAATTTTGTTAAAATCAAACTAAGTTTAATACTTATTCTATGATTGAATTACAGTATTTCTGATACAAACAAAAATATTCTATAACAGATAACCAGCCACACTTTTTCCTAACATGCCTATGATTTAAAATTCTGCATATTCATACATCCCATGGTGCCTGAACATGTGTCCGACTGTCTAACAGAAGTTCAGGTCAATATATACATATGTACCTTTAACTAAGGAGTCCTTTTCGCTACTTTAATATTTCATAAAATAAAAATTTTGCTTCATACAGATTTGCCTTTTTACCTGGTACCCTACAAAACCTCAACTTTAAACTTCTACCCTAGAAAAAACTTAACCTTTTAAACTGCTACCCTAGAAAAGCCCAACCATATAGGACAATATCCTTTTCCTACACACTGAAAATGACATGATTATATCATTTTTTCTGGATTGTGTAATTTTTAAAATAAGATAAAGAATGCTTGCATAGTGTGAATATCGAAAGCCATTAACTTTAAAATGCTACCCTTGAAAAAATCTGACCTTTTACAGGTCACCATATAAAATGTTACCCTTTTCTTACAAACTATGACAATGAAATGATTATTTAATTTTTTTTGGATTGTATAATATTTAAAATAAGATAACAGAATGCTTGCATAATGTGAATTCCATATCAATTGCCATTAAACTTCTTATCTTGGGGAAAATTTTACCCATATGTTGACCATATCGATCCTTATAATCATAATAACATAAAAAGTAGAAAATGGAAGAATCAAAAATTCCCAGTTGACACATAATCAGCTGATCCAAAACTATCTGTACTCTAATGGGTCACACTGCTCCATGGATAATTACAGGCTGATTGTTACAGTCAAAACATTATATTACTATCCAGTCACCTTTGGGACTGTCACCAGCAGACAGGCAAAGCTGGCAATGTACTACTTTTAGATTTTATATCTGATATTAACACATTTACAGACATTAGTCTGCACATATTGGCTTTGATATTATAATGATGAAATATGGGATGGAATGGTGAAATTTCAAAAGCTTTAGCTTTCTTTATTTTCAAGAATGTCCTGCCAAGACTACTAGATTGAATAGTCTGAACTAGACTGGACAGTACATTTAGTTGAATTTATATGGTGTACTTTACACAAGTACTGCATATACTTTATTATTCATTTTCTTGCAAATATTAAATAGCGCTTCCATTAGAGTCAATTTCATCAAGTTAATGTTAAGATCTTTGAATGTTGCAAATAACATTGACATTGAACAATAAATATGTCATCTAGCTGATACGCAGAGGTAACCCTTGTATTAGTTGGGCAAAGATTTGTACAACATTCAATCTGATACAACCTCTGAATTTGGATTGTGATTAAATATTTGACCACATAGGTTTCTGACACACCATGAATGTGGTCTAAGAACTTAAAATTTTAAATTGTGACATTCACTCAGTCTATGGTCCAATATCCTAAATCAACATGGTTAGCACAGTCAGTCTACAGTGAACCAAGAGTTCAATTTTGATGAAATCAATTCAACTAAAGTTCCTACATTTGGACCCTTTGACCTCAACTGGTACAAAGTTGATACGGCCACAAATAAATACATGGTTAGATTCATCAAAAACCCTATATTCAATTTGTTGAAATCAAACAAAGTTTAATTTTGGACTTGGCCAACTTGAAAACTGCATAATCAAACTAAATAATGTTTAGATTCAGCATCAAAACCCTATGAATTAATTTTTAAAATCAAACTAAGTTTAATTTTGGACCCTTTGGACCTTAATGACCAATTTGAAATAAATAGATTAAATACACGGTTAGATTCGAATCAAAGAACCCAATAATTAATTTTGATGAAATCAAACAAAGTTTAATTGGACTTCTGACTCAATGTGGAAAATTTATAATGGGGCAAATCAAAAATCTAAATACATGGTTAGATTCAGCATATCAAAGAACCATATATTCAATTTGTTGAAATCAAACAAAGTTTAATTTTGGACCGATTTGGACCAACTTGAAGCCCAACCATATAGGACAATATCCTTTTCCTACACACTGAAAATGACATGATTATATCATTTTTCTGGATTGTGTAATTTTAAAATAAGATAAAGAATGCTTGCATAGTGTGAATATCGAAAGCCATTAACTTTAAAATGCTACCCTTGAAAAATCTGACCTTTTACAGGTCACCATATAAATGTTACCCTTTTCTTACAAATTATGACAATGAAATGATTATTTAATTTTTTGGATTGTATAATATTTAAAATAAGATAACAGAATGCTTGCATAATGTGAATTCCATATCAATTGCCATTAAACTTCTTATCTTGGGAAAATTTTACCCATATGTTGACCATATCGATCCTTATAATCATAATAACATAAAAAGTAGAAAATGGAGAATCAAAATTCCCAGTTGACACATAATCAGCTGATCCAAAACTATCTGTACTCTAATGGGTCACACTGCTCCATGGATAATTACAGGCTGATTGTTACAGTCAAAACATTATATTACTATCCAGTCACCTTTGGGACTGTCACCAGCAGACAGGCAAAGCTGGCAATGTACTACTTTTAGATTTTATATCTGATATTAACACATTTACAGACATTAGTCTGCACATATTGGCTTTGATATTATAATGATGAAATATGGGATGGAATGGTGAAATTTCAAAAAGCTTTAGCTTTCTTTATTTTCAAGAATGTCCTGCCAAGACTACTAGATTGAATAGTCTGAACTAGACTGGACAGTACATTTAGTTGAATTTATATGGTGTACTTTACACAAGTACTGCATATACTTTATTATTCATTTTTCTTGCAAATATTAAATAGCGCCTTCCATTAGAGTCAATTTCATCAAGTTAATGTTAAGATCTTTGAATGTTGCAAATAACATTGACATTGAACAATAAAATGCTCCGCAGGGCGCAGCTTGATACGACCGCAGAGGTCGAACCCTGAATAGTTGGGGCAAGTATGGACACAACATTCAATCTTGATACAGCTCTGAATTTGGATTGTGATTAAATATTTGACACAGCATAGGTTTCTGACACAGAATGAATGTGGTCTAAGAACTTAAAAATTTTAAATTGGACATTCACCTATTATGGTCCAATATCCAAAATCTAAATACATGGTTAGATTCAGCATATCAATGAACCCCAAGAGTTCAATTTTGATGAAATCAAACAAAAAGTTTAATTTTGGACCCTTTTGACCTCAATGTGGACAAAGTTGATAACGGGCCCAAAAATCAAAAATCTAAATACATGGTTAGATTCAGCATATCAAAGAACCCCATATATTCAATTTTGTTGAAATCAAACAAAGTTTAATTTTGGACCCCGATTTGGACCAACTTGAAAACTGGGCCCATAATCAAAATCTAAATACATGTTTAGATTCAGCATATCAAAGAACCCTATGAATTCAATTTTGTTAAAATCAAACTAAGTTTAATTTTGGACCCTTTGGACCTTAATGTAGACCAATTTGAAATTAGGGCCAAAATTAAGAATCTAAATACACGGTTAGATTCGGCATATCAAAGAACCCCAATAATTCAATTTTGATGAAATCAAACAAAGTTTAATTTTGGACCCTTCTGACCTCAATGTGGAAAAAATTTATAATGGGGCCCAAAAATCAAAATCTAAATACATGGTTAGATTCAGCATATCAAAGAACCCCATATATTCAATTTTGTTGAAATCAAACAAAGTTTAATTTTGGACCCGATTTGGACCAACTTGAAAACTGGGCCCATAATCAAAATCTACATACATGTTTAGATTCAGCATATCAAAGAACCCTAAGAATTCAATTTTGTTAAAATCAAACTAAGTTTAATTTTGGACCCTTTGGACCTTAATGTAGACCAATTTGAAATGGGACCAAAATTAAGAATCTAAATACACGTTAGATTCGGCATATCAAAGAACCCCAATAATTCAATTTTGATGAAATCAAACAAAGTTTAATTTTGGACCCTTCTGACCTCAATGTGGACCAATTTAAAACGGGACCAAAATCCAAAAACTTAATACACGATTAGATTCAGCATATTAAAGAACCCCAAGAGTTCAAGAATAAAACCCCATTGAAATTGGTCAAGAAATAAGCAATTTATACAAAGTATCTTCTTTTGCACAATACTGTGCAATTGAATATTTCTTGCAATTGCGCAATACTGTGCAATTGAATATTTCTTGCTATTGCACAATACTGTACAATTGACAATTTCTTGCTATTGTGCAATATTGTGCTATTGGATATTTCTTGCTATTGCGCAATACTGTGCAATTGAAGATTTCTTGCTATTGCACAATACTGTGCAATTGAAAATTTTGCTATTGCACAATACTTATTATATAATAATTTACACATCCTGTTAGGTGTGTATCTCCTGCCATATCATTATTATTTGCTTTTAAATATAAATCAGAAATAACCAACTTAAAACGGAAAATTTTAAAGAAAAAAAAGAACCCCCAATTTTTGAACCCCTTATGTTTCATCACCCCAAACTAAATCCCAGCCTTCCCTTTGAGGTATGGTACCTTGCAGTACAATTTCAGAGAGATCCATACACTTGAACACAAGTTATTGTCTGGAAACTAGAAAATGCTTATTTTGGCCCTTTTGGCCCCTAATTCCTAAAGGTTTCAGGCAAATATGTATTGTCTAAAACTACCCTTGTATTATTGAAAAGATTTGTCAATCAAACGGAGAAAACCTCTTTTTAGTAGATTCCACATTCAACCACCATTGTGTAACAAATTTCATTGTGTTACTTCCAGTCTTGAAGAGCCTATGACATGGAGCACACAGTCAGTCTACAGTGCATATATTTTTGGCATAAAATGATTCAACTAAATTCCTACATTCTTGCAACTGGTACAGGTCTATTACAAGTAATAGTGTTTTGCAATAATCAAACCATTGATACTTTAACTTCATAGTGTGAGGACATCATTTTGTAATAGTATGAAGACTTTCATTTGTATGAGGTTAAGCACTGGATACCTCATAGATTATTTCAAGGTGACTAAGTCACTTCTTTTTTGTGATGTCATGGACATAAATACTTTATCAATGTTTTGTTATATATCGTTATTTGGAGAGGACTACATAAGTATGATTTTCCTGCTTCTAATCCATCTTACTTAGAGTAAATAAAAATATGTTTAAACTTTAAACTAAACTATTCTGTTATAAATCTATCCTTAACTTCAGAACGAAAACTGTACAAATGGTGTATAAAGAGTCAGTTACTTTTAGAGCTAGATGTACAAAAATTCCTTAGTCATTAGCTTACCTCTTAGACATGAACTTTATAACAACTACTAACAGTCCTAGTCATTAGCTTACCTCTTAGACATGAACTTTGTTACAGCTACTTACAGCCTAGTCATTAGCTTACCTCTTAGACATGAACTTTGTAACAGCTACTAACAGCCCCAGTCCATGCTGGAGGAATTCTGCAGCATCTTTGTCATCATGCAGAGGTCCCTGGACACTTCTGAAATACTGTGTCAACTTATCAACAATTCCAACACTGATCATGTAACTGAAATAGAAGACAAAATAAATATATTTCTGGATGGTCCGATGGTGCAATCTGATATGGACAACTGTAAAAAAAGATAAAAGGAAGAGTGTATTTATTCCTAACCCTCTGCAACTGATGGGGTTGAATAAAGTGATTTATAAAGAAATATTTGAAATTAGGACTTTTATGAAATGCAATGAATGAGACCCTGAAACTGATAAGCTTTAAACCAAAAACTATTGATGGGCTTTTAATACTATAAAAGAAGAAAATAATTTTCTTTGACATTCATTCATGATAGAAATAAGAAGATGTGGTATGAGTGCCAATGAGACAACTCTCCATCCAAGTCACAATAAGATGTGGTATGAGTGCCAATGAGACAACACTCCATCTAAGTCACAATAAGAAGATGTGGTATGAGTGCCAATGAGACAACTCTCCATCCAAGTCACAATAAGAAGATGTGGTACGAGTGCCAATGAGACAACTCTCCATCCAAGTCACAATAAGAAGATGTGGTATGAGTGCCAATGAGACAACTCTCCATCCAAGTCACAATAAGAAGATGTGGTATGAGTGCCAATGAGACAACTCTCCATCCAAGTCACAATAAGAAGATGTGGTATGAGTGCCAATGAGACAACTCTCCATCCAAGTCACAATAAGAAGATGTGGTATGAGTGCCAATGAGACAACTCTCCATCCAAGTCACAATAAGAAGATGTGGTATGAGTGCCAATGAGACAACACTCCATCCAAGTCACAATAAGAAGATGTGGTATGAGTTCCAATGAGACAACACTCCATCCAAGTCACAATAAGAAGATGTGGTATGAGTGCCAATGAGACAACACTCCATCCATGTCACAATAAGAAGATGTGGTATGAGTGCCAATGAGACAACTCTCCATCCAAGTCACAATAAGAAGATGTGGTATGAGTGCCAATGAGACAACTCTCCATCCAAGTCACAATAAGAAGATGTGGTATGAGTGCCAAGGAGACAACTCTCCATCCAAGTCACAATAAGAAGATGTGGTATGAGTTCCAATGAGACAACACTCCATCCAAGTCACAATAAGAAGATGTGGTATGAGTGCCAATGAGACAACTCTCCATCCAAGTCACAATAAGAAGATGTGGTATGAGTGCCAATGAGACAACACTCCATCCAAGTCACAATAAGAAGATGTGGTATGAGTGCCAATGAGACAACACTCCATCCAAGTAACAATGTGTAAAAAGTTTGAACACTTATGTTGAGCAACACTTCAAAAAATGTTTTTAAGAGGTGACTTGAACACTCAGAGGAACTAATAACATGATCTTTTATTCAGAAATCCTTTGGAGTGCCCTCAACACTGTTTACAGGAATTCACCAGGAAAATTTTGAATGGGATAACGCAAGTGATAGTTATACTGTAAATTCAGAAATTATTGCGAGGTTTTTATTAATGCGAATAATGAGACTGGGTGAATATCGCAATAATAAGAACTCACATTCTGATATCAAACACATATCCTGAAATCGCAATAATTAATCTCACATTTTTATTCAGTCTTCAAAAATCGCAATTATAAATGCACGCAATAATTTCTGAATTTACAATACTTGAATTGTCATTTAGAACACTATTGCAAGGTTGTTTTTTTTTTTTTTGCAGAAATGCATTTTTACTGTGAATTGAAATAGCTCATTTATAAAAGATGTAAAATTTGTATGAATAATTTGTTAGTTTGCAATAATGAAAATTTTTACGCAAGATCAGTCAAATAATAATGAAGTATGATTTCCTTATACATTAAAATTTAAAAATCCAGTGGGAATAATTATTTTTGAATTAAAATCTACCAGAGCAAGCTGATGTATAAATAATACTGAAACATTCAAGGACATGTAAATTGGAGGTAACATCAATATTCAATGACAGTAGTAATTTCCTATTCCCAAGACACTCACAAAAAACTTCCTTATGAAATCAAATACCTCCCAAACTGCAAAACATTAAACTATTTAAAAGCAGAAAATTTACAGAAATTGATGCTGGCCTTTCACAAATGAATGTTTTTGTATGAGTTTTATGGATATGGGTATGTGCCAATTCAGCATGTGGCCATGTCAAATCAAATTACACCAACACTACTGTAAAACAGTAAATGATGGATTTTTTATTTCCTGATTTTTTTGCCCACTTCATACAAACAAATGATGCAGTAGATAAACTGGTGATTGGTAACCATCATGACTGAAGAGAGGGGACAAACACTTCCTGTGTTCATCTGTATCACTGTAATGGATAAACACATCTCAATCTAACCCTCCTGTATCATCTCAATACAAACACTGTAGTTACATGAAGCCATTTTTATCTGTATGGTGTAACAAAATGTTGTCTTCTTAATAACTGAAAAGTTTATCATAAGTAAAATAGTCAAAAAGTTTACAAAGACAATCTTTCACCATGTTAAAAAACAGACTAAGATGCTATTGATATTGAAAATCATAAAAAGTGAAACTTTAATCAACATGTACTTTTAGGTGTGTGAATAAAAGTGTAAATGTTGTGATTTAATCAGACTTCCATCCTACAACCAGAGATGATGATTTCCATCACAAAGTTATCTAGATCAATATAAAGATAATGAGCTTCTTTTTTACCAAAAGAAAATAAAACTTTGTAAAGTCATATCATGCAATGTCACCTTTTTATTAATGTATAGTCATCAACTATTCTTTATTATGACATCAGTTATTTGATCCTGCTATTCCAAATCCAAATTACATGTCACAGAGAGAGAGAGAGAGAGAGAGAGAGAGAGAGAGAGAGTTTCACATTGCCACTGTGTATACATGCAGTATATGAGAGAGAGAGAGAGAGAGAGAGAGAGAGAGAGAGAGAGAGCCACTGTGTATACATGCAGTATAATATTACTTTACATACAACAGTGCACCCAGGTCTTACTACATTACAGAGAACATAACAGCAGAAAAGTTTGCTTTAAAATCGAACATAATGTCAAAGAACATCAAGTTCAAAACTGTATATTTGTTTTGGAAATCAGGAAAATCTGACAGATTGTCATAATCCCTTTATCTTCATACATCAAATGCACCATAGGAAGAAATCTGGCAGAGTTATATCATACATAAAACAATAACTCAAGATATCTGTGAAACTAAATACACAAACTTACAAAAACACAACACAATCCTATTATCTACAAAACCATATCTGCCACTAAAGGAGTATAATCCCTTTATTTAACTGTTTGTAAGCAGCTTTGTGGATAATTTTATAGGATCAACAATGTCACAGAGCCCTGGGGGTAAAGTTTCACCCCAGGATAATTTGAGACAGCAGTCAGAGATCGGATAATCAGCTATAAAATTACAATTGATGACACTGATAATTGTTACATTATCAATCATAAATGACTTTTCATTAACTTGGCATACTGTCCAATAATCTGTTAAAATGCCATTGTTTTCCAATTTCACTGCATCTTTCCCATCATTCAATACAGCATAACATATTTGTTTATGCATTTAAATGTGTTACAAATATCATTCTTATCCATACAATGCATTGTTAAATGATCATTACAAGTAAATTGCAGAAAAAATCAAATATTTTCAAACTATCTGTTCAGTAATAAAAACATATGATATGGTCATCATAGGGATTAAGTGTGCATGGCACAGGTCTCTGAAATTATTTTCACCAAGTTCTTTCTAAAGCATAACTTTGTAAACAAAAATACACAATACTTTTGGGAGCTTTTGAACCAAATAAAAGGCTTTATAGCCAGAAGGCACAATAGCCTCTTTCTCATGACTGTCATATGACCTTTTGGGGTAAAAAATGAAATGTTTTTTTTCTCAATACTGACTTTTGACGGAAAAATGCTACAATCATGAAGAAACTATGATCTTCTTTTATGTGAATGTGATAAAATTAAAACTTAATCAAAGTACTGAAGTACTGAACATCAGATGACCGCAAGTTCTTGTGGATCGTCACAAGCACTTGTCTCAGAAAAAAAATCACATCTCTATACCTGAAAGTGAGGTTAATATACAGAGATATATTTTTTTCTGAGACAGGTTCGTGCGTGGATGATGAGTAAATGACCAGGAATTCAACCTAACCGTAATAACTATTATATTGTAGTGATATAAATTAGTATACTCTGGTTTGTTGTGATATATTATATTAATATTTGTATATAAGTTACATGTATATATAATTTTCATCCATTTGTATATCATTCTATTCTACTATTCTAATAGTAGTGCAGTGCAAGTGCATGGTGGACACTCTTTTGTAATAATTCGATTTTTCTAATAGATTGGATTTGAGTAGGCATTCATATTTTCCTGCAAAACATTCTTGAGATATTCTTCCACATGCATTAACACAATTTTTCTGTATGTGTGCATAGATATTAATGATTTTTTACTTATATATATATATATTTCTAACAACAAAACATTTTCATATTATTAATTTATGTTCTAAAAAAATATTTTTATGAGTATTCAATGAAGAAATGAATTTATAACAAGCGATAAGGAATGTTATTTTGCACTCGATAATTATGTCCGCATATTTATAGATCGGTTACCAGTCAAAAACAAAAGTTACGTAAGTAGAAATCTCTGTGGCAACAATACATCGGAATGCCCTCACGGTCATCGATGTAAAAAGTTATTGGACTATCATCCTACCATCTTAAATCTACTATATCAATTAAAAAAAATAATTTCATTAAGAATCATGTGGGTAGTAAAACACCAAGGAAATTACGTTATTAAAAAGGTTGTATATGGATAATGTTAATGAGGCCGTTCTGGAATACTAACATACCAAAGCTTTACTGTGGAATTGGTATCTCCATTTACAACTGTAATTATCAAAATGTAAAAGTACATTTCCCGAAATTTTCTATTACATAAAGATTTTTTTGTGTCACAGTAAATTTCCCTGAAACTGCAACATGACAGCTGCATGCAATAAATGTATTATTTTTCAAATATTCAAATTTTGTAAATTATTGTAACTCAATAGATATGTTTATCTGGTTTACTGATTTTCATTGAAATAATAACATGTCAAGCCATTCAATTTTTTTTTCTGGTTCTGTTAAATATGTATAATAATATCAAGCCAAACATGAAGACATAAAAACCGGAAGATTACATCATAATTTTTTTGTACAGTTATCTTGTCGTTTTATGATTTATACTGTAATTATATAGATATCATCTTAATTTTCATAATGAAATGGACTGCAAGACAAAATTATATCAAGCTTGAGCCAGCCCACTAAGACATTTATTGTCAGCACTGAATGATATTTAGTTTAATTGGCAGTGTTAAGCTTAAACTACTCAATTCTTTACAACTAGAACTCCCATCAACATACAAATATATATGAATAAGATGAGATGTTGGGGAAATGTCAAAGAGACAGAAACCCAACAACACAAATGAACCAGAATACTGAGAATAGACATGTTGGATTGATCATATCCATTCAACTATGGACAAGTGCCTATAGTCTGTCAGACAAGGTCTTAATTATCCTAACTGTCTGGGTGGTATCAGACAAGGTCTGAATTATCAGTCAGGGTGGTATCATGGTAGCCATGAGTCTGACAGGTCATGGGTTGATCATCAGTTAAACTGAAGACTTAAACATTGGTATTTTTTGCTTCTCCACTAAACTAGCTGCATTTAGGAGTAAGAACAAAGCTTGGTAGACTTGGTGTTATAATAATGTGTTCACCAAGCCTACCAGACTTTTGCTCTTACTCCTATCAATCTGCTGACTAAAAATGGAGTCATTCTGTTGAGTATCACTTGAGAAAAGGGTGACAAACCTTCATTATTTATAAAAAAAAGTTTTCAAAATAATAAACAAAAATGCAAAAAATTGGTAAAAAAACAACATTATGGGGTAATAACTCATAAAAGGGGGTTCATCCATGATTTCAGCCACTTGTATTATTTGTAGATCATGTTTTGGTAAACATTTTGAAATTAAAGTTGTTCTCTATCTATTATAGTTTTCAAGATAATATGTAAACATTATCCACTCTGTACAGTTAAATTTTTACTTTTTAAAACTCCCGACAAGCTTCATGTTTTAAATTAAAAGGTCTTGAGTGGAGAAACATTGTATTACTCTCGATGCAGTGGTAGAATTTATATACAAGATGACAAGTCAGATGTTTATATAGACATTCTATTGGAATAAACTTATTGTATTATGTTTCCAAAGTTCATTGATCATATAAAACTCTACCAGTCTACTTATAAATTGTGTACATTGCATCCTTTGGGTCTTTTTTTACCAAAAATCTAAGGATTTAAATTGATCATAAGTTATACTGAAATGTTCATTACTTTGAGTATTTTTCCTCTTTTAGATTTATTGCGAAAAAAAGTGGCTTGTCCTTTTAGCGACCACTTAGTTAATTATGGAATGGATCCCTTGATACATGTTTATGGACGTCTTAAGGAAATGAGTAAGGTTTATAGAAGAGAATACAACATCTAACAGTCTATGTATGTTGAGATATCAATATCATATATCTGAAAGTTAACATTCTAGGTGTATATTTCCATTATTGGTGTTTAAGCTTTAATATTTCAAACAATGTGATACAAAGTTATCAAAATAAAATGAAAAAAGTAGGCATTATAATCAGTCATTGCACAAAAGAAAAAAGTTTTGGCATTATAATACATGATAATTTTTTTTATTATTAAAAACCAAAATATGTTAAAACAGCTGAAAAAAAATTCAAAAGGACTCCATTAACATGGAAGATTGTATCAAAATTATGTCCACATTATATCAGAAGCAATCCTTATGCATCATTTCATGTAAATTATAATAAATGTGGCAAACAAAATAAAAACATACACTGATGATACTGCAGCTGTATGACCAAGTGTTAAATTAGAAAGATTATATCATATTTTCTGTTTTTTATTGAGACATTAAAATTAAGCAATAAAATGTATCACATGTCATAAATCATTTTCACAATCGTATTGATGAGTATCTCTGTTAGCTATGCATAAATGCAAAAGCATAAATTTTATAGTCTGTATTGAACAATTCTGAGTGAAAGTTTTAAAGTAACCCTAATCGGTAGATGCTGAATTTTACAATTAAAGTAATTATGTTTATTTTTATGACATGTAAGGCGATAACTTTTCTATACAATGAGAAAATGAAAACCAACAAGCCATTATTTCACTATACTGTAATTCTATAAGCTACTCTGAATATTTTTTCAACACTCATAAAAAGTGAACAAACAACTCTCCAGAAATCATCATAGCTAAATGACCATGTATACATCAAATTTCCCAGAACTACTCAACCGTGAAAATGATCTTACACTTAGCTTTATATATATATATATATATTCCGGATTTCTTCACATCTTGATGATAGTTTACTGTTTAATAAATATATCACATTCAAATTTAAAAATTTGCTATCAATTATACTGAAATATAGATCAACCATAGGAAGGGCATAACAATTAAGCCAACATGAATCAGTGCATGGACAGATGCTGTAATATGTTTAATGTTTGTGGAATTATTCAGTTTGTACTCAAAACCATCTTATTTATCTTAAGGAAATAAAATAAATGTGAAATATCAAAAAATGTTACAATTCAAAAGGATGACTATCTGACTACATGTAGCTTCACGATAAAGTTGGACTTGCCAGACATACTGTAATTTGTTAAATTAAACAGAAATGACATATCTTTTAAATCATACATAGAATTTTGAAATATCTGTCATATCCTGTTGCTTCTGTGGAATAAATTCCTGCTGTATCTCTGTCATAAAAATGCCATCAATGTTTGCAAAAGATTGGGCAAAGGGAAACAATTCAAATTTTAATTTAAAACATTTAATCGGCAATCCTTTATTATTTTTTGGTTATGGGGTTATTAAATGCAGTATTTAGTAGCAAAAAATATACTGTTATTTAAAAAAAAAATACTAAACTGAAAATTTGCCCTTAAACCTGTCCTTTTAAAGCCATTTTGTTTTAATTTGTCAGCATATTATCATTTTCTTTGGCTAATGCTTTCACAACTTTTGCATTTTACCATTTCTGATGAAGATAAGTTTCAAAAATTGTTTTAAAGAAAAGCAACAAAATGGACATTTCTGAATGAAAATTGCATTTTAATTGTTTCATTTTTCTTCAAAGAAACAATTACAAAAATGTATGTCAATTTTGTCACAACTCTTTACTTGTATACTTGAACAAGCTAATTTTTGTACATTCAAAAGTACAAAATGTATAGAATAAGTTTTCTTTAAAAAACACAAAACAAGGTATTCCATGAATGAAGCTACATTGTTTTGAATTTTATTTTAACAAAATCCAAATAAATATCCCTTCAACTGTGCCATAATTTACCATGATGTGTCCACTTAAATAAATTACTGTTTAACAGAAGGAAACAATTCTCCAACTTGTCTGTGACTTTTCTAAATTTAAGCTTGCACTTGAAAGAAACAATATAGCATGCAGGTCTAATAAACTGAATTTTGACGTTCATAAGAAGATTGCTAAAATCAAAGAATTATGAAAGCTGCAGTATTTCTGATGCTATTTCCCAGATGCCTATTGCATTACTAACAATGTTTACTTTCCAGAAATAAATTCCATATTTAATCTCCATACATACAGTTGTCTAAGACTTCATAGGGAATGAAATACAAATCCCAAATAAATAACTCATTTTCATGACTTCTTATTACGGTGCTTGAATGTGAAAAATGTCTGCACATGCCAAAAAAAATTACATGACAATTTATTCGCCATTTAACACAAGTGTAAACAATTATCTCTGTGAGAGGCTAATAGTCAGGAATACCTTCTAATTAATGCAATTTTCAATAAAGGTTTGACACAAGCATTTTCACCTGTGTTCATTTACGAAAATTACGTCTCAGGACAAAAAATGCCCCGACTGTCTCCATCGTCAACATTTACTCAGCTATAGGTATCATAAATATATAAGAATTTGTAATTGTTCATGCTTATTCAAAGTCATATCAAAGACAGTGATAATACAGCTATTGCCCCATCTCTCTGTGGGAGTCAACACAGAAATGTTTTTGACGAATTATGATGATGTAATATTTTGTGTAAAATAAAAATTCTGAAGATGTTTATATTTGTTTTGACACAGTCAGATCTAGAATTAATAATACTTTTTTCTACACTTAAATAGAACTTCTGTCAGAATATGTATCCACTTGATGCAAATTCTCAGAGGGAATAACATGAACGCATTCTTGTGCACAGCTAAAACTGCACAATTGTTAATCAAACTGTGATCATAATGTTAGTAAGAGTGATTCAATCATCATTATTATTTTGTTTATGTTTCATCATTATGACTTTGGATCGAAACTTTTAGTTTACTGCATAAATTTTTCTGACTTTAAGGCCCCTTGTTATAAATGGGGGTTTTTCTATAAACTTCATCCCCATTTTTTAATAAATCAAAATGACATTGCTTTATTTTGTACATCATGTATTTTTTTCTCATTCATATCTCTTTTTTTAACTTTTAGATCCTTGCAACACAGAGATCTCAAATTTTTCAACTTATCCATGCCAGGAAAGACACATTTATCCCTTAAAAAGATAGAATCAACTTTTTGGTCTCATCAGTAACACCCAAATTGTGCAATTTCAATTTTGACTTTTTGCCTCCTACTCAAAGCCTTTTTTATATGAATATGAATACTTGAGATTGCAGCAAATGTCTGTGAGATGGCAACCAAATAAAACAAGTAAACAAAAACAGATCATCCTTAAGCAATGGACAAGTGCCACAGTATCACATGCTTTAAATCAACCCATGTTTACACAATTTGGGACAAGCAAATACCAGATCTTAGTAAACAATAACAATAGGACAGTGAAAACCAATGACAAAACATACAATAACTAAAGGCTCCTAGGAAAATGAATTCATCAGTTGGATGTATTTTTCCCAAATAAAAAATACAGGCTTTTTTACAGAACCAAAGCAATGACAAATGGTAAGAACCTTCTAACAAACATTTCTGCATTATTTTTTTTCATTTCCTTTTATCTGTTTTAAAATATAAATCAGATTGCAATTTCCCATAGTGTTTGCATGTAATCTTTGACCTTGACTGACAGCCGTACTGATTTATTTAAAAGTATCAACATGTGTTACAGACCGTTACAGGAACACTGTTTCCTTTCATCTGGTTCAATTTTTTTTTGAGATGATGATCTTGGGAATTTGGATCAATGGACCCAATTTTTGCCACCTTGAGGCCAAAATGGACTTTTCACCAAGACCAAAGAAACAACACTAGGTAAATACCTTCCCTAAAACATATTTCTGCCCTGTTTGTTTTCATTTCACTTCATATGTTCTTAAAATAAACTGTTGACTAAAATATTTCTCATCTGTATGTAACTTTGACTGTCACACTAAGACCCAACCGACCAAACCTACCAAACCAATGTAATTTTGATAGTATAATGTGAATGTTAAAATTAAAAGACAATACTTTAAAATATAAACTAGGCAACACCATCAAAGTCAACAGACCATTAGAGATTAGGCAGGGCTATAAAATCTTTATGGAAATGAGATGTGCTATGCTAATACAACTGCATAAAAATATCATCCCTTACCATTGTAGTTCCCTTAAACTGACTTAACAAATTTAAAATATTGGTAATGCTAATTATTAATTGCTAACATCAACAATAACAACGAGGCAGGGACAATTTTGCATTGCCTTCACGACTTCATTGAGGTGAGACAAACATTGTCCAAATTGCACTGCATCTGCCTTATGAAGCAGAATTACTTACAAAAATTTAAGATCAGTTTTGGTGCTTGTTGAAGTGATGAAACACAATTGTAAAAAGATAATAAATATATCTTTCCAGAATGAAAATATTAAATTATGAAACCTTTTGGAAAACAGGAAGTAGAACACCTAAATAACGAAAACAAGTCACACTGTATCAGGGCTTCCAAACGGTCTTATTGTCCGGACTTGACTGATAAATTATATTTATAACTTGTTGTGCCGAACCTGAAACGGACATTTAAAGTGGGTTTGCCATTTTAACATAATTCAGAAAAAATTTTCTGACTTTAAGGCCCTTGTTATAAATGGGGCTTTTCTATAAACTTCATCCCATTTTTAATAAATCAAAATGACATTGCTTTATTTTGTACATCATGTATTTTTCTCATTCATATCTCTTTTTAACTTTAAGATCCTTGCAACACAGAGATCTCAAAATTTTCAACTTATCCATGCCAGGAAAGACACATTTATCCCTTAAAAGATAGAATCAACTTTTGGTCTCATCAGTAACACCCAAATTGTGCAATTTCAATTTTGACTTTTGCCTCCTACTCAAAGCCTTTTCATATGAATATGAATACTTGAGATTGCAGCAAATGTCTGTGAGATGGCAACCAAATGAAACAAGTAAACAAAACTGATCATCTTTAAACAATGGACAAGTGCCACAGTATCACATGCTATAAATCAACCCATGTTTACACAATTTGGGACAAGCAAATACCAGATCTCAGTAAACAATAACAATAGGACAGTGAAAACCAATGACAAAACATACAATAACTAAAGGCTCCTAGGAAAATGAATTCATCACTTGGATGTATTTTTCCCAAATAAAAAATACAGTCTTTTTTACAGAACCAAAGCAATGACAAATGGTAAGAACCTTCTAACAAACACTTCTGCATTATTTTTTTTCATTTCCTTTTATCTGTTTTAATATATAAATCAGATTGCAATTTCCCATAGTGTTTGCATGTAATCTTTGACCTTGACTGACAGCCGTACTGGTTTTTTTTAAAGTATCAACATGTGTTACTGACCGTTACAGGAACACTGTTTCCTTTCATTTGGTTCAATTTTTTTTTGAGATGATGATCTTGGGAATTTGGATCAATGGACCCAATTTTTGCCAGCTTGAGGCCATAATGGACTTTTCACCAAGACCAAAGAAACAACACTAGGTAAATACCTTCCCTAAAACATATTTCTGCCCTGTTTGTTTTCATTTCACTTCATATGTTCTTAAAATAAACTGTTGACTAAAATATTTCTCATCTGTATGTAACTTTGACTGTCACACTAAGACCCAACCGACCAAACCTACCAAACCAATGTAATTTTGATAGTATAATGCGAATGTTAAAATTAAAAAGACAATACTTTAACATATAAACTAGGCAACACATTCAAAGTCAACAGACCATTAGAGATTAGGCAGGGCTATAAAATCTTTATGGAAATGAGATGTGCTAATGCTAATACAACTGCATAAAAAATATCATCCCCTTACCATTGTAGTTCCCCTTAAACTGACTTAACAAATTTAAAATATTGGTAATGCTAATTATTAATTGCTAACATCAACAATAACAACGAGGCAGGGACAATTTTGCATTGCCTTCACGACTTCATTGAGGTGAGACAAACATTGTCCAAATTGCACTGCATCTGCCTTATGAAGCAGAATTACTTACAAAAAATTTAAGATCAGTTTTGGTGCTTGTTGAAGTGATGAAACACAATTGTAAAAAAGATAATAAATATATCTTTCCAGAATGAAAATATTAAATTATGAAACCTTTTGGAAAACAGGAAGTAGAACACCTAAATAATGAAAACAAGTCACACTGTATCAGGGCTTCCAAAACGGTCTTATTGTCCGGACTTGACTGATAAATTATATTTATAACTTGTTGTGCCGAACCTGAAACGGACATTTAAAGTGGGTTTGCCATTTTAACATAATTCAGAAAAAATGTTTGTGATCTTTTTGACCTGACCTTTTGCCTTAAACAGCCACATATCCGGGCATAAAAGTGACATGGTGAATAAGTACTATCAAAACAAACCCTACTTAAATACCCTTCCATTACAATCAAGGTTAATTAGGTGTCTGACAGATGAAAGCTATGACTTGTAGTTACTAAGAAAAGTGCACCAGAAATGTGTTATGGACAGACATAGGCAAACCAGTTTACCCCTCATTAAGAGCAGGCTTGGATCGGGGGTATAAAAATTATTTAAAACTTGCAACTGTTTGATGCTATCAATATATATGCAATGGATAAATATTAAGAGCTTGAGAAAAAGGAAAGATACAGTAAATGTTTTTACTCTTGTTTATAGTAACAACATGTATAACAAAGATTTTTTAGAAAAGCTAACGTTACTGAGATCCTTGGGTGAAAATAAACCTACCTGATCATATCATTTCCTCTACTCATAAAAGCATGACCTACCTGATTTTATCATTTCCTCGAGTCATGAAAGCATCGCCTACCTGATCATATAATTTCCTCTACTCATGAAAGCATCACCTACCTGATTTTATCATTTCCTTGAGTAATGAAAGCATCACCTACCTGATCATATCATTTCCTCTACTCATGAAAGCATCGCCTACCTGATCATATCATTTCCTCTACTCATCAGAGCATCACCTACCTGATCATATCATTTCCTCTACTCATGAAAGCATCACCTGACTGATCATATCATTTCCTCAACTCATGAAAGTATCCCCTACCTGATCATATCATTTGCTTGACTCATGAAAGCATCACCTACCTGATCATATCATTTTCTTGACTCATGAAAGCATCACCTACCTGATCATATCATTTCCTCTACTCATGAAAACATCACCTACCTGATCATATCATTTCCTCTACTCATGAAAGCGTCACCTACCTGATCATATCATTTCCTTGACTCATGAAAGCATCACCTACCTGATCATATCATTTCCTCGACTCATGAAAGCATCGCCAGTGCCGCTCATCCTCTCCATAGAGGCCTCGCTACTGTTAATGGACGGATTATGTTTGGCAAGACAGGAAAGAACGGTAGATACAAGCTGTAGCGTACTAACTGCTACTGAATCATAAGGGAGAGATGCTGGCTGACTACTAGATGATGACATGGATGATAAATTCTGATCATTTGGCATCATAACCTGAAATTTAGAAGAAAAAAAATGGTTAAAACAGAAGATGGAACAAATATTTTTTCTGCAATTTGATCTATAACTCATTAATACCAATGCATATAAAAATAAACGAAGAATATGTCCATGGGACAAAGATGCCCCTGCTTGTATATATGCAAGGTCAATGTACTAATTCATACCTATTGATGTTTTGTTTTCTTTGAAACTTTTAAAATGACATCTGTTTCTGTATGTTGTCATTAGAGATTGCTTGGTTGTTTGAGTGCTCTCATTATTTAATAACAAACAGTAATAGAATAACTCGAAAACAGTGTAAATTGTTATTTTCATGACTTATCGACCCTGATTTTTATCATAAGTTATTATGCGAGAAGATTATGTGTGCCAATTTTCATGGCGTAAATAGTGCAATTTTTTAAATTTGATAAATATACGCCACTCAAATTTGAACTTGATCTGTGTTTGATGGTATAAGCATTGTGTATAAGTTTCATAACATTTGGTTTAGGCAAAGTAAAGTTAGAGTGCAGAAACAGCAAATTCACCAATTTTTCCATTTATAAAGGGACATATCTCAAGAATGGAGAAAGTGAAGCCTCCCAAATTCGAACTCGACCTGTGTTTGGTAGTAATAAGCATTGTATATTAGTTTCAGAACATTTGATTGTGGCAAGGTAAAGTTTGAGTGCAGAAACGGCAAATTCATCAATTTTTCCATTTATAAAGGGACATAACTCAAGAACTGTGAAAGTGATGCCACCCAAATTCGAACTCGACCTGTGTTTGGTAGTAATAAGCATTGTGTATAAGTTTCAGAACATTTGGTTGAGGCAAAGTAAAGTTAGAGAACAGAAACCAATTTTGGGATGTACGGAGGAACAAGGGTAAGGCCTAAAAAAAAAAAAATCTGTGTTTCCGGTAACATCATTTTGAAAAATAGGGTCTGTAGGTTGGATTTTTTTTTTGACATTGTAAACGAAATCCGGAAAATTATCATGGTTTTATGTCGATTAACAGAAGCCTGTGTCAAAAAGCAGGATCGGTTGATACCAATTTTTTTTTTTTTTGGCTTTCTGAAGATCCAATAAAATATTAGGATGTGGGGTCTCAAAACAGGGTCGGTCGGGTTACGGAAACACAGATTTTTTTCTCTCGGCCTAAACATTAATGCCCGGGCCACTCGGCGGGGGCATAAAAATCAGGAATATAGGGTCAGACTAGTGCAAAAAAAGAGAAGATGCTTTGAGACTTTTTATAAACCTTTAAAATTTACCAAAATTAATGTTGTAATTGTCAAAAGAATGTGATCAAAACTAAATGTCAATTCAGTCTGTAACTCAACAATACACAAATACAAAAAACAGTACATTATTTGTAAACATAGCAAAGAAAGTCTGGACAACTGATATTTTTCTGAAGCAGAGAATGACGAAAAAATAGACTTCATTAAATTATATGCCTTTGCTACTATGAAGAGGATGCATAAAACATATAATATAACTCTGCAATATTTCAATATATTTAGCTTACCAACAGTCTTTGAGACAGTAATTCTAAAATGTTTCCAACTTTATTACTGAACATCATGTAATGGCAGTTGTCATAACACCCTTTACATGCTTGTCTGAACACTGTACAGGTTAATATAATAGACCTATAAAACAAAACAATTATCCATATTGTTATAATGCCACACAAATTGTAAATAAGGTAGCTATTTTAACATCACTTAAAAAATAATTAAACACAAAAATGTTTCAAAAAGTGAAGAAATCTATTGAATGTAATTCAACTTTGTCTAAAAGTGGTGATGACTGAAGACATCAGTAGATTAACATTTAACTCTTGTAACTTTAAAAAGATCTTGCTGCATTAATATTGTCCCCCATAGAATATAAATGGCACTCATAGACTCATGCAATATATAATTCTACAAAATTCACAAATAAACCAAAAATATAAAATTGCTAACTACTATATTAAAATTGACATGCATAAAAAAATATGACAACAAACATATTTACTTACTTATGTGGTAGTATGGGAGGTAACTCTGGATTTGCTGCATCAGCTAGCAGTAATATCCTAGATAATATATTTAAACCACTAAGTACTCTCAAACATGTCTGGTCTGCTGGTATCTAGTAAAATATATTTCTTACAATGAAAACACTGTATGTTAAGACCTTATTCTGTTATTATTAAAGGTACATATAAGTGTTTATTCAGAGAATTCAATTACATAGGTCATTATTTAGAATGTTGAGAGTTTTTTATATCCTCTGTGGTTCCCTTTTTCAAAACTGTTTAACACAACAAACTTATTTTTTTCCTGATAATAATGGTGAAATTTATGAACACTAAATTTTGTTCACATGTATAAACATTATTATACTTTATCAAATAGAATACATTTCATAGTTGATTTGAAAAAAATATCTACGACATTATCACAATAAGTCACATATTTTCTCATATATCGCTCCTATTTTTGCATAAAGTTTCTTGGATATTCTTTACTATCCAATATCTAAGTAAAAGTTCTTTCAATTTTCATCATGCTCTGAACAATACTTATTAAACCTAATCATACTTATCATTATACTTTACTATAGTAATCACTAATAAAATAATTAAGAATTTACTATATGTTTTTATTCCTTCAAGGAGAATAATCCCTTTTCTTGTGGCAGATTGCGTCTAAGCAAAAGAACGGGAATATCTGAGTGGCGAAAATAATTCATTTAAATTTTGCACACATTTACATGATAAAATAACAACTAGCTAGTGCATTGTTTGTTGCTGTCTGTAAAATATAGTGGACCCCTCAAGATAAGCACTATATTTTTGACCAAATATGAGTCATGATAACAAGACTCCTTTTAAAAGTTGATTGAAAGATAGGGAACATGTGTACTAAGTTTCAAGTTGATTGGACTTCAACTCCATCAAAACCTACCTTGACCAAAAACTTTAACCTGAAGCGGGACAGATGGACAGACGGACAGACCGGAAAACATAATGCCCCTAGGTGGGGCATAAAAATAAAAGGGAAATTATTGTGAAACAGCCAAACCATGTTTTAAAAGATCATCTCACTTTTACCAATGTTTCTAAAAATTTTAATTTACCTTTTTATCTAAAATTCTTGAAATTTCTCCAAGTGCTCTATCCAAGGCAGAAACTCTGCTTTGCGACCAGGGACCCTTTTCTGTATTCTGCAGGTACTTAGTTATATCTCTAATCACTTTGTGCAACCTAAATTATTATAAACTTTCTTTGAAACTAGAATATCTATGTACTAAAAACATTTTTTCTGGTTGTCTTTAATGTTTCAATGTAATTAACAAAGCTTTTTATTTGTGATTTACAAATATCAAGGATAAAAATAATTTTTCTTTGTTGAAATATGGTTAAAACCATGTATTGTTTTAAAATTAATTTCATAAGTGAATACTCACTTGGCTTTGTGCTCTGACTCAACCGGTTGCTGCTTTCCTGACAAAGAGCTTTCATACTCTAACCCCCTACAAAAAAGAATAAATAATGTTAACAAGAGTGAACACACTGAAAGGTCTCTTTACTGCTTTAGTGACCACTGATTTTATGTTGAAAGATAAAGGTTTTACTACAAGTACCGTAAATTCAGAAATTATTGCGAAAACTGCGACAGGGTTATAATCGCAATAATTTCAACTCGCATTTTGAAATTTTTTATATGAATTAAACAGGATTTTTCTCAAATCGCAAAAATTAAAATCGCATTTTAGTCTAACATGACAAAATCGCAATAATAAATGTACGCAATAATTTCTGAATTTACAGTATCACATAAGCTTAACATATTTAAAGATACATGACAATGAGGTCAAGGTCAGATAAATCCTGTCAGATAGATATGTATACCATACAATTATTCTAACACCAAATATAGTTGACCTATTACTTATGGTAATTGAAAAACAGACCAAAACACAAAAAATATAACACTGACCAATGAACCATGAAAGTAAGGTCAAGGTCAGATAAAACCTGCCAGACATGCATATACACCTTACAATTATTCCATACACCAAATATAGCTGACCTATTGTTATTAGTATTTGAGAAACAGAATAAAACAAAAAAGTTAACATTGACCAATGAACCAAGAAAATTAGGTTAAGGTCAGATGATACCAGTAGACCGATATGTTCACCGTGCAATCATTCCATACACTAAATATAGTTGACCTATTGCTTATAGTACTTGAAAAACAGACCAAAACACAAAAACTTAACACTGACCAATGAACCATAAAAATGAGGTCAAGGTCAGATGAAGCCTGCCAGACTGACATGTACCCCTTACAATCATTCCATACACAACATATAGTTGACTACTGATTGCAGTATCTGAGAAACAAACCTTGATCACTGGTCATTTAAATGAGGTCTTGGTCAGGTGAACCTTGTCTGGCAGTTTGAAGGAACCCATATACCAAATATGGTTATCCTATTACAAAAATAAGTGAGAAATACACATGACAAATAAACTGCTTTGCCGAATATAACTGGATACGACCGCAGAGGTCCAACCCTGAACAGTTTGGGCAAAAAATGGACAATATTCAAGCTTGATACAGGTCTGAATTTGGATTGTAATTAAATATTTGACACATTATAGGTTTTTGACACAGAATAAATGTGGCCAAAGAAATTGAAATTGGTTGTATGATTTGAATTTATATTCAATTGAAGATTTTTTGCTGTTGTGCAATACTTAGTAAATCTGTTTTCAGACTATATACAAAGAATTAGCAAAATAAATTGTGACCCCCAATTTTTTTCTTTGGAAAATTGACAATTTCTTAAATCTTGAGGGAAAAAAAATTGACCCCACCCCAAAAAAATTTTTTTTACCCCTCTCCAAAAAAAATATTTGAAGAGAATTTTCTTTCGAGGAAAAAAAAATTACCCCAACCACCCCTCCTTTTCCAAAAAAAATAATTTTGAACAAATTTTCTTTTTGTAAAATGTGGTACAAATTAAGAGACATCCAATCCATACACTTAAACACAAGTAATTGTCTGAAAACTAGAAAAATGCTTGTTTTAGACCCTTTTTGACCCCTAATTCCTAAATGGTTGGGACCACCACCCCCAAAACAATCCCAACCTTCTACTTGTGGTATTGAACCTTTTGATTAAATTTCATAGAGATCCATACACTTAAAACTAAAGTTATTGTCCGAATCCAAATGTATGATTTGAATTTATATTCAATTGAAGATTTCTTGCTGTTGTGCAATACACTGTGCTGTTGTGCAATACTTAGTAAATCTGTTTTCAGACTATATACAAAGAATTAGCAAAATAAATTGTGACCCCCAATTTTTTTCTTTGGAAATTGACAATTTCTTAAATCTTGAGGAAAAAAATTGACCCCCCCCAAAATTTTTTACCCCTCCAAAAAGAGAATTTCTTTTGAGGAAAAAATTGCCCCCAAATTTTTTACCTCCCCTTCCTTTTTGGTCCCTAATTCCTGAACGGTTTGGGCAATTAATCCCAAAATGAATCCCAACCTTCTACTTGTGGTATTGAACCTTGTGGTACAATTTCAGAGCAATCAAAATACTTATACACAAGTGATTGTCCTGAAACTAGAAAACTGCTTGTTTTGACCTCTTATTCCTAAAGGTTGGGACAATCACCCCAAAAACAATCCCAACCTTTCTTTTGTGGTATTGAACCTTTTGGTTAAATTTCATAGAGATCCAATATACGGCCGCAAAATTTTTTTCAAGCAATCGCTGAACCATAAAAATGAGGTCAAGGACAATGGACATATGACAGACAGAAACTTTGAAACATATGGTATCTGAATACAAGGTATGAAGCATCCAAATCTTCCACCTTCTGAAAATATAAAGCTTTATACCAATAGTTTACCACATCGCTGCCAGATAGTAATCTTTATGTCTAGCATACTGCAACTTTTGTTGCAGGCGAGACAAAAATAACGTTCCAACTATTATAAGGTTATCATTCCTACATAAATTGGTAAACAGAAAGTGGAACATTAATCACAGACACAGTCTTAATCTATTACAATAACTTTCAAATACAGGTAATCACGTTTATAATATCAAATGAAGATTTTGTGGGGTACTAGAACTTTCAAAACTACAAAATATTACACATATCAAAACAGCATACCAATCTATGTTATCAAAATACCATATCCATCTATGTGATCAAACAAAGTCTCATTTTACTTAGAACACTGACAAAGCTTAAAGTCAAGTCAAAGTTTTTAAATGTGCGTCAACAGTTTTACAAAATTTCATCTATTCAAAAGTACAAATGACGATCTAAACAGGTGTATATTTGTTTTTACTTAATTATCATGGTAATATAATATCAAACATTACAAAATGTAATTATTAAACAACTGTCCCTTGAGTTGGCATACTTGTTAATTATAGTTTGTGACAGTTCCTAAAAGGAAAAGATGTCCTTCATACTTTATCTGCGAGTCAAGTGATCTACAAATATTTATAATCATCCTATTACCAGACCTGTTTACCCCATTTAAGCTAGTAGTGTAGTTTATACATTTAGAAAGTGTAGTTTTCAATATTTAGGTGTAGTTTTATTGAAGGCTGTATTGCTGCCTGAATTTTGTTGTGAGGTATCCCACCCCCTTCCACCCCATAAATTCTGAATAGAAGTTGTCCTTTCCTGCAATTTGATAGTACTTTGGGGGTAAATGCTTAGACATCAAGCATCCTTTTACTAAACTTCCTTTCATGAGACAAAAAATGATCTTGATTGTTGTTCAATGTTATGTTGTCTTGTCATATGAACTTATAGTGTATGATACAGCATCTTTTTTTAGTGTGTGTCAAATCGCTAAAGCATCACAAATATTGTCTGGCATCACAATATATGCAACTAATTGAAAACTTTTAAACAGTTCAAATGATTTATTCAAACTTTTATTTATAAGTCATTAAAACAACAATGACTAGATTTTGTGCACATGAAAAGTCTGTTTGGCATAACCTGCAGTGAAATTGTATTGGTCTCCCTTCTTGGATAAATCGAGACACTTCCAAATCTCAGCATATTCCTGTCTACAACGCTGACAAAGCTTCTGCTTGCCTTTTTCATTTCCCCCTTCAACGTTTCAACCATGATACTTTCGTTTCGGCATTGCACCATGTGTCAAACTTGACAGTCACAATCATTAGAGCGTTAGTAAGATATACTTTTATAATCATTATCAAGCGCTTAAAGACAAAGACTGTTTTGCATTCGATAACTTTCTTTGGACACAAAATTGCATACTGCCGTTTTTTTCTCTATAACATCATTGAAAACGTAGAAATTACCTTTTTGGGCGTAGAGCGTAATTTGTGTGCCAAAAATCGTAGAAACTACGCTAAAATCGTAGTGGTAAACAAGTCTGTATTACATAAGCTTGACTTAGTTTTTTTTCCTCTCCAGAAACTAAGTTTGAACACAAACCTTGTTGTCATCCTCTGTCTAAGTTTCTTGCATCTCTTTTTCATAGATTTCAGTCTTTCCTTCTCTGATACTATCTTTGGATGAGTGCTGTTACTTGGAGCATCCACTATATGTTTCAAATTAAACTTTTCCTATTTAAAAAACAATGTTAAAAATATATACTCAACAAATTCATCAATGACATTTATTTAAACTATAGGCCTTTTACGACAATAAAAGGGAAAAATAAAGAACTTGGTTATTAATATTTTGTTATTCAACATTAAAAGTGAGATCAGTAATATGATCTAAATTAACATCTTAGAGTTGAGACTGATTTTGTGTTAAGATATTAGAGGCAAAAGACAAAATGCTAGTTATCTATTATGTAAACAAAAACTTCAGGTCAAAGAGTTTAGGTTTAGACAAGTTTCCTAATATTCAGAAAGGATATATACTGTGGATTCATTGATTTTTGTTGGTACTGATTTATTGTGTATTCAGTGGATACTTAATTTCTATTTTCTCTCTCTCAAAAGTTCTGCATACAAACAAACAGGGAATTTGTATTTCATTGAACATTTGAATTTGTGATTCAACTATATCCAAAAATTCCACAAAAGTTAGTACCACACCAATAATAATGCAGCCACAGTTTAACAATGGAAAAATCCTAATAAAGGTAAATTTGTATCTTGTTGCTTGTGTTTCATAAGAATATATAACAAACTTACAATTTCTTCTTTACACATAGATCTACCAGAATTATTGTCTTTAAGAGCTTGCTGATGCTTCTTTCCTCTCAGATGGCTCAATAAGTAGACTTCTGATATGATCTGCAAAATTAATACACTTATTTTTCAAAACAAGTATTTAGTGTATGTAACCTAAGCAGTTTTTAAAAGTAAAGTGTACAAATGCTATCAAATCTTAATGGTTTGCATGGGAGACAAACTGCTTTGTGTGTTTTGAACAGTATAGTAAGGTATCATCCACTAAATTGTTAAAAATTCTCAATTCCTATCCTTCAATTAAGTATTTTTACACTGCTATTTGATTATGCAATTGCAGGTAAATATGATACTTAAAAAGAGTAGGAACAATATGTGGGGTTACTTGACCCTATAAATTCAAAGAAAAAAGAATTATGATACCTTTAATGAAGACATTTTCTAAATGTCTGAATAAAGGCTTTAAAATTGAATACCATACATTGGGTTATTTTTTCGCATCAGGTTTTTTCATGGTTAGGGCCTTTGATGGGACAGTTAAAATTTTAGCTGTGAATATAATTTGAGTTTCAAGATCTTTTACAATGCATTTGAATGAAAAGAAGTAGAATGTTTGTGAAGTGTAAATTTTGCCGTACAATGTACATAACGTATACAGTGAGAAGTAGGCACACTCGAAAATTTCCCAATTTACAGTATAGTTAGCTGGGGTTAAGAAAGCACAATTTTCCTGTAATGTCATAAAAGTTAAATGACAGGAGAAATTTGCCAAACTTTAGCAAAAATAGGCTAATTTTAGGAATATTTTGGTTCATAGAACATGAGAATCACCTAAAATTATTATTTTTAGCAAACTGGTATTTAATAACAAAACCCATCTATTTAAGTGATGGTTTTTATTGTATCACTCATCATGTTAATGTTACAAAGTGGATACATGTATCATAGACCGTGTATCATAAACATTTGCAAATTCACTGTACTTATAATCATTTCAAAGTTGTATAAATGGTAAAAGTAAATGTTGAACAATAATAGCAACCCTGAAATTCAGCATAGTTTTTATTCTTTTTACAGGAGAAATTTTAAAAAAACATTAATTTGTTATGCTCATTTTCTTGCTTTGAATAATGCTTTGTTACAAGGACATTTCACTATCTAAAAGAATTGCATATGGAATCTATTATAAAAGGATTACCGAGAATTCTACAGAAAAAAATAAATCACATACCAGTGCATTACAAATAGTACACAGTTTCTTTTTCTCATATGGAGTACTAGTGGGAGCATCATTATGATCCTCTGTGGAATGTCTCAGCACACTCATCTCAAATGCTTTCTCACGGATCTGTTGCAAAGCTTCCTGATGTCTCTGTGTTGATTCATCTTGCTGTAAAATTAAAGAAAAACAAATGTGATACTTCAACCAAAGAAGTACTGAAACTTCAATAAACATTACAACTGTATAGGATATCTCTAAAAAAAGAAAAAAAAAATGGGGAATGTGTCCATGGGACACAGATGATGCCCCCACCTGCATATCATATAAATTTATAAAGGGACATAACTGAAGAACAGTAAAAGTGATGCTACACAAATATGTACTTGATCTGAGTTTTGTGGTAATAAGTATTATGTATATGTTTCATAACATTTGGTTGAGGCAAACTTTAAGTAAGAGAATGGAAACAAAAAATTCAGCAATTTTTCCATTTGTAAAGGGGCATAACTCTAGAACAGAAAAAGTGACACCACCAAAATTCAAACTTGATCTGTATTTTGTGTTAATAAGCATTGTGTATAAGTTTCATAACATTTGGTTGAGGTAAATTTAAGTAAGAGAAAGGAAACGAAAAATTCAGCATTTTTTCCATTTGTAAAGGGGCATATCTCTAGAACGGTTAACATGACACCACCAAAATTCAAACTTGATCTGTATTTTGTGGTAATAAGCATTGTGTATAATTTCATAACATTTGGTTGAAGCAAACTAAAGTTAGAGAAAGGAAACGAAACATTCAGCAATTTTTCCATTTGTAAAGGGGCATAACTCTAGAACGGTTAAAGTGATGCCACCAAAATTCAAACTTGATCTGTCTTTTTGTGATAATAAGCATTTTGTTTAAGTTTCATAATATTTGGTTGAGGCAAACTAAAGATAGAGAACAGAAACCAACTTTGGGACGTATGTACGTACGGACGGACATGGGTAAAACTTAATGCCCCCTCCGCGACGGCGAGGGCATAAAAACTGATCTTTCATTTCTGAAATTGTCAAAGAATAGGAAATGTCCATGTTTTCAATAAATAAGTGATCAAGCATTTTTAATGTATGCAATTAATTCCATGCCACTTTAAATTTTATGAAGGAGCTGTATCAAGAAAATCTGAACTCTTGGAATGTAAATGTTACAGACACACTGAAAATTGTGCAAATAAGATGAAGTCATTATCATTATACTGGTTATCAATTCTTAAAAGTACAAGATAAAACAAATATCAAAACAATATCTATAAATTAATTAAGGCCACACCAATTTAATTCCTTGTTCGACGGACCCGCCCGCACATATTTTTTTCTAAATAAAATTTATTTTTTTTAAAAATATTCCTGCTTCCCGCATCCAGATAAGTAATCATGTCTATTTCCCGCGCTGTTTCTTTTATAAACATTAAAAAAATAAAAAGAGATTGCCAGAGCAACGTCAAATCGTGACCCTTAAAAATGTTTCGAGCATTAACACAGATTTCTTATCAAAGTCAAGGACAATTCTTCACAGTGGGACTTAGAAATTTGAAGGAGATGTATGTGCTAATACAGACACCTTTAAGCAAAACTATCCATACCGCTGCATTTTTATGCACCTGTCCGAAGTAAGGAGCCTGTTGTTCAGTAGTTGTCGTTTGTTGGTGTGGTTCATAGGTGTCACTCGTTTTGTATATAGATTGGACCATTGGTTTTCCTGTTTGAATTGTTTTACACTAGTCATTTTGGGGCCCTTTATAGCTTGCTGTTCGGTGTGAGCCAAGGCTCCGTGTTGAAGGCTGTACTTTGACCTATAATTGTTAACTTTAAATACATTGTGACTTGGATGGAGAGTTGTCTAATTGGCACTCATACCACATCTTATTTATATAAAAAGTGCCAAAAAGACAAAGAACAAAAATGAGAACACCAAAACAATGGAGACACAGACAACCAACATATAACACATAAAACTAAAAAGTACACACATCAACGAACAGCACGAACCCTTAAAAACTGGGGGTGAACTCAGGTGTTCCGGAAGGATGAGCAGTTCCTGCTTCTTGCAAGACAACTGCCTTGTTGCTAGTTATAAGTCATGTCCTGTGAAGGAAGAGAGACATTTATGACAATTGGAGATCATTTAAGGCAGTTGAAATAATTATTCAATTATTCAGTTCAAGATCTGATGTCCTCAGAAAGTAACAGTTATACAAGAAGTCATAAATATGCTGCAATTAAAAGTGGGCATTACATGTCTTGGTGAACAGGAAAAAACCCCACTTCAGAAGTTGATAAATTAAAGAAATGTCGAAGTACAAGTGGTAAATTCGACCATTTTGTTTTGATCAATATTGTCAGCACCTATGATTTTATGTTTACAAAAAAAAAAATATAATCGCTCGCCTTTACTTTTTAAGCTTAGCCTCAAAAATTAATTTTTTTTATTAAAATTTTCAAAGCGCTCGCTTGCCCCAATTTCTGAGATGGAAAAATCTGTAGAACAAGAAATTAAATTGGTGTGGCCTAATTATCAAATTTGTTTTTAAACAATTTTCGTAAATGTTTGCTTAACAGGAATTTATTCTGACAATAGTATAACTATTCACTTACAATTACACATATAATCTTTTTATTCATTATTTTTTGTAATAACTTACAAAATGTTTAAAATATCAAGAATTACATTTACTAGTTATTGGTGTATATCTATCTGTCTACAGAACAATGCTTTAGCTACTCTAGAGATCTCACAAGAATTGAAACTTTAATATTTCATTGTACAGAATATAAAATGGGAACAATATGAACAGTAACAGTTAAAAACATATTATAGTACAAATTAAATGCATCAATATTACAATTTAGGTAATTTAACTCTATAAGGTTGAAAACAATAAAATTGGTGTATATATCATAAGTCCTCTTTCAGACAGGTTCTTCATTACAACTATGTACATGATACACAATTATTTCACTTTATATTTTGCAATATATTTTAAAAGCTTTGATATCAGTATAATTAAAGAATAAATAACCTTTTGTTGTATCTTTTTTTGTAATTCTTGGATATGAGCTTCATGCTGGGCATTCAGTACTGCCAATCTTTCATCTCTCTCCCTAAAAAAACATATAATCTTACAGTACTGTTAAAACATATACTTTGAAAATGTCTTCGAACGAAGCAAAAAAGTTTTAAATCATATATTAAATTTCCTGCTAAATAAAAAATGGTCTACTAGATGAATTTGCATAAGTTTCAGATGATTACGGAAACAAGGGAATCCAAAACTGAAGATTTCCTACACATCAAATAGTTTGAATTTTTCTAGAATGAAAATCATTAAACAGATTAATAGACTTCCTATGCTCTTTCAATTTAATCATATTTAATAGTTTTGGTTTTTCAGACTTTTGGTATGGAATGTACATTAAGATTCTATTCCAGAAACATGTTTAGTGCATGGAAATCTTATCTTCTGTTTTGACTGCCACTTGGTTGGTACCATTACTTGTGGATGATTAGCCTCTTAGGGTGCCATACACCAGTAACTCATACTTCATCATTTGCGTGATTTAAATGATACATTTTGTCTGTAAATGTCCAGTTCATTTTATAATTTGAGTTGATATGTGTTTGGTGGTAATAAGCATCGTGTACAAGTTTCCTAACATATGGTTGAGGCAAAGTAAAGTCAGAGTGCAGAACTGCAAATTCAGCAATTTTAACATTTTTTAATGGGATATAACTCAAGAATGGTGAAAGTGAATCCACCCAAATTCAAACTTGATCTGTGTTTAGTGGCAATTAGCCTAGTGTATAAGTTTCATAACATTTAGTTGAGGCTAAGTAAATTAAAAGAAACCAATTAACGGGCGTAGGGACATATAGACTGACTAGGGTAAACCTTAATACAACCTTCGTCTAACTGCGGGGGCATAAAATCATTCACAGCCACCATCTGACAGAAAAAAAATTAGAAAATGTACATGAAAGACATAATTTGTAGTTACTTTTCTTTTGCTCTCAGTGCATCAAATCTCTCCTTTTCCTTCTCAAGCTGCTGAGCTGTAAATCTGTTTTCTCTTTGCTTCCTCTTTGCCTCCATCTCCTTTAGCCTTGCTTGTTTTTCTGCCTCTAATGCTTTCCTTCTCTCCTCTACAGCTGCCTCTTTGGCTAGTTTCTCTTCATGTTTCCTCTGTCGCTCTTCCTTTTAATAGTATCATATAAATTCAATTGCAAGGTATAACACTTTAAAAGAGAACATAAATATTATGTCAAAGCTGATGAAGTTTACCAAAAAAGGTCATTTTTTGTTGAGTACTTTAATTATCATCAGATAAACATGTGCATAAACATATACTTCAGCTTTCATTAATCGCAGGTATATAACTCTTTGTCATTTACAAATTCAATGGGTCCTAAAAAAGGAAACTTGCCATCTTTATTTCCCATAATTCTTTACAATGAAGATTCTATAAACATTTTTTTAAGAAGACATCATTAAGTTGTTAAATTACTTCTGTCAGATCCATTAGTCATTTTGATGAAATAATAAAATGTTAATTCATAGATACCTGGATATCTTGCAGCCTTGCCTCTGAGACTTGGTGTTTAGACATTATTTCATGTCTTTTGTTCTGGGCTTCTAATGTATTTATGAAAGCTATTTCATTTGCCTGAAATATGAAAAAAGATATAAATCCGTTGACAAAGAATTTTTTTTGTTCTAAAGATTTAAAAAAATGTCAAAATATTACAGATCATCTTGGGTTCAATCAGGAAAATTTAGAACTTACAAGCCATGTCCCATAATAAATTCTGACTTCATAGTAAATGCTGTGATATGCAAATAATAATAAATATAATATATGCCTGAAAAATATTGAATATGTTAGATATCCAATTTCTTACTTTGAATACATTTTTTATTTAAATCATGCAAGTTGCTTTAATTAATGCATAGAAAAATAAAGATTTCTAAAGTCTCTATCAATAAGCTTACAATCTATAGTAGCTGAACAATATTATGATATGCTGAAATATTTCACATATAAAGTTAACTACCTTGGCCTCTTCTTCATGAGCTTTCTGTGCTTTCAGTTTAAGTTGAATTTCTCTTTTCTCTTCAGCTTTCTGCATTTTCCTTAAGATTGTCTCTTTCTTCTGGTTCATTAAATCATCTTTTAGAGCTCTTACTTCTTCAACCTGTATGAAGACAAATTAACACTACATAAACCTTAATGTTGATTAAAGGTTAGTATGAAAATATGGCAAATAATCATTCTTTCATAGATACAGAGATTTGGTTTGCAAGTTTGGCTGTACCTGTAGAAAACTTATTTTAAACGGAATAGCACATCCTTAATTTTACGGTGATGTTGTTAACATAGCCCAGAAATTTAGATACGATCCGGGTAAACTTACCAATCCTTTAAATAAACTTATTATAAAAGGTTACCTATTCAACACTGTAATTAAATCTTTGAATATTGTTTTTATTGGTATAAATATTGATTTTGTTATCAGTAAATTAAAACCATACTAAATATTACACATATGTACTTTCACGGTACTACAATCTGTCGATACCTATATTTTGGCATTGCCCAATGTCATGTTTTTCTCTGACTGTTAATGACGTCTTTACACTAAATCCATTGGATGTGTACTGATTGATATTTTAGTGTTATATACATGATTATTTTACTTAGCTGTTATTGGCTTTGAACTAGCTGTCAGTAACTGCTAGTACTCTCAGATCTGTACTTAGTGTCTTTTTGTTGTTAGGGATGAGGGATAGATATATATCCCTGCCACGTCCTGTTTGTGTTTTTGTTCGATGTTTTTCTTTGTATCGATCTGATGAGTTAAGCCTTTTTCAATTGATTTTTATAGTTTGTTCTTATGTTGTGCTGTTACACCACTGTTCCAGGTTAGGGGGAGGGTTGAGCACTCACAAACATGTTTAAGGAGCCTGTTGTTCAGTGGTTGTCCTTTGTAAGTGTAGTTCATAGGTGTTTCTAGTTTCTCATTTTTTATATAGATTAGACTATTGGTTTTCCTGTTTGAATTGTTTTACACTAGTCATTTTAGGGCCCTTAATAGCTTGCTGATTGGTGTAGTTCATAGGTGTTTCTAGTTTCTCATTTTTTATATAGATTAGACTATTGGTTTTCCTGTTTGAATTGTTTTACACTAGTCATTTTAGGGCCCTTTATAGCTTGCTGATTGGTGTGAGCCAAGGCTCAATGTTGAAGGCCGTACTTTGACCTATAATTGTTAACTTTTTATACATTGTGACTTGGATCGACAGTTGTCTCACTGGCACTCATACCACATCTTCTTATTTGTATTAACCCGCCACGTTCTTTATGTGCCTGTCCCAACTCAGGAGCCTGTAGTTCAGTGGTTGTCATTGGTTCATGTCTGTCATATTTGTTTTTCGTAAATTGTTTTGTTATAAATAAGGCTGTTAGTTTTCTCAATTGAATTGTTTCATATTTTTCATGTCAGAGCCTTTTATAGCTGACTATACGGTATGGGTTTTTCTCATTGTTGAAGGCCGTACTGTTGCCTATAATTGCTTACATCCACTTCATTCAAACTTTGGTGGATAGTTGTCTCATTGGCAATCATACCACATCTCCTTATTTTCATACAATAATAAAATTTGAGAAATGTAGTCTGAGAACATTACATTTATGACAACAAAGCAGTTATTGTGCAAGTACTTTCAACTGTGTTTTTGTAAGGTCCGTTCCACAAATAAATGTATTAAGGGTAGGAAGGCACTTTATATTTTACCCTGCAATGCATAACATTTTAATTGATTATTTCCTATAATTGTTCAGGCTATATTTCTGAAATAATCACCACCCATCAAATTTTAATAGAATGGCCTTTAAATCCCCATTCATTCAGTTTTTGAATAGTCCTAATTGATTGATTTGATATGTAAGAAAGACAAATTTGAAAACTTCATGTCTGTTTTTTTTTTAAATCTTTTTATCCAAAACTGTTGAACAAGAAGTTGCAGAGTAAAAAAGCTTCACCGACTTTACTAAAATCTTAAAATTTGTATTCAAAATGTGATGTTGTCATGGCAATATTATTACAAATTAATAGTAGTTCACAAATTCATGACCTGAAATGGATATAAAATAAAAAAGCATTATGTTTCAAAAAATGAAAACTTTCTATTAAATACTTAAGGGGGAGGGAATTACATTGTTTCCTTTATTGTCACATGATACTGGCTTCATCAACCCCATACATAAATAGCTTGAACAATATAAATACATCAACCCCATACCTATATATAGCTTGAACAATATATAAACATAAATTAATACATAGAAATATATCAATAGAAATTTCTTTGAAAGATATCCTTTTTAAACTACACACAGAATTAACTTATTACTGAAATTTATATGTAATTTATAAATTGATTCATTTTTCAAAGTGATTGTCAGTATTAAGAAAATAATGTTCCAACTCCCTAAGGGTTAAGTTGACCTTAGATGAATTTGGCTATTCTTTTTAAGCCCTGTTTAGTCATACAGCTCCTGTGAAGTCAATGTATTTATACATCTATGCTGGCTTTCCAAATTCTGGCTTCCGATAGTTCCTGTTGAGGGTAAATCCAGATAAGAGTTTTGGACGCATGCCATTAATATAGTGTTACTTTCTTTTTTCCAGTAAAGTTGCTTCATTAAATGCTTTTGACCTTGTATTATCGTTGACCTTATTAATTCAAAAGTAAAAAATCTTCAGAAAATTTCAGTCATACATAATGAAAAGATGAACAGTTATGAACCTTTTTAGATAATTCTTTCAGTCTTTCAGCTTTCTCTTGCATTAACTTTTCTCTTTGTTCTTGGGCTTTGGCTTGTTTTTCTTCATGTCTTTTCTTTGATTCAGTAGGTGATCTATAAAAAAAAACCAAGAATGCATGAATTCCAGAAAAAGGGGAAAAATTGCCTCATAATTTTCTTAATGAGATAGGTAAACTGGACGTTAACATTGACCCATCAGAAATTGTAGCAGCACACAGGATTCCTGGAAAACCTGACAAACCTAGGCCAATTCTAGTAAATTTTCTCCGCATGGAATCAAAAATTGCTTTACTTCGAAATAGAAAACTAATCAATGAGAAGTTGGAAGTTCGGATTTCTGATGATGTCACAAGATTAAACCAAGGGCTTCTAAATAGGTTATACCTACATGAGGATGTTACCAGTGCATGGTATTTCAACGGACACATATATGGCACTGACAATAACGGAGATCGACATCGTTTTGACATTTATGACAACATAAGGCAGAAACTCAAATCATAGAATAGATTCGTAATGACCGTTTAATATTTGATGTTCATTCATTTCAAGCTATTTAATGTTGTTCTTATTTTTTGTTGTTATTCCTATAGTATTTTCGTTTTTTCTTTTTTCTTTTGGATATTGTTTGAACACAAGAGTTGAAAGTATGAATATTTGTATTGTAGCCAGAATTATCTGAACTTTTGCCGAATATAAAGTCATTTCCGGGTTTGTCTATACTTTTACTATCCGTTTCAAAACTTCCGTGTACAATTGATCAAAACAAAACATTGAAAATACACACTTTAAAGATTACTGGTAAGAAGTAATCGGTTTTACTCTGATTATTAATTCAAAACGTAAAGGGCACTATACTGATATGCAAAAATACGCCCAATATTGCTTATTATATGAAATATAAGTAAAATCTTAATCACTCTACACGGCAATATCTAAACGTAAAAATGAACACTCTTACTTGTGTTTCCTTTGTCCGTTTGGACAAGGAATTGTATAGGGTATATACAAATCCTTGGTTGGGATACTTTGATAGAACTAGTCAGATAAAATGGAATTATGATCCAGTAAGAGATAAACCTTATATGTATGCATAAACACACTAGCATGCATTTTACTTGAAATTGACATGCATTCGCCAACAGAATTCTTTTTCCCTTTTCAAAAAGTGAGCAAAACAACCAGTACACAAGCACGATTACATTGTAATTGATTACAAATAGAGGTAAAACAGTTCTGACTATAAGTTTATGTGTAAATGCAGTGCACATTTTTTTTTTTTTTAACCTTATAATTCCTATTTAAACTAGTACATGTATGTATAAATAGCTATAACTTCAACATGGTCACAGGTGACAGGTCATGGGTTCACCTGTACTTTTAGATACATGTAGTTCAGTATTGAAATTAACTTGGATGTGTGTGCAAAAATAAACTTCTATATACAGATGCGTGAAATCTGGGTATGTTCATACTTAAAACATGTAAAAATTGGCACTCTTCTTACAACAAATGTACAATATTTATGCAAAATAAAAAGAATGTACATGTTCATGTAAATGTAGTACATCTGTGCTGCTTAAAAATTCAGACAGGAAAATTATACTGTCCGCTATCCTTTTCAAACTTGAGAATATTTTATTATAAGACAATCAATGCTATAGTGCCAGTTTTGATTCTCGATAAATAACACTAAAATTGGAGAGTTGCATATACAGTTAAGATGGGGTCAGCAATATTGAGATATATATATATGTACATGTATAGATGTATGTTCTTGTATCAGTAAATGTATGTGGGGCGCATGTGTGTATATATTTATATGTGTTTTGTTTACGTTGTATGAATACAAGTTCATCATGTTTATGTGTTGTTAAATATTCTGTGTTGTTTCTTTTCGTTACTTAATATTTTTCTTCAGTTTTCCATTTATGATGTTTATTGTTATTAATTCATCTTCGTTTTGTTTGTCTTCTCCTTTATACAAACGATACACAAATTTAAAATTTAAAACAAGCAAATTGAAGAACAAAAATTGAGATATACAGAACTTTTATGATATATTTTTATTTCTACTTAAGCACAAAAGTATTTGCTCATTCTATTTATAGCATGGTGCTTTCGACAAAAATCTTTGGGAGTGGGGTAACTTTAAGTAAAAATTGAAACATTGTGAAACAACTTTTACATATAGATGCATGTGTATGTTTGGTTAATGCTGCTTTGATATATTGTGCTTGTAGATATTTATATTATTTATGCTACTCATTTTAAACACTTTATTATATTATGTCGACTATAACTATTGGTAGCGTAAACTGCAGGGGTTTATCAGAAACAGTTAAAAGAATTGATATATTTACAAAATATAAGGACTTGTATGATATAACTATATTAGTAGACACCCATAGCACATCTGAAAAGAAAACAATGGCTTCATGAATGGGGATATGTGGGAAATTTAGTTCTTATTCTAGTAAAAGTAGAGGGTAGCTATTCTTTTCAAAAATACTTTCAATTCAAGATCCATGAGGAAACTATAGACCTGTTGGGTAATTTTATTATACTAGATATCACCATTCAGGACTACCGTATAACTTTGGCAGCTATATATGGACCGAATAATGATGACCCAGTCTTTTGAGAACATAAAACACAAAATATCCTCTATGGCAATTCGTCAATTGTAGTAGCGGAGATTGGAATGTTGTTCAAGATTATGACATGGACACATTACATTATAAAAGTGAAAATAACCCCTGTCAAAAGCCAAGATACATGAGGTAATGCATGAACTAGATTTATTAGATATATGGCGTCAGCAGCACCCTTTGATAAGAGGTACTCATGGCGGGTCCAAATCACAAACAAAGTCGTTTGGACTACTTCATGATTACCTCGGATATAGAAGCATTTGTAGTTTCATCAGATATAGGGATAAGTTATAGATCGGATCATTCTCCTGTATTGATTAATTTAAGGTTTTCTAGTCAGATAAGAGGAAGGGTACATGGAAATTTAATAACAGTCTTTTGAGGAAACTGAATTTATTGAGAAAGTAAAGGGGACATCAAAACTGTCATTGAAGAATATGAGTCTGATCCATCTATGGATATTGAGACAGAGGATAAACAGTTTAATATAAGCTATCAGCTTTTATGGGATATGATTAAGATGAAAGTCCGCGGATCTGCAATCTCATTTTCGTCTTTCCAGAAAAAAGAAGGAAATAAAAAAGAAAAAGAATTATTATATAAGATATCATTATTAGATAAAAAAAACTTTGGAGAATAACTTGCCATCAGTATACCAAGAAAGGGAAGGGATCGAACTAGAATTAAAAATATTGAGGGAAAAAAAAGTTAAAGGGATAACAACAAGCGCTAAGGCAAGATGGCAAGTAGAGGGGGGAAAGGGAAGTAACTATTTTTGTAATTTGGAAAAAAAACATTACACAGAAAAAATTATTCCAAAACTTATTTTGGAGGACGAGACTGAGATAACAGATCCCAGTACTATTAGAAATGAACAAAAACAGTTTTATAAAAAATTATATACTAGTTGTAAACCATTGTTACTTGAAACTCACAGGGGCACATTTCTTCAACATGATAATCCTTTTATAACAAAAACGAATGAGGAAGAAGTGGGTTCCTGTGGGGGACCTTTAATAATGCAGGAATGTTTGTCTTCTCTTAAACTCATGAAGAACTCCAAATCACCTGGTATAGATGGATTTACTGTTGAGTTTTATAAATTCTTTTGGAATGATATTAAGATACCACTGGTAAGATGTTTAAATGAGGCTTTAGAATATGGAAAGTTCTCTATCACACAAAGGCAGGGACTCATTACTTGTATACCAAAGGAGGGTAAGTCAAAATTTTATCTAAAGAACTGGCGACCTATCACCCTTTTGTGTGTGGACTATAAGATAGCTACAGCAAGTTTAGCAAATAGACTAAAAAAGGTGCTAGTAAATATAATTAGTCAAACACAAAAAGGATTTCTTAAAGGTAGGTATATAGGCGAATGTACTAAATTTATTTATGATCTGATGGAAAAGATGGAGGAAGACGACATTCCTGGCCTTTTACTTTTAGTCGATTTTGAAAAAGCTTTTGACACAGTCGAATGGTCTTTTATACTAGAGGCTTTGCAGTTTTATGGCTTTGACCATACATTTATTAGTTGGATAAGGGCATGCTACTGTGATTCCTCTAGTGCAGTGTTAAATAACGGATATATTTCAGAATTTTTTTCATTGAAAAGAGGGGTTCGTCAAGGGGATCCTCTGTCTCCGTATCTATTTATTTTAGTTTTGGAATTACTCAGTGCAGCTATTAAAAATGATCCTGATGTTGCTGGTGTAACAATTAATGGCTCAGAATTTTGTTGAGTCAATACGCTGATGATTCTTCCTAGTCCTGGATGGTGACCAAAAGTCTCTAAATCAATGCTTAAATTTGTTTGATAAATTTTCAGAATGTGCTGGACTCAGGTGTAATGTTGACAAAACTGAGGCCATATGGATTGGGTCAAAAAAAGGTAGTTTGGAAAAACTTTTGCCAGAAAAAAATCTTGTTTGGAACCTTTCTGGGAGGTTCAAACTATTAGGTATATGGTTTGAGCTTGCTAAAATGGATAAGACTCTATGTAATTTTACAGCCAAGATAAACAGTATCAAGTCACTTCTTAATACTTGGGCTTATAGAGAACTAACATATATTGGGAGGGTTGTTGTGATTAAAACTTTAGCACTTCCCATTTTGGTTCAAGTTCTGACTGTCCTTCCTAACCCCCCAGATGGGGTTTTGAAGGAGATTCAAAATATATTTTTCAATTTTTTATGGAAAGGAAAACCAGATAAAGTGAAAAGAACAGTGGTTATGTCCGAACACTGTGATGGCGGTCTTAAGATGCCTAATATTTACTATTTTTGTTATAGTGTAAAAATGTCTTGGCTGTATAAATTATTAGACCCCAAAAATTACTCTCCTTGGAAAGTTTTGCTACTTAGTTATATACAAAAATTTGGGGGGGGACAAAATTTTATATTTAAGTAAGGAAGGATTGCTTTATTTAGCAAAAAAAAGTCAATCCCTTTTGGCATGATATCCTGGTAAATTTTTCAAAATTGAAAAATAAGTTGAAAGTTGAAAACAATACAGATATTCTGGCCCAGTCCATATGGCTAAATCCGAACATCAAAATGGATGGCAAGATGATTTTGAAGGGTAAATATATTGAAAATTGTATATTTTTATCAATGATCTGGTGTCGAATAATAATACATTATTCTCATATGAAGAATTTGAAAAAATTATAATATCAATACTAATTTTGTAGAGTTTTATGGTATTTTAAGTGCTATTCCAAATAGATAGAAAAGTATGACAGAAGGTAGTTCTAAACTTGATAATATTGATAATAAATTAGTAGATAAAGTTAAAAAGAACCAAAATCTTGTAAATTTTTTATAATTTATTTCTGGAGGATGATAAAGTATTATCATTATCTTCCGTAATAAATGGGAAATAGACTTATATGTACAGATTGAAGATTGGAATGCTATTTATTCCATGCCCTTCATTATAACCAGAAATTCGTTTTACAAAATTTTCAATTTAAGATTGTTCATAGGATTCTACCATGTAATTCCTTTTATTTAAATGTAAATTAAAAGAAACTGAACTATGTAAATTTTGTTCAGAAATTAGAGAAAATATTTTCACATTTTTGGGAATGTAATGTAACACAAAACTTCTGGTTTTCCATTATAGATTGATTAGAAATTATGACATCTTCTTGCCTTTCAGTGCAAAAGAGGTCATTTTAGGTGTGTCTGAGGATTTTGTCAACAGTAAAACAGTTAATAATATCTTGTTGTTACTTAAATACTATATATACAAATGTAGATGTAAGAGCATATTGCCCACAAAATATGGTGGGATAGAATATTTAAAGTATTGGATTAAAATAGAAAAATACTCTGTATGTTTCTTAACCCCTACACAAAAAATAAAAATGGATCAGAAGTGGCAATTGTTAGAAGCAGCATTTAATTAACAAAATCAATTGTAATATTTAAATTTATTATACCATTATGATTTAATCGATCTTACAAGTGTTAATTTAACTTTTTATATTTTGTGTCTAATACTGTATTATGTAATTTCACATGTTTCATCTTGAAAAATAAAATAATTACAAAAAAAAGAATGCATGAATTCCCTTGCTAGGCATATCTCTACTTGTAATTTAAAGTACAATTGAACCTGGTTTGGCAAACTCGGTTATGTAGAAAACTCGGAAAAGTCAACGTATTTTGTCAGTCTCGGTAAAATTTCTGTTTGTTCAATGTAATACTTACAGTTAGTAGGTGTCTTGACAGATCTGAGAAATGCTCACATGTTACAAATCATCAATGTCAAGCTGCTGACCAATTATGAAATCATTCTGTCCAGTAATACAGGAGAATTTTTATAAAAAATTATTTCACTAGTACCTAAGAAAAGTGTGATGGAAATATTTTTTGGACTAACATACAAATGGGCAGAAGGACAAACAAACTTACTATTGTGTAGGATATTTGTTGATTTACACTTACAAGATATTTGGAATTGAATAACATTTTAGAGATATAAATAAATTTGATTTTTTGTTTAACATGCATCATATACATGTAGATTGAAATAAACAATTAATTTCCCCATAGGCGACAATGATAGCCTTTTTCGAGATACAGACTTTAGAAAGTTGATTTTTTAAATGAAACCATGCTAGAATTAAAGAAAAGTTATTAGGACAGTATTTTTTGGTCCCAAAAATATAGGTTCGCGTTGCTTTTCTTAGCGTAATTTGTACTTATCTCCCATGCCTATCAATTTTGCACTTAAAAACACGTGTCTCATCCTAGCGTTTAAAAGACATCTCAGTTCCGTTAGGGCTAAGGAAAATAATTTATTTGGCCTTTGGTATAATGCAGAATGCACGAAGTCTCTAATAACAAAAATAACGGGCACATATCAACCAATCAGGATTAGCTATACTCTTAATTCTGAATACCATGTTATGCTCATAAAATGGCTGCCCATAAAATCTAATGGTGTATTGTAACCTATACGGTATTTAATACTTTCTAGAATCATGCAATTCATAGTTGGTTAGATGCACAAATATATATGCCACACAAAATCATCTTCAAAACGTTCTGGAATTACTATCTGAATTTTCACAATTTTTATCAGAGGTGACCCCAGTCAAAAATGTGAAAAAATTTCTGATTTTTGAGTAAATGCGGTACTGCTAAAAGGGCCTGAAGATAATGTCCACTTTCTCCAATGATTCTTTATATGTCATCAAGAACTGATTATATTGATACCAAAACCGATCCAATATGTAACTACTACGGTGAATTTTGAACAACAGTTTTAAATGAAACCATTTTCAGATAAAAGTACATTTTGAAACAGACTATAGCATTTCAAAATATGAAAATGTGTAAATATTTGTGTTTAAACATCGAAAACTATTCGTTAACTACAAAATGTCATGCCTATACTAATTTTTATAGTCTGCCATTCGAGTGAACATTTCAATGTTCGAAGGGGATCATTTCTGTACATTTTCACTGAATTTGGTAATTTCGATAACAGCACTTGGATCGAGATTGTCATGTTTAAAAATCGATTTGTATACCCAAACTCTAGACGTGTTTTTTTCAAACAAATCAACAGAAGTTCAGAAAATGACATATTCTCTCCACAGTAAGTCAAAAGTCGAACCCACCCTTGTTTCTAAGGTAAAACGCAATACAAATATGAAACAGACTATAGCTTAAAAACTAGTTAATCAATAATTCATTTGTCACCTAAAAATACTTATGTATTTTTATAAAAATAATTATGTAAATTCAATAAAGTTTTTGATGTTTTTAATATTGCAAAAATTGTAAATGAATGAGTTTCCCAATATATAAAAACTTGCATATCAAATTTTGATAGCATTAATTTTATGCAGCATTAAATATTTCCTGAAATCATAAGTATTAATTTTATGCAGCATATTTCCTGAAACGTAATAATTAATCTTGCATTTTTTTCATTGTTCAACAATAAAAAAATTATTAAACAAGGTCAGAAATTTCTGAATGCACCTTACATATTATTGCCTAAAATAGAAAGAAGAGTAATCTACCTTTTACGAGAAGGTGATGATAGCTTTTCATGCATGTGAACAGCATGTCCTGGTGTTCTAACTTCATCCTCATCATCTTCTACAATATCTCCCCAAGATTTGTGAACTCCACTGGCCTTCTCCTCTAAAAAGTTAAAAGTTTTATACAATAAAAAAAATTTTGGGCTGCTTTTGTACAGTTCTCGGTACATTTAACAACTAGCAAATATTGGCATATCCTTGTTTGAGCTTATTCAATGAGCCGTCATGACTCTCAAGACCTTCAGTGAAACAATAAACAAGATGGTTTCATTAAATGGAAATTAAACGAATGTATTTCACGGACTTTATAGACACTTATCTTCCAGTGGACAATATATGATTAATTCTGTAATCTCTGTCTTAAGGCAGTACCTAACACTTTGACTAAAATAGATTTGGCTTCTTTAGTTTTCATAAAATTTTGACAAAATATTTACTTTGACCTGTTGACAGAAATGTAAATATTTCAAGAAATTTGAACCACACAATTTACAGGAATAATTTCATATAGCAGTTTGACAAACACTTATTTTGATCATTGAGAAGCTTGATTTCTCTTTACTAACAATGTGTGTTTAAAATGTTCAGCTGATTTTTAAAGTTAAATCCCTTAGGTGTTCACTTACCCCTTAATATGTGCAAATATAAAGCACAATAGATTTTTAAAGTTCTTCATTTTTCTATTGTAATGCATCTATAAATACCTCAAATATTTGTACCTTCACATAAATTACAAATAAGCATAAAATAAATTCTAAAATAACTATACCTTCATACAGTGCTACCATTGCATCCCAGTCAAGAGTCTGTTGTGAATTGTCTAAGGATGAACTCATTGTGTTCTGTAATAAACAAATAAATACTCTTTAATTCTGAAAGGGAGGATCCATTAGTTACTGTATTCAAAGGTCACCACACTTTAGAATTTTTGGAAGAAGTGAAAAACCCAACATAGAGACTTCAGGGAGAATTAAGGGATCTGGATAATGCTTTTTATGCATTGAATTTCCCAGCATCAAGACCTTAATTTATCTATAGAAACATTTTTCATGACATGTAAAAGTTTATTTTCCTTGCCTTTAATAATTGTTGTCAACTTTGAGAAACTAAGATATGTTGTCAGGTTAACGATCATCTGAAATCTACCTGGCTGACCCGTAAGAAACAAAGTCATTTGACACAGGACTATATCTACAATGCAATAAGTGTGCCTTGATTAAGAATTATGGTTTCATGTAGTAACATCAAATAACAGAATCATGTGTATTCAGATTGAGAAATTTCAAAAATCATGAGCAACATTTGGGAATTTTTTTGAAAATGGAGGGCAACATAAAATTCTCTGTGAAGTTGGGAATCCTAGGGTGATAAACTCACCCTTTTTGTACAATGTGGTTACACCTGGTATTCAAATGACTTTAAAAATGTAATTCAAAGAAACATTTCCATGTATTTCTGATTGGTCATTCATTACAAAATAAATATATAAATAGAATATAGTTTATTTTCTACAGCTACTCTTTTATTCTGCATTTTTTCTATCAAAAATTTAGTTGCTCAACAAATATATTATCTTCATATTTTTTATATAAGAGTTGTCTCCCTTTTTCATAAAACCTGATACAATACTGAAAGTCTTTATTTCTAATGAGAATCAGACCACCTCAGGATAATAATTTAATCAGTTTTCATGTCTTACCATATGTAAAATCTTACAACTAACCCCCAATTCACTTTCTGTTTCTGTTTCCACATCAATGACAGTATTCTCCTCCTTTGCAAGTTCTTTAAGCCAGGACTCTTCCTCCTGTATTACATTTTCCAGAGCCTGCTCCTGAGCCTTCACCAACTCATCAGTCAGGTCATTCTCCTCATCAATAACAGATGCTAAAGCCTAAAATACATGTTAAAGTCAATTTAAATATACCTGTCTTTTTCTTTTATTACATAAATTTATTCAAACCAATTATCGACCATAAATCCCATACATGATAAAGAGTACATGCATAAGTTCATTTGCAATTATTTGTTATATGTAGAGCATAAAATCAGGAATTACAACCAATCAGAATTAATCCAGATTATTAAAGTGCTTCCAGTTTGATTCATGCATATATAAAATAGCTGAAACAAACTACTAGTATTAATTTTCTGACATATACCAAAGCATATATTAAACAGAATTATGAAGAATTATAGTAAAGTTTGAAACACATAATTATTAACATCATTCCAAGAAGTTTAAATTAACACACACAAAAATAACACCATTTTAGTCAGGAAATTTTTCAAATACTATCTGTGGAAGGAGTGAAAAGTAGGGTCCTTATTTTATCACAAAATTCAGATTAAATTTTAAACAACACTGGAAGCATTTAATAATTGCATTTTATGTTCCAATGTCCCCCACGTTGCACATATTTTATCTATCCAGAGGCAATAACTAAAAAAAAACACTTTTTTTGTTGTTCTTTAAAATAATTTATAAATTAAAAGCGTGCGCGGGGGACAAAAGTTTTTTTTATTGTATACTAAATATTTCAAACAGACCTTCAAGGGCATTACTTATAGTATACTAAAAGTTTTATAAAAAAATGTACCTGTGAGAGGGCTAACAAGGCCATTTTCCATAAATTTAATATTTCCAAGGGTCATAACTCTTTAAAAATAAAATGCTTCGCTGAGCGCAGCCTGATACGACTGCAGAGGTCGAACCCTGAACAGTTGGGGCAAGTTTGGACACAATATTCAAGCTTGATACTGTCTGAATTTGGATTGTGATTAAATTTTTAACATAATATAGGTTTCTGACACAAAATAAATGTGGTCAAAGATCTTAAAAATTTGAAATGGGACATTTAATTTACCTAGAATGGTCTGATATCCAAAATCTAACAACATGGTTAGATTCAGCATACAAAAAAAAACACCAATAATTTAATTTTAGTTGAAATCAAACAAAGTTTAATTTTGGACCCTTCAAACCTTTATATGAACTTATTTGAAAACAGGGCCCAAAATAAAAATCTAAATGCACAATAAGATTTAGCAAATCATACAGCCGCAATAATTCAGTTTTTGATGAAATCAAACAAAGTTTAAATTTTATTAGAATCAAAATAAGTTTAATTTTGGACACTATTAAAATAGAAAATGACATAATAATCATGGCTAAAAATAAACAAAAAAGCTTCATCAGCAACATTTTATATTGGCAAATTTCCAATGGAATTTATTAATAATAAAGTTTTTTGGCAATTTTCCAATATACATATTTTAAAAGCAGTTTAGGTGAGATAAACAAAAAAGCTTCATCAGCAACATTTTATATTGGCAAATTTCCAATGAAGTTCATTGAACTAAAGTTATTGGCAAATTTCAATGGAATTTATTAATAATAAAGTTTTGGCAAATTTCAATATACATAATTTAAAAGCAGTTTAGGTGAGATAAACAAAAAGCTTCATCAGCAACATTTTATATTGGCAAATTTCAATGAAGTTCATTAAACTAAAGTTATTGGCAAATTTCAATGGAATTTATTAATAATAAAGTTTTGGCAATTTCAATATACATAATTTAAAAGCAGTTTAGGTGAGATATTCAAATGAGTTTCAATTACCAACCTTACACTGCCTTTTAAATTATGTTTTGTACTTAAGTAATTGTCCATTAACCTGAAACCCTTTTCCCCTTTTTGCACCTTATTCCTTAACGGTTTGAGCCATAACTCCCAAAGACAATTCTTACCATCCCTTTGTGGTATTCCAATATCCAAAATCTAAATACATGATTAGATTCAGCATATCAAAGAACCCCACAATTTTTGATGAAATCAAATAAAGTTCAATTTTGGACCCTTTAAACCTCAATTTGGACCAATTTGATAACTGGCCCAAATATCAAAATCTAAATACATGGTTAGATTCAGCATATCGAAGAACCCCATATATTCAATTTTGTTGAAATCAAACAAAGTTTAATTTTGGACCCGATTCGGACCAACTTGAAAACTGGGCCCATAATAAAAAAACTAAGTACATTTTTAGATTCAGCATATGAAAGAACCCCAAGAATTCAATTTTTATTAAAATCAAACTAAGTTTAATTCTGGTCCCTTTGGACTTTAATGTAGACCAATTTGAAAACGGGAGCAAAAATTAAGAATCTAAATACACGGTTAGATTCGGCATATCAAGGAACCCCAATAGTTCAATTTTTCATGAAATCAAACAAAGTTTAATTTTGGTCTCTTTTGGCCCCTAATTCCTAAACTGTTGGGACCAAAACTCCCAAAATCAATCCCAACCTTCCTTTTGTGGTCATAAACCTTGTGTTAAAATTTCATAGATTTCTATTTACTTATACTAGAGTTATTGTGCGAAAACCAAGAAAAATACTTATTGGGCCCTTTTTTGGCCCCTAATTCTTAAACTGTTGGGACCAAAACTCCCAAAATCAATCCCAACCTTCCTTTTGTGTGACTTAAACCTTGTGTTTAAATTTCATAGATTTCTATTAACTTATACTAAAGTTATAGTGCGAAAACCAAATGTCTTCAAACGACGATGACGACGACGACAACGCCAACGTCATACCAATATACGCAGGCCATAATCTTGCCGGCGAAATGACGATTTAAGTCGCCAAAGAATTTTGAAAATCGCTAAATCTCGCCGGCAGACTGACTTCATAGCAAAGTCAAATCGCTATCAAAATCGGTAAAAGGGAGACAACTTGTGATTGACAAGTCTCACAGGTAAAAAAAAAAATGACGGCTGACACGGAAAATCGAGATTTTCGAAACGACCCAGGACTAATACTGTCAACGATCAAATTAATAAATACAACAGTGACTTTGAACATCCTTGGATATAACTTTCAAAACTATTCAAACAGAAAACTGACCGTCTGTTTAAGCTATCATGTTACGATGATTTTCATCTGAGGATGTTGCGTAATCACTCAGCTGATTTGTTTTATTTTTATAACTTACACGAGTCAATCAATTTTACTATTCGGTAGGTAAAAGGTGGGAATTAAGGGTAGATTGATTATATTGATTGAATAAAAATTGAAATATAAAAGGTAGAAAGACTGCTGATGGATAATGTGATTGCAAACGTACGACACTCTACCCGGTTATGATCAGGTGTGGATTTTTTTCTCATGACCATTTCGTTGATATGGATGATATTTTTAAAAAATGATAGAAATTAGCTCTTTGTCGGATAATTAATATGCGATTGAAAGATATTTTCATTTATAGACTTGCAATATTTAACGATAATCTCAATTTACAACTAACATAATGTCCTGGACATTCAATATTGTTTTACAAAATAATGACAAGTGGTGATCTAAATTAAATTCCCAGTCATGTGAAATTCATCGGGTAAATTGGGAGTTTTTTCTGCACTTTAAAAAATAAATTGAGGCAGATGCACATGAATTTAATGCATCATAATCATAATAATATTACTAGGCTACTCCCTCATGTCCCAATCAACAAATTTTATTTAGAACACAATGGTATCAATAAATAAATAACAACTATATATTTTCTAAACCTTTTTATTAAGAACTTTCTTTATATACATTGTGTACAAAACACATGAAAAACTGCAAGTATATCTTTTATTGAATATATATAAAACAATTTCCTTAGTGATAAGCATGAAAACACGATGCAACCGAAACGGTAATGGAATCTCACTTCTCCTTCTCTCTTGGAAGGAGAAGTCACTTCTCTCTTTGAAATCCTAGATAAGGCCTGATACGACCGCAAAAATTTTGCGGTCGTATAAAAAGTCGATCATCCACCATTATAAAACTTATTCGAGATATTGCTGATATTAACCTATAGTATAAATTTATAAAAATCTGGCAAGAATTGTACCCGTGAGAGCTCTAACGAGGCCATTTTCCATAAATTCAATATTTTCAAGGGTCATAACTCTTTTAAAATAAATTGCTTTGCCGAGCGCAGCTGGATACGACAGCAGAGGTCCAACCCTGAACAGTTGGGGCAAAAATGGACACAATATTCGTGCTTGATACAGGTCTGAATTTGGATTGTAATTAAATATTTGACACATAATAGGTTTCTGACACAGAATAACTGTAGTCAAAGAACTTAGAATTGGTTATATGATTTGAATTTATAATCAATTTTTGCTTTTGTGCAATACACTACAAGAAAAATATTAATATTTGAAGAATGTTTTTAATTTCTAAAATCTTGAGGAGAAAAATTGTCCCCACCCCAAATTGTTTTAACCCCCACCTTTAAAAAAAAAAAAATTCTTTCCTCAAGATATGGTCATAATCTCAATTCAAATTTCCAATGGAGTTTGCAACCATAAAACACATTTAAATACATCATAAAAGTATTAAAATAAAGAATGACATACATAATCATAGTTAAAATTAATATACCTTCATCAGAATTTAATAGTAACTTCAAAATAAATTGACAGCTAATCACCTCAAGACAATACAACATTTCTTTATAACATTACCATTGTAAGGGAGGTAACTCTTGATGCCAAAAAAACCAAAACAAATGATATTGATCACAAATAAACAAATTTATTACCACTGAACCCTTTGATATACACTATTATTATATTATATATACTTCCATCACAGTATTTCATGTTTCTAGAAACAGCTAAAAATTAATTCATACTAGAACTAGCAGACAACTTTACTTAATTAAAAGCAATGTAAGGGAGGTAATTCAAATATAACATTGTAATTATTGTCTTTTAAATTTAATGTTAATTAAATCAAACAAAACAAATTTATAGCCTTAGGACCAAAATTTAGACCAATTAGAAAATGGGACCAACAACCAAATACACAGCTAAATTCAGCATATGAAAAAAATTGTAACACTATTACTAATAGCATGAAAAATTGTAATACTTAGAGCAAAAAGTCCCAACATAAAGAATCAAAGCTTTCTCAAAATCAATGAAAGAACCTTAGTGAGTGCGCTCACATACCCCACGTCCCCACATTGTCAATGGAGAAATAAAATAAGTGTAAGAAAAAAAAATTGTATCAGAAAAAAAAATTGAATCATAATTTCCTGTCAATATGCACATCTACATAGTATGTCCTTATTATCTACACAGTTTCATGAAATTCTGTTGTGTGGTTTCAGAGGAGATGCGATGACAAACTGTTGCAGAAGTACATTGAAGCAAATAAGTTCAAAGGGGCGTAACTCCTGGAAAAAAAAGTTGAATCGTAATTTCCTGTCGATATGCACATCTACAGAGTATGTCCTTATTATCTGAAAAGGTTTCATGAAATTCTGTTGCGTGGTTTGAGAGGAGTTGCGATGACAAAAGGTTGCAGTAGTATATTGGGCAAATAAGTTCAAAGGGGCGTAACTCCTGGAAAAAAAATTGAATTGCAATTTCCTGTCGATATGCACATCTACGTAGTATGTCCTTATTATCTGAAAAGGTTTCATGAAATTCTGTTGTGTGGTTTGAGAGGAGTTGCGATGACAAACTATTGCAGTAGTACATTAAAGTAAATAAGTTCAAAGGCGTAACTCCTGGAAAAAAACTGAATCGTAATTTCCTGTCGATATGCACAACTACATAGTATGTCCTTATTATCTAAAAAGGTTTCGTGAAATTCTGTTGTGTGGTTTGAGAGGAGTTGCGATGACAAGAAACAGGACTGACGGACGGACGGGTCAAAAACATTATACCCTCCGCAACTCGTTGCGTGGGGTATAGTAAAGAGCAGTAATCCAAAAATATTGTTCTCTTCTATATACTGTAAATTCAGAAATTATTGCGTGCATTTATTATTGTGATTTTGTCATTTTAGACTAAAATGCGATTTTAATTTTTTGCGATATTGAGAAAAATCCTGTTTAATTCAAATTAAAAATTTCAAAATGCGAGATTAAATTATTGCTATTATAACCCTGTCGCATTTTTCGCAATAATAAAAACATTGCAATAATTTCTGAATTTACAGTACTGTAAAATATTATGAATCAATCGAATGCTATCCCTTATATAATGCTTAATGGTCCAATATCTATTTCTTAAAGATTCAAAGACCAATACTTAAGTAATTGTCCATTAACCAGGAAACCCTTGTTTTCCCCCTTTTTTGCCCCTAATTCCTAAACTGTTCAAACCTTGTGTTTAAATTTCATAGATTTCTATTTACTTATACTAAAGTTATTGTCCCGAAACCAAATGTCTTCAGATGACGCTGACGCCGCCGCCGCCGATGTGATACCAATATACGACTGCAAAATTTTTTGCGGTTGTATAAAAGTCGATAGTCCGCCATTATAAAACTTGTCGGAGATATTGCTGAAATTAACCTATAGTATAAGCTTTATAAAAATCTGGCAAGAATTGTACCCGTGAGAGCGCTAATGAGACCATTTTCCATAAATATATTTACAGGGTCATAACTCTTTTAAAAAAAGTTGATCGTCCACCACTATAAAACTTGTCCGAGATATTGCTGATATTAACCTATAGTATAAGTTTTATAATAAACTGTTATCACAGAGATATGTCTCGCCTTTTGTAATTTTGATAATGCAAATGTTGAAATTAAAATAGCAATACTTTAACATGTAAGTTATGCAAATATTCAAAGTCGATGAACCATGACTGAAGGTACAGGGCTGAACAATCTGCATGGAAATGAGATGTGTCAATGTTAATTCAACTGCATACTAAATACTATTCACTTATCATAAGTCGTTCACCTTAAACAAACCTAAACACAAACATTAACATTAACTTGTAAACTATGTAAAAGTTTCAAAGTCAAAACCATGATAAGGGGGTAGGGCTTTATAATCTCTATGGAAATAAGACTTGCAAATGCCAATAAATTTGCATATCCAAATATCATTTACTTAACATTAGCAGTTCATCTTAAACTGATCTAATCACAAACTAATACATGTAAACTAAGCAAAAGTTTCAAATTTGATAGACCATTACTGAGGGGGCAGGGCCAAATATTCTCCATGGAATTGAGATGTGCAAAAAAAAAATTGTACCTGTGAGAGCGCTAACAAGACCGGACAGACGGACGGACGGATGCCCAGTATTTCCATTGCAAAAATTAGGGTCTGCAGTATAAAGGAAATCTGTCACTTACATCTTCAATTTGACTAATGTCTTCTTCAGTATCATCTTTGCTCTCAGAAAAATTTCTTGTCCGAAATTCTTTTGTTTCAATTTTAACAGGATCAATTTCACTTTTCTTCAGAGTGGTCTGTGGACTTGCTCTAGACTTCTCCATCTTACTGCCAGATGGGGGCTTTGTAGCAATTGTTGGCGTTGTTTTCAATTCCCCTCTTGGACTACTAACATTCCTGGAAGTATCACCTCTTGGACTGCTCAGATTCCTCCCATTTTCACCTCTTGGACTACTGATATTTCTTGTAGTTTTTGCTATAACCTTTGATTCAGTCAGACTTTGAGGTCTCTCTTTAATTGTTTTTGAGTCCTTTACAGTTTTAGCATTGCTTATCACAGCCTGTTTGCTTTGAGTATTGGTCCCTTTAACAGTCCCACTATAAGAACGGCTGGTATTATTTACAACTGGTGAGGAGTTCTTAGTACTTGCATGCCTTTTAAATTATGTTTTTACTAAGTAATTGTCCATTAACCTGAAACCCTTTTCCCCTTTTTGCACCTTATTCCTTAACGGTTTGAGCCATAACTCCCAAAGACAATTCTTACCATCCCTTTGTGGTATTCCAATATCCAAAATCTAAATACATGATTAGATTCAGCATATCAAAGAACCCCACAATTTTTGATGAAATCAAATAAAGTTCAATTTTGGACCCTTTAAACCTCAATTTGGACCAATTTGATAACCGGGCCCAAATATCAAAAATCTAAATACATGGTTAGATTCAGCATATCGAAGAACCCCATATATTCAATTTTTGTTGAAATCAAACAAAGTTTAATTTTGGACCCCGATTCGGACCAACTTGAAAACTGGGCCCATAATAAAAAAACTAAGTACATTTTTAGATTCAGCATATGAAAGAACCCCAAGAATTCAATTTTTATTAAAATCAAACTAAGTTTAATTCTGGTCCCTTTGGACTTTAATGTAGACCAATTTGAAAACGGGAGCAAAAATTAAGAATCTAAATACACGGTTAGATTCGGCATATCAAGGAACCCCAATAGTTCAATTTTTCATGAAATCAAACAAAGTTTAATTTTGGTCTCTTTTGGCCCCTAATTCCTAAACTGTTGGGACCAAAACTCCCAAAATCAATCCCAACCTTCCTTTGTGGTCATAAACCTTGTGTTAAAATTTCATAGATTTCTATTTACTTATACTAGAGTTATTATGCAAAACCAAGAAAAATACTTATTGGGCCCTTTTGGCCCCTAATTCTTAAACTGTTGGGACCAAAACTCCCAAAATCAATCCCAACCTTCCTTTGTGTGACTTAAACCTTGTGTTTAAATTTCATAGATTTCTATTAACTTATACTAAAGTTATAGTCGAAAACCAAATGTCTTCAACGACGATGACGACGACGACAACGCCAACGTCATACCAATATACGCAGGCCATAATCTTGCCGGCGAAATGACGATTTAAGTCGCCAAAGAATTTTGAAAATCGCTAAATCTCGCGGCAGACTGACTTCATAGCAAAGTCAAATCGCTATCAAAATCGGTAAAGGGAGACAACTTGTGATTGACAAGTCTCACAGGTAAAAAAAAATGACGGCTGACACGGAAAATCGAGATTTTCAAACGACCCAGGACTAATACTGTCAACGATCAAATTAATAAATACAACAGTGACTTTGAACATCCTTGGATATAACTTTCAAAACTATTCAAACAGAAAACTGACCGTCTGTTTAAGCTATCATGTTACGATGATTTTCATCTGAGGATGTTGCGTAATCACTCAGCTGATTTGTTTTATTTTTATAACTTACACGAGTCGATCAATTTTACTATTCGGTAGGTAAAAGGTGGGAATTAAGGGTAGATTGATTATATTGATTGAATAAAAATTGAAATATAAAAGGTAGAAAGACTGCTGATGGATAATGTGATTGCAAACGTACGACACTCTACCCGGTTATGATCAGGTGTGGATTTTTTTCTCATGACCATTTCGTTGATATGGATGATATTTTTAAAAAATGATAGAAATTAGCTCTTTGTCGGATAATTAATATGCGATTGAAAGATATTTTCATTTATAGACTTGCAATATTTAACGATAATCTCAATTTACAACTAACATAATGTCCTGGACATTCAATATTGTTTTACAAAATAATGACAAGTGGTGATCTAAATTAAATTCCCAGTCATGTGAAATTCATGGGTAAATTGGGAGTTTTTCTGCACTTTAAAAATAAATTGAGGCAGATGCACATGAATTTAATGCATCATAATCATAATAATATTACTAGGCTACTCCTCATGTCCCAATCAACAAATTTTATTTAGAACACAATGGTATCAATAAATAAATAACAACTATATATTTTCTAAACCTTTTATTAAGAACTTTCTTTATATACATTGTGTACAAAACACATGAAAAACTGCAAGTATATCTTTTATTGAATATATATAAAACAATTTCCTTAGTGATAAGCATGAAAACACGATGCAACCGAAACGGTAATGGAATCTCACTTCTCCCTTCTCTCTCTTGGAAGGAGAAGTCACTTCTCTCTCTTCGAAATCCTAGATAAGGCCCTGATACGACCGCAAAAATTTTGCGGTCGTATAAAAAGTCGATCATCCACCATTATAAAACTTATTCGAGATATTGCTGATATTAACCTATAGTATAAATTTATAAAAATCTGGCAAGAATTGTACCCGTGAGAGCGCTAACGAGGCCATTTTCCATAAATTCAATATTTTCAAGGGTCATAACTCTTTTAAAATAAATTGCTTTGCCGAGCGCAGCTGGATACGACAGCAGAGGTCCAACCCTGAACAGTTGGGGCAAAAATGGACACAATATTCGTGCTTGATACAGGTCTGAATTTGGATTGTAATTAAATATTTGACACATAATAGGTTTCTGACACAGAATAACTGTAGTCAAAGAACTTAGAATTGGTTATATGATTTGAATTTATAATCAATTTTTTGCTTTTGTGCAATACACTATGCTGTATTGCCCTTTTTTTGCAAGAAAAATATTAATATTTGAAGAATGTTTTTAATTTCTAAAATCTTGAGGAGAAAAATTGTCCCCACCCCAAATTGTTTTAACCCCACCTTTAAAAAAAAAAAAATTCTTTCCTCAAGATATGGTCATAATCTCAATTCAAATTTCCAATGGAGTTTGCAACCATAAAACACATTTAAATACATCATAAAAGTATTAAAATAAAGAATGACATACATAATCATAGTTAAAATTAATATACCTTCATCAGAATTTAATAGTAACTTCAAAATAAATTGACAGCTAATCACCTCAAGACAATACAACATTTCTTTATAACATTACCATTGTAAGGGAGGTAACTCTTGATGCCAAAAAAACCAAAACAAATGATATTGATCACAAATAAACAAATTTATTACCACTGAACCCTTTGATATACACTATTATTATATTATATATACTTCCATCACAGTATTTCATGTTTCTAGAAACAGCTAAAAATTAATTCATACTAGAACTAGCAGACAACTTTACTTAATTAAAAGCAATGTAAGGAGGTAATTCAAATATAACATTGTAATTATTGTCTTTAAATTTAATGTTAATTAAATCAAACAAAACAAATTTATAGCCTTAGGACCAAAATTTAGACCAATTAGAAAATGGGACCAACAACCAAATACACAGCTAAATTCAGCATATGAAAAAATTGTAACACTATTACTAATAGCATGAAAAATTGTAATACTTAGAGCAAAAGTCCCAACATAAAGAATCAAAGCTTTCTCAAAATCAATGAAAGAACCTTAGTGAGTGCGCTCACATACCCCACGTCCCCACATTGTCAATGGAGAAATAAAATAAGTGTAAGAAAAAAATTGTATCAGAAAAAATTGAATCATAATTTCCTGTCAATATGCACATCTACATAGTATGTCCTTATTATCTACAAAGTTTCATGAAATTCTGTTGTGTGGTTTCAGAGGAGATGCGATGACAAACTGTTGCAGAAGTACATTGAAGCAAATAAGTTCAAAGGCGAACTCCTGGAAAAAAGTTGAATCGTAATTTCCTGTCGATATGCACATCTACAGAGTATGTCCTTATTATCTGAAAAGGTTTCATGAAATTCTGTTGCGTGGTTTGAGAGGAGTTGCGATGACAAAAGGTTGCAGTAGTATATTGGGCAAATAAGTTCAAAGGGGCGTAACTCCTGGAAAAAAAATTGAATTGCAATTTCCTGTCGATATGCACATCTACGTAGTATGTCCTTATTATCTGAAAAGGTTTCATGAAATTCTGTTGTGTGGTTTGAGAGGAGTTGCGATGACAAACTATTGCAGTAGTACATTAAAGTAAATAAGTTCAAAGGGGCGTAACTCCTGGAAAAAAAACTGAATCGTAATTTCCTGTCGATATGCACAACTACATAGTATGTCCTTATTATCTAAAAAGGTTTCGTGAAATTCTGTTGTGTGGTTTGAGAGGAGTTGCGATGACAAGAAACAGGACTGACGGACGGACGGGTCAAAAACATTATACCCTCCGCAACTCGTTGCGTGGGGTATAGTAAAGAGCAGTAATCCAAAAATATTGTTCTCTTCTATATACTGTAAATTCAGAAATTATTGAGTGCATTTATTATTGTGATTTTGTCATTTTAGACTAAAATGCGATTTTAATTTTTGCGATATTGAGAAAATCCTGTTTAATTCAAATTAAAAATTTCAAAATGCGAGATTAAATTATTGCTATTATAACCCTGTCGCATTTTTCGCAATAATAAAAACATTGCAATAATTTCTGAATTTACAGTACTGTAAAATATTATGAATCAATCGAATGCTATCCCTTATATAATGCTTAATGGTCCAATATCTATTTCTTAAAGATTCAAAGACCAATACTTAAGTAATTGTCCATTAACCAGGAAACCCTTGTTTTCCCCTTTTGCCCCTAATTCCTAAACTGTTCAAACCTTGTGTTTAAATTTCATAGATTTCTATTTACTTATACTAAAGTTATTGTCCCGAAACCAAATGTCTTCAGATGACGCTGACGCCGCCCGATGTGATACCAATATACGACTGCAAAATTTTTGCGGTTGTATAAAGTCGATAGTCCGCCATTATAAAACTTGTCGGAGATATTGCTGAAATTAACCTATAGTATAAGCTTTATAAAAATCTGGCAAGAATTGTACCCGTGAGAGCGCTAATGAGACCATTTTCCATAAATATATTTACAGGGTCATAACTCTTTAAAAAAGTTGATCGTCCACCACTATAAAACTTGTCCGAGATATTGCTGATATTAACCTATAGTATAAGTTTTATAATAAACTGTTATCACAGAGATATGTCTCGCCTTTTGTAATTTTGATAATGCAAATGTTGAAATTAAAATAGCAATACTTTAACATGTAAGTTATGCAAATATTCAAAGTCGATGAACCATGACTGAAGGTACAGGGCTGAACAATCTGCATGGAAATGAGATGTGTCAATGTTAATTCAACTGCATACTAAATACTATTCACTTATCATAAGTCGCTCACCTTAAACAAACCTAAACACAAACATTAACATTAACTTGTAAACTATGTAAAAGTTTCAAAGTCAAAACCATGATAAGGGGTAGGGCTTTATAATCTCTATGGAAATAAGACTTGCAAATGCCAATAAATTTGCATATCCAAATATCATTTACTTAACATTAGCAGTTCATCTTAAACTGATCTAATCACAAACTTATACATGTAAACTAAGCAAAAGTTTCAAATTTGATAGACCATTACTGAGGGGCAGGGCCAAATATTCTCCATGGAATTGAGATGTGCAAAAAAATTGTAGCTGTGAGACGCTAACAAGACCGGACAGACGGATGGACGGATGCCCAGTATTTCCATTGCAAAAATTAGGGTCTGCAGTATAAAGGAAATCTGTCACTTACATCTTCAATTTGACTAATGTCTTCTTCAGTATCATCTTTGCTCTCAGAAAAATTTCTTGTCCGAAATTCTTTTGTTTCAATTTTAACAGGATCAATTTCACTTTTCTTCAGAGTGGTCTGTGGACTTGCTCTAGACTTCTCCATCTTACTGCCAGATGGGGGCTTTGTAGCAATTGTTGGCGTTGTTTTCAATTCCCCTCTTGGACTACTAACATTCCTGGAAGTATCACCTCTTGGACTGCTCAGATTCCTCCCATTTTCACCTCTTGGACTACTGATATTTCTTGTAGTTTTTGCTATAACCTTTGATTCAGTCAGACTTTGAGGTCTCTCTTTAATTGTTTTTGAGTCCTTTACAGTTTTAGCATTGCTTATCACAGCCTGTTTGCTTTGAGTATTGGTCCCTTTAACAGTCCCACTATAAGAACGGCTGGTATTATTTACAACTGGTGAGGAGTTCTTAGTACTTGCATCTAACTTCTCATTTCTACCTTTGACTGGTTCATTTTCCTTCTCACTATCATGCCTAGCACTTTTATTAGGTACAGTCTGATTACCATCTGACAAAGATTTTTTCATTGTATTAAAATGTCCTTTATTTTTCTTGATCAATGGAGCATGTGGATCAGACAGAGTTCTTGTAATGGCTTTAGCTGGCCTTCCAACAGTTGAAAGATTTTCTAAGGAATTTCTAGATCTAGATTTACCTCCCCTTTGTACTGTTTCCCAACCATCATCTGGAAGATATGAAATCATATACAGTTATTAAATGTAAGGTATTAATTAGAAAATATCACATAGATTAGAAAGAATTTATAAACAATTATAAATAAATAAAATACTTGGACGAGCCAAGTCCCATAGAAAGGTTGTATTGAAGTAATGATCACTGGCATACATATATGTATTTCTTCTTGACACCTATTTAAAACAAACTACAATTCTTAACTACTAATCCATTTTGTGTAAAACTTGCTTAAGTTTGGACAAGTAATTTGAACTAATGGAAAGTTTGTTACTAGACAGGGCAACAATTTTCAGGGTTTTTTTCATGCTGGCCTGAATTACTTTGCAAACATAGAAGACATGATTCATACCTTCAATTGTGTTACTACCATCAGTATCTGCCTCAGAAGCAGACAATCCATTCTGATGTAGAGGTGGTGATGGTAGAGTTAGTACAGGAGACTCTTGAGTTTCTGAAAAGTTTGGTGTCACTTCATTAGGTGACAAGGGTGATTGAGGTACTATCCCTTTCACTCTGTCTGCCCAACTGTGACTGAAATGTCAAATCAAAAACAATTAAGCATACAAAATTTATTTAAGGTAGAACACCATATTCAAAAGACTTAACTTGCAGTTTTATGTCTATCGATGTAATTGAATAATACACATGTTTCATGAGACTTGTTTTTCTTACATTTCTTCATTTATATCACTCCACTTACGCTTAGTTGGTATATAATGTATAGAAGAATTTTTCAACGACCTTTTTCATGTAATTACACATAATGCATCTGTCAAGAAATTAAATTACAAATGTGTATGTAGAGAAGGTGGAAATATAAACAACATTGGTCTCTAAGGAGTGATGTTTTTATCACACAAGAAACAAAATTAATATAATAAGAGTGAATACCAATGATTTTCAATTAATTGGAAAACAACAAAGTAAAGTTTCATATTCCTGATCGCCTGCCAAAAGTTTAAAGCTTGAAAAAAAGTTGCACTGTGAGTATTCCGTAAACACAAATTGATGAGTGAAGGATTTGAAGACACACCAAACTATATAGCATGTGCACATGAAGCTTGATATCAAATTTCAAAGAATTCTGATTTGTAATTCTTGAGAAAAAAGCCACAAAAATTTCATACATTACATGGTCATTATGTCTATCAAATTCAAAGTGATGATATAATGACAAGTCCTGTGATTCCTTAAGAAGGATCATAATTTTCGTCATGTCTGACAAGTATGACCATTTCCAAATCCTTGGTTGTGATTATTTTCTAGATTAATGACTGTATTATTGGCAGTGAAATCAAGAACTTAAAAGAGATATTTCTATGTTACAGATTTTTTAGTGTTGACTAAGTATACCTTTTATTGGGTTCATTGAACTCGAGAACTCTCTGAGCAGGACTTGGCGAGTTTCTAGATGGCACTTGAGAATGTGGAGTTTTTCCAGGTGACATCTTTCTTACTTCCCAGGCTATAGGAGCTGGTCTGAAATATTCAAACAATTGAAACAAATTAAATTATACTGAAACGTAAAAAGTTTTGTGTCTTTGTATTTTCAACGTGATTAACAGTGAAAGGTTTGCTTAGGCTTCAAAATTATTAAACTATAAGTTTGAATATGTGTAATACTATAAGCATGAATTTTTGTCGTGTATAGTCTTACTAGAGCATGTCGGGTGGAGTAATCAGCGAACACTTAATCCAAGTTTGCATGTTCACACTAGTTCAGTGGTTTTAGAAAATAAATTCTTAAAATATATATATAGTTCTATGCAAAATGTTGTGTAATCATAAAGGAAAGAGGTCAGGACATATCCGTCAAATAAATATCTTTTAATCTCTTCAAAATTAATATACCATATACTTTATTCTTAGATGTGTATTTCATGGTAGGTACCCAATAGATCTTATAACAAGCATAAGTTTTGCCAGTATCATCATAAGATTATCAGTGTGTTTTATTAAATTAATGTCAGTATCACCATAAAAGTTGAAATATTAGAGGGGAGGGGTGTTGTAGATATTCTTACCTGTCACCCTCTCTTGTAGCATCATCATAAGCTTTCATTAGATGCATCCTGTCTATTAGAGATTTAAAATCATTGGTACTTTGTTCCAGCATCATAATGACTTCCTGAAATTCATTGGCTACTTAATGTACATAAAATACAGTTTATTCTCATATGCTAATTAATGTACATAAAATACAGTTATTCTCATATGCTAATCAATGTAAATGAACAAGAAATACAGTTTATTCTCATAAGCTAATTAATGTACATAAAATACAGTTTATTCTCATATGCTAATCAATGTTCATAACATACAGTTTATTCTGATATCATCTGTGTTTCACTACAAGATTATTGTTAATTTGATTTAAATTTGCTTTAATGGAAATTAGTCCAGTATCATTTTCGTAACAAACAAATGACATGTAAAATGTCAGCGACAATAATTGCTTGTTTCATTTTCTCAACTGGATGAAAAACTGACTTTAAAAAAACAACGCTATGCTATAGTTCAAAATTTTAATTGTTAAACTTGTAATTCTATATTAATATAAATGTGCATCCAAAGTCAGGAACCTCATTCATCTGTGGTTGTCTATAGTTAAATCTGATTGTGTTTTTGTCGATTAAAAGAATTTTTTGGTTGTATGGCAGATCTTGTTTTGAATCTGGGAGATTTAGAGCTTGGCATGTTGAAAGACACTGTAGACTGTAGGTTAACATCTACATGGTTCATGTCGTTGCTGCCTCACTGATGTATACTCCATATCTCCTGTCATTTGAGCTAGATGCTTCATGTCGTTGCTGCCTCATCGATGTATACTCCATATCCCCTGTCATTTGAGCTAGATGCTTCATGTTGTTGCTGCCTCATTGATGTATACTCCATATCTCCTGTCATTTGAGCTAGATGCTTCATGTCAGTGCTGCCTCATCGATGTATACTCCATATCTCCTGTCATTTGAGCTAGATGGTTCATGTCGTTGCTGCCTCATTGATGTTTATTCCATATCTCCTGTCATTTGAGCTAGATGCTTCATGTTGTTGCTGCCTCATTGATGTTTATTCCATATCTCCTGTCATTTGAGCTAGATGCTTCATGTCGTTGCTGCCTCATTGATGTATACTCCATATCTCATGTCATTTGAGCTAGATGCTTCATGTTGTTGCTGCCTTATCGATGTATACTCCATATCTCCTGTCATTTGAGCTAGATGCTTCATGTCATTGCTGCCTCATTGATGTTTACTCCATATCTCCTGTCATTTGAGCTAGATGCTTCATGTCGTTGCTGCCTCATTGATGTATATTCCATATCTCTTGTCATTTGAATTAGATGCTTCATGTTGTAGCTGCCTCATTGATGTATATTCCATATCTCCTGTCATTTGAGCTAGATGCTTCATGTTGTTGCTGCCTCATTCAGGGTTTCCGCTGGCGGTCGCCATTTTCGCATTTTGTGAAAAAATAAAAATTGTAGCGATTTAAATTCGTTATTGGCGAAAGAATTTGGCGAAAGAAATATAACTGTTCGACCAAGGCCCATCTTGTTTACTTTTTTCGTGTTTCTCGGACTTTTTCCTGATCAGACAATATTTGAATTCACCTTGAACTCTACGACAATAATCATCTGATTGCATTTTATAACCATCGGCAACAAAGGATTATAATAATAAATGTGTTGATTGTATTGTTTCGTGAAATGGTGTGGTTAAATGGCTTCATATGTCACTTAAAGGATATTTTACAACTTTGATTGAAATAATTGTTTTGATGTGGGTACTTTATAACTTTTTAGCGACGATATTTCACGCCTCCTTTTTTTCTTTAACGATGGTCTGGAAAAAATCTGTCGATATGCACAACTACATAGTATGTCCTTATTATCTGAAAAAGGTTTCGGAAATTCTGTTGTGTGGTTTGAGAGGAGGTTATGACAAGAAACAGGACCGACGGACGGATCGGTCAAAACATTATACCCTCCGCAACTGCTATGGGTATAGTAAAGAGCAGTAATCCAAAAATATTGTTCTCTTCTATATACTGTAAATTCAGAAATTATTATGCATTTATTATTGTGATTTTGTCATTTTAGACTAAAATGCGATTTTAATTTTTACATATTGAGAAAATCCTGTTAATTCAAATTGTATTTCAAAATGCGAGATTAAATTATTGCTATTATAACCCTGTCGCATTTTTCGCAATAATAAAACATTGCAATAATTTCTGAATTTACAGTACTGTAAAATATTATGAATCAATCATGTTATCCCTTATATAATGCTTAATGGTCCAATATCTATTTCTTAAAGATTCAAAGACCAATACTTAAGTAATTGTCCATTAACCAGGAAACCCTTGTTTTCCCCCTTTTTTGCCCCTAATTCCTAAACTGTTCAAACCTTGTGTTTAAATTTCATAGATTTCTATTTACTTATACTAAAGTTATTGTCCCGAAACCAAATGTCTTCAGATGACGCTGACGCCGCCGCCGCCGATGTGATACCAATATACGACTGCAAAATTTTTTGCGGTTGTATAAAAGTCGATAGTCCGCCATTATAAAACTTGTCGGAGATATTGCTGAAATTAACCTATAGTATAAGCTTTATAAAAATCTGGCAAGAATTGTACCCGTGAGAGCGCTAATGAGACCATTTTCCATAAATATATTTACAGGGTCATAACTCTTTTAAAAAAAGTTGATCGTCCACCACTATAAAACTTGTCCGAGATATTGCTGATATTAACCTATAGTATAAGTTTTATAATAAACTGTTATCACAGAGATATGTCTCGCCTTTTTGTAATTTTGATAATGCAAATGTTGAAATTAAAATAGCAATACTTTAACATGTAAGTTATGCAAATATTCAAAGTCGATGAACCATGACTGAAGGTACAGGGCTGAACAATCTGCATGGAAATGAGATGTGTCAATGTTAATTCAACTGCATACTAAATACTATTCACTTATCATAAGTCGTTCACCTTAAACAAACCTAAACACAAACATTAACATTAACTTGTAAACTATGTAAAAGTTTCAAAGTCAAAACCATGATAAGGGGGTAGGGCTTTATAATCTCTATGGAAATAAGACTTGCAAATGCCAATAAATTTGCATATCCAAATATCATTTACTTAACATTAGCAGTTCATCTTAAACTGATCTAATCACAAACTAATACATGTAAACTAAGCAAAAGTTTCAAATTTGATAGACCATTACTGAGGGGCAGGGCCAAATATTCTCCATGGAATTGAGATGTGCAAAAAAATTGTAGCTGTGAGAGCGCTAACAAGACCGGACAGACGGATGGACGGATGCCCAGTATTTCCATTGCAAAAATTAGGGTCTGCAGTATAAAGGAAATCTGTCACTTACATCTTCAATTTGACTAATGTCTTCTTCAGTATCATCTTTGCTCTCAGAAAATTTCTTGTCCGAAATTCTTTTGTTTCAATTTTAACAGGATCAATTTCACTTTTCTTCAGAGTGGTCTGTGGACTTGCTCTAGACTTCTCCATCTTACTGCCAGATGGGGGCTTTGTAGCAATTGTTGGCGTTGTTTTCAATTCCCCTCTTGGACTACTAACATTCCTGGAAGTATCACCTCTTGGACTGCTCAGATTCCTCCCATTTTCACCTCTTGGACTACTGATATTTCTTGTAGTTTTGCTATAACCTTTGATTCAGTCAGACTTTGAGGTCTCTCTTTAATTGTTTTGAGTCCTTTACAGTTTTAGCATTGCTTATCACAGCCTGTTTGCTTTGAGTATTGGTCCCTTTAACAGTCCCACTATAAGAACGGCTGGTATTATTTACAACTGGTGAGGAGTTCTTAGTACTTGCATCTAACTTCTCATTTCTACCTTTGACTGGTTCATTTTCCTTCTCACTATCATGCCTAGCACTTTTATTAGGTACAGTCTGATTACCATCTGACAAAGATTTTTCATTGTATTAAATGTCCTTTATTTTTCTTGATCAATGGAGCATGTGGATCAGACAGAGTTCTTGTAATGGCTTTAGCTGGCCTTCCAACAGTTGAAAGATTTTCTAAGGAATTTCTAGATCTAGATTTACCTCCCTTTGTACTGTTTCCCAACCATCATCTGGAAGATATGAAATCATATACAGTTATTAAAAAGGTATTAATTAGAAAATATCACATAGATTAGAAAGAATTTATAAACAATTATAACAATAAAATACTTGACGAGCCAAGTCCCATAGAAAGGTTGTATTGAAGTAATGATCACTGGCATACATATATGTATTTCTTCTTGACACCTATTTAAAACAAACTACAATTCTTAACTACTAATCCATTTTGTGTAAAACTTGCTTAAGTTTGGACAAGTAATTTGAACTAATGGAAAGTTTGTTTACTAGACAGGGCAACAATTTTCAGGGTTTTTTTCATGCTGGCCTGAATTACTTTTGCAAACATAGAAGACATGATTCATACCTTCAGTTGTGTTACTACCATCATTATCTGCCTCAGAAGCAGACAATCCATTCTGATGTAGAGGTGGTGATGGTAGAGTTAGTACAGGAGACTCTTGAGTTTCTGAAAAGTTTGGTGTCACTTCATTAGGTGACAAGGGTGATTGAGGTACTATCCCTTTCACTCTGTCTGCCCAACTGTTTCCCGGACTGAAATGTCAAATCAAAAACAATTAAGCATACGAAATTTATTTAAGGTAGAACACCATATTCAAAAGACTTAACTTGCAGTTTTATGTCTATCGATGTAATTGAATAATACACATGTTTCATGAGACTTGTTTTTCTTACATTTCTTCATTTATATCACTCCACTTACGCTTGGTTGGTATATAATGTATAGAAGAATTTTTCAACGACCTTTTCATGTAATTACACATAATGCATCTGTCAAGAAATTAAATTACAAATGTGTATATAGAGAAGGTGGAAATATAAACAACATTGGTCTCTAAGGAGTGATGTTTTTATCACACAAGAAACAAAATTAATATAATAAGAGTGAATACCAATGATTTTCAATTAATTGAAAACAACAAAGTAAAGTTTCATATTCCTGATCGCTGCCAAAAGTTTGAAAGCTTGAAAAAAGTTGCACTGTGAGTATTCCGTAAACACAAATTGATGAGTGAAAGATTTGAAGACACACCAAACTATATAGCATGTGCACATGAAGCTTGATATCAAATTTCAAAGAATTCTGATTTGTAATTCTTGAGAAAAAGCCACAAAAATTTCATACATTACATGGTCATTATGTCTATCAAATTCAAAGTGATGATATAATGTCAAGTCCTGATTCCTTAAGAAGGATCATAATTTTCGTCATGTCTGACAAGTATGACCATTTCCAAATCCTTGGTTGTGATTATTTTCTAGATTAATGACTGTATTATTGGCAGTGAAATCAAGAACTTAAAGAGATATTTCTATGTTACAGATTTTAGTGTTGACTAAGTATACCTTTATTGGGTTCATTGAACTCGAGAACTCTCTGAGCAGGACTTGGCGAGTTTCTAGATGGCACTTGAGAATGTGGAGTTTTCCAGGTGACATCTTTCTTACTTCCCAGGCTATAGGAGCTGGTCTGAAATATTCAAACAATTGAAACAAATTAAATTATACTGAAGCGTAAAAGTTTTGTGTCTTTGTATTTTCAACGTGATTAACAGTGAAAGGTTTGCTTAGGCTTCAAAATTATTAAACTATAAGTTTGAATATGTGTAATACTATAAGCATGAATTTTTGTCGTGTATAGTCTTACTAGAGCATGTCGGGTGGAGTAATCATGAACACTTAATCCAAGTTTGCATGTTCACACTAGTTCAGTGGTTTTAGAAAATAAATTCTTAAAATATATATATAGTTCTATGCAAAATGTTGTGTAATCATAAAGGAAAGAGGTCAGGACATATCCGTCAAATAAATATCTTTTAATCTCTTCAAAATTAATATACCATATACTTTATTCTTAGATGTGTATTTCATGGTAGGTACCCAATAGATCTTATAACAAGCATAAGTTTTGCCAGTATCATCATAAGATTATCAGTGTGTTTTATTAAATTAATGTCAGTATCACCATAAAAGTTGAAATATTAGAGGGGGAGGGGTGTTGTAGATATTCTTACCTGTCACCCTCTCTTGTAGCATCATCATAAGCTTTCATTAGATGCATCCTGTCTATTAGAGATTTAAAATCATTGGTACTTTGTTCCAGCATCATAATGACTTCCTGAAATTCATTGGCTACTTAATGTACATAAAATACAGTTTATTCTCATATGCTAATTAATGTACATAAAATACAGTTATTCTCATATGCTAATCAATGTAAATGAACAAGAAATACAGTTTATTCTCATAAGCTAATTAATGTACATAAATACAGTTTATTCTCATATGCTAATCAATGTTCATAACATACAGTTTATTCTGATATCATCTGTGTTTCACTACAAGATTATTGTTAATTTGATTTAAATTTGCTTTAATGGAAATTAGTCCAGTATCATTTTCGTAACAAACAAATGACATGTAAAAATCAGCATAATAATTGCTTGTTTCATTTTCTCAACTGGATGAAAAACTGACTTTAAAATAATAACGCTATGCTATAGTTCAAAATTTTAATTGTTAAACTTGTAATTCTATATTAATATAAATGTGCATCCAAAGTCAGGAACCTCATTCATCTGTGGTTGTCTATAGTTAAATCTGATTGTGTTTTTGTCGATTAAAAAGAATTTTTGGTTGTATGGCAGATCTTGTTTTGAATCTGGGAGATTTAGAGCTTGGCATGTTGAAAGACACTGTAGACTGTAGGTTAACATATACATGGTTCATGTCGTTGCTGCCTCACCGATGTATACTCCATATCTCCTGTCATTTGAGCTAGATGCTTCATGTCGTTGCTGCCTCATCGATGTATACTCCATATCCCCTGTCATTTGAGCTAGATGCTTCATGTTGTTGCTGCCTCATTGATGTATACTCCATATCTCCTGTCATTTGAGCTAGATGCTTCATGTCAGTGCTGCCTCATCGATGTATACTCCATATCTCCTGTCATTTGAGCTAGATGGTTCATGTCGTTGCTGCCTCATTGATGTTTATTCCATATCTCCTGTCATTTGAGCTAGATGCTTCATGTTGTTGCTGCCTCATTGATGTTTATTCCATATCTCCTGCCATTTGAGCTAGATGCTTCATGTCGTTGCTGCCTCATTGATGTATACCTCCATATCTCATGTCATTTGAGCTAGATGCTTCATGTTGTTGCTGCCTTATCGATGTATACTCCATATCTCCTGTCATTTGAGCTAGATGCTTCATGTCATTGCTGCCTCATTGATGTTTACTCCATATCTCCTGTCATTTGAGCTAGATGCTTCATGTCGTTGCTGCCTCATTGATGTATATTCCATATCTCTTGTCATTTGAATTAGATGCTTCATGTTGTAGCTGCCTCATTGATGTATATTCCATATCTCCTGTCATTTTGAGCTAGATGCTTCATGTTGTTGCTGCCTCATTCAGGGTTTCAGCTGGCTGGTCGCCATTTCGCATTTTGTGAAAAAAATAAAAATGTATGTGATTTAAATTAGTTATTGGCGAAAAAATTTGGCGAAAGAAATATAACTGTTAGAGCTACGTCCATCTTGTTTACTTTTTTCGTGTTTCTCGGACTTTTTCCCTGATCAGACAATATTTGGAATTCACCTTGAACTCGTTACGACAATAATCATCTGATTGCATTTTATAACCATCGGCAACAAAGGATTATAATTAATAAATGTGTTGATTGTATTGTTTCGTGAAATGGTGTGGTTAAATGGCTTCATATGTCACTTAAAGGATATTTTACAACTTTGATTGAAATAATTGTTTTGATGTGGGTACTTTACAATCCTTTTAGCGACGCATATTTCACGTCTCCTCTTTTTCTTTTAACGATGGTCTGGAAAAAAAATCTGTTGTTATGACAAAAATGATCAAAAGTAAGAAAAATCTCTGACTTTAAATTTTATAACTTTTGAGAGTAATATTAATAATTCTTCTGAAATTGGTAATTTACAATCGTCTTATCAACGCACGTGTTTGAGGCATAATTTTACGTCCAAACTTTTATAATGATGGTCCGGAAAAGAAATCTATTGTTAAGAAAAATATTCAAAAGTAAGAAAAATATCTGATTTTATCCTTCAACTAGACGGGAAGTATCTTATAAACTATTATAGATGAATCCATGCCCCCTTGCAGAAGTCAACATGATGATTTTATGATCTTATTCTATATTGCAATTTTACAGTATCTTTTAAAAACTAAATGTTTATTATTAATGAGTGTTTATTTATGACAATGAGATTAAAAAATATGTATTTAGAATTATAAAAGACATAGTTAGTTTTCTCGTTTGAACTGTTTCACACTTGTCATTTCGGGCCTTTTATAGCTGACTTTGTGGTATGGGTTTTGCTCATTGTTGAAGATTGTACGGTGACCTACAGTTTGGTAACTTCTATGTCATTTGGTCTCTTGTGAAGAGTTATCCAATTGGCAATCATACAACATCTTCTTATTTTCATATACCAGTAGCAATGTGGCAAACTAACTTTTTTTGTTAGAGAAGGATATTTTAAACGAAAAATATGTTTTTGTTTGTTGGCGAAAAAAAAAAATTGAAAGTGGCGAAAAATATATTGTTTTGGCGAAAGAGGTGGCGAAAAAGAAAATTGACCCAGGGGAAACCCTGGCCTCATTGATGTACATTCCATATCTCCTGTCATTTGAGCTAGACGCTTTATGTTGTTGCTGCCATCATTGATGTATATTCCATATCTCCTGTCATTTGAGCTAGATGCTTCATGTTGCTGCTGCCTCATTGATGTTTATTCCATATCTCCTGTCATTTGAGCTAGATGCTTCACGTTGTTGCTGCCTCATTGATGTTTATTCCATATCTCCTGTCATTTGAGCTACATGCTTCATGTCGTTGCTGCCTCATTGAGTTATACTCCATATCTCCTGTCATTTGAGCTAGATGCTTCATGTCGTTGCTGCCTCATTGATGTATATTCCATATCTCCTGTCATTTGAGCTAGATGCTTCATGTTGTTGCTGCCTCATTGATGTATACTCCATATCTCCTGTCATTTGAGCTAGATGCTTCATGTCGTTGCTGCCTCATTGATGTTTATTCCATATCTCCTGTCATTTGAGCTATTTACAGGTTACTTACTATGGATTAATTTATTTTCATTGATTGAAGAAGCATTGTATTTTTGAGGACATTCTATTTTGTGATTTTGTCAAAGTCTGCATACAAGCCTATAGAAAATGTGTACTTTGATGAACATAAATTTTTGGTTATCATATACCCACAAAATCCACAAAAAATGGTATCCCACGAAATAATAATGAATTCACAGTATCCAGAAATATATGATTTGGTTTTTTGAGATTGATACAATAAACTGTATAGTTCTTTTACCTTACAAGTAAATCATACTATATTCTACCAAAAATTACAACTCTGGCATTTTTAAGGTGAAGGGGGCATTAACCGTCCGTCCTTCTGTCTTTTCATTTTTCCATTTTCGTTTTAAAAGCAAGCTTCAGCAGGGGCATTCGTGTCCTCAAACACACTTTTCTTTTATTCTTATATATTGTAGCAGCTTGGTGAACAAGGCTTTTCTGCATAATAAAACTTTTTAGAATCCTAAGTCTGATCAGAAAGAACTAAGTATAACCATGATAACACCATCATAATTCTTTGCTGCCTGAAAGGCCAAGGAAAACCATTGCCACACATGTTGTCATTTAATTAATACTGACCAATAAATAATCAAATAATTTGATTTCCTTTCACTAAACTTTTACTCAACACAAAACCTTATCTAGGATTAACTCTACCTTGCATTCTACTACACTTTCATCTTGTTCACATGTTTCATACATAGCATCAACTGCTCTCTGTAGATTGTCAAAAAGAAATTTCCAATATCTGGCCTTACGATCGGTCTTTCTGGTCCCTCCATCTGATCTTGGAGATCTAGTTAGGTCTTGCTTATATGATGATTGGTCCTCTAAAGAAGATGGTCTGTGTTTAACTTGGGGTCTCTGTTGTTGATTATCTTTCTGTGAAAGCTTTCTCTGTCTTCCATGGTATCTTTGTCCTGAAAATATAATTTGTAATAATTTTGAATAAAAATACCTGATTGACATTATTTTCCTTGCATCAGATACAGTGACATGGGAAACTTGTATGCCACCTTCCACACATTAACAAAGGCCATAAATAAGCACAGAGAAATGGGATTTTGAGATAACAGATACAACATCAAAACATTATCTAATTTCTACAGGACGACAAACAATATAACCAAACTACAATTAATGTACACTTGCAACAGATGAGAGATTACATTAGAATTTAACCTGTCCTCAGCAACAAGATGGGTGCTCCACTGAAACAGGAAGTGCTTACCCTTCAATTACAACTCAATTCACCCAGTTTCTCTTGGTAAGGTTTGTGTAACTCAATTTTAATATTTTAGTATAATATTTGTGGATACCGTAGTCGTTTGGTCCTTCAGCATTTTATAGCCATGGTGTAATCTGTTCCTTGACATATAGTTTTTCATTGCTCTCCTGGTACAATGTATCCTATATTTTTCAAAGGGGACATTTGGATGTTTAAGTTAGTATACAAGATAAAGACTTAATCGTTTCTACATTTTCTAATCTCAAATTAAGATGTTGTGAGTGGGTGACAATACTTCATTCCATTTTTCATCAATCTGATATGGCAAAGATTGGAAAAAATTGATACATACATGTACATACAACATCAACAGTAAACTTTGTCGATTTGTCAATAGAGAACAGTGTTCTCCCCAGGGCCTTTAATTTTAGCATCATGGTAATGTGATGCAATCTGAATTGGTTTTCTTATAGATTATGTTATGGATGTGATGCTATAATTTTTAGAAACAAGATGGTATTTCAAATTTCCCTGTTTACCAGGATGCTAAATGAAATATCTGGGGAGAACACTGGAGAATATTGTTTAATTTGTATACATGATCATACATGTACTTTTATAAATCTAATCTGTCGGTATGCATTTTTGAAAACAATGTTTCTTCTTCTTTATATTACAATTCAAGAAATACAACAAACAGTAAAATTTGAATGTACAGAATTAAAATCAATACAAAAATAGACTGACCTATAGTTTTCATGAAGAATGCTAAATAAATTCCACATATAACACAAATCTCTATGATGGATAACAACGACTATTTGCTCCACTGAATTTATGGATATCATTAATTAATGATAGGCTACTAACATTTACATATAAGTATTCTATGTAAATCAATACACAAAAAAATAGTAAACAGTAATCTAATTTGGACATGAGGAGTCTCAACAGACCAAAACAATAATACAAGACAATTATTCAAAATTGGAATAGGAGTCATAGGTCATATTCAAATGAGGAAATGGAAATTGTACTTTAATTCCATTAAATATTGATGGTGATACAGGATTCCATATTGAAGAGAAACTGTTGATTACTGACATTTGATGTGTTTCAACTGGAACTGTAATGGAACTATCACTTTCATCTGATACGTTTATAATACACATATAATTAATTAATCAGAGCTTTAGGAAAATTAAGTCATCTTCAGAAATCAGTTCGATTCTCTAGTTACAGGGTTTTTATAATCTTAAATGTAGTAGAGCAAGTCTAAACCACTGTCCTGGTAGTGACCTGTACAATAAGTAGATGACAAACAACTAACTAGTGTGAACTATTGCATTTCTCCAAATGGTCATGAAATTTCTATAGAAGAAAAATACTGAAGAATCAATATTGCACTGTTCTGTATTATACTTTTACTGGTATTTAGTTGTTTAATTAATTTCTAAGAGATTCTATCAACCAAAACTCAAATTATTCAAAATATTTAATAAATTAAGTACAACAAAATTTTAGTTAGTTTGAATAGACCACTTTGGAGCTATGTCCTTCACGGAAAAGTTAAATCAATTATGCACTCTATTTATGACATCATTTACCAGATAGAGGGACCGCCTGTATCCCTGCACTATTAAAGCTCATCAAGCGTCTTCATGATCATCATCATGCAGGATAAACTAGAAATAATGTTTGTTCCATAGGTACTTATGGTAATCAAAATTCCTAATGACAGCACTGTTGATGATCAATTATAAAATTTAATTTGCGAATAATTTGTGTAATACAGCATCATATGACGATGCCCTAAATGCATGAATGATGTTCACTAAAACCAAAGTTTTGTTTAAAAATCGAAATAATGCTTCATCAAATTACTTTCTTAAAAGTTGTAGATTAGACCCCCCTGTAAGGAACTGGTCTACAGAGGAGATTCCTAAATTTCTGTAAAGTTAATCAGAGTTCTACCATTATCTCAGAATTGGCACCTACATGACCTATGAGCAATGATGTGAACCACTCAACCATAAAGATCACGTTCTTGACAATTATATGTACACAGTGGTGAGTATCAGAAAGTGAACAGCATGTTGCAACTTTATTTGTATAAACCTAGACAAGAACTTCCAGTAAACATGGTAAATGCAAGGTAAACAAGCAGCAGAAAATACCAAAGGAGATTCAAAACTCATAAGCTGAGAGCAGCAAGATCCATTCAAGCAGCAAAGAATAATGATTTTGTTATAGTTTATTCTGGAAAGTTTTTACCTCAAAGTAATTTCATAACTTGGATGTGTTCCAATTATAAAAGGTACCATACCTGTTCAAGGTTGTTCTTGCTGCTACCTTCAAATTTGATTAGACTAGAATATCAATATTGAATTTGAGTTTTGACTTAAGCTCAGAAGCAACTTTAAGTATTCCAACCACATATTACATTAGCTGTAATCAAAGGCATGCTATGAATGAAAGAAGATTTCAGGTTTAAGTCAAGACATGTACAGCAACCTACAACCAAAGAGAGGAAAACATTTGAAGGTCAAAATGCAGTCTTGAACAATATAAACATTATGCAAAGCAACTTATTGAGTTCACAAAAGTTAATAATTCAAAAGATATTATCACAAAGATTATAAGAAAGTTTGACATTATTTGATACCCTACCTGAGCTTGATCTTCTTTGCTCTACAGGTACATTGTAGATGACAAGATTTCTAGCCGTTTTCCTTCTTCTTGTACTATTTTTCTCACTCTATCATAACTGTTCATTCTATGATAATTTGATGTCTGTAAATAAAATGTACCAAACTGTTATATAATAAAAATCTCTTCAATGTCCCTCTGTTATTTTATATAACACCATCATAATTCTTTGCTGCCTGAAAGGCCAAGGAAAACCATTGCCACACATGTTGTCATTTAATTAATACTGACCAATAAATAATCAAATAATTTGATTTCCTTTCACTAAACTTTTACTCAACACAAAACCTTATCTAGGATTAACTCTACCTTGCATTCTACTACACTTTCATCTTGTTCACATGTTTCATACATAGCATCAACTGCTCTCTGTAGATTGTCAAAAAGAAATTTCCAATATCTGGCCCTACGATCGGTCTTTCTGGTCCCTCCATCTGATCTTGGAGATCTAGTTAGGTCTTGCTTATATGATGATTGGTCCTCTAAAGAAGATGGTCTGTGTTTAACTTGGGGTCTCTGTTGTTGATTATCTTTCTGTGAAAGCTTTCTCTGTCTTCCATGGTATCTTTGTCCTGAAAATATAATTTGTAATAATTTTGAATAAAAATGCCTGATTGACATTATTTTTCCTTGCATCAGATACAGTGACATGGGAAACTTGTATGCCACTTCCACACATTAACAAAGGCCATAAATAAGCACAGAGAAATGGGATTTTGAGATAACAGATACAACATCAAAACATTATCTAATTTCTACAGGACGACAAACAAAATAACCAAACTACAATTAATGTACACTTGCAACAGATGAGAGATTACTACATTAGAATTTAACCTGTCCTCAGCAACAAGATGGGTGCTCCACTGAAACAGGAAGTGCTTACCCTTCAATTACAACTCAATTCACCCAGTTTCTCTTGGTAAGGTTTGTGTAACTCAATTTTTAATATTTTAGTATAATATTTTGTGGATACCGGTAGTCGTTTGGTCCTTCAGCATTTTATAGCCATGGTGTAATCTGTTCCTTGACATATAGTTTTTCATTGCTCTCCTGGTACAATGTATCCTATATTTTTCAAAGGGGACATTTGGATGTTTAAGTTAGTATACAAGATAAAGACTTAATCGTTTCTACATTTTCTAATCTCAAATTAAGATGTTGTGAGTGGGTGACAATACTTCATTCCATTTTTCATCAATCTGATATGGCAAAGATTGGAAAAAATTGATACATACATGTACATGCAACATCAACAGTAAACTTTGTCGATTTGTCAATAGAGAACAGTGTTCTCCCCAGGGCCTTTAATTTTAGCATCATGGTAATGTGATGCAATCTGAATTGGTTTTCTTATAGATTATGTTATGGATGTGATGCTATAATTTTTAGAAACAAGATGGTATTTCAAATTTCCCTGTTTACCAGGATGCTAAATGAAATATCTGGGGAGAACACTGGAGAATATTGTTTAATTTGTATACATGATCATACATGTACTTTTATAAATCTAATCTGTCGGTATGCATTTTGAAAACAATGTTTCTTCTTCTTTATATTACAATTCAAGAAATACAACAAACAGTAAAATTTGAATGTACAGAATTAAAATCAATACAAAAATAGACTGACCTATAGTTTTCATGAAGAATGCTAAATAAATTCCACATATAACACAAATCTCTATGATGGATAACAACGACTATTTGCTCCACTGAATTTATGGATATCATTAATTAATGATAGGCTACTAACATTTACATATAAGTATTCTATGTAAATCAATACACAAAAAAATAGTAAACAGTAATCTAATTTGGACATGAGGAGTCTCATTCAAAATTGGAATAGGAGTCATAGGTCATATTCAAATGAGGAAATGGAAATTGTACTTTAATTCCATTAAATATTGATGGTGATACAGGATTCCATATTGAAGAGAAACTGTTGATTACTGACATTTGATGTGTTTCAACTGGAACTGTAATGGAACTATCACTTTCATCTGGTACGTTTATAATACACATATAATTAATTAATCAGGAGCTTTAGGAAAATTAAGTCATCTTCAGAAATCAGTTCGATTCTCTAGTTACAGGGTTTTTTATAATCTTAAATGAGTAGAGCAAGTCTAAACCACTGTCCTGAGTGACCTGTACAATAAGTAGATGACAAACAACTAACTAGTGTGAACTATTGCATTTCTCCAAATGGTCATGAAATTTCTATAGAAGAAAAAATACTGAAGAATCAATATTGCACTGTTCTGTATTATACTTTTTACTGGTATTTAGTTGTTTAATTAATTTCTAAGAGATTCTATCAACCAAAACTCAAATTATTCAAAATATTTAATAAATTAAGTACAACAAAATTTTAGTTAGTTTGAATAGACCACTTTGGAGCTATGTCCTTCACCGGAAAAGTTCGTCAATTATGCACTCCTTTATGACATCATTTACCAGATAGAGGGGACCGCCTGTATCCCTGCACTATTAAAGCTCATCAAGCGTCTTCATGATCATCATCATGCAGGATAAACTAGAAATAATGTTTGTTCCATAGGTACTTATGGTAATCAAAATTCCCTAATGACAGCACTGATCAATTATAAGAATTTAATTTGCCGAATAATTTGTGTAATACAGCATCATATGACGATGCCCTAAATGCATGAATGATGTTCACTAAAACCAAAGTTTTTGACGAAAATCGGAAATAATGCTTCATCAAATTACTTTCTTAAAAGTTGTAGATTAGACCCCCCTGTAAGGGAACTGGTCTACAGAGGGAGATTCCTAAATTTCTGTAAAGTTAATCAGAGTTCCCTACCATTATCTCAGAATTGGCACCTACATGACCTATGAGCAATGATGTAGACCACTCAACCATAAAGATCACGTTCTTGACAATTATATGTACACAGTGGTGAGTATCAGAAAGTGAACAGCATATTGCAGCTTTATTTGTATAAACCTAGACAAGAACTTCAGTAAACATGGTAAATGCAAGGTAAACAAGCAGCAGAAAATACCAAAGGGGGATTCAAAACTCATAAGCTGGAGAGCAGCAAGATCCATTCAAGCAGCAAAGAATAATGATTTTTGTTATAGTTTATTCTGGAAAGTTTTTACCTCAAAGTAATTTCATAACTTGGATGTGTTCCAATTATAAAGGGTACCATACCTGTTCAAGGTTGTTCTTGCTGCTACCTTCAAATTTGATTAGACTAGAATATCATTATTGAATTTGAGTTTTGACTTAAGCTCAGAAGCAACTTTAAGTATTCCAACTACATGTACATTAGCTGTAATCAAAGGCATGCTATGAATGAAAGAAGATTTCAGGTTTAAGTCAAGACATGTACAGCAACCTACAACCAAAGAGAGGAAAAAAAACATTTGAAGGTCAAAATGCAGTCTTCAACAATATAAACATTATGCAAAGGTGCAAATCTCATTGAGTTCACAAAAGTTAATAATTCAAAAGATATTATCACAAAGATTATAAGAAAGTTTGACATTATTTGATACCCCTACCTGAGCTTGATCTTCTTTGCTCTACAGGTACATTGTAGATGACAAGATTTCTAGCCGTTCTTCCTTCTTCTTGTACTATTTTTCTCACTCTATCATAACTGTTCATTCTATGATAATTTGATGTCTGTAAATAAAATGTACCAAAACTGTTATATAATAAAAATTCTCTTCAATGTCCCCTCTGTTATTTTATCATTCTTTTATTTACCAAGTACACATGATATAAAACATGTATTTACAAAACACTTAACATTATCTAGCACATGAACCCATTGACAATTGGCAGTACCTGTCTTATAACTCCTGGTACATAAATATGTGCAAGTTACAATCAGAAGGGGATAACTGAAATGCGTGAATTATTTAGGATGGAACAAATATGAGGGAAAATTTAACAACTGTTCTGATTTATTATATAGTATCCTATAGACTTAAAATGTAGACAAGGACTTTTGTTTCAGAATGGGAGAAATGCACTTTATTTGGCTCAAAGATGAAAATTTTGTATGCATGTGAGTATAATTATATAAATAAAGGAGAATGGAATAACTAGACAGCAATCAAACAAGTAGAGCAACTTAATAAAACTAGGAACGAAACCATATGTTTATATATGTAATGTTGCAGTAAAATATAAATGGATATTCAAGCCTGTATTTTCACTGGTTAATTTGGCAGTATATACCAAACCATATCTCTATTACATGTAGTAGAATCCATGGTCAAGACTGAGGAAAATGTCTCAACGAAAGGAACACTAAAGATGAAATCATTTATAATGTTTATACTTTTCAATCATTACAAAAAACCTTAATTTCTAATGCATAACGTATAAGTCAAAGTCAAGCTGAACTATGAGCTGTTGCAAATTGCTAACTAGTGATACCCCCGCTGTAAGTATTCGGTAACAGGACAATGATGCATGAGTGTTGGATGTTAAAACACATCACAAGGTATAGTATGCTCACATGATTCCAAATTCAGATGGCCTTGATTTGTAGTTCCTAAGAAAAAATATATATATAAGATGTTATCTGCTGCTTGTTGGTTATAGTTAAGGTAAGAGGTGACAATCGCTAATCATAACAACTTTTTGACAAATTGCTTTGTTTATAAGAAATTAAATGTGGTCTTGTGTTGCCCCTTTGCAATTTTAATTGTTTGATCACCAAGTAATCAAATATATATGTGATTTTCATATATTTTAAACAAGCAACATGTTAATGATTGCTTGTTAGTTGCTCAATGTCCAGTAGTTTATCAATGTGTATATTTTACTTATATTTATCAATTGACATGATTATAGATGAAATTTCTCAACAAAAAATGACATGCTGAAACTAAAAGTTTCCTTTGGTTTTAAAGTACACTAATTCTACTTAACTTTATTGAAGGATTATTGGTATTTTAACTAGAGCAAGTTCAAGGAAGATTGTTTTGTTAATATAATCATATAAAAAAATAAAGATTCAATAACAAAAATATACTAGTAAACAGTAATTTTATGACAAAAAATGGAGATTAAAAAAAGAAGGAGGGAGGGGAAACAAGTGCATACACTTAAATCTCTAGCCTGCTTAACCTTAACCAATGAACCATAAAAATTAGGTCATGGTCAGATGAACCCTGTTAAATGAACATGTACAACTAACAACCATTCTATACACTACTTATAGCTGACCTATTTCTTATAGCATCTGAGAAACAGACCTAATCACCAAAATGTAACCTTGACCAATGAAACAGAAATCCCTTTCATCACAGGGAAGAAAAAACCTAGTTTCACCCTGTAACATATTCATGTTCCTGTCCCTAGACCAGTCAGGAACATTGTCAGGGGTTGTCTTATGTAATATCTTAATGCTGTCTGTTATTTGATGTTGATGACTGATCTTTAATAATTTCTATTTAATTTATTCACATTTTTTTGTATCAGGATAATTGAGATCGTGGCATACTGTATAGACTACTGTTTATTGTTAAACTGTATTGTTGCCTAGGCCTCTAGGTATCATTCAGTTGTTGGTGTCAGGTTGTTGTCTCATTGACATGTACATGTATCTCACTTTATTTCCACATCTCTTTTTATTTAAATGTACATAATGTAATAGGCATGAGCATACAATATGGAAGGCAAGGTGAAAGGTTCTAGAGGGAAAGTGGCTGTGCCATTGTGGGAATCCCCATACTACATGTACTATGTTCATTGAAATCTGAGACACACTGCACACATACACATTTTGGAGCAACTGAGAAATGTACATTCTATATGGAGGGGCCTACAGAAAATCTCCTTCAATAAGATAACTGCATTGTAATAATACAGATAAGGAAAATATGTCCTGTTTGAAATAAATTTTCTTATGAAAATCTGTACAATAATCATGAGAAATTCTAGTTCTTTTTAAAGGGTCAAGTTTTAAAAACATTTGAAATGTAAACGGGTGCCTGTACATATGTACATGTAAATGTAATAATTCGCTGTGAAGAAAAAGGAAAGCTATATCTGTAGAGACCAAGTATGAAATAATTCAATGTGTTGAAACTGGAAATGTTGCCGCCAGATTGACATTTTACCCAATACTCTGAGTACGATTTTGAAAAACAAGGATAAAATCATTGAATCGTATAAAGGTCAACCATTTCTCCCAAGAGAAAAAGGTACCGATTGGCTTCTCACCAAAATGTTGACACTACTTTGTTTGAATGGTTCAAAGAAAAACAGAACACAAATGTTCCATTAAGTGAGCCAATATTAATGGCAATATGGAAAGAGTTCATTATTACACTTGGGGATGGCACCAATTCTGTCATCTGATTAATTCACACTTTATGGCAGATTGTAAAACCTATTTGTATTTTCTGATGTGTCCAATAGGCATGGTTTTGCCCTTCTTTACTCTCTGACAACATACATGTAGAACCCCAGGAAAATAGTGATTCAGGTTCTTATCGTGTCAACAACGACGATGATCGCTTGGCAAACCTTGTCAACATTCAGGGCAGACTAGATCAAATCGGGATCACAGTGGAGGATTTAGTTAATGTTGTCAGTGAAGTTATCATGACAAAATCCAAGTCAAATGATGCAATCATCAGGGTTGTCACTTAGGATTTTTGAAGGCCAGTCCAGGGACTCATCATTTTTGGCAATGGCAATGGTGAGAGAAATAAAGGCTCTACAGAGCCTGTGTTGCTCACCTTGGTCTATGAGCATATTCAACAAATGACACTCTCCAACATGGTAGACGAGAATAGAATTCATGACAAAAATCTCTGTTTTGTTGACCTTTTAATGCTGATCATTTAGTCTGTCTAGATTCTCTCTATCTTCTTTAATTTTTGCTCAAAACACATAAGAGGGTAAAAAAATCCTCATTTAAGGGCAATCACTCCTATAAAGAGTGACAGTCTAATAATTACATCGGCAAAATTTGACTTGTTAGTAGATCTTTACTTGCTGATAATATTTGTGATTTAAAGTGTCTATTTATCTACTATAATATTTTTATCATATAGGACAAAACGCAAAAAAATTGGTGAAAATCGTCATTAAAGGGCAATAACTCCAATAAGGAGTCTTCGGATGATTTCCTTCATTTGTCTTAATTGTAGATCTGGACTTGCTGATCATTTTTGCTAATTTAAGTTTCTATCTATCTACTATAATTTTTAAGATATAAAGTTAAAACGCAAAAATTTGGTAAAAATCGTCTTCAAAGGGCAATATCTCTAATAAGGAGTCGACTGACGATTTCCTCCATTCTACTTATTAGTAGAACTTGTCTTGCTGATCATTTTTGCATTTAAAGTTTCTCTCTATCTATTATAGTTTTCTAGATAATAGGCAAAAATTTAAAAGAAAAGGTAAAATTTGTCATTTAAGGACAATAACTCCTACAAGTTTTCTGTCATTTTTGACGTATATGGACAATTGGTAGAACTTAACGTTCTGAACAAATAACGGTTTCAAAATAATAGACAAAACTTGCATTTTACTCCTATGTTCTATTTTTGGCCATGTCGACCATCTTGGTTGGCAAGTGGAGTCATCAGACAATTTTTTTAAACTAGATACCCCAATGATGATTGTGGTTAAGTTTGGTTAAATTTTGCCCAGTAGTTTCAGAGGAGATTTTTGTAAAAGTTAACAGACGACGACGACAGATGACGGACGCCAAGTGATGAGAAAAGCTAACTTGGTCCTTTGGGCCAGGTGAGCTAAAAAATGAAATGCTATATAATTTATCATTTTACTCTCCATGACAACGAGGAACTGCCATCAAGTTTAGATTATTTTCAAACTTTCGCTATAAAATAATGAAATGTGTGCTCAGTTGATAAAACATTTTACAATATTGATGCATCTTTGGACTACATGTAACTGTTTTGAAAGTGATCAGTCCAGACAGATTTTCATGAGTCCAGGAATCATGGACTCTCCTTAGTGAAACCTAGAATCGTTAAAAATATTTTAATCAAGGATTTCGACACTGACGATTCGGAAATAGACAGGGAACCAATGGTGGAAATTAATACCAACAAAAAGTAAACTATTAGGGTTTAGAGACAGTTCACCTTGCACTTGAATCACATGACAACATTGGTAAAAACTTATTTTCGGCACACACAGAAATTGAAAAAAATATTTCCAAGAAAGCAAATACAATCTGACATCGGCACCTTTTTTCTGAGGTTGTAAAAATAATATTCTATTAATTTGTTTGTATATGTAGCAATAAATTTATTGATTCATTGGTTAACTGCCTTGTCTAGTTCCCAATGTTGCCCTTACAAAAATGTTGTTTTATTGTGAAATCAAATTCTTTATATCAATATAACAAATTACATTACAAGTGAAGTTATACCACTGGTCCCCAGAAATTTGTTAAAAACCAAGTTTACTGTAATAGAAGCTTATTCTTGAGAGGAGATCACTAATTATATATATACATGTGAAGTATCATTTCCTCAATAGTTTGATAGCAATTTTTTGAAATTCAAAATTAAACTTTTTTAGCCCAATGGCCATGTTGTTTTGATAAAAGGGTCATCTGACATAACTTTCAAAGTAAACTCCTTTAGCATGATGCAAGCCAAGTTTGGTACATTGTACCCATAGGTCAAGAAGTTTCAGAGAATATTTTTATTTTAAAGATCATAAAGAAAGACAGAGGACAGATGCCATGACTGATATTAATGTACATTTATTAGGAAGAAAAGGCATCAACCAGTCCTGTTCCCACATTGCTGCTGAATTAAGATCAGCATGTATTTAAAACTTACTGCAGTCACTTTACTTTCATGACTAGGATATGACTGGCCTTAAAAACTTGTCCTCTGTTGTTCTCCTTTATGTACTATACATGACTAAAACTTTTTTTGTTGCCATCATTGTCAAATCAAAAATTTACTATCTACTACATCTTTTTGTTAGTGTCTTTGTTAGATTAATTTGTATGTTTGTTTGAATTTTTTAGTCAGATGTGTTGTTTGTCTGTGATATATGTCTACACAGTCATGACAGTTTTGGCTGCTGGATCCCAATTGTTATCACTTTTTTTAACCTATTATCTCTGTTTGCGTTGCTCACCCAATTTTGTTAAAATAACGGAATTATAAACAACTGCCATAAAAGTGGGAGGTTTAGCTAGCCATAAAACCAGGTTTAAGCTACCATTTTCTTCGGAAAATGTCTGTACCAAGCCAGCAACATGAAAATTGTTTTTCACTTGTTTTGTTGATAGCATTTAATTTTGTCACTTTTTATGGACTTCCCCTTTTTGAATTTGCCAGGGAGTTCGGTAATTTTGTTATACTTTTATGTATATCATCTTTTTTTATTTTTTTAGTGTAAAATCCAAATATTTAAACATGTACATGATTTGGACCTTCTGTAAAAGTTTCAATATGACAATTATTTTTGTCAGTTATAAAATTTCAAGGAGCAAGGAGCTTATGTTAATGTTTAGTGACATGCTGACTTTAAATAAGGCTTCTGATTTGATTTAAAAGGTAATTATGATTTTTATGGTATGATTTTATCTGTTACTTCTTCACATATAAGCATTGATAAATGACATGTTGAAAATCAGCTTAATACAAATTATAAAAGTTCATATAATCCTCATTTAAGATGTAAAAGTCATGATATTTTTATTGTTGATAATCAAATGCATCTGACCATATCCATAACATCAGCCATCCACAAATCATTGTCAATACATGAATAGGTTCAAAACAAGCCCAAACACAACATGCATCATGCGTAGAAATAAATCAATCAAAAAACTACCATCAACAAAATAAAAAAAATAATGATGTATTTTTCACTTTAATATTATCTTACCGAGTTTTGAGAATTGTTATTACGACCAGTTTTGTTGTATGCAACACTTTGAGCAGACGAGTTTCTGTGGTAATTTTCGCCGTTGTCTGATCGCATTCGGATGCCTGTGCTGTATCTCTTTTTCCTTGTATCACTCATGTTGTATATATAGTCACCTGTAGAAATAGGTTAGGTCATCAGTCAAACAGTCAATCTTACACCTGATATCAAATGCACTTTTCTATTTTTGGAAGATCAACTATTTATCAGTGCAGACCTGTTAACCGGAAGTGGACCGCAGTTAGGAAAATAAATACTAAGTTTGTCTTAAAATGTAATAACGATGAATAAATTTACAACGAGAACATTCTTTGAAACCTTGGCATCACATATTTACATCTGCCTGCATCAGAAACTGCTAAAATAAGAATATTTCGACACAAAATTCATTCCGAAAATAAACAGTCGTTCGGAAAGTCTCCATAACATTTCAGCGCAAAATTTTGAAAACTTTTAGATTTGACAATGCAAGAAAATCCAGAAGATAATTCATATGAAAACATATTAAAACAGTCGGTAATTCAAAGATACTTTCAATTACAAATAATTACAGTAAATGAAAATTCACCTTTTAAATATGATTCAAAATTTCTTCAACAAACCACAGTGCCAGTGGCTTGTCAAGGATTTGTAGCTATAGTGTACTATTGTGCACTCATTGGTTGCGATCCTTATGTGCCGCTTCAATCAAACCTGGGAAGATGATAACTGAAAGGTTATGGAAGTACTTCAATTTCCAGTTCCTCTCTATGAATCATCATTAAATGAGTTATACACCCTGTTTAAAGTGACAATACACCTTATCGCTAATCCCGGCTGACCCGGCCGCTTGAACTTTTGATGCATACAACAATCACTTTTCCATTGTGGCATCAGATATTTTGTTTTATGACGTCAAAATTTTACGGGAACCTGTGTGATATCCAGTAATGGCGGACAAATAGCGATAAGGTGTATTATCTCTTACCCTGACCTAATAACATAAGCATTTTGACATTGGAAATGTAGGAGAAAATACATTATTGCTATTTTACGAAATTTTCCTTTGATCTTGCTGACTGAAAATTTTTCTTTCTCAGCGGAGTGGAGTGATATGAAAAATTATCGCTAGAAACTAAGGGGGCACGTGGCGTTGCTAATGAAATTGATATGAAATTGACAACATATCGTCATAGGTAAAATAGCGATAAACAGATTATCATTGGTCATTTCATCAACTCGATTGCTTTTCTCACTTTCGCCGTACCGGCTCAAGTGAGAAAATCAATCTCGATGAGATGATCAACGATAATCTATAATTATCATAAAAGTCGTCTATTTACTCAATTACCTCATAGCAGAGACATATAACATAATAAAAAATACTAGTAACTAACAATTGACAAAACCCATACTGCATAGCAAGCAGTATTAACACCACTTTCTATTTTGCAATTTTAATTAATCCTTTTCTGGTGAACGATTATTAGTTTGAAGCAAGTGTAGTGTAATATTAAAATATACCGCTTAAGTCGACGCTAGGGGTCGTCTTGACCTTGTTGTAGGGTATGAATGATTTGTTCATTGTTGAAGGCCCTACATCAGCTGTCAAGATGGAGAACAGGAATAAAAGCCCTGTTCATTGATAATTTTCTATGTTTTCTATGTATTGTGTGCGATTTTGTCCCATGTACATTTACTCCATATCCTTTCATTTTCTATTACCTCCTTTTAGGCTTTTTTCTGTGATTGACTGTCTGTTTCTTGTAATTGGAAGAATTTTGAAATCCTGCATATATCAGGAACACTGTTTGACTTTTTGTTGACCACTTTTATCATTCTGATATAAGTAATTAATTCTAAGCATTGTTTTATTGAGCAAAATTTAATTGTGTACTTGAATTTTAATATTTTTTATTTCAGAATAATTTTGGTTTCCAATAATAGATATCTGGTATCTCCATTTGGCTGTAATGTAATGGTAATTTATTCGAGCTGGTATCATCATTTCTTTGTAACAAATACATGTAATTTGGATATTTATTTGCCACTGTTTTATTGGTCTTTTGTAGAAGAAATTTCTAATAGAAGTGAAACAGAATTACACATCACTTGTTCAAGAATGGAACTTGTTAAACAAAGAAATAGGAGACAAACTTAAGTCCAAGGTAAAGTATTGCTGTCAAAAATGACTTTTGTTAAGGCTTTCGAATTTAAAAATAGTTATGTTCTTATTATTTATTTATGGAAAGTAATTTTGATTATGGCCTAAAAAGTCTAGCTATTGTAAAAGACTTGCTTTCATTCAAGATTCTTTATTTCTTAAACACTATATAGTTACAATGGTACAAAGAAGTTCATCAAAAGTTATAACATAACATAAACACACATGACAAGATGGGATGAAAAAAAAAATGATAATAATAAACAGTAGTGACGATGAGTGGTGATTAGCCAGGAAGGCTCACTTAAAAAGTTATAACCCAAATAAATTTGCACAGCTTTTTTTATTTATTTTTGCATTTAACTGAAATAGTTTTCCAAACTTTAGTATATTAATTCTGTGCAAGAAAAAAGTATCCAAATATTATTCTCGAAAATTTGCCAAAGAACTACACTGAAAAATGTAGTGAAATTCATCACCAATCTTGTTACATTGACATGAATTACAATATCTATAGTTACGTTCAATTTTATTCCATCAACCAGTTTCTATGGGAACTTGTGGTTTCCCGTTCTAAATCTACAATATGTTATTCTATCTTTATCATTTAAAATATTCGGATATTCTTCATATTCAAAATTTTGTTTAAATAATTTGTAAGCTAAACCTTTTGATGAACAGTCAATATCTGCTCTCCATTTCTGTTGAAACTGGTCATATAACTTTTGTTTTAAACTAATACCCAACCATTTAGAATTAAAGTTTCCTTGTGACAACCATATATTGCTATATCCACATCTATCTAATATATCTTTAACGTATTTCAACCAATCCGACCTAAATTGGTTTTGAGAATTCTTCAAGAACATATATCTGTATATTATTTTAGCAATTCTGTTATCATCCCCATTTACAATTTTTGATCAAAAATTAACCATACGCAGCTGTATATATAAAGACATGGGATAAATACCAAGTTCACCATAAATCATAAAATTAAGTTTTGACTTCTTGAGATTTAATAGTGATTTGTGTATATACATGTACATTACACAATGTATGTAGACCTGCAGATTTTTTTGTTGTTGTTTGTGTCATTGAATGGCTGTTATATTGACATTATATATACCGTATAGCGGGTTATTTTCGCGGGGTGTTTATTTTCGCTTATTTTGGCGGATAAACAAAAATCGCGAAAATTTATGCATACGTTGGGTAGTTTCGAAGTTAACATGGTTAAATGATTTTGTAAACGACCTATTTTTTCTTGTCGGCAGGTCAATAACGGTATATGTTAGTTTTAACAAGATAAATGTCTATGATCTTGATGATTGATGAAATTAATTTTTGAAACTAGAGTGGCAATGCTCAAATATGTGCAATTTCGCAAGCAGAATCTATTTCTTTTATCATTGTTTTGACGATTTAATTTGTTGACAACTTCCATTTTTGTTTTTCAATGATATGCCAAATGATGTGTTCTCTCTATATAATGTCATCAAGCTTGTCACATTTTTTTATGACATCACAATAAAAAGTTCAGAGTAAAGCAAGAAAATTTGACGTAATAATTAAAACTTGACCAATGAAGAACTGAGGTCAAACAAACCACACATTGATTATAAAAAAAAAATCAACTGTTAAGGAAAAGTATATACATGTATTGCCTAAAAATTTGAGAAAACAAGGATACTTCACATGTTCATATCTTTCATTTTTAAACATTTGTGTGTATTTTTAGAACACTTGGACAGTTGACAAAGAAGATCTTTCTCAGTTAGCAGCAGAAATTGCACAGTTGAAAGAAAATTTACCGAAAGCCCTGAACAAAAATGTCATCACAGCAACATCTAAGATAAATATCATTGAGGAAGGTAAACATCATCAACATTAATCACTTCACAGTTTTCAAAATCCACTGATTAGTTGTGATATTGCTATCTTTTCAGACCTATAATTGTCAACAAAAAACTTGAACAATTATAGATGAATAATTTTTAAAAAGCCACCTACTCTTAAAAACTTAGCACCCTACATTTGACTTAATTTTTGTTTTTGAGAACACAGGTCTTATTTGTATCTAAGTTAAAAAAAATATAGCAGTTCATTCTAAATAGTCTATTTTGCCAATTCCATAATTGACCCTGTAATTAGATATCTATTTGTATGAGCTGTTTAGGAGAGACAATTGATGTTCTGTCTCCGAATTCGAATTTATGTACCATTTTTGACTCTATTTTTTGTTACATCACATCACTTCCTGCTTTGTTTTGAAAACATTGTGACAATAATTTCATGTTCTTTCCTCACTGTCTCGTAACGTGGTAAGTTTTTATATTGATAATATTGTCAAACATATTATATTCTACCCCCGTTAATGTTTTTTATTTGATATTCCTATTGTAAAGATAGTTTTTGAGATACGAGTTGTGTATGAAACTCCCGGTTAAATTTTAAATCTATGGAACGCCATTCGTGACATTTATGTATTCGTCACTATTTGTAGTATGTATGGCACGCCATTTGGGACATTTTTGATTAATATTTTATTTTTTGTCATTTTCATTGTATTTTTGAGCAGAGAAACATTTTATGAATGCTTTTATGATGTTTTGATCATATTGTAAAGGTTGTTTATTTTTTCTTTTCAGTTTTTACCTTATACTAGAATGATGCACTACGCACCCATTTGATGTTATTTCGTGCCTTATATGAATAAAGTTGTGCAATTAAAATTCTTGTTGGTTATCTGGTTGTTTATCCTAGAAACAGCACAGTAAAAACACGAGACAATGGATTCACAACATGGGAATGGTGATAACACGGATCCAAGAAAACGCACTCTCACGGAACGTGGACTTGACCTTTATAGAGCTAACGTGAATACTCATTCAAAGAAGATTGAACTCGTACAAACTGAAGTAGAACTTTGCCTTGAGAGATTCTCACGACAAAACAAGAAGACACCAACACATTGTTAGAATTAAAGAAAACTTTAAATTTGTGTTACTGTAAATACAGTCTTTATTCAGATGAATATATAAAATTTCTTAAGAACACTAAAACAGAAGAAAGTCTCCAAGTGTATGAGGAGCACAAAATTGAGGATGCTAAGTACAAAACATTTTAGAACGAGCACTTCAACAAATGAAAGTGTCGGACAAGGATGAAAAGAATCTAAATTTACACATAGATCTGAAGCACAATCTAGAACTTCTTCAAACTCAAGCTCAGTTGCAATCAGAAAGCGTGCAAAGGCAGAAGCAGCCCAGGCTAAGCTTGAATTCGCCATGAAGGAGGCAGATTTACAAAACAGAAGGCTTACATAGAAGAGCAAGAAAAAGTTGCAAGTGCAAAGACATTTACTAAAAAGGCTGAGTTGGAAGCTGAATTAGAACTGCTCAACTATAAGAAGGAAGCAGCGGCCGCTACTGCAGAGGCTGATGCGCTTGAATATGACCAAAATGTTTGTGGTAGTAAAAAGTCTGATCTTCTTCTATCAAAAACTGTTTATGAACGAACTAATCGATATGTAGAACAGCAGGTACTTCAAGTAAAGATGGAAAATTACCGTCAGACGATAATATTGTACCATGTGATCCATTTGCAAATCAGACATCAGGCGATGCAGTCCATGAACATTCACATATGCCAACACCAAAACCGTCTCGCCCAAAATATGATGTGCCAAGTGTAAGTGCGGTTGTAATGATAAAGATATAAATATACAAGTTCAAGGACATGCATTGAATCCTAATGCACTTCAATTTCAACCTGACATACGCACATCAGAACGCACCTCAAATTCAACCTGACATAAGCACACATCAGAACGCACCTCAATTTCATCCTGATATAAGCACACATCAGAATATTGCTACAGATCTCACACGATTTCTTCTAAAGAAAGATTTGCTATTATCAAGATTAACAACGTACAGTGATAGACCTGAAATGTACGCTGTATGGAAGGCTAGTTTCAAAAACATATTAAGTGAACTTTCTGTTACAGCGATGGAAGAGTTAGATCTTATGGTGAAATGGTTAGGTCCTGAATCTACACGGCATGCAAACAGTATTAGAGCATCAAATATTCATGATCCAACGAAAGGATTACAACGTTTATGGGAACGCTTAGATGAACGTTACGGTTCTCCAGAGTCAGTTGAAGCGTCATTAATGGCCAAATTAAACAATTTCCCGAAATTAACACAGAAAGACAACAAAAAGCTATATGAGTTAGTAGACATTCTTTCTGAAATAGAATCCATTAAGGAAGATGTCAAGTATAATTCACTGTTAGCATATTTTGACTCCTCGTCCGGAGTTCTCCCTATACTAAATAAACTACCGTACAACATACAAGAAAAATGGACAAATAGAGCATCTCAGTATAAAAGAGAAAAACAAGTTACCTTTCCACCATTTACATTTTTTGTGAAGTTTATTCGCGAATTGAGCCAGATTAGAAACGACCCTAGTTTCGAGTATGATCAGACAAACCAACCTAAAAAAGCATACACAGCTGCCAAACCACCAGCATATAAGACAGCTATTTCAGTTCACAAAACGAAAGTTTCTAGTGACCTTGATTTACAAAAAACAATGTCTGTTACATAAAACCGGACATTCGTTAAACCAGTGTAGAGCATTCAAAGCAAAACCTTTCCAAGTACGTAAGACGTTTATCAATGATCATAAAATTTGTTACGGCTGTTGTGAATCGACAAAACATGTAAAACGAACATGAACTAACGCAATTAGGTGTAGATAATGTGGCAGTGACCGCCACCCTGGAGCATTACACATTAATCGCTCTATCGACTCGATAGATCAAAATAATAATGAAAGTTTGCCTGTCAACGGCGGGAGGAAAAATAGATACTAAGTGCACAGAAATTTGTGGGACATCTTTCCATGGAAGGTCATGCGCAAAAATTTTGCCAGTGAGAGTTTTTAGACCTGGACAACATGGAAAATATGATAATTTGAAACTTTACATCATATTAGACGACCAGAGTAATCGCTCATTTGCATCACCATTATTTTTCGACACATTTGGAGTGCATGGTACATTGGAAGAATATATGTTATCTTCATGCTCAGGTCGTGTGAAAATGTCAGGACGTAGAGCCAGTGGCTTTGTAGTTGAGTCATTAGATGGACAGGTTCAGTTGGAATTACCAACGTTAATAGAATGTAGTGATCTTCCGCATAACAGAGGAAATACCCACACGGATATTGCTATCAAACATAAACATTTGAAAGAAATGGCATATCAATTGTCTCCACTGGACCCAGATTGTGAAATTATGCTTCTCATTGGAAGAGACATGACAGAAGCACATCATGTTTTAGAACAAATTGTTGGACCTCGAAATGCTCCGTTCGCACAAAAACTTCCTCTAGGCTGGGTAGTTATAGGAAACATGTGCTTAGGCGGAATACATGCTCCTGGTGATGTTACTGCATATCTGACACATCTTGCACCAGATGGTCGAGCTTCGATCCTTCAACCATGTCCATACAATTATGACATTCATGAGTGTTTTGGCTGCGGTGTAGTGTTAACTTTGGAGTCTCGCAAAGAAAGACGATACAATTACAAGTGCAATTTTCGAACGCACTGTACAAGACGACAAACCTGGATTATCTATTGAAGATAGACAATTTTTGACATTAATGCAAACTAATCTCCAGAAGGACAAAGATGGTAACTGGTGTTCACCTTTACCTTTCCGCACTCCGAGACGACGTCTTCCAAACAACAGAGCAATGGCTTTGCATCGTGCTAAGTCATTGGAGAAAAGTTTTCATAGAGATACAGTAAAACAAGAACACATATTTACATTTATGCAGAAACTTTTTGACTGTAAACACGCAGAGTTGGCTCCTCCTCTAAAGAATAATGAAGAATGTTGGTACCTACCTGTGTTCGGGGTCTACCATCCCAAAAAACCAGACAAAGTAAGATGTGTATTCGACTCCTCTGCGAGTTATGACAATGTTTCTCTAAACAGTGTGATGCTCAGGGGACCTGATCTTACAAATAATTTGGTTGGCGTTCTCGTGCGGTTTCGAAAAGAAATAGTTGGTATTATGGCAGACATTCAACAGATGTTTTATTCATTCTCTGTAATCGAGGAACATAGGAATTATTTGCGATTTCTGTGGTATGAGGACAACAACATCGAGAAAGAATTAACAGAGTATCGCATGAGAGTACATGCATTTGGTAACAGTCCCTCTCCGCTATTGCGACATATGCACTCCAGAAAACAGCAGAGATTGCTCAGCAAACTTATGGAAAGGATGTTCACGACTTTGTCTGCCGAAATTTCTATGTGGATGATGCCTCACATCAGTCTGCAATGACAGTGAAGCAATTGATTTGTTAAATAGAACTACAGAATCTCTCAAGACATTTGGAAACTTGCGTCTACATAAGTTCTCGTCAAACAGCAGCATAGTAAGGGCTGCGATAAATCCTAATGATCTTGCTGAAAACTTAGAGAAGCGGAATCTTGATACGGACGATTTGCCATTACAAAGAAGCCTTGGTCTGTATTGGGACTTGCAGTCAGACACCTTTACTTTCAGAGTTTCGGACAGTGAAAAAGTGTTTACACGTAGGGGCGTCCTCTCAACGATCAATAGTATTTTTGATCCCCTTGGTTTTATTTCGCCAGTGACTATTCAGGGTAAAATTGTACTCGGAAGCTCATGACTGAATCAGTGAATTGGGATGAGCCGCTATCAGAAGAGTATCGACAAGAATGGGAAACATGGCGAACTTCTTTGACACACCTTGAAAATGTGAAGATCGGTAGAATGTATACGCCAATTTCAATTCGAGATGCTTTAAAAGTTGAATTACATACATTTTCAGATGCATCTGAGAAAGCGATTGCAGCAGTGGCATATTTAAAAGTTTTCACCATGATGGATCTTCTCATCTAGGTTTTGTGTTAGGAAAACGAAGTTAGCGCCGATAAGTGGAAATACTATACCTAGATTGGAGTTATGCGCCGCTGTTATGGCAGTTGAAATAGCAGAATTTGTAACTGACAATTTAGACCGAAAGATTGATACCGTTAAGTTCTACAGTGACAGTAGAGTTGTATTAGGTTACGTAACAAACCAATCGAGAAGATTTTATACGTATGTGGCTAATCGAGTACAGCGTATCCGAAAGAGCTCATCTCCAGAGCAATGGAATTTTGTGCCGACACAACTAAATCCAGCTGATCAAGGTACAAGGAGTATTGCGGCAGATAAAGTAAACAGTAGTCTGTGGATTCTTGGTCCCGAAGAATTCATCTCTAAATGTGAACATCAAGCAGCATATTCAGAAACTTTATATCCGTTGATTGAGCCTACTGATGACAAGGAATTGCGTCCATTGCAGCGGGTTAATGTTTTAAAAACATCTGTTGATTTTCAAACGGCTCTTGGATCGGAGCGCTTTGAGAGATTTTCAGAGTGGATAAGATTAGTAGAATCTATATCATTCTTAAAAAAGTTGCCAAGTATCGTCGGCAGCAGTGACTGGGGACACAAGGTCTAAGTCTGTTGAAACTTATAAAGAAGCTGAATTATTTATTATTAAAGTGGTTCAAAATGAAGTTTACCAAACAGAAATTGATAACATTAGACAAAGTTTGCGTCTTCCCAAAAATAGTACTCTTGTGTCATTAAATCCATTTCTTGATTCACGTGGTGTTCTGTGTGTCGGCGGAAGATTGAACAAGGCAAATATTGAACTGCATGAGAAAACCCTATCATTATCCCGGTAAGCATTACATTGCCAAGTTACTCATACGGCATTTTCATGAAACTGTTTGTCACCAGGGACGTCATTTTACCGAAGGAGCCATCAGAAAGGCAGGTTTTGGATAACCGGAGTGAAGCGTTTAATACAGTCATTCATCCATTCGATGCGTTAAATGTAGAAAATTGAGAGGTGTAGTTGAATTTCAGAAGATGTCCGATCTACCATCCGATCGACTTGAACCTGGTCCACCTTTTTCTAATGTTGGCATCGATGCCTTTGGTTGATTCTGAAGATTATAAATAGAATTGATTTTTAACATGTAAATACAGGTGATGTAATATATATACATCCACGAGACAGCCATCCAAAATAAAAAATAAATGTCTTGATTCTGATTGCATTACTAGTAAACCTTTATTATAATTTCTTGCTGTAAACCAATGATCTTGATGATTGATGAAATTAATTTTTGAAACTAGAGTGGCAATGCTCAAATATGTGCAATTTCGCAAGCAGAATCTATTTCTTTTATCATTGTTTTGACGATTTAATTTGTTGACAACTTCCATTTTGTTTTTCAATGATATGCCAAATGATGTGTTCTCTATATAATGTCATCAAGCTTGTCACATTTTAGCTCACCTGGCCGAAGGGCCAAGTGAGCTTTTCTCATCACTTGGCGTCCGTCGTCCGTCGTCGTCCGTCGTCGTTAACTTTACAAAATCTTCTCCTCTGAAACTACTGGGCCAAATTTAACCAAACTTGGCCACAATCATCATTGGGGTATCTAGTTTAAAATTGTGTCCGGTGACCTGCCAAACCAACCAAGATGGCCGCCATGGCTAAAAATAGAACATAGGGTAAAATGTATATTTTGGCTTATAACTCTGAAACCAAAGCATTTAGAGCAAATCTGACATGGGGTAAAATTGTTTATTAGGTCAAGATCTATCTGCCCTGAAATTTTCAGATGAATCGGAGAACCTGTTGTTGGGTTGCTGCCACTAAATTGGTAATTTTAAGAAAATTTTGAAGCTTTTGGTTATTATCTTGAATATTATTATAGATAGATATAAAATGTAAACAGCAATAATGTTCAGCAAAGTAAGATCTACAAATAAGTCAACTTGACCAAAATGGTCAGTTGACCCCTTAAGGAGTTATTGCCCTTTATAGTCAATTTTAACCATTTTTGTAAATTTTGTAATCTTTACAAAAATCTTCTCCTCTGAAACTACTGGGCCAAATTTAACCAAACTTGGCCACAATCATCATTGGGGTATCTAGTTTAAAAATTGTGTCCGTTGACCTGCCAAACCAACCAAAATGGCCGCCATGGCTAAAAATAGAACATAGGGTAAAATGTATATTTTGGTTTATAACTCTGAAACCAAAGCATTTAGAGCAAATCTGACATGGGGTAAAATTGTTTATTAGGTCAAGATCTATCTGCCCTGAAATTTTCAGATGAATCGGAGAACCTGTTGTTGGGTTGCTGCCACTAAATTGGTAATTTTAAGAAAATTTTGAAGCTTTTGGTTATTATCTTGAATATTATTATAGATAGAGATAAACTGTAAACAGCAATAATGTTCAGCAAAGTAAGATCTACAAATAAGTCAACTTGACCAAAATGGTCAGTTGACCCTTAAGGAGTTATTGCCCTTTATAGTCAATTTTAACCATTTTTGTAAATTTTGTAATCTTTACAAAATCTTCTCCTCTGAAACTACTGGGCCAAATTTAACCAAACTTGGCCACAATCATCATTGGGGTATCTAGTTTAAAATTGTGTCCAGTGACCTGCCAAACCAACCAAGATGGCCGCCATGGCTAAAAATAGAACATAGGGTAAAATGTATATTTTGGCTTATAACTCTGAAACCAAAGCATTTAGAGCAAATCTGACATGGGGTAAAATTGTTTATTAGGTCAAGATCTATCTGCCCTGAAATTTTCAGATGAATCGGAGAACCTGTTGTTGGGTTGCTGCCACTAAATTGGTAATTTTAAGAAAATTTTGAAGCTTTTGGTTATTATCTTGAATATTATTATAGATAGAGATAAACTGTAAACAGCAATAATGTTCAGCAAAGTAAGATCTACAAATAAGTCAACTTGACCAAAATGGTCAGTTGACCCTTAAGGAGTTATTGCCCTTTATAGTCAATTTTAACCATTTTTGTAAATTTTGTAATCTTTACAAAAATCTTCTCCTCTGAAACTACTAAGACAAAATTAACCAAACTTGTCCACAATCATCATTAGGGTATCTAGTTTAAAAAATGTGTCCGATGACCCCGCCCGCGAACCAAGATGGCCGACATGGTTAAAAAATAGTACATAGGGTAAAATGCAGTTTTTGGCTCATATCTCTGAAACCAAAGCATTTAGAGCAAATCTGACGAGGATAAAATTGTTCATTAGGTCAAGATCTATCTGCCCTTAAATTTTCAGACCAATCAGGCAACACGTTGTTGGGTTGCTGCCCCTGAATTAGTAATTTTAAGAAAATTTTGCAGCTTTTGGTTATTATCTTGAATATTATTATAGATAGAGATAAACTGTAAACAGCAATAATGTACATCAAAGTAAGATCTACAAATAAGTCAACATGACCAAAATTGTCAATTGACCCTGAAGGAGTTATTGCCCTTTATAGTCATTTTTACAATTTTCATAAATTTTGTAAATTTTGTAAATTTTACAAAATATTTTCCACTGTAACTACTGGGCCAAGTTCATTATAGATAGAGATAATTGGAAGCATCAAGAATGTTCAGTAAAGTAAGATCTACAAACACATCACCATCACCAAAACACAATTTTGTCATGAATCCATCTGTGTCCTTTGTTTAATATGCACATAGACCAAGGTGAGCGACACAGGCTCTTTAGAGCCTCTAGTTTTATGACATCACAATAAAAAGTTCAGAGTAAAGCAAGAAAATTTGACGTAATAATTAAAACTTGACCAATGAAGAACTGAGGTCAAACAAACCACACATTGATTATAAAAAAAAAATCAACTGTTAAGGAAAAGTATATACATGTATTGCCTAAAAATTTGAGAAAACAAGGATACTTCACATGTTCATATCTTTCATTTTTAAACATTTGTGTGTATTTTTAGAACACTTGGACAGTTGACAAAGAAGATCTTTCTCAGTTAGCAGCAGAAATTGCACAGTTGAAAGAAAATTTACCGAAAGCCCTGAACAAAAATGTCATCACAGCAACATCTAAGATAAATATCATTGAGGAAGGTAAACATCATCAACATTAATCACTTCACAGTTTTCAAAATCCACTGATTAGTTGTGATATTGCTATCTTTTCAGACCTATAATTGTCAACAAAAACTTGTGTTTTGGCTGCGGTAGTGTTAACTTTGGAGTCTCGCAAAGAAAGACGATACAATTACAAGTGCAATTTTCGAACGCACTGTACAAGACGACAAACCTGGATTATCTATTGAAGATAGACAATTTTTGACATTAATGCAAACTAATCTCCAGAAGGACAAAGATGGTAACTGGTGTTCACCTTTACCTTTCCGCACTCCGAGACGACGTCTTCCAAACAACAGAGCAATGGCTTTGCATCGTGCTAAGTCATTGGAGAAAAGTTTTCATAGAGATACAGTAAAACAAGAACACATATTTACATTTATGCAGAAACTTTTTGACTGTAAACACGCAGAGTTGGCTCCTCCTCTAAAGAATAATGAAGAATGTTGGTACCTACCTGTGTTCGGGTCTACCATCCCAAAAACCAGACAAAGTAAGATGTGTATTCGACTCCTCTGCGAGTTATGACAATGTTTCTCTAAACAGTGTGATGCTCAGGGACCTGATCTTACAAATAATTTGGTTGGCGTTCTCGTTTATTTCGAAAAGAAATAGTTGGTATTATGGCAGACATTCAACAGATGTTTTATTCATTCTCTGTCATCGAGGAACATAGGAATTATTTGCGATTTCTGTGGTATGAGGACAACAACATCGAGAAAGAATTAACAGAGTATCGCATGAGAGTACATGCATTTGGTAACAGTCCCTCTCCGCTATTGCGACATATGCACTCCAGAAAACAGTAGAGATTGCTCAGCAAACTTACGGTAAGGATGTTCAGGACTTTGTCTGCCGAAATTTCTATGTCGATGATGCCCTCACATCAGTGTGTAATGACAGTGAAGCAATTGATTTGTTAAATAGAACTACAGAAGCTCTCAAGACATTTGGAAACTTGCGTCTACATAAGTTCTCGCCAAACAGCAGCATAGTAAGGGCTGCGATAAATCCTAATGATCTTGCTGAAAACTTAGAGAAGCGGAATCTTGATACGGACGATTTGCCATTACAAAGAAGCCTTGGTCTGTATTGGGACTTGCAGTCGGACACCTTTACTTTCAGAGTTTCGGACAGTGAAAAAGTGTTTACACGTAGGGGCGTCCTCTCAACGATCAATAGTATTTTTGATCCCCTTGGTTTTATTTCGCCAGTGACTATTCAGGGTAAAATTGTACTCCGGAAGCTCATGACTGAATCAGTGAATTGGGATGAGCCGCTATCAGAAGAGTATCGACAAGAATGGGAAACATGGCGAACTTCTTTGACACACCTTGAAAATGTGAAGATCGGTAGAATGTATACGCCAATTTCAATTCGAGATGCTTTAAAGTTGAATTACATACATTTTCAGATGCATCTGAGAAAGCGATTGCAGCAGTGGCATATTTAAAAGTTTTTCACCATGATGGATCTTCTCATCTAGGTTTTGTGTTAGGAAAAACGAAGTTAGCGCCGATAAGTGGAAATACTATACCTAGATTGGAGTTATGCGCCGCTGTTATGGCAGTTGAAATAGCAGAATTTGTAACTGACAATTTAGACCGAAAGATTGATACCGTTAAGTTCTACAGTGACAGTAGAGTTGTATTAGGTTACGTAACAAACCAAACGAGAAGATTTTATACGTATGTGGCTAATCGAGTACAGCGTATCCGAAAGAGCTCATCTCCAGAGCAATGGAATTTTGTGCCGACACAACTAAATCCAGCTGATCAAGGGACAAGGAGTATTATGGCAGATAAAGTAAACAGTAGTCTGTGGATTCTTGGTCCCGAAGAATTCATCTCTAAATGTGAACATCAAGCAGCATATTCAGAAACTTTATATCCGTTGATTGAGCCTACTGATGACAAGGAATTGCGTCCATTGCAGCGGGTTAATGTTTTAAAAACATCTGTTGATTTTCAAACGGCTCTTGGATCGGAGCGCTTTGAGAGATTTTCAGAGTGGATAAGATTAGTAGAATCTATATCATTCTTAAAAAAAGTTGCCAAGTATCGTACGGCAGCAGTGACTGGGGACACAAGGTCTAAGTCTGTTGAAACTTATAAAGAAGCTGAATTATTTATTATTAAAGTGGTTCAAAATGAAGTTTACCAAACAGAAATTGATAACATTAGACAAAGTTTGCGTCTTCCCAAAATAGTACTCTTGTGTCATTAAATCCATTTCTTGATTCACGTGGTGTTCTGTGTGTCGCGGAAGATTGAACAAGGCAAATATTGAACTGCATGAGAAAAACCCTATCATTATCCCGGTAAGCATTACATTGCCAAGTTACTCATACGGCATTTTCATGAAACTGTTTGTCACCAGGGACGTCATTTTACCGAAGGAGCCATCAGAAAGGCAGGTTTTTGGATAACCGGAGTGAAGCGTTTAATACAGTCATTCATCCATTCGTGCGTTAAATGTAGAAAATTGAGAGGTGTAGTTGAATTTCAGAAGATGTCCGATCTACCATCCGATCGACTTGAACCTGGTCCACCTTTTTCTAATGTTGGCATCGATGCCTTTGGTCCTTGGAATGTAGTGACTCGAAAAACCATGGAGGCAGCGCACAGTCTAAGCGGTGGGCAATATTATTTACTTGTCTCACAACTCGTGCAGTACACATCGAATTGGTAGAAGAGATGTCGTCCTCGGCATTCATAAATGCTCTTAGAAGATTTGTGGCGATTCGTGGGAAAGTGAAAGTGTTTAGATCAGATCGCGGAACAAACTTTGTTGGTTCCACAGAAAATTTGAAAATTGATACAGTCAACGTAGAAAATGGTCCAGTAAAAGACTTCATATATAAATCAGGCACAGTGTGGATTTTAACCTCCTCACTCCTCTCACATGGGAGGAGTGTGGGAGAGGATGATAGGAATTTCTCGCCGGATATTAGACTCTATGCTGTCATCAGTGAATGGAAAAAATCTTACGCATGATGTTCTTGTGACCTTTATGGCAGAAGTTTCTGCGATTATAAATAACAGACCTCTTGTTCGATATCTTCAGACCCCGACTCGATTATTCTGTCTCCAGAACAATTATAGATGAATAATTTTAAAAGCCACCTACTCTTAAAGCGGAATGGAGGAGAGTTCAAATGTTATCTAATATGTTTTGGGTTAGATGGCGAGAAGAATATATTCAGACACTTCAGACTAGGCGGAAATGGCAGGAAAATAGACCTAATATTCGAACAGGTGATGTCGTTCTGTTAAGAGACAAAGCTGTGTGTAGAAATCAGTGGCCACATGGATTAGTGGAAGAATCTTTAAGCAGTTCTGATGGTATTGTCCGCAAAGTCCGTGTGCGCATAATCAGAGAAGGAAAACCGGTTGTATATACCGTCCAGTCACAGAACTTGTACTATTAGTCTCAGAGTAAAACACTTGTTATTGACTTATGTTAATTGATTGATAGTCATGACAATAATGAACAGTTGGGTATTTTGATGACCTTTGATATTGAAATGTATATATGTTATTTTTGAAAATCAAACTTAGCACCATACATTTGACTTAATTTTGCTTTTTTTGAGAAACAGGTCTTATTTGTATCTAAGTTTTAATTGATAATATAGTCAAACATTCATTCTAAATAATCTATTTTGCCAATTCCATAATTGACCCTGTAATTAGATATCTATTTGTATGAGCTGTTTAGGAGAGACAATTGATACATTTTCATTGACAACAAAGAGATAGCAGAAACTGCAAATTTATTTGTGCATAATGTGACTGTAATCTTTCAGTTTTTTCAAATCTTTTAGTAATATCCAATCTTGTGTTAAGCTAATATAAAAACTTTCGATATCAATGGTATGACAATTTAGAACTTTTGTACTTCGAAGCAGACCTATAATGAACGTTCGAAAGGCAGCCATTTTGATTTGATGAAGCCAAAACGTTACAGAAAATTAACCGTTTCACGATAAAAAATGAAAGGATACACGTAAACTTACTTTTAGAATGATTTTATTAAATTTCCAAGCGAGCAGCACCAACACAAATATCCATTTTGATCTCCGGCGTTGTTCAATTGTGACGTTAGTCACGTGCAGCCCATGTTTTATTGGAATTAGAACATGGCTTTGTTTCTAAAGCGAAAGAAGAACGTAATATTAGAATTGTTATTAAATATTGGTTAAAACACCTATATTACTTTCAATTTATCATACTTTGCAGAAGCCCATTTTGTTCAGGATAAAACCAGTCTACAATTTGCAAAGAGAAACAACTTGTTTTAAAAATGTGTAATAACAGATTCAAATAGGCAACTGGCCAATATAGACTATTACCATCACAATTGTGTCATAGGTGAATGACATTACAAATAAAATACAGGAAATAACAAAGGTATGCTAGGAACAGTTTCTCATCTCAAAATGAAGAAGGAATACATTACTATCATACATTTGTTGAATTCTTAGCTCTTAGACCAGTTGCATATTTTTTTATAACCAAAGTGGTGTGCTTGATCTCAGTTCTTCATTTGTCAATATTCAATTATGATGTCAAATGTTCTTGTTTTCTACTGATTTCCCTATTGTGTTGTCTGGGACCTCGTTGGCCAAGTGGTCTAAGTAGTCCAACTACTGTATCACTAGCCTGTAAGTTCCAATCCTGCACATGGCAGGTGCGCTCAACTCCATTTTAATTGACAGCTTGGATTGTCAGTTTTCCTGCCATAAGTCGTGGTTCTCTCCTGGCACTCCGCCTTCCTCCACCAATAAGAACTGACTGCCATGAAATAGCACAAAAGTGCTGAAAGTGGTGTTGATTTTAACATGATTCAATCAAACAATAAATACTGTGTTGTCATGAAAAAGGCTACCATGCCTGATTGATACAAAGAATGAGGACATTGAGGCATTTTACTGCAGGAGGATTTTGAAAACAGTTGTGTACAAAATCGATAATACATTTTTGCAGAATAAAAATAAGCATGCATATCAACAGATGAATCAATCTGCAAAATAATCCTCCTGACCCCCTAGAATATCAAATGATCGTCACAACCTTGCAATTTTATACAAGATTTGATTTTGTTTTTCTTTCAGAATTACAGAACACTAAGAAACTTGCAGAATCCAAACAGTTAGAAGCTTCTCAGTGGAAAGCTCGATGTGAAGTGGCAACAGCGGACTGTCAAAAAGAAAAAGAGGTTGGTATCTTTCTTATCTGCCAACACTGAATTAAAATTTTTATTCAGTTATATAAAATATGACTTTAGGTAGCTTGTCGTTTGTAACTGTAGAACTGTACCTTTTTGCCAAAGTTCTGTTATCACAGCAATATTTTTCATTAAAAGGATAACAATAATTACCAAAAAAAGTTTAAACGTACAACAGACCACAGCAACCACCAACACATGGTTCAAATAGCTTGACTTGGTACAGGCACAAAATGTGGTGGGTTTAATACAGTTTTGAGCACACATTCTTCATAAATTCATTTTGAAAGTAATGTAAGGTCAGAAACAGGTATGACAATAGCACATCATAATGTCATATTTTTTCTCACCAAATTGATATGTTTTCCATTGTGATTGATAAGAAATGAACGAGAAAGATGTATGGTTATTACATGTTCTTTATCTATAACACCAAACAGACGAAGGACAGATGGAAAATGATGGAATCATCTTCCTTTAAGTTCCTTAACTGAATATTGAGTATTGTTATAAATGTTTATGCTACAAATACACTACCTCTTTATTAAAATGTAGACATATTCATTCAAAGTGATCTATATGGAACTATGAAATCAGGCAGTTGACTCATAAATGAAACTATTATTAAACTTTTGATATATAATTTTGTTGACAGGAGAACATAAAATTGAAATGTGAAGTTCAGGAGCTTACACAGCAGTTATCTCAACAGTCTGATTATTGCTCCAGCCTAGGCTCAGCATGTTGTACCCTACTGTGGAGAGTTTCAAGGAATGAAGAGAGTATACAGTCAATACTTGTTGGGGTAAAGACTTAATTGTGGTTACCAAGGACGAAGGAGGAACAGCTGATTATTTTTTTAATGAGAACTTTTTGGCCCCTTGAACTTGAAAATAAAAAAGACATGTATTAAAAATATACCAAAATGACAAATTCTGTCAGATGTTCATTTGACATTAATCTGTCAGATATCAGTTTTAACATTTTTGAGTTTTGTTTTACATATTATCTTTAGGTCTTAAGACTTCTTGTAGTAATGCAAACTGCCAAAACTGCCAAAACAGCCTCACTTTGGGAACTTTTCATTCATGTTTAGATATGAGCCAAGGCCTTACTCAAAAAGATATTTTGACAAAAGATATCTCATACAAGGTGTTAGTAAAATATCTTTTTTGGTAAAACCTTGGCTCATGTTTATGGCATCATAATGAGCGACAACACAAGTGACACTTCTGCTTGCAAGTGAACATCCTATATATTTATTAACATAATTTTCAAAATTTTGAAAGGCTTCAAAAACATACCATTTTATGCAGTTTCAGGGGCTATATAATGACTCTCACCATACCTCCTCCTTTAGCTTTATACTGGTTGGTTTACTGGTTACATGAAGTTGATTCCACAATGGACTGCTTCTTTCCCACAAATACGCAGACTCAGTTTAAGTGAAGTATTAGATTTATAATGGTAAAATTTGACATGGATTAACCAGACACATACAACACTTGAAAGTGATGCATACATATTTAACCAGAATGAAATATTGATCTAACTAGAAACAAAGGTTTAGATATATGTTTCATCTTATTAAGGAGATATACCTATTTTTAAAAAATGTATTGGAAGTGAATCTTGTACAGTTTTCTCCAATGTACATGAATATGAGATTTTTTGTATATAAAAACCTGCTCTGTATAATATGAACTTTACTTTAGTAGTGGACCAGGAAAAGTAATTGTGAGAGGTGACAACTGTCAGGGTTGTTGCCCTCTTAGCTCATCCCTAAAACAGCCATTTTTCCTTTTTGTAAATAAGTTTTTAAAAAGCATGCTCTGTTGCATAACTCTTAAGATCATAATAATATCAATTGACTAATTTTGAATCAAGGTTTTTTTGTATGTCATTTTTCTTGTATGATGATTTCTATTTCCAGACTAAGATTGATGAGTTTCTGTGTCTGGTTTCCAACACTCTAGAAAGTTATTTATCAGCCTACAAAGAAGAGTGGCCACAGGATACCAGTGAAGAACAGAGCTTTATATTAGCTCTTTGTGGAATCATAACAAGTAAGTTAATTATTTGGCAAAAATTTAATTTAGATTGGTTTATTCTGTATTCTTAAAATTAAAAAAGATAACACTGCCTAAAATGATTTTTTAATTAAAACAAAATACTTTTCTGTGACTTAAATACTATTGATAATACAATACATTTTTAATTTTCCATGAAATACGCCATTAAATTTCAAAATTGGAAAATCACCCAATTTCAATTGTTTCAAGATGATGACTATTTTAGATTGTTTTTATACAAGCCTTTGATTTTCGAAAATGATTAACTTCCATAAAAGACACTTTGAAGCTGCTGTGTTTCCACAGTTATGTCCCTTGAGTTATTGGACATAAGGAAAATCCATCGTTTTTAGTTGCTTAATCAAGGACTAAATTTTTACACCAAATGTTATATTTAAAAATGTCATTGAATTTTAACATCGCATTTATTCCCTCTAACAGATGTACTGGTAATCCTTAGTTAAAGTTCACAAAATGTATGTTTTTTGTTCAAAAATCAATGTTATGAAATACTTTTCAATTTCTGTTTTATTATCAAATATGTGCTGTTCTTAAAAAGGATTATAATTCTTCAAAATGTTGCACTTATTAGATTTTCTACAAGAACATTAATCACATGTATTTATAGGTAATGCAATATTTGGAGAACACCTGTTGGCTATTGCAAATTTTCAATTGTCATTTTGATATCTTTGGATATAAACTGTATAAATGAACTGTAAAATGATAACTAGGTTGAATAACAGCCAGATAGTTACATTTTATAAAACTATAATATGCCCCCACCTCCAGCATTATCACGAAATAAAGGGTCAACCCGAACAAATTGCTAACTCAATCTCTAAGTATTTGTTTTGTTTGGTTGTTGTCTCAATGATGATTATCAAATATCTCTTTTTTTATATGCTAATAACTTAGTATACAAACTTGCATACAAATAAACTTTGGACTACTTATTGGCGTAATATGTATATTCAAATTCCTGCACTGAGGAAGAGACAAAAAAATGTTGGGCAAAATTTCATTTTTCTTCTCTTTGTTTTGCTTCATAAGACATAGCTGCATCAGCTCTTGGCAGAGATTTCTTGGTGACTAATCAGTATGGTAGACAGTTAATAGACACATATCTCAAAGTACTATCAGAAGCTCCGAATGGAAAAGCTGCTAAGTTGAAAAAGTAAGGATGTCAGAAATAAATATAAAATATTCATTAAATTTTATAAAGTCATAGCTTTCAAAAAGCTACTAAAGAGTGTTATAGAAAATGATAATCTTTTATTCATATACATATAAATACAAAGTGTAGTTGCCCCCACTATAGGTATTAAAGATGTTCTTCTTTTACTCTCTTACTATCATGTGTGAGCTATTGTTGTCACTTGGAATCAGGTATTTATTGTTTTACATTTTCTAAAAACTTTCTCCTTTGAAACAACAATGAGTACTTTATCAACCAAACATTGCTTTAATCATTTTCAAGAGATCTGTTTTGAAGCTTTATATATTTTATATGAATTAAAAAGATCACCATGACTAAAAATAAAAAATATGGGGGAAAAAATAAAAGACCAATTGCAACTAATCTTTGAGGAAAAAGAATATTTTGGATTAAGCCAAGGAGACAGCAACCCAATGACAGAGAAAAACCAAGCAATATGTGTACTTTTACAATTCTTATGGAATCATTGTTTACCCCTACACCATTTTTTATTAATATGTACAAATTGATTCATAAAATTATATACATCAAATTTGTGAAAAGGGAATAATGTTTTTTTTTTATATATTTCAGTTTAATTCTGATGTCTTTATACAATATAAGTATTAATCAGAAGGGAATTAAGTACATCTGTACCAAGAAAGGATTGTTGGCCTTGTTGTCCTGGATTTTACAAGGTGTGTTTAGCTTAGTTATTGAATGAGGTCAAGCAAAAATGCTTCCATGAAATGAATTTTTATGAAGATAAATATTTAATTCAAAGAAGAAAAGATTACCAATCTGACTACAAGTATGAGGTTTAAGTGATAGATTTATTTAGATTTAATTTATGTGGCAGCTTAAACTGCAAAAAGAATGGAATTAAAATGAATAAGATTTGATAAAATAAAGGACTGTCAAGCAAATGTGTATCATACATTTTCTCTCCCCCACCCCTCATAGCAAAATTTAATTTTGTCTTCTCAAAATATGAAATACACAGTTTCTAAGTTTGCAACTTCAGTATTTCTTCTTGCAAAAGAGTTTTCATTAGATAAGAGTTTCCATTTACATCACTCAATATTTTTTTATTGTATTGTTATTTGCTCAAATTTAAAGACCAAAGCTGTGTGAAAACATACAAAATTTAACTGTAATCAAATTTTCAATTTTCAAACTATAAAGGAACTAGATGTGTCGGAACGACACGAATGGCCCGTCTCAAAATGTTGAAAAATCTGCAATTTCAACAACACATGTGGACACAAGCATGCATGGATAGTATCAAGCTCTCAAGACCAATACTAGTTTGATGAAAAATTTCCTTGATCAAAGAGTAATTAAATTTCAAACTATCAGCAAACAGGAAGTGGATGTACTGCAGATCTAACAAGATGTGTTGAAACGACATGAAAATCAGCATAGCGGAACGAAACATAAACTTGATCTGTAACTCATCATGGTAGTCTCACATATCAAAAATCAGCACAAAATCTGAAGGCGTATAGAAAAAAGTCTGTATAACTGTGATTTTCAACAATTTTCAAAGCTCTAAATCCTTAATTTCGTCAAAAATTAGCGGAGCGGAACGAAACTTAAACTTGATCTGTAACTCATCATGGTTAACTCACATACCAAAAATCAGCCCAATATCTGAAGGCGTTTAGAAAAAAAGTCTGTATAACTGTGATTTTCAACAATTTATCAAAGTCCAAAGCCCGTAATTTCGGCAAAAATTAGCGGAGCGGAGCGGAACGAAACTTAAACTTGATCTGTAACTCATCATGGTTAACTCATATACCAAAAATTAGCCCAATACCTGAAGGCATTTTGAAAAAAGGTCCGTATAAAAGAGGGACGAAAGATACCAGAGGGATAGTCAAACTCATAGATCAAAAACAAACTGACAACGCCATGGCCAAAAATAAAAAGACAAACAGACAAATAATAGTACAGATGACACAACATAGAAAACTAAAGACTAAGCAACATGAACCCCACCAAAAACTGGGGGTGATCTAACTGTGATTTTCAACAATTTTTTCAAAGTCCAAAGCCCGTAATTTCGGCAAAAATTAGCGGTGCGGAACAAAACTCAAACTTCATCTGTAACTCATCATGGTTAACTTACATACCAAAGATCAGCCCAATATCTGAAGGCGTTTAGAAAAAAATGCCATATAAAAGTTTGTTGGGGAATGACGGAATGACGGAATGACAGAATGACGGAATGACGGACAAGGGTAAAACTATATGGCCCTGACAACTTTGTTGCGGGGCCATAAAAATTTTATAAAGAGCCCCAAAAATGACTAGTGTAAAACCATTCAAACAGAAAAAACCAACGGTCTAATCTATATAAAAAAAAAGAAACAAGAAACACTTATGAACCACATCAACAAACGACAACCACTGAACATCAGGTTCCTGACTTAGGACAGGTGCAAACAAATGCAGCAAGTTTAAACGTTTGAATAGGCGCCAACCTTCACCCTAACCTGAAACAATAGTGTAACATCACAACATAGAAAGAGTTTGTATATTGAAAAATGCTTTATTGTTGAAATTTTATTTTTGTAAGCAAAACAAAAAAATTAAACCATTTGTAATCTTTTTCACTTTAATATTCAAAAGAATTGTGCAGGGATTTATTGGCAGAAAACAATTTTTGATCATCTTATGAATCATCATTATAAAAGAAGAACTTATTTTAAAACCATTATTCTTTAAAAACGAAATTATAACTGAATAAAATTATACTTCTAAATAATAATTTAATTGATTTAGATATCTGCAATAATTTCCAAATATTTGAATTCAATTATAACTTCTTAATTTAAGCCATTTTGAAAATAACAAATCATCACCAAGTTTCCTATTAAAATATTTATTCAGTTTTGCTATATGCAAACTGTTTATGAAATATTTCAGAAATATTTTCAAATATGAAAATTACAATAAATCAGTTCATCATTTAGATATTTACTTGATAAACAAACAAACAGATCATGAAAAAATATAAGAGTAAAATGTTATTCTGCACTATTTGAATTTAATAGATGAGAAGATTGTGGATAACAGAATTAACTCCCTTAGACTGATCCAATCCATTATATGTGAAGATGTGAATATCAGTCTGATACATGAATTAGAAGAAGCTGTAAGTCTACTTTAAATCATATAGGATTCATTATGTTAAATCCATATCTTAATATTGACAAATATGTGTCTGTTTTCTAAAAAAGTATCAATAGTGGATCTCTATCCATGTATGGATAATTAAAACACAAACTTTATAAATATTTATGTGTTGCCAAGATCGTATGAATTATTCTCATACTTCTATTAAAAGTTTCTAAAACACTGAGAAACAATTTTATGCTTTATATTGTAGTTACCTAACCAAATGTTTGAAGAGTTACTACAAGAGAAGAACAGAGATATAAAAGAACTTGCTTTGGAGATACTTTCTGATATCCAGCAACATAAAACACATGAACAATGAATGATATATGCATTTGGCTATTTATCATGCTGATTGATATGTTTGTTGTAATAGATCTTTTGAACATTGAAAATTCTTTTATTTGGCCATAAATACTTTCTGCTGTGTATATTACCTTGAAGTTCATGTATGAAAGGTTGTTTTTCAAGTAAAATTTCTGTATTAATGAGATATAGAGCTAAAAATTTGTGGGTATTTTTATATTTTGATAAAAGTTATCAATATATAGATATAGGAAGATGTGGTTTGAGTGCCAATGAGACAACTCTCCATCCAAATAACAATTTATAAAAGTAAACCATTATAGGTCAATGTACGGCCTTCAATATGTCCACTTTGGTGACATACACTTTTTGCAGAACATACAAATTTTCCATATGCAGTCATCTTCAAACATGACTTTTATTCTCAGAGTGTATTTTTTTTGTATTTGCACCCCAAAAAAAAGATGATTTTTGTACAAAAATGAAGACACTACATAAGCAAAGGCCGTTGTTTAAAAATTGTTCATGTTTAAAAAAATAAACACAATGTCTAACGTCACGGTACCCAAATTGCACCTATTCAACATAAACAGCTGAGAAATTCTTAAAAGTTTTCTTTGAGACTAAACAATTTGTATTTTAGTTGTTTGACATTATACACGTCTTACAAAGTAGGTGAATATATTCAAATATACACTAAACGTTCACAGTTTATATCAACAGATGAAGCTTTCACTGGAGAAGAAAAATGTACGAAATCGCCGCCATGCGACGTTCACAAAAAGTCATCTTTTAAAAATGAACAAAAAAAATATGTTACAAGCATCCCTTTTAAAATAAATGAATAGTGAGCATGTACTAATGTCAAATTGTTCTAAATATTTGAAAAAATAAAACAAAACATCTGTTATTTGATTTTTTATGATGTGAATTTAAGCATGGATGCAATTTGGGTACTCCTCATTACGGAATCATGGATAGTTTGGAGGTCGATTCAAACCCATTTTTCTATGACTCAATAGGGATTAAAAATCAAATTGGTGTACCTATATAATAAAGAAGAATACGGCTACAAAATAAACACAGAATGGAAATTCTTGTCTCTATCATAATAAAACTTAGATGAAAAAACTGTCAAAATCGGTGCAATTTGGGTACCGTCACGCTATATTTATTTATTGCATAGCTGAATAATATATTATTAGTTTTAAGAAAACAAATGCACCCAAGGTAGCTTGCCCCTTGAAATCAAATTCCATATTGGTCACTTTCTGGATTACATCTATCCTCTTTAACTACAGTTTACATTGACTGATTGAATTTTAGTCACATGACGTCCAGTTCAAGCTGGTTGTGTACACAACTGAAAAACTGATCATGTCGGAAGGGTCCCTCTTGTACAGTTTTGAGTGAGACACAGACAGAGATCATTAATTCTGATACAAACCAAGCCATGAATTAAATATTTGGTATTCAATATCATCATAAATTTTGGCACCAAGTAAAAATTCAAGATATGTTCTATATATATCATGTAAATATTGAGGTTCATTAAAATTCTAGCTGACTTTACTTTTTTATGTAATATGGTAGCCGTGGTCAATGGACAATTTTGGACTTAGAGAAACAACTTGGAATAGCATATATTATACTTATATAACTTTGAAAATTTATTTATTTGGCTATAAATACTTTCTACTGTGGTTACATTTTAGTAATTATTCTAAATTAACCAGTCTTTGATGACAAATTATTTATAGGGAAGCAGCAAATTCAAAAAAAAAAACAAAAAAAAACAGGCTATTTCAAACCCCTTAAAAAGTCATTGAAAATCAAAAGATAATGTTGAATATCATGAATTATATAAAAATAAGGAGGCTATTAAAGGCCCTGAATGTTAAACAATTGAAATGAGAAAACCAATGGCCTAATTTATGACAAAACAATAAATGAAAAACAAATGTAACAGACAGCAACCATCAACAAGCACAAACATAGAAGATGAAATACAAGAAATACAAGATCCTGACTTTGGAGAGGCACAAGAAGATTTGTAGTTAGATTTAACTGCTTTTGCACTCATAAAAATCCATGCTGACGGTGAGAAATAGCAAACTTAAAGTATCATGAAATGAGTTAAAAGATACATGATATACAGAAACTTTTGAAGGAATAGTCTTAGTCAAACAGCAATTTTTAATTGCACAACTCTTTTAACATGCTAGTGGATGGATACCCCATATCCTTTGTTTTTCTATTAGTACATGAAAACTTACCTGAATGTTTGGAGAGCTAGGTATTGTAGACTGGAAACACAAACTCCTTAACCGTCATGACAATTCAGCTCTTATTTGAAAGTTGAAAATCCCAAAATCTTGATATAAAAAGAATTAGTTGGCAAGCAGATCTTTACTTTAAAGTGATGATTGTGTGAAGTATAATTAGCTTTGAAGAGTTCTTTGAAAAATTTCACATCTTTCCCCAAAATAGAACATTTCTTATGTTATGGAAATATGTATTGGTACGAAAGAAATTAATAGGTTAAAGGTTTAACTAATCTGGTATTAAATAGCATCATCAAGACTACCTTAAAACTGCCTACAGGACTTAATTGTGGTAAAACCAGTACAAAAAAACAAACAAACTGATAACTCAAAGTCAGTGGCGGATCCAGAGGGGGGGTTCCGGGGGTTGGAACCCCCCCTTCTTTTGGACGATCAATGCATTTGAATGGGGACATATAGTTGGAACCCCCCCTTTTTAAAATGGCTGGATCCGCCCCTGAAAGTGCTGTAAGATTATCATTACAAGGAGAAAAATTTACACAAACTGTAATTGACTGGAACCAATAACAAGCCCAGAGTATTTTATATTGGCCATCCACTAATAGTGGAAGATGCATAAGCTTCATTTCCCATATATATATATAGATCACATACAGATCACATGCATTATGAAAAACATGACCAGAACCATAAACGAGTTACAATAACCATAATTTTTGTAGCTATATACTCATTCTTAAACATCTAGACATTTATTAATGTATCAAGCCTTTTGTTGATTATTGCATTAGACAACAACAACAACACCCCCTTTTACATCTATAGTTTTCAGGTGTATATGGATTATCAGCTTTTAAAAAGGGACAAGATATAATTGATATTTTCTCAAGCAGAATACATGTAAACTCGAAAGAATTAGTATAATTAATTTATTAAAAGGGCACATGTTATTAGAGTTCCGTTTAAAAACTTATTATAAGTTAGAATTCATTCTTCCATACAAAATTGGAAATATAAACCGTTCAGTTTGTTTACTAGTCATCTGGGACCAATAGAAAACTCAATTAGTCCCAGGTTTCATTCAATATGTTTTTAAAACTTCTTGGCAATATAGCGTGCAATAAAATATGAAAAGAACCTGTAATCACGATGGGAAAACTAATTAATTCTGAATCGATTAGTGCTCGCTGTTAAATTGATATTTTCAACATAAGCAATCAAGAAGAATATTTTGGAATAAAATAATGCATGAATACCACATTATTGTGGTCATTAAACTTGAAATTCGAAAATGTCACCAATATAGAGCTTTAAAAAAGTAACGGAAGATACCAAAATGGACAATCAATCTTAACGTTTCTCGTTTTTTATATAGATTAGACCGTTTGTTTTCCTGTTTGAATTGTTTTACACTAGTCATTTTGGGGCCCTTTATAGCTTGCTGTTCAGTGTGAGCCAAGGCTCCGTGTTGAAGGCCGTACTTTGACCTATAATTGTTAACTTTTTATACATTGTGACTTGGATGGAGAGTTGTCTCATTGGCACTCATACCACATCTTCTTATTTATATTAACCATAAGTCAAAGAACGACAAAAAAATACCATGACTAGAAGTCAAAGAACGACGGAAAACACCACGACAAAAAGTAACAAGCGACAGAAAACACCATGATCATAAGTCACAGAACGACAGAAAAAACCATGACCATAAGTCACAACGACAAAATACCATGACCATAAGTCACAGAACGACAGAAACACCATGACCATAAGTCACAACGACAGAAAACACCATGACAAAAGTCACAGAACGACAGAAAACACCACGAATAAAAGTAACAGAACGACAAAACACCATGACCTTTAGTCACAACGACACAACACCATAACCATAAGTCACAACAGAAATCACCATGACATTAAGTCACAGAACGACGGAAAATACCATGACCATAAGTCACAACGACAAAACACCATGACCATAAATCACAGAAAAACAGAAAACACCATGACCATAAGTCACAGAACGACAGAAAACACCATGACCATAAGTCACAAAACGACAGAAACACCATGACCAAAAGTCACAGAACGATAGAAAATACCATGACCATAAGTCACAAAACGGCATGAAACACCATGACCAAAAGTCACAGAACGACAGAAAACACCATGACCATAAGTCACAGAAAAACAGAAAACATCATGACCATAAGTCACAGAACGACAGAAAACACCACGAATAAAAGTCACAGAAGGACAAAACAACATGTCAATATAAGTCACAACGACAAAACACCATGACATTAAGTCACAGAACGACGGAAAATACCATGACCATAAGTCACAACGACAAAACACCATGACCATAAATCACAGAAAAACAGAAAACACCATGACCATAAGTCACAACGACAAAATACCACGATCATGAGTCACAACGACAAAACACCATAACCATAAGTCACAACGGCAAAACACCATGACCAAAAGTCACCAAACTACAGAAAATACCATGACCATAAGTCACAGAAAAACAGAAAACATCATGACCATAAGTCACAGAACGACAGAAAACACCACGAATAAAAGTCACAGAAGGACAAAACAACATGTCAATATAAGTCACAACGACAAAACACCATGACCATAAGTCACAGAACGACAGAAAACACCATGACCATAAGTCACAGAACGACAGAAAACACCATGACCATAAGTCACAGAACGACAGAAAATACCATGAGCATAAGTCACAGAAATACAGAAAACACCATGACCATAAGTCACAGAACGACAGAAAACACCATGAATAAAAGTCACAGAACGACAAAACACCATGACCATAAGTGACAGAACGACAGAAAACAAAATGAATAAAAGTCAAAGAACGACAAAAAACTATGACCACAAGTCACAACGACAAAACACTATGGCCATAAGTCACAGAACGACAGAAAACACCACGACCAAAAGTCACAGAACGACAGGAAACATCTTAACCAAAAATCACTGAACCTCAGAAAACACCATGACCATAAGTCAGAGAACGACAGAAAATAAAATGAATAAAAGTCAAAGAACGACAAATTACTATGACCACAAGTCACAACGACAAAACACTATGACCATAAGTCACAGAACGACAGAAAACACCACGACCAAAACATTAAGGATACTTATGGCATGTCATCATAATATGAGATGAAATAGAAGAAATACAGGATCCTGACTTTGGAGAGGCACAAGAAGATTTGTAGTTAGATTTAACTGCTTTTGCACTCATAAAAATCCATGCTGACGGTGAGAAAACAAAAATTCAACGGTGGCATATCAAGATTTTCAAAAATTTGTTCAACTGTTGTGGCCTTTTACGTATGAAGGTAAAACCCCAATTATAATAGTATTAGTCATTGGTCAGTTCTGCACTTGTATTTTAATGCCTATGAATAGGATCGACATTTTAACATTTCGAATTATGATTCAAATTTTTTTTTTTCACATTCTGAAATAAAGAGGAATGGTCCTCCCTTTTTCTATATATCATTTTTGGGGGATTTAATTTTTTCAGTAAATATTGTTTAATCTTTTAACTGATTTTCACTTATTTAATGCGCTATTTACCCTAACAGTAGCCTATATATGCCCCCTGTATTCTTATTTTTCACGAATAGAGGGACATCATATATATATAATCCACTGTTATTGTAATATCGTAATTCACTGCATATTGAAAAAGAAATCATGCGCATTCAGAATCTAAACTCTTTTGCAAACATACATTTCAGAGTTTTTTTTTCTCATATTAATGTTCTTACTTAGCATGATACAATTTCGCGAAATCAACATAGTTTTTAAGTTTTCGATAAGCCGGTCTGTTCATTGGAAAACTTTCCATATAAAAATATTATCTTTGAATAAATTTAACTATTTATAACAGGATATACAAATTACAGGAAAACTTTTTTTACGAAAATATTATTATCCGTTAAAAGATTCTAACAGTTTTTAATTAGGTCGTAACGATATTTGCACATATATGCGGTCTTTTCGATGTACAATGAATTCGCATTAAATGTCGAGACGCTGGAGAGGAAATTCACAGGGCGCTATTTAAATAATAGATTTAAGAACAATTTTGCCTAAGGGAGTTTCAATATCCAAGTTTCTATGTCTAGTTCCCAGGTTTCCTTATCGATTGTTGTCCATACTTCATTGTACCAGTGGGTTTATCTTCCGTTATCTTTCCATTAGACAAGAAAAGATATCTAGGAAAATCACCAATGTAAAACAACACACCAAGATACACCACATCACTAATCCTACTTCAAAGCAATTAAAAAAGAAACAAAGAAAAAAATGATGAAAAGCATTTCCCCAAAAATGTATTGCTGCACAACCTATCTAGAATCGAGGAGAATTTCATTCTTTTTTAGCCCGTATGTAGATGGTTTTTTTTTGTTGGGTTATGTTGTTGACGTTGATTCAACAACTCTTTTTATTATCTTTATTTTTTTTAATCAGAAAAGTCAAACAGACTATAGTGAATCGCATGAACGACATACGTTCATGGTCTCAATTGCAAGAGTATAATATACTAGTAAATGAACCAAAATGAATGGAACACTTGCAAGTGGTTTACGCTTATACAGTATGCATGCCCTTATTAAATATTTTAAAATAAAATCATAGTCTCCTGTCAATTATTTCAATAGTTTATGCTTTAAAATCTTTTTTTCTTAAATTTACTCCTCTGTTTTTCTTTCTTGTGTACATGTGATATACTATATTCTGTTTCTGTTTTCCGTTTCCGTTCCGTATTCCGTTCTGTTTTCCGTTTCCGCCTTTTAACAACACCCATCGTACCTATCTTTTATAATATAAATTATGTTTACTAAAAGGTAAATGGACCTTTTTAAAAGATGATTTATATGTAAAACAAAATGGATCAACAATTTAGTTACTACAGCTTGCGCAAGCTTTGGCTCTTATAAAATCATCATATAAACCATTTCTTCTTGCTTATCATCAAAATACAAGTGTAAGAAACAATACTGACTTTGTGAGTTTCACTTTAATACGAAAAAAGCTACAATGTATACTCATTCCAACAAGTGTTCCGTGCAACCAGGGATCCAGTTTGCTTGGAAAGGTTTACTAGTATCCAAAATGACAACAAAATTGCCGAGCGAAACGAGTCAAAATGTTAAGGTAGATGGGGGTGGGGGTGGCGGTGGGGGTCTACATTAAAATCCATAGAATTTTTTTAATAATTTGTCAAAATGTAGTTTATGTCATGCTTTTTTCAAAAATATAATAAAAAGTATGGGTCAAGAGGCTTTTTATCACGCTACGGGTTGTGCAAAATTGACAGATTTTGTATAGATTATGCATGGAAAACCCAATTTTGTGTGATAAAAAGAAAACTACACCATAGAATTTTAAGATAAAATTTGAGAAGATAGCTCTAATAATATGCTGTCAGATAAGAAAAAGAAAAAATGGGGTCACCGGGCTCGTTTTCTTGCTACATAATAAAATAGAATCTGGTGCCATCTCATACTTAAGAATAGCATTTATTATAAAATAGCCTAAAAGACCTGCCGAGTTATTTATTTTCAATACATCGAAAGTCAGGTTATTTATTTTCAAACTACCCCAGAACAAACCATTTATTTTTGTTATTATCAAGGCTGAGTTATTTATTTTCAAAATCCTCCTGCAGCGAGAAAATCCCGCACCCGGAGGTGGTCCTCAGCTGGCCCCTAACTAAAATTGTGTGCTAGTTCAGTGAAAATCATTTTTGTTTATCTCCTCCACTTGTTTCTAATTTAATGCAAAAGCGATTGATATCTTTTTTACCCTTCTGTGCTGGATTGTACAAAATTGTATTTGCTTCAATAAAAATTCCAATGATGCAAACGCTACAAAAGAGAGGAGAAAGATACCAAAGGGACATTCAAATTCATAAGTCGAAAATAAACTGACAACGCCATGGCTAAAAAAGAAAAAGACAAGCAGACAAACAAAAGACTGTGGGTGATCTCAGGTGCTCCGGATGTGTTGGGATGTGTAGCATTTGCTATAATTTACTTTTGATCAATTAAATACGTTGGAGTATAGAAAATGCTACAATTTGCAGAAATAATTATCGCATTTGCTTTAATAAATATAGCATTTGCAGTAATAATTATTGCATTTTCTACAATAAATATAGCATTTGCAGTAATAACTATTGCATTTGCTCGGTAAATAGTTTCTGCGGAACCGTAGCTCTCATGGGCCTTGGGATATTTTTGTTTTGTATTTGCGAACCATAGATCTCTACTGAATAAATAATATCATAGTACCCTCATGAGTTTGAAGTGTATTTCTATTTTAACCTCTTTCGGGAATGAAGAAGAGAGATTAAAACCTTTTTGTGATATTGAATTATTTTGATTTCTTCGAAAATGTTTTTTTTTATGAATATGGTAAAAATAAAAAATAAAAAAAAGCTGTCACTTGTAAATCTACTTACAGCGGATTCCATTGAGTGTGTAGCGAAAGGTAATATATTTGGTTAGCTTGCTTGTTAGCTGAACCGTGAAGTCATTATTATGTCAGTTATACTACCCTCCTTTCGAAGTAGTATAGTCCAACAGACAGATCGATTGGTTTTCTGTCGGACTAGTCTATTCTTAAAGTAGGGTAGTTTACCTAACCTAACAATGACTTCACGGTTCATCTAACAAGCAAGCTAACCAAAGATATTACCTTTGGCTACACACTCAATGGAATCCGCTGTAACGCTAATTCAAAGGCAGTAAATACAGCTGTATTAGCTGAATTGGGAATGTACCCTATTGGTATACAGGCCATTAAGTCTTCTGTAGGATTTTGGTTACATAATTTAAATTCAAATGAAAAGAGTCTTTATTTAATGAATGGCTATTATTTATTTTTAATTTATTGAACCATAAAATTAATTTTGACTCTTCACATTGAATAATCCGCGAAAATTAATTTTGACTCTTCACATTGAATAATCCGCGAAGCGGATTATGTAAAATGAAGAGTCAAAATTAATTTTATGGTTCAATAAATTAAAATAAATTATTGCCATTCATTATAAATAAATTTCTATCAAAATAAGGCTCAAAGAACTTTTATATTATTTATATTAACAATAACAACGTACACACATGTTGGCGTATGAATATACAACGTCAGAGTGGGCATGCGCCATAAAATTGACAACATTGATAATAAAAGTAATACTTTTAACCAATCAGAAGACAGTAAATACACCAAATTTATTTATTATATAATGTTTATAAAGTTAACAAGCAGTTAAATGATGGATTTGCTTCAAAAATTAAAATGTTACTATCTAAATTGAATTTCACTTAAGTTTGGGAAAATCAATGTACCTTTTGTTAGCCCTTACGAAGAAGCTCAATGAAAATTACATTATAGTTTGGAAACATTGTCTCTTTAATGATGATAATTCAATAAATGGAAATAAAATAAGAACCTACAGAACATTTCAAGTGAAGTATGAACTTGAAAAGTACCTTTTATTGAATTTAGATAAAAATGTTACAAAATATTATGCCAAAATAAAAATAAGTAATAGTATGCTGGCTATTGAACGCGGTCGATACAATAAAACAGCCTTAGAAAATAGATTACAGAATATGTCCTTTATGCCATAAAGAGGTGGGAGATGAATTCCATTTTATCATAACATGTACAGAACTTAATAAACCTAGGATCAAAATATTTAATGAAATTTCTAATATTGTCTCCTGTTTTAATTCAATGAGTAATGAAAACAAATTTGATTTTATATTTTTTGTGAAGAATGTGATATATTAATTATCATTGTTAACAGTATAAGTGAAATGTATAATGATGAAAGAAACAAATATAATGTCAATATATGAACTGTGTATGATTTATGACTCATATTATAATGTAATATATAATCAAGATATTTGAAATGATAACTTTATAGAGGAGGCATGTTGTCAAAATAGTATTTTAATAAATATTAATAATTTTTATTTTTTGTTCAATGCTACATGTTTGTATTGTTTTCTGTCTATCGTTTTGTTATTTATATGTTTGTTTGTTTGTTTTGTTGTTTTTTTGTTTGTTTTTGTTTTATTTAGTAACAATCCTAATGTTTGGATTTTAGACTAATAAAATTCTTATTCTTGTTATTCTTATTCTTGTAATATTGATGTTAAAGTCATTTCTTATTTTTCTTTGCGTTACCGTTTCATGTTTGTATCTTTGTTACAATTCTAATGTTTGAATTTTAACCAATAAAATTATCATTGTACTATTGTTTTTGTATATTGTAACTTGAAATGTAAAATTCTTCATTTATCTACTATGAATGACACGGTGAAGGTGCACGTGTTTTTATCGTTCAAAGATCAAACCATCAATCACCACTGTGACAGCAACAAAGAACTGTTATGCCTGGGAAGACCAAAAACGTTTCTAAAAATAAATATTACAAATTTCCCAAATTATAAACCAAATTATAAAAATTGATCATTTGAATAAAGATAGACTGTTACATACAAATGATGACGACAAACAAAACAGAAATCGACATTTTGTGCGAACTAATGAAACGAAATTCACAAGAGTGGCTGGACAGAGGAACATTTAAATACTATTTCATCCCGGATAGTGAATCTAAAACCATAAATGAATTAAATGTATTTTGTTTGACATTACTGTGGATACAGAATCTCTCGGAAGAGCTAAATGCTAGGAACGACCGCCAACATTCAGTTGTTATGAAACCAACAAGTGAACAAGGAAGTGAAATAATTTCTGATGGAACTGATTTTTACATGCTGCTCGAAGAGGAAACAAAAAGCTATCTCACACATAAAACGCATAATAGCGAACATCATTCGTCGAATTCGGCTGGCTGTACATTGTGTCGGAAAAATGGAGAAAGCGAAAAATTCGCCCTCAGTCATTGTTTAAAGGATAAAGACAATATTGTTCGTTGTCCAATTTTAAGGCGTCATATTTGTCCGAAGTGTGGAGGTACTGGAGACGAATCACACACTTTAAGGTATTGTCCATTGAGAAACGTATAATCACGTCAGTCACCTAGACATGATCTGAGCTAGATAATCCACCTATGTTATCAAATTAGATTGGAATAAATATCAAACACTCTGCTTCCAACTTTCATTCATAAAAAATGAGTATCAATTTCTATATATATCATATACTCATCGTATTTTTTGAACTTTTACTACCCAACAAAACTTAATATTGACTTAAGGTAGGACAAGCTGGGGATTTGAGTTCTTCTTTAAATTTAAGAATTCTAATTATTTCGAATTCAAATTTGAGTTAATAAAAAAAAACAATAAATAGGTAGTTACGGATCAATGGCGCCATGCAACTTATTGTGTAACAAGAGAAATGACATTCCTACGCGTTTCAGTAAAATAAAAATAAAACTTAGATATTAATCTATATTCCAAAAAAATACGGACCAACAAATGTAGAGCGCCTGCGCGTAAATATTTTTTAAGAGTTTGCATGCATTCGGTTATTCCCACAAAAAATATGTGTGAAAACTTTTCAATTTTGAATGAAACATATTTACGAACATTATGCAAAATCTAAAAGGTTTTAATCTATATAAGATAGTAAGAGATCGAAAATGTGATCAAGCAGACAATTATCCACGAGAGTTTCAATAATTTATGTTTTCAAACCTAAGGGGCTTGGATAACTTATATCGAAATTGATTTTTTTTGCTCTGATGTTTATTTTTTTATATATGTATTTACCACCTACAGTTTGACCTCATTATAAAATCTACTATTCACATTCGCGTACTGATTCTTAGGATTTTGCAGCATTAAATGGATAGCAATTAAGTGTTTTCTATGTGCCATGTTTTGCTTCAAAATTTTAGTTTTACAAACTCGACTCGATAAATAATGAAAATAGGACGATATGCATTTGCATGTATATTTAAAATACATAGTTAAACAAAAAATTTAGATTTGAGAAAACTAACGGCCTAATTTAAAACAAACAATTTACGTAAAACAAATATAACAGACATGATCCAAAGACAACCACTGCATGCTCCTGACTTGGGACAAGCACATAAAGAATGAGGCTGGGTTCAAAAATGTTTGTGAGTCAGTTGAAAATGGCTAAATTCATCAGATCGATACAAAGCAGAAAAACATCTAACAAAAACACAGAATAGACGTGGCAGGGTATTTATACATCCCTAACAACAAAAAAGACACAAAGTACAGAACTGAGAGTACTCGCAGTTACTGACAGCTAGTTCAAAGCCAATAACAACTAATAAAAGAAATCATGTATCTAAGACTAAAATATCAATCAGTACATATCCAATATCCAAATGATTTAGTGTAAAGACGTCATTAACAGTCAGAGAAAAACATGACCTTGTGCAATGCCAAAATATAGGCATCAACAGATTGTAGTACCGTGAAAGTGCATATGTCTATAACAATAATATTTAGTATGGTTTTAATTTACCAATAACAAAATTAATATTTATACCGATAAAAAAACAATATTCAAAGATCTAATTACAGTGTTGAATTGGTAACCTTTTAGAATAAGTTTATTTAAAGGATTGATAAGTTTACCCGGATCGTATATAAATTTCCGGGCTCGGTTAACAACATGACTGTTAAATTTAAGATGTGCTATTTCGGCTAAAATAAGGTACAGCCAAACTTGCAAAACAAATCTTTGTATCTATGGAAGAATTTAGTAAAGGTTTAAAGTAATTTGTGGTAACGAAATTCCTGACTTAATAATGCCATTTTCTAAACTTTTTGTTGTTGAATATTCATAATATATGGACGACTTTACAAATTTAAACTTATTGCATACAGTATTTATCCAATGTGAAAACCGTTGGATATAAAACAATAGAAAGTTCACTCTTCAAACGAAATAGTTGACAAAATCAAGTTTGTTTAAGCTGGTAACCGTACTGATTAAACCACATTCATACATTAAAACAAAATTATTTGTTGAACTATGTATTTTAAATATACATGCAAATGCGTATCGTTCTATTTTCATTATTTACCGAGACGAGTTTGTAAAACCAAGATTTTTAGGCCAAACATGGAACATAGAAAGCACTTCATTGCTATCCATTTTATGCTGCAAAATCCTAAAAATTACAAATGTATGGTAGATTTTATATTGACAGTAAACACTCGGTAAAATCAATGCCGTAAGGTTGAAAAGGTCAAACTGTAGGTGGTAAATATATATATAAAAAAATAAACATCAGAGCAAAAAAATTAATCAATTTCGAAATAAGTTATCCAAGCCCCTTAGGTTTGAAATCATAAATCATTGAAACTCTGGTGGACAATTTTCTGTTTGATCACAATTTCGATCTCTTTCTATCTTATATAGATTTATTTTTTAAAACCGTTTCGATTTTGCATAATGTTCTGATGAATGTAATTGATATTGCTGTGGCACTTTAATGTCTGCCTTATTTAATGACAAATTATTTGTTACGACATTTAAACAAACTATTACATTGATAATTAATGATTAAACCACATTGACAGAAAGTGTAAATTTCTGTTTGAAACAGTTTATGACTGAAGATAACAGTTAAATGATTGTTTTTTTTAAGCCGAACACACCAAGAACGTTACATTGCATTACTTTGGCCAAGTGTGAGATCAGCAGGATAGAAAAAAATATTGTCAGATAAGATTAAAAAAAATGCAGTTAAAAGATACAACATATTCTTTAAAAAACGTTTTTTGTTGATGTAAGTTTATTCGAACTTCATATTGAATGATAACAAATATCAGAAGAAAACAATTTTATTTCACCTACCTCATTTTCCATTGCAATTGAAATTGTAGTGTGGCATATTATGTTTTTATCATATATATGTTACAGTGAATTTGTATAATCAGTGATTATGTAGAATCCCTAAAATTTTCAGGGATTATGTAGAATCACTGGTAGTTTAGGATTATATATAATCACTAAAATTTTCAGGGATTATGTATAATTACTAGAAAAACGTCAGGGATTATACATAATAACTGAAATGAAGAACTAGTTTTATTTATAAAGAAAATGAATAAAAGTTAAATAATTCATTTTATAAAATCATATCAAAACATCATAATAAACATACATTACAAAATGTTAAGCATAAAACAGATATATTAAAATGATAACCTCAATACATTAAAATGTAAGGCACAATATATCAAAATATTAGGCACAATACATTAAATTGTTACACAATATTTTAATATGTTAAGAACAATATTTTGAAAACAATCCTTTATTTTTACAAACTAAATTTGGATTTTACTACTGCTCATTTTGCCCTGCTTTTATACAGGCACATCTATTTGATTCACATCTGTTTTTACTACAACATCCACATTTTAAACAAACCTTGTCTATCACATAGGGAATCAGATTTTACAGCACGTCTAAAAGAAATAAAATATTCAGTGCAAGCATCTAAAAGTCCCCCCAAAAAAGGAAATCATTAACCTCGAACTGATATCTTGTATAAGATCCTATCAGGATACCATGTTTTGTGACCAGGCAAAATATATTGTGAATCCTTAAATGAGGGATACATTTTAAGTGATTAATAATATTTTTTTCTATAAAAACCACTTATGCACACACAGTTATTCTTTTTTCTTTGGTGTGGGGATGGTGGTGGTGGTGGTGGGGTGAGGGGGTCCTTACTTGATTAAAACAATAGTATACCAATGAGACATTAAGTTTGTTCGTAAGATATTTAAGATTATTTTTATAAGATCCATGCCCACCAGCCCCCCTTTCCCTTTCCCTTTGTTAATGTAAAATGATGTGAAGAGTAAAATCTATGACATATAAGTACTTACTTTGTCAACAGATAATTGTATTTGTTACTTATCCATATCTTGCATTTTGATTTTTCCTCTGAAATTTGCAGTAACTTTTGAGCATACGTTTGCTCCAACCCAAGCAACATCCGTGACTGTAGCATACTTATTTGTTTGTGAAATATTGAGGTTCAACAGTTGAATAAAATATCACTTGAAAAACTGTTCTCTTAAGATTTACCTAGGCCTAGTAGTATTAGATAAGGAATGAAAACTGTTCACTTAAATTTTCAAGAAATAAAAAAGAAAAAACAAATGAAAATTAGGGAATTTGTAGAATAATTATTAAAATGTTCAGTGATTATGTAAAATTACTGGTCATTTTCAGGGATTATATAGAATCACTAATGATTTTAGTGATTCTACATAATCCCTGAAAAATTAGGGATTCTACATAATCCCTGATTATACAAATTCACTGTAACATATACATAATTATAAATAACATTTCCCTAAATGTCATTAGATTCGCGTTAGGTAGTGGGGGTTGATGCCAGTTAATTACAATCAACGGTCTACAAAACACTTCACAGAAAAAAACTAATGATTTAGCATCGCGAACGCCAGCATAAACCGGAATGAACTCGTGTTTAACACTCAAAGGTTCTATAAATAGAATCTTTAGGATGTTAATTCTCTAATATGATTAAGAATACGTCAGACACATATTTTTGTATTACAATGTTTGTCACGAAATATTACAAGCTAAACATATTTGACTGGTTGAAACTTACTGAACCTGGTAAATCCTGTTGAACACGTCAATACATTTTAGTAACTACTTCATTTTATTGATGTGTCTACCAAAAGTCAGTGATTTATGTTACCCCGTTTGCAGAAAAGTTCTATTCGTTATTAAATTTGCGCTCGATATTTATGTCAGGGGACAGCACTCTTCAGTTTATGAGGAGTTATCGTTGTAGTAAATGCATCAACCCGAAAGTTTCCGAATAACAAGAGTTATCTCCCATTTCGTCTATCTTACTGAAAAACGACATGTTTGCCAGTTACGTTGCTTTCGCCGGGAAATTTGAATATTCTGACCCGAATGCAACTGAAGCTGCGTAAGGGTTCTGTAGATCCAAAAATCAAAATATGCATGTGATAGAAGAATAATTTAGGAAGAAAATGAGTGCCTTTGTAAGGTGTATAGTAATTTATTAATATTTTTAATTATTTTTATCTAAAGTAGGAAGGCAATTCAAATGGCGACTTAGATCCCTTTAGGATTTTTCAGTATACGGATATGGATAGTAAACTGCACATTGCTAGAAAACAAAGAAATAGTGATGTCAACGTCAAATATGTTAATAAAGTAATACAAATAGACAGGAAATAATTTTAAAAATCAAAAACATTGATTAACAAAATTTTAATCTGCTAACTGAGTCCCTGTGTGATAACTCCGCTCAATCGATCAGATTTGAGACAGATTTACACGCCAAGAATCCTTCATAAAAATTAAATATCAAACGAAAATTTCCTCGAACAGTCATTGTATGTGTTGTTTCAATATCAGATTATTCTCCTATCCTTCCGCCCATTGAAAATATCAAATGATTGTCCCCAAACTATCGGGGTTTTTGTGACTTTCTGTCAGACATCGTCCTGATATTATTCACATCAAGGATTTATGTAGTACAACATGTATATAATCAGAGGCGGATTTATGGGGACAAGGGTCTCCTAATGGAGCTTCATACATGCATGTATGATAAATGCATAGACTTTTTGTCCAACGTGACATTTAACAAAACATCGTATTAAAATCCGTTCAACAACTAGGGGGTGAACTTCTTTGCTCCCGAAAGCGAAGTTGTCCCTGTTCCCCTAGAAGTACCCGTTGTTTAGCCCTTGACAACTAACAATCCGTACATGAGTCGGCTTCGATGATGTTACAATCGAGGAAAGGCGGCCATTAAGGTAGACCAAACCATGTTAGCGCCCGTAATACCGTGTAAAATATGGTCTCGTTTTTTATATAGATTAGACTTTTGGTTTTCCTGTTTGAATTGTTTTACACTATTCATTTTGGGGCCCTTTATAGCTTGCTGTTCGGTGTGAGCCAAGGCTCCGTGTTGAAGGCCGTACTTTGACCTATAATTGCTTTCTTTTTACACAACGTGACTTGGATGGAGAGTTGTCTAATTGGCACTCATACCACATCTTCTTATTTCTATTTAAACTTTTCCAGTTTTGGTTTATTTGCTTCGTTGTATCAGAAACTCTCTATTAAAAAAATCATGATAGGAAACGCAAGCCCTGCATGGAACACCTTACTCTTTATACAGGTGCTGCTGGAAGGTTATTAAATAGAAAGTTCTTAATGGGAAAATCAAAATCACCTCTTTTGTCGTATAGTTCAGTTCTCAACCGCTTCGTGTTGTCAATCGCTATATGTGAACGTGAAGATATGACTCAGATTTAACTGTATCTGTGGTTTATTTCAAGTTAAATGTCATAGATGCAATCAATATAGTAATCAATCTTTGACTTACTCACTGAGATGACTTCATTTATAAAGTAGAACGAAAAGTTAAAGGTTCATGCTAGCTACTTTTCATTTTTGGCATATCTATGGAGTCTGCTTCATACAAATAAAGGAACACGTCGGTAGCAGATCTGATGCTCGATTTTGATTACTGATAAAATATAAACTAAATCATTTGACTTGGCTACACTCGACACTACTTTTCTTCATTCAAAATTGAAAGATAATCCCTGTAAGCTCATTTAGCAATGTATTTTCTATAAAATTGGTATGATTTTGTGCTAGGTCAGGAAATCCTGATGAAAAGAACTACAGATGTATTTAACCTGATAAATACACTGAAATCTTTAACGACAATTAACATATTTGTTCAGTTTTATGTATTAATATTTCAACAGACTTTCGATACTCCCGTAAGTATTAATTATGTAGCCCTGCTGCGCGACTTCGTCTAATTTATACGACCCTTCTTAATGACAAGAAAAATAACAATTTAGCAAAATAAATAAATTTCGCTTCAAGAATCGATTTTCAGTAAGAACTTGTATATTCCAGTGGGAGTATAACAAAGTTAAACTGCAGGGACAAGTATTTCTTCAAATATAGATATAGGCAACAGTAGTATACCGATGTAAATAAGTCTATTAAGTAAAGGCAACAATAGTATACCGATGTAAATAAGTCTATTAAGTAAAGGCAACAGTAGTATACCGATGTAAATAAGTCTATTAAGTAAAGGCAACAGTAGTATACCGATGTTAATAAGTCTATTAAGTAAAGGCAACAGTAGTATACCGATGTAAATAAGTCTATTAAGTAAAGGCAACAATAGTATACCGATGTAAATAAGTCTATTAAGTATAGGCAACAGTAGTATACCGATGTAAATAAATCTATTAAGAAGATGAATTAAGGTAACAAACAAAAACTGACGGAATCGCATGAACTCTAATGAACAAGACCGATTGCCCTGTACTGACAAGGTTACCATAGTTTACAAAAAAAAACCAGTTAGTTCTTACCAAAATCCTAAACTTATAATATAAAAGAAAGTAAATAAATTTTCAAGTAATACATAGATATTAAAAATTAACCATTTACACATCTGAAATAAAACAGTGATAATCACAAAACCTCCCCCCCCCCACCCCACCCCGGCCGAAAAAACCAAAACAATGTCCTGTTCTTGTTGCTCAATGTTTTGTTTTCTGTGTATTATTTGTGGGCTATTTGTCTGTTCATTTTGTGTCTTCTGGCCAAGGTACTTCGATGTATGTTATTATTGCCCCATAATCATTGGTACCTTATCCTTTACTCGTATGATGCTGACTTCATAAGGAGCATTAGGAAGAATGAAAAGAAGCAAGTATTATAGAATGAAAAGAAGCCAGTATTATTATTTAACTCCACGTTCCAAAAAATAGACGCGGTCTTCTCACTAAATAATTCAAAGTTTTGTGACTATGTTGATTGCATCTATCAAATCGAACTTAAAATAAGGGATACAAAAGATACAGTTAAGTCTGCTTCATACCTTGACTCACATCTAGAAATTGACAATGATGGTAGGTTGAGAACAAAACAAACGACAAAAGAGATGATTTCAGCTTCTCCATTGTGAACTTTTTGATTTCAATGTAGTTATTTTTAGCAGCAGTATATATCTTCCAATTGGGTTACACAATTTTGTCATACAAATGGAAGGTTCAGCTAGCTAGCTATAAAACCAGGTTCAAACCACCATTTTCCTTGGAAAATGCTGTACAAAGTCAGGGATATGATAGTTGTTTTCCAGTAGTTCCTTTGATTTTGTCAGATATTATGGACTTTACCTTTTTGAATTCAACGAAGAGTTTGGCACTTTTATTAATAGATTTTTTGAAACGAATCTAGAGCTTGCATTTCTGATGATAATTTTCTTGGTAGATAGACAGATTGTTGGTGTTAAAGTTATATATATATAGCACGCCTTTTAGAATTAAAGTATTTTATTCACGAAAAGCGCAGCTTTGAGGGGATTAAATATGTTAATGAGTAAGGCGTGGCTATATATAAGTTGTAACATTATTGGGCTACGGCACATGTCAAAGGTTAAATGCTGACCAATAAAATTTTACTGTACTTTTCAATATGTCAATCAAATAGTGGCGTGATACTATATTTGATTTTTAGTAAATGAACACATGCAGCAGAGGAAAATTGGATTTGTTTTTCAGATACAGGTACATTTAAATGGATTCAGACTCGATAGCCATTTATGTTTTATTGAATAGTTTTGTGTAGATGCAAAATTTTATCCGATGTTTATCTGCCTTCAAACCCGAAAAGGATAAAATTGAGAATGGAAATGGGGAATGTGTCAAAGAGACAACAACCCGACCAAAGAGCAGAAAACAGCCGAAGGCCACCAATGGGTCTTCAACACAGAGAGGAAATCCCGCAACCGGAGGCTGGCTTCAGCTGGCCCCTAAACAACAATGTGTACTGGTTCAATGAAAATGGACGTCACACTGAACTCCAAAACATATAAATGAACTAAAATTAAAAAAACATCCAAGACTAACAAAGGCCAGAGGCTCCTGACTTGGGACATGCGCAAAAATGCGGCGGGGTTAAACATGTTTTGTGAGATCTCAAACCTCCACCTATACCTCTAGCCAATGTAGAATAAAGAAACACACAGCAATACGCACAGCAAAACTCAGTTTAAAAGAAGTCCGAGTCCGATGTCAGAATAGGTAACAAAAGAAACTAAGCAAAATGACAATGATACATAAATTAACAAGGGCCACTAGCAGTTACTGACATGTCAGCTCCAGACCTCAATTAAACTGATTGAAAGATTATGTCCTCATCATATGAAAATCAAGCACAATCCCTCCCGTTAGGGGTTTAGTATCATACCATCATAAAACATATGAGAAGACCATAACCCGTATCATGCTAACAACTGGTTTTAGAATAAATGTGTTTATTTCCGATGCAAAGACCATATGAGTGAATCAATATTAATACCAAAATATGCCATCTTTAATGACCTGACAACAGTATCGTAACTATATCCCTTCCGAATAAGTCTGTTTAAAGGTTTGGTTAGCTTTTGAGGTGAATGTCGACATTTTTGTGCTTTGTATAGAATATTACCATAAAAGATTGGATGTGAAATACCTGAACGTATAAGATGTCTGCATGTTGATTTAGATTTACGAATGATGTCCTTGTACCGACGATAAAATTTAGTAAATGTTTTGACTAGTTTGTGATATCAAAAACCCTGGTGTAATAATTTTTCAGTAATACAGAGATTTCTTTCGTTGAAATCAAATACGTTGTTACATACACGATTGAATCGAACAAGTTGAGATATATAAACACCAGAAATGGTGACAAGGGAACGACACCATAAGATGGTGACAAGGGAACGTCACCATCTAAAAATGGATAATTAACAATAAGAAATGAAAAATCATCTCTTTTATCATAAATGAGTTTTAACGTTGTGGTAAGAAGGAAATATATTCCAATACCAATATATGAAAGTCAATAATACTATTTTTCCATTCCCAACAACTGTAAAAAGATCGATTAATTGATTTGAATGGTTGTTGATTGCGAGTAAGGTCCAGGGACAAATATTTTAAGCATGATCATCCCACGGAGATAGACCTTTATAAAATGAGAAAATTACTAAACATCCAGTGACATATATTATTTTAGAATATTATTAATTCGACAAGATAAAAACAGGAGTCCAACCAAAATAACAGCAGGAAAATGTATAATCATTTCTATTACATATTGTTTCGGTTTTTCATTATTTACTTCTCGAAGGTTAGAGCACTGGTTTAAGCTCCTCCCATTCTTTGCTATTCCAACGAGATGCGGTCAACGGCGGGATTGCAGAGTGCAATAACTAAAAAATCATTCAGTTAACGCACTCCTCTAAAAATAACCGAAGTTAACACACTTGAAGATCAAAGGAAAAATTACCATTCATATTACAACGCTACTTTCACCATTCTTGGCTATATCGTGGAAGCCAGTTTTTACGGGGGAAGGAAACCAGAATACCAAAGGAGAACCACCGACCTTTGGCAGGATAATTTGCAATCCTAGTTAATTAAGATAGGAGTCGAACACACCTGGCATGTGCGGGTTTCGAACTCACAACTTCAGTGTTGACAGGCTAGTGATCACTATAGACGATCTTCTTAAGACCTCCTTGATAAGAGGGTAAGGGTTCCAAGTGGCGAAGTTGAAGTCATCCCATCGAAAATTTTGAAAAAGGACTTTCCGTTCTGAATTTTTCTTGCAGTTCGGTATTTTTGTTATATTACTTCTTTTCACATCATACAACGGATATGTTCTTATTGTCGTAACCACAACCCCGTCCTCATTTCTTCGAATGTGACATCACCGATTTTGTACTTACACAAGTAACACGACGGATGCCACATGTGGAGTAGGATCTGCTTTCCATCGAGGAGCACCTGAGATCACCCCAGTGTTTGGTGTGGTTCGTCTTTTGTTTTCTATGTTGTATTTTGTAGACGGTTCGTATTTTGGCCTTTTCAAAAGTATCATGAACTAATAGATAAATATTCAGTGTCAACTACACAAATGATATAGGATGATTTTAAGTTATAGAATCTAGGTGATGACGTTGTGCGTCGTTTCATTTCCTTTACAGCTTTCCATTTATTTTTCTTTGTACCATTATGTTCCTTTTGGTCGAACGACTCTTGACGCGGCTCTGTATTTGTGTATCTATCTTTCGGATTTTTAAGGCTTGTGATCACTATAGACAAACTACTTAGACTACTCGGCCACCGAGATCAACTCTTTGATAGAGGGTTGCTGCTTACACAAGAAGCTATGAAACCAAGGTTCCAAGTGGCGAAGTTGAAGTCTTCTCATCGCATATTGTACGGTCGCCATCATGAGTTGGTTGACCATTATGGAATACAAGTATCTGATTCACAGTCGCTTTGGAACACGATGTTTTTGAATAGTAAAATAAGGGATTTTTTCGTATTTTCCGTCTCCCTTTTTTACCCTTTTTACTTCAAAAATGTATGGTCATACATCCTTTTTATATTTTGGCATTGCACAAGGTTAGGCTTCTCTCAGATTTTTTATGACGTTCTTATCCTATATCCATTGGATGTGTACTGATTGGTACTTTAGTCTGGGAGAACACTAAGTATTTATTAGTTGCTGTTGGCTTTGAACCAGCTTTCAGTAGCAGCGAGTTCTCTTAGATCGGCACTTTTTGTCTTTTGTCTGTATAATAGTTGTTTTTGTGCGTCGTGACGATCTGACAAGTCAAACTATTTCAAACTGATGTTTACAGTTTGTTCTGAAGTTGTGCTGCTACACAACTATTCCAGGTCAGGAGGAGGGTAGAGCGCTCACAAACATATAACCACGACACATGCAATATGTGCCTGTCCCAAGTCAAGAGCCTGTAATTCAGTTGTTGTCGGTGATATTTGTTTTTCGTTCATTGTTTTGTCATAAAACAGACCATTGATTTTTTCGCAGGGACATACGGTAAAGGTTTTGTCCTGTGTTGAAGGCCGTACGGTGACATATAGCTGCTTAAAGGGGCATTAATTGTCAAATTCATATTCACCGATTTGACTCAAACTCTCAAATTGATTTATAACATACTAAAACGTATATCCAAATTATAAAAAGTGTTAAATAAGCAATTTACGATGCATGGACTCATTAATATGTATCAACATTTCGTGAGTATTTTAGTCTAGACACCATTTAATTAACCATCGAGGTCACCTCCAAAGATTGCCGACGGTCATTTAACTCGATATAAGCATATACATAGATATAAATAGATAGCGAACACGTGCAATTGGATTTTTCTAGGTCTGTGATTTCATATTATAGATTAATAAAATATATTAATCGTCGTTTTTACATGTATAAGAATGATTTTTTGGATCAAATCAGTCAACCAAATGGTTTACCTTTGTTTCACTTTCAATGTTGACATTCTGTTCCTATTTATAGCTTAGCACGTCTAATTGATGCGTACCCATCTCTAGCTAAAGGATTAAATTGAAGGTCACATGAATACGGATCATTGAGGTCGAATTATTCACTTGCAAGTGAATAATTCATCAGCGAAGTTTCTTAGCTTATTTTGACAAAATTGAACCAAACTGGCCGCTAAAAGCAAATTATTATTTAACTATTTCACTTTCATTAATGATTGAACAAAAAAAAAATCATATTTTATTATTTTTCTATCTCGTAGCTAATGCCCCTTTAAATCCGCTTAATTTTGACACTTGAATAGTTGTCTCATTGGCAATAATTCCACATCTCCTTAATTTCATATGAATCGATGGTTAGGAATTACTAGTAATTATGTTAAGGTGTGACCGAGGCTTAAAGTGCACTTAAATCAATAGTTTTAGGAATAATTTATAATGCTATTTCATAACTCATTATATCTTCAAGTAATATACCAATTAAAAAACTAATGCACTTTATTACTAATTAACAACAAATTGTAACAGATATATATGCAGCTTCAATACCATAAAAAATAATAAACACGATATGTCATACCTCGATCAATTGATCAAGAATCAGGTTCAAACGCAACTTCTAAAAACATGAATAGTTAATAAATTGGTGTCTTTGACTAGTGTCCAGTGGCAATATTTTCTGCACATTAAGGACGAGAAAAAATATTGCCAATCCGATTGGTACGTACTGCAAAGTGAGCCGACGGGGAAGAAGGGTGGGAATTTGACTGACAATGGAAAAAAAAGTATGTTAAACATGTGCAGGAATTTTGCCTTGTTAAAGGCCACATACGGACCCTGAAAAGAGTTATCGTAAGAGAGCGTGGTACTTTTCCCACACGGGACATTGGATTTTACTTCCCATTCCGACTTGACCTGAGTGTGTATTTACACATACTACAAAGCAATACTAAAGGGCGAACATTTGGAGTTTGCCTATGGATTGGAAAAGTATTGAAGGCCATATCCAAGTCAACACTTGGGTGTACATGTACCTGATACTACGAACTTTGAAGAATTATTTCAAATAGGTGTACTTTCTGCAGAGGAAAGTTATTAATTACTACAGCATAGTTCAGAATAATTGATGGAGTTACAGGATTAACTGCCTTGTAAAACAAATGAAGTGTTACCGATTATTACCCTCAAAATGTTTATAATACATATTTATAGTAGGTATGGTAAATCTACATTTAATAAAATCTGTGATTTTCTATTTTTATACGACCGCAAAATTTTTTTGGGTTCGTATAATGATATGATGTCGTCGTCGTCGTCTGCGTCGTCGTCCGAAGACACATTTGGTTTCCGGACAATAACTTTAGTTTAAGTGAATGGATCTCTATGAAATTTTTTAAGAAGGTTCAATACCATAAAAGGAAGGTTGGGATTGATTTTGGGGATGATGGTCCCAACCGTTTAGGAATAAGGGCCCAAAAGGGGCCCAAAACAAGCATTTTTCTAGTTTCAGGATAATAACTTGTGTATAAGTATTTCAATTGCTCTGAAATTGTACCACAATGTTTAATACCACAAGTAGAAGGTCGGGATTCATTTTGAGGGTTATGGTGCCAACAGTTTAGGAATTAAGGGCCAAAAAGGGGCCAAAAACAAGCATTTTTGTAGTTTCCAGACAATAACTTGTGTGTAAGTGTATGGATCTCTCTGACATTGTACCACAAGTTTCCATATCACAAAGGGAAGACTGCTATTGAGTTTGGGGTTAATTGCCCCAAACATGCAGGAATTAGGGGCAAAAAAGGGCCAAAAACAAGCATTTTTCTAGTTTCCAGACAATAACTTGTGTTTAGGTGTATGGATCTCTCTAAAATTGTACTACAAGGTTCCATACTACAAAGGAAAGGCTGGGATTGAGTTTGGGGGTAATTGCTCTAAGGGGGGATTCAAAAAGTTTGGGGGGATTTTTTTTCCAATTTTTTTTAAGGGGTTCATATTTTTTTTCAAAATTTTTGAAAAGTTTCAAGAAGAAATCTTCAATTGCACAGTATTGCACAATAGATTTGTAAGATCTTTGACCACATTTATTTTGTGTCAGAAACCTATATTATTTCAAAAATTTGATCACAATCCAAATTCAGACAGTATCAAGCTTGAATATTGTGTCCAAATTTGCCCCAACTGTTCAGGGTTTGACCTCTGCGGTCGTATCAGGCTGCGCTCAGCGAAGCATTTTATTAACAATATGCCATGTGTTGTTATCATAAACTTTTATATTGTGTGAAAGCAGGTTTCCATTTTCAAACAATTGCTGCTATCGATATGTAAATTTATAATAATTTATCATTAAAAGAGAGGCGAAAGATACCAAAGGGACATTCAAACTCATAAGTCGAAAATAAACTGACAATGCCATGGCTAAAAAATAAAAAGACCAACAGAAAATAGTACACAAAACACAACATAGAAAATTAAAGAATGAACAACACAACCCCCACCAAAAACTGGGGGTGATCTCAGGTGCTCCTGAAGGGTAAGCAGATGCTGCTCCACTTGTGGCACCCGTCGTGTTGCTCATGTTAGTACAAACCCGGTAATAAGTCTAATTCGGTAGGTCACATTCGCGGAAAAGGGGACGGGATTGTAGTTAAGATATTTGGAACATATCCGCTATCATCTGTGAAAAAAGTTCCAAAAGTTTGTTAAGCCAAGGGGTGGAGTTGGAAAATAGGCTCCCAATTCCATGAAAATGCTCCTTTCGACATGCGTCTCAAACAGCCTCTGACAACCAAAGTCCAACTCCAACCTTCACGAGTGGTTAATCATCTGTAAACCTGGTGGAACTGTTTCAACTGACTGGAGAAGGGGCGAAGGCGAGCCACTGGCGCCTCAAAACCAGATAGCCTCGGGCAGATGGGGCTCGTCAACCTTGGAGGTAGCCCATCTAGGAGAAGGAAAACTCTGACTCAAAACCTCCGCATCCTTGCGGCCACACCCTTATGCCAGGGAAAGGCTTCAGGTGACAATCTCGAGGAAAATCCAGATTAGGAATCTGTAACATCCTTCCTGTACTTCCAGGATCAGAACATTTGTTCCGAAGTTAAGGGTGAGGTAACCCCGACAGAAAACCTAGTGCTGAAGACGGCGGTGTTGGGCCATACAGCGCACTCTAACAGACCACAACACCACGCACAAAAAGCCATTATGACACAATCTGTGAAACGGATATTCCATAACGGTCAACAAACTCGTGATGGCGTCCGTAAAATTTACGAAGAGATGATTTCAACTTCATCACTTGGAACTCTTGGTTAAATAGCTTCCTTGTGAGCAGCAACCCTCTTTCAAGGAAATCATGATAGGAAATACAAATCCTGGGAGATATATACTCCGTATGCAAGCGCTGCTGGAATGTTGCTACATAGAAATGGAAAGTTCACAATTGTGAAGCTGAAATTATATTCATAATAAGATATGCAATGCATACTTGTAAAGCAAATTCCTCCTGGTCGACCCACTCTACAAAACCTACTTCATAAGTATAATTCTACTGGTTAAATGGTGTATGTGGTCAACAAGACTCTTCCCCTTTTAAGTAGTAAAAATCATATGAAAAAGGGGAGTCCGTTTGGTTGTACGGGATGTATAAATACGCAGCCACGTTCGGTTGGATTGAGGACGTTGAATCCTAGGCCTCGTGTATGCAGAGTTGCACGTTCTTTGAATGTCAAAGAACCATTCCCACAACTTGTTTATGGTTCTATAGGTAGCCTGTTTCTAACATATCCAATATACAGAATCTACATATTGGATATATTGTAATCATTTTCTCATCCTGCATAAATATGCATGAAATATTTATCATTGGGCGTTAAGAAAGACGTCGCTAGCTAATATGCCTTCATTTTGAAAATGAAAAAAAAAACAATATATAGCTTTACATACTTTAAAATTAAGGTTTTTGGTTAACCATGTACTTCTAGTACATTTCTGGGGATAAATAATCAAAATTTGTTAAAATCTGTCAAAATTGCAGTTTTGGGCTATCTTAAGGATGTTTGCTACTCTGTTTCAAAATAACAAGCTTTTTAACAGAATGTTATAAACTGATAGTGTATAAATAACAGAACTAAAAAAGCAGAAAAAAAATTAAGGGTCCTTGTCCTTGTTTTCGAGATAAGCCATCGAAAAATTGGCGGGAAATGATTCGCTCTAGATTTTTCAAACAATTAACATTGGCACCCTTTTTTCTTTCAAAGACTATGAAAAAATAACAAGGATTTTATAAGATTTTAGATATGGCTTTTTAAACTAAATGTAATAAAATTATGAAAAGAAAAGTAGGGCTCAGCGACCAAAATTTGTAATGACACTACCTGGATAAAACTAGACGATTCCGAATATCTGACAGAAATTCAAAAACAAGAGGAACGTCCTTAAGGCGTTTATAATATGGTGATCTGTTAAGAAAATAGCCATAAAGTACACACATGGACCTACGATACAATAAATGTAAATGATTTTTGAAAATGGCCCTAGTGTGAAATAAATTCACGGAAAATTGGATAGTAAATTCGGTTTTGACGAGGAAAGTTTTCTTGTATCAGTTCGAGTATTGCGCTGAATGTTTTAGACTATATGCATGCTATTTAAAAAAAATGAGTTTTAAATCTTGATCTTAAATGTTTACGAAGCAATCGCTCTGCACCACTGGATTATTTTGTTAATTTCATGTATGCCATCAACCGCATTGTGATTTTATTTTGAATAAAGGTTAAAATATCTAAACTGCATGGACATCATAATTATTATGCGTTTAGATTATCTTCTAAACTGAACATTATAAAAAAACAATTTTTACATAGACAAAAAAATCAAGTCTTCATTCAAGATATAAATCATTTGCCAACGCTGTTGTCGAAAACAAGACAACTTTAATTTCTTATTGTGATATTCATCTTTTGGTATGGTTAGATCATCTAAAGGCAAAATTTCCAATTATTCTTTTAGATTAACATATTTTTCACATCGACAGAAAAACTAAAATGTACTAATTAAACATATTTCAACACTGTTGTAGAAAATGAGAAAACCTTTCTTTCTTATCTATTGTGAGACTTAAAATATGACAAAGCATTGCCCCTACGCATTCTTCTAAAGCTGATTATGATGCGTTGAAGCAAAACAATTATATCAAGCCGTTGTTTTATCAGTATGGTGCTTACTGTATGGTATTTGAAATGAGACAGTTATAATTAGAAATTTAATAATTCAATATACAGATAAAGGGAACAAATGGATTTGATGATATGACTTTAAACAGGTATAAAAATGAAAGTTTAACAAACTGTATTCAAGTAGAGATGTAGGAATGGTTCTGAGAAAATGCAAAGTTTTGATTAAATATCGTTTAATTTATTTAATCACGTTTATTGCTGTTTTCAAATTTGTAAGTTACAAAATCTCTAGCAAAGAGCATACGAAATATGTAAGTAAAATAACGGATATTAAATCAAAAGTATATCCATTCACTCACGAGAGTGGAGATGTTGGTTTTATTCCAAACACTGTGTATGAGCCATGTAAAAACATGCTTGTTTATGACGATTTCTTTATCCTTTTACGCAAAATCATCTTGGCACCAGAAGATTCAGGCTATACATATTCGACAGAAACCTTACTTACCGAACAGCGCCGGTTGTTTGATAAGGATGCATTTGGTGGTTATTCATTTAAATTAGTTTCACAATGCGATCAAGAATTCGATGATGAATATTTGGAGTTGTCGCCTATTCCCGGTAATATACAAGAATGGATACAGACAATTTTTACTCGTAATCAGCCATTGGTATATAAACGAAAAGAACAGAAACCAACAATAGCTTTCTACAGAACTGAAATTACAAATTTGTATTTTGCTGTGAAAGATTTGTATAATGTTTTTTTAGTGGTCAACTTTTTTCAGCAGTTTTCGGATTGTGAAATGAATATCATGTTCGTTGAAAAGTCTATAAATGGTAAATACGACATGATTTGGGAGACCGTGTTCGGTAAAATCCAAAATATTGCCTCTTTAGAGAATCCTGTATTACATGAAAAATTGATCTGGATAATGCCTAACACAGGTCCAATGTACGACAAACGAGTTAAAAATATGCCACTAGTTGAATCATTTCGGAGTTTTGTGCTAAAAAGACATGGAATTCAAACTGGATACACAAAGAATTGTGATAAATTGAATACTGTTCTGATTCTAAATAAAAATAATGTTCAGCAACATAACCCATCCAATACCACTAAAAGAAATATCCGAAATGATGACGAATTATTTAACGCAATAAACAGAGTCTTTCCAAAACTCAAAGTCAAAATTATGGAGTTAGAAAACTCTTCTATAAAACAGCAATTATCATACATATCTAAAACGGATATTTTGATTGGAATGCACGAAACAGGGATGACGCATGTCCTATTTTTACCAAAATGTTCAGGTGTTATTGAACTATTTCCAAAAGACATCCAAACAATTAATAACAAGTACAAGATATTGGCGCGAAGACGTGGATTGTTTTACAGCTCGTGGCAAAATGTTCAGGAATGGAACGATTTTCCGTACGATGGAAGTACGTACATTCCAGTAAACGTTATTGTAACTTTACTACGTCAAATTTTGAAAAAAATATGCCCACGTTAGTTTCAGTTATGGATACCGAAACAATTCTATTCCGAAGGTACTAGTGTAGTGCAACAATGTATCAGTAGACAAATCCTTGTTCGGAGTTCCGTTTTAAAAAAAGAAATTCTCGGAATATTTTAGTGAATCTTATGTGGTACAGCTTATTCTATTCAGGCCTTCAGAATTCTTTTGAATTTCTTATTTCATACGTATGTGGTTGTATTAACTATGGTTTCAAAAGAATAATGAAGAGAGATGTTCGGGGGCAGTGCATTAAGTGCTAATCTGCCTAAGAATCAGGCAATGGTGAAAACATGACAAACAAAAACCCACTCAACTTTACATTAATTTAAGTTCAGAATGGATAATGATGCTCGAATATAACATTCGTTTCCTATTCCTGTTCTGGTATTTCAAGATATAATTTGGTTGAAATGCACTAGAAATTAACAATTAAGGGGAGATAACTCCGTAATTTGCTATCATTCTAACCAAAAGTTATCTAGATATTTTCGAATTACAAGACACGCAGAAACGAAAGACCTACCATTTCTAACTCAAGATGAGGGTAACTTCAAAATAGGATGGTTAAGTTGGTGGGTTTTTTTCGGCCATGTTTTTGAAATTCTTCTAAATTGCCTGATTCTTACAAAGACTGGCACTTAAATATTATACCTGCGGTATTAAACATTTGATATGTGAAATTGTGTAGCAAAAACACATTGTGTTCATTTAATTCAATCATAATTCCCTTTGAACTGGATTTTTTAACTAATCAGAAAAAAGAATTCTCTTTGAGATAAAACTGATATAATTTATTCTGTAAAATTATCTTTTTTCGATAAAACAGATATTAGAAGTAAATCCAATTACTTGTCCACTGTGAAATTAACCATGCATTGAGCAAACAGAATAATTGAACTACAATCGTTAAAACTGAATATCTTGTTTCTAAACAATTAACAAAACCAGTATAAAACCAATTGAATGACTATAACTACATGAAAACGTTTACCATGTGTTCGATGAAACCTACGGTACTGAAGTCTTAAGAATATGTGTGAATTTCACACAGTAAATATATATATTTGCTTTTATTAAAGGAAGCATACTAGTGGTTGATGTTTAAAATGGATATCAATTTCTGATTTCATTTGATCCTTTACATCGAACGTAATTATGAAAAATCACAGAATTATTAAATTGGTCAAATGTGAAAATAATAGGGATTAATGCAACTTCTTTTGAATATTCAAATCGATATTTTTAGGAAACATTTTTCAAATATCGAACAAGTTCAAAGGATGCAATGCAACTTTGTTGTAATCAATCCGGAGCTGTCAGTCCCCGAGGATACCATTGGTCCAGTTGTCAGTGCTCCGATGCTTACCTGTACCATTTTAATCAATATCTTTATTGTCATATAAACATGTTTAGTTTGTGACAAAATCAAAAACAATATATCATATCGCAAAGAAATAACAATTCTATAATGAATGAATGCATGTAAAAAATATATAAGACTTCTGCCCTCATTTCTAATGGCTGTTTTATAAAGGAGCCAATATTTTAAACATATTCCATGATAGAGGGATTTAGCATTTCTTTTACCTTTTGTTCTTTGGTAAGAGATATAATTAAAACTAGATTTGTAATTGCGAGCAATAACGGATGGCACCCTCGTCCCCCCATTGCCAAGGTAACGGCAGCCATTTTGAAAATTCCAAAGTCAAACTGCAACTCTACATATGCCAGTTACAATTTCTGTAAAGTTTCATTCAGTTTGGAGCACTTTGATTTTTTCCGCATTTTTGCTGTTTCCATGGAAACGGCGGCCATCTTGAACCATTCCATAGCAAGGTGCACAACTTCACATGGGGGTCCTCATTATAGTAAAGTTCCATCAACATTGGTCCATTAAATTCCGAGAACTAGCGCGGACAAAATGTGTGGAAGAAGAATAATAACTAGATTTGCCATTGCAAGCAATAGCGGATGTCACCCTTCCCCCTATTGCCACTAAGTGGCACTCATTTCAAAAATTTTAAACACAGAATGCACACATATGCATGGCAATACATCTTAATGTAAATTTTCAGAAAATTTGAAGCATTTTCAAAATTTCACATTTTGACCTTTTTGCATTGTTTCCATGGTAACGGCAGCCATTTTGGAAATTCCAACGCCAATTGCCACTTCCACACTTGACAGTCAACATTATTGTGAAGTGTCATTAAGTTTGAAGCATTCTGAAATTTTGAAATTTTTGCTCCTGTATCCATGGTAACATAGTAGTTCCAATGATTGTCAAAATCATTCAAAACCTGTAAATAATGGACAACTATATTGTATAAAATTTGATGATTTTAAGTTAAAGCATACCAAAATTATTCACCAAACCCTGAAGTTTTTGGAGCATTTTGACCTTTTGCATTGTTTCCATGGTAACAGCAGCCATTTTGGAAATTCTAACTCCAAATGCCACATCTTCCAATGTTGCTCATCGTTACTGTGAAGTTTCATTAAGTTTGGAGCATTTTGATATTTTTGGAATTTTTGGTGTAGTTTCCATGGCAACATAGTAGTTCCAATGATTGCCAAAATCATCCAACACCAGTAAATAGTCGGCACCTACATTGTATTAAAATATTATGATTCTAAGTTTATGCATATCCAAATAATCCACCAAACTCTAAAATTTTATTTTTTCACGTTTCTTTGGTTTCCATGGTGATGGCATCCATTTTTTAGTGCCAAAGTTGCACTGCAACTCGTAAGTCAGGGTTCCTTGTTATAGTGAACAACCATTAAGATTGGTGCATTAGGCTCTGAGAAAACTGCAGGACAAAATTAGGTGGAATAATAATAATAATAATAATAATAATAATAATAATAAAAAAAAGAAACGGAGGAAAAGCAATATGTCACCCGACATTGTCGATCGGGTGACATAACTAGATTTGCCATTGCAAGCAATAGCGGATGTCACCCTTCCCCCTATTGCCTCTAAGAGGCAGCCATTTCGAAAATTTTAAACAGTGAATGCACATATGTGCATGGCTTTACTTCTTTCTATAAATTTTCAGAACATTTGGAGCATTTTAAAATTTCTACACATTTTTGCTGTTACCATGGCAACGGCGGCCATTTTGGAAATTCCAAAGCCAGAAGTCTCATTTATACTTGCCAGTTAACATTTATATTAAGTTTCATAAAGTTTGGAGCATTTTGAAATTTTTGAGATTTTTGCTGGTTTCCATGGTAACAGAGACCATTCCAAAATTTTAATGACAGATGCCACATTGGTACATTGGAGGGAACATACCATCAAAGTTTCAATCAATTTGACCTACCATTTTAAGAAAGTAAATTTCACTTTTAGGTTTTTGGATCATTTTGACCTGTTTTGCATTGTTTCCATGGTAACGACAGACATTTTTGAAATTCCAACGCCAAATTCCACATCTATCAAAGTTGCTCATCATTACTGTGAAGTTTCATTAAATTTTGAGCATTTTAATATTTTTGAAATTTTTGGTGTAGTTTCCATGGCAACATAGTAGTTCCAGTGATTACCAAAATCATCCAAAACCAGTATATAGTGAGCACCTACATTGTATCAAAATATCATGATTCTAAGTTTATGTATATCCAAAAAATCCACCAAACTCTAAAATTTTATTTTTTCACCTTTCTTTGGTTTCCATGGTGATGGCATCCATTTTTTAGTGCCAAAGTTGCACTGCAACTCGCAAGTCAGGGTTCCTTGTTATAGTGAACAACCATTAAGATTGGTGCATTAGGCTCTGAGAAAACTGCAGGACAAAATTAGGTGGAAGAATAATAATAATAACTAGATTTGCCATTGCAAGCAATAGCGGATGTCACCCTTCCCCATTGCCACTAAGCGGCAGCCATTTCAAAAAAATTTAACAGTGAATGCACATATATGCATGGCTAAACATCTCCTGTAAATTTTCAGTATATTCAGAGCATTTTAAAATTTTCACATTTTGTCGTTTCCATGGCAACGGCAGCCATTTTGAAAATTTTAAAGTCAAAAGTCTCATCTATACTTGCCAGTTAACAATAATATTAAGTTTCATTAATTTCAAAGCATTTTGAAAATTTTGACATTTTGCAGTTTCCATGGCAACGGTGGCCATTTTGAAAATTCCAAAGTCAAAAGTCTCATCCAGACTTGCCAGTCAACAATCATATTAAGTTTCATAAATTTTGAAGCATTTTGAAATTTTTGAAATTTTGACAATTTTGATGGCTCCTATGGTAACAGAGACCATTCCCAGAATTAAATGGCAGATACCACATTGGTACATGGGAGGAACATACCATCAAAAGTTCAATCGATTTGACCTACCATTTTAAGAAAGTAATTGCTACTTTTAGGTTTTTGGAGCATTTTGACCTGTTTTGCATTGTTTCCATGGTAACGGCAGACATTTTCTAAATTCAATGCCAAATTGCACATCTATCAATGATGCTCATCGTTACTGTGAAGTTTCATTAAATTTGGAGCATTTTGATATTTTTGAAATTTTGGTGTAGTTTCCATGGCAACATAATAGTTCCAATGATTGCCAAAATCATCCAAAACCAGTATATAGTGGGCACCTACATTGTATTAAAATATAATGATTCTAAGTTTATGCATATCCAAATAATTCACCAAAACCAAAACTGGATTTTTCACATTTGTTCCGTTTCCATGGTAACGGCAGCCATTTTATGTTCTTAAGACCTACTGCAACCCGAAATTGTGTGTTCCTCATTATAGTTAACTATCATTAAGGTTGGTTCCATTGACTCCAAAAAACTGCCGGACAAAAATCATTGGAAGAATAAGAATAATAATAACAAAGAAACAGAGGAAAAGCAATATGTCACCCGACATTGTCGATCGGGTGACATAATAAAAAAGAAACGGAGGAAAAGCAATATGTCACCCGACATTGTCGATCGGGTGACATAAATACTAGATTTGCCATTGCAAGCAATAGCGGATGGCACCCAAAAGTGTGGAAGAATAAATATAATAATAACAAGTAATCCTGTGTTAGGATGCTAACACAAAAGTCGCCAAACGGCCCCAACCATTGTTCTGCTGTTTCCATGGTAACGGCAGCCATTTTGATATTTCATAGTCGGATACCACATCTACACATGACAGGTCACATTACTTACAAGTTTCATAAAAATTGGACCAATTTTCAAATTTAGGCATTCGTGTTTCCATGGTTACGATGGCCATTTTGAAATTCAAAGTCAAATGCCACATCTACATAAGACAGTCAACATTTGTGTAAAGTTTCATTAAGTTTGAAGCATTTTGAATTTTTGACATTTTGCAGTTTCCATGGTAACGGCAGCCATTTTGAAAATTCCAAAGTCGGATGGCACATCTACACATGACAGGTCACATTACTGTCAAGTTTCATAAAGATTGGACCAAATCTAGATTTTTCGCATTTTGTTGTTTCCATGGCAACGGCGGCCATTTTGGAAATTCCAAAATCAAATTCCAAATCTACATACACTCGTTAACATCTCTGTAAAATTTCATTAAATTTGAAGCATTTTAAAAATTTCACATTTTTGCAGTTTCCATGGTAACGGCGGCCATTTTAAAAATTCCAAAGTCGAATTACAGCTACATATGGTGCTACCTGTAATAATCTATCATTATATAACATAAAAAGTACATAGGAATAATTCAACACTATCACATGACTAATCACATGACTATTGTTCTAGAATGTTCCATGAAAATTGACCCCCTAAAATAATGCCAAGATGACCCCGGGCTGAAATAAAAAATGTGGAATGGACACCTGGACATCGGTCTCTTGTATTACACAAAACTTAAAGGTTCTACCAGTAACGAATCAATAGTTGAAAAATGACCCCACCCATGTTCCGGCCCCCAAAAAGTGCCAAGTTGACCCCATTTGAAATAAAAATAACGAATGCACCCCAGGATATTACCCCAACATCATACCAAATATAAAGTTACCATCATTTAAGGCTTGGAAGAAAATGGTCGGACAAATTAGGGTTAAGAATAATAATAATAATAATAATAATAATAATAATAATAATAATAATAATAATAATAAGAAACGGGACAAAACATAAAGTCTCCAAAACTCCGTTTTGGCGACTTAACTAGTAATCCTGTGTTAGGATGCTAACACAAAAGTCATAAAACGGACCCAAAATCATTGTTCTGCGAAATCAATGGTTTCATTATATGCTAGGCAACATTTGTTTTAAGTTTCATTAAATTTGAAACATTTTGAAGTTTTTCATATTTTAGCCGTTTCCATGGTAACGGCGGCCATTTTAGAAATTCCAAACTCAAAAGTCAAGTCTACATAAGCTTTGCAACATTTGTTTTAAGTTTCATTAAATTTGAAGCATTTTGAAGTTTTTCATATTTTTGCTGTTTCCATGGCAACGGCGGCCATTTTATAAATTCCAAAGTCAACCTGCTGCTGCAAATTGTTCTCTCCTTAATTATATACCATCATATACCATTTAATGTCTCTAGAATAAATTTAACATTGATGTTCTGGAATATTCCATGAAAATTCACCCCCCTAAATATATGCCAAGGAGACCACCTACTGAAATAAAAAAGTTCCATGTTGAAGCAGACATGTGTCTCTTAATATTCATAAAAGTAATCATAATTCCATCTACTCTACATACAGTAGCAAATTTAAGAAATGTAAAATAAATTTGACCCCACCCATCTTTGAGCCCCCCTAATTATGCCAAGATGACACCCTGGTATCAGGAACATTGGGTTCTGCAACCCCCATGATGCAGACCCATACCCAGAAAAAATATAAAGTTTCCATCCTCTATAGCTTCCAAGAAAATGGTAGGACAGTTTAAGGGTTTAGAAAAAAAAGAATAAGAACAAGTAATCCTGTGTTAGGATGCTAACACAAAAGTCACCAAAACGGCCCCCAACCATTGTTTTTCTGTTTCCATTGTAACGGCAGCCATTTTGAAATTTCAAAGTCGGATAGCACATCTACATATGACAGGTCACATTACTTACAAGTTCCATAAAAATTGGACCAATTTTCAAATTTAGGCATTCGTGTTTCAATGGTTACAGCGGCCATTTTGGAAATTCCAAAGTCAAATGCCACATCTACATAAGACAGTCAACATTTGTGAAAAGTTTCATTAAGTTTGAAGCATTTTGAATTTTTTGACATTTTTGCAGTTTCCATGGTAACGGCAGTCATTTGGAAAATTCCAAAGTCGGATGGCACATCTACACATGACAGGTCACATTACTGTCAAGTTTCATAAAGATTGGACCAAATCTAGATTTTTCGCATTTTGTTGTTTCCATGGCAACGGCGGACATTTTGGAAATTCAAAGTCAAATTCCAAATCTACATACACTCGTTAACATCTCTGTAAAATTTCATTAAATTTGAAGCATTTTAAAATTTTTCACATTTTGCAGTTTCCATGGCAACGGCGGCCATTTTAAAATTCCAAAGTCGAATTACAGCTACATATGGTGCTACCTGTAATAATCTATCTTTATATAACATAAAAAGTACATAGGAATGATTCAACACTATCACATGACTAATCACATGACTATTGTTCTAGAATGTTCCATGAAAATTGACCCCTAAAATAATGCCAAGATGACCCTGGCTGAAATAAAAATGTGGAATGGACACCTGGACATCGGTCTCTTGTATTACACAAAACTTAAAGGTTCTACCAGTAGCGAATCAATAGTCGAAAATGACCTCACCCATGTTCCGGCCCCAAAAAGTGCCAAGTTGACCCCATTTGAAATAAAAATAGTGAATGCACCCTAGGGATACTACCCCAACATCATACCAAATATAAAGTTTCCATCATTTAAGGCTTGGAAGAAAATGGTCGGACAAATTAGGGTTAAGAATAATAATAATAATAATAATAATAATAATAATAATAATAATAATAATAACAAGTAATCCTGTGTTAGGATGCTAACACAAAAGTCGCCAAAACGGCCCCAACCATTGTTCTGCTGTTTCCATGGTAACGGCAGCCATTTTGAAATTTCAAAGTCGGATATCACATCTACACGTGACAGGTCACATTACTTACAAGTTTCATAAAAATTGGACCAATTTTCAAATTTAGGCATTCGTGTTTCCATGGTTACGGTGGCCATTTTGGAAATTCCAAAGTCAAATGCCACATCTACATAAGACAGTCATCATTTGTATAAAGTTTCATTAAGTTTGGAGCATTTTGAGATTTTTGACATTTTGCAGTTTCCATGGTAACGGCAGCCATTTGAAAATTCCAAAGTCGGATGGCACATCTACACATGACAGGTCACATTACTGTCAAGTTTCATAAAGATTGGACCAAATCTAGATTTTCGCATTTTGTTGTTTCCATGGCAACGGCGGACATTTTGGAAATTCCAAAGTCAAATTCCAAATCTACATACACTCGTTAACATCTCTGTAAAATTTCATTAAATTTGAAGCATTTTAAAAAATTTCACATTTTGCAGTTTCCATGGCAACGGCGGCCATTTTAAAAATTCCAAAGTCGAATTACAGCTACATATGGTGCTACCTGTAATAATCTATCTTTATATAACATAAAAGTACATAGGAATGATTCAACACTATCACATGACTAATCACATGACTATTGTTCTAGAATGTTCCATGAAAATTGACCCCTAAAATAATGCCAAGATGACCCCGGGCTGAAATAAAAATGTGGAATGGACACCTGGACATCGGTCTCTTGTATTACACAAAACTTAAAGGTTCTACCAGTAGCGAATCAATAGTCGAAAATGACCTCACCCATGTTCCGGCCCCAAAAAGTGCCAAGTTGACCCCATTTGAAATAAAAATAGTGAATGCACCCCTAGGATACTACCCCAACATCATACCAAATATAAAGTTTCCATCATTCAAGGCTTGGAAGAAAATGGTCGGACAAATTAGGGTTAAGAATAATAATAATAATAATAATAATAATAATAATAATAATAATAATAATAAGTCAAGTAATCCTGTGTTAGGATGCTAACACAAAAGTCGCCAAAACAGCCCCAACCATTGTTCTGCTGTTTCCATGGTAACGGCAGCCATTTTGAAATTTCAAAGTCGGATATCACATCTACACGTGACAGGTCACATTACTTACAAGTTTCATAAAATTGGACCAATTTTCAAATTTAGGCATTCGTGTTTCCATGGTTACGGTGGCCATTTTGAAATTCAAAGTCAAATGCCACATCTACATAAGACAGTCATCATTTGTATAAAGTTTCATTAAGTTTGGAGCATTTTGAGATTTTTGACATTTTTGCAGTTTCCATGGTAACGGCAGCCATTTTGAAAATTCCAAAGTCTGATGGCACATCTACACATGACAGGTCACACTACTGTCAAGTTTCATAAAGATTGGACCAAATCTAGATTTTTCGCATTTTTGTTGTTTCCATGGCAACGGCAGCCATTTTGGAAATTCCAAAGTCAAATTCCAAATCTACACACACTCGTTAACATCTCTGTAAAATTTCATTAAATTTGAAGCATTTTTAAAAATTTTCACATTTTGCAGTTTCCATGGTAACGGCGGCCATTTTAAAATTCCAAAGTCGAATTACAGCTACATATGGTGCTACCTGTAATAATCTATCATTATATAACATAAAAAGTACATAGGAATAATTCAACACTATCACATGACTAATCACATGACTATTGTTCTAGAATGTTCCATGAAAATTGATCCCTAAAATAATGCCAAGATGACCCCGGGCTGAAATAAAAATGTGGAATGGACAACTGGACATCGGTCTCTTGTATTACACAAAACTTAAAGGTTCTACCAGTAACGAATCAATAGTTGAAAATGACCCCACCCATGTTCCGGCCCCAAAAGTGCCAAGTTGACCCCATTTGAAATAAAAATAGCGAATGCACCCTAGGATACTACCCCAACACCATACCAAATATAAAGTTTCCATCATTTAAGGCTTGGAAGAAAATGGTCGGACAAATTAGGGAAGAATTAAGAAGAATAATAATAATAATAATAAGAAACGGGACAAAAAGTAATCCTGTGTTAGGATGCTAACACAAATGTCTGCTGTTTCATGAAACGGCCCCAACCATTGTTCTGCTGTTTTCATGGTAACGGCAGCCATTTTGAAAATTCAACAAAGTCGGATGGGATATCTACACATGGCAAGTCACATTACTGTCAAGTTTCATAAAGATTGGACCAAATCTAGATTTTCGCATTTTGTTGTTTCCATGGCAACAGCGGCCATTTTGGAAATTCAAAGTCAAATTCCAAATCTACATACACTCGTTAACATCTCTGTAAAATTTCATTAAATTTGAAGCATTTTAAAAATTTTCACATTTTGCAGTTTCCATGGTAATGGCGGCCATTTTAAAATTCCAAAGTCGAATTACAGCTACATATGGTGCTACCTGTAATAATCTATCATATAACATAAAAAGTACATAGGAATAATTCAGCACTATCACATGACTAATCACATGACTATTGTTCTAGAATGTTCCATGAAAATTGACCCCTAAAATAATGCCAAGATGACCCCGGGCTGAAATAAAAATGTGGAATGGACACCTGGACATCGGTCTCTTGTATTACACAAAACTTAAAGGTTCTACCAGTAGCGAATCAATAGTCGAAAATGACCACACCCATGTCCCGGCCCCAAATAGTGCCAAGTTGACCCCATTTGAAATAAAAATAGTGAATGCACCCTAGGGATACTACCCCAACATCATACCAAATATAAAGTTTCCATCATTTAAGGCTTGGAAGAAAATGGTCGGACAAATTAGGGTTAAGAATAATAATAATAATAATAATAATAATAATAATAATAATAAGAAACGGGACAAAAACAGAAAGTCTCCAAAACTCCGTTTTGGCGACTTAATAATAATAATAATAATAAGAAACGGGACAAAAACATAAAGTCTCCAAAACTCCGTTTTGGCGACTTAATAACTAGATTTGCCATTGCAAGCAATAGCGGATGTCACCCTTCCCTCATTGCCACTAAGCGGCAGCAATTTCGAAAATTTTAAACAAGGAATGCACATATATGCATGGCTATACATCTTTGTGTTAATTTTAAAAACAGTTAGAGCATTTTTAATCATTTTAAAATGTTGACATTTTTGCAGTTTCCATGGCAACGGTGGCCACTTTGAAAATTCCAAAGTCAAAAGTCTCATCTAGACTTGCCAGTTAACAATAATATCAAGTTTCATCAAGTTCAAAGCATTTTGAAATTTTTTTTACTTTTTCGTAGTTTCCATGGCAACGGTGGACATTTTGGAAATTCCAAAGTCAAAAGTCTCATCCACACTTGCCAGTCAACAATCTTACTAAGTTTCATCAATTTTGGAGCATTTTGAAATTTTTGAAATTTTTGACATTTGTGATGGTTCCCATGGTAACAGAGACCATTCCCAAAATTTAATGGCAGATACCACATTGGTACATGGGAGGGAACATACCATCAAAATTTCAATCGATTTGACCTACCATTTTAAGAAAGTAAATGCTACTTTTAGGTTTTTGGAGAATTTTGACCATTTTTGCCTTGTTGCCATGGTAACGGCAGACATTTTGGAAATTTCAACACCAAATTCCACATCTTCCAATGTTGCTCATCGTTACTGTAAAGTTTCATTAAATTTGGAGCATTTTGATATTTTAGAAATTTTTGGTGTAGTTTCCATGGCAACATAGTAGTTCCAATGATTGCCAAAATCATCCAAAACCAGTATATGACCGGCACCTACATTGTATCAAAATATAATGATTCTGAGTTTAAGCATATCCAAATAATTCACCAAAACCCAAAACTGGATTTTTTCACATTTGTTCCGTTTCCATGGTTACGGCAGCCATTTTTTATGTTCTTAAGACCGACTGCAACCCGAAATTTTGTGTTCTTCATTATAGTTAACTATCATTAACATTGGTTCCATTAGCTCCAAAAAAACTGCGGGACAAAATTAGGTGGAAGAATAATAATAATAATAAAAAAAAGAAACGGAGGAAAAGCAATATGTCACCCGACATTGTCGATCGGGTGACATAATAACAAAGAAACAGAGGAAAAGCAATATGTCACCCGACATTGTCGATCGGGTGACATAATAAGAAACGGAACAAAAACATAAAGTCCCCAAACTCCGTTTTGGTGACTTAACTTCATTTGTAATTGCTAGCAATAACGGATGGCACCCTTCCCCTATTGCCAGGCGAGCGGCAGCCATTTTGAAAATTCCAAAGTCAATAAGCGCATCTACAAATGCAAATTATCATTTTTGTAAAGTTTCATTAAGTTTGGAGCATTTTGAAATTTGGACATTTTTGCTGTTTCCATGGTAACGGCGGCCATTTTGGAAATTCCAAAGTCAAATATCGTATCTACATATGCCAGTTACCATTACTGTAAATTTTCAGAAAGTTTGGAGCATTATGAAATTTTTGAAATTTTTTATGTTTCCATGGTAACGATAGAAATTTCCAAAATTTCAAAAGCAGACACCACATTGCCACATGCCATGTTACATATCAATACAGTTTCATTGATCAATATGTAATATTCTTTAAAAAATGCAGCTTTTATATATTTTCCCAAATGCTCAATGTTAAACTTTCGCCCTGTTTCCATGACAATGGCGGCCATTTTGGAATTTCTTAATATTGCATGCACATCTAGGCATATCAGGTAACACTTCCATAAAGTTTCATCCACTTGGGTATTATAATGGGAGATTTAGAATTTTGAAACTTTTTCACATTTTGTCAGTTTCCATGACAACGGCCGCCATCTTGAATATGACATACCCTGTTTGCACATCTGCACATGCTGGGTAACATTATGGTATAGTACCATGACCATTGGTTCATAAAGTTCCAAGATATCAGCTGGACAAAAAACGTGGAAGAAAAATAATAAATATAAGAAAAAAAGAAACGTAGAATAACAATATGTCATCCCAACTCCGTTGAGGGTGCCATAATAATAAAAATAATAAGAAGAAACGGGACAAAAACATAAAGTCCCCAAAACTCCGTTTTGGCGACTTTATAAGAAAAAAAGAAACGTACAATAACAATATGTCACCCCAACTCCGTTGAGGGTGCCATAACTAGATTTGCCATTGCAAGCAATAGCGGATGGCACCCTTCCCACATTGCCACTAAACTGCAGCTATTTTGAAACTTTGAAACCGTATTTACATATAAATACATCACAACATATTTGTTTGTAAATTTTCAGAAAGTTTTGAGCATTTTTCAATTTTTCCATGGCAACGGCGGCCATTTTGGACATTCCGAAGACTATACTTACCATTTACCATTTATAATGAGTTTCTTAAAGTTTGGAGTATTTTGAGTTTTTTGGACATTTTTGCTGTTTCCATGGTAACGGTGTCCATTTCGAAAATTCCAACAACAGCTTCAACACTGTTGGTACCTCAGGGCACCACTGCCAACATTTACATAAACTTTCAAGAGGTTGCCTCTTATAACGAAAGATTTAGAATTTTGATTTTTTTACATTTTTGCAGTTTCCATGGTAACGGCGGCCATTTTGAATTATTCCAATGTCTCTTGCACAACTTCACATGGCGGTTCATATTATAGTAAAGTTCCATCAACATGGGTCTGACCAATCCCGAGAAATAGTATGGACAAAATGTGTGGAAGAATAAAAAGAAAAAAAAAGAAAAAAAGAAACGAATAATAACAGTATGTCACCCCAACTCCGTTGAGGGTGCCATAACTAGATTTGCCATTGCAAGCAATAGCGGATGGCACCCTTCCCACATTCCCACTAAACTGCAGCCATTTTGAAAATTTAAAACAGTATTTACACATAAATACATTACAACATATTTGTTTGTAAATTTTAAGAAAGTTTTGAGCATTTTTCAATTTTTCGCATTTTTGATGTTTCCATGGCAACGGCGGCCATTTTGGAAATTCCGAAGTCTAAAGTCTTATCTTTACTTGCTATTTATCATTTATAATAAGTTTCATTAAGTTTGGAGCATTTTGAGATTTTTGGACATTTTTGCTGTTTCCATGGTAACGGTGTCCATTTCGAAAATTCCAACAACAGTTTCAACATTGACTTATGCCATGTTATATATACATGAAACTTGTTTCAGTTTGATCTTATATTCCTTTAGAAAATGCTGCTTTGATGTTTTTTCCCATAGGATCAATGTTAAACTTCTCTCCATTTTCCATGGCAATGGCAGCCATTTTAAAAATTCCAAGTACTGTTAGTACCTCAGGGCACCACTGCAAACATGTACATAAACTTTCAAGAGGTTGCCTCTTATAACGAAAGATTTAGAATTTTGATTTTTTTTGTACATTTTTGCAGTTTCCATGGTAACGGCGGCCATTTTTTACCATTCCAGTGTCTCTTCCACAACTTCACATGGCGGTTCATATTATGGTATAGTTCCATCAACATGGGTCTGACCAATCCCGAGAAATAGCATGGACAAAATGTGTGGAGGAATAAAAAGAAAAAGAAAAGAAAGAAACGAACAATAACAATATGTCACCCCAACTCCGTTGAGGGTGCCATGATTATGAGAGGGTAAATAATTTTCAAATAGATAATCCCTTAGATTTTTGTTAATTTGTTAATGTTATATTCAAGGAGGAAGTGTTTTTCATCCTCCAGCAGTGGCACAGTTTACATTTTCTATCCTTTCTAGGAATTTTATAATAGCGATCTTTTCACATTTCTTTATTATGGTAACATTTTCTCAACTTAGTGAAGCATTTTCTTAAAGAAAAGTCATTGGAAGCTAAATAAAATGCTCTAAGTTTTAAATTTTTATAAAGTAACATTTTAGTATTTTCGTCGTTTTATATTTTTCTTTAAATTAATTTTTAATCAAGGGATTAAAAGAGTTTACTTCATTCAAGTCCCTACAATTATTATTAACTTTATCTTAAAGGTCTGGGTTGGGTGAAATATTCTTATTTAGGAGGATCTATCTTTTCAGAATTCAGTCTTGCTAGGTAAGATAGAAACTGTGAAAAAATAAAATGTTCAAGGGGATTCTTCCTTGTTCTGTTCGGACTGCTATATTTGAAGCTGTTTTTCTGGTGGCCAGAAAAAAATTACAAAAATTAATATCAATAAACGAAATTTGATCAAAGGTTTTTATTCCGATCGGCACTTATATTAGCTCTGTATCGTGTTGAATAGCTATCCATAGATGATATCCTTGAGTTATAAGTTACCATTGGTTGTACTTATTTATAAAACAGATTATTAGAAATTTCTGTTGGGAGATTTCCTAAGCTACATTGGCTTTTCTAGCTTTTCTCTAGGTATTTAATAAAATAATAAAAAAAAAAAAAAAAAAAATAGAAACAGTGTAATTATACTAGGACTTAGATATTTCCCCGTATAAAACTGGCGTTTGAGTATTTTAGCCGTTCAGTTTTGCCTGTTATATTTAATATCTTCCAATTTTTGGTCTGGAGTGTACCTTATGGTGTTTTTTTCCCCAGAAACTAACACGGTTAAACAAGAATCATACGTTTATATATAAAATAGAAAGTTTATACAAATACTAGGACAAAAAAAATAATAATTATTGACATATACTTAAAACGAACATGCAATATTAAAACGAACATTTACATTGTATTTACAATAATTCTATAGGTCACACTTTTTTTTATAAGTCTTACATCAAGTTATTTTGCTTTCTGTGAAAAAAGATGTTTGAAATTAAATACTCGAATTAACTTATACTTAATTACGTATCAGACCTAAAGTAAGAAGTAAATTGTAAAAAAAGATTTCTTTCAACTTGAAAACTTATCATAACATATTTTTTGGTGATAACCTTGTTGTTTGCATTGCTGATACAGTATATTAAACGGAACAACACTTTTCAGACCTGTCGGCTGATACAGTATATTAAACGGAACAACACTTTTCAGACCTGTCGGCTGATACAGTATATTAAACGGAACAACACTTTTCAGACCTGTCGGCTGATACAGTATATTAAACGGAACAACACTTTTCAGACCTGTCGGCTGATACAGTATATTAAACGGAACGACACTTTTCAGATCTGTCGGCTGATACAGTATATTAAACGGAACGACACTTTTCAGACCTGTCGGCTGATACAGTATATTAAACGGAACGACACTTTTCAGACCTGTCGGCTGATACAGTATATTAAACGGAACAACACTTTTCAGACCTGTCGGCTGATACAGTATATTAAACGGAACAACACTTTTCAGACCTGTCGGCTGATACGTGTGTTGAATCGGCTTTATTCAATTATATAATTCATTACTTGGCATTTTCCATAATTTTATAAAAATCATAACTTTTTTCTTAAAATCACGTAAGTTCGGTTTGTTTGATATGATTTGTTTTATAATATATCAATCAGATAGAGGAGAAGGTATAATAACAGGTGCTAGTTAATATGTTCACCAAAAGTTTCAGCGCCCTTTTAAATTGTGATTCAAAATAAAATAATACAAACTGAATAAAATATATTTTTCGGGCAACTATATTTCGATAAACTGCGCTTTGAACATTTTGTCTGACAACAGAAAAGAATGGAAAAAAGAAGAATCATTAATGGTTCGTTTTGTACGAATCCAACAATATGCATTTGAAACAGTTGTGATCGAACTTTCATTTCCAATACTCTTTTCTGTATTCAGTATGTTTTTTTTTCAAAATCAACTGTATTCATCCACTTTACCAGACATCATTCCTTATGCTCGTGGTTGTGAAACTTTCCAGCTTCATTTATATTTATCACAATATCATTCTGTACAGAACTGGAATGTTAAAAAATTCTTGTATTTTATACGTGAGTAGCATGACGGATGATAATAGTGGTCAGTGACTGCTTTAGTTCTTTATTTGTTTTGGTGAGCGATGTGTTGAAATTGTATATGCATTTTATTAAATACATGTTCGTTGTTTATTTTCAAATATATGTTTAAAGTTTGAGTACCATTATCATGATTATATATAGTTCTAACAAAATATCTCCTTTAAATACTAATTATATGATATAATAATTCAGATTGTTTTCACATTACGATGATATAAATAAGCTCGTTTACAAACTGATGGTGTTTGGTAAAAAAAAAGGTTAACGACTTGCCTTATATCACATAATGTATCCTTCTGCTTTGCAGCTAAACAAAAATTAAGTATTAAAAGTAAAACTTTTTTAAATAGTTAAAATATCAAGCACAAAAATGATTTTTCGTTATTCATGTGAAAAATAAAATCACAAAAATACTGAACTCCAAGGAAAAGTGAGCATAATGAGCGGCAATAGCTGTTCAAGAAATGCTTATCGTCCAAAGGCACCTATAACTATGTTAGTACCTTTTTAATACAAATATGTAATATTCAATGGCAGTTGTAACGGTTTGAGGAACAACACTGAAGTTTTAAGGTGGTGTAAAGTGAACATGTCTTTAATAAATTGATATTAAAAGATTATTTAACGATCAGTCAACTCGTATCGTGACAGTTAAACTTTATATTGATTTCAACTATATTTCCTTACAATCCTATTAGAGTAATTGTGTGGTAATAGCACAACTCTGTTTGTTAAATCACCAAAAGGAGGCATACTTTGACTTATGATGGCAGCTGAAAAACGTTCATTGGCTGGAGGAGATGGTATGATTTATCTTGAGTTGACAATATAAAAACTGACATTATCGCTTATGTCATAGGTCCTTGTTTTAAGTTATCCGTCTTTGTCAATTTTTAGAATTTGACATTGACCTGTATCTATCTATATATCTGGAAATGAAGACGTCTTAAAAACATTTCCCTAAGTGTCGAAAGTAACCTTGTATTTATCCAAAATATCAATAATGACCATTTTTTTTTTTTTTTAAATTGAAAAGAATTTATCAGTGTTGAAAATCGTCATTCCAATAAAGTCTGAATATATTCTTTAGCCTTCTAGTTGTAGGAATATTTGAAAGTTGATTAATCTGATACAATAACTACCGAAATGGAACTAGCTCTTCGTAAAAAAAGAAACAGCATACTGATTTTTCAAAGAGGACATAAACGCGCTTTTCGGGATTATTCTAATACCACATTACTACGAGGAAACACAAAACTGCAAAATTAGGAAAAGTAAACTCAAGACGGATACAAATGAATGATGATACGTCACAGTGGCACTTTATGACTGATATGAACGGAAGACATACCGGCTAGAAAAATACCCGAGGTCGTTAATGATTAATCCTCTCTTCATGGGTACTATTTGTGCAGGCAGTCCTACTGCCATTCATACAAAGGCTTCTCAAACACAAACAGAAAAGACATCTTGCAAGATTTTCACTCACAGATATATTGATGCTGTCATGTGACTAAACAACCAACATTATTTTAGTGAGTGCTTGTATATCATACATCCCAGGGAACTTGGGATTAAGGATACAACCGAAAATAGAAGATATGCATCTGATACTGATATTGACACAGATGGATGACTATACACTAGAATCTTTGACAAATGTGACAATTAAAACTTCCCATTTCTCAGCAGTAACATACCCTCTGCCCAACCGTATGTATGGAATTTACACATATCAGTTAATACGTTATGTTCGTGAATGTTCACACTATGCGCTCCTTAAACAAGTAAATGCTCAAACAGAGTTATGAAGAAACACGACTGAAACTGATACTACATAAGTTTTACGGTAACCATCACGTTTGGCTTGACCGATACGATATATTTGTGTCTAAGCTCACAAGCGACATGTTTTCACGATCTCAAAGTTTAAAAAAAAAGGAAAAGTAGTCTAATCTGTGAGTTTACCAATTGTGTTTTATATCCGACTTTGACATTTATCGCAGTGTGGATTGGCATGGCGGATATTGCATGCACAGGAGACGCTTACCCTATCGACGCGCTGCTTATTGGATTTTCATGCGATTCCCGCGGTTTTGATTGTCACCTTGATTTATTTCTTCTTTATCGAGTTGAACAACGATAAACTACTGTTGCCTATACACGCGATAGTAACACACATGAATATTAAGAATATATTGTCTATCAAAATAAACCTCATTACTACTATACCTGCATTATTTTGATGATCACTTGTAGATACTGTTCCTGTTATTCTTAAATTCCTTTTCAACGCAAAAAAGTAAGATTTAGTATTTGAAGTCATGAACAAAAGATAACCTGACCCATTATCGAAAGCAATACGAATTTATGAATAACCCCAAATAAATTTGATTACTTGAGTAAGTATAAAACCTCCATTGATATTTCAAATAGGTTTCCCGAATGAAAAGTGTTCCATTATAGAGACTCGAAAGTGTGCAAATAACATTATTTTTACATAATTGGTTATTTTCATCAGTATTATCGGGCAATTGCCCCATAGTAGTCAGTTTAGGCTGGTTCAGGGGAACATTTGCCAAATTTATCTATGAGTCGAATAGGAAACAGTGCGAAATAGAAGTGTTACGGAATGGTATATACCCAACGCTGAGGTTGACAAATAAGACGTCAAATGTGGGTATCGTATCAAAACACAAAAGTGATTTAAAGATTTAAAATGAACTTGTGTATAATTTAAATCTTGTGATTAAACTACATAGTACTGATGTCAACGTATATTTGTTCCTGATGTCAACGTATATTTGTTCTTGATAACAGTTCCTTGGAATTATTATTTTAGACAAATTTATTATAAATTTCATTATGTAACGAATTTTCAATAATATTTATTCTGCGAGGATATCATATACATATTCCAGCAAAGTTTCAAAATATTTCGTATTGTAACATTTCAGAAAAAATCTGAAATTGTCTTTACTTGTTTGACAAACATTTCAAACAGTCTGAAAAGTTATATACCTTTTTAGGCTTCCATTCTTTTGCTTATTTCCTTATAACTTCGTTTTTTAATTAACAAAACCAAGTTTAAACTCAAATTGTGTTATTTTCTTGAAAGGATTTTATGTAAATTGTGAGTCGGTTTTCGCCGTATATCATATATTGTAGTTTCGATGAGATATTTCCGAAAAAAGTGCCAAATAAAACAAACGAATGTTTATGTAATTATTTTTTCCCATTCCAACAGCACCTAAAGAAACTTGTGTATTTGGCCTTCAATTAACCATTCCAGCAAAATTTTGTTAAAATCCGCATATCGGTTCAACAGAAAATGAAATAGAAAACATAAATACGGATGACGTATGACGACAACCAACAAAACTAAAAGGAGTATACTGAGTCACTAAATGTGTGTAAGTAAGTAAAATATAATATCTGTGGTTTTGTAATTTTATAGTGGATAAATAGTCTTAATAATTCTAGGTATTTTTTTTTTGTTGTTGATCAATATGTTATAGACCACTTTGTTCTCTATAGCAAGGTTAAGAGTAGTGCGTTTTGCACGTTTCTTCTTTTCCGTGGGTAGGGATGACGCTTGTTTCTGGATCAATGCTGCTCATTTCTGCAGCCAAATTTCCCACTGTCATTGTCTACGTTAGACGAATTCGGTTGTTTTTCATGGTCAGCGTTGTCTTCAACGTATTTCCAAGAAGAACATTATCAGCAAGAGATACTGTCTTCCTCACGTCGTTATGTTTATTTATATGGGGTGTTTGTGGTTTTCTCAGCATTAATTCCATCTTTGTTATCTGTTTAACATGGTTCCTAAAATGAAATCAATAATACAATATTTTCTTCATACACTCTACTGTCTCATTAGCCTGACAACACTGAGGTTGTGAGTTCGAATCCCATACGTGGCAGATGCGCTCGACTTCAATCTTTAAATTCCCTTTTTTCGAAATTCACAGATCAGGGTCAACTTTATTAGGGATGAGATATTCAACTGTTAAATCTTAAATCTTTTTCAACATTGATTTGGTTTGACTGTTAATAAGAAATTTGATCGAGATAAGTGAAAAATAGGTTTGAATAATCACTTCGTTGATAAATGACATAAATGTATTTCTATAACTTTTTAAAACTTCTGCAAAATGAGAAAGTATCGAAAAATCAAGGCCGATGGGGATGGCAGTTAGCAATTAATTTAGTATGACCACATTGACTTTTGCGACGCCATCACCATTTCGTTTTCAATTAAAACATCAAATATTGAAACGTACCTATTTTTGTCGCCGGTGTGACTATCAATTTGTACAGCTTTTGACAATAGAAATTTAAGCTGCTTAATTCTGTACCTTCTGAACAAATACTGCAGATCTTGATTGAAGTCTTGCATATCTACCGTACTTTCTGCCATTTTTTTGTGTCGATAAACAGGAATTGGTCCCATCTGATTTCAAGAACACCATCAACTCAAGTTTTTGCAATTGGAATAATTTCTATTTGGCGGATAAAATAGTTACTAGTACACCTTTGCCTATAAATAATGAAATTATTTAGAATTACATATTTGATTTTCTTTCATAATCGTTATTGCCCTCCCCCTTTCTCCGCACAGTTCAATATTACACATCAATTTCGTTTCACTTTCTGATAGTGTATAGAAGATTTACAGAGACGGGTATTTCATGTAATTAGCAGCATTTGTGTATTCATATAGAAATAGACAGAGAATGAGTTCTTTAAATGATGTGTTTGTTTATGATTTAACAGAAAATAATCCCACTAATAAAGATATAGAATGTAAATATATATTGACCTGCTATTCCGTGCACGACTGTTCAAAATGCCACGGAAGGTGTGCTTGACTTAAACGCAAGACGATCCCATATAACTCAATTGAAGTGTGGAAGAAATAAGCATTTTCTCCATCTATTAAGTGGTGAAAATCTCTTGCGCGTGAAGTACGTCATCCTTATGAGAAAAAACGCACATGTTTGGAATCTTTCATACTACATGTATATCAGGAACACACAAAATTGGTCAACAGCCCCCAGCCGAAGCAAGTACGCAGCCTAAAGAAGGTCACACGATGGCACCGAACCACACACAAAGGCAACACAAAGATGTGAATTTTTATTACGATGTTTATACGCAGGACACATGAAGGCAACACGATGGCTATACGATGTCGTATTGAGAGTACGATGCGTTCGAACTTGGTCAGTAAGGCGTCACGAGGCCTGGCCTCCCGATGGTATAAATAAAATAACAAAAAAAACGAACTCCAAGGAAAATTCAAAACGGAAAGTCCCTTATCAAAAGCTCAAACACAACAAAAAAATGGAAAACAACTGTCATATTCCTGATTTGGTACAGGCATTTCCTTATGTAGAAAATGGTGGATTAAAGCTGGTTTTATAGCTAGCTAAACCTCTCACTTGTATGACAGTGGCATAAAAGTCCATTATATTGACAAAAATGTGTGAACAAAACAAACAGATATAATAGGTAAAAATGTCTAAAATTGGGAAACAGCAGTGAACATTGTGTTTTAATCTTAATCACTATAAAACAAACAACCATATCAACAATGAAAAGCAAAATGGCGTATGAACACTATAATGACAAAGTACATAAGCAAAAATGAAAGACAAGAATACAAAATATGACCATAGCACAGTAACACAATGGCGGGATGTATTTAAGTACAAAACAATAAACGACAAACTAATATAATTATCAGCAACAAACGATAACCACTGACTTCAGGCTTTTGACACACAAAATGTTGCGTGGTTAAACATGTCTTCACCAAGAGTTCCAAGTGGTGAAGTTGAAATCGTCCATTTGAAAATTTTTCGAACGCCATCACGAGTTTGTTGACCGTTATCGAATATCTGTTTCACAAATGACGACAGATATGTTTCAATTGTCGTAACCACAATCCCGTCCTCTTTTCCACGAATGTGACATACCGAATTAGACTTATCACCGGGTTTGTGCTTACATGAGCAACACGACGGGTGTCACATGTTGATCAGGATCTGCTTACCCTTCCGGAGCACCTGAGATCACCCCCGAATTTGTGTTGGGTGCTATAAACAGTTTCGTATAAAAAACTAGGGGTTATTCCCCCGACTAAAAAAAACCATGGAGGGAAATCCCTTTTTATTCATATAATTGGTGAAAAAGTATCATGTTTTTTGTATTTGATTGTAAAAATTAGTTAATTAGCTTTCAATTTAAATAGGTTGAATGATTAGAATAATTTTAAAAATTAGATTAAATATACATGTTTTGAGGGGAGACGACACTGTAAACATCCTGTTTTTTTGGCAGTGAAAATTGAAAACTTATTTGCAGCCACTGTAGCTCTTTTCGAAGCAGGAAACCGTACCCTGAAACAAGATTTTTATTAAAGGCCAGGTAAAAGCCTATGAATTTCATACAGTTTTGATTATGGGAAACGTGCCTGTATCATGTTACATGGGTATGCACATGACCTGATTTCAGGTTTTTTATGTTCAGATTAGGCAACTTTTTCCCATTTTCTCTGGATAGACCATAAAGTACACTATATTTTTATTTCAATATAAACTAGAGAAAATTCTGATTCCAGTGATATCTAGTTTTATACAAGTATCTTTATTAACCATTCCACCACTAAGGGTCTCTTAGACATGGTCCCTTAAAATATGACGTCATAGAAAAAAACTGTTGATTGCACCCGTTGTGTTCGTGTTGCTCGGACTTTAGTTTTCTTTGTTGTGTTTTGTGTAATGTTTGTCTTTTCGTCGATTTTCGTTTTTTTGTCATGGCTTTGTCAGTTTGTTTTTTGACGTATGATGTTGACTATTCCTTTGGTATCTTTCGCCTCTTTTAGCGGGCGCCCAACCCTCCCGAACCTGGGATAGTGGTGCAACAGCACAACACAAGAACAAACTATACAATACAATAAACAAAAACAAATATGATTAACAGCACTCAACCTCAGCTGTTTCAAACTATGCAGTACACAATAATATAGTATCCTGTAATCAGAAAAATATTACGTATTGCGTTTTGATAATGATGATCCAATTAAACTGATTAAAAAACACATAAAAATGACATAAATAGCTGTACACAATAATTTAAATATCTATGATGAAATTTAGACACGATTTAGAATGTACATGTTGTCAGAAATTAAAATCTAATATCATTTTACTTAAAAATATTAGATTAGTTTTTCATATTACGAAAAACAAGTGAAATTTTTCTCAAATCAGGATTCAAACAAAAATAATGTATTACATGACTAACATGTGCTGTTCTCTAATAAGACACAATTTCCCAAACATTCGGTACAGTATAACCTTACCGCTGGGGTTCAGTTCTCTAATAAGACACAATTTCCCAAACATTCGGTACAGTATAACCTTACCGCTGGGGTTCAGTTATCTAATAAGCTTTCCCAAACATTCGGTACAGTATAACCTTACCGCTGGGGTTCAGTTCTCTAAACATTCGGTACAGTATAACCTTACCGAATAAGACACAATTTCCCAAACATTCGGTACAGTATAACCTTACCGCTGGGGTTCAGTTCTCTAATAAGACACAATTTCCCAAACATTCGGTACAGTATAACCTTACCGCTGGGGTTCAGTTCTCTAATAAGACACAATTTCCCAAACATTCGGTACAGTATAACCTTACCGCTGGGGTTCAGTTCTCTAATAAGACACAATTTCCCAAACATTCGGTACAGTATAACCTTTCCGCTGGGGTTCAGTTCTCTAATAAGACACAATTTCCCAAACATTCGGTACAGTATAACCTTACCGCTGGGGTTCAGTTCTCTAATAAGACACAATTTCCCAAACATTCGGTACAGTATAACCTTACCGCTGGGGTTCAGTTCTCTAATAAGACACAATTTCCCAAACATTCGGTACAGTATAACCTTACCGCTGGGGTTCAGTTCTCTAATAAGACACAATTTCCCAAACATTCGGTACAGTATAACCTTACCGCTGGGGTTCAGTTCTCTAATAAGACACAATTTCCCAAACATTCGGTACAGTATAACCTTACCGCTGGGGTTCAGTTCTCTAATAAGACACAATTTCCCAAACATTCGGTACAGTATACCCTTTCCGCTGGGGTTCAGTTTGAACGTTTTTTCTGCAATACCATAATCATTAACAATACTTATTTTATATTCTGTAAAATCATCCATGATCACATTGCTGATAGTTAGGGTCAGTTCGAATGCTTTCATATTGACATTTTGTACAGAATCAAAAACAACAGTTTCACTGTCAGATATTCCATATTCGACAGAGTCAGTTATTACGTGCTAATCAAAACGGTTAAGCTTCTTCTGGGTCCTTCTTCTCCTCTTTTGTTCTTTAGAATTTGTGGTTTGATAATACCATCTGACAGCATGGAACTCAAGAATACTACGTACGTATACGCAAATGTGGCCGGTTTTTCCGAGATGAGTGTATTGTGCAACACTAAATCCGCTACTAGTATAAATATTGGCCAGGCTGGTTTCATCGCGGAAATTTAATGAAAGTTACATGTAAAAGATGATAACAATAAGTATACCAAAACTCTTGCATACTTTATTTTTAGGATGATTTTTTTTGTCTTCAGTAATTTTAAACAAAGTTTTTAAACTATTATGTTAGCAAACAAAATCAGTAAATTTATAGAATGACAGAATTGTTGGGAATATTGTAGTATATGGTCCGATCTGTTGTTGTTGTGTCAGTTCACACGTCTCAATGATGACTAAAGTTATTTTTAATATCAAATACTTATAAAAATAAAGAGATGTGATATGAATGCCAATGATACAGCTGTCCACAAGAGTTCAAATGACGTGATTGTAAGCAATTTTAGGTCCAGTAAGGCTTTCAACAATGATTAAATGTCATACAGTATATGCAGCTATAAAAGGTCCTAACATAAAAAAAAAATGTAAAGCATTTCAAAACTAACGATCTAACTTATAACAATTTAATTTCCGAAAAACAAATATGGCAGACATGAATCAACGACAACCACTGAACTACAGGCTCCTGACTTGGGACAGACAAATAAAGGATGTGGCGGGATGAAACATATTTGTGAGCGCTCAACCCTACCCTAACCTGGAACAGTGGTGTGACGCTATCATTTTTTCACGAATGCTGAAATTGCTATCTTTTTAAACATGCATATTGCAGTTAAGGAATTAAGCCGTTCTTTAAAGTATTTTAAAATTTTTCTACTTTTGTATCATACAGTATTCTCTACTGTTATCATGTTACAAATACTGTGAAGTACTGGTAAATGTGTTGATATCTCTAATGGACTTCAATTTTAAGGTCAGAGTTATGATTTGTAAACAAAACAAAATCTCCGCCATGATATTGGTCATGATGCTGGTTTAAAGAATGACTGAGCTCTCCGCCATGAAATTGGTCATTTTGTTGTTTTGAAGTGTAGATGATTATAAAATAAAGATGTCAAAACTAGGGATGTATTTATGGTTTGCAAGAACTGATTATCTTCGGCATATCATTGTTTTGGATTTTCACACCGAGTTACCGTAACGCAAAGAGGTCTTCGTGGCTGGTTAAATTGTGGTAAATTCAATCGCATATGGTACCCCAATATCAAACCACATATATCTTAAAAGTGTTGCAGCTTCAAAACGACCCATTGTAGATATTCAACTCCATGTGATAGACAAAGAAATTTGAAGAAAATTTTACTATTGCCATCACCGAAATGAATTGCGCATATTGACCTTAATATCTGTCGTTTTTAGTGCTGTTCAGAACATTCTAGTATTCATACTAATGAAACAATTACTACTCTTAATTTTTAGTTGAGTATTCAATTAACTTTATTGAGAATAAAAAAAATTCAAAATTGTATTGTATTACAAAAAGACATATACTGATGAAGAAAATTCCATTACTGAGTCTCAAAGGCAATACTGATATGAGCACTGATATTTAAAGAAAAGTGCTTATACTCGACAACATTTTAACCTAATGTTTTATTCTGGATCAAATACACATCTCCCAGCACGTTTTATTTTTAAATATAACATCTTAGAATAGTATAGTATTATTGAATAATAACAATGCCAGATCCATTCTGTGACCTTTGTCCATATTTGTCCAAAACACCATTACTAACCATACAGCCATATTTACCACTATCCGTATATCTCAATCCTGATTGTGAGTTCATCTCTTTCGATGACAATGTCAACTGTTTACTCCCCGTATCTATTTCTCTTATGAATTCATCGTTAAACGAATACTGCGTCCAACGATAGGTATAATTACTGGGATTTCCATACGCATCGCATGTCAGCGTCACCTTATCAACACGACCAGCTGTCATATTTGGACGGACTTCAACTACAGGTGGGTCTGGCAAATTGACCGTGAAAAAAGGAAGTTCAATTAATTTTGTTAAGTTCTGCTGCTCGTGAAACAGGCATTATAACCAAATCAGTATTGTTACAAACATACTCTGAATTAGTAATGTCGTTTTAAGGCTTCATTTATTAATTAACGATAGAAATGTCATGTTGGTAACTGAAGAAAACATTTATATACAGCAAAAGGTTGTTAAAGAAGAATCTCAATTTGTGTAGTAAAAAATATATTCACGAGGGCATGGTTATGAGAAAAAGATTCATACTAGATTACGCTTAGGGCTTAGTGCCCTTAATGACCACTTGTACAAATATAATCTTACATTAAATAGGTTTTGCGATTTCTGCCCAGGTAACCGTATTGAAAGCACTGAGCACTATTTAATTCATTGCGCCCGTTACACGAACTATCGGATTACTCTTCTACTTGGTATTAAGAATCTGATTTGTCCAGATATAAATATAGCAATGTTGCGGGATCTATGTCCGAACTATCTTAGTAAAATTTTAATAGAAGGTACTGACGATTTGTCTGATGATACTAATTTAGATCTGTTTGAGTGTGTGTTTCGATATATTAAATCTTCAAATAGATTTTCTCGATAGCTCAATAACTTATTTGTATACTATCAAAATTTCCTTGTAATAAAACATATTAGTTGTGAAACACATACATACACTTATATTATTTTATTTTTATTTATTTTTCTTTTTTTCATTTGACCTGATTGTATTCAAAATCGTCTTTCCATAATTATTATTCTATATTACTGAATCCAACATGTTTGTAAAGTCGTGTGTATGTGAGTAAGAATGAGCGAGTGATTGGATAGGTGTGTAGTCAAATTTTATTCGTATGTCTTGTCCTGTACATATTGTCTTGTCTTGTGTTAAACATGTTTGTAAACTAAAAAATCTTTGTTAATTGTGAATCTGTATATATCTATGTTGAGGAGACCCACACGTAGCCTCTGGTTGTTGGCAATCCTCTTTAAATAAATAAAGAATGAAATTAAATATACAGCACTTGTAAAGAAGGTACACTAAATGACTTATGTTACTATCTTTCTTTGTCTATAGCGCATTCTACATTTCATTGAATAAGGTTGTTGATATCATGTACAAAAATGTATTTATCATGCATTACTATATTCAAATCAATCCATTCTAATTTAAATTAGTTTCTTTTTTTTCCCATTCAATTCTGTATCTGAAATTTACCGATTTATGATGATTATCAGTAAATAAATGTGTCCGAAAACAGTTTGATTTTTCGCGGAAAAAAATACATTATAGTAATTTGTTCATACACTGGGATAATGAAGATTCACTGTAAAAAAAAAAAAAAAATTACAGAAATACAATATAATTGTATATCACGAGATTTCAAAAGATATTTCGGTATATAACTTTACAGTGCGGATCGTGCTACTCAATCTGAAGTTTAGTTTTCTGAATGGTATTTTGTGTCTTCTGAAATAATAAGTTTCCGAAATGCGGATATGGTGTATCAATCGCATTCGATATTTACTATCGCTAGGGTTGATGTCTCATCGGATGAACAGCTAATCCTCTGGTATATAACTTCTACTTGGCCGATGCCATTTTGGATAGACCGCTAGTCCCCTGTGTATATTACAACCACTGGTTCGATGCCACTTTGAAACGACCGCTAATCCTCTTGGCTTTTACGACCGCTGTGTTGTTGCCGGTTCCGATGAACCGCTAGACCTTTTGGTATATTACTACCAATGGGTCGATGCCATTTCGGATGAACCGCTAGTTTCCTGGATATCACGGTTTTTTAAAGGTTATTCTGTAGTAAACCATAGGTTCTTATAAGAGTTTTGTGTTAATTTCGCTTTACTTCACTTCAATGTTTGACACACTAAATTTGATATATTGCATTTTGAATTGCTGATCGAAATACACAAAAAATTTTACCCTTCCCCATCTCAAATGATTATACACGTCCTAATGTTTCTGGTAGGCATGTGCTAATTGTTCCAATCCAACATAAACTACTAAGAGACTTTTTGTCAGTGAGGTCTTGGATGCATATAATTAATTCATTCCGACACAAACCACGAAAATACATATTTTTTGTCCGTTTTGTTTTAGTTTTTTTTCCAACACGTTCAAAAACATGTTTAAAGCTACTGACATCAATTTTCATCCAGTTTCCTTTTGTATAATTAATATTTTATATCTTATAGCAAGAGACAATTCCCGACAAAAAGGTAGAAAACGGAGGAAATCGATATGCTGTGGGAAATGACAGAAATAATGCATTTTATTAACATACTATAACAAAATATTAATTTTTCTGTCCGCTGCTCGCGGAAGTAGTCAAGAAGACATTATTATTTTTTTCAGGGGTTGACAGGAAACTTCCGGTTAGCATGGCGGCGCCCATGTGTTTTCAAGAACAAGTATAAATTAACCAAACTGTGGCCTAAAAACTGAAAGTATGAACTTTTAAATATAGCAAATAGTGAAATGTAAAGAACATATTACATATAGAACTATCAAGATAAAAAGAAGAATTGCGGATTAAGCGCAAAACATGCCAAGTCCAAGAGCGCTCCACAACATGAAGTTTAAAACGAGCACCATGCCCTTTCAATATACTCCTGGATCAAACCAAGGAAGTTTTACCGTAACAAATGAATCCTTATTTCTTTGGAGAAGAGCATTGATCGTTAGATATATCAAAATAAGTGGAAATGACCCGAGTACAAGAATTGTATGGAATGACTATGAACGTAGATCGCAAATACTTCAAATCTCTGACGATAAAAACAAATTTATAAATAAACAACCACATAAAGATTTATTTAAATCAACTGTTTCTGTCAGTGTTGGGAAACAAAAACTGTTTGTAGTAACAATATTTTATACAACAAAAACTGGCATGGTTCAGGGTCAGGCTTCAAATACCTGGCTCCAGACAGAGTTCAAGTCCATCAATGAAGTGATTAACACTATTATAGAATTACAAAAAAAAAGGGACGAGAGTGAAGAGACACAAGTAAACAAAAACAATAGCAATTCTGATCAGCTGGTAACATCAAAGAAGCCTCAGGAGAATATCAACAATAAGAATATGAAACAAGGTGAGGAATTGTTACTTTCTAATCATGAACATGATGAACAATCTATTCTGTGCCAACTGCAGAAACAAAAGACAGAAATAACAAATCTTACAAAAACAATTCATGCTCTAGAAAATGAATTGGTGGAAAAAGATGCAAAATTAGACTTATTTATAAGTGCATGTCAAGAACTTAAATCAAGGGTAGACAAAATGGAAAAAGAAAAGATTGATGAAGATAAAATGTGTATGCAAATGAATATTATTAAAGAGAAAATAAAACATGAAATAAATGAACAAATTCAAGTTAAATCTACTCAATTAGAGCAACAAAACAGACAGTTAACTTTAGATATGCGTCAAGAAAACAACATTAATAATGTAAAAAATATCGAGAAATTAAATGGAATTGAAAAAGAAATGAAGAGATGTGTGTAAAATCAAAGGAAAAATCTGAAAACTTCACTAGTGATAAAAATATTACTGAAACTCAACAATTGATAGCAGATCAAACTGTACATGTAGCTACTAGAAACTCAAACAACAAACCACTGACCAAAGTTGGTAGCAAAACTAATGATGAAAACAACACCATGGTTTATAATAACAACAATACGACACATTCCGCCACAGCTTCAAATAGCAGCTCAACAGAACAAATCCAAAATGAAATGAGAGACATTACAGATGTATGGATTATAGGATCTTCGATCATTAAAGACTTAGATGCAAAAAAAATGTATCAATACAAAAGAGTAAAAGTAACTACTTTACATGACAAGACAGTTTTTGGTGCAACTAAATTCATAACATCAGGCAAAGTAAAAGCCAAAAATATTGTGTTCCAGATTGGATCAAATGACATTGAAGAACGACAGACAAAACAGGTCATTATGGAGGTAGAAAATCTTATACAACAAACTAAAGAATGTGTACCTGAAGCTACTATAACATTTGGGGAATGCCTACCAAGAATATACAAGGACAAACTACATACTAAAGAGTACAATGAACGTGGACACATTCTATATTTAGAATTGTCAGAACTGTGCAAAGAAACAAATTGTCATTTCATAAAATATGATTATATTACTTAGTCCAGATCATTTTAGAGATGGCATACATATACTCATAAAAAACCCAAATTTGATAAAACTTTGCACATATCAAATCAATCAGTTCTATTCTTGTAAATATAAATAAGAAGATGTGGTATGAGTGCCAATGAGACAACTCTCCATCCAAGTCATAATGTGGTGCCAATGAGACATCTCTCCATCCAAGTCACAATGTATAAAAAGTTAACAATTATAGGTCAAAGTACGGCCTTCAACACGGAGCCTTGGCTCACACCGAACAACAAGCTATAAAGGGCCCCAAAATGACTAGTGTAAAACAATTCAAACAGGAAAATCAACGGTCTAATCTATATAAAAAACGAGAAACGAGAAACACCTTTGAACCACACCAACAAACGACAACCACTGAACAACAGGCTCATGACTTACGACAGGTGCATAAAAAAAGATTCGATTCTTGATTTTTTTCTTTTTTTAATGAAATTCTGTAAGTTCGTTCCGTATATATGTACGTACCTATGTATGTAGATATGCTATGTGCATGTGAACTTATTGGCCTGTTCACCATTTGTTGGTCAAGTGCCTTTGACCTCTTGAATATTTTGTAAAAAGTTTAACATTTTGGTAGTGTATATTGTTTACTTGGGTCATATGATATAGATGTAACCTTAAAGTACTCCCCTACAATATCACATAATAAGGATAGTTACTGCTGGAATAGTAAGGCCTAGTAATCGAACACTTGGATATTTCAGTCAGTGCGTCTTCATTGAATTATTAAAGTAACTGGTATTTCCGTTATTAACTCGATATATAGATTTTTTGTGTTGTAAGGTTTCTTTCTTCTTTATTTTGATGAAAATACAATTTAGAAAAATAGTTTTGCTTGTTGCATCTTTTGTTTACTAATTTTTTGGATCATAACAATTGTTATTTTTGGTGATGGGAAGTTTTTCATCAAAGTATAACAATTCTTTAATTGAAATACATTTTTCGATTTTTCGTTTAAAAATTGGTAACCATTGGATGATGTTAAATTATATTCCCAGCTTCATTAATTGTAGCTAGATTTCATGTTGAACAAGTTTAAATATCAAGTCTTGTCCATCTGGGCGTATTTAAATTCAATTTAAAACTTGGAACGAGACAACTGGAAATTAAAATATTCTGGTATTTATTTTCGCCCGTTTTCACATGTACAGCGTCTTTTCTTTTATTTAATAAACTTACACGAAATATATATCTGTATCCGTTTTGTTATATGGTTTCGAACTGCAGGATTTTAGCATGACAAATCATCATCGTTAGATGATAATCTCGTGTGATATTTTTAAAATATACAGAACATCACCCGATTCACTGTGATTCAAAATTTTATCATGGAAAATCCACCACACCTCTGACTTCGGTTGCCCTCCTAAAGCAGTACAGTTTAAAGTCAAATCGTTTCCTTCCGTACCAAGCAGCTTGTTAGACAAAGTCTGTCCGCCTACTATCACATCGGTAGGTGCCTCTGATAAAACAAAATCTGATATGATTAAGTTAGACACACACACAGAGTGAAAATATCATCGTCGACAAGTTTTAAGAAAACATACTGGCATGAGAAGTTCTAAGAAAACTTCAAAGATACCAGGCTTATAATTATGTACGTCGTTACGTCTTCGAAACACTCACTGCATTCAAAACAAAAAATCAATTTTGAGTTAAATGAACACTTCGATAACAAAAATGAATTATCTTGGTGTCAAAGGGATGAATAATGATATTTGACTAAACAATACAGATCTACGATCACTGTAGTTATTACTTAGTAAATAAAGATAAAACACGTAGGGTGGTTCATGGAAATCTTCAATGAAACAGCTGTAAACTCCCTCGTCCGTCTTTGATATATCATCAAGTTGTAAATCATACTTTAGATCTCCTTGAGTGAAGTTAATCGCCAATTGTATTCTAGAAGTTAAAATGTCGGGAAGATCTGTATTCATTTCCAAGCCTCGAAAGTATATAACTGTATCATTGGCATACGGACCCATCCACTTTTTAATGCTGTCTCTGTTTTCATCGGAACACCGTAGCAGTACCGTCGAACCCATCTGTTGGTAAATGTTAGTTTCAGTATCGCTCGTTGTACAAAACTGTGGCACTGTCAAAAACAAGTAAACGTAGGATATAAGGCTGATGGACATGAGACAATACTTTAAAAAAATGGACACCTGGAAACAACCATTAAAGAAGCACAAAGCTTTAAATGCGTCTTGACAATATTTGGGTCTTTATATATATATATATATATATATATATATATATATATAGTCTATAAAAGGACCAACCAGCAAATTTACTATGTACCGGATCGTCTAGAATAGACGATACTGTGCAGATAAGGAAAATTATATAAGTCTAAAAATTTGCACAACGATACTAACTAATATAAGATGGTATTATACGAAGATGTTGTTATTAAATCGTGTTGACAAATATTTCGGCTTAACAAATAGCCTTCTTCGGTGTCAATGAGTTTAACATTAGGCTTAACAAATAGTTGAAGTCAATGAGTTTAACAATACCAGTATTGTTAAACTCATTGACACCGAAGAAGGCTATTTGTTAAGCCGAAATATTTGTCAACACGATTTAATAACAACATCTTCGTATAATACCATCTTATATTAGTTAGTATCGTTGTGCAAATTTTTAGACTTATATATATATATATATATATACATATAAAACATCAAGATATTTGTTAGATAACGCGTCGACATAATTTATGAATGAATCGGATAAAGGCATTAATTTTTGATAAACATTCAAACCGAAAGAAGTGGAATAGTACAGGAAGTTTTTCCAAGAATAAATACGCTACAATTTGAAAAGAATAAGAGCATACACCCCAAGCTTGGAAAAACTTTCTACGACCTCAAAAATTCATAAGAAACAAACTTAGCCAATTTAATGAAAAAGAAGCTGCATGGTGTATTATTCCATGATACCCGTTCTTGACCAAAGCAAAGAAACAAAGTTGTATTGCCGTTCTTCATCTTATAGATACATAGGCCTTTAACATGAAGCAGACTTCACGCATCACTGCAAGGTCATTGCTTGATTCGATAACGCTATAGCGAGATCTGTGCACTGAAGAATGCAGATATGGGACAATGTCAACAAACCATAAACTAGAACGGGCAAAAAAAAAATATATATATCTACAATATATTTTAAAGATATTCAGTCTTGATTAAAATTTATAGATTAATCTACATATTATTTCTTCAAGCAGATAAGCAACGCTTATCTATAAATAATATATAATAACTACAAAAGAGGAGACGCAACAAAAACTCATTTGCATCCTAAACTGTTTGCAGCAAACCTGCACAAAACGTGGTTTCTATTTCAAATTATCATTTTTGCCTTTCTGCAAACTTGCTGAAAATACATACTAAATTATTACGGCAAGACCATACAGCTGTCTGGATGAAGAACAGCAATAAAAATATTCTATTGTTTCTCTGAGTAAATCAATCAGACTGTGTTTAACCTGTTTCATTTAGAATGCTTAAAATAAATACCAAAATCAGATAAACAAAAATTAACTTACCATAGGTGCAGTATACATGTACAATAAGAACTATAAAATTTGAAACTTTCATTATTATGGAATTGTTACGAAGTCAACGAGCAGAGTAGGTAACATCTTATTCCAATCCTGACAGATTAATGGTTGATATTTCTATAGAATTCTGAAATGTATAACAATGTGGTTTTTAAAAGAATCATTCTAATTTAATGACTAAAGCATATCTGATTTCATTGACTTGACTTAACAAGCATTGCAGTATACTGGCTTGTCTTTTCATCATATGTGTTCAGTCCATGTATGCGTGTGTGCGCTTGCCAGTGTGTGCGTGTGTATGTGTTGTGTTATTCTTAAATATGTTTTAGAGAATAAAACAATTGAATCTTGTAAATATCTATTCTGCATAATGTCTACTTTTAGTATATTATTTCCCACCTGTATTGAAAAGAAATCAAAATACTGACCACGGTAAGTTTCGTATCCAATTGGAATCGTGTTTTTTTTTTTCGAGTGTATAGATCGGTTTATGTCGAGTGTGACCAGGTGTTTTCATGCGAATATGATGCAAAATATAAACAAACAGACATCTTTTTTGGTAAGACGGAAAACCAAAGCTTAAAATAGTATAAAAGGTAAATTAGTATATGTTTGTGAAATTATTTTTTTTTAACCACACATTATTTGAAGTAATACGTACAAGATTAATATGTCCTTAGCATGCTTTTATTTCTTAACGTGAAATAAATCCATTTACATGCACATACGAATGAACAAATTAAAAACAAATGCTTTCATAGAATCTATATATCCTAACATGGTTTATATTAGAATTTTGTCTTTAGCAATTCATAATTTTACCATACAAGAAGAGTAAAATTGTGAATTGCCAAACACAAAATTAATTTGTATTTATGTCCGGATTTCCGGGTGTTAACTCACCGTAACCATGATTTATTCGCAAACTGATGGAAATACTCGTTGTCCTTGGGTAATAATAAACTGATTACACTGATTGTTGCATATATATATATATAAAAAAAAAAAAAAAAAAAAAAAAAAAAACGAACAAAAAATTGTGCGCAATTTTCCCGTCAAATTTTACAAATAGGTAAATTTGACCATCAGCGTATGGTTCGTTTCTCCAGTAATGATTGGGTACTAGATGCGCGGCAAATGTTAATGCCAGTTTAATGTAACTTTTACAACAAATTATATGAAAAATTAACATAAAATGTCAAACAACCCTACCTCGGTGGCCGAGAGTACATATAATCACTAGCCAGTCAACACTATAAACCCGCTAACAATCTTAATTGACTAGGATTGTCAGTTTTCCTATCGAAGGTCGGTAGTTTTCCGACCCGGCTTCCTCCACCAATAAAACTGAGCAGATTTGTTACCGGTGCTTAAAAGTGGCGTTAAAACACCAAAATCAAAATCAAATCAAACAACCCTACACCAGAGAAAACATTGTCAACTGAGGCGAAGCCAAGGTTGACCATGCCAGTCTTTTCGAGGGGTAACAATCTGCTCTATCACTCTCTCAGATATGTGTTATTTATTACATTATGCTGAATGTTCCGTTATTACTGTCTATTAAATTTCAAATTCAAGGTAATAAACTTTGACGTCTTGTACATAACAACCATCCGTATTTGATAAAGCGCACACTTGATTAAGCGTCTGCGTGAAGGGTAATAGAGTATTTGCCATGGGATAGAGTAAATTATTCCACTGTATGTAAATATTGATAGTAAATTCAACATGTGATTGGTTGAGACAATTCCACGTGACATTGAACAAAACTTCATATTCCCCTCTGAGTATCATATTCCCCTCTGAACTGTCGGGACTACCTCGTTCGTTACGCGCGGTTAATGTACATAACGTTTTGAACGTTTTTTAAATAGCGATAGTATAGTCATTAGTGTGTTCAAAACTATTTCAGGCGTAAAAACGAATAGAGAAAAAAATGATTGGTATCGCTTATCAATGTTTATGTCGTGTTTACTAAATTAGATATAAAAGCGGATATGAAACATTTGTATGGAAATTAATATTTTATGTTGGATTTTCATGAAGTTATGAAAATTATAGGCAATGGAATAAAACATTCATTTCCCTTGGCTAAGGGAGTTATGAATATTTGTTCACCCTCGAAAAGTCATATTTCCCTCGTCCGCCCTCGGGAGATATGATTTTCTTGGGTGAAAAAATCTTCATATCTCCCTCAGGCACGGGAAATAAATGTATATTATCTCCCTCGTATTAACCAATCAAATCTGACATTTTGACATGAAGTATAATAATATTATTTATTAATTTATGAACTTTTGACGAGGTCAATACGTTATATATGGACCTTTTCAGATTATATTGACCGAAGACGAAGTCCGAGATTAAGTATTATCTAACAGGTCCACATAGGACGTATTGACTGAGTGAAAGTCCATAATTTATATATTACATATGTAAATAGTCAATATATATATATAAATAGAAACATCGCGTCCATATACTTGAATATCCTTTGAATCACGTGACAGTAATAACCAATGAAAAAAGAAGGATGCTACACCGTATGTAATATTGTATTATCTGTCTCTGCCTAAACGTTCGTAAAAAATCCAAACGTATTTTTGACACTGTTTTGTTTTCCTTGTACCTTAGTATATTTTCTACATATATTATTTTCTAGTCTCATTGTCTGATGACTATTATTACACAATTAATTATACATTAATAAAGGAAACGAAGACACAACATAATTGATTTTAAAAGAGGTTTCAGGCTTTTTGCAACCTGTACAATTCAAACTGATTTTCTGAACATAACATTAGTTAACAGAAAGTCATTATGAAATAGTGTCCTTGTCCATGAAATTTTGTCACCTCCTTCTGGACAATATATCACTATGGAATACTGTCTATGAAAATATTTCACTGTGAAGTTTTGTCCATGACAATATTTCACTGTGAAATACTGTCCATAAAACATTTGTTAATCTAATAATGTCTTCCCTAAGAAATCCTCTGCCATGAAATTGTGAGCATTTCTGGATTCAAAAAAAAAAATTTTTTTCATGAAAAGTATGTGTTTAACCATTAATAGCTGCATTAATTAATTATGCAGATGTTTTTGTTATTATCAATCAAATAAAACACTTTAATGATACCATTATCCAAAGTATTAAAGTTCATTACCTCCCTTTCATGAGACAAAAAAATATACCCAATATATAACCTTGGATAACCTACCTTTTACAAGACACATTTTTATACTATCCATCTATGTAATATTGTCTGTACATGGAAAAAATTTCAAATGGAAATTTGTCATTTTTTGGACATTATTACATAGATGGGGACACATTTTCATGATACAAAATCATGAAATATTGTCCCTGTTCCTTGTCTTGGGACAATATTTCATAGGACAACATTTTGCTTTCAGTCATATGAGCATTTATGGAGGGGGTGGACAGGGGGTACCCTTCTCCCACCTCCCACTTTTAGAATTTTTTTTTCCCCACCTACTTTTTGTTTCCCACCTCCCGCCCCCTTCTCCCACCTCCCTCAAAAGCTGTCCACCCCCTCATTATGATAATAATTATTATCCGTAAGAAGGGTTCATTCGGAGCATGACCGATCTTTATATTTTTTAATCAAAACAATCATACGGCGATATTATTCGAATGATCTGAAATCGTCGCGTTATTATAACATCAAACTCACTAATAGCTAGCCTCATAAAAAAAACCTAAAACATTTTACATTGAATGTAAGCAATATCGATCCTTAATATTTCAAAGACCCCCCTAGGGACCTCGGTGGGCAAGTGGTCTAAGTAGTCCAACTACTGTATCACTAGCATATCAACACTGAGGTTGTGAACCCCGCACGTGGCAGATGCATCGACTTCGATCTTGATTGACTAGTATAGTCAGTTTTCTTGCCGAAGGGCGGTGGTTCTCTCCGGGAGCTCCCACTCCCTCCACCAATAAAAACTGACCGCCACGAAATAGCTCATAGGGCTGAAAGTGGCGTTTAATACCAACAACGAATCAATTGACATTGATGAAAGAAATGACCAGAATTGTTAACAAAATCGATAGGAACTTGCATCGGCAATTTGTGTTACAATGATAAATTCTTTATCTAAATGAAAATAACACTTTATAAATGATATACGTCCGATGTGCCTTTCTATTTAACCTTCATCAGCAACGCTCAGAGCCATCAAAATTGAAAGCCAAGGGTGTATCAAAGTACCGAAACACGTAAAGAGTTATATAACCAAAGGGGACCTAAAGATAATCGCCAAATTCACCCAAGATCAGTTTTGCCTGAGGTGGTGGATCCTTAGTTTCATAATCCCAAAAAGTCTCCAAGAATTTAAGAAAGGTCAGTAAAAAATCGTGTCGGTACAGAATCACTGACTACTGAGATGATGATACCCTCGGGGACTGATAGTCCACTACCAGCCGTATCGAACCTGTGCTAGAAAAATGAAAATAACAATAACCAACTGACATGAATAAACAAGTGAATTACGTCATTACAGGTGTTTAATCAAACACAAGGATTGCTTCTATAGATCAGGGTCTTGGTAGGGTTGATGGAGATTATAGAAAGGAGAATAACGAGCAAAATAGAGAAAAATGAAGGGCGAATACTGGGGTGCTTAAGTATAACCAATTGAGAATAATAGACAGAACAATAAAAATAAAGAAAATACCCCCCAAAAAAAACGTGAATTAATGAATACAGGGCGTCACGAAAGAATGTAGACCTTATATGAATCAACCAATGGATAGTCGTATCTGTATAGAAATAAGGAGATGAGGTATGATTGCCAACTATCCACAAAGTTCAAATGAAGTGGATGTAAGCAATTATAGGCAACGTATGGCCTTCAACAATGAAAAAAACCCATACCGTATAGTTGGCTATAAAAGGCCCCTACATGTGAAAAATATGATACAATTCAATTGAGAAAACTAACGGCCTAACTTATAGCAAAACAATTTACGAAAAACAAATATGACAGACATGAACCAACAACAACCACTGAACTACAGGCTCATGAAGGCACATACAGAATGTGGCGGGGTTAAACATGTTTGTGGGCGCTCAACCCTCCCCCTAACCTGGGACAGTGGGGGTAAAGCATAACTTGTAGCATATTGTATTCTTCGAAACAACTATTTTGTTGGACACTGAATTCTAATCCCTGTATATTACTCAAAACCTGGAATTAAAAATGCTACTTCTGTAACTTTAGAGTTTAAGCGAGAGAGACAGGGTGATAGCAGAACAGTTATTGTTAAATAATTCAATCTAAATCAAAGCTTTTGGTTTAAAAATATGTTTACATGGAAAATAAAAAAACTATTCCTTTCAGATTACGCGATTTCTGTGTCTTAAAAAGTTAAATAACAAAATACCGAACTCCAAGGAAAATTCAAATCGGAAAGTCCCTTGTCAAATGGCAAAATCAAAAGCTCAAACACATCAAACGAATGGAAACGACTGTCATATTTCTGACGTGGTACAGGCATTTCATTATGTAGAAAATGGTGCATTAAACCTGGTTTTATAGCTAGCTAAACCTCTCACTTGTATGACAGTCGCATAAAATTCCATTATATTGACAACAATGTGTGAACAAAACAAACAGATATAATAGGTAAAAAAAATTATTTAAGCAAACAAAACAATTAAAGGAATTATTACTTTCGATTTAACTTAAGCTAGGTATATTCAAGTTGTATGCAAATTCTTATAAAAATCTGTAATATCGCCTGATTTTTGAAACGAGCTTAATTGTTATTTGTTGACGTAAGTGATTACTGAACAAAAAACTGACGACGAGGAATTATTTTAATGAAAAAAGTTTAAAGAATCCGAAACCTGGAAGTCAATAAAAACATTTTATAGATGTGTAAAAATAACAAAGTTATGTTGACCAAGGAGAAGGTATGATAAGGTCATTGTTTGATCCCTTCAATTCTAAACTCAAAAAGTATTATAAATCTACGAAATAATGTCCTTCAGATCTTCATAAGACATTAGTCTGTCAGATATCAGTACTTTATCTTTCATATTGGCATTAGGGGTCAAACTTTTTACATGAAGCACAAAACAGCATACACTGCCAAAATAGCCTCTTTTGAGATATTGTTATTTATTAAATAGATATGAGGTACAGCTTTACGCAAAACGATGTTTTGCAACAAAATGTATTTTTGCAATGTAAGGACCAAATAATGGCTCTTATACCTCCCTCCTTTAAATGATCAAGTTCGATAGGTTCAAAAAAATAAATTATTCCTTTCTCAAAAATGTTTTTTCGATAAAATTTCAGATGCTGTGTCAGGGATCATGTCTTTTTTCTTGGTACATTTCAGACATCTCGATCAGAGATCTTGTAAGCTGTGGCTGGCGATACTTCATTTTCACAAAGAGGTGTAAAGCATTGTCCCTATTTATCGTTGCCCTTAAAGTATTTCCAAAATATTCTGACTACAATTGCGTTTTAGTGCTTTATACGAAACAATTTTCAAAGAAATCCCCCCTTTTTATCGAAACCCAAATAACATTTCAGTTAAGTCCGTGGTTCTTGTCGAAATATAACTATGCCCTCCATGAAAACATCCTTAAATAGAAGTGACATATGATTAAAACAAAAACATTAAAGCTTGGATTTAGTTTGTCCTTTGTTTAGAATTTGGTTTTGATGCTAGATAGATGATAGCAGTAGGGGAAAAAGGGCAGTCAAAGTGCCTCACGGCGCCTCAGCACCTCACCACATCTGGCGCCTCATTTGACCATATGAACGGTGATCTCATACAACCCATCTGGCATGATGTAAGGAGTCTCAAGAGGTGTATCTGATGTAAACTTTGACCCTAAAAAGGTGACCTCATACAACCCATCTGGCGTGATGTAACAAAAATCCACAACAAGGTAACCTCCTTTGACCCTATGAACTGTGACCTCATAAACAAATAATTTCTGTTGACAATTCATTATATTATCTTCAATAAATATACATATATAATATGAAGATACATTAAAATAAATCACTTAATACATTGAAATACATTTTATTCATAGTAACTTAATTAAACTTAAATAAAACTGAAGTTATCTTAAAAGAGAATAATTTGAAAAGAACAAAGTATTTCATTAGAAACTAAGAAGAAAGGAATGTAATACATTGAAATAAATCTTAAAACTTAAATAAAACTGAAGTTATCTTAAAAGAGAATAATTTGAAAAGAACGAAGTATTTCATTAGGAACTAAGAAGAAAGGAATGTAATACACTGAAATAAATCTTAAAACTTAAATAAAACTGAGGTTATCTTAAAGAGAATAATTTGAAAAGAACAAAGTATTTCATTAGGAACTAAGAAGAAAAGAATGTAATACATTGAAATAAATCTTAAAACTTAAATAAAACTGAAGTTATCTTAAAAGAGAATAATTTGAAAAGAACAAAGTATTTCATTAGGAACTAAGAAGAAAGGAAAGTAATACATTAAAATAAATCTTAAAACTTAAATAAAACTGTACTTATCTTAAAAGAGAATAATTTAAAAGAACAAAGTATTTGATTAGGAACTATGAAGAAAGGAATGTAATACATTGAAATAAATCTTGAAACATAAATAAAACTGTAGTTATCTTAAAAGAGAATAAAGTATTTCATTAGGAAAGAATGTCAACAAAACTGTATATTTGGAACGAGAACATATGTACAATATATATATATATATATATATCTCATCACATTGTGTAAGGATTCTTTTACAAATTTTATTATTATTATTATTTGAAATTGTTACATAATAAATTTCTGATTACAATTCATTCATACAAAGGTGAAAAAATATACAAAGTATGACATTTCAAAGATAATAAATTACATGTAATGAGAATTAAATATTTTTCGTATGACCGTAAGCTCTGGTTGTTATTCCATCTTCTAAAATCCATCTTTTATCATCAAACGGAACTAACCCTTTTTCTGTACTTTTTGAGCTTTCAACACATGATCAACACTCCTAATAACATTCATTTGACAAAACTTTATTTCATGATTAAATAAACAATTTTTATACATTTCGTGTTTTAATTCTCTTGAAGATGATTTTGTAATACCCTTCGCTGTATGCTTTTCACCTCCTTCATACGTGTAAGAATACATTTTTGATCTCAACCCTACAAATTCTCTTATCGATTCTCCATTTGATTCATCTTTAAATTTGCCTAAAACCTTCTTATTATGTTCACTATGTAAGAAATGTTGTTTAGGGAAATCGCTAGTATCAAACAAATGTTCGTACTCTTTCATATCTGCATACACATCTTCTGTTTCAATTAGATATAAAAAAACTACCAGTATCGGAGAAACATACACGTAATTTATCACCGTACAAGCTTTTCATATGATTATAATGAAAATCGTACATTAAAAGTTTCGATAAATCTAAGATGCAAAATCCCGCATATATAGGTTGATTCATAAAAATGTTTGTGCGTTTATTTTCCACTGCAACTAAATCTTCATTGAATATTTTACACGAACTGAAAGACGGTTTGGCGCTATATTTGAACATTTTTTTTTCTGTATGACAAAGTTTAATATCTACATGTTTTCTCGTATTAATTAACGATCTCCCGAAAATGCCGTTGTTTAAAAGTTTGTATAAGTATTTCTCAAATTCGTTCTTAGCATTCTTTCGTTTTGCAGTGTTGAAGTCTATATATTCTTTAAGCCAACATCGTTGATGGAATTTTATTACTCGGTGTATTTTTTCAATTTCATTCCAAGAAGTAAGTACAATTGTAAGTTTCTGTAATGAATCACATATCTTTCTTTATCAAGATTCAAGATTTCAACATTTCATTTCAAAAAACCCAGGCACACAAGTGTGCAACATAAGCAAACACAAAGCATAAAATTATACGATATACAAAAAACAATACAATCTACAATGAACAGTGTAAATACAAAAACATGGGGTATAGAGAGGATACAGGAGCCCCGGTTTAAAACAGTGGACCATATGTTTTAATAAACAGAGACAAGTTTGTAAGTAACTCTGTATGACATAGTATAAGCATACCACACATTTTAGCTTCACGGGGATTATTCAAATAATATTGTGGAATAAATCTTTTTTGGAGATCCATTATCGTGTCATTTTGACAAATACAAAAATAGTGGAACTCGTCTCCAACTGAATCATCTGCGCATTTTTCACATATACGATTATTTTTGGGAATATTTCCCCAACGGTCAGTTTCGACAGCAAATTTTAGATTTAATAATCTTAATTGGTGATATGCGTTCTTTGATACGAGTTAGGTCGTAATAAATGTGGTTCTATAATAAAATATGTTTTGAATGACAAATAGAAACGACCTCTAGAAGTGTTTGTCAAATCTGCATTCCACTTCTGAATAAACTGATCACGTAGTATCTGTTTTACATATAACTTTAACCAATCAGTGCTTACATGTAACTTGTCTGAGAAAAATAAAACTGAGCCTAATTTCGTCAAAAGTGGACTTGATAAAATATATCCACTTATTTCCATGTGTATCGTCCGAAAACAATCTAAATAATATAGTGACAAATTTTGACGATAGTTTGTTGGAGGATAAAAGACTATTCCAATATGTTTATATTCTACATTTTATACTACTTGTCAAAGGAAAACGATCCAATTCTTCATAAACTAAATAATTTGGTGTGGTGGTTCATACTTTAAGTATTCTCTTTAAAAATTGTAAGTGCACTTTTTCAATATTATCATTTTTTCAAAACTAATAACTTCACAAGAATAAGGCAAAATAGGTGAGACAAGCGTGTCATATATCTTCAATGGTAAATCTATAGGAATATTTGTGTATCTTATCTTGAAATATACAGAATATAATGCCTTCTGTGCTTGCTCTACTAACGTTTTCTTTGCATTAACAAAACTGCTGTTGAAATTGAACAAAATCCCAAAATAGTTTTATGATTCACAAACATTTATGTCATTGCCGTTCAACATGAATTTAACATTCTGTGTATCTTTTTTCTTGGAAAAAATAACCACCTTTGTTGTGTCTATATTAACTTGTAACTTTTAGATTTTCCAATCTTCATAAAATATGTCTAACATTCTTTGCATACCTTCAGCAGTTTCAGATATTAAGACGGTATCGTCCGCATATACTAACATAAACATTCTCAAGTATGTATCTTAAACATCATTTGTAATATTATCAATCATATCAAGCGATTCAATATTGTTATTTTCAGAATATTCTTCAATGTCATTTATAAACAATACAAAAAGAATAGGTGACAGGTTTTCACCTTGTCTTAACACCTTAGTTACCGGCAAAAAAAATCTAGACTTTACACCGTTCTTTGTCACACAAGACTTGACATTTTGATTTAGATTTAAAATAATGATAAAACATTTCCCATCTATTTTATTATTTAATAATTTTTTTCCATAACCCCATTCGCCAAACAGTATCGAACGCTCTGCTGAAATCCACAAAGGTACAAAATAATTTTTCTTCTTTGAGAGATATAAATTAACAAGTGTATCATAGTATAAAAAATATTATCAATAGTCGAGTGTGATTTTCTGAAGCCAGTTTGTGCCTTGGAAAATTTATATAAAAATCACTTTCCACTGCAAACAGTGTCAGTCTATTATTCAAAATGCCTGTGAAAACTTTTCCTAAACAATTGCTCTATAATTATTTGTTTCATTTGCATTCCCTTCGTTTTTAAAAACAGGATTAATAATACCAACAGACCAAATTTCAGGGGCAATACCTCTGTCAAAAATAAAATTAAACAATTTTACATACAATGGTATCATAATATGCATAGTATATCTAATATATTCATTTGTCAAATTGTCTATACCACTATCCTTTTCATTATGCAAATTCAAAATAACTTTTTCTATTTCAGTTTGAGATATAAGTGCATTTAATGTTTCGTTATAATCCTCAAGATTTACATCGGTTTCAATATCTTCGTCCTCCACTTCATTCATCTCCTTGAAAAAAATTGAGAATAGAAATGGGGAATATGTCAAAGAGACAACAGCCGAAGACCACCAATGAAGTATTTATACAACTCCGCTTTCGGCGCTTTAATAGTTTGACCACTTTTTTTCGGTACAACGATTCAAAATATTCCAAAATTTCTTCAGGTCTGATTTTGATTATGTTCTTAATTCGCTCGTAATTTTATCTTGATATTGTTTGAAACTAGTATCCATAGCAGATTTATAGTTGCGACTAGCAAGTGATAGACAAGTCCTATTAGCTTCATTTTTGAAACGATTATAGCTCTTTCGTGCTTTATGAAAAAGACGTCTTTTCTCTTCGCATGTTTTTTCGAACCACGGTCTATGTACATTACGGTTATTTTTTATTTGGTCTTATGATACCAAAAGTGCTTTTTGCCGTTTTGTTAAAGAGCAAACAAATCTTATCAACAACTGAATTAATATTAGCCGTATCGATTTCTGTATTTGGACTGCTTTGACTATCCAATTCTTCGATCGTAAAATTCAGTTCAGAAAACATGTCATCCTCAAGGAAATTATTAATAAACTCATCGCAATTTTCTGCATTCCATCCTCTGGAGCTATTATTGTCATTTTTCGCAAGTGAATGGACTTCATCAGTAGATTAAGACGCCTCCCGGCAGTTCAGCGTTAGGTTTAGCTGTCTATGAACGTCAGAGAATATTTGGGAATACTCCTTTATCTCAAACTCTGACACACAAGATATTAAATAAGAGGAACATAAACAATAATCAATAGTGGTTAAATCTTTACAAGTACGCTCGCCAAGTAATCAATCTTTACCAGCTTTTCCGTTAATTATATAAACATTGGTTTTTTTTTCCTGCAAAAATCTAATAGTTTGTGACCATATGCATTTTGTTTATTTGTACATGTACTTTTCCTATTCAATGGTAGTATTAACCTAAGTAAATTTTCATAATCATACATATACTTTATTAAGTCAGGATCATCATATAAGTAAAAAAAATCGAATATTGACTCATCAGGCTGCCCAAAATCTTGCAAAGTACCTGTTTTGGCATTGAAATCACCAAGAAGGCAAATACATTTATCAAATAAATTAGGAACCAGTTTTTCACATTTCGGAATATGTTTTTTTTTCCTGTTCATTTTTCTTACAAGCTAAAACAATAGGGTGATCGATCATCTGCAGTAACTCTCATTTTTTAAGGTGCCAAAGGAAAGTCGCTATGAGAATCGTGCAGACTTTTCGTGTATTCCAAATCCACTTCTAACATGTAACCATCGTGAGCGTGCGTAGATAGAGACTCGATGTTAAGTTGACAATTTCTTGTTCACTTAACCAGTGAAAGTTTGCATACGACAGGGTTCACTCATAGCCCACCCATATAAATTGTTAGCATTCAGGTAAGAAATATATGATGTTTTGCGGGATGGGTCATAACTTTCATGTAAATATGGGGTGTTCGCATCTGTGTACCTATGAAAAATGCTAGACACACCAACTCAAGAGGGGGACATATTTCTCTTGCATAAAACGAAAATAAACTTATCGTTATGTGAATTTATTGTATTATTGAAACCAAAGCTCATTATGTATGTACATCTAATTTCTATAGGTTTTTATCATGCATTCACGAGCAAAGGAAATTAGAAGAGCACGACAAGACTGTAACCATTTCAATTTTCAAAAAAAAAAAAAAAAAAAAAATCACTTCCCAAAGAGGGGAATGTCTTAGAATTTTAAGACGTTGCTAAGACAGCTAGAATTCCTTTCGTTATATATGCAGATTTGAATGTTTAAGAACTTAAGTAGATACCTGTGAACAGAAAGCGAATGTTTCATTGACTACCGATTATCAACAGATGGAAGCATAAAGCTTCGGATATCATTGGGTGTCTATTGATAAACGGTATGACAAACCTCCTGTTATTTATCGTGGACCCAATGTTGTTGAAACTTTTATTAACGATCTACTTGAGGACGAAAGGGAAATCAAAAGTATCTTATCTAAAATCTAGCCAATGATTATCAATGATTTTGTTAAGTTAGAATACGAAGAGGCTAAAACGCTTTACGTTTGTCAAAAACCTTTCAGTAAAAAAAACACATAAAGTTAGAGGCATAAGTTGTAATAACTGCAATTTACAGATAAAGATACCGAAATTTTAATCCCGTTGTTTTTCACAAATTGAAAGGTTTCGATGCTTCCTTGATAATGAGTTAAATTGGTAAATTCAAAGACCTTGATATAAAAGTTATTCCTCAAAACTCGGAAAAATATCTTTCCTTTTCCTTATCCAAATTACGGTTTATAGATTCATTACATTTCTCAACAGCTCATTAGAAACATTTACCAAAAATTAAGCTAGTGAAACGGAAAAACATTTTAAGTATTTATCGAAAAGTTTTTCAAACCCCGATATTTTTTCTTTGTTTTTAGGAAAGGCCGTGTTCCCGTACGATTATGTAGATACGGAGGATAAATTAGAAGACACAATGCTACCACCAAAAAAGTATTTTTTAGTCAATTGACTCAACCAAACATATCAGATGAAGACTATAATTTCGCAAAAGACGTATGGAAAAACTAAATATTAAAAACTTAGATTATTCCGATGTTTATTTAAAAAACAGATGTTACTTTATCAGCAGACGTTTTTGAGAGATTTAGAACAACATGCTTACAAGACTATGAGCTTGACCCGTGTCATTATTTTACATCTCCGAGATTCAGTTGGTTCGCTATGCCTTAGAAAGCTGGAATAGTATTGGATTTAATACATGATGTCGACATGTTACTTTTTCTAGAAAAGTGAGTAAGAGTTGGTGTGTCTAGCATTTTTCATAGGTACACAGAGGCGAACACCCCATATTTACATGAAAGTTATGACCCATCCCGCAAAACATCATATATTTCTTATCTGAATGCTAACAATTTATATGGGTGGGCTATGAATGAACCCTGTCGTTTGCAAACTTTCACTGGTTAAGTGAACAAGAAATTGTCAACTTAACATCGAGTCTCTATCTACGCACGCTCACGATGGTTACATGTTAGAAGTGGATTTGGAATACACGAAAAGTCTGCACGATTCTCATAGCGACTTTCCTTTGGTACCTTAAAAAATGAGAGTTACTGCAGATGATCTATTACCCTATTGTTTTAGCTTGTAAGAAAAATGAACAGGAAAAAAAAAAACATATTCCGAAATGTGAAAAACTGGTTCCTAATTTATTTGATAAATGTATTTGCCTTCTTGGTGATTTCAATGCCAAAACAGGTACTTTGCAAGATTTTGGGCAGCCTGATGAGTCAATATTCGATTTTTTTTACTTATATGATGATCCTGACTTAATAAAGTATATGTATGATTATGAAAATTTACTTAGGTTAATACTACCATTGAATAGGAAAAGTACATGTACAAATAAACAAAATGCATATGGTCACAAACTATTAGATTTTTGCAGAAAAAAAACAATGTTTATATAATTAACGGAAAAGCTGGTAAAGATTGATTACTTGGCGAGCGTACTTGTAAAGATTTAACCACTATTGATTATTGTTTATGTTCCTCTTATTTAATATCTTGTGTGTCAGAGTTTGAGATAAAGGAGTATTCCCAAATATTCTCTGACGTTCATAGACAGCTAAACCTAACGCTGAACTGCCGGGAGGCGTCTTAATCTACTGATGAAGTCCATTCACTTGCGAAAAATGACAATAATAGCTCCAGAGGATGGAATGCAGAAAATTGCGATGAGTTTGTTAATAATTTCCTTGAGGATGACATGTTTTCTGAACTGAATTTTACGATCGAAGAATTGGATAGTCAAAGCAGTCCAAATACAGAAATCGATACGGCTAATATTAATTCAGTTGTTGATAAGATTTGTTTGCTGTTTAACAAAACGGCAAAAAGCACTTTTGGTATCATAAGACCAAATAAAAAATAACCGTAATGTACATAGACCGTGGTTCGAAAAAACATGCGAAGAGAAAAGACGTTTTTTTCATAAAGCACGAAAGAGCTATAATCGTTTCAAAAATGAAGCTAATAGGACTTGTCTATCACTTGCTAGTCGCAACTATAAATCTGCTATGGATACTAGTTTCAAACAATATCAAGATAAAATTACGAGCGATTTAAGAACATAATCAAAATCAGACCTGAAGAAATTTTGGAATATTTTGAATCGTTGTACCGAAAAAAAGTGGTCAAACTATTAAAGCGCCGAAAGCGGAGTTGTATAAATACTTTATTGGTGGTCTTCGGCTGTTGTCTGCTCTTTGGTCGGATTGTTGTCTCTTTGACATATTCCCCATTTCCATTCTCAATTTTTTTCAAGGAGATGAATGAAGTGGAGGACGAAGATATTGAAACCGATGTAAATCTTGAGGATTATAACGAAACATTAAATGCACTTATATCTCAAACTGAAATAGAAAAAGTTATTTTGAATTTGCATAATGAAAAGGATAGTGGTATAGACAATTTGACAAATGAATATATTAGATATACTACGCATATTATGATACCATTGTATGTAAAATTGTTTAATTTTATTTTGACAGAGGTATTGCCCTGAAATTTGGTCTGTTGGTATTATTAATCCTGTTTTTAAAAACGAAGGGAATGCAAATGAAATAAATAATTATAGAGCAATTGTTTAGAAAAAGTTTTCACAGGCATTTTGAATAATAGACTGACACTGTTTGCAGTGGAAAGTGATTTTTAAATTTTCCAAGGCACAAACTGGCTTCAGAAAATCACACTCGACTATTGATAATATTTTTTATACTATGATACACTTGTTAATTTATATCTCTCAAAGAAGAAAAAATATTTTGTACCTTTGTGGATTTCAGCAGAGCGTTCGATACTGTTTGGCGAATGGGGTTATGGAAAAAAATTATTAAATAATAAAATAGATGGGAAATGTTTTATCATTATTTTAAATCTAAATCAAAATGTCAAGTCTTGTGTGACAAAGAACGGTGTAAAGTCTAGATTTTTTTGCCGGTAACTAAGGTGTTAAGACAAGGTGAAAACCTGTCACCTATTCTTTTTGTATTGTTTATAAATGACATTGAAGAATATTTTGAAAATAACAATATTGAATCGCTTGATATGATTGATAATATTACAAATGATGTTTTAGATACATACTTGAGAATGTTTATGTTATTATATGCTGACGATACTGTCTTAATATCTGAAACTGCTGAAGGTATGCAAAGAATGTTAGACATATTTTATGAAGATTGGAAAATCTAAAAGTTACTAGTTAATATAGACACAACAAAGGTGGTTATTTTTTCCAAGAAAAAAGATACACAGAATGTTAAATTCATGTTGAACGGCAATGACATAAATGTTTGTGAATCATAAAACTATTTTGGGATTTTGTTTAATTTCAACAGCAGTTTCGTTAATGCAAAGAAAACGTTAGTAGAGCAAGCACAGAAGGCATTATATTCTGTATATTTCAAGATAAGATACACAAATATTCCTATAGATTTACCATTGAAGATATATGACACGCTTGTCTCACCTATTTTGCCTTATTCTTGTGAAGTTATTAGTTTTGAAAAAATGATAATATTGAAAAAGTGCACTTACAATTTTTAAAGAGAATACTTAAAGTATGAACCACCACACCAAATTATTTAGTTTATGAAGAATTGATCGTTTTCCTTTGACAAGTAGTATAAAATGTAGAATATAAACATATTGGAATAGTCTTTTATCCTCCAACAAACTATCGTCAAAATTTGTCACTATATTATTTAGATTGTTTTCGGACGATACACATGGAAATAAGTGGATATATTTTATCAAGTCCACTTTTGACGAAATTAGGCTCAGTTTTATTTTTCTCAGACAAGTTACATGTAAGCACTGATTGGTTAAAGTTATATGTAAAACAGATACTACGTGATCAGTTTATTCAGAAGTGGAATGCAGATTTATGGAACGCCTCAGCTGTCTTATGTGGAACTCTGATATTACTTTATGTTGTTTTATTATTACTTGATGATATTTTGTCTTTACTTAATATGGTTTTGACATTACGTAATGATGTTTTGATATAACTCAATATGGAATAGTCATTACTTAAAGATATTTCGATATTACACGATATGGTTTCGTATTGACTTGATATAGTTTTGTCATTACTCAATATGGTTTTTTCATTACTCAATGTGGTTTCACCATTATTTAATGTGGTTGTGTCATTAGTCAATGTGGTTTTAACATTACTTGATGTGAATGTGAAAATTTAAAATTGAAAAAAAAAATTTTAGGCTTCAAAACTTTCCAAAAAATTAAACCCAATCAGGGAATTTCACCCAAAACGGATCAGTCTTTTTCCCGGGAAATTTTTTAAAACAAAAAATTTTAAAAGAAACCCGGAAAGCCACCTTTGTAAAGCATTTAAAAACCAAAGAAACCTTTGATTTTCCCTCTTTCCCAAAAAACCCCCAAAAATTTCCCCCAAAAATTTTCCCCGGGGAAAAAGGGGTTTTGGAATCCGTTAAAAGAATACCGGTTTTAAAGATTTTCAAAGGAAAATCTTTGGCCACAACAATCAATTCACCATTTAAGATAGAGCAACAAATCCACGGAAAGTATAACCAAGGACAGCTGTTTCCAGAAAACTATACAATAACGGCAGAATTTAATAGTTAAAATTGATAAGACATTCCTGATAAAGAATACCAAAATGTTCGGACAATCCTTACCCAGCCAACAATTACTCGAAAAAACTAAAAAAGACCACTTAAATGAAAGAAATTTACGAAAATGAATTCTAAGGCAGTTTGTAATGACTGATTGGAATTAAATGATAACTTATTAGCAGAACCATTCAAGGACATTGCTTTCCAACGAGACGTTGACCATTCCCTTTACAAACTTTCAAATTACTGAAATTTAAACATTTGAAGACCACACTTAACGAAAGTTGGGTAAAATTACAAACTAGCCCATAAAAGGCTTTTCCTGAATTTCATCAAAGGTATAAGTGAGCTTTGCCAAGATAAAACCTCTTAGAAGAAAATTAGTCTGTTATTTTAAAGGCCAAGAAAACATGTCGCTAAGAAAGAAACAACAGCAACCGTTCATACCGCCAAAATTGCGGACCTTCAACGGAACTTTGGAAAACTCGGCACCAAAAAGGGCATTCGCAATTTACCGAGAAATCTGCAGAAGTTAAATCTGGAAATACCATGGAAGTCACACCTAACGGAAAATACGGAAAGGGATAATTGCAAAAGAACGTTCCCTTTAATTTATTTACGACAAAGGATCCTCGAAATTACCGAATAACAGCCCAGTTTAATTTCCGGAAATTAATGTATTGAAAGAATAAGACCATACGGAAACTTATAGCTTGAACCAGATTGGAAATCTCAAACAAGTTACCCTTAGAACTTACATCCTACAAAGTCTTTATTCCAACCTTCCATGGGACCAAACGTCCGAAGGCTAAACAGCCTTTTGCAATGCCACGGAGAAATAGTGAACCTTTAAAGGAAATTTAAAAATTGTCTCCAAAATTCACACCTCCCACTTTAAACATGGATTCATTGAAAATTCACAGCGGTAAAGATAGTTAACCTCTTAATTAACAAACATTATACGTAATCGTCTGGACAAAATTTCTCGACAATGGACGACATGGTATAAAATTGTAGACTCATTCAATGATAAGACACATTGTCCAGATCAAAAGTTCCTAGTAAGTGACAGATTATTAGAATGTTACAGCGACATATTTAAGTTTTAAGATTTATTTTAATGTATTACTTTCCTTTCTTCCGAGTTCCTAATGAAATACTTTGTTCTTTTCAAATTATTCTCTTTTAAGATAACTACAGTTTTATTTAAGTTTTAAGATTTATTTCAGTGTATTACATTCCTTTCTTCATAGTTCCTAATCAAATACTTTGTTCTTTTTAAATTATTCTCTTTTAAGATAAGTACAGTTTTATTTAAGTTTTAAGATTTATTTTAATGTATTACTTTCCTTTCTTCTTAGTTCCTAATGAAATACTTTGTTCTTTTCAAATTATTCTCTTTAACTAAGATAACTTCAGTTTTATTTAAGTTTTAAGATTTATTTCAATGTATTACATTCCTTTCTTCTTAGTTCCTAATGAAATACTTTGTTCTTTTCAAATTATTCTCTTTAAGATAACTTCAGTTTTATTTAAGTTTAATTAAGTTACTATGAATAAAATGTATTTCAATGTATTAAGTGATTTATTTTAATGTATCTTCATATTATATATGTATATTTATTGAAGATAATATAATGAATTGTCAACAGAAATTATTTGTTTGTGTTTTCTTTTAATGAAATAGTTCACTAGAGGCTTCACGGCGTATTTCATATCATTGTTACATCATGCCAGATGGGTTGTATGAGGTCACAGTTCATAGGGTCAAAGGAGGTTACCTTGTTGTGGATTTTTGTTACATCACGCCAGATGGGTTGTATGAGGTCACCTTTTTAGGATCAAAGTTTACATCAGATACACCTCTTGAGACTCCTTACATCATGCCAGATGGGTTGTATGAGATCACCGTTCATATGGTCAAATGAGGCGCCAGATGTGGTGAGGTGCTGAGGCGCCGTGAGGCACTTTGACTGCCCTTTTTCCCCTACTTATAGCCTCTATTAAATTTATCAACGGCTCTGTCTTAACTCGGAGGATGCTACGAACTTTCCATTTAACACATACCCTTGCTCATTGCTGTCCTCAAGTCGTCTTTTGTAGTTTGGCTCTTCAAAGTTTACTCCACATTTCTTTTTATTCATTAAATGCAAATCATTTGGTCATCCAGGATACACCATACACTGATTTTAAATCGAAACTGCTGACATTAGGGGAGGATTGAGTTTTAGCAGACATGTTTAACTTCGCCACATTCTGTATTAGCCTGTCCCAAGTCAGCAGCCTGTAATTCAGTGGTCGTTGTTGGTTGCTGTCTAACATATTTGTTTTTCATTTATTATTTTGTTCATAAATCAGGCCGTTAGTTTTCTCGTTTACATTGTTTTACGTTTGTCAATTCGGGTTTTTTTTTAGCTTATTATTCGATATAGCTCATTGTTGAAGGCTTAACATTGACCTTTAGTTGCTTAATCTTTGTCATTTGGTTTCTACAGCATAGTTGTTTCATTAGCAATCAAACCATATCTACCTTTTACCCCTATATCCCACATCCCCACCCTTTTACCCCTATATCCCACATCACCACCTTTTTACTTCGTCTATCCCACATCCCAATCTTCCATCTTTTTACCCCCTATATCCCACATCCCCACCCTTTTGCCACCTATATCCCACAATCCCCACCTTTTTACTTTGTAGATCCCACATCCCCATCTTTTTACTCCCTATATCCCACATCCCAAAACTTTTTTCCCTATATCCCACATCCCCACCTTTTTACTTCGTATATCCCACATCCCCATCTTTTTATCCCCTTTATCCTACATCACATAAGCGTGTCATCCCCTCACTATAAATCGACATTGAAAATTATTCACGTCGTTATCTGTATTGTTAGTATACAAACAACACTAAGACTTTTTATTTTTTTTTTTTTTTATTGTAATAAGTAAAATCAAGTAAACGCATAAGTGTTTACAGAAAACCACCAACACAAACGATACTATGTACATATATATACATATCAATAACAAAAAGATGTACAAAAAGATGTACATTCTGTATGTACCTGTCCCAAGTCAGGAGCCTGTAATCCAGTGGTTGTCGTTCGTTGCTGTATATCATATTTTTTTTCCGTTTATTGTTTTTGTACATAAATCAGGCCGTTAGTTTTCTCGTTTAAACTGTTTTACATTTGTCAATGCGAGGCCTTTTATAGATTACTATGCGGTATGAGGTTTGTTCATTGTTAAAGGCCGTACGGTAACCTATAGTTGTTAACTTTTGTGTCATTTGGTCTCTGATGGAAAGTTGTCTCATTGGCAATCATACCAGATCTTCTTATTGTTATCAGGCTATTTTCACGTGAATTTTTTTTTTTTTTTTTTCACATCAAGACCATTTTCATAAGGTCTTTATTTGAGGTTCTAACAATCAATAACCAATAATTGTTATTTTTAAACAGATGACCAAAATATAAACGCATGAGGATATTTCAAGACCGCAATTTTGACAGATTTTGACAAGATGAGCATATTCACGATGGGTCAATATTAGCTTTAGAATTCCACGAAATTTAATTTTTAGTAGTTTTCATAAAAATTATGTAAATATTTAAAAACATCTGACAAATTGAAATCAACAAGCTCAGATACATTATATTAGTAGTTATTTGATTATTTTATTTTTTAAATTTCACTATAATTCTTTGGTCAATTTTGATTGTTTTGGCTTCTGCGACCTTGGCCACATGCATCGACAAACATATTTTTTTTGTTAGGATGTATATATCACCCATATACATCATTTTATAATTAAAAAAAAGCATAAAGTCGAAGGGTATGGCAAATGTTGTTCAGAATATTAGTATTAAGAAATGATGTAATTTTAGGGCCAAATTTTTGCCATGCTGGCCCTTCTTAGTCCTAAGCTGTTATTTATTATATTGTTCGATAATTTTCAGATAATGATTAATTTTGAATTTAATTTATAAAACAATATAATTATTTGGTTTTTATATCAGTAAAAACACCTTTGTCTGTTTGTGACAACCACAACTAGAAAAACCATATGAAATTATTTCCGTATGCAAAACAGGTGCCTCCTTCTTCAAGTACACTCTAGACCAAGAGTTTTTGGAATGCAGACATATAAAATTTTAAGGAGTCTTGAGGTTAACTTTTCATAAGGGCGTACAATCTTATCACAATATTATATTTATAATTATACTTGAAATACACATAATGTATTATCTAAATCATGTCAATACCGAAGCAGTTGCTATATGATGTATTGTACCTGACAGTCAACATTTGGTAGTCGATCACAATAATAGCTGAACAACTTTCATCGGGTATGTTCGACAATAAAAACGTAGAGACGTTGCAGAGCACAAAAAAAAAAAAAAAAAAAAAAAAAAACACACAAAAGGCATAAACACAACAGTATACGGTCAACTATGTCTGTAAATAGAAAATTTACGGACAATATTTATCATTGGAATCATGTCTGGTCACTAAGCAAATGGTACCCTCGGGACTGATTATCCACCATCAGCTGTAATTATTTGCAAAAAGTAGGTCAAGCAGGACGTAATCGATGATGAACAGGAAAACCAACGATCTGACGAAGTGGAAAATATCTACGTGCAGATATAATCTTTTTAAATCACATGACAAGATTGCATTATTTGTGTACTTAAATTTAATTGGGTGAAATGTTATTTTTGCATTTTATTACCACAAGGAAGTAGTGATCTTAAATTCAATGTAGAATCAATTCTCTTTTGAAAAACAAAACAAAAAAAAAAAAAAAAAAACAGTTGAATGTACGGAAGCGTATTACCGCCACACATTTTTTTTTTTTTTTTTTTCCTATCTATGCGTTATAACGCAAACCTTTGCGTTATAACGCAAAGGTTTGCGTTATAACGCAAAGATAGGAAGAAAAATAAAAAAAAAAAAAATGTGTGGCGCTAATACGCTTCCGTATGAATGGCTTATCTAATTAACATTCTCTAATGTGGGGTGTGGAGTTTTATATTTTAAATTTAAAGGAAATTGCAATAAAAGTCTTTTTATTACATAATGTCATGCTGTTATTTGGGATTTCAATCAGTAAAGTATAATTGAATTAAATCATTGTCAAATAGTTATGTTCCATAGATATATAGCAATTTTGTCACGCAGTGAACTTCCTTTTTAAAATTTCATCATGAGGTTGAGAATTATTATTAATGAAAAGCTACATATAGAAAGTATTTCAAATTTCAAGTTTTTGGCATGGTTAGTTTGTTGTCTCATTAACAAACTACGTATGTCCTACATCTTCTTTTCACATTTATAAGGAAGTCTAGTAAGAAGAAATAGCATTTTTTAAATCTAAGTAACATCAAAGCTATAAAGAAGGGTTGAATATTTTCGTAACAATAAAAGGACATTACACAATGAAAAAGATATATATTTTATATTTTTTTACACCCGAACTAGGTAATATTATATAAAACAAGACCATTCAGCAAACAGTTACTGAAAGTAATCTCAAAGCGCAAAACTGTTGATGAAAATGTCATGCCTCACCCTTGAAAAGTTTGAAATGGAATGCTCGTTCATGCATTAATATTCCAAATAGCCTAATAAAATATCAAGATTTCAGCAAATTAAGACCATTAAAATTAAACTAGATTTGAATATCGTTGGCTGAATAAACTAATTCGAAACGTCAAAACTGTTCATTTGGGGGTTGAAATTAAACAAAAGGAATATTTGTTTTTCGTATTTTTTTGTTTTGTACATAAATCAGGCCGTTACTTTTTTTCGTTTGAATTGTTTTACATTTGTCATTTCTGGGCCTTTTATAGCTTACTATACGGTATGGGTTTTGCTAATTGATGAAGGCCGTACGGTGACATATAGTTGTTAACTTCTACGTCATTTGGTCCCTGGTGGAGTGTTGTCTAATTGGCAATAATATCACATCGTATTATTATTAAAGAAAAATATACTAATACTGAGACAACAATAAATCTAATGAAAAAAAGCTCTGTCCTATGCAAGGGGTTAGATAAGTCTTCATAAACATGTTTAACCCCACCCCATTATTTGTGTGTCTGCCCCAAGCTATAAGCATGTATTCAAGTGATTGTCATTGTTTTTGGAGTTTATGAGATTCCTTAGTTTTTGTTTATTTCCTTGATTTGTCTTCATAGCTTACCACCTTTATTGGATTTTCTCCGCATTAAAGGCTGAATTGTTAGCTTTAGTGGGGATCGAATGAAAACACTAAACTTACGTTTTAGTATGGGAGAGCTGGACAACGTCCAACCCAACCCACACCCGGATCCCCTAAAGATCTTGGGGTATGTGAAAAAGGGTGGGGGGGGGGGGTATAATGAGTGGAAGGGATGAGCCGCTGGTCGAGAAATTTAGGTGAAATATATAACAAGATTGATGAATGTGAATCTGAAACTAATCGGATGTCGATATTTTTTTACAGATGCAATTAAAATTACTGTCGTAAATGCTTTAATAAGACACATATATATATATGAAAAGGGTTGGGTATTTGATGTCTCAGCTAGTCACCCCTACCATAAAAAGGTCGAAGTGCTGCCGCCCCCTGAGTGAAGATATAAAGATTCCATTGTAAACTGATATTAATTGAAAATAAATGATTTGGATATATCCGTTTTCAATTTTTTTTCTGCCTTTTGATTATCTTACTAAGAATTAATATCTATAACCTAAGAAACTAGAGGCTGTCAAGAGCCTGTGTCGCTCACCTGTATCTAATGAGGTTTTGGAAATCATGTAAAATAAGGTTAAAATCATAATAAATAGTAATAGATACCCTAATAATGATTGAGGCCAAGTTTGGTTTAATTCGGCCCAGTAGTTAAATTTAAAGCAGGTCATCCCATTGTAGTCTTACAATTGTCACTGAAAACCCCTTATCATTATTTAAATAGTTTTCAAGTTATGACCATTTGAAATTGTTTTTTAACTATTTTCCCATAGACTTCAATAGTAAACCCCTATGTTCTATTTTTAGCCATGGCGGCCATGTTGGTTGGATGACAGGGTCATCGGATTCATTTTTCAATCAAGATACACTATTGAAAATGATGGCTTAGTTTAATTCTATTTGGCCCAGTAGATTAAGTGGAGAAGATTTTTGTATAAGATTTAAAAATTTACGAAAAATTGTGAAACATTGACTTTAAAGGGCAATAACTTCTGAAGGGGTCAATTGACAATTTTGATCATGTTGACTTATATGTAGAGCTTACTTTGCTGAACATTTTTGCTGTTGACAGTTAATCTCTATCTATTATAATATTCAAGATAATAACCAAAAACTGCAAAATTTCCTTAAAATTATTACCAATTCAGGGGCAGTAACCCAACAACGGGTAGTCTGATGCGTCTGAAAATTTCAGGGCAGATATATCTTGACCTGATAAACATTTTACCCCATGTCAGATTTGCTAAATGCTTTAGTTTCAGAGATATAAGCCAAAAACTGCATTTTACCCCCATGTTATATTTTTAGCCATGGCGGCCATCTTGGTTGATGGGCGGGGTCATAGGATATATTTTTTAAACTAGATACCCTAAGAATGATTTAAGCCAAGTTTGGTGTTATTTGGCCCTGTGTTTTCAGAGGTGAAGAGTTTTGTAAAAGTTAACGGACGACGACGACGACGGACGACTACGACGGACGCCAAGTGATGAGAAAAGCTCACTTGGCCCTTTTGGACCAGGTGAGCTAAAAAGCATGTCGGTGTTTCCTATGTTTTCATGTATAAAATGTACGTAATTTGGCAGTGAGCGACTGGATTGAATGTGAAATAATCACGTGTGTGTTTACAAAATTTTAGGAGTTTCGGCTGTTTATAGATAAGTGTTACCTGGGCAAAATCTAATTGCTAAAATAAAGAGTTCAAATCGATACTCCGGGATTAACAGACATTTACTAGGTTATGATTGTCCCAACCAATCAACGAATTTCACTGTTATAGAGTCAGTAATTATCTTCCAATCAGATAGTAAAAAGCATTCAGCCCGCAGACTGTGCATCGTTCAACTCTTAAGACCGTCTCCGAGGAGACGGTAACAATGTATGCTTTTTTGTTTACATCATAATCTTAATTGTTATATCATAAGTAACAAACTCACATCCTGGTGAAGAGAGTGCACTCGCCCACACCAAACAAAAATAAAATTAAAAAAGAAATATTGATGCAATTCATGATTAATTGAAAAATGTACAATGAGTTGGTTGGTCATATTTCGTGGTAATTTTTACCGCGAGTGGATAGTACAATCGGAGGGGAATACGATTGTTCACACTAGTGACCTTAACCATGAATAAATGCATTATGGACCAACGGGTATTTCGTTTCTCATGTAATGAAAAAAAATATATAAATAACAGTAACTCATGGTGCATCGGACGACGATATACAGGTTGCCATACAATAAAAAAGCTATGTCACATGCTATCACCCTTTTGTTTATACCTTACTTTTAAAGGTTTGCTTTTGGGCGTTCTTGTTGAAGAGCTTTGAACGCAGCAAATTTATTAAGTTTTATTTTTCATAAAATGTTACATTTTGTCTGTAAATTTTGCGTTCATGGAATTGTGCCAAAGCTATGGTTTAAATTCTATCAAGTGAACATCAGGCCTAAGCAAATAGGAAGTTGAAGAACAATAAAAACTAATCATTCAGGAAAGCTGTGCCAAATAAGTCTAATTCAATCATCTACACTTTGGGTCGAAAAATCTTTTCGTGTCTTGAATATTTCAACATTTTATCAACAGTTAATAGAGAAAATTAACATATCAATGATATTTCATGTCAACACAAAAATGCTTACTACTGGGATGGTGATAGCCGCAGGGAAGAAACTCAACCAGCAGTGGAATCGACCAAGTGTTGTAAAAAATAGCAAAGATACCCCGCTGACATAGTTATTTGTTTTTATAGCGATTAAGATTAATGGGTTCTTATTACTCAGTCATTATTTTTCTACATAATAGTGGACTGTTTTTCTTCTTTTCGCCGTCTTTCGTTATCTGCCATGGCATAGTCAATATTAAAAATAAGGAGATGTGATATGATTGTCAATGAGACAACTATCCACCAATCTTATGAGATCGAATATCCCTGTAGTATCTTTTCCTCTCTTTTTATAAATCACTAATGACTATGTGTCACAAGTTCAATTCATCTTTAGAAGTATTTTCAAAGCATACTTATTGCTTCGCATCACGGTGCGGAGCTATTAGTTTCAGTCGACATACACGCTATCTTGAATTAATTACTTATCACATATAGATTCTGATTGGTTGCTTTATGATGCGGCTGAGATACAGCAACAGCTATTGGCTTAAATGAGATAAAGAATTACAGACTTTTCTCGTCTCAGGATAAGACATCAACTGCCGGAAAATTAACTATGTGTAATTCAGTTCCGATAAACTGTCATTAATTCATGTTCGTTTTATTATGCATATATTGCACACTGAAATTCAATATTGAAATATCAATTATAAATAAGTGTTTATCTGCTTTGTTAATCTGCAATATGCACGATTTGTTTTGCTAAACAATGTTCCTATACAATGTTTACAAAAATGCATTATCTGTATTTTATAACTTCTGCCAATCTAGGCACATCTCCACAGTCGTGTCTATTTGTAAATGTTTTACCTTTCAACAAGTAAAGTGAACAAAATTTTAAAACCATGGGTGTATGACGCACACTCTTAAAGTAAATCCATTTTATATCAATCAATATCTAAAAATACCACATTTCCAATACAAATCAACAACCACATGCACACATATTACCTTAAATTAGGATCGAAGCAGTCCACAGCTTTTTAGAAAGCTCAAACTTGTAATATTTAGTTTCTGTTTCTTGCAGAAGAAATATAAAATAACCGTTATCAAGAGCGAAAAGGTGACGTCATATAAGTATGTAGTATCATTATTCTGTAACCTCATTCGTCAATATATATAGTTCGTTTGATTATATTCTCAATCTGTTTATGTGTTCCTGACCTAGGAGGATTATTCATCTTTTCAACCGTATAAGAACTTCAAAATATCAAAGGTACCGTTCCCTTTCTCACACGTATCAATTACAGGAACACTGCAAGGTCATTACGATACCGAGGAACAGTTCATACAGACGTCTACCACAGAGTGATTTAATTTTATAACATTGTATTTGAAGCCTTCAAATTGCCCTTCACATATTTGAACCTTTTCTCCGTGAAATACTGGAAATTTAACTGTTCTTGAAAGTACAACATTTTCTTGCATTCAAAGGACTGTGCTATCAATTATATTTGACATTTCGTTCATCATAACATTAATTCAGCACATTGTAAATTTGTATTTCATTTTGTATTTCAGCTTTTTACCATTTGTTAGATTGGTTCTTGATTAAAGTATCATCACCTGATAGTCTTTTCTGCTTGAGCCCAATCGTCAGTTATACTTAATGGTCAGGCAATTACAGTAAAGTCTACAACTTGCCTGTTGGATCTCACAGATTACGCCACTCCACGTCAGTTCTACGTCTACAATATTCCTGTTGTGCCCTACAAGAAAACGCCATTCCTCGGCGCACAGTAAATTGACGACAACCTGTCTATATATATCCAGACAAGGAACTACAACGTAGCATCGTTCGTAGCTGTGTGTACCAGGCAGCAAACCACCAACGTTGGCAACAGTTTATTTTAATCTTACTATCAGTTAGTTGATTAAAAAACATAGATTCTGAACACGCAGAACGCCAAGACGACCCCGAGCGACCAGAAAAAGAACTCCAAGCAGGAGCGGAACATCAAGTGGATGCTGGACAGCCTGTCGAAAATCCGTCTGGTGTTGCACACTTAGAGGAATTTCCCGAGACTAGGCGAGTACGTGAACTCATGGAAAAAGGACATGGAGCATACATAAAAAAACGTGACTAAAGGCCCTCTGGTCAGGTATTGAATTCCAGTTATTGGAAGTGTCCACGCCTTCTAACGAGCTCCAGCAACTGCTCAAAGCACAAGGGAATCTAATACAGTCCTATACGACGTATCGAAGACTCACTGATGAGTACATAGATTTTCTGAAGGGAACAAGGACGATAGACAGTCTAAAGGACTTGGACAATTTCAATTGCTTAACAGAAGTTCGCCTCACCAAGGCAGACACAGTCATGACAATGCTGCACGGATATCGCCTCACTCTGACACAGGCCAAGTCCACCAAAACAAGGACATCAAAGAGCCAGAAAACCTCTAAAAGCGGAAGCTCCAACGTATCCGATATGTCTAGCCTAGCACGGAGGAAGCGTGCCAAAGTAGAAGCTGCCAGAGCAAAAATTGCCTTTGCTGAAAAACGGGCACTTATCCTCAAACAGGAAGCTATGATGGAGGAACAGGTCCTTTATAGGCAGACAACTATTGAACATGACGATTCTCGTAAACAAACAGAGATGGGACAGGAATCTACCCGTAGGAAAGCTGAAAATTTACGTCGAAAAACGAAAGAGACCGCACGTGTCGTTCGACAAAAAGCCGAAATGAAGGCAGCTATTAACCTTCTTGAAACACAAAAAGAAGCTGCAGTTGCAGAAGCTGAAGCACGTGCCCTGGAATACGACGACAGTCAAGGACTGAGTGATCTTCCTGACGAAACTAAAGACCCGCTCTGACGCGAGCAAGATTTTGTCAATAAACATCTTGACCCCCCTGCCGTACAGGAAGTAACAAACCCACAAGAGAAAAAACAAACTCCTGTGTTAATTAAACTAAGCCATGAAGCACCAGAGTTCGTGCCATCTGTGGCATTGAACTTGCCAACACATAGACCTGCTGTCTTACCTGCAGATGCTTAGTCAACAGAAGTTACTTTATTCCCAGATCTGGGAACGGTAACTAGTATACGAAAACAGGTCGTTTTAGAGAAGATCCCTGCTGCACACCGAAAACAGGATGTTTCAGAAGAGATCCCTGTTGCACACTAACACATATGGTTCAACCTTTAATACCAACGGACAACAATCAGTATATCAACCCGACGTCGGAGATAACTAAATTTCTCCTACGCAAGGACCTGCTGTTCTCCAGGTTAACAAACTATAACGACTGGGCTGAATCCTTCCATACATGGAAAGCTAGTTTCAAAAATGTCATAGACGAGTAGCAAATTTCAGACTCGGAACAGATAGATTTACTGATCAAATGGCTTGGACCAGAGACATGCCATTAGCAAAAGAGCGTCGAACGCCAACAACCCTACAAAAGGCCTACAGAGATTATGACAGAGACTTGACGAGCGGTATGGTGCCCCAGAAGTGTTGGAGACTTCTCTTGTGAATAAACTTGTCAACTTTCCAATATTTACTAACAAAGACAACTCGCGTCATTATGAATTGTCTGATATTCTATCAGAAATAGAATATCTCAAGCTGGGATGTCTGCTGGCTTATTTTGACTCGCCATCTGGAATTAACTCTATCATTAAAAAACTTACTTATGGACTTCAGAAAAAGTGTATATCAAGGGCATCTAGATACAAATTGAACCACGACGTTGCCTTTCCGCCTTTCACAGATTTCTCTGCGTTTATCAGGGAAATTACCAAAATCAAGAACGATCCTGGGTTCATCTTTGGGTCAAAAGGGTGCTGTGCCAAGGTTCACATCTCACCCTAAGGCTAAAGTTGGTGTCCATAAAACAGCGGTTGAGCAGCAATCTAGACGCCGGCAAACAAAGTCTTTTGTATTTTACACAATACCAAACATTCGTTAAATGAATGTCGAGCGTTCTGAGCCAAGTAAATAGAGGAACGCAAGGGTCTATTGAAACAAAGCAATGTTTGTTTCAAATGTTGCAATTCCACCACACACAGAAGTCGAGAATGCAAAGCACGCATAAGTTGTAAAGAATGTGGAAGTAAACAACACACCACCGCACTTCACATCACTAGACAACAACCACTTGCAAGCTCTCAATCTGGCTCGCCCAGAACAGCCTACGGCGGGGAGCCGACAGAATTGGCTGAAACCAAGTCAACCTCAGTTAATTCTACCTGCACCGAGATCTGCAAGAATACATATAGCAGGAAATCTTGTGCTAAAATACTACCTATGAATGTTTATCACAAGGATAACCAGGACAAAGCTATCCGGATGTACGCTATCATTGACGACCAAAGCAACCGGTCTCTTGCCTCGCCTGAATTTTTCAGTCTTTTTGACGTACAAGAAAAACCGGAAAACTATACCCTATCAACATGCTCCGACAGAGTAGTAACTTCCGGGAAAAGAGGAAGTGGTTTCGTCATGGAATCTATACATGGTAATGAAGAATTTGACCTGCCTGTACTTATAGAATGTGATCACATTCCAAGTAGTAGGGACGAAATTCCCACTCCTGAAGTCACAATGCATCATCCCCATTTAAAAGAACTCAGAGGAACATTGCCAAATTCTACTCTCTTAATTGGAAGAGACCTTATAGAGGCACACCACGTCCTTGACCAGCGCATAGGACCACCCAGAACTCCATATGCACAACAACTGAAACTGGGTTGGGTAATAATAGGAGAAACTTGCATTAACAAGCAGCACGTTCCTTTTGAATTAAACGTAAAAATTACCAAAATGTTACTTACAGAACAACCATCAACGTTTCAACCATGCATGCACAAGCAAATTTGACATCCGGGAAAATTACACAGACCCCGTAAAGAAAGATTTACATTCGCTACTCTTTGAAAAAACAAGTGACGATGATAAACCTGGAATGTCATATGAGGACAAAATGTTCATGAAACAAATGGACAACGAATTTGTGAGATACTCAAAGGGAAGTTGGGTAGCACCGTTACCATTCCGACTGCCAAGACAGCCATTGCCAAGCAACATAAACAAGCTCTTCATCGTGCTAATCTGAGACGCCAGACTTAATAGGAACCCGGTAAAACGGGAGCACTTTCTCACATTTATAACTAAGATTCTAGACAGTAATCATACAGAGCTTGCATCACCGTTAGACGACCATGAAGAGTGCTGGTACTTACCATTGTTTGGTGTTTTCACCCTAAGAAACCCTATCAGATCAGGGGTGTGTTTGATTCTTCTGCAAAATGTTACGGAGTCTCACTTAATAGTGTACTGCTAACAGGTCCAGACTTGACCAATGATCTCTTGGGAGTACTATTGCGTTTCAGGAGAGAAATGGTGGCAGTAACTGCCGACGTCCAACACATGTTTCACTGTTTTGTAGTTAGAGATGACCACCGAAATTATCTAAGATTTCTCTGGCATAAAGACAACGACCTAAACGAGAACCTTGTCGAATACCGCATGAGGGTTCATGTTTTTGGAAATAGCCCGTCACCTGTCGCTGCTACGCTTGGACTTAGAAAAGCAGCTCAGGCATCAGAACAAGGGTTCGGCAGTCATGTGACTAGCTTTGTGACAAGAAACTTCTATGTCGACGATGGTCTTACGTCATGTCCCACTAAAGAGGAAGCAGTTAAGCCCATGAAGGACACACAACAAGCATAAGCAAAATATGGAAACTTAAGTAATGGGAGTAATGTCTGCATTGAACATTGACAACTTCTAATTTCAATTGTCATCAGAAAATAAACCGATCACTCAGAGAGGAATTTTATCGACAATAAACAGCATCTACGATCCTCTTGGATTTTTGGCTCCGGTGATCATACAATGAAAACTCCAACTTAGGAAAATAGTATCAGAAACCGTCGATTGGGACCAACCTCTCTCTGATGAGAAAGCCATTGAGTGGAAATCTGGAAAGATACTCTAAAAGTGATTGAAACCCTACGTATTCCACGTACATATGTGCCTTTCTCAGCAAGACTTTCACCAAGGAGCTACATATCTTCTCTGATGCGTCTGAAAAAGCCATAGCAGCTGTTGCATATCTCCGCACGACCGACAGTAGTGGTGAACCGAACCTTCGGTTCATTCTTGGGAAAACAAAAGTTGCTCCAACAAGTGGTCACACCATTCCACGACTAGAACTATCTGTTGCCGTATTAGCAGTTGAGATCGCACAATGCATCACGGATAATTTAGATTTATACATAGACACCGTGAAATTTTATACATATAGTAAAGTGGTCTTATGTTACATCAGTAACGAGACAAGAAGATTCTTTATCTACGTTGCTAATAGATATGAAAGAATAAGGAAGTTTAGCGTTCTAATACAATGGAATTACTTGCCAACAAATTGTAACCCTGCAGATTCAGGGACAAGATCCGTACCAGCGAACGGAATTCATGGTAGCGAATGGTTACTAGGACCGAAACAGTTTCTTTACTCAAAACAGAAAGGAAATTTTGATGACGAATATGAACTCATCGATCCAGTGCCACCGTTAATGTTGCAAAGACATATGCAAAACCAGAGTGTAAAGGTATCAGAACTGATAGATTCCTTCGATTCTCAAACTGGACACCGCTTGTGCGAGCGATAGTCTTTTTGGAACGTTTCTCCCGTTTACACGGGACAAGAAAGGTAGAATCAGTTACTATACTAGAAAACTTTTCAAATGCTGAAAATTTCATTTTGATGTCCACACAACACGAAGTTAACGGAGAAGAAATAGATCGCATTGGAAAAAAATTCACAAACGAAGCCCGATTGCTAACCTTAACCCGTTTTTTGGACGAAAGAGGACTATTACGAGTAGGAGGCCGTATTGTCAAACCTGACTAAAACCTCAGTGAGAAGAAACCATTGATCGTCCCTGGACTCCATCATATAGCAACACTACTAGTCCGACACTACCATGACAAGATCAAACAACAAGGTCGTCACTTCACAGATTGAACGATTAGATCCGCAGGATTCTGGATCGTTGGAGCGAAACGCTTGATCTCGTCTATCATTCATAAATGTGTGACATGTCGCAAATTAAGAGGAAAAAACCGAGTGTCAAATCATGTCTGATTTGCCAGAGGACCGTCTTGAACCATCACCTCCGTTTACTAACGTTGGAATCGACACCTTTGGACCATGGACAATTGTTTCACGTAAAACCCGTGTGGATACGCCAACTCCAAACGTTGGGTTATTCTATTCACTGGCTTAGTGACAAGAGCTGTTCACATCGAACTCATCGAGGAAATGAGCTCTTCAGCTTTTATAAACGCCGTCAGAAGATTAACAGCTATAAGAGGCCAAGTTAAGATCTTCCGATCCGACCGGGGAACAAACTTTATTAGCTCAATCGATGACTTGAAAATCGACTCAATCAACGTTGAGGACCGACCCTTCAAGAACTTTTTGTACAATTCTGGTACAACAAGGATCTTTAATCCGCCATATTCGTCCTACATGGGTGGAGCCTGGAGAGAATGATCGGTATCGCCAGGAGAATACTTGATTCTATGCTTTTGAATGCCACCGGAAGGAGCCTAATGTATGACGTGCTCAACACTTTAATGGCAGAAGTTTCAGCAATAGTGAATTCTAGACCCCTTGTACCGGTATCGACAGATCCAGAGAATTCGTTAATCTTAACTCCAGCTATGTTATTGACACAATAGACCGATTACATCTTCACTTCAGATCAGCTTGGAGAATTCGACAATCGGGATCTATGTCTAGCCGAATTGAGATGTGTACAGGCTCTTGCCAGTGTTTTCTGGTCCCGTTGCCGTTACTACAACAACGACGAAAATGGACTGAATATCGCCGTGATTTCATCGCAGGAGACGTCATTCCTTTAAAGGATAAAAACATTTGCCGTACTCAATGGCCCATAAGAATCATAGTGAATTCATTGAAAAAAATGTTCCGAATGTCCGGAAAGCAGAAGTTCGAATAATCGTAAATGGAACAACCACCATCTACACACGCCTCCTCGTGGACATGATTCTTCTCCTAGAGAACGACCCCTGTATAATTCTGTGTACATATTTTTGATCTATTTAGTGACATTCACATGTGTTATATTTGATGGAATAGTGATATCAGATAGATATCAGACGGGGATTATTCTTAACCTCATTCGTCAATATTTATAGTTCGTTTGATTATATTCTCAATTTGTTTATGTGTTCCTGAACTAGGAGGATTATTCATCTTTCAACCGTAAAAGAACTTCAAAATATCGAAGTTACCGTTCCCTTTCTCACACGTATCAATTACAGGAAAACTGCAAGGTCATTACGATACCGAGGAACAGTTCGTACAGACGTCTACCACAGTATTTTATAACATTGTATATGAAGCCTTCAAATTGCTCTTCACATATCTGAACCTTTTCTCCGTGAAATACTGGAAATTTAACTGTTCTTGAAAGTACAACATTTCTTGCATTCAAAGGACTGTGCTATCAATTATATTTGACATTTCGTTCATCATAACATTAATTCAGCACATTGTAAACTTGTATTTCATTTTGTATTTCAGCTTTTTACCATTTGTTAGATTGGTTCTTGATTAAAGTATCAGCATCTGATAGTCTTTTCTGCTTGAGCCCAATCGTTGGTTATACTTAATGGTCAGGCCATTACAATCGTCATTCAGACTAAACACAAAATATTTATACTCTCCAGTTATATAGTATATATACACAAAAGTTATTCTAAATATGAAGCTTTAAAAATATAGAATCCCAATAGGACTAGAATATTTAGCTCAAAAGGCACATATGGTCAGACGGTGAATAAAGAAATTGGTGCATAGTCCATGTGAGAGAAATCTGAAAATACAATTCAAACTATTTTTCTACATGTAAAGGACGTTGTGATCTTCATTATTATGCATGCTTGATTTGGCTAAACATTTCTTGGTTGCAACAATTAGAATTCTTCACTGAAGTACCAAAGTTCTCTTGAAATAACATTATGTTTTTCTTATAAATTTATATAAAGGAAATAACTGAATTTGACACTCGTTTTTGAATATCAAATAGCGGCGAAATTGAGTACCATACACAAAAGGAAGTCATTACTGAGAAAAGAAAAAAATCACTTCTGGAAAATTAAAGGCATTAAGGTTTTTAAACGGTGTCCAGTTTTAGTTAATTCAAACTCAGCTAATCTCTTAATCGATGGTTACTAACAAAACGTCATAAATGTAACAAACATTCACAAACATTCACTTAACAAATAAGTCTAAGTCTATTTTCTTTCTAAAATATCCCTTAAGGATGTACTTAGGTCAGGTTTAGGATTTTTTGTCATATGTTTTCCTACGATACAGGGTAAACTATTTTGCCCCATAACACCAATTTTCCTTTTCATATAAGACTTCAATAGCTCATAAAAGGTCATTTGCCAAAATTTAAGCAGATTCTAGATTTCTTTTCTTTCGATTTAACACCCAAATAATACCAATGCAAATATAAGGTAAAAGTCCTAGTCAGCCTTTTCCTGCCATTTAAAAAAATTAAATATTTCGAAAAGGAGCTCCATTACCTATCAATATGTTTAGCTTATTTTGTTCCTTAACTAATGCTTTTCTGACTTAGAGCATACATTTTAAATTCTAGATTTTTTTTTAATTTCACCTAAGTACATCCTTATCTTAACTTTAAATCTATAAGATATGTATGTTTGATAAGAAACCAATATAAATTTGTAGTATTTCATATACTGCATCAAACAGTGTTTTGATAGGAATGTGTTAACGTAAAAGGTTACTTTTGTCCTCATTGAAAGCCATACCAAATGAAGCTATGACCAATTCTCGATTTCCAAGTCTTCATTCGGGCAAAAGACCTTATAATATTATCTTTTTTTAATGGCATATTTTTGAAATTCTGAAATAATCATACTAACTTTTCTGAACCCAGGGCGATTAAGAGATTGATTTATTGCATAGACACATGTTTTCTCGAATATTTTTTTGTGTCCATAAGTTCATATTGACGCATTCCTTACACCCCCGGTTTACTTAAAAACATATAAGAAGTTCGTTAAACGAATAGGTTGCAAAACCTATAAGAAAAGTTAGTTGTTATTTTTTCCCCTTTTGATAAACAAAGTTGAAGCAGATGTCATATTACCAATTACTTCTTGGTTGCTTAGAATTTGAAGAATCTAGTCGTTATTACGCATCATTTGTCAAAATCAGACATAAATACATGGGAAGTAAAGCATGTTGCTCAAATTTTAAAAGAAAGTCACTGCTGTTAATACAAAATATGCGAGGATATTAGAAAAAAGGCAAGTAAAAATTTCTTAATAAAATAAACATTTATTTTAAATAAATGCTGTTTAAATTTCCTACTTGATGGCTCAGACATCTAATTTCGTTTTAAAGTTTTATTTCAATGACATTTCTACTTAACAGATGTTATGCAAGGTTGGGAAAAATCTCATTATACAACAACAGCAAAACTAACAATTTCCTTGTCTGTTCTGAAAAAATGTAAAAGATACTTATGAAAACAATAGATTATCCGACAATCCTAATGAAAACTTCCGATAGCTGTTTCCGTGAAATTTAGTTTATCAAGATCAAAGAATGAACAAACAATGAATGAAAAACCAGAAAAATATAAAAGAGCGGGAAGTATTTTTATAGAATACAAACATAACCATTAAAGGACAAAACAGATTGAAAGTGTTTTTTAGTACAAAAGTACATATCATACACTATATTATATTGCTTTTAATGACGACCTCCAACGATCTCAACATATCTGTATTTGGTAAGATCCGTTTATATTTTCAACAAATGAAATAGCTGCAACGGTTATGAATGTAAATTTTGGAAACTATTCAATACTATTAAATAAAGGCAACAGTAGTATACCGCTTTCAATAGCCATAATTCGATTAATTAAAAAAAAAAAAAAAAAAAAAATGTGACTAAATGTGAACTTACTAATTCAATCTAGAAAGTTTACTTTGTTAAACTTACTCACAGTAAAACAACCAAACAAACCAAAGCAACACAAAAAAAAATCCCCAACAAACTAAATAACAGACAAATTTATTTAAGATTCCAACGATTTTTCTAAAATGTTCATACATGTCCGTATTGTCAGAAACATTTCTATAAGGTGTAGAAGTTTCTAAAGTATAAAGAGAAGAATATTCTTTTATCTAAAATTTTTCATGCATTAAGAGCTCGTTACGCGGCAGCTTGATATTCAGTTGTCGTGCCGCTATCCAATATATATTTACATAATTCCATATACCTTGTAATACAGGCTATTCTGCTGCTTAACATCCATTGTCGTTTTTTCTTTACTAAAGTCATGAAATGATGGAGTCGTCACAAGCAGAATAGTAGAGATTTAGGTTTTGAAACTTGTCAAAGCTCAACAGTTTAGTAGCTAATGATTAGCAAATGAAAGAGCTTTCCAAAGGACAGCATTCTTTCATTATATATCTCATAACTTACGAAATAACGTCAAATTGACTTGTATTTTAAAACATGCAAACTATTGTTATTCAAATTAACTTTAAGTTTTTTTTCTTTCTAAGTGTATTTTTATGTACCGATTGAAAGGAAATTACTCAGGTCATAACTTAGAATATCATAATAATACATTATTTTTGTCGCATAAAACAAACATATCATTCATTTGCATGTTGCATGCTTATCGACAGGGTCGATACCTCTGCTGGTGGACCGTTGGTTCCCGATGATCACCATCTCAGTAGCCATAACTTCGGTAATGACATGAAAATAAGGAAATTGTGTTATTAAAATTTCCTGTTACAAAATGTTTGAAATTATTTGAAATTAAGGAATATATCTCCCTCGTGTAAAGCTCTGATTCTTTTCCCGGCTTTAGCTTTACTTCTTGTCCTTTTTTGGTTTTATCAGCTTTTCACTTTTGAAATAAGTATTTGATTGTCAGATATTTTGTCCTCGATCATCAATGATCAGATATTTATTGTCGAAATGCGCATTTGGTGCAGTAAAATTGGTACTGTTAGTGTTATTCTTATGACTGAACAACAATATCATTTCTAAAAGTAAATCCAAACATTGAAAAACCTGTAAAACTTCATAACCATTTGTTAATTATCAGTAAATTGATATACAAATCTTACTGGTGATATGAATTGTGAACAGACTAATAGTCTTGTCATTGAAACGAAAGATTTGCTTAACATCGACTTGGTGGTCACATATCATCAGACATCAATGATAATCTTAAATGGTTGTTTTACTGCTTTTTAATCTGATCATTCTAGATTTTTTAATCGAAGCTCGCATTTTAAAAAGCAAAAAAAAAAAAAAAAAAAATAAAACCTCAGAAATAAATCTCTCAATCTATTTTTGTGTGTGTTCTTTTACAGTCATCAAGTTGCTATTAATTATTCTTAGTACCTAATATCTAAAAGTCCTCAATCTCAAATTTTTTTTCGTACAAATTTATGAGACTTGGTCATCGGTAAATTAATGTTTCCTAAATTTATAAAACATTGAAACATGATAATATGATAAATGATGATTCAATTTATTAGATCAAATATCAGATTTTATTTTGAAAAAAAAAAAGATTTGCCAGTTAGATTTATGAATGTATTTACATTTTAGAATGTTTTCGTGCAAAATATACCTTCTGAAAACGTACAATTTTGTAAATTCGCTATTTACACACGTATTGGTCCAAGACATTTAAACGGATATTGTTGAAGGCTTTAATTACCTATCTTTGTTTAAAAGGGTTTTACTATTATGATTTTGTTTTTGTAATTTCTGCATAAAATAATGAATTGATGTTATGAGCCTTTACCATATCGCGATGCAAAAAAAAAAAAAAAAAAATACAACGATAATTAAGTCAGTACAAACATATTGTATGATGCTGCATATCTATAACTACTGTTACTTAACTGAAACTGGTCTTCGAGTCAGAAGGTAATTGATGTTTGTTTGTCTAAATCTTTACTCTTGATATTGGTGTATGGTAGGCAACAGTAGATTAGCGATGTTCATATCTCGTACATTGATTAAGAAGACAAACCAAAGTAACAAACAAAAAGTGAAGAAAGCATAGAACAATTAGTAGAGATCGAACAGAATATCCAAGGTCAGATTTGAAATATAACACTTTTCTGTCCTTGTAATGCCTCATACAGTTGTTGTTGAGAATGGGCTTCTTAGTAACACATTTGTTGTGGATATAACCAAACGAAATGAAAAGTGAAATTATAATTATTTCTAAATTCAAATGTATTGATTCCCCTGCCAACATTAGTTTTTGCAAACATGCAAACGCAAAGGAATTTAAACCAAGACAAAAATAAACAAGAACAGCCTACCACTCAGTTAAAGGAAACGCCATACGCGCGTTTCGTTACCATAAGACTCAAATATTCCAAAACATTTCCAAATCTGGCTAAAACTATCTATGTCCGAATAAAAATAGTCGTTTGAATTATATTATTATTCAATGTACAGTACATTTACTGAAAATGACCGCATCAATCACAGGAAAGGAACCTCAATCGGCAGCATTATCAACCAAATGTCACTTAAAAGAAGTTTTAATACATCAGGCATATAGCTCCTTTTAAACGCACCAATGTAACGCATAGCTCTACCGTATACCATTCGAAAGCATAACATACATACTGATTTGTTTGTATAGTAGTATATGACATCTTAGAATTAACTTTTCACAAAATCCAGCAAATATAGTAAACAAAGGCGACAGTAGTTTACCGATGTTCAAATCTTGTAAATCGATTATGAAGACACTCAATCCTTCAGCTATTCGAATTTAAAGTACATGCCGCGATATCACTCTCTGAAACTTCTTTTCGAACGATAATGCTAAACTGGTAAAGTTCATACTGAAGAATATTTATTCACAATTACACCAAAGCTATAGTTAGTTTGTCATTTTGGCATTCAAATCAGTCAGAGAGATTATAGTAAAAGATTAAAGCAATTCAGTACAATCTTTTCTCATTGAAATCGAAAACTATTCAACAACAAAAAACGACATGAAATTATTAAACAACCACTCCATAGTTTTTTTTTACCAGGTATTCAGGTATGAACGTAACTATTTTGACCAGGACGCACATGAATGAATTGAAAATTGGAAAATACGATTAAGAGGGAAGTGTATACAAATGCATATATAAGAAAATTTGGATATGACCATAAATATTTCCGTTTTACTAACCATCGCAATCGCACGGAATGGCAACTTCAAGCGATGAAACTACTCCTTTGGTAGGCCAGTTTTAATTATTTTTTAATCAGTTTAATCAATGAATATACTGAGGGCATTATAAAGAGTACTGATATGAAATTATGAGGCAAAATGTTTACCTATGTAATTAATACTATTAATATCGTAGAGAACATAACATATGTTTCATTTGATTAGTACAGGTATTATTAATGATAAAACCAAGAATAAAATATAATCAATTGTTCTAAAAACAATTGTTAACGGTCTTTCCTTTCCGAAACATGATTGATTCATTGATTTTTAATTGATTGATTGATTGATTGATTGATTGATTGATTGATTGACTGATTGATTGACTGATTAAACACATGGGACCGAGCCACTAGGAACATGCAAAAAAGGAATTGAGAGCCTAGTGGCCGTGTTTAAACACTTGAGACCTAGCCTCTAGGAACACGCGAAAAAGGAATTGAGAGCCCCTAGTGGCCGTGTTTAAACACTTGAGACCTAGCCTCTAGGAATACGCGAAAAAGGAATTGAGAGCCTAGTTCCCGGGTTTAAACACTTGCGACCTAGCCTCTAGGAATACGCGAAAAAGGAATTGAGAGCCTAGTGGCCGTGTTTAAACACTGGAGACCTAGCCTCTAGGAATACGCGAAAAAGGAATTGAGAGCCTAGTAGCCATGTTTAAACACTTGAGACCTAGCCTCTAGGAAAACGCGAAAAAGGAATTGAGAGCCTAGTGGCCGTGCTTAAACACTTGAAAACTAGCCTCTAGGAATACGCGAAAAAGGAATTGAGAGCCTAGTGGCAGTGTTTAAAACACTTGAGACCTAGGCTCTAGGAACACGCGAAAACGGGTCCGTGCAACATGTTTATTTATATTCAAATTATGATATTTGTAGGAACATGCAAGGATTTAAACATACCTACAAAAATATCCTTCCATCTTCCTTTATAAATGTTCTCTTTTTTAATAGGGCTTCCCGGAATTTGTGTCTAATTTACTTAATGATCTTATTGTGTGTGCATTGTATTAAATTTTGTATTTAAAGGAAATCGGCCCTGACCTGCATGGATCTTTTGTTTTAAATCTACGTGCACATTTTAATTCTTTTCGAAAAGGGGAAAACCCCTATTTTATTTTAAGTAGCACTCGCTGCACTGGATGGTGTGATTGTGACGTCACCAAGCTGATATAGACAAATAGACTGTTTTTTTAATTTCTTTGCAGAGGAGACGTCGTCAAGACCACACTCGTGTGTATAAAGATTGTGCTAACAGATTTGATTTTTTTTCATTTACAGGTCATAGATGTCGGATCATGCATGTTTTTTCGTACACATATTTACGGGAGCACAGAATTGTATTTTAATGCATGTTTAGAAATTTTACTAATATTTACGAGCTTTGAAGAGATTTCTACGTCATTGATTTTAATTTCTCAATCCAGATGGTAACGTCAAGCGGACTGCACGTGATTATAATACTGCTAACGGATATATATTTTCTCGATTCATTTTAATCAATCGCTGACCACTGGTCTACATTCATTGCATGCACACAAAAATAATGCTGATGTTATATAGTACTATAACAAATCGTTTATCGATTAATTTTCAGAAATACATGAATTGGAGCAGATTTTTGCAGGAATGGATTTGTATTTCGGATAAAAATTTATTCGTAAAAAAGAAGGATTAGCATTTTTATAATAAAATAGAAATGGGATTCAAAAAAAAAAGAGGGGAGGGGCTAGAGGGGTGGTTGTGGGCCTTGGATGATTAACAAAGATAAATTGCATGTACGCATCATGATAGCTGTAAAGTTTTTAGCTATAATTAGTTAATTTGTTCATTTTTCCATTTCAGTAGCATGTAACCCCCAAAAATTACGCGTACCATTTCGACAAAAACTCTCCAGTTAAATCATGTCGCGACTAACATTTTGATCACATTTTTTAAAATTTTACCCCCTTACTTTTTTCTGAGTAAAAAGCAGCTTGAAGGGAATGTCAAAATTTAGAACATGACCTTGACCTTTGACCTTGATCTCATTTTCTAAGTTGGGACCCAAGGACCTCAAATAAAACGACTCTAGGTTTATACGGCTTACGGTTTATGAGTTCATATGTATATCACTTATATCAAATGCATAAGGGGATGGAGTCTCCGGATGGCTTCGGTTAACATTTAGGCAGATCCTGAGGATATAATGAGCAAATTAGTGAAATGATTTTGTCGTAATCTTTTACGGTTGCGAAGGAGTAGTGGACACAAGAAAAACAGTGTTTGGGGAGATAACTCTTACAAAGTAAAGTGTTCGGTTAAGCGGTGTCATTTTCAAAAGGACAATAAATGTTCGATATCATATATGAAAACTCTAAGCGACATCTTGCGAAACCACAATACTGCGCAAGAACAAAATGTGGCAGAAGAAAAAAAAAACTCAGAACAAAATCAATAGGTCTTTCCACGGAAAATTGGAAAGACCTAAAAAAGACAAGGTTTTCATTTTACTAATTAAATTTTCCAATTATCTAAATTATTATCTACTCTTTTATATAGATATAGGAAGATGTGGTATGAGTGCCAATGAGACAACTCTCCATCCAAGTAACAATTCGTAAAAGTAAATCATTATAGGTCAAGGTACGGTCTTCAACACGGAGCATTGGCTCACACCGAACAGCAAGCTATAAAGGGCCCCAAAAAATACTAGTGTAAAACCATTCAAACGGGAAAACCAACGGTCTAATCTATATAAAAACGAGAAACGAGAAACACGTATGAACTACATAAACAGACGACAACTACTGTACATCAGATTCCTGACTTAGGACAGGTGCAAACATTTGCAGCGGCATTAAACGTTTTAATGGTACCAAACCTTCTCCCTTTTCTGAAACAATAGTATAACATCACAACATAGGAAGACACACTATAAAATATCAATTAGAAGGCTTAACTCATTCAAAAAACGTAAATTTACGTATAAATTTAAAAAAAAAAATAGTAATTTTGACATATCAAACAAGTTTTAGTCTCTGTGCATTATCTTTTTGTTTACAGAATCAAGTAGTGATTGGCGGTACTTCTAACGACGATGAAAATACTTTACTCTCCAGTGATGTAAGTTTTATTCCTAATTGAATATCAGTTATTTATATGTAAGTCTCAACAGTGGAATACATAATCAGATCGAGGAAAGTTGACATTTGACTAATATAGCTATATTGTTGCAGACGTTGCTACTTGTGATTGATTTTTATCTTTTGATAACTATTCTTTTATTCAAATTTAAAACAAAATAAATCATACATACTTATTGATAGTCCGTTTGAGTTTTTTAGATCTTTAAAATAAATGTTTACAAATATACATTTTTGTTATCAATAAGCGATAATTTCGGTCTGTCTAATGATAATAAAAAAGTAAGCAAGCTGAATTACAAATATAAATATACTTTTTGTAAAAAGTTGTCTATGATAAGTAACATTTTTTATTCGATGTTAATTGTCCTAAACGCCACATAGATTTGTCTGTCCCCACGTTTCGTTTGAAACATACCTCATTAAGATTACCCAACAAACATGTATCGTGCATACTAACTTGGTTTCAATTTTGTATACAAATATATTTAGTTTCAATTTTTTTACAGATAAAATCAGTGCTAAATTATTATACAAATAACTCTTGTTTGCACAGCTTTGTATCTTATCAATATTTTCAGGACCCACCGCATGAAGGCCAGGATGTCGTGGAAGGCAAAAATACTCTCGGCGTAAGTATTTATCTTCTAGGTTATAAGTAATCATTTTACACATAAAAGTGCATTGCATATTCTTCCTTGCATTGAGATTGTTTGTTGCACTATACTCTTTTGCTTGGGGGCCTGCATGGGAGCAAAGAAGTACCCAGAATAATCGAGATATCAAATATGTACTATAATACTCCGTCATAGTTTGAGTGCCACTTGTTAAGCTTCAAAGAATAGAATCGATATAATACGAGTAAACGTTCGAAAATATATCTAAGCTTTAGTGTTTAAAATTATATTCTAGGATTGTCAGCTTTCCTACAAAAAGTCGGTGGTTCTCTCGTGAAACTCTGGCTTTCTCTACCAATAAAACTGACCACCATGAAATAGCACAATAGTGCTGAAAGTGGCTTTAAAACTTAATTAATTAATTTAAAATATATTCGATGCAGTATCAAACTTTGTATTAACGGAATAAAAATAATAGTAGCAAACAAAATGGTTCAATAAAAGTACATGAAAATTATAGTCATTTGAGATCCTTATTTAAATTAAAGCATCTCCATTATATCTTTTTCTGAAATTCTATCAAAATAAGAATAAAAATGATCGCAAACGATATCTAAACATACTTTTAAAACTTTTCTGTAGCAGTAATAATGTGTCTTCCGTTTTCAGGAAGAAGAAACTGACAATACTTCCAATACCATTGTTAAAAACAAATTCCAATCTCGACGTGAAGTTACAAAAGGATTATACGACGTTGCTTTACTGATGGCAAATGTATCTCAGCTGAAATCAGTCTTGGATTCAGATGATAGTACATACTATATGGCCCTTGTTTGTCTGCTTAGTTTATCGATATCATTACACCTGATAAGTGCCATTTTACTCTATGTTTTGCTCATTATAGAGAAAAATGCCAAGAACAAACAACAGCATGAAGCTGTGAACATAAACAGCAAAGAAAGATATCAAACCCAACAATCAACTTCGACACCAACTCCAGCTTATGAAAGTGTAAAAACTGCAGTATGTACAAACTGTTCAGCAGTAACAACGTGCTGTCGATGTTGGAAAATTTACAAAATTGACATTATAGCAACATTTTGTGTATTTGGAGTGACAGTTCTCAATATTTTTATTACAGCGTTTGGAAGCAGTATCAAATCAAAATTCACAATGGACCATAAGTAAAGAAGTTAATTGGAAGCCAAAGACAACTTAATGCCAACATAGCTGTTTAATATGGAATGGATAGCTGTTTTTTTATCAATCTCTTGTATCCATTTATCCTTGTATCACTGCGTCTGGTTTTGGGTCTATCTTCTCAGTGGTTATACGCAATGCCCCCAACTTCTTAAAACTGTATGAAATAGATGTTTTTAGAGGTTAAAAATAAAGTCTAAGAGTAACTGACAACGCTGTGACAACAAACGAGAAACAAAGAAAAGACAAACAAAGTCTACAAAACACTACTTAGAAAACTAAAGACTGAGCTACACGAACTCCATTAAAAGCCGATGTTGATCTCAGCTCATCTGGAAGTATAACTGTACAATAGATATGTCCTGAATTTTGATAGTGAAATAATCGAGCCTTTTTTGCTGTGTATTAATAACCAATTGGAATATTTTGTCTATCATTAATGTTTTCAAGTTTTAATAGTAATGTAGGGGCAATTGTTCATAATTTTGAAATGATACAATTCAATAAAATTCAGTTATTTCACTTTTGTCCTTCAGGTGTATCAGTCGCGGCGTGTAAGATGTGAAGAGATATCATAAGGGGTCATGTTTAGAAAAAAAGTATTAACTAAAATAGCAAACTCCAAGGTAAATTCAAAAGGAGGAAGTCCATAAAACCTTACAGAATCAAACATTAGACTATATCAACCAACGAAACGAATAGACTTGGCATAGGCATTTCCAAAGAAAATGGTTTGTTATACCTGGTTTTATAGCTAGCTATACCTCATACTTGTATGCCAGTTGTTTATAGTTCCGTTATATTTACAAAATTGGCTGAGCAACCCAAACAGACATACGGTATATGCCGACTATACGGTATGGGTTTTTCTCATTGTTGAAGGCCGTATGGTTGCCTATAATTGCTTACATCCACTTCATTTTAACTTTGGTGGATAGTTGTCTCATTGGCAATTATACCACATATCCTTATTTTTATATAACTGGTATTTGTGACAATAGTTGAGTTCCAGTTAAATTTATTTTCATTGCAAATTGATCAATCAAACATGAGTGGCACGCGTGCACTATGATGACAACCTCCCCTCACAATCCCTGACCTCCGCACATATAAATTGACAGAATTGACACAAAGTTCCAACGTATTGATTATTTACTTCCGGTATATGATATAAGAAAAACAATAAAGCAATTTACCCGACAATGTTTTTGATAATCCATCAATTCATGGAAAGATTCATGATCCTTTATATAGTATGTCGTCAGATCTTACACACCGCGACAAAAAAAAAAAAAAGACTGAATAAAGTAAAATATCTAATCAAACAGATTGGAATTATTGAGAGGTAGTTTTTTACGTTATGTTCATTTCTGTGCAGTCAAATTGTCTCTTTGTATTATTGTTCGGTTAAAATTGGTGATTTTTCAAAAATTTACGATGACGACGAACAACGGACTCCAGATGATAACATAAGCTAGCTTGGATCATTGTGTGAATTCAGAAAGAAATAAAAAAAAAAAAAAACGATTTTTATATCTGCACCCAATATATTTTTCACGGCATCTAAATTCGTTTTACTAAATTATTTCTCTTTCTAATATAATACAACACTACAAAACCAGCTTTGATAAAATGTTTAATCGTTCAATATATTATTTGCTGTTGTAGTCGATACATTTTTAAAGTCACAGTAAAATAATTTTTAGATATAAATCAAGGCGACAGTAGTTTACAAATGTTAAAATCTCGTTAATTGGTTCGGAAGAGACAAATCAAGGTAAAAAAAAAAATACCCGAGGAATTGCATGAACTCTGAAAGGATTCGCACTCAGTTAAAACTTCACAATCGGGAATAGGACACAATCAATAAGATTACAAAGAAGACACCTATACTGTTTTCTAAAGATCTAAGATCACATGTCCCAAGGAAACTGAGACATCGACACATTGTATCTGTCAACCAATTCGTGATGGTGACCATAAAACTTATGTAGTGTCGATTTCAGTAGTTCTTCCTCAGAACTCAAATTTTGTGTAAGGATCTTAGTTGATTTTAGTCTCTGATGCATGATTTTTTTATCATTAATTGTTTTTGGCTTTTAACTAGCTGTCAGTAACTGCGAGTACTCTCAAATCGTACTTTCTTTTTAATTCGACCTGTTGATACTATTTTTATTACTTTTTTGTTATTTTATATTAATATGGATCTTGTCTGTAAACCAGCTTTGATTATTTGGAATATCTACTAATTTTCACTTCTTCGTACTACATTTGTATTAGATCACATTAACCAAAGAAATTGAGACATCGTACAAAGTTTTATTGTATCTGTCAACCAATTCGTACGAATGTTGATATTTACCCTTATGATCTAGTGTTAAATTAGGTATTTATATGACAGACCTTGTCCCTAATGGTGACCGTTCAAGTGTGTTAATTTACGTTTTGATTGAGTTAAGCCTTCCAATTGATGTTTTATCGTGTGTTTTCTATGTTGTGATGTTTTACTATTGTTTCAGTAAAAGGGAGAAGGTTTGGTACCATTAAAACGTTTAATCCCGCTGCAAATGTATGCACCTGTCCTAAGTCAGGAATCTGATGTACAGTAGTTGTCGTTTGTTTATGTAATTTATACGTGTTTCATATAGACTAGACCGTTGGTTTTACGTTTGAATGGTTTTACATACTTTTGGGGCCCTTTATAGCTTGTTGTTCGGTGTGAGCCAAGGCTCCGTGTTGAAGGCCGTACATTGACCTATAATGGTTTACTTTTATAAATTGTTATTTGGATGGAGAGTTGTCTCATTGGCACTAGGCCCCGTTCATAAGTTCCGTATAGTGTGAACCTGCACTAGGGTATTATATTAACTTTTGTCATAGATCCTAGTTTGAAGTCATCCATATGTGTCTTCATCGAGGAAAAGATCAAGATATGAAACAGACCTTGTACTTTCGGTAGCAACATAAATCTGAAGTTCACTGGGATATATAAGAAGTAAGTACTCATTGAAATTTGGGTTATTGAGTGACATAACATCAGCAGTACACATATATGAATGAAAGAACTTTGAAGGATGCTCTTTGTCTTTGTCTTTGAGAAAAGAGAATGTGTGGTTTTAAATCAGACATCAAAACTAAGGCCAATGTATTGTTTGTTAGCAATTTAATCGCCCTGATTCGTTTTATGCGCGTTCCCGTGTTAAAAAAATATACAATAGAACAAATAATCATCGACTCGCAAAACACATGAAGGACACGGTTTCAGGACTAGGATCTACAGTATACTATGGTCTAAATGACTAAAAAAAGTATCTGCCTTTCTGTAATGAAGAGTTTCAACTTTCTTTATTGGTGGAGATGCATCTATGGTTATCGCCATTAAACATCACCTACACTTTATGATGAATCAATGAATGACCGTCTACAATTTTTACAGAAAAAAATTCCTACGAATCACTGTCTCTTATGGAAACTGAATTCAATACATAATTTATGTTTTAAAACCCTCGTTTTTTCAGAAACTTTTGATTTAAATCAAAATTACTGCATTTTGAAAAAAAAAGGATTGCACACAGACTGGGTCGATAATTTTCTTCATGAAGCTACCAAGAAATAAATAGTTTTTTGTGTTTATTTATAACAAAATCCTCTTTAACTGAAAAAGAAATGGAGAATATCTTATTTGATTCAATGCACTTTGATTGAACTAATTCATCATTTCTGAGTTTGTTTTTACTTGTCTTAGTTGACTGGTACAGCTCTTGAATGAACACTTTAGTATATGTGTATCTCATTCAATCTTTTATGCATATGAACCATGAAATTTTATGTACTTTTAGTGAGATTATCGCCCACGAGAAAGTATTTTAAACAGAATACATTTTATGAGAAATTAAGACTTAAATCCGTTTCATTATGCCTATAATCATGTGGAACATATTTCAAATTTTCAAAGCATTCATATTGAGATTGAGGTAAATTGAATAAATAAAAATATCGGTGCCTGCAGCAAATATAACGTTTAAGAGGAAATAAATTACAGTAAATGATAGCATAAAAAATTTGCGACTCAATATTTATGAAGCGTACATGATGCAAAGATACTCTCATACTACTTACAAACGATAATGGAAAATATAAAATGGGGAGGCGCAAAGGAAAAATTATAATTTATGCATACAATTGGACTGCCAATTTAAGATTAGAACAAAACCATAGACAGCTGGTGTTTGTAAGTCATAGCAGTCAAGATACGTTTAAAGGTAAAAAAAAAATTCAACATAAATATAAGAAAAAGGAGATGTGGTATGATTGCCAATGAAACAACTATCCATGCAGTTTGTTCCATGAAACTTAAATAAATGCAACAAAATGTATATCAACGATCCAGAATCATTTATTTGAGTTTCGATGAAACAAAAATTAACCCATCCACTCTAATATTATTAAGTTTTCCTAGTATTCAAGAAATTGATGTAGATATTTGGATCAAGTAGAATTGTTATGAATGGAAAGTTGGAAAAAATAATACAAGGGGAAACTATTAAAGTGTATTGTTCTTATGTTGTACTGTTACACCACTGCCCAAGGTTAAGGAAGGGTTGGGCGCCCGCTAACATGTTTAACCCCGCCACATTCTGTATGTGTCTGTCCCAAGTCAGGAGCCTGTAATTCAGTGGTTGTCGTTTAGTTCTGTGTATCACATTTGTATTGCATTCATTATTTTGTACATAAATCTTTTATAGCTGACTATGCGGTAGGGTTTTTGCTAATTGTTGAAGGCTGTATGGTGACCTATAGTTGTTAATTTCTGTATCATTTGGTCTCTTGTTGAGAGTTGTCTCATTAGCAATCATACCACATCTTCTTATTTTTAGAATTAAAGCAAATGAACTAGCACATATTTTTTTGTTTTCACGTTTTTTTTTTGTATAGAATGGATACTTCGGTAAGAAATATTTTGATTATTTGTATGTTTTAATCAATGTTTACTATGGGCTTCATCATAATTACTTACACGAAAAGCAGAAGCAGTAGTTTTACGTAAAATAATGATTGTGTATAGAAGGAGAAAAAAAAATGATGTCTAATACTAATTATTATCATATAGTAACATTTAACAATTTTTTATCGTTATAAGTTGCACGTTGTAAAGATAGACAATGCAATTTCCCATAGGAACTCCTTTTACGGCTAAAACTGTGCCTCTTTGACTCGTTATATCCTAGAATGGAAAGTTCATATGCACTATTATTACTTTCATAGGTCAAAACATAGGGCTGTGCGGCATAATTTCAACACTCATATGCGTCGAATTTCTGAGAGTTTAAACTTATACTAAAATTCTGTACTACTCCTCTCACAACTTTGGGTCTTCCTCAGAATTCAATTTGAGAATTCAGAATGCAACCTTAGGCATTTTGTTAAACCAGGTATAAAGGCGCCAAATTTTTAAAATATCAATCATGCATACATTTATTTAATCATACCAAACCATTATCTGAATATTTTCAGATAAAATTTGAAATTTGTTTTTTTATCAGTTGATGTAATCCTTTGTTACAGAAACAAGTACATGATGGCGGTTACGACAGCGATCAAAATACTTTACGCTTCCGAAATGTAAGTTTCCTTTGTACTTAATTCAATGTCGCCTAGTTATTACAATGAAGTCTGAAAAAAGTTGAATTCTTAAGAATATATACAAAAAGTTTTGACATAGATATTGAGACAGGGAAGGAATTTATATTTGAGTGATATACTTTCTTTCTCTATTGTTAATTTTCCTTTTTTGGACGGTGATGTTCCTTTGGCACCGTCTTACGGTGTTCATATACTCCAACTCGTTCGCTATGCCCGTGTCTGTAGTGACGTTTTGGATTTCAATGAGCGTAATCTATGTATTACTAGTAAATCACTGAGTCAGGAATTTCGTTACCACAAATTACTTAAAACCTTTACTAAATTCTTCCATAGATACAAAGATTTGGTTTGCAAGTTTGGCTGTACCCGTTGAAAACTTATTTTAAACGGAATAGCACATCCTAAATTTTTCGGTGATGTTGTTAACCGAGCCCGGAAATAGGATAGGATCCAGGTAAACTAATCAATCCTTTAAAAAAACTTATTCTAAAAAGTTACCTATTCAACACTGTAATTAAATCTTTGAATATTGTTTTCATTGGTATAAATATTGATTTTGTGATCAGTAAATTAAAACCATACTAAATATTATTGTTATACACATATGTACTTTGACGGTACTACAATCTGTCGATACCTATATTTTGGTATTGCACAAGGTCATGTTTTCCTCCTAATGTTAATGACGTCTTTACACTAAATCTATTGGATGTTGTATCTGTACTGATTGATATTTTAGTCTTAGATACATGCGGAAAATTCAAAACGGAAAGTCCTTTATAAAATGGCAAAATCAAAAGCTCAAATACATCAAACGAATGGAAAACAACTGTCATATTCCTGACTTGGTATAGACATTTCCTTATGTAGAAATGGTGGATTAAACCTGGTTTTATAGCTAACTAAACCTCTCACTTGTATGACAGTCGCATAATGTAATGCTGTGTCGTATTTGGAGTGTTCATTGATAAGCTTTACAGTACAGCTATATATTATGATTCTTTAGAAAATGAATATACCTAAAAATTGTAAAGTTATTATCTTATTTATAATTATTAGATACCAGTAACTATAAAAATGTTAAAAGGAAATTACTTGAAAAAGATGTGGTTAATTAAGAAAAAAAATGACCTGAATCAAAATACAAAATATAACTTTAATTATGCGTACAAATCGACAAACTGAAATAACGTAAATATTTAATTTCAATATTTTAATAATCTGCGTGTGTTTTCCATTAGTTAGATGACCATGATGACGAAAGATAACCTTTTAAAATTATATCAAATTGAATAAAAATTGATGGCGAACCATGTTTTAACACGTTTAAAACTTTTCAGTAGAAGTAATAATATTTTCTCTGATTTTAGGAAGATAAAACTGACAATAGTTCCAATACCAGTGTTACAAAACACTATTACATTACTTAAGGTAATAGTTCAAATGAAAAATTAGTTGTTATTTTTCCTTTATAAACAAATAGTTGACAGTTCATATACAATACTTTGTAATATAAGAAGATCTAGTTTTTCTATTTGACAAGATTAAACAATAAATAATAAAAGCATGTTGCTAAATTTTAAAATTGTATATTTACAATTTAATCAAATTAAGCAATGAATTTTAATAACAAGTAAATTCTTATAAATTTAAAAATGCTGTTATACAAATGCAGATTGAAATTTCGTTTTTAAATTTATTTTAAAAATTATTAAATCATTGATTTCATCAATTATTAAGTTTGGAAATTTTATTATCAACATCACAATAACAAATTTCAATGTGAAAACTGATTATAAAACAGATAGCATTATAAATCCAATACTTCAAAAATTAAGAATTTTAAAGAAAATCAACAATTAGCAAATAAGAAAAGATTCAAAGATTTTTTGTAAATGAACATTAAAAATAAAAGACGAAGATGATAAATACAGAAACAATTATAATATTAAGATAAGATTATATATACATAATACATATCATAATATATAAAAATGTGTAAAAGACATTATAATTAAATTGTTATTTAACTATTCAACAAACGATAAAGCCAATAGAATTTAAAACATTGAAAATTCAAAATTATAAATGTAATTTAACTATTAGACTTTTAAATCTAACAGTTAACCACAAGACCAAAGAACTAAATTAATCTAAAATTACTGAATTAATTACTAGTTACAACATAGTTTACTGCAATCACATAACATTAACCAATAATACAGCAAACATTAAATCTCAACTTGTCTAATTACAAATGTATAATAGATACTTTATCAAATTAAGTTATCGTAATTCGAAATAAATTCTAGTTCTAATGATAGATAGGCTTTCCAAACTTTATTAATATTCATGCGCATCATTTATTCTACAAATTCATAATTATAGTTCCAGCGTAATATGCTTTATTTAGCATAACTTAGCATCAAATACATTATAGGCATAAAATGAAAGCTACAGTTTCAAATAGCATGTTGATTATAGACACTTTATACTTCGAATGAACGCAAATAGATTTCAAAACATGCACTTTGTTATAAATTCTTAATTTTTCTAAGAATTGTAATTGAGTTTAAATGTCAAATATGAATTAGAAATACTATTCTAATTTATATACATTAATTCCTTACATATTACTTTCATTCATGTTATCGCATTATTGAAATACAATCAGATCTTTTGACATCATCAGACTAATAATTTGATGAATGAAATGTTATTTGTACATATTGATATTAGGTATTAACTGAAATCAAATCTCCTAAAACTCATTCTTTAATTACCTTCAAAATGTAAATAACTATTTATTTTGAATAGTATTCGTTAATCGATTTTATCATGCATTGTCGTAATTTGCTTTATGGTTTGTTAGCTTCACATTTGAATATAACAGAATATTTCAAATTAATAATTAAACATTAAATCCTTTGTTAATTATAGTAAATTTATGAACAAATTTACTGTCATAAAATTAAATAACTAAAATAGTCTTCATAACAATTTGTTAATATCGATTGTTACATATCATCAATAATATAATCTTAATGTTGTTTCTATTAATCTAATACATTAATTTGAAGCTCGATGTTTAAACAAAAAATAAAAATAAACTAGAATAAATCTTTCAATCTATTTTTGTTCAATATCATATGAAATTTTAGTAAAATAAGTTAATAAATTTCTCAAATTAAATTTCAAAACTAATGTTTTAATCATCATTAAATATGTAATAATTTATCAATATCAATTGATTAAATAATTGTAAAGTTAGTTTTATTTTGAATTTTAAATTTTGCAAAATATAATTATAATTAGATTATTTAAATTTCATTGTTAAATGTAATATAAATATCTGAACAAAATTCAATCTATGTACAAATTTGTATTGGTTTTAACTTTGCTAATGAATGTTACAGATTTGAATTAATACTAATCTTTAGTTAAATTTATTTGATTTTGTATTTATATTCTTGATAAAGAATTATGTGGCAAATGACAATATAAATGAAAAACATGTAATGTAATATTAACATTACTATATCTGTAATTGCTTAAAGTATAAATTGTAAACTTGTAAAAACTGACAATGATTTAAGAATATAGTATGATTTATACATTTTAACTCAGAAATTTGAACAACAAATAGAAAGCATTAATTGTAACATAACAGAAACGTGCAAATAAATCAAAATTAAATTGTCTACAACATATTTTGAAACTGCAGAATTAAATATTTGAAATAACAAACGTCATTTAAAAGGAGAATTTACATAAACAAATTAATTCTGGACATACAAATGCAAATTACATTAAATCAGAAGTTTTGAACATATTCAAACATACCAAGTTAACCATATAAAACTGCTACCACATACAGAAGCCTATGTTCAAATTTCAAATTAAAAATTAACTACTTCATGCAAATTAAAAATGTTTAATTATTACATTAAACATTAGAAAATGACGACAATCACGAGTCTCAATTATTAGAATACACTTATTTAAAAAATAGCTTTTAAACGATCAATGTATAAAGTCAACAATTTAAGTCATATTCTCAAACATTGAAATGCATATCAATCATAAATGATTTTAAGATATAGCTAGAATTTTACAAATCACTAGTCATGAATCTTAAACAGGAAACTTGCTATGATCTTAAGTACATACCTTACTATATTTTATACATTCACGTATGCTATATTTTAACATATAAGAATTTAAAATTAACTTGAATATGATTCAACATTAAAAAAATCAAAATTATTTTACATACATTAATTCAGTATGAATTAGCAATGAAACTATTGAAAGTAAATTTCTAACATTTAATAAGAATAATTTTTACAGTAAATAATCGAAATTGATGTACATGAAAATGTAGATTAAATTTAAAATGTATCAATAAAAATCTCATTATACAACAATAGCAAAAACTAACAATGTCTTTGTCTGTTCTGTAAAGAATGTAAAAGATACTTATAAAACAATATATTAACCGACAAATCTAAGAATGAGATTACAATTAATGAAAACCAGAAAAATACAACAGAGCCCGAAGTTTTTAGAAAAAGTACAAAGCAGTAGAAGTATCGCCAATCACTACTTGATTCTGTTAAAAAAGATAATACACAGAGACGAAAACATGTTTGATTTGTCAAAATAGTTTTTTTTTTATTTATTTATTCAGTTTTATATAAAAGAGTAGATAATAATTTAGATAATTGGAAAATTTAATTAAAAAAATGAAAACCTTGTCTTTTTTATTCTTGGTTTTATCATTAATAAAACCTCTACTAATCAAATGAAACATATGTAATGTTCTCTACGATATTAATATTTTTCGTTACATATGTAAACATTTGCCTCATAATTTCATAATGCCCTCAGTATATTCATTGATAAAACTGATTAGAAAATTAAAACTGGCCTACCAAAGGAGTACATTTTCATCGCTTAAAGTTGCCATTCCGTCCGATAGTGATGGGTAGTAAAACGGAAATATTTAAGGTTATAAACAATATTTTCTTATATATATGCAATGTTGTATTTATATTGTGTCATAGATCAAACTTATTCGTTTAGTTTATGTTTACTTTTTTGTTTTGTTTTAATGTCTTTTTGATCGAGTTAAGCCATTTCAATTGATATTTCATAGTGTGTCTTTTTATGTTGTAATGTTACACTACTGTATCAGGTTAGGGTGAAGGTTGGCGCCTGTTAAAACGTTTAAACCCGCTGCATTTTTATGCACATGTCATAAGTCAGGAGCCTGTTGTTCAGTGGCTGTCGTTTGTTGGTGTGGTTTATAGGTGTTTCTCGTTTCTCGTTTTTTATATAGATTATACCGTTGGTTTTTCTGTTTGAATTGTTTTACACTAGTCATTTTGGGACCTTTTATAGCTTGCTGTTCGGTGTGAGCCAAGGCTCCGTGTTGAAGGCAGGACTTTGACCAATAATTGTTAAATTTTTATGCATTGTGACTTGGATGAAGAGTGGTCTTATTGGCACTCATACCACATCTTCTTATTTATAATGAGTGGCATGCGTGCAATGTGATGAAAAATTCAACACCTCAACGCTACCCCCTCCTTTTTCTCCGCAAACATAAATTGACAGAATTGACACAAAGTTACAACGTTCTATTGATTATTGACTTACAGTTTATGATATAAGAAATAAATAAAGCAATTTACCCGACAATATATTTGATAATTCATCAATTCATGGAAAGATTCATGACCTTGATAGTATGTCTTCAGATCTTACACACCGCGACAAAAGATCTAACTGAGCAAAGAAAAGATCTGATTAATCAAAATGGTATTGTTAAGAGATAGATTTTTATGTTAGGTTCATTTCTGAGCCGTCAAATTGTCTCTTTGTATTATTGTATGGACAACGGACGCCAGATAATCTCATAAGCTAGCTTGGATTATTGGGCGAATTGCGTTAGAAATCTGTAAAATTTCGATTTTTATATCAGCATCAAAAATGTTTTTCACGGCAACTAAATTCGTTCTACTGAATTATTTCTCTTTCCAATATAACACATCACAACACCAAATAACCATACGAGAGACAATGTTTTGTCGTTCAATTTATAATTTGCTGTTGTAGTCGATACATTTTCAGTACTTTAAAGTAGAGCTGTCAACGCTTAACCGGTTAAGCAGTTAACCGTCGGAAGGACCGAATATCGAATACCAAAAACGCTAACCGGTTAACCGGGCGTTTTCTTTAATTTTAATAAATTTTATGTAAATGTGTATGCTTATGAAAATAATGGTATTAATTATTTTGGAGTGTTAAAAATTCTTTAGAGGTTTTAGATAAAATACATGCTTTTGATGGTCCTTATAATTCTGTTGACAGTTATGATTTTTCTACTCTGTACACTACACTTCCACACAATCTTATAAAGAAAAAGTTTTTGTATTTGATAAAATGGTCTTTCGAAAAATCTCATTGTAATTTCATTTGCTGTAACTCGTTTAAAGCCTTTTCTGTAACGAAAAGGAAAGTATGCTAGATACACTTACTGGAAATGTGAGGATATGATTGAAGCTTTAAATTTTCTGCTAGATAACATTTATGTACGTTTCGGCGATAAAGTGTATCGTCAGGTAGTAGGTATTTCTATGGGCACTAACTGTGCCCTTTAATAGCAGATTTATTTCTATATTGCTATGAATCTCAGTTTATGACCAAACTCAGTAAAGACCCATCATTGTTATATTTAGTTGATACATTCAACAATACCTACCGTTATCTGGATGATATTTTTCGTTAAATAATCCAGAGTTCTCTAAATATACTTCCGAAATTTACCCAAAAGAACTTACTTTAACTAAATCTAACATAAACAGCAGCAGTTGCCCTTTTCTAGATTTAGACATTTCAATTTCTAACGGAAACTACATACTAAAATTTACGACAAAAGAGACGATTTTTCATTTCCTATTGTTAATTTTCCATTTTAGACGGCGATGTGCCTTTGGCTCCATCATACGGTGTTTATATATCCCAACTCGTTCGGTATGCCCGTGTGTGTTCTGATGTCATAGATTTTAACGAACGTAATCAATGCATCACTGGAAATTATTGTGTCAGGGATTTCGATACCATAAATTACTTAAAACTTTTACTAAATTCTTTCATAGATACAAAGATTTGATTAGTAAATTTGGCTGTACCTGTAGAAAACTTATTAAAATGGTATTTCACATCCTAAATTTTACGGTAATATTGTACTTAAAGCGAGGAAATCACTATGTGATCCGTGTAAACTCATCGAACCTTTAAACAAACTTATAAGTAAGGGTTATCGTACCAATATTGTAATTAGATCTCTGAATATAGTTTACATTGGCTTTAATATCGATTTTGTCATTAGCAAATTAAAACATAACTAAGTTGTATCTTCTTTTGAGGCGGGATGTTTAGAGACACACACACGTTAATTTTTATCTCTTAAGAAGTAGCTCCTCACTATCCTACTACCTGTCGATACATTTATTTTGCCATTGCACAAGTCATGTCTTCTCTGACTGTTCATGACGTTAAAATACTAAATCCCTGGGATGTGTTTTAGTTGATTTTAGTCTCTGATGCATGATTTTTATCATTAATTGTTTTGGCTTTTAACTAGCTGTCAGTAACTGCGAGTACTCTCAAATCGTACTTTCTTTTAATTCGACCTGTTGGTACTATTTTTAATACTTTTTGTTATTTTATATTAATATGGATCTTGTCTGTATACCAGCTTTGATTATTTGGAATATCTACTAATTTTCACTTCTTCATACTACATTTGTATGAACATCAAGATTATTCTCCTTTAATCTGTACAGGGAAGTTTTATTGTTGATATTTACCCTTATGTATCTAGTGTTAAATTAGGTATTTATATGACAGACCTTTCTTGGTATTCCTAATTATTGGAAGATTTTATATAGACAGAAAAGTATACCTAAAACGACAAAGTTATTTTTCATTTACCTGTATATATTATGAAAACCGGTTTTTCAAAAGTGATTATTTTCTAAGGGTAAAATATTTCGCGGTGGTGTCTTGCCATGGCTTTATTTGGACTTGTTTGTTTGCTTTTGGCCTTGAATGTTTGTCCCTAATATTTTATTAACTATGTATTTACTTTCAGGTATCACAGATCGAATTTATTCGTTCATAGTGTGTTAATTTACGTTTTGATTGAGTTAAGCCTTCCAATTGATGTTTTATCGTGTGTTTTCTATGTTGTGATGTTATACTATTGTTTCAGAAAAAGGGAGAAGGTTTGGTACCATTAAAACGTTTAATCCCTGCTGCAAATGTTTGCACCTGTCCTAAGTCAGGAATCTGATGTACAGTAGTTGTCGTTTGTTTATGTAATTTATACGTGTTTCTCGTTTCTCGTTTTTATATAGACTAGACCGTTGGTTTTACCGTTTGAGTGATTTTACACTAGTACTTTTGGGGCCCTTTATAGCTTGTTGTTCGGTGTGAGCCAAGGCTCCGTGTTGAAGGCCGTACATTGACCTATAATGGTTTACTTTATAAATTGTTATTTGGATGGAGAGTTGTCTCATTGGCACTCATACCACATCTTCCTATATCTATTGAAATCATTAATAAATTTTGTTCAATTTAAAAATAATTGTCATGGTAATTAATTTGACAGATCAATTGTCCAGTATATTGATTGCTATTGTTAATCCCTAAAAATTCAAAACAATTAGAACAAAAACAACTTGTCTATCAAAGCTCGGGGCAAGATCTTAGGCAAACATAATTAGCATACATGTATTTTGAACAGTAACTGCTGAAAGCTGGTTAAATTTTACGATTTACTTCATTGTTTCATTTTTTATTTAATATTGTGTAGACCTACATCTTAGACTGTCACCTCCATCGTTCAGGGATTTGTCCTACTTTAAATGAAATGCCGACTCAAAAATTGTAAAATGCAAATCTACGCAAATGGAATTAATGTATACTTGGTGGTACGAGTAACATTCTTAATCATTTCAAATTGAAACACTCCACATTATTTTTTGAGTCATCAGCGAAAATGAAACAATCACCGGTTTCGGACCTTTTCAATTCGACGAGATCAAGTAGATGTTCATCTTCTCGATCTGAATTTATTACAAACGTCATAGTAGATACGGTAGTATTGTATTATCAAAAGTAAAACTTCACCAGGAATGCTCACAGCCAAGTCTTATAATGCCAAAGGATAAACTTCAATTTATCGTATCATAAAAACGTACATTTGTACGGTACTATAGGTCAGACTTTTAAACATAAACTTCACTACCGGTTAACCGGTTAATCGGTCGAAAGATTATTCGAGTAAACGGTTAGGCAAAACTGTTCGATTTGACAACATTACTTTAAAGTCACAGTATGGAATAAAAGAGAAAGTGAAATTAAAGAACTTTGAGAGAAGATTTTTCTTTTTGTCTTTGAGAAAAAAAGAATGTGTGGTTATAAATCAGACATCAAAATTAAGGCTAAGGTATTGTTTGTTAACAATTTAACCGCCCTGTTTTGTTTAAAGCGCGTTCCCATGTAAGATATAGACCACAGAGCAATCATCGACTCGAAAAACATATGGAAGACACGATTTGAGGACTGGCATCTATAAACTATGGTTGAAATGACGAAAAAGGTATCTGCCTTTCTGCAATGAAAAGTTTCAACTTTCTTTATCGGTGAAGATGCATCTATGGTCATCGCCATTATACATTCCCTGCACTTTATGGTGAATCAATGAATGACCATCTACAACTTTTACAGAATAATTACATTCACACGAAGATATTTTCATTGTCTCTTATGAAAACTGAATTTTATATATAAAGTATGTTTTAAAACCCTCATATTTAACAGAAAATATGATTAATGCTGCAAACTTTGATTTAACCCAAATCTAATGCATTTGAAACAAAGGATTCAAACAGACTGGATCGATAATGTCCTTCCTAAATTTACCAAAACATAAATAGTTTTGTATGTGTTTATTTATAAAAGAATCCACTTTACTTAAAAAAGCAATGGAGCATATCTTATCATATTGAATGCACATTGTTTGAAATATTTCATCATTTCAGAGGTTGTTTTTAATTTTGTTGTTTGACCTTGATTTAGTTGACTGGTACAGCTCTTGAAGGAACACTTAGATATATGTGTACCTCATTTAATCTCTTATGCACATGAACCATGAAATTTTACGATAACTTTAGTAAGACTATCGTACACGAAAAAGCATTTCAAACAGAACAAATTTAAAATTAAGAATTTTAAAAATCCGTTTCATTATGCCGATAAGCCTGTGGAATATATGTCAAATTTTAAAAATCATTCATACTTAGGTGAATTAAATAAATTCAAATATCAGGACCTGTAGCTAACAAAATGTTTTCGAGGAAATAAATATCAGTAAATGGTAGCATCACAAATTTGTGAATCAATATCTATGAAGGGTACATTATGCAAAGATACTCTCATACTATTTACAAACGGAAAAAGGAAAATACAAAATCGGGAGGCGCAAAGTGAAAAATATAATTTATGCATACATTGGTCTGCTAATTTCAGGTTAGAACAAAACCATAGAAAGGTTGTGGTTGTAAATCATAGCAGTAAAGATATGTTAAAAGGTAAGAAAAAATAAAAGATAATGTTTGTTCCATGAAACAGAAATAAATGCAACAAAATTTATATAAAGGATTCAGAATCATTTATTTGAATTTCGAGAAAACAAATATTAACCCATCCACACTAGTAATATTATAAATTGATGTACATATTTGGGTCAAGTAGAATTTTTATGAATGGAAAAACGGAAAAAACAATACAAAGGGCAATTATTAAAGTGTATTTAAGCAACTGAGCTTGCACATATTCTTTAATTTTCACATTTAGTTGCATAGAATGACTACTTCTCAAAATGAAAGTATTCCTATGGTAAGAAATATTTTGATTATTTGTATGTTTTAATCAGTGTTTACTATGGGCTTCATCATTAATTACTTACACGAAAAGCAGAAGCAGTAGTTTTACGTAAGACAATGATTGCGTATAGAAGAAAAAAAACGTCAATGATGTCCAATACTAATTATTATCATATTGTAGAGAACGTAAAATTTACCTATTTTTATCGTTGAAGCCATTTTGTTGAACCAGGTATGAAGGCGCCGAATTTTTAAAATATTAATCATGCATACATTTATTTAATCATACCAAACCATTATCTGAATATTTTCAGATAAACTTGGAAATTTGTTGTTTATCAGTTGATGTAATCCTTTGTTACAGAAACAAGTACATGATGGCGGTAATGACAACGATCAAAATACTTTACACTCCCGAAATGTTAGTTTTATACTTAATTTAATGTCGGCTAGTTATTTGCAATGAAGTCTGCAAAGTTGAATTCTTAAGAATATATAATAATATCTTGACATATATAGGGAGACAAGGAAAGAATTCATATTTGAGTGATATACTTGTATAGTTGCAAGTTTTCCACAATTTTCTATGACGATTACAATTTTGATGTGCATGAGCTTTACTCCCTTAAAGATTATTTTAACTAGGCAATGGGAATAAAATTACAATATATACTTACTTAAATGATATGAAAACAATAAACGCTACATGATATATCGTTGCAAGCATTGAATTAAACAAGCCATTCAACAAATGCATGACAAATGCATGAATGGTTACCATCACTATCATAGACCACTTGCTCGGTAAAGTTTTTGAGGACAGTTTCCCCAGAGGGAATTAATGAAAAAACATAAAATGAGTCCGTACCATCACTTGTTTCTTGTGACTCAGGCTTCAGTACAGGACTCTCACAGTTTTAAGGAACTTATTCCTTCTCCCACGCATCAACATTGAAAAAAATTACCAGCGTATTGATTTGTGATAATTTGTATGATGTTCAAGATTATTATTTCAGTTCGACTTTCACATATGAAGATAAGAATCACTTGACATCTTACTGATGAAGGATATTAGTTATCCGAAATATTTAATATTTGTTCATGATTTTACTATTTTTGCTGATGTTGTACCCTTTTAGACTTTTTATTATATATTACCTCGTAAGATTTATCGGTAGCAGTATTGTTAAAATTATTGACACTGACGAAGGCTATCCGTTAAGCCGAAATATTTGTCAACACGATTTTATAACATCATCTTCGTATATTACCATCTCGTATTAGTACTGTTGTACACATTTAGACTTTAGAATTTTTCCTCATCTGCGCAGTATCGTCTATTCCAGATGATCCGGTACATATTAAATTTGCTGGTTGGTCCTTTTTGTAGACTTCTAAATTTGCAGATGTAACATTGTTGTGCTGATATTTAGAGTAGTTATGAATATAAAATGTGTTTTCAGCCGTGTATCACCTTCACTGGTGATCCAATGGATGGATCTGTCGTAGAAGTTGTCACTTGTTTAGACATACTTAGCCATACATTACCACCTAGGCTGATATGGGGTAATCAGCCTGGGTGCGTTCCTACATCGGTAGTATATTATAAAAAGATTAATATATGTCCGTTTCCATTTCAGCCCGGGTATCATCACTCGACCCATATCAGACCTCGACTAACGTCTCGGATTGAAATAGGGGCTAAGTGATACCTGGGCCGATATGAAAATGGCCATGTATTAATCTGTATAATATATCATGCATGTCCGAGTAAAAGGTGTAATATATATTTTCTCATTATGCAAAATTGATAATTTCTCATTTTGGCATGTCATACTCGTATGTTGAAAATGAAGATAATAATAAATCAAAACAAAATTTAGCTGAAAATGTTCAAATATTTGTTAACTAACTTCCGAAAAGTCATATGGTGTTCAAAATAACCTCGATGGTTTGTAATATGATCAGAACATTTTATAACGCCTGTAAAGTATGTGAATAAAAACCGACAAGGTTTCCTAAATTTCTTTTTCAGATGGAATAGAGGCGAAAACCAATGCGATAGCTATTCAATTTACTACAAGATATAATTATTTTAGCTTTTGTAATACGGATGTGATTGCTTTTATTGTCATAAACATGATATTTGTTTGCTCTCTAAAAGTTTGGTATCGAGAGTTTTTGATAATGTTTATCCTTAAAAATCACAAATGGTGACACTAAAAAAATAATTTTAAACATAAAACTCTTTCATTTTAATTTGTTTAAACTATCATTCAGAAATTTAGAAAAATTTCAGAATCCTTTATCTCTGTTGAATTTTCAATGTATTGTTAAATATAGTCGCTTAAGATAACATAATGGCAGGGAAGTTATTTCGGAACTATGCTGCAGTAAAGTGTTTCGTTTTTTAAATACTCTTATGAATTTTAGGAACCACCTCCCGAAGGCAATGACGAAGAGGAAGGCCAAAGAACTCTTAGTAGGAGTGTAAGTATCGATCCTTAACACGTATGCGTGTTTAAATTATGTATACAGTAAGCGCATAGCATCTACCTCGTAAGCAACATGCCTATTACAGACCGCAATGGAATTATTTGTTGCAGAATATTGATTTGTATTAGATGGATTGTGTAATTGCATTGAAATATTATTTTCCCACAAAACATGTATCTAACGCACGAGGGACAATCGATAGTAATATTGTTTCTGAAAAGGAACATTTTTATGATATCAATAACTTTAAATAAATCTGAACTATTTATGCCGTATGATTCGAACGGCCAAATGACGACATATAGCTCTTTAACGTACGCTTTATTATTCATTGTTATCGCATTAACTTTTTTTAATACAAATTCAGTTATATGAAGAGATTCACCCGTGGGCTGCTTTGTAATAAAAAACAAAAATTATACTGGAGACCATGAAATTTATGTATTTCATAACAGACGATTCTTTAGAAATTATTTTCCAATCTAAGGACTTAAGGTAAATCGGGTGTTTTTTTCTGTATATCTATTCTGGTCATGTTGCTAAACATGGACTAAACAGTAAAGGTTAAAAATATACAAAGACAAATAAAAAGTACACTATAACAAGTAATTAAGATGAAAAACAACGTCAGTACCTAGAATCTATACTTCAAGACCATCATGTATTATTTGAGAATTTGATACGGAATAACAATGTCTTGGTATCTTCCGATGAATTTTTTTTAGAAAAAGGACGAGACGCTCTTTGACATAACCATAGAAATATATCTAACCTTCATTGTTTCAAATTGTATTCGATGCTGTATCAAACTTAGTACAAACGAAAAAAAAACAGTAGCTAACAAAATGGTTATATTGAAAGTACATGAAAAATGTAATGTCATTTGAGAAAAAAAAATCAATAATGAATCAAAATATAAATTGTGAGTTCAAAATTTTGGTTCAAATCAACAGTTAATATCATCACTAATAATGTTCCTTTGATATCAGACAGATGACTATTTAAATTAAGGTGTTTCGACTACATTTTCCTCCAAAATTATATCAAAATGAATAAGAACTGCTTGCAAACGATATCTAAAAATACTTTTGAAACTTTTCTATAGTAGTAATAATGTGTCCTCCGATTTCAGGAAGATGAAACTGACAGTACTTCTAATTCTGGTGTTACAAACAAATTCCAATCTCGACGTGAAGTTACAAAAGGATTATACGACGTTGCCTTATTGATGGCAAATGTATCTCAGCTGAAATCAGTCTTGGATTCAAATGATAGTACATACTATACGTTCCTTGTTTGTCTCCTTAGTTTATCGATATCACTACACCTGATAAGTGCCATTTTACTATATGTTCTGCTCATAATAGAGAAACAAACTAAGAACAAACAACAGCATGACAGTGAGAGCATAAACAGGAAAGAAGGAAATCAAACCCAACAATCACCTCCGACACAAACGCCAGCTAATGAAAGTATAAAAACTGCAGTATGTACAAACTGTTTTGCAGTAACACCGTGCTGTCGATGTTGGCAAATTTACAAAATTGACATTATCGCAACATTTTGTGTATTTGGGGTGACAGTTCTCAATATTTTTATTACAGCGTTTGGAAGCAGTATCAAAACATAATTCACAATTGAACATAAGTAAAGTAGTTTAATGGGGAGCCAAAGAAAACTTAATTCCAAAATAGTTGTTTACCAGGGAAAGGACAGGTGTTTTTTTCTCTCAATCTATCTCTTGTATTTCTTCATCCTTTTGTCATTGCGTCTGGTTTTGGGTATTTTTCTTCTCAGTGGTTCTTCTTTTTACTAGAACATGGTCGATACCGCTGCTTGTGGAAAGTTAGTCCCAAGGGAAACCACCAGCTATGTAGTCAGCTAATAGGTACTTACATTATTTATAACATACTTTTCTAAAATGCCCTTTTGATACAATTCAGAAAGTAATAAGAAAATAAGGTTTCAAATCACTCAGTCAAAGTTGATTTAAGATGAATCTAGCTATTCTTTTAAGGTATATTTTGGTTATAAACTTCTTATGATTTTACGTATTTATGCAACTCTGGCTTTTATTATATTTGTATTTGAGCGTTCCTGATGAAGGTAAATCTTTGATAGCGCTTAGGACGCATGAAATGTATGAAGTGATTTTTTCATTTTCTTTGCGATCCTCCGCCTGCTTTCTCTAATTGTGTTTTTAACCTCTCTTAGACTACATATTAGAATAGCTTATTTTTGTGGAGTTCAGTGCTGTCTATTTTCATTTTTGTTTGCTAGTGCTGCACTGAAAATGGTATTATTGTAATATATAGGTGCACCTCTTTTTCGTGCATTTTATGGTAATCTATTTTGTGGTTGCTATGGTTAGTTTTGTCCTTGTGGTTTTTTTTTTTTTTTTTAATTCGTTAGTCCTTGTTCGTTAGTAATTACATAGTCACTTCGGAATGATTCAATATTTGTTTTCATAAGCTGGTTACTTCAAACTTCGACGACACTGAATAGTCTTAAAGTATATTTTATAGCTTCAAACGAATTAATATAATCATCAAAAAGTGACAATAAAATCATTCGCTGGCTGTTTACTAAAACTTATACGCAATGCCCCAACTTCTTAAAACTATATGAAATAGATGTTTTTAGAGGTTAAAAATGATGTCGAAGAGAAACTGACAACACTGTGACAAAAAACGAAAATCGACGAAAAGATAAACAAGTCACCAAAACACTACATAGAAAAGCAGACTGAGCTACACGAACCCCATTAAAAGCCGATGTTGACCTCAGGTCATCCGGAAGTGTAACTGTACAATAGATAAGTCCTGAATTTTGATAAAGAAATAGTCTTCTTGCTGTGTAGATATAATCAATTGATATTGTTTGTCTATCATCGATGTTTTTCAAGATAATAGTAATGTAGAGGCAATTGTTCATAATTTTGAAATAATACAACTTAATATAATTCATTTATTTCACTTTGGTCCTTCAGATGTATAAGTCGCGGCGTGTAAGATCTGAAGAGATATCATTAGGGGTCATGTTTAGAAAAAAAAAATAGCGGACTGCAAGGTAAATTCAAAAGGGGAAATCCATGAAACCTGACAGAATCAAACATTAGACTATATCAACCAACGGAACGAATAGACTTGGCAAAGGTATTTCCAAAGAAAATGGTGGGTTGAACCTTGTTTTATAGCTAGCTATACCTCCTACTTGTATGTGAGTTGTTTATAGTTCTTTTATATTGACAAAATTGGGAGAGCAACTCAGACAGACATAATTGGTTAATGTGACAATAGTTGAAATCCAGTTTAGATGAGCTAGATTGCAAATTGATCAATCTGACATGAGTTGCACGCGTGCACTTTGATGACAAATTCCTACAACTCCCCCCACCCCGCAAAAATAAATTGACAGAATTGACACAAAGTTCCAGCGTGCTATTGATTATTGACTTACGGTTTATGATATCAGAAATAAATAAATTTACCCGACAATATATTTGATAATCAATCAATTCATGGAAAGATTCATGACCCTTTATGGTATGTCTTCAAATCTTACACAACGCGACAAAAAATATTACTGAGCAAAGTAAAAGATCTGATTAAACAGATTGGAATTATTGAGAGAAAGATTGTTACGTTATTTTTGTTTCTGTGCCGTCAAATTGTCTCTTTGTATTATTGTTTGGTTGAAATTGGTCCTGTGGTTAAAGTTTTTTTTTTAAATATTACGATGAAGACGAACAACGGAATCCAGATGATACCATAAGCTAGCTTGGATCTTTGGGCGAATTGTGCAAGAAATTTTTAAAATTTTGATTTTTATATCAGCATCCAAAATATTTTCCACGACACCTAAATTGTTCTACTGAATTATTATATCTCTTTTCAATTTAATACATCACAACACCAGATAACCATACGAGAGACATCAGCTTTGATAAAACGTTTTGTCGTTCAATATATGATTTGCTGTTGTAGTCGATATATATACAGTTAAAGAATAAATATGATATGAACCAACGAGACAGTAGTTTACAGATGTTAAAATCTCGTTAATTGGTTAGGAAGAGACAAATCAAGGAAACAAAAAATAAACCTAAGGAATTGCATGAACTCTGAAAGGATTCGCACTCATGAATAGGACACAATCAGTTAGATTACAGAGAAGACACCTAAACTGGTATCTAAAGATCTAAGATCACATGTCGCAAGGAAATTGAGACATCGACACATTGTATCTGTCAACCGAGTCGTGAAGGTGACCATGAAAAGTAGTGTCGATTTCAGTTGTTCCTCCTCAGAACTCAAATTTTGTGTAAAGATCACAGCCCTGTTAATAAATTCCGTATAGTATGAACCTGCACTAGGGTATCATATCATATTTTATCATAGATCCTAGTTTGAAGTCGTCCATGTGTGTCTATATCGAGGAAAGAGATCACGATATGAAACAGACCTTCTACTTTCGGTAGCAACATAAATCTGAAGTTCACTGGGATATATGACAAGTAAGCACTCATTGAAATGTGGGTTATTGAGTGACAGAACATCAGAATTTTGAAATTTTTTTTTCTATTTGTCTTTGAGAAAAGAGAATGTGTGGTTATAAATCAGATATAAAAACCAAGGCTTCTGTATTGTTTGTTAGCAGTTTAATCGCCCTGATTCGTTTATGCGCGTTCCCGTGTTAAAAAAAATATATACCACAGAACAAACAATCATCGACTCGCAAAACACATGGAGGACACGATTAGAGGACTAGGATCTACAGTATACGTGGTGATCAATGGTCTAAATGACTAAAAGGTATCTGCTTTTCTGTAATGAAGAGTTTCAACTTTCTTTCTCGGTGGAGATGCATGTATGGTTATCGCCAGTATACATCACCTACGCTTCGTGATGAATTAATGAATGACCGTCTACCATTTTACAGAAAAATTAAGTTCACACGAATATATATTCACTGTCTCTTATGTAAACAGAATTCTATATTTGATTTATGTTTAAAACCCCTCGTATTTTACAGAAAATATGATTTATGCTGCGAACTTTGATTTAAAACAAACTTACTGCATTTGAAAAAAGGATTTCGCACAGAGTGGGTCGATCATGTTGTTTATAAAGTTACCAATAAATAAATAGTTTTTTGTGTTTATTTATAAAATCATCTTTAATTGAAGAAATTGAATGGAGCGTATCTTATTTAATTCAATGCACCTTGTTTGTACTATTTTTTCATTTCAGAGTTTGTTCTTACCTTTGTTGTTTACCCTTATCTTCGTTGACTGGTACAGCTCATGAATGAACACTTCAATATATGTGTATCTCATTTAATCTTTCATGCACATGAACCATGAAATTTTACGTAACTTTAGTTACACTATTATCGTACATGAAAAAGTAAAAAACAGAACAAATTTTATAAAAAAAAAATAAAAAGTTAAAACCATTTCATAATGCCGATAATCTTGTGGAATATATGTCAAATTTTCAAAATCATTCAAACTAAGGTAAATAAAATAAATTCAAATATGGGGACATGTAGCTAACAAAATGTTTTAGAGGAAATAAATATCAGTAAATTACAAATTTGTGAATCAATATTTATGAAGGGTACATGATGCAAAGATACTCTCACAGTATTTACAAACGATAAAGGAAAATACAAAAATAGGGATGTGCAAAGCTTGACTCAAGCTAACGAACAATTGTAGCGAACAATAAGGCAGTATAACTAAAAACCACAATTTCACCTAAGACAATCATGTTTTTTTTTCGAGCTAGCGAACAATTATCAAAAAACCTACAATCTTAAACAAAAACGAAAAAAAAAAAATATAACAAGAATACAAAGCTTTTTTTTCCGAAATAAATGAATAAATCCATATTAGGAATTCAATAGACAGCTGGATCACAATAATCATAGGATAACACATTGATACAATGCGATTTGGCGGAGGGGAGGGAACTTTAAGTTGATCTTTTAACTGATTTATAGAGATTGTAATGGACAACGAATTTATAGATGATGATGGGGAAACATTGGTTCATCATCAAAGAAAAATTCCAGAATGGTTTATGTTCGAAAATCTGAAGTTAGGGTAAAAAACTAACTTTGAAAAAATGAGATTAAGGGGGTTGAGGCACTTTAAGTTGATTTTGCACCAATTTATAGAGATTGGACGGGCAACGACTGTATAGGTGATGTAGAGGAGACATTGTCATATTGTTTAGCAAAAATTCAAGCATGGTTTATGTTCGAAAATCTGAAGTTAGGTAACAATAACTAAAATTGTTAAAACGAAAATATGGGGGAGGGGGCATACCTTAAGTTGGTCGTAGCATGCTGCGGCCAGCGGAGGATTTTATTGATGTTGGGCCTGTTTTTCAAACTGGTCACCATTAAGGTCCAAAGTAACCGAAATTAAAATTAGACCACATTCATTCTGTGTCAGAAACTATGCTATGTCAAATATATAATTACAATCCAAATTTAGAGCTGTATTGCACAATTAATAGAAATTGTAAGTAGAGCCATAGTCAAAATAGATATAGTATCAAACCTAATTTTGAGAAGGAATTATATAAAATTTAGTTTGAAATTAACTGTTCATTATTAGATATTTTATAAAAATAATTTAGGTAAGTTTTATAGATTGTTTAAAGATTTTGTATTAATGAGGAATAATATTTTGGAATTGTTTTTTTTTTTCATTTTTTAATAATACTTTTCTTACACTTTGTAAAAATTGCTTATTTCTTGACCAATTTCAAGTTGGTTTAATTCAAAGTCTTGAATTCATGTGGTTCATTAATATGCTATATCTAACCGTGTATTTAGATTTACGATTTTGGTCCTGGATTTGAATTGGTCCAAGGGTCCAAAATTAAACTTTTGTTTGATTTCATCCAATATTCAACTATTGGTGTTCTTTGATATGCCGAATCTAACCGTGTATTTAGATTTTTATATTTTGGGGCCGTTTTCAAATTGGTCCACATAGTCCAAAATTAAAGTTATTTTGATTTTATCAAAAAATGAATTCTATGGGTTCTTTTATATACTGAATTTAAAATGTATTCATATTTTGATTTGGTCCAAGTTTTCAAGTTGGTCTAAATCGGGGTCCAAATTCAAACTTTGTTTGATTTCAACAAAAATTGAACATAGGGAGTTCAATCGAAGCGTATATTTAGATTTTGGATATTGGACTATTTTAGTTAAAAGTCAAAATTTTCAGCTCTTTGACCACATTCATTCTTTGTCAGAAACCTATGATGTGTCAAATATCTAATCATAATCCAAATCCAGAGCTGTATCAAACTTGAATATAGTGTCCATACTTGTCCCAACTGTTCAGGGTTCGACATCTGTGGTCGTATGAAGCTGCGCCCAGCGGAGTATTTTATTCCTAAAAGATATTCCAATATCTCGTTTGCATCACCTATAAAGTCGTTGCCCAACGCAATCTCTATAAATTGGTCCCAAATTAAGTTAAGATATGCCAGCCTCCCTATTTGCGTTTTGCCAATTTCAGTTATTTTAACCTAACTTCAGGTTTCGAACATAAACCATTCTGGAGTTGTTCCTAATAGATACGCCAATGTCTAATCTACATCACCTATAAAGTCGGTGCCCGTCACAATCTCTATCTAAAGGTCCAAAATCAACTTAATGTACCCTATCCTCCAATTTTATTCTAACCTAACTAAAGATTTTCGAACATAAGCAATTCTCGATTTTTTCCTATACAATACACCAATGTCTCTTCTAAATCCCTATATAGTCGTTGCCCGTCACAATCTTTATAAATTGGTCCAAAATCAACTTAAGGTATGCCCCCGATTTTCATTTTGTCAATTTCAGTTATTTTAACTTAACTTCATATTTTCTAACATTAACCATTCTGGTATTTTTCCTAAATGATACGCCAATGTCTTCTCTACATCACCTTTTAGTTGTTGTCCGTCACAATCTCCATCAAATGGTCCAAATTCAACTTAAGGTACCCCAACCCCTATTTTCGTTTTGTCAAATTCAGTTTTTTTTACCTATATTTCAGATTTACGAACATAAACCATTCTGGAGTTTTTCCTAAACAATACACCAATGTCTCCCCATCATCCCCTATATAGTCGTTGCCCGACAAAATAATAAATTGGTCCAAAATCAACTTAAGGTATGCCAACCCCCATATTTTCGTTTTGGCAATTTCAGTTTTTTAAACCTAACTTCAGATTTTCGAACATAAACCATTCTGGAGTTTTTCATAATAGATACGCCAATGTCTCCTCGACATCACCTATACAGTCGCTGCCCGTAACAATCTTTATAAATTCGTCCGAAATCATTTTAAGGTACGCCACTTCGACATTTTCGTTTTGTCAATTTCAGTTTTTTACCCTAACATCCGATTTTCGAACATAAGCCATTCTGGATTTTTCCTTAACAATACGCCAATGTCATTTCTACATTACCTATATAGTTGTTATCGGTCAAAATCTCTATAAATTGGTCCAAAATAAACTAATATATATACATATACATAATTGTTCGCTAGCTCGAAAAATACGTGATTCTCTTATGTGAAATTGTGGTTTTTAGTTATACATCTTAATTGTTCACTAGCTAATTGTTCGCTACAATTGTTCGGTAGCTTGAGTCAAGTGGCGCAAAGTGAAAATATAATTTATGGATTGCCAATTTAAGGTTAGAACAAAACCACAGAGAGTTGGTGGTTGTGAGTCATAGCAGTAATGATACGTTAAAAGGTAAGAAATAATTCAATATAAAGTTTGTTCCATGGAACTGAAATAAATGCAACAAAATTTCTATAAAAGATTCAGAATCATTTATTTGATTTTCGATAAAACAAAAATTGACCCATCCACTCTAATAATATTTTTTTTCCAAGTATTCAGGAAATCGATGTACATATTTGGGTCAAGTAGAATTTTTATGAATGGAAAATTGGAAAAAACAATACAAAGGGAAATTATTAGAGTGTATTTAAGCAAATGAGCTTGCACATATTCATTATTTTCACATTTAGTTGCATAGAATGGCTACTTCTAACAATGAAAGTATTCCTTTAGTAAGAAATATTTACATTATCTGTATGTTTAAATCAATGTTTACTATGAGCTTCATCATAATTCCTTACACGAAAAGCAGAAGCAGTAGTTTTACGTAAAACAATGATTGTGTATAGAAGAAGAAAAAAATGTCAATGATGTCCAATATTATTATCATATTGTAGAGAACGTAACATTTACTTATTTTATCGTGTAGGCATTTTGTTAAACCAGGTATGAGGGCGCCGAATTTTTAAAATATTAATCATGTATACATTTATTTAATCATACCAAACCGTTATCTGAATATTTTCAGATAAACTTTGAAATTTGTTGTTTATCAGTTGATGTAATCCTTTGTTACAGAAACAAGTAGATGATGGCGATTATGACAGCGATCAAAATACTTTACACTCTCGAAATGCAAGTTTCATACTTAATTCAAAGTTCTCAAAGTTGAATTGTTAAGAATATATAAAAAAAATGTTTTGACATATATATGGAGACAGGGAAAGAATTTATATTTGAGTGATATACTTGTAAAGTTACAAGTTTTCACAATTTTCTATGACGATGACAATTTTGATGTGCATGAACGTTACTGCCTTAAAGATTAGTGTCAACTAGGCAATGGGAATAAAATCACAATATATACTTACTTATATGATATGAAAACAATAACACGCTGCATGATATATCGTTGCACGCATCGAATTACAAGTGCATATATATAAATACCTTTAAGGGCGATGTGAACCATGGAGAAGCAACAATGTTGCATTTACCTCTTTGCTGAAGTTGTATGTATGGAGTGATGTTATCTCTGAGTGTTAGTTACAGAACTTAAGGAAAACACAATCAAGATTCTGAAAATGTTCACATCTCGTTTATATCTATGTGAGAGTTTGTAGTAGTGACGCAAAGCGTGACCATCAAAAGTAACATATCTTACAATTAGTTGTTTGTTTACTTTTCCCTTTTAATATATTAACAACATATGATCTTTTTAAATTTTTCAGTCGTCAATTGATAACAATTCTACAGAAGTTGAAATGGTGAGTTTTGTCTTTTATTGGCTATAATCATTCAACTAATTTATAGTAAAATATGTATTTTTTTCACCCAATCGAAAACATGTATACTTTAGATTTGAACTATTAAATAAGTTTAATTATTATCAATATCGATACACCATAGCGATTGAAATGTCTTCCCGATTTCTATTAGAAGCCTATAATCAGGTACACAAGAGAAAGACAAACAACACATTGATAAATAGTGTAAAAATAAATATAGCAAATTTAAAGAGTTTTCTTTTCAGTTTAAATTCAATATTACAACATGGTTGATCGTAGAATATCTTAGCTTTTCAACGCGTACCAGATAGTTCGCGCATACTTACATTGTGTTATACAGCTAACATTATTACTTATTTCGATATGGTTCTAGCTTTGGTACTTAATATTGAATATGACTTTGGAATCGTATATTAGGTGATGAATACATAACAAGACATTGTAACCCTAACGTATTAGTTGTTAGTCCGTTTGTAATTCATGTGATTCCAACTAATTTTATTCTCATCTTTGTCTTTTTGTCTTACTAAACATTAACTGAAGTAAACTGCCTTCATTTTTCGATATTTATCATATACTTAGCATTATTATGACAGTTTTGCATATGTGTAACAAGCGGAAGTAAACTAGCCATAAATTCACACCTAGGCTGATATGGGGTTATCAGCCTGGGTGCGTTTCTACATTGGTTGTATATGATAAAAAGATTAATACATGTCCGTTTCCATTTCGGCCCGGGTATCATCCTCGACCCATATTAGACCTCGACTAACGTCTCGGGCTGATAAAGAAAGGGCCAAGGGATGATACCTGGACCGATACGAAAATGGCCATGTATTAATCTCTATAATATATCATGCATGCCCGAGTAATAGGTGTAATATGATATTTTCTCATTATGCAAAATTGATGGTTTCTCATTTTGGCATGTTATACTCGTATGTTGAAAATGAAGATGATTATAAATCAAAACGATATTTAGCTGAAAATGATCAAATATTTCTTAACTAACATCCGAAAAGTCATATGGTGTTCAAATTAATCTCGATGGTTTGTAATATGATCAAAACTTTTTATAACACCTGTAAAGTTTGTGAATAAAAAACGACAAGGTTTTCCAAAATTTCTTTTTCAAATGGAATAGCGGCGAAAACAAATACGATATCTATTCACTTAATACAAAATATAATTGTTTTAGCTATTGTAATATGGATGTAATTGCTTTTATTGTCATAAACGCATGATATGTTTGTCTCTCCAAACGTTTGGTATCGAGAGTTTTTGATAATATTTATCCAAAAAAATCACAAATGGTGACACTTAAAACAAATAATTTAAACATCAAACTCTTTCATTTTAATTTGTTTAAACTATCGTTCAGAAATTAAAAAAATCTTCATATTCATTTATCTCTGTTGAATTTTCAATGTATTGTTAAATATAGTGGCTTAAGATTACATAATGACAGGGACGATATTTCGGCACTCTGTTGCATTAAAGTGCTTTGTTTTTTATATACTCTTATATATACTCTTATGAATTTTAGGAACCACCCGATGAAGGCAATGACGGAGTGGAAAACCCAAGAACTACTGTAAGTTTCGATACTTAAAACGTATGCGTGTTTAAATTATGTATACTGAAAGCGTATAGCATCTACCTTCTAAGCAACATGCCTATTACAGACCGCAATGGAATTGTTTGTAACGGGATATTGGTTTGTATCAGGTGGATTGTGTAACCGCAATGAAATATTTTCCCCCAACAAAACATGTGGAACAATCGATAGTAATATTGTTTCTGATAAGGGTCATTTTTATGATATCAATAACTTTAAATCTGGACTATTTATGCCATGTGTTTCCAACGACCAAATGACGAGATATATCTCTTTAGTGTACGCTTTATTATTCATTGTAATCTCATTAACTTTTTTAATACAAATTCAGTTATATGAAGAGATTCACCCGTGGGCTGCTTTGTAATAAAAAACAAAAATTATACTAGAGACCATTAAATTCATGTGTTTCATAACAGAACGATTCTTTAGAAATTATTTTCCAATCTAAGGACTTAAGGTGGATCGGGTGTCTTTTTCTGCACATCCATTCTGGTCATGTTGCAAAAATACCTTTTTGTTTTAAAATATTTTACCAAGTATCATTCATTAAACAACAAAAATATCTAAAGCTTGAAATTTAAAGATTAAACTTTCAAAAAAATAAATGTAGTAAAGTGTTTTTAAAATTGTCAGAAAAATTCTTTTAAAATCAAGGGCAGATAATTATACTGAATTTGATAGAACAATTTGTGCTTTTTGTATTTTTAGAGAAAATAACGCTCGTGACCCCTATTTTTATTCGATATTTCAGTAGTATTAATGAAAAGCAATTCTCTCATTGAATTTTTGTCAATTATATAATTTAATGTTTCCTCAATAAGGAAAAATTAAGTTTCCCCTATATAACCAATATAAAATAACCCCGATTTCGTAAATTTCATTGTATTTTAACGAAAAAACAAGGTCCGTGACCCCCTGTTTTTATATTGAAATTTGAAAGAACATTGACCCAGAAGTCTTTTACAAAAGTTTAAGAAAAATCTATCGTTGATCATTTAGACATCCCAACTACCTTAAGACAAAAAACTTTGTTTTTGAGAAAAAAACAGAAAAGGTACCAGGCTGTTAATCAAGTGTACTAGAAGCATGTTCAGTTTAGATAAGATTCAACAGTGGCGTTTGAATATAAAAAAGGTGGATTTCAATACCAATAACAAAGAGAGGTCGTTGGAAATCTTAAATTCTAGAAATATTGCCAAATTGCCAAAACCTGGATAATTTTATTATTTAAAATTCAGATATTTACCAAAAGTTGTAACATCCATGATATTTCATTACCACACAGAAGACATGAAGATGAATTAGTGCATCGGAATAGTACTGTTATGCTATGTATTCCTTGCTACGCTGTATAGTACGGCTATATATGATTATTTGTAAAGGGGCATTAGCTGTTAATTCATGTTCACAAATTTGACCAAAATTCTCATATCTAATTTATAACATACTAAAACGTAAATTCAAATTACAATAGTAAAAAAAAAACAATTAAGAGTGCATGGACTAGTTAAAATGTAAGAGCATATTGTGCGTATTTTACACTAAACGCCATCTAATTGTCTATCGAGATGACCTCCGAAAACTGCCGACAATTATATTACCCTATATAAACATGAATATAAATATAAATATACATTTAAATAAACAGACAAACAAGTGTCAAATTAAAGGTTACATGAATACGGATTCAAATGAGTTGAATTTATTGACTCGCAAACCAATAATACATTAGCGATTTGTTTTAGCTTATTTAACGAATTGAACCAAACTGACTGATAATAGCGAAATGGTATTACTATATTCCGCTTTGATAAATGTTTGAAACAAAAACAAAAATTTCGCTTTTTTTTTTTTACTAATTCGTAGCTTATGCCCCTTTAAGAAAATGTATCTATCCTTATAATTGTTAAGTTATACTCAATTAATTGTTTAACAATATGTTAAAAGGACATTACTTGAAAATGATGTGGTCAATTGAGAAAAAATCAATAACCTGAATCAAAATAAAAATATAAGTTGAAATAAGAGTACTGATAATAGGTTATTTCTATATTTTAATAACCTGCTTGTGTTTTCCTTTAGTTAGACGAAAGATCATTTTTTTAAATAAAAGTGTCTTAACGTCATCTTTTCTCCATATTTTTATCAAATTAAATTAGAATTGCTTGTGAACGATATCTTAACACACGTTTAAAACTTTTCTGTAACAGTGATAATATTTTCTCTGATTTCAGGCAGATAAAACTGACAGTAGTTCCAATACCAGTGTTTCAAACAAATTCCAATCTCGACGTGACGTTACAAAAGGATTATACGACGTTGCCTTACTGATGGCAAATGTATCTCAGCTGAGATCAGTCTTAGATTCTACGGAAAATAAATACTATATGGCCCTTGTTGGTCTCCTTATTGCCTCTATATCGTTACACCTGATAAGTGCTTTTTGCTCTATGCTTTGCTCATAGTAGAGAAACAAGCTCAGAACAAACAAAAGCATGCAAATGAGAACAAAACTAAATCGCAATCAACCGAGAATCAAACATCATCTGACGGCAGTGCAAAATCTGCAGTATGTACAAACTGTTTTGCAGATATACCGAGCTGTTGCTGTTGGAAAACAAAATTGATATAGTAGCAACATTTTTGTAATTTTAGTAACAATTCTCAATGTTTTTATTACAGCGTTTGGAAGCAGTATTAAATCTTAATTTACAAATGATCATATGTTAATTAGTTAATGTGAAACCAAAGTAATTTGAATATCAATACAAAAATAAGGAGATGTAGTATGATTTCCAATGAGACAACTATCCACCAAAGTTTATTGTTAAAGAGTGAAGACTTTTTCTCTATCCTTTGTGTCACCTCGCTTCCGTTTATCGAGGCTCATGTTCGTGGAATTTTTATTCCTCGTTATCTTTCATCTCTCTTCTTTTGTTATCCGTCCACCTTTTTTATGAACTACTTTGCTGTACTCCGCTTAAATATTGTGTGACAAAAGAGCGTTTTCTATGTTAATTCATCGATGAAGCTTAAACTTTGACTTACTAGACAAATACAAAACAAACATACGTATCGAAAGATGTGCACATCCAAGTTTTATAAATAAATCCTCCTTAGGATATTCAATTTGCCTTGGAGTTAATTTTTCGGTTGTTGTAATTTAGTATATGTGCTACTGAAAAATTTAAATTTAGGTTCTCACACTTTAGTGCAGTGGTCTCAAACAAAAAAACGCAGATTGTATGCACTTAAATCGGTATCTGCCTTTTATATATTATAAACGCATGTCTTTGTGATGATTTGTTTACCAGATTTTGTCTTCTTCAAAGTTGTCTTGGTTTCGTATTATCGTATCGATTTTACGGATTTTAACATTTTGATTTTACCAGTTACACAGTAAATATGGTTTTTGTATTCATGAAGTATTCAATGTTTTTGCTTCATAAGAGAAAAGTGGAAACAAATCTTATATGGCTTATTTTTGCAAGAGGAGTCATATTCAGGCTCGTAGGAACTCCTATATATATATTTTTGAATAAATACACTGTTGATACCTTATGATGTTTAATTCACTAATCTCTAAACAACTTTTACTGCATTGCTGTTATTCATTTTAAACCTTCAATAAAGTCATTATAGATACCAGGATTAAAATTTTGGATGCCAGACGCGCGTTTTGTCTACAAAAGACTCATCAGTGACGCTCGAATCAATAAAGCTAAAAAGGCCAAATAAAGTACGAATTTGAAGAGAATTGAGGATTCAAAATTCCGAAAGGTTTTCTCAAAAGAGCGAATAAAATCAAAGATAACAAATTTGCTGTTATAAAATTTTGAAAATTAATCTAAATTAAGGGATATATTTTCCATATGCAAAGCTTTGATTTCTTATCCTGATCTTATTATATTTTCGGTTCTTTTTGGTTTAATCTGCTCTTCAAAGTTTAAATAAGGTTTCGGATTTTCAAATATTTTGGCCTTGAGCGTCACTGAAGAGACATTAATGTCGAAATGAGCATATGCTGTTGTAGAATTGATTCCCTTTATGTTGCTGGTGGCCTGTTAGTCCCGATGGTATCACTAGCACAGTAGACAGTAGCTCGGTTCTGGAATGAAAATACTGATATTATATGATTGAAATTTACTGTTATTATCGAAATCAATTTGAATTAAGGAATATATGTCCCTCACGCAAAGCTCTGATTCCTTATCCTGATTTGGTTATATTTTAGATCGTTTTTTGGTTTGATCGGCTATTCAACATTTAAACTAGGATTTAGATTTTCAAATCATTTAGACATTTAATGTCAAAACTCGCATCTGGTGCTGTACAATTGATACCATTAATGTAATTACTACCACTAGGTCGATACCTCTGCTGGTTGACTGTTAGTCCCTGAGGGTATCTACAACTCAGAAGCCAGTGCTTCGGTACTAGTATGTAAATACGATCATTAGTTGTTGGAATGCCCATCTGGTGCCTTCAAATAAGTAACGTTAATATTAAAAGACAATAAAACTTGAAAGTAAGACAAAACGACCATATAAAAAAGATGTGGTACGATGCCAATGAGAGAACCATCTACCTGAGACCAAATGACGAGGATGTCAACGGCTATGGATAACCGTTCAGCCTTCAAAAATGAGCAAAATACAGTACACACTGGAACATAGTCTGATTAATCAGCAGCATCCCCTATGTCTGACATTGGATGTCAGGCATTTATTGGGGGTCATAAACCATGGACTGCTAGGGATGTAAAATATTGCTACCTGCTGGGTCAATTAACAGGAGGTCAACCAGGTGTGTAATTTTATTGCCACAGGTTGACAATTTTGTTTCATATTTTGTACATGCAGAGGTTTGCCTTTATTTTACAGGTAAACTTTGGGTAGAAAAAGTCAATAAAAACAGGAAATGAAAAAAAATGTCTTTAATCATCATGTTTATATAATTCAAGAAGTTATTGATTAATTGTACATTTTAAAAAATTAAATGAAGTAAATTATATGTAATGATATTTTCATTTTATAACTTTAAAATGATCAAAAGTTTTATCAATTAATTTATATGTTCAATATGAAAGAACTTAGGTTTTAGGCTATCAGAAAATTAGTTAAATGCTATAAAATAAGATGTTACAACAGAAAAAATACAAAGCTGTTGCCACTTGAAATTCCTTCTATCCCTTTTAATCACATGACAAATGACAACATTGGAAGTCAAGGTTAGATATATGTTTCAATATTTTATTCAAATTTTTTTCTTCACTAATTTAAAATAATTCTATTTAACAAATGTAGGACTTAAAGTCACAAGACAAAACTGACAGTTCTATTTTGATATTAATTTCTCTGATAAATAAAAATGTATGTACAAAATTATTTTTGTATTTATTTTGAATAATAAAACATTGTAAACAAAATTTTTAGTACAAAAATAATAGTGATCATATTATTGTAAGAAAACTGTCAACATATTGAAATACTGACTTCTTATTCATTCATTAAAATATGTATTACTAGTAAATGAACAATTTCCTTCAATGCATTTTTTTCATTAAATGTTCTCTTAATTGTCCTATCAATCCTTAATCAAAACTATAGACTTAATAAGATAATGAATTCTTTATATCAAATTGAAAACCTAAACATTAAAAGTTTGTAAACTTTCATTTTACTTTTATCCCATGTTTATGGCAAATGACCCTACTTTTATATATATAAATGCAGTATAATTTTACATCCACTCACTTTTGATAAATACTAAACACTAAGAAAATTTGATTTATAGAAATTATTAAAATAAAATTATAATAAATATTAAAAATTACAAAAGTGAATGAAATATATATTCTTACAATATCAAGTTAGGAAATTTAAATCTAATAAACACTTCTAAAACAAAATTGTTTAAAATTCATTTATCTAGATTTCACCTGTAATTTTATGTTTTAATCCCTGTTGTACTTTATTGACCTTAATCATGTTAATTAATACCTGACAATTTTATTACACCTGTTTGTACCTATCCTCATAATCACAACAGGTGGTCTGATCACGGACCTAAATGCCCAGCATGTCTGACATACAAAAAATGTTCAGCATAATTCAGACTATGTCCCAGCATGTACTGTACCGTGACATAAGCCATAATAGGCCATGACTGAATAAAGAGCTGCGCCATGAGCGCATGATACGCCCGTTACTTTTTCAAAGAATAAAGTTCCATAACTCCTCAACGTCATATCAGAAAGTTATATAAAACTAAAGGGAGGTTATTTAAATAGATATAAACCAGTCACCAAAGTTTCATGAAAACTGCTCAAAGCATTTTTGATGAATAAAACCCTATAACTCGGAAACGTAAAATCTAAAATTTATAAAAATCGAAAGGGAGCTCACGTCAATAGATATAAACAATTCACCAAAGTTTCATGCAAATTAGTTAAAGCGTTTTTGAGTTATTGTCCGACATGTTGACGACGGACGGACAGATGGACAAACGGACGGACAGACGGACGGACGGACGGACAACGGTATACCATGATACGTCCCGTAAACGGGCGTATAAAAAATGTGTAACATTTCAAAAAAGAAGACAAACGGCCTGATTCGTGCTAAAACGAAAAGTAAAACATTTGTAGCAGCCAGCAACCAACGACAACCACTGAATTATAGGCTCCTAAACTGTTACAGGAGCATAACGAATGTGGCGTGGTTAAACATATTTACGAGCGCTCAAACATCCCACTAGGCTGGGATAGTGGTGAAACAGCGCGTAAAAAAACAAACCGTAAAAATCAGGTGGAAATGGCTTGTCTCATCAGATTGGCATGAAGCACAAAAAATAAAAAGCACCAAACGGTAAAAGACACTAAGTACCTATTTAAGAGTACTCGCAGTTAATACATGCTAGTGCAAAGCCAATTTAAACTAATAAATAAACCATTTTTTCATGCAGTTCTTCGAAAACTAGTCTAGGTGAAATTCCAGTAATCATTTTGTTACAGGAGACCTTTGCGTTGTCAAATGGGTCTCAATATTGTCTTATGTCATTTATTATAAAGAAAATGTTTTAAAATCATATGAAAATATAATAAAAAATGGAATAGATTGATGGTTGTAATCAACTAATAAATAAACCATATCTTCAAACAGTTCTTCAATACTGTTTGAAAAACAAGTCTAGATAAATCCCAAATAATCTTTCTGTTAAAGTGGACCAACTGATATAAATGCAACGTTGTAAAGATTATAATTGATTTTGTAGTAGATCTTTTGATTTTTAAGAATCCATATCTGACACCCATGGCTGAATATATAATATTTTTAAAGCCATCGTATATGGATTTGGCTTTTATTTCTAGGTCCTCTTATCGTTTGTGGTTTTAATTCTATTTTTATTTTCTATATGCATGTAAAAGTACAGATATTAATCACCTAGTTCATTTATATGATTTTTAGTTTAAAGCAACTATATGCACAGGATTTATTTGTTTTTAAACAGTTTGATTTAGAAGAAAAACCGACATGGTTATAAAATACAAATAATTACACCATTACTAACACAATTCTATATTAATATTCTTGTAATGGTTAGAAAATACATCATATAACACCATTACAAACTTAATCCCAATTTTATATTCTATTTTTAGAAATTACCTGTGACGTCACTTTTTGTGGTGTTGATACATTCGTGTGATGTATAGTTCATTATTCTATTGTGCTGTATTTGTGTTCTGTCGTAAATTAATTTTAGGTGTTCGTTGTTATTCTGTGGTTTACATGTTGAAGTGTACTATTATATTATCTATTTATGTATTTCTCTGTCCTGAATGTTCTTACATTTATTTGTACTGTATTCCTGTCACGTAATATGTCATTTTGGCGGTATTTTTAACATTGCCATATAAGCGGCAGGTTTGGCTAGCCATAAAACCAAGTTCAACCCACCATTTTTTCTTAAAATGTCCTTTACCAAGTCAGAAATATGGCAGTTGTTATCACATAGTCCGTTTCTATGTATGTTGGTGTTTGTTTTTGTAGCAGTTCGGTGTTTCTGTTGTTCCGTTTTGTTTCCTCTTATAGTTGATGTGTTTCCCTCAGTTTTGATTTGTGACCCGGATTTGTTTCAGTTAAATCGATTTATGACTATTGAACAGCGTTATACTACTATTGCCTTTATTTAAAGCTCTTTAATTGTTTCGGTTTTTATACATCCCTTGCTTTCAAATATTCGGCTTTGAGTGCCCCTGTTGAAGGTAAATCCAGAAAGCGCTTAGGACGCATGAGATTTACAAAATGATGTTTTCATTTTTTTAAACGGCAGAAAGAAAGATGGTAACAACTTATTTGTCGTGGAGAGAGGATAAAGCATTTACAACCTCAGTTTTTTTAAGTTGTAGAAACCAGTATGCTCATTGTACGTCGTATATTTTGAATGCACTTTAAAATGCATGACCAAACAGCTTTGATCCATTCAGATCAAGTATCCAGTTTTTGGTCTGAATTGAGCTTTGTCAATGTTAAAGATAACAGTTTAGTTCGAATACAGCTTATTCACAAAGGTATAAGACCAAAAGATAATAAACCATTTATAGACACGATGTGAACTGACGGTGGTATATTTTTCGATGACTTTTCTCGAAAACATAAAAATTCAGGCTGGTTTAAGTGTTTATAGAGAAATTTGTTGCTACCAGAATCATTTGCACTAGACCAGTGATCATTAAGTCTTCTTTTTAGTCTTTGTTGTGTTTCACCGTCATAGTTTGTCCACGTAGAGTACATTCAATACCGTGCACACTATTATAAGCAGAACAAATCAGATCCTCATGACTTCGTCTATTGTAACATTTCGTAGGCAAGTTCCTTTGAAAAGAGGTATCAGTAATGAGTATGCCACATGTTTAACAGGGTTTTTTTTATAACATGTAGAAATGATGATGCAAAATGTCATAGAAATATAATATATCTGAAAGTTGTACAATACAGTGCCGAATATAAAAAAAATGTCTGAATGTTTGTAATGCAAAATATAATTTGAAGAATGAACAAAAGTTGTTTTATGACATCTTTAAAGATGATCCTAGGGAAACATACTTCACTTGGATTCGTTGTGTCCATGACAACATCCGATTGGCATGAGAAGACCAATAACTTCCCTTCTAGCTTTCTTCAAAGAAAAAAAAAATCGATTCTTGACAATGTCTTCGTGTAATGATACATACATAAAGAAGTATCAACCATGTATTTGCCTCTAAGATAATATGAAAAGAAGCTCCAAAGAACCTAAAAGACTCACCTAGGAATTATTCATGCCATTTCATGTTCATTTTCACTTTTTCGGGGTCAATCATTTCGAGGACCAAATAAGATATTTTCAAATAAACAGCTTTCGTGTGTACTTAAAATTCAGGATAAAAAAATGAGCAAAATCTGCCAGTCACATTTCTCTAATGAAATGGATCTCCATTGAGTAATTACCAAAACGAAATGATTTTATATCTCATTATTCTTGTTTATCAATTTTGCTGTTTAAAGTTTTTCCTTGGTTATTATTGATATCAAGATAAAATAAAATCCATAAAACTTTACACAAATCTTCATTTAAGGACAGTGACTATAAATTAAACAATCAATTTGCAGTGTCGATTAGGTTACTTCTTCGAATATCTTGCCTTAACTGTTCATAGCTTATTTGTACCTATTTCTTAGGGTTGCCTGGGATATATATAATTAAGGTAAACTGGAATTTTCACATCTGGCAGCAAAACATCAAGCTAGAAAGAAGTGTACTTTTGGCTGTTCGAGATGTATAAATAAGCATGCAGCCACGTAGACGTTAAAATTGCTGCCTATTATCCAATATAAGGAATAGATTACCTTAGCTGTATTTGGCAAAACCTTTCGGACTTTTGGGTCTTCAATGCTCTTCAACTTCGTACTTTATTTGGCCTTTTTTTATCTTTTCGAGTGTCACTGATGAGTCTTTTGTAGACTGGCGTACACAAATTTTAAACATGGTATCTATGGTGAGTTTATTTCCTCATTTTCCAGTAAACATCCAATTTTCTAGACTTTCATCCGGCTGGTCTACCAACTTAGCAGAAACTAACTATTGTATGATTTGTTAATTTGTTTTCGTCCTGAGTATGTATGCTATCTAGCACGTGGCGTAATAAACGAGGTTTACCAATGTTCAAATGTCGTAAACCCATTTGAACATGCAAACCATATGAAAACAACTGCAGTGATCTTATAAAAGTATGGGTAAGTGTCTCCTGCTATGCATTCATTGCTCTCCATGGGAATCCAGACCCAATCAAAAAGTCACGATAGTAGATGGGACAAATTGGTCAATTAACAATTACTAGTAGCTTGCGAACAACAATCACTGAATGAAATATTTTTGTCGATAATACGTTAAAGATTTGTAATAAATGTAAAAAAACGTGCATACAGGACTTACTTTAGAATATATGCATACATTGGGTCAATAATTTTGATAACATTATAATTACAAGAAACTCGTTTCATATGACTTTAATACCAAAATTATTAAAAAATCGTCATTAAATAGAAGATTACCAATTGATAGTTTCAGTCATGTATGCATTTTTGAAGACCCTTAAACATGTCAATCGCTTTTCATTCGTTATATTGATGATATTTTTCGTTAAATAAACAATAATTTTCTAAATATACTGCCGAATTTTACCCAAAGAAACTTGCTTCAAATAAATCAAATATAAACGGTAATAACTGTCCTTTCCTAGATTTAGATATATTAGTTTTAAACGTGAAACTCGACACATAAATTTACGACAAAAGGGACAATTTTTAGTTCTCTGTTGTTAATTTTCCTTTTTTTCTGGATGGTAATGTTCCTTTGGCATCATCTTACGGTGTTTATATATCACAACTCGTTCATTATACCCGTGTCTGTAGTGACGTTTTGGATTTCAATGAACGTAATCTATGTATTACTGGTAAATTATTAAGTCATGGATTCCGTTACAAAAATTACTTAAAACCTTTACTAAATTTTTACATATCTACAAATATATAGTTTGGAAGTTTGGCTGTACAGTGTAGAAAACTTAATTCAAATGGGATAAGATGGCACATCCTATTTTTTACGGAGATGTTGTTTACCAAGCCCGTAAATTTAAATACGATCCTTAAAGTAAACTTATTTTAAAAGGTTGCCAATTCAACACTGTCACTAGATCTCTGAATATTGTTTTATTGGTATAAATATTGATTTTGTTATTAGGAAATTAAAATCAGACTAATGTTATTGTTATATACAGATACATATGCACATTCACGGTTCTACAATCTGTCGATACCTGTATTTTGGCATTGCACAAGGTCGTGTTTTTCTCTTATTGTCAATGACGTCTTAACACTAAAATCCATTGGATGTGTACTGATTGATATTTTAGTCTTAGATACAGAATTGTTTTATTAGTTGTTATTGGCTTTGAACTAGCTGTCAGTAACTGCGAGTACTCTCAGATCTGTACTAAGTGTATTTTTGTTGTTGGGATTTATAGATAATCTGTTACGTCCGGTCTGTGTTTTTGTTACTTGTTTTTCTGCTTTGTATCGATCTGATGAGTTAAGCCCTTTTCAACTGATTTTATAGTTTGTTCTCATGTTGTGCTATTACACCACTGTCCAGGTTAGGGTGAGGGTTGGGCCACCGCAAACATGTTTAACCCCGCCACATTCTGTATGTGCCTGTCCCAAGTCAGGAGCCTGTAATTCAGTGGTTTTCGTTTGTTGCTTTATATCAAATTTGTTTTTCGTTCATTGATTTTTACATAAATCAGACCGTTTATTTTCTCGTTTGAATTGTTTTACTTTTGTCATTTCGTGCCTTTTATAGCTGACTATGCGGTATGCGTTTTATTCATTTTTGAAGGCCGTACGATGACTTATAGTTGTTATTTTCTATGTCATTTGGTCTCTGGCTTCATTGGCAATCATACCACATCTTCTTACTTTGATATTATGTTTACAATCCTGTCTATTTATCATAGTTTTCAAGATAATAAACAAGAACTTAGAAATGTCACTCAAGAGAAATATTTTGTAAAAAGAGACAATTGATAGTAAACCCATAATGGCATATTTTTGCCGTTTTCAGTTCTTGGGGTCTTTAAGTCAAAATGTCAAAAACTGTGTATGTAGGGTTATTAAAATTGAGAATGGAAATGGGGAATGTGTCAAAGAGACAACAGCCCGACCATTTTTAGTCTATTAAGTAATTAATTGATGGTTTCAGTAATTCGATAATTTTTCAACTTCTGTATTGCTGATAATATTCATTGTTTACAGTTCCTGTCTAAATGTTATAGTTTTCATAAAAGTTGACAAACATTGCAAAAAAGAAATGTCATGTGTAGTCTATTATTGATAGCTTCAATGATAAAATAAATTCTATAGATCTTGTTTTGCTCGTCTTTTTTGCTGAAAACAGTTTCTGTCTATCTACTATAATTTCAAGATCAAAACAGAAAACATTAACATATGGTAAAAAATTTTTAATTTTGTGGGAACAACTCCTACTCGGTGTGGTGTGATAATTTTGAAATAAATTATATGTAGATCTTGATATTCTGAACATTTTTGTCCCACCGGAATTATTCCATCTCGATTGTTTTATCGATAAAACGATATTAAACATTTAAACCTGATGTTCTATATTGGCCAAGTCGGTTATGTTGGTAGGTTGGCAGGAACTTAAAACATAAATATTTAATATTGAAATTTGTCACTGGTTTCAGGGGAAAATATTTTGATTAAAGTTACCACGACAAAAGTTTATATATATCTATTTCTTAAAATTATTTTACTGTGTTAAAACTAAGGTTGAAAAGATTTTTTACACTATAACACGATTTATAAATTTGGATTTCCAAAATTTTAGTTACGTGCTGTGCAATGGGAAACCATATCATTTTATTTGTCTTAAAAGTGAAACAAGGAAGTTGCATAGGAACAAGCAATTATGGTTCAAGCATAGCTTTTATATATTTCCCCGGATCTCTACTTTAATTGATATTTCCTGTAACCATTAAATGGATATAAATATAACAATGGTCGGACGTTTACACTTATATAAATAGTTTATTACAAAAAAGGAGAGGCGGCCTATTGTCTCTAATTGGGACCTGAAATTTATTAAAAAACATCTTAATGATACCTTTTTGTTTAACCTCCATATTGAAAGTAAATGATAAGGTTGTAAATAAGTTTTAACAATTGTTTAACATTTCAATATGATCTGTATGAGCTCAGTACAGAGGCAAAACGTGATAATATAAGGGAAAACAGTAATAGTCATTGAAAAATATAACTCGGCGAATTTTGACAACCACCAAAATATAGTGCTTTATATTACATTCCTAATTCTTCCTTTTGTATAAAAATCTTTGTTATTTTCAGTGTTTATTTTTTTCAAAGGAATGGAATACATTTTAAAAACAATATGTAGTTTTATCTGTAAAAAAAGATTTGGCGACTTTTAATAATGTTTTTTCAACCAAAATATACATTGATTTGAAAGCACTATAATTGTGGTTACTGAGAAAAAACAGACAGGATTTGTTTTAACTTAATTTTTCTATATTTGTACATTCAATTACATTTTTTTGTATATCATACTACTTACAGTCAAACCTGTATATAAAGGTCACACTTGGAATGAGGTTCAAATGCAAAGGTATTGCTACAGTGGGAAGAGAAGAGGTGACCTGGCAAAACAGTTTTTTGCTAAATAGAGGTGACTTTTATAGCAGGTTTGACTATATATATAAACACAATGTATCGTTTAAATTATGTCAGTACCTACCGAGGCTGCTGAGTGGATGATACATTCGGGGATTGATGGTCCAACAACAGAGGTACCGGTCCAGTTGAAGTAAAAGACAAATGATATACGGCAACATAAAATGTCATTTTTGACTTTGAACTTATTATATTTCAATATTTATAAATACCCATGAGATTCAAAGGTCTGATACCTATAATTTACACAAAACTATTACATAAACGAAAGAAATAACATGAAAAGTTACAACTTGAAATCAAACTAATTGAAAAATAAAAGACAGAATAAGTTGATGAATGACAATTAAGGAGACGTCAAAAACATATTTGTAATAAATGCGTGTTAGAAATATTTTTGTCAAAGGGTGTGTTTATTAGATGTATTTATAATTCATCTAATGAATAAATAAAAAAAAAAATAATAATCAGTATTTTGGAAGTCAGTGTGACAAATCGGAAGAATAAGTTAGAAATGTCCCCAGGTATGATATATTCAATTCAATTCAATACATCATTTGAATCTCACCTCTCAATAGTAAACAGTATAAGATTACATAAAGTGTACAGTGATGATATTAGATAGAGAGCCATTTATTCTTTGAAGGATAATAATTAAGAGACTGTAACATAAGTTCATTGCAAAAAAAATAACTTTAATTATAAAATTTATATATATATATATATATGTCGAAATCCGGATATGGTGTACAAAAACCTTTGCACCTTTTGTTTGCGGTATATCATCTTTCCCGCAAGTTTATTGTTTTCTGTTCAGAATTAAATTTTTAATTAAGATCCATTTATTACATCGGTGATCCGTTTATTTGGCAATCGCCAATGGCAGGGTTTAAGAACATTTGTTGTTCGGCCTGTTAGTCAAATGCGTTTTGTTAAAATATACTTTTTCACTTTTTTGGTCTTTTGGAAAATGTTGTTTGTGCTGTATTTAGACCCCTCTAACAAGAAATTTGTTTTGCATGCACACGTATAAAAATTGCGGTTTATATCCAACGCAATCATAGGTTTGAACGTTGTTTTCAATTTAGACTTGTATATATATATATATATATATATATATATATATATGTATAAAATATTTCTACATTAATTTAAGATAAGATAACATGATTTGGAATCCGCAACGTATCATATCAATATCAGTGAATAAAAGAACTAATTAATATTAATCATTAAAAGACTTAAAATCAAATTTAAAATGCTTTGCTTCATCTAATAAATTTTGTCGAGAATCGTCGTTTAATGGAAATTATAGCGGGCTCGCTTGATATTCTTACTGATAAAGTCAGTATCAAAAACAAAAATGCCATTATTCTATATATACAATGATATTGATTTAACTTCGCCCGACACATGATTCTTTGTAAGATATGCTTAACTTCTCTGTGATGATTTGATGCATGTAAGTGAAACATAATATGGTGTTGAAGATGTACATGAACGAATATGATTTTATCTTTAAAAAGAATACTGTGAAAGAAATACGCTTTGCCTATCTTTCATCAAGGATGACTTTAAATACCTTCCTTTTTAGTTTAATTCAAAAGTAAAGAGAAAAATGTCCTGTTGCTGGGAAAGTGATATAAAACTCTCATTTGAAAGATGTCCCCATCCTTTTGTTCATATCAGAAAATAGATTGAAGACTTTTGAAAATAAGTGCAAAACAATTGTTTACAGTTCATAAAAACGGAAATTTTAACAGTTGTGAAACTGAACTCTTGAGCTAACTAAATACATGTTATAATTAACATATGTTCGAACGTACAGATTCTTGATTCAGATTTATACCTACAATTTTTATTCTATTTATCATGTCGATTTGTATTAAATCCATAATTCAGAAATGGAAACTCGTTTCTCCACAATTAAAACAAAAGAAAAAAATCCAGCATGATAAGCACTTGGGTTCGAAAACAAAATTAAGAGTCGGATTTACTTATTTTACAAAAAAAAAACGTTTTCGGTGAAGGAAAGCAGTTAGTTCAAATTCTGGAAAATATCAGATACGTGATCTTTAAAGGGGCATTAGCTACGAGATATAAAAAAAAATAAAACATGTTTTTTTTTGTTCAATCATTAATGAAAGTGAAATAGTGAAATAATAATTCGCTTTTAGCAGCCAGTTTTGTTCAATTTTGTCAAATAAGCTAAGAAACATCGCTGATGAATTATTCACTTGCAAGTGAATAATTCGACCTCATTGAATCCGTATTCATGTGAACTTCAATTTAACCCCTTAGCTAGAGATGGGTTACGCATGAATTATGCGTGTTCAGTTATTAAAACGGAGTGTCTATTCGTCCGGCTAGCCGGACAAATAGTTAAAAAAATCTCTATTTGTCCGGCCTTCCGTTTGCGGATGCGCAAATCTTTAATATCAACACAAGTGTCATGTGGCGCTGAAAGTGTCCCGGATTAGGTGTCGGATAACAAACGCGAGTATGCAATGGACGTTTTGAAAATTGGAGATCGTGATTTATATCTAAATATGTCATAAAGAAAACTAGAGAGAATGTGATTGCTTTAAAACAATTTTTTATATATCAGTGACTCCAGAACAATAGCGTATATAGTATACATGTAAACTGAGAGGAATAAAGCCTGATATCAAACTGAAATTGCTGATTTACCCCATGGAGGCAAAACGCATTCGGATAATGACTAAATCAAATATGCTTGGATGCATTATTTCTAAGTTCTACTACAACGGAGATCTATGAACATGCACTAATATACCTTTACTCGGAATAGGATACCAGGGATGGGGTAACCCCCCTTTTTTATTCTTTTTAACTTAATAATCATATTTTCTATATTTTTCTATCGTAAACACAATCTTACTTTTGGGGAAGGTTACACGTGCCTACCGTTCTCTCTTATTTCCTATGAGTTAAAAATCCCCGAACATTTAAAAAAAAAATCGTGTCTGAAAATTATTTGACGACCTGATTTGAACAAAACTTAAGGGAAACAATAAATTAAGAATCTTCTTTTGGAATCATAGATGTCTATTGAAGCCAATAATCAGTGGTCAGACTCTTTACCTTACATGAAATTAATAGGTAGAACAAATAAAAAGATGAGAGTTTTTTTTCCCTCCTCCAAACTCTTTTAGAATAAATATTGTTTTAGTGAATGAATGGAAATAATTTGCACAATTTTTTGCCAAGACTATAAGTAACTAATTCAAAAGTGTATTTGTTGCACAGATGTTGATATACGATTTTAGACAATATTTCTCATAACTACTCAGCGTTTATTTATCTCCTTAAATCACGATGGTATATCTTCACCATTATATTTTTGTCCGGACAAATAGCAAAATACCGTAAAAATGCTATTTGTCCGGCTTGCCGGATGAATAGACATTTTTGACTATTTGTTCGGCTAGCCGGACGAATAGCGACTGCCTTATTAAAAGGAAAAGAATGTCAACATTGAAAGTGAAACAAGGGTAAACTATTTGACTGACTGATTCGATCCACAAAGACTCATTCTTATACAGGTAAAAACGATGATGAACATATATTTTAACCTATAATATGAAATCAAACAGACCTAGAAAAATCAAATTGCACGAGTTCGCTATCTATTTATATCTATATTTATGTTTATATCGGGTTATATGACCGTCAGCAGTCTTTGGAGGTCACCTCGATGGTTAATTAGATGGCGACTAGACTAAAATACACACGAAATGCTGATACATATTATCGAGCATATGCATTGTAATTTGGTTATTTTAGACTTTTTATAATTTAGATATACGTTTTAGTATGTTATAAATCAAATATGAGAATTTGAGTCAAATCGGTGAACATAAATTTGACAGCTAATGCCCCTTTAAACAGCAATGATGTGAACCATTTACAAAGTATTATCATTGATAAGTAAATATCAAGAACTTTCAATCTGTATATTAAAGATACTAGTATTATACTGAGAGTCAATGTAAATGCTGTAAATGCAACTACGTAATTAATGATCTGTTAGTTGAATTATATGTATAGTCATAAGATTTCATACTTCGGATAGACAGAGAGAACCTGTGTTGTTAATTTCGAAGATGATGTTTACTTTCTTTTACCTTTTTTCAGTCGTCAGTAATTTTATGTATTATGCATTAATATAGTGTGCAATGCATTATGCAGTTCAAAAGATCTAGAAAACAGGGAGATAATTCCTTACTTTTTTCATTTTAGCTTCTACAACTAAATCCAGTGCTCTGACGAAAGGGTCTTTGCTAATGAGCTAATCATTTACACAATGCAGACAGAAGAAAACGTGGAACATATCATTGTGTAGAGAAAAGAGAAAGGCATCAAACATATGTATAAACTGGCGTTCCAACGACCAATAGAGATGGCAGAAGAGGACACAAATGTTCGAAGCCATGATATCACGTGTTGAATTAGGAGCATGGACCTTGAAAAAAGACAAAGCTAGTGACCACTCTCATTAAACGGGGCAATTCATCGTTCAAAACTGAGACTCAGACTTTGGTGAGTTTTTATATCCACAGAGTCGATGCAACTCCTGGTGGACTGTGTCGTCCCCGGGGGAAGGGGGTAATTGTATCACTAGCTCAGTAGTCACCATACCTGGGTTGACATGAATTATCATTAATACGGCCTTTTCCCTGTACATTTACTGTTTATAAAATGTAGAATTATTCGAAACACTAAGGTTTTTCTACCCAAGGCATAGATGGCCTTCGCCATTGTTGGCACAACTTTTTTGGATTTTTTTTGGTTTTCAATGCTCCAAAATTTTGTATTTGATTTGGCCTTTCAACTGTTTTGATTCATGCGCCACTGCTGAGTCTTTTGTCGACGATATGCGCATCTAGTAAGCCTGGTATCTTTGTTGAATTCTCCCCTCAAAAACTGCGATGTTCTAATGAGCATGTGTCTCTCGTCCTTTCAAAAAGTCCCAGATACTGGATTTGTTATCATCTATTTAGGAAAATACATTGTTGATCAAGTAGAAAAGGCCTCAAACAATATTGTATTTGGAGTGTCTACCTAAAAAACATCAAATTAACAGCAAATTTTGGAACTCCACTTATACACCTACATCACTTACAAAAGTTGTAATTTGAAAAAAGCCACATATCCTCCTTGGGTATTAAGGGAGCTACCATTTGATTTTTTTGGGGGTGGTTAGGATGAAATTTGAAAAAAAACTTGGCAAAAAAAAAGGCAGGATGACAATTTATGTAAAAAAAGTCAGGATAAACTAATAACAAAAAAAGGCAGGACCGAATAGAGTGAAATATAAAAAGGCAGGACAGAGATTACAACTAAAAAAAAATGGAGGACAACATTTTTCATCCTAGCCCCCATAAAAATCAAATGGTTGCTTCCTAACTTTAAATAGGAGGATGAAAATGTCTCTTCTTAATATATTAGACTCCAAAAACTTCACAAAATCCGTATAAACCATATCTAGCAAGCTCGTCTAGATGTTCCACTAAACGTAATTTCAAGATACTTTCTACAGAAAAAAATGGTCTTGAAAAATATTGTGATGAGGTTATTAACCCAGCGGTGTCTATCAAATGTGGATTCTTAAAAATTCGGAAGATCTACTGCACTACTATACAACAAGCTCAACTAAAAGATACTACAAAAATAGAAATTGTAAAAACAAAATTTGTTTTGTTCAATCAAAATAATGCACAGAGGACGATACATTCAAAATGTTGAACATCTTTATGAAGTTTTGTAGACTATTAATCCCAGAGATTATCATCAGTTCATTAGTCAGTGCTTAAGTACTGATATGATTTATAACATACCTTTCTTAAATTGTCTGTATATAAATTCATAAATTATTAAGAAACTAAGGTTTCAACTTCCACGTGTTTCGGTACTTATATATCCATGGCTTTGAGCACTCCCGATGACAGTAAATCCATAAAAGTGCTTTGGAGGCCTACAATTTATAACGTAACATTTTCTTTTTGAGTGGATACTTCAACAACCAGCCGTCATCCAATGGGTTCTAATTGTGCAATCAAACTGTTTAACTTGTTTTGTTATCATTTGAAGCAGAATACATACATTACCTTTTCAAAACTCGACTTGCAATATTTTCAGTTCTGATTTATTGATGATGTCCTGTCACACAATAATCTACATTTTAGTGAAATATGTATTTACAAAAATACCGAACTCCAATACAAATTATAAAAAGGGGAAGTCAATAAAATCTGACAAAACCAATCGTTCGACTATATAAATCAACGGAACGAATGGAAAACAACTGTCTTATTCCTGACTTGATACAGGCATTTTCCGAAGAAAATTGTGGGTTAATCCTGGTTTTATAGCTAGCTAAACTTTCTTTTGTTTAACAGTTGTTTATAGTTTCGTTAAATTGATGAGATTGTATGAGAAACAATGAGCGACAGTTTGCATATCTTATATCCTTGTAAACTTGACACACAAAGGATACTACCAAAACTAGAAGGTCTGCTTTACCTCTGGATCTTTTTTTCTTTAAACTGACTCAATTGTTTTACATTTTTCATTTCGGGGCCTTTTAAAGCTCACTATGCGGTATGGGCTTTGCTCATTGTTGAAGGCCGTACAGGTGACCTATAGTTGTTAATTTCTGTGTCATTTGGTCTCTTGTGGAGAGTTGTCTCATTGGTAATCATACCACATCTTCTTATTTTCATATCAGATGAAAAACTTCAAAAGTTTTACATTTATCAGTACTGGCATAAAATCTGCCCCCTGAGGCATTTTATTACATATATCAATTGATATGTGCCTGTTCAAATTAAGGGACTGCATTAACAAGTGGGTGCTACAAACACTAAAATTTCCAGCGGATTTAAGAGCAAGAAATACTAAATTAACACTACACAAATTGTATAAGGTGATTGAATGATACATTGTGCAGTCTTGGATCTTAAGGTAGTAAAATAGTCGTCAGATATGTAAAGATACTGATTGTGTCCCTATTCATATTGTGACTTTTTTTTACTATTTCTGATTCGCGTGGTGGGTGAAGCATACATAGAAGGAAACACTTATCTTGTCGACACACCCAGTCTCCTTTTTGAATTCATGTGATTCCCTCAGTGTTTACCCTTTTCTTTAAAATTTTTATATCAATCTTATTTTGTCTCTTAATGTTCATGTCAGTGACAGTGAAATCAAACAAGACCACACATAGCATTCTACCAGGTTTATGAATACTGGATGCATTCTTTGAACTGATTGGCATAAGCATGCAAAGGTCAGACAGATAGATAGACAACTATTTCTGTATCTTGATATAATTTTAGTGTCAGCCTACAATCTTTGTAGTATATAAGATTGAATTGTAGATGAACACGTTTTAACAAGTATATCACAAGGTTCCAAATTTGTATTGACTTCGTTTGATATTGTCAAATTTTATGAACTTCCCCTTTTTGAATTTACCTTGGAGTTCGGTATTTTCATTATACTTTTTTTTCTTAATATTAATAGAAACCAAGAGATGAATTTCCTGTTATATCTGCATCAAATAATTGTTCAATCACATGTTTCTTCAGACCCCTGTGCTTTTACAACCGTAAAGTTATTTAAGTTGGTAACCCTTAGTTAATATATATTGTGCCATAGCTGAACTTAAGTGGTATTAACTATCTATGCAATGTAAATAAACACATTTTTTGGTCGAAATATTCCATCAAATATCAGTTTGACTCTATTGACAGGTATGACTTCTCTACTTGGTATTGTTCATTACCAAATGATCTGATCAATCAGAAATTGTGTGACTCAATCAATTGGTTTTCTGTATAATTGAGTTTATGTGCTGGTGTTATACAAACATTCCAAAAATGCACTTATTGGACAGAAATAGAAATGATTAGAAAATTTTTGATTTGCTTGATAATATTTATGCTCATTTTAGAGATAGAGTATACCTTCATATGATTAATATTCCAATGGAGATGACTTGAAAGATATTTTAACAATACCTGCAGATATTTTGATGGATTCATAAACCATCAGTTAACACTTACTACTAACTTCTTTAAAAAATATTTTCTTTCTGTAATTCTAAGAGTAACTCAATCTTTCAACACAATAATGAATAACACCTAAAGAAAGTATATTCTTGTAGCAAACTTTATTGGTTCAGTCATGATTTACAAAAAGATATATATTTTACAATGAAGACAATAAAAAAAGACCCTAAAATAAAATGCTTCCCTGAGCGCAGCCTGATACGACTGCAGTGGTCGAACCCTGAACAGTTGGGGCAAATTTGGACACAATATTCAAGCTTGATACTATCTGAATTTGGATTGTGATCAAACTTTTGACATAATATAGGTTTCTGACACAAAATAAATGTGGTCAAAGATCTTACAAATCTAGTGAGCAATACTGTGCAATTAAAGATTTCTTCTTGAAACTTTTCAAAAATTTGAAATTTTGAAAATTTTGAAAAAAAAATATGAACCCTTTAAAAATAAATTGGAAACCCCTCCTTCCCCCAAACTTTTTGAATCCCCATTTTAGCATTAACCATCAAACTCAATTGCAGTCTTTCCTTTGAAGTATGGAACCTTGTAGTACAATTTTAGAGAGATCCATACATTTAATCACAAGTTACTGTCTGGAAACTAGAAAAATGCTTTTTTTTAACCATAAAAGCCCATTTAAATACATCATAAAAGTATTAAAATAGAAAATGACATAATAGTCATGGCTAAAATTAAAAAACTGTCATCAGCAACTTTTTATAGTAATATCTAATAAATTGCTTAGCTGGGCGCAGCTGGATACGACCGCAGAGGTCCAACCCTGAACAGTTGGGGCAAAAATGGACACAATATTCCCGCTTGATACAGGTCTGAATTTGGATTGTAATTAAATATTTGACACATAATAGGTTTCTGACACAGAATAACTGTAGTCAAAGAACTTAGAATCGGTTATATGATTTGAATTTATATTCAATTTTTTTCTTTTGTGCAATACACTGTGCCTGTGCGAATTGACCCCCAAAAAAAAAATAAAAATTAACCCATTTTTTTTTTTGCTTTTGTGCAATACACTATGCTGTTGTGTATTGAACCCCCCCCCCCCTTTTTTTTGCAAAAAAAAATATGTGAATAAATTTTGTTCAATTTCTGAAATCTGAAATGAGAAAAAATTGCCCCCACCCTTTTTCCAAAAAAAAAAAATTCTTTCCCTCAAGATATGGTCACAATCTCAATTCAAATCACCAATGGAGTTTGCAACCATAATTACCCATTTAAATGCATCATAAAAGTCTTAAATAGATAATTTAAAAGCAGTGTAAGGGAGGTAATCCAACATTGTACAACATTGTACAATTTTGTTTTTGGATTACCTCCCTTACACTGCTTTTAAATTGTCCATTAACCAGGAAACCCTTGTTTTTCCCTCTTTTTTGCCCCTAATTCCTAAACGGTTTGAGCCATAACCCCCCAAAGCCAATCCTAACCATCCCTTTGTGGTATGGAAACTTGTGGTATAATTTCAGAGAGATCCATACACTTAAACACAAGTTATTGTCTGGAAACTAGAAAAATGCCTTTTTGGGCCTCTTTTTGGCCCCTAATTCCTAAACTGTTAGGACCATAACTCCCAAAATCAATCCCAACCTTCCTTTTGTGGTTATAAACCTTGTGTTTAAATTTCATAGATTTCTATTTACTTATACTAAAGTTATTGGCCGGAAACCAACTGTCTTCGGACGACGACAACGACGACGACAACGACGACGACGTGATACCAATATACGACCACAAAATTTGTTTGCGGTCGTATAAAAATGGTGATGAATGGTTAAAATTTTAAGTATTATGTGCATTTATGATCAACTACTGACTTCTTATGAATAAAATGGTCATAAAATATGTATTTGGCGCATATTAAAAAATAATGTTTTCAAGAAACCTAATCTTTTCCTTGATTGCACAGGGATATGTCTTGCATTCTTCAAATGAGCAATAATATATACTATGTATTCATCTAATAATCAAACTTATTGTGATTGTCTTCATATTCTTATCCTAGAGTTTTTAAAAATACATAATTCTAAGTAAAGAGTATTGCTTTGTTTCAATTTCAACATTTATAAACTTAAAATATAAAATATCATACTGCATGTATGACAAATATGACACATAGTACCAGGTTTTCAGCATCAATAACACTTTTATAGTCTTATGATAAACTATATCTACTATCTCTACTATCCATATATTTTGACATAATACATGGTATTTTTATATTTAATTACACATTTTATAAAAAAATATTTGCTATAAATAGATTTAACATAGCTTTTTTTTAATTCATGATTTTCATATGTTTTAAAAAATATAGAAAATCATATTTCAATCTTAATAAAATTAAAAGAATGTTAAAACTGCAAAAGCTATTTTTATTTTCGTTTTCTGGATTAAATTTTATAACCAGCCAAAAAAAACAAAACACCATTTACCATTGACCCTTATTTTCAAAAGAAGAAAAGTATCAGTCACTAATATTTGTTTTGAAGTCACTGGTTCCTAATATAAAAATAAATGTCAACTAATTTAAAATAAAACAAATGAAATCTTCATTCATAAGTATAGGCTAGTCCCATGCTAAAAATTACCACAACTAAAGAAAACAACGAACTATAATATAAAAAAATTCAAAGTCAAATCACTTGTTATGCAAAGATAAAAAAAGATAACAAAAGCTGGTAAAAAATCATCGTTTTCTATTTCTAAGATTGTATTGTGAATGACTTGAAGAGTTATCTTCCTTGACTGGTTCATCTGTAACTTCCTTGACTGGTTCATCTGTAATTTTCTCTGTTCTAGTAGGTCCTGTTATACACCTGTAGGCAAACAGTTGTGGTATAACAAGTAAAGCAATGTTGATAATCCAGAAACAATACTGGGCTGCTGGTGTAGATGGGATACGGTAATTGGCTGCTGTCCTACTATGTTGTGCTGTTGTCAGGTAGACAAATTGGGCCTAGAAAAAACAAGATTTTTTTCAAAAGAGTTTTATCATTTCTACATCAACAAGTGTTGTCAGTATTCTTATAAAAATATCAGATTGAGGACAAATAATATTTCATTTGGTCTATTATTGCTAACGCATACAAATCTGACCAACACAGAAGTATACTTAATATGAGAGAGCTGACCATATATTAACTATATAGAGTAATTCCTAAAACACAGCAAGATATATTGTGGAAGTTTTCATTGTTATTTATATTTCTCCTTTAACATTGTTCTTAAAACTTATGCTATAGACTTACTGATTATGCAAAATAAAAATACATCAATGGCCAAACGTTCTTCATTAACTTGTCTCACTTCAAACTATATGTAAACTTTTTCTACCAACATTTTATGTAATGGGAAGATAACCTTTAAGTATTCAAATAAATCAAATAAATTTTTCTCTCTTCATAATTTATGTAAATTTTATTTATTCATATGGACTGTGTTACACAAACATCAATAAACATTCAATCATTAAGATAATGTTTAAATTATAGGTGTTGATAAAATCTGTTGAACATATCATTAATCGTTAGCTTTTTGTTCAATTTTTTTCTGATATAATTTTGGCTAGCAGGCAAGTAAGAATTTTTTGCCTTACTGAAATATAAATACTGTAAATTTATAAATCAATGTGATGTTCTTATAAAAATGCGAAAGCATCAAGTTTGCAAAAAAATAAAAACTTACGTTCTTAATTTTAGCAGTGATTTTCCTTCGTAAACATTTTGAAATCACATTAATTAGATTTTGCATTTTTGCCAGAGGTCAAAGATTTGTAATAATAAATGCACATATTAATTTTTGAATTTACATTAAAAGAAAATGTGGCGTTCAGGTCCATATTACCAACTAAGTAACCAAAAATACAAAAGATATCTACAGGACAACATATGGTTTTCATCATTAAACATGTGTCTGTATCATATGTCAAGCTCTAAATAACCCCCTTAGTGGGTGTAAACAAATTATGATAACAGAAACTATAAAAAATATGCCATCAACATCATATTCTAACAATCACTCAATAGGCACAAAAATAATTACATGTGAAACTAATGTTTTAGTACTCAACTTTCTCCCTTTTACAGATCAAAACAGTCAAGATACCTTGTCAGAAAATTATCAAAGTACTTAATCAATTGATAGTGAAATTGTGACTTCTTACACTCTTATATCAGTTGCATTACTTCCCAGTAGATTTTTTCTAGAAATTTCAGAAACTGTACAGGAAAAGTGGATCATATGCAATGCCCAAAGCCAATTTATGTGTAAAATTTCAAAACAGCAAAGAAATTAAAAGAAACATTTTTGCACCAGATTAATCATACCTTTTTAAAAAAGTATTTCTAGAAAAAAGAAACAACTGAAGGGCAATTCCCATTCTTATTTATTTCATTAATCATACAAACCATGCAAAACTACTTTTTATTTAAATCTTTGTAAGTGGAAATATAAATCACTATATATGTGATAAAATTAAGTGAAAGTGTCAACAAAATTTAGAATATAAATACATCCCTGCTATAAGTTTTCTAAGTATTGAAATATAATGCTCATTGAAATCTGGTGTATTATTGCAAACACATCCATATCAGACCAAATTGATACTTAATATGAAGGAGCTGACCAATCATTACCATCAAGAAAAAGGAAATAAAAATAGGAAAGTAAAATCTGTCCTGTTTGTCATAAAGGATGTTGAAATTTTGTATCCAATAATGTTTCATTGGATATTTGTAAAGTTAAGTTCAGCCATAAATTGTAATTCATTGGAGTGAATCTGTGATAAGAAGGTCAAAGTTAGTCACAGTGGAATTACCAATCATTTGACGGTCTACTTTTATCTCCAAAATAAACATAGACATACTAGAATATATTTATTGAATTAAATATGGGCCTATTGAGGACATGATACAAATATCTTATCTCACCTGTGCAGCAGCCCCAGCATGAAATACAGCCAAATCTTTCATCAAACCATTACTTGGTGCTGGATACAAAAGTCTATAGATGGCATACACATAATAAGGCAAGAAGTAAAATAGGTATACCAACATCTGAAATAATATACCAAACTTCATTTCATCAATCTTAATTTATTTATGGCATCATCCATCTAAATCATGATAGCTTTCAATCATTTAGGAGGAGGGTCTTTCTGCATTTTTACCTTATTTCATGGTAAAGCATGAAGAATGCAGAATATTCAATTACATTTAATGGCATCATGATGTAAATGTGATTAAATCTCATTCAAGTACAATGCACTTTCAATGTGAAAATAGTCTTTTTGTTCCAAAGATTATTATTTTCTTCTCTTTCTCAACAAAATAAATTCAATAAAAGAAGCTTTATAAAAGCTTGAGGTTCAGATGGACTCCCCCATACCTATATACTGCTGTTAAGTCAAAATTTGAAAGATCTATATACGGTAGTTTAGTCAGAGGGAATTTAATTTGTTGCAAAAACTGACAATTTGAAATGTATGAAAATAGCTAAAAATATAATAGAAAACATGATAGTATTTGGCAAATAAAATTGCAGTCACATAGACCATATTTAAATGTAGCATTCTCAGACTTCTCAGAGGTATAACCATACATGGATATGGGTATGAATATTAATGTATGTAAGTGTTGACCAAAATCTCAAATTATGGCTGTTAACCAGAGCAATGTATTGACCTAGTATAAAACTGAAACTTTTATTCCTATAATTCTATGTCTACTACATAGTGTAGTATGGCAAAGATTCACATCAGCATGTTAAGTACTATAACTTACTTTCAGGAACTGTAACATTCTTTGTTAAAGAATTGTTTGTTAATGTTTTGATCTTGTGCTTGTTACACCAATATCATAGAATAAAGTGCTTATCTTGTACTGATTTTAATTGTACAGTTTTTTATGTACCTTTTCCTAATTACACAGATCAAGTTTAAAAGTGAGAGGACTGAGATTTAAAAAATACTAGATCTACATGCCACATGTTCATGTAGCTGTAAGTCATGAACCATGTCAGTGCTTGTGTTTTCTAGAAGTCATTCCAGTTGTTTTTGTGTTGTTGGGTGCTCTCTCATTGATGAATGCCTAATATCTACTTTAATTCATACAAAATACATGGAAGTAATTTATAACAAAAATAATATGTTTCATTGCCCTCAAAGGCATTCATTATGCAATTTCCATTATGTGTTCATTCAAATTTAATCTTATGTGACAGATTGATGTAAAAAAACCTGCACTTTTATTGGGACAGAAAAACAATGTTCAACTTAAACTTTGGCTAAATGCCAATTCTTTTGTCTCATTCAAGTACTTCCTGAATTATTTCTTATTATAGGTCCTTATTTGTTCATGGAAGGCTTATAGTTAAAGGAAATGACATAATTATTTTTTATTACAGGTCCTTATTGGTTCATAGAAGGCTTATCGTTAAAGAAAATGACAATCAAATTCACTCCTATATCTATTCATTACTTTCTGAAGAAATTAATATAACTCATAGGTCTTGTGTACAATTTTGAAAAGCCCTTTCATAACATGCTTTTTAAGGAGTGTAAAAAACCCAGATATATATAGGAAGTAGACATACTTATCTTTATTTCATTGACTTTCAGGAAATAAATTGGGGAAGTAATACGAATACAACTGCTACATTGATCATGTACATGAAACACTTGTACTTATGACATAAAATATATATAAAAATATGATTAACAATAGAAAAAAAGAATGAATGAAAATTTAAAAAACAAGAATGTGTCCATAGTACACGGATGCCCCACTCGCACTATCATTTTCTATGTTCAGTGGACCGTGAAATTGGGGTCAAAACTCTAATTTGACATTAAAATTAGAAAGATCATATCATAGGGAACATGTATACTAAGTTTCAAGTTGATTGGACTTCAACTTCATCAAAAACTACCTTGACCAAGTACTTTAACCTGAAGCGGGACAGACGGTCAGACGGACGGACTGACAGACAGACGGACGAACGGAGGGACGCACAGACTGAAAAACATAATGCCCCTCTACTATCGTAGGTGGGGCATAAAAAACATTTATGATTGTAGTTTGTCTTTCTCATGTTTAATGAATGGATAAACCCGTCTATTAAGAAAATTTGCATTTCATTGAGCATCTACATTAAAGGATACCAAACTAACATGACATGAGTACATGCCAACCATTGCTTAGCAGTACAAGTTTTGTGCCAGAACAGACTTATTATTTCACTTCAGTGTATGATGCCTGTGATTTCTGATGAATATGTTTTAAAATGCAAACAAAAACTGTGTTTTAAAGTTATTATTAAAAGTCTCTTTTCAATATATATTTTATTTAGACTATTTACTAATTTACTTATTGGTGTTTTGGCAGAATAATCATTATACAAATATTTCCTTTAAAACATTTTCCAATACAACACAGACACCAAATAGTCATCTGGACAAAAAACTAAGTATCAGCGACACCAAAATCTATTATTTTCAAGGACCTCATATTCCCTTATACCCCCCTGAAAGTCATGACATGAATGATATTATAGTTATTTACAAGGGGTTACAATCAATGAATAGATCTGAAATGGTAAGGTGCCACTTTAAATTTGAAAAGGATGCCAATTCATACTGAAAGCAATATTGAAGTTAATGAAAAGAAACTTGAATTTCAGTACAAATATTATCAATTTTATTACCTGCATCTTTGGAAAAGATGTATCTTCAGCTAGGAAAGGTTCAAAATCTTTGAGGTAGTTCTCTGCCATCTCTGCTTTACAGCCTAAGGTAACCTGTAGATAAATCAGAATGAATTTTAATAATTCTATTAAAAAAAAAATTATCATTGATTCATTTAATTTTATGTTTCTCTGAAACACCACCAAATTGTAGGAAATTCATTTATTTTTCTTCTATATTCTAATCAAAACAAAAATAAATCTGCATAAATGCTTACAAACAAAAGGTTAATCAAAACTTTTGTTATGTACAACAGACTCAGGCTTAAAATCCTTCCAATGCTACTGAAAAGGAGGGTCACTAAGATACTGGTTTTCATATGATACATATAAAGTGTATGACAATCAGCAACCATCAATCATGAGTTACTTAATGATGGAAGGCATTGCTTAGTTCCATTTTAATGACATATGATGCTATATTTGTTCTATATACAGTCTTTTCTCTGAAAAATTATCTTCAAAGGCAGCTTGAACAAAAATTCATGTACGATCAAATTAGTAAAATCTATCTATTGATGGTCATGATCATAGTGAATTCTTCTTGCTAAAATATTTTGCAAATATTGTAGTTATTACTAGTCTGTATATACACTAGCTATTTCAGTATAGTACAATCTAGTCCAAATAATTATGATGCTTTGACGCCTTCCTGCGACGTCATAATGCTGAAGCCACCATTTTCGGTTGGACTTTGAGATATATTTGCTCTCAACTTTGAGACCCATTTTGCATAAAATTTTCATTGAAGGCTAAAAATTTTGCATATAAAATTTCTTACCTTTTATTTGTTTGTTTGTGCAAAATATTTCTAAATCCCTACATTAATAATAAAATAAGTTACAATTCCATCCGAAAATTATCTTCTGCAAATATCTGATTTCTTTAGGAGTTATTTTTGCACTTGGTAAATTTGAGTCTTTGTTTTATATTATCCGGAAATTCAGGTCCGTCAAATTTTACCGCTATTTCATACTTGAAGCATCTTAAGGAAAAATCAGCTAAACGTAATAAAGCAGTAAATTCAAAGTCCAACTGAAAATATGAGTTCGCGTTATGATAAGGCGTCAAAGAAAAAAATATAATAGCCTTTCAAGTAATTATTTGGACTAAGTACAATCTTAAAAATATGCTAGTTCCATGTTAAGAGATCTAGATATAACTCAAGCACATATTAAGATGATTTTCAACATCAATAAATCATAAGCATACGTTAACATAAACATTGTAACCAAGGATTTATATAGTAAGATCTCACTATATAAATCCTTGTTGTAACTTATTAAACAATATGTAACATACATATAGCCCATAATGGAGAGATTTAAAGGAATCAGACAAGTACATCATTTTGTTGTCACACCCCCATTCTCTCCATCCTTTTTCTGTCTTCCATTGACCTGTTAACCCATTTATTTCATATACAAACTTTCTTTTAATGTTTCAATAACATAATAATTACAATGACTTACAGCAGCTCTGAATGCATTAATTACAATGCAAGTCACAAAGAAAAGAATAAACAACATTTCTACTGGTCCCTTTTTCACTCTGGTCCCTATGAATGTCAACACATTTCTCCTGCTTGCCTAAAAAATAAATGCAAATTATTTCAAAACTTGGAATATTAGACTGTTTGCTGCATTGTCCTGCCTTTTTTCCAAATTTGAGCTGACTGTTAGCGACAAACATTTATCTGTTTTATGATATATTTAATTCACCCAGAAATGTATAAAGTAAAACAGTAATGAGAAATCAATCATTCATCTTTTTATAGCGTTTTCTTCATAAACAATTTATATACATAGATATATAAATACATTACAGCTTTGAAGAAGAAATTTCTATAGCTGCTGCCCAAGAAAAAGTGTAATATTGACTGCCAAAAACTAAGTCAATTTATCAGTTAAATATGGAAAAAAAATATAAAATATCAAACATTTTTGTTCAGATATTGAATCTTGATCTTGGAGAGGCTTCTGTCCATGATTCATAACATACCATGAAGGTTTGACAAAGTTATTGACATCTACAAAATGTATTCAAAGACTGCATCTAAATGTTAACTGCAAAAAACTTGTCCATTTATCAGTATAATACAGAAAAATGAAAAAAAATGTATTTTCAAAACTTTGCTCTGTCTTTTTAATATAAAAAAGCCTTTGTGCAAGTATACATTTTCATGAAGGGTTGACAAAGTTGTTGATTTAAAAAAATCTAAAACAACAGTCAGAATTTACCTATATGTTACCGCCTCCAAAATGATTGATAGTGATGACTCTCTTCCTAAACAAAATTTCACAGGCTTAACAAAAATCTCATTCAAGTTCTTGAACATTATATAATTCACATTCAATTCAATTTTTACCTCAAAATAACAGAACAGCTTTCAAATGTCCACCACCAATGTACATATTTTATCTGTCCAAGAGCAATAACTCCCAATATATTTTTTTAATTTATTTACCTTCATTTTACTTAAATATCCCACAAAAAATGTAAGCATGAAATAGCTACAATGTGCTTTTCCATAACTTTTTATATTTCCAAGGTGCAAAAATCCTGTAAAAATATTATCTAGATTATCAAACCTTGTCCAAGACATTGTTGATAACCACCTTTGATTAAAGTTTCATAAAAATCTGACAAGAAATGTAGCTGTAAAATTGCTTAGAACACAATTTTCCATAGAATTTTTATTAAAACACTAAACTTACCGAATGTGAACTCAATACTTTGAAGAGGATGTATAATGGTATAACTACATAAGGCACATTTAAGAGTATAGACCATTTTGGACCAAATTTCCCTGCAAAAATATAAAAAATAAAAACTAAGAATATAATTCAGAAACATATGGGAGCCTAAGAAGTTCTATACAAATGTGTTTTCAAATCAAGCATAAAGTAAATGAATATATGAAATGACAAAATGACAAAAAGGATGGCACATATAAACAAATTCTGATATAAGATTGTGCAGATATGAGCAAGAAAATGTTATTTATGAAGGAAAATAAGCAGATGTAATATGAAAGGCATTGTGTATTACTGCATTAAATATTTTTGGAAGAAAGAACTTCCTTAATAATAAAATGGTAACACTGACATGACTGGCCAGTAACCTAACCATAAAGTAACTTGTGCCTTTAGATGTAGGAGGTAAAATGTAAATTTATTTGCTTAAATATGTGTGTACATTTTATTTTGTGCAGATTACATTTTATTTTTCAATATAAATTTAGTTTATATTAAATTACCTATTGCTCCTCCTGGTACCAGCACTGCTACACTATTTATGATAGAACCACACCAGAACAAACAAGCCAGTCTATATTCCTCACTGAAATTAAAATCAACTCTATAGCTTTGTTTAGTCTAGTCATTCTGGCAGTGGTACAAAAATTAACAGAATTATTGAGAAGAAAGTCCATTGCCAATGTACATGTATGATATAGAATCAATTTGTCATGTTTGATTGAGACAAGTTTTTCTGTCAACAATATGACAACAGAATTACCAGCAATCTATCAAATTAAAGCTGCTTCATACACCTATCGCTATTTATTCCATTCCAGGTAAGTTCTGAAATTACACAACTTTTTCATCCAGTTGAAGCTATCTAGGGTCCTGTTTAAACAATGTATCATGCATAATACTTTTTAAAGAGACCTGTTTAAACCATCGTAAACACTTCAAACAAAATATTTTTTTTACTTTAATTCGAGTTTCGAAAAAGTGGAGCATAATCTATCAAAGTTTCAAAGTGTTTGCTTTCTAAATTTTGCCTCCCTCGGCTCGTTACTGATGACCTTTGTTTTGGCGCCGGAAGACACAAACAGGAAGTTGTCTAAGTGACTTTTTTTTTCTGGACTGGACTAAATAGCGATAAGGTGTATTCTCATGTTTGCTTGATAAGCCTAATACTGTAAAATCAGAAATTATTGTGTGCATTAATTATTGCGATTGTTGTACAATCTACACGAATGCCAATTTATATTATCGCAATTTCAGGAAATGCTGCAAACAAATTATGTCATTGGAATTAAAACGAGAGCTTGTGTTGTTGCAATTTTCACAATAATAAAAACATTGCAAAAAATTCTGAATTTACAGTATGATACTTAAAATAATTATTAAAGTGAAATTTAACTTCAGTGTGAAAAGGCTTAAAATGTAGGTCACTTAGTATCCGAGAAATGAAGTTCAATTTAAACTTTACATGCATGGAAAATACATGTACAGATTAGAGACGCTTCTTTTTGAAGATTGCTGCTACACTTCCCTAGTTTCACTCTTTTTTAGTGTAATTGTACATTTCATGTCAATTTCAATAAATTTCTTCTGTGACCAATACTTTACACTGTCACAATTTTGTTGAATCAATAATAGATGTAAAAACACACAAATATAAAATGTCAGCAAACAAAATCAATGAAATTTTTCACATATATCCTGAACACAAGAATTTTATATTTGATAACAAAAAGAATAAAACAAATCCACATAAAAAACTGTAAAATATTATTAGTTAGGAAATGAATAAATGTTTGTGTTGCAGTGTTCTATTCAAGCAATTTTCCTACCAAGACATTTCAACAAGGTTGTTAAACATTGTTAAAGGGTTTATTTTCATTAAACACGCTTGCCAGTTTTAATCCATGTGTTTTCATGCTGTAACACATTTATTTGGCTTTTTTTCATGCACACACTGTAACAGTCATAAACCCAAAATTAAAACAATTCCTGTTCATCTTAAAATCATAATTGAATTTCACGTTTTTCATGCACATAAATGCCCTTTCCCCATAAGTTACATTTTCTATCACACAACTATAATTACAAGCATGCAAAATTTCTACTTAAAAGAAGTTTAATTCATCATTCGCAATACTGTATTTTTCCTGATTACTGGTACAATGTATTTGGTAATAAAAAAATCCTGTTTTTGTTTGTCAACAATGTATTCAGAATCAAAATAACTAACATGACTAAAGGGTCCAAGAAACCTGTATAATAAACCTGATAATTATGCAGAATACTGACTACTGTGACTAGTGTTTCTGTCAGATTTTGAAAGGAGCATGGTGCTTTTGGCAGCAGAAACTTAAAAAGACCTTAATAATGCACAGAACACTTTTTAAAAATTCATTCAGAAAAGTTTCAATAGGTGTTTCCAATACATTCTCATATAAACTGGTTTTGTTTTAAATAAGGTATTTTAACCAATAAAACCAATTCTGAATCACATACAGAAAATTAAAGGACAGGGCAGTCCCCATTCACAACTGGTCTTTAGGAAGGGAGAGGGGAAAATTTGTTCCTGAACTATATTGTTGAAAAACTTGAATTTAATAAAGTCAAAGTATTTGCAACCAATTGACCCTCAAAAAGGCAGAAACCCCTAATAAAAAAAATTGGGAAGGGTTTCCCAAACCCAGTTTAATCTGTAATAATGAGGTAAAAAGCAGATCAACAGAGATATCAATTATAAAGGATCTGAAGCTTTTCATGAAATAATTTCAGAACTGAAATAATTTCTCTCATAAAACATGTAAAAGGTACATCTGGTTTTGTATGTTGTACACTTTAATATATATACTTACTTATAATTACTTCTTGACATGATAAACATGTACAATGCAAAATGTACTGAACCATCCCAATAACAAATAGAGGTCCCATGTGGAGTTTTCAGGTAAGGTTCCCCTTGCAACAGGTAAAAATGTAGATATCTACCTAGAAAACCATCATTCTCAAGGGCAATAACTATATCAACCATGGAGGAAAACAAAAGAATACTCCATGCTACAAAAAAAAATTGAGGTTTGATTTAATATGTTCAAGCTCATATATAATTCCACTCAAGACACAAAAATATTCTTTTTATGCAGAATATGTGAAAACTAAACATACTGTAAGGGTACAAACCACATGGCCCAAGATCATGAAGATCCTAGAAGAAAAGGAGTTTTTCATTAAACCAAATCTGTTCCTGGAACAACCAGAAGTAAAAATGTACATGTACTGGACCTTTAACTTACATATAAAACTGTTTACCCTTATGTTCATGCATACATTTTTATTTTCAGAATGAAAGCATAGAAACAACTGATCAATGTCAATTCTACTGTAGATGCACAGAGGTGCATGTTGTTGTTTCAAAATTTGAAGGTTGTTGTTTCTTTTGAGTTGGACATAACAACTTCAACTGAAATGCAGTTGCATACATGCGCACTTATTGTTCAGATTTTATCAAATTATAATTAAAAAAATTTGATTGACAACTTTTATGAAAAAATACAAAGTGTGGAAATTTTGAACAATGGAAAAGAGGAGTGACCACAGTAATTATAGAAACCCTATCTTAAGTTTCTTTATATACATTGTGTACAAAACACATGAAAAACTGCAAGTATATCTTTTATTGAATATATATAAAACAATTTCCTTAGTGATAAGCATGAAAACACGATGCAACCGAAACGGTAATGGAATCTCACTTCTCCAAGAAATTGACCACTTCTCCTTCTCTCTCTTGGAAGGAGAAGTCACTTCTCTCTTCAAAATCCTAGATTAGGCCCTGATCTTAACTATATAAAATAATTTCCAAATCAACAGTAGTCAGTAGAGGAAACTTACATGATGATTGGAAATATATGGCCATGACAAGTCAAGGAAAGACAGTGAATAATTAGACATGCAGGTACAAGTACATGTCATGCATGTAGACATAATAGGAAAAAATGTTATAAACAAATAGAATCTATGATATTGAGGACAACCACATCAAAGGTTAGGTATATGATAAAAACTGTATTATGCATGCAAACACAACAGATATGGGTTACAGTGGTACCTGACTTAAGCTACATGTACCTCTCTAGTGAATAAGATTCTACTATTTTTATACTGTAATGACTCTTATTGCATATTGATTTCATAAGAGTTGGTGACATTAATCACAATGACCATGATGAATTAGGGAGAAGTTGAGATGTAGGTATGTCAAAGAGACATGCAGTAACACAGCAACACAAAACATCTACAAGCCAACATATGGTCTTAGACCACAGATAATTGTCTATTACACATGTCAAGCTCTGAATCAACCTGATGTTTGGTCCTTTGCTTGACTATATTGAATATTGTAATGAACTGAATGCCATACATGTATATGTACAATGTATATACATTTTCATATAGAGAGTATAAGCTCCTTCTATTCAAAGAATATATCCCAAGATATTGCTGAAAAAAATACATTACTCTTACTCAACTGAATTTTAATTTCATTTTGATGCAGACATGGTAAAGTGTCATTTTGATGAAAGACCAAGATTTGACTGACTTACTCATAACTTTTCCTTGACAAGACAAATAAAACCAAAGCAAAGTGTATTACGCCATCCCAGTAGTTGATCATAGTTCCAAAGGGAGTTTTCAGATAAGGTTCTCCCTGCAGGAGGTAGAAATGCATGTATTTCTCAATATAACCATCATTCTCTAAGGCAACAGTGATATCCACTAAAGAAGCAAAAAGGAAAATACTCCAAACTGAAATGTATAAATTAAAAAAATATAAGATCTATTGTTCTGCATGTCATACCATTAAAAATAATGACAAACAACTTTCATGCATAGCTGCATTTTCGTAGAGCTTGCAATTTCATTGTTCAGATGTATAAGACATACATGTAATTATTAAAAATTCTGTGAAGTGAACAAGTGTTCAGCATGAATAATTTCACAATAATGACAACTTTATCTTGCCGTTTGTGAAAAATGTTAAAAAAATCGAAATTGTGGTAATGTTCACACCTTCAGCATGTTTAGTATACATGGTATGTGTACCTTAACATTCTGCATAAATGGTAGAAGAATTGATTTTGGTCACACTGCTAATATAGTGAAAGACCTTCCTTTTAAGGATTTTTCATAAATACAACATCATAAAAGAGCATATAGTTTTCTGCAAATTTGTATCTGACATGTCTGAGGGACATACATGTATGATTCCTACATTTTTTTTTTATATCTGATTACCAAAGGTATGAGGATAAATAAAAAAAAAACATGCAACAATAAATATTATCAAACCTTCAGGAGCTCATCAGCCAGGTAACACCTGCCACATATATAGTACATATTACATGTACATGTATAAGGATCTAGCTTGAAAACTGACGGAGGAACCTGGAGTTAGATGGATAAATCATGTACCCCATGTGCGACATCTACAGATATTGGTAAAACAATATGTCCAAAAGCACTTTTTCTTTCTTGGGCTTTATATCCAAAATGATTCATATTGAACATGTTGAATGAAAGGTTCATGAAAAGAATTGAAAAATATGGCCATATTTACATATTTTCTCTGAGAACAGACAAACATGTCACATGCCTGTGCAACTGGTAAATTTTAATTGCTTGACAGGGACTAGATAATCAAAGTTTAAATACATATATATTTTTTGTTTTCAGAAAATCATAAACTTTTCTGGATTTTGAGATTCACTCAGGTGTCAAAATAAAATATATTGGAAAAAGTTTGAGATGTTCCCCTATCATGCCTATATAATAATATCATTTTTAGTGAGTTGTTTTGATTGACATGTACAAAAGATATCTGCACAACATTTTGGGATTAAAACTGTTTAAATGAGTGGATCCTATCATATGATATTCATGATATTCAGGTGTTTGTTTATTTTGGCACCTTCAGTGGGAATGGAAAAAAAAGGAATATCAAAATCAACATAAGTTTATAATTTTCTGAAACATAAAATAAATACATTTATAATTTAATTATCAAGTTCCTGTCATGCCTTAAAATGCTTACAGGTATGTCTGTAATTTTGTGGTGTTGACACATTTTTTTCAATTCCTCCTGATGAACCTTAAAAGAATTCTGCAGAAATTGTTCCAAATTAAATATACTGTTTACTTAATAACTTAATGAAACAGATATCATTTTTATCCATTGTAGGTATTGATATTGGGTCCGTTCGCCCCCTATTTTTTTTCAAATACTGGTTGAATTATTAAATATTTTTTAGATGTTTTTATCAAAATATTTAAATTTTCTTTAAAAATTCTGGAATTTTTAAACATGTTAAATGAATTTTTCCTTTTTTTTGTGATTTGATGATTAATTATTAAATGCTAATTATGTCCGATTACTGTTAGTTGGTATTTACCTAGTCAAATTTGGTATAATGGTATAATGGTTGTGTGTTTGAAAATCATGATTGTTGTTATAACTAGCTCTGATGTAAATACTACATGAAGTAAGCTTTGTATGAGTAAACTCATTAAACAGAGTTCGTGAAAACCTTTTTTGACCCGTCGGTCATGGGACTGACAAAGCAAGATTATTTGTCAGTCCTACAAAATTTTTGCCACTCCTACAAAATCTGTCAATTTTATCCTGAAATAAAATTAATAATATATTTTATAGAAAAAATTCTAGCGTTACATGACTTTCATGAACTCTTTCTGGTTTTCTATAATTTCTAACTTTATCTAAATTACTTTTAAGTTTTATTCTTCACAGCCACAGGCAAATTAACAATGAAGGACCAGTTCTGGTCTTCTGATTGTTCTAATTCAAAGTCATCTTCACTATCCATTTCATCATCTGAATCACTTTCTCGGTTGTGACAGTAATTGTTGGTTTCATTGGAGGGTTCCACTGCCGATTGTTTGCCAGGGATGGCTACATGAAAAAATTTAATAGGCCATGTGTAGATCGCCGCTTTGGTTTGTTTATAATAAAATTTGGAAAACCAGTACCCGAAATAAGCCGCGGGGACATCTGATGATCGATGTAAAACACGTACTGGAAATAGTCTCGGGTACATCTAATTACCGATGTAAATAAGTGCCGACATAGGCACTGCAACGGCCGTTTTTACATCGGTCATTGGGACCGCCACTAACCTTCAAAATACTGGTCCGAGCCTCATTTTGGCTGTCAGGACCAACAGGACCGACGGTTTTCACGAACTCTGATTAAAGATTAAGTATCTTTTGCCTCATGACAATTTTTTATTCGATTCTTTTTTGTCAAAATAATTAATAAAGCAATAAAACACTACAGGAAACCAGTTTACATTTTTAGTATGTCACTTTAATTTGAAACAAAGGGAAAAACTAATTTATAATTATAGCAATACACTTAACTTAAACATGATTAAAACTTTATTCAACACAAAACCAATAAAAAGGGTACGAAATTTGAAATAGGGCAAACATGAATGGGACCAGCATGATTTAGGGCGAACAGACCCGGAATCGTAGGTATTTGCATCTAGGGGCCTAATCGACTTTAAAATGTGGGCCAGAAATCATGACTTGTGCGGCGCCATATTGACTTGGGCCGTAGAGACATGAAACAGTGAAATAAATACATCCAAAATGAGATGAGAAATATTTACCGTTGTAAAATGGGTCATGTTTTGGTGGACCGTCACCGAAATACAACCGAGGTACGAGGAAAACGACAAGCAGAGACACGATGCCAACTGCGAATACTGCTGCTGCATTGTCTACTCCACCAATCAGTTTCATCAACAGCAGAATGGGAAATGCTAAACATGCTGAAAGGAATGACACCTGAAATCTTGTTAATGCCATTGTGCCTTCTGTTTTATCTTCATAGGAGCCGATGTTATCAATGATATCAATTTCTGACCGCGTCCTACGTTTTGAATATGTACAGGTAACTTATTTTTTCATGTGTATTTGGGTGTCTATAAACGCACACTGGATCAAATGGGTATGATGTAAACTTGTGTCAATGTCGGACATTTCCGGAATTTGCATACCGTAATGTACTAAATAACTATACTTTCCCCCTTTCTCTAGCTCTTCCTACTTTACAATAAAAACATGTGCAAGTAAAAATAACACATGAAATAATTCTTTAGATCCGTCACATTTCAAAAGACTTAACTTAGAAAAAGAAAACTTTTGAAAACTTTGATAAACTTTTAAAAGTTTCTTATTCAAGTTATTGGCACATTTAAGGTAATCCTGGTAAGTAAAGGTATAAGTAAACTATGTAATAAAGTTATTAACCAGCTGGTGTAAGATCAGTAATCATAATGGACACGTTTGTAATAGTTGAGAAACTAACACAAGGTCTAACAGTAATTGCGTTAGCTAGTGGCATGTAAGTTCAAGACAATTATTGGAACAGAAGTTATATGAATATATGTAAATTATATCAACAAGGAATTTTATATTTAAATATACAATTCCTTGGTATCAATGACAGTTGGTTACATTTCACGGTGTCTTGATCTAGTGAGATGCAGTCTCAGTACAAACATATATAGCCATTTACTACATGCTCTATTTATACCTGTTTGACTACTTCCACTTACTGCAGAGATTTACCTTATGTTGAGTATAGAGTTGCAAGTTAAGAAAGTCGAATTGTGAGTTATAAAAGTTGAGTTGTGAGTTACAATAGTTGAGTTGCGATTTATAAAAGTTGAGTTGTCACTGTGAGTTACAAAAGTCATGCTGCGAGTTATAAAAGGCGAGTTGTGAGTTATAAAAGTTGAGTTGCAAGTTACAAAAGTTGTTTCTATTGGTAACAGTTTTGTGTATTCTGGTCCTAAAATAACGTTTTTAAATTCAAAATTATACTTTCAGTCAAATTTAACATCTATAGGTCACCTACGGCCATCAACAATGAGCAAAACCCATTACCAATAGGTCCTGAAATGACAAATGTAAAACAATTCAAATGAGAAAACTAATGGCCCGATTATGTACAAAACATTACGAACAAACAAACAAATATGATATACAGCAACAAACAACAACCACTGATCGAAATACAAGCTCCTTACTTAAGACAGGCACATACAGAATGTGGTAGGGTTAAACATGTTTGCTGGGGCCAAATCCTCCCCCTAACCTGGGACGGTGATGTAACAGTATGACATAAGAACCAAAAATATATACTGCAAATTCACATATTTTTGTTGAGCCTGCAACTTCTGTCGCAGAAAGGTCAACATAGGGATAGTGATCCGGCGGCGGCAGCGGTGACGGCGGTGTTAACTAACTTCTTAAAAGCTTAATATTTCAGAAGGTAGAAGACCTGGATGCTTCATACCTTGTAAGCAGATACCTTATGTTACGAAGTTTCCGTCTGTCATATATGTCCATTGTCCTTGACCTGATTTTCATGGTTCAGTGACTGCTTGAAAAAAAATTACAATTTTTTGTTAAGTGAAATACTCAATTATTATGAGTAATAGGATAACTATATTTGGTATATGGGTTTCTTGCAATGTCTACATGTCTGTCAGGTTCACCTGACCTCAACCTTATTCCATGGTTAAGTGATCAAGTTACATGGTCAAGTCTGTATCTCAGATACTGTAAGCAATAGGCCAACTATATTTGATGTATGGAATGATTGTAAGTGGTACATGTCCAACCAACAGGTTTCATCTGAACTTGACCTCAATTTCATGGTTTATTGAACAATGTGTAGTTTTTATGGTTTGGTCTATTTCTCAGATACTATAAGCAATAGGTCAACTATATTTGGTGTATGGAATGATTGTAAGGGGTACATGTCTGACTGACAGATTTCATCTGACCTTGACCTCAATTTCATGGTTCATTGAACAATGTTTAATTTTTGTGGTTTGGTCTTTTTCTCGGATACTATAAGCAGCAGGGCCACTATAGTTGGTTTATGGAATGCTTGTCAGGTGTACATGTCTTTCTGGCAGGGTTCATCTGACCTCGACCTTATTTTCTTGGTTCATTGGACAATTATTAGTTTTTGTGGTATGGTTATTTCGCAGATATTATAAGCAATAGGTCAATTAAATTTAGTGTATGGAATAATTGTGAGGTGTACATGTTGTCTAGCAGGGTTCATATGACCTTGACCTCATTTTCATGGTTTATTGGTCATTTATAAATTTTGTGATTTTGTATTATTATAGCAATAAGTCATCTATATTTGGTGTAATTGGAATGATTGTAAGGTGTACATGTCTGTCGTGTAGGGTCCATATTATCTTGACCTCATTTTCATGGTTCATTGGTCAATGTTAAGTTTATGAGATACTTGTAGTAAAACCTTTATACTACAGACCTCCAACATAAATTCAATGATAAGTAAAACAGGTGAGACATTTCAGCGTGTGCACTCTTGTTATATCTATATAACCCAAATATTAGTTTTAAATCAACAGGGATTAAAAACCACTTAATGTGACTTTTTGTTCAGCTTCATTGCTGCAAAGAGGTTCTAATTCTTGACAAGAGAAATAACCTGCTTCAAATTATAATTTTAGAGTAAAACTTAATGATTCTGGAAATGAGTTTCTGGAGAGGACAATGATAAATCCCTTACTCCTGTGGTTAACCTGCACATTTATATTAAAAATGTGAATCTCTAAACTATACTCAGAGTCTAAAAATACTGTCATAAATTTATCAGAGACTACCAAAAATCACTCTTCAAATGATTATTCATTAATGTATACAACTGAATATGAATACTTTTTTTTAAATTTCAGACCACCATGTATCCACATGATAAAGACTGGTATCACCAAAAATGTTCCTTTTATTTTCTTCTTTCTTGGAATGATGAAGTAAGTATAAATATAAAAATAAGAGGACGTGGTATGATTGCAATTGAGACAACTATCCACCAGAGGACAAGATGTGGAAAAATACAGGAAACACTATGGCCTTCAAAAATGAGCAAACCCTTTTCTTGCAGTTATTATATAAACTTGAAATAAAAGTTCAGTTTTGTTTACAAGGGTTTTGTGCTCAGTCTGGTCTTACTTTAGTTTTCAGTGTTTGACTTTGTTCTTTTTGATTTTTAAATGTCTGTGTTAAATTGTTTCTATTGGTAACAGTTATGTGTATTCTGGTCCTAAAAAAACGTGTTTTAATTCAAAATGATACTTTCAGTCAAATTTAACATCTATAGGTCACCTATGGCCATCAACAATGAGCAAAACCCATACCCAATAGGTCCTGAAATGACAAATGTAAAACAATTCAAATGAGAAAACTAATGGCCCGATTTATGTACAAAACAATAAATAAACAAACAAACAAATATGATATACAGCAACAAACAACAACCACTGATCGAAATACAAGCTCCTGACTTGAGACAGGCACATACAGAATATGGCGGGGTTAAACATGTTTGCTGGGGCCTGAAACCCTCCCCCTAACCTGGGACTGTGATGTAACAGTACGACATAAGAACAAAAAACTGTAAAAATCAGTTGAAAAGGGCATCAGATCGATACAAAGCACATAAAAACCCTAACAAAAACACAAAAAGTACAGATTTGAGAGAACTTGCAGTTACTGAAAGCTCGTTTAAAGCCAATAGCAAGTAATAAAAAAATCATGTGTCTAAGACTAAAATATAATGAGTCCATCAGTACACATCCTACATCTAAAAGATTTAGTGTTAAAACGTCATAAACAGTCACAGAAAAATATGACCTTGTGCAATGCAAAAACAGTCTACTTATATATCAGTTGATGGACATAGCAATTCTTGGAAGTCAAAGTGATTCATATTAAATGTAAACTCCTGGTAAAGGTTTTTGGATACATTTTTAGAAATATAAAATTTTGTGTTTTTTTATGTTTTCTGATGTCAATGGATGTGGAAAAATCAAGAAATAAAAATCAGGATAATTGATAATTAGGATAAACTAATGATAAAGAAAATAAATATAATAAAAAAATTATATTATTATGAAAATCACGTAATTTTCTATGATAAGCAAAGGACATACATACTTATATTAAGGTCCTTTAGCATGTTGACTTAGCCAAGACAAAGTTTACATATATCCTTGTAAATCACATGGGAGATAACTCTGTTTTTAAAAAAATAATCATCTACTGATACCCATAAAAATTGTATTTCATCACTCATTTCACATAATAAGAATATTTAAAGCTCATAAAAGTATATATGTCTGGTGGGAAATATTTCTTAAATTTTCAGGATGATTTCAAGTTAATAAGATATGAGTATATTAAATCCTGCTTTGTTGTATTTGGAAGAGAAGCAGCATTGGGTACCAATTTTTGTAGATTAAGGAAAACTTTTGTTGATATTTGATTTTGGGGTTTTGCCAATATTTGCATAAAAGCCGATAGAAAATTTGTAATTCAACAAATATTGAAATGAGTGGTTCACTTGTATCCAAGAAACCAATGTAAATTTGTATCCAAGGAATAATAATGAATCCACAGTATTTTGTGACAGTGTCAAGTTACTGTAAATGTACTTTACACACGTGCACTACATCAGTATAAATGACATATTACAGCTAGTAGTGTAGAGAGAAAAAGCCATGGTGTGCTGGTGTCCACCATTACCCCACACTTAACAGCTAGGAATAACTTATGGTTTACAAGTTGTCCAGTTAACTGGCCATTACAGTTTGGTCTTAAATCAATTGTTTTCTTTGAAAGCAGCCAATATCTATATATATTTAACTATAGAAGTGTAGTGGGAACAAGTCAAGGTGTAGTACATGTATTACCATCAACTAATTGATTTATTGCAGTGGTGTGGTGGGAACAATTTATGGTTTAATGATATCTAATGCTACCTTACTGTACATCAACCTTTTAGCCATGATCATGAGTGCTGTAGGTGTAGTCTCATACATTGCCATGACAAAATCCAAGGTAAGTTAATCAGACTTCATATATTTTATACTATACTTTAGGAATTATTTTCTGAGCTTGTATATATACTTAAAACGGTTAGGAAATTATTTCATCTCTTTAGACTAAGCTTACTGCAGTTGTATTTTTATGTAACATAAAATGTGGTACAGTATTGTTTTAATATCCTGACTGCAGTTTGCTCCTCTGTACTGAGCAGAGCTCATGTTTACTATGTTAGTATGTACATATCTTGTTCAACTCTAAATAAAATTTACTACTTACTTCTTCTTACTTTGAGATAAAAGGCTGTATGTTGAAAGCCTTAAGTTTTAAACATTTCAGAAGACAAAATCTACTACACACGGTTATTTATCTGACAAATTGATGCATGCTGCTTGCCTTTTTGGAAGTGAAATTACTAAACTCATCTTCAAAAAATTTAAGAGATTAAAACTTTGAATGCCAACTTTTTTGGTAATTTTCACTTGAATGTTTTTTGAACAAGGTTAATTTCATATATCTCAAAAAAAATAGGTCTAGTATTAAAAGGACTGGATAATGTAACTATTAAACCTATCTTATAATTGCTATAATGTATTCCAGAAAAATTAAAAGTTAGTTAGTTGGCTGTATTCATATAATGTTGTAATTTAAATGACCCCTTAGATTATATAATGACTGTCAGAGTCATCCACTGTTCATTCATGAATAAAATTATATTTTCCAGTCAGACATATCAGAATTAACTTAAGTTCCACAATTAAACACATTTTTAATGATGCAATTTAAATGGCCCCTTAGCTAGTGTTCGTTCATGAATAAAATTATATTTTCCAGTCAGACATATCAGAATTAACTTAAGTTCCACAATTAAACACATTTTGCTAGTGAGAATAAAGTAAATTTCCTGGATTGGGGATGAAAAAGAACTTCATTATAACCAACTACATGTACATTTTTATATACAGAATGGATTATTATATAAAGTTTATTGAAATATTCACCTTGAAAGTTAACCTTGTTTCTAATTGATATTTCAGAGTAAACCATTGCTACAGGTGTTATTTGGATCAACATTTTTATTAGTAAATCACTGGTATTGTGTTCGTATTGTGGTACATGAAGAACAAGTTACAGAACAGTATGGACTGATGATGTTCTTCATCAGTTTGGTACTCTTAGCATCACCTGCTTTGGAAGTGGTATGACTTATTTATTAGCTTTTCTATCTATAAGACTTGTGTGAACTATGAAAATCTGTCTGTTAACTGAAAAAAAGTCCATTTATCATACAGAAAAGATTACATAAAAACTTCTGTCCAAGTTAAAATTCCAGGAATTTTGACAAGATTAATGATGTCTTAATAAAGCATTGCCCACTGTCTGAACCTTAATGTTGACAATACCAATGGGATGTAGAATTGCTACATCTTGCTTCTACAATTTTCAGTGCAGGCTTGACAAAAAGGACAGTAGTTCTAAACTTTCATTCGATTGAATAGAATGTTTCTGTGTATTTTTCATCCCAAAACAAATTTTGTGGATTAAGTAAATGCTGAATTGATATTTACTGGTAAGTAGAAAATGTGACTTGGTTGAAAATCACAAAAATTAAAACTCACAGGTTAACATTCTACTACAACATGTACAGGAAGTCAAGACTCCACATTTATTAATCTTGTATTATAATCAGTTGTTGAAGATTCACAAAAATAAATAAAAAAGAGTGCACACGCTGAAATGTCTCTCCTACTATACCAACTGTTGTGAACGTTAAATAACACGACTTTAACTTTGTGTTAACTTAACGTCGTTCCTGGCAAAATTGACAGTTGGCGATTAAGCGTTACGAAATTCCGCCAACATGTGGCATTCGAATAACATCTTTGTTTTCTAGCTTGTTATTAATCCTACATTTCTTTAGTTACAAGGGGCCTCGGTGGCAGTGGTTAAGGTAGTTACTACTGTAATCACTAGCCAGTCAACACTGAGGTTGTGAGTTCGAACCCGCTCGTGCGGGTGCACTCGACTCAGTCTTAATTGACTAGGATTGTCAGTTTTCCTATCGAAGGTCGGTGGTTTTCTCCGGGCACTCCGGCTTCCTCCACCAATAAAAACTGGCCGCCACGAATAGCCCAAAAGCGGTGCTTAAAAGTGGCGTTAAAACACCAAAATCAAAAATCAAATCTTTAGTTACTTGTATTTATATGCTTTATATTGATAAATCGGTGTCAAGACGTATGAAATTGTGATTGCTTTCTTTATAATCTAGTATTTACGTATGTATTGACAGTGATTTATATGATTAACCATACACCGAATATAGATGACCTATTGCTTATGGTATAAACGAAACAGACCAAACCATGGAAATTATATATTGACCAATGAACCATGAAAAAGAGGTCAAGGTCAGATGAACCCTGGCAGACAGACATGTACACCTTAAAATCATTCCATGCATCAAATATAGTTGACCTATTGCTTATAGTGTCTAAGAAACAAAGTTAACCAGGAAAACTGAATATTGACCAATGAACCATATGAAAATGAAGTGAAGGTCAGATAATACCTGCCAGACAGACATATACACCTTACAATCATTCCACACCAAATATAGTTGACCTATTGCTTAAAGTTTAAGAAAAACAGACCAAAACACAAAAACTTTATATTGAGCAATGAACCATGAAAATGCAGTCAAGGTCAAATAAAACTTGCTAGACTGACATGTACACCAAATATTTCCATACACCAAATATAGTTGACCTATTGCATACAGTATTAGAAAAACAGACCAAAACACAAAAACTTAACATTGAGCAATGAACCATAAAAATGAGGTCAAGGTCAAACAAGAGGCTGTCAAGTGACAGCAAACCAGATTTTTCTGCAGAGGTCGAACCCTGAACAGTTGAGCAAGTATGGACACAACATTTAAGCTTAAAACAGCTCTGAATTTGGATTGTGATTGAATATTTAAAATAGATTATTATCTAATGAATAATGAAAATGATATTTGCAAATCTGAACCCCAAACAGGATCATGTAAAAACTAAACATTAACACACATAACAAAAATAAAATACCACATAACAACTGTGACATCTACCTTCATAACACACATGACTTAAAAAAAAATAGTTTTAAAGAAATTTTGATGTTATCATTACTGGTTCATGGAATAAGTTTGAGTTATTTCCCTTTGAAAACATAGTACTCTAACATTAGATATGATTTAATCACTAAAAATAGTTCTCTAAAATTAGATATGATGTCTATTTTCAAATTATAATCAAATATAATTAATAGTTCCAAATATTTTCTTTCATTTGTCACAAACTAATATATCTATATTTTAGATCTGCAACTTATTTATCAATGTCAACAACTTTAAATGTAATGAAATATATCCTTTAATAAAAATAGATTATTATCTAATTAAAGGAGTTCACTTCATAAAAAAAATATATATATATATATAGCATTCAGAAAATTAGTTTATATAGAATAACAAACAAACCTACCACAAAATTCTTCAAACAATTTACCAAAGAAAAGAAAAAAAAAATCCAAAATGACATTTATCATTAATACAATGACTTTTAAAAATCTTTTAAAAAATGAGTTATTTCCTTTTGTACAGAAATGGATTAATGCATCAAAATTGAATTCTTCGAAAGGGCTATAACTGAACAACGAGAAAAGCTAAAATAGTGAAAATTGAACTTGACCTTCATTTAGTCACAGGAAACAACATATCTTAATCTGAAAAAATTTCTTCAAAGCGTTTTCATGTAATGAACGGACAATGTTTGGCAGCCGCCAACCTGCCCGCGATTCATGGACTTGAACACGACAACTTAACCTTGTTCACTGATCCATGAAATGAGGTCAAGGTCAAGTGAAAACTGTCTGACAGGTATGAGGACCTTGCATGGTGCGCAAATACTAAATATAGTTATCCTATTACTCATAATAAGAGAGAAATTAACATTACAAAAAATCTTAACTTTTTATTCAAGTAGTCACTGAACCATGAAAATGAGGTCAAGGACAATGGACATATGACAGAAAACTATGACGGAAACTTCATATCATAAATCATCTATATACAAAGTATGAATCATCCAGGTCTTCTACCTTTTGAAATATTTAGCTTTTAAGAAGTTAGTTAACGCCGCCGTCACCGCTGTCGCTGCTGGATCACTATCCCTATGTTGACCTTTCTGCCACAGAAGTTGCAGGCTCAACAAAAATATGTGAATTTGCAGTAGGTATTATAGCTAACAGCCAGGTAGTTCCTACTTACAACTTTATCAGGTGATACTGTGATTTAATGAATTGTTCAGTTATATAAGTTTTTACACCATTTTGTATATTGGACACATTAGAAACTACTTGAACTTTGTTTACATGAAATCTATAAACTTTTTTGAATTTTTAGAAAAAACAGAAACTAATGAATTTGATTTTGGACACTCAACAGTAAGTGCTGTAAACATACTTTTATATTTACAGATTGAATGCATGAAAGATAAAAGTGCAGAAGGAATGTCTGTAGTAATGATTGTTGGAAACCTCAGTTGTTCTTTTGCCTGGTTGTTTTATGGAATTTTACTCAAAGATTTCTTTGTCTATGTAAGTATTTTGTTATACTTTTATACATAGAAATTCAAGCTATTTGACAAAGACATCTATTCAGCATTTACAGATTATACTTTGTAAGAGGTAATAATTTGAGTTAAAGTGTAAAGAAAGCAAAAGGTTGTTAAATGTATTTATGATATAACTGTCGTGACAACCCCTATTTTCCTATACTGTGGATTCATTTGTTTTCATGAATACCAATTTTAGTGGATTGAGTTAAACTTGCATTTTCGTGGATACTTTATTTCATGGTTTTGCTGTATTTTGTATATAAGACTAAAGGAAATTTGTAATTCTTTGAACATTCAAATTTGTGGTTTACCTGAATCCAAGAAATCCTTGAAAATTGGTATCCACGATTCCACGAATAATAATGAATCCACAGTACATCTTAATTAAAATACTGACGTGGTACATTGTACACACTACATGTAACATGTACATATGTGTACAAATACCATAGACCTTTTATATTATGATAAAGTCAGGATTTGAAATACTTTCTTTCAACCACAACAACATTACCATAAAGATTAAGGAAATGGCATTACACTAAAATTGTTTGTTATTGCAGGCACCAAATATAGTTGGAGTAGCTACAAACCTTGGTAAAGCTGGTGTAAAGGTCATATATGGTGGAAAGACAGAAAAAACAGCTTGACTGTACAGAAATATTATTTGCTATTAATCGTAACTGTTATAGAAATCATAAGGGGTAATGCTTCTATAATGGAAATCAAATATAACATTTTTACTCATTGGAATAAATTTTAAAGTTTGTTTTATATAAATAAAAACATGTTAATCAAATAAAAATAACTATTAGTAATATGGCAATTTGACATATGTTATTTTTCTACATTTTACAACAAATTATTTATTATATGCATATTTTTGCCTTGGGCATCACTGAAGAGACATTAATTAGTGAAATGCACATCTGGTGCAGTAAAATTGATATAATAAATGTTTTTATCCCACTTGATGCAGTGGAAGAACCTAAATTATATTTATCCAATGCTTGGTTGTTATATACATGTGTATGTATTTGATACTTAATATCGTTCAATCAGTAACACAATTAACTAATGCAGAGTTAGTTCATTTATTTTAGGGAACTTAATTTTGTTTATTGAATAGAATACTCATTATTAAGCGGGTAAACCAATTCAGTCTTTAACTGTACTGGAAATTAATCTCTTAAACAATGAAGATGTACATACCGGAAATGCAGTGTCAGACCTAATTCAAAGTTATTTTGAAAAATCATTGTGAAGATGGAGGTATGATAAGAACCATTATCTGTCCCTGGAATTTCAAAACTAGTAATTTATTTTCAATTCTTAAAAAGGTGTATTACTGTGACTTGACAGTAAGTGTTGCACTCCACCTATTGCAGTGCATTCAAAATCCTGACCAAATTGCAATTTGTTTTATCAAACTAAACTGTTCAACTGGACACAAATTTTTACAATTCCAAAACTTTTTTTTTCATCTTTTATTCCACTAAATTGCTATTATGAAAATTCTACTAAGGGGTCTTAACCAACCTTGACAACCTGTGTGAGTCTCACACAAGGGGTCATGAAATTGGTATTTTTCTATGCATGCCACTTGGCTTTCTGTAAATGAATATCTAAAATACTTGGCTAAATATACTTTAAACTTAAGTATGTTCTCTTGAAGATTTAAAGGGAGATAAGATAAATATTTCAAAAGATCAATAATTTTAGATTATCTCCCATGGAAGACTCTACAATAATATGAATGTATAGAAATTTTCATTTTAGTTTTATAATAGCAATTTAGCGGAATTAAAGTTGTATAGGATTGTAAGAATGTTTATTATATCGCCTTGCACTTTGTTGACTTGACTGTGGTTTTCTACAGCAATTGGATAAAATTTCTGTCCAGTTTAACAGTTTGGGTTCATAAAACAAATTGCAATAGGTCAAAATTTTGAATGAACTGCAATAGGTGGAGAGGAACACTTACAGTCAAGTCCCGGTAATGTCATTGATTAATAATAGGATGACAGATCAGGTGATTTTAGTGCAGATATGTTACTTGTATGTTATGTCATCAACTTCGGGAAATTGATTGTTGGGTGTTTAACACCACTTTCAGCACTCTTGGCTATTTCATGGGGCCAGTTTTTATAGGTGGAGGAAGCTGTAGTACTAAATACTAATGAAAATATCTCAAGAGGATATTTTGGAATTTTTTACTTGCAATTTTGCATTTAAATGCAGGGAGTTGATGCCCTGGAGATAAAATGAAATCAAAATTCAAAAATATAAATACTGATATTTGACAGATAAATGTCTTATAAACATCATAAGGATTTAATTTGATAGATTAAGAATACTTTCAGATTTTCAAATTCAAGGGGCCCAAAAGGTGGTCTTATTATACCTCCTGCTTTGAATGTGTAAAGAGAACATGTACATAATTATTATAATACACAGCTGCTTTTTTTAAATCCCTAATTTGATCTTTTCAGTAAGGTAATTTCATCAAAATATACCAGTGCCTCACATCCAGGTTTGTGATTTTAGTTTCAGCAATATTTCAGACCAAAAACTTTTTTTTTTACTTAACAGGTTGTAGTGTAAGAAATAAATTTATTTATTTACTGGTGTTTTAAAATGCATTTATTTACAGTGATACTTTTAAATGTTTTTTTTGCCTATAAAAGAATTTATCTTTATAAAATAGTCGTCACAAATTGTATAGTTTAGCCATTTTGTTCTACTATCGCTAAATAAATAAAGGTATTATCTAAGATAGAAATATCAAATTGCCAGACATAAAATGAAGACTGATTTACTCAGTCATAGGTGCTATAACACATTTTTAAAACTTACAACTTTATCAGGTGATACTGTGATCTAATGAATTATTGTGTGTTCAGTTACATAAGTTTTGCACCATTTTGTATATTGGACACATAAGAAACTACTTGAACTTTGTCATGTTTGTTAACATGAAATCTATAAACTTTTGAATTTTTAGCAAAACAGAAACTAATGAATTTGATTTTGGACCCTCAACAATAAGTGCTGTAAACATACTTTTATATTTACAGATTGAATGCATGAAAGATAAAAGTGCAGAAGGAATGTCTGTAGCTATGATTGTTGGAAACCTCAGTTGTTCATTTGCCTGGTTGTTTTATGGAATTTTGCTCAAAGATTTCTTTGTCTATGTTAGTATGTTATTACATGTATATCTTTATACTCAGAATTCATGCTTTATAACAAAGGCATCTATTCAACATTTACAGATTAAAGTTTGTAAGAGGTAATGATTTAAATGTTAAAGTGTAAAGAAAGCAAAAGGTTTTAAATGTATTTATAACAGTCGTGACACCCCTATTTTCAGATACTGTGGATTCATTTGTTTTCATGAATACCAATTTTAGTGGATTGAGTAAAACTTGCATTTTTGTGGATATTTGATTTTGTGGTTTTGCAATATTCTGCATATAAGACTATAGAAAATTTGTTATTCTTTGAACATTCAAATTTGTGGTTCACCTGAATCCAGGAAATCCTCGAAAATTGGTATCCCACGAATAATCAGGAGCGTAGCTACGTTTACCTCAAAATGCCTCGGCGTGCACATTAGTTTTGGAGAAAAAATATTTTAATCCAGATATATTAAAAGAACTGGTGAAAACAAATGAGCCTTGAAATGTTTTCTTCAATGACTTGTACTTGAAGATAAAATTGATGAAATTTACTTTTCATAAAATTGTATCAGTTTTCCCCTACCAGGAGGTCATCTACTTGGACCCGCTTAGGGTCCACAGACCTCGCGAGGTTTGGGCGTACACCCAAAAAGGCCTAGCTACGCAACTGATAATAATGAATCCACAGTATATCTTAATTAAAATAATGATGTGGTACATTGTACACACTACATGTAATTTATTAGAGTATTTTATATATGTGTACAAATACCATAGGCCTTTTGATATTATGATAAAGTCAGGATTTTGAAATACTTTCTTTCAACCACAACAACATTACCATAAAGATTAAGGAAATGGCATTACAGCTGCAATTGTTTGTTATTGCAGGCACCAAATATAGTTGGAGTAGCTACAAACCTCGGAAAAGCTGTTGTAAAGGTCATATATGGTGGAAAGAAAGAAAAACAGCTTGACTGTACAGACATATCATTTGCTATTAACAGTAACTGTTATAGAAATCATAAGGGTAATGCTTCAATATTGGAAATCTAATATAACATTTACTCATTGGAATATATTTTAAGTTTGTTTTATATAAATAATAAAACATGTTAATCAAATAAAATAACTATTAGTACAATGGCAATTTGACATATCTTTTTCTATATTTTACAACAAATTATTTATTATATGCATATTTTTGCCTCGGCATCACTGAAGAGACATTAATTGGTGAAATGCACATCTGGTGCAGTGATATTGATATAAATGTTTTATCCCACTTGATGCAGTGGAAGAATCTAAATTATATTTATCCAATGCTTGGTTGTTATATACATGTGTATGTATTTGATACTTAATATTGTTCAATCAGTAACACAATTAACTAATGCTGAGTTAGTTCATTTATTTTAGGGTACTTAATTTAGTTTATTGAATAGAATACTCATTATTAAGCGGGTAAACCAATTCAGTCTTTAACTGTACTGGAAATTAATCTCTTAAACAATGAAGATGTACATACCGGATATGCAGTGTCAGAGCTAATTCAAAGTTATTTTGAAATATGATTGTGAAGGTGGAGGTATGATAAGAACCATTATCTGGCCCTGGAATTGCAAAACTAGTAATTTGTTTTCAATTCTTAAAAGGTGTGTTACTGTGACTTGACAGTAAGTGTTGCACTCCACCTATTGCAGTTCATTCAAAATCCTGACCAAATTGCAATTTGTTTTATCAAACTAAACTGTTCAACTGGTCACAAATTTTACAATTCCAAAACTTTTTTCATCTTTTATTCCACTAAATTGCTATTATGAAAATTCTACTAAGGGTGTTAACCAACCTTGACAACCTGTGTGAGTCTCACACAAGGGTCATGAAATTGAATTTGAAAATTCTATACATATTGTTATTGTAGTCTTTCGAAAAGGTGATAGGTAGTAATTATGGAATTGCCAAAAATGTCCAAATTCAAGTTTTTGAATTATTTCTTCTGAATTGGTATTTTCTATGCATGCTTCTTGGCTTTCTGTAAATGAATTTCTAAAATACTTGTCGAAATATACTTTAAATTTAAGTATGTTCTCTTGAAGTCTTAAAGGAGATAAGATAAATATTTCAAAAGATCAATGATTTTTATTATCTCCCATGGATAACTCGACAATAATATGTATAGAAATTTTCAGTTTAGTTCCATAATAGCAATTTAGTGGAATTAAAGTTGTATAGGATTGTAAGAATGCTTGTTTTATCACCTGGCACTTTGTTGACTTGACTTTGGTTTTCTACAGCAATTGGTTAAAATTTCTGACCAGCTGAACAGTTTGGGTTGATAAAACAAATTGCAATTGGTCAAAGTTTTGAATGAACTTCAATAGATGGAGAGCAACACTTACAGTCAAGTCCCAGTAATGTCATTTATAATTAATAAGATGATAGATCAGGTGATTTTAGTGCAGATATGTTACTTGTATATGATGTCAACATCTGGAAATTGATTGTATGATTGATTGATTGTTGGTGTTTAACACCACTTTCAGCACTCTTGGCTATTTCATGGAGCCAGTTTTATAGGTGGAGGAAGCTGTAGTACTAAATACTAATGAAAATAACTCAGAGGATATTTTGGAATTTTTACTTGCAATTTTGCATTTATAATGCAGGAGTTGAAGCCCTGAAGATAAAATGAAAACAAAATTCAAAAATATAAATACTGATATCCGACAGATAAATTATAAACATCTTAAGGATTTAATTTGATAGATTTAGAATACCTTCAGATTTTCAAATTCAAGGGGCCCAAAAGGTTGTCTTATTATATCTCCTGCTTTGAATGTGTAATGAGAACATTTACATAATTATTATAATACACAGCTGCATTTTTAAATCCCTAATTTGATCTTTTCAGTAAGGTAATTTTATCTTGTAATTTCATAAAAATATACCAGTGCCTTTAACCATCCAGGTTTGTGATTTTAGTTTCAGCAATATTTCAGACTAAAACTTTTTACTTAACAGGTTGTAGTGTAAGAAATAAATATATTTATTTACTAGTGTTTTAAAATGCATTTGTTTACAGTGATACTTTTAAATGTTTTTGCCTATAAAAGAATTTATCTTTATAAAATAGTCTAGTCACAAATTGTATAGTTTAGCCATTTTGTTCTATTGCTAAACAAATAAAGGTATTACATATGTATCTAAGACAGAAATATCAAATTGCCAGACATAAAATGAAGACTGATTTACTCAGTCATAGGTGCTATAACACATTTTTAACCATATATTTTTATAAGGAAATTTTGTGTCATCAACATATTTTACAGTGATTTTCCTACCCTTTTTCAAATGGGGCCTGGGCCCTAGGCAATTGGGAAAATGTGTCGTATAACGTATGAATTGGGAAGAAATAAATCATTGTGTTCAACATATTTTAAGGATGTACATGTTATTTATTATTTAAAATTCCAATTTTCTTTCATGTTTTAATTTGAACATATCAACTCAGTCATACAACCCTGAGAATTATTGCAAGTTTCCTTGTCAGTAAGATTTCTCTCACAGACACTTATATGGCATGGTATAACGTTTTCAATTTCAGTGCTTAGTTCTGAGCTAGAGACTAGAGTCGACAACTGTCACTGATTAAGGTCGCACTCAGAGTGAAATTGATGGTCAGTTTCACTTAGTATAGGAGCAGAGTTCATTTCAAGTGAATTATGCTCAGGTGTTTGGGTATAAACAATTTGTTAAGTGTTAGTACTTGGGTTTGAGGTGACTGCTTTAGTGCCTTTATCCGCCACAACCACGGCTTCATCCTGTTCTACATCCGTAAAAGTAGAAACATTTTCGTTCAATTAATCAGTCCCTGTAGTATCTTCAGTACTAATTTTGGATTTTTTAAAGCTAAACAAGTTTTTTACAATCAGTGGCATCTTTGCCTTTTTTTAATTTGCGAACATAATATTTTGAATAATGAGAGGACATGTTGTCTGTTTGGGCATGCTCAATTCAGAGCAAAAAAATAAACCAAACCGGCAAATCTTTGCTCAGTAAGACATTGCCGCTCGAAAGAGCATACAGTAAAAAATTACGTGTGAGAAAATAATGAAAACCTTTTAGTTTTTCATGTTTGCATGTATTTACAATGTTACTAAGATAATAACACAGCATCATCACTTCATATCATTCCAAATTCTTACTGTTAACCACCGGACGTCATCCAAATGCTGAACTAAGTTTATCCATTGTAAAACTGGTTTACGGTCGAAATATGATAGTTACCTGTCTATATTCGACATGATTACACGGGGAACAGTACAACAACCTATATTTTGAACCAAATCCCACGAACAATAAAATTATCAATTACCTTTCCGCTACAACTTGATTGAATTGGGAATTTTACGGGTTAAATTGGGAAAAATTTTAGGTATTTTCTGATTGGGAACGGGGCCGATATTCGGCCCTAAAATAAAGGCAGGAAAATCACTGTTTTATGTAAGAACATAATGTAAAATGTTGTTATCTAAAGGAGAAATATATAATGGTGCTTTAATTGTGATATTTCCCCCCTTCTAATAAACTATTAACCTGTAAAATATACAGTTGTTACAATATTCGTTTAGAATTAAATTTGCCAGTTGCATTAATATCACATGTATTTTAATGATTTTGACTGTGTTAGAATCAGAAGATATTAGGAGACAGTATAAGAGAAGTTGCTCATTTACTTTGTTATGTATACTGAAATTGCACTTTGTTATATTTTTGTGTATTGAAAAACTTGTTGCTATTAAATTGTGTATTAAAATAGGGTACATGTAGTTATATACAATATATTTTTATAAATAAAATTGAATAAATTTGTTTTACCATTATATTCTATATTTAAAATGTGTAGGGCTCTTCAAAACTTGGTCGATCATCACCAGTTTATAATGTTAAAATGGATAGATTACTTTAATTGAATAACAGAAGATAAAGAGTTTTTTGTTGAGCCTCGACTTTTGTCGCAGAAAGCTCGACATAGGGATAGTGATCCGCGGTGGCGGCGTTAGCTAACTTCTTAAAAGCTTTATATTTTAGAAGGTGGAAGACCTAGATGCTTCATACTTTGTATATGGATGCCTCATGTTACGAAGTTTCCGTCAGTCACATGTCCAATGTCCTTGACCTCATTTTCATGGTTCAGTGACTACTTGAAAAAAGTTAAGATTTTTGTAATGTTAAATTCTCTCTATTATAAGTAATAGGATAACTATAATTTGGTATGTGCGTACCTTGCAAGGTCCTCATGCCCGTCAGACAGTTTTCACTTGACCTCGACCTCATTTCATGGATCAGTGAACAAGGTTAAGTTTTGGTGGTCAAGTCCATATCTCAGATACTATTAGTATTAGGTCTAGTATATTCGTGTATGGAAGGACTGTAAGGTGTACATGTCCAACTGGCAGGTGTCATCTGACCTTGACCTCATTTTCATGGTTCAATGGTTATAGTTAAGTTTTTGTGTTTTGGTCTGTTTTCTTATACTGTATGCAATAGGTCTACTATATTTGGTGTATGGAATGATCGTAAGGTGTACATGTCTAGCTGGCAGGTGTCATCTGACCTTGACCTCATTTTCATGGTTCAGTGGTCAAAGTTAAGTTTTGAGTTTTGGTCTTTTTTCTAATACTATATGCAATAGGTCAACTATATTTGGTGTATGGAAATATTTTATGATCTATATGTCAGTCGCAGAGGTTTTATTTGACCATGACCTCATTTTCACAGTTCATTGCTCAGTGTTAAGTTTTGTGTTTTGGTCTGTTTTTCTTAAACTATAAGCAATAGGTCAACTATATTTGTTGTATGGAAGAATTGTTAGCTGTTCATGCCTGCCTGGCATGGTTCATCTGACCTTGACCTCATTTTCATGGTTCATTGGTCAATGTTTAGTTTTCTTGGTTAATGTTAAGTTTATGTGACAGTTGTAATAAAGCTTTATATTTAGGACTATCAACATAATATCAATGATTAGTAAAGAAGGCGAGACATTTCAGCATGTGCACTCTTGTTTTAATGAGACTGCAACCCAAGAAAACAATAAAGCAAATAAGACATCAATAGTCTACCAGATAATTTCTTAAACCATCTTAAATATTGAAATATTTTATGAATCCAGCTTTGAATAAGTAAAGAGATCTTTTTTGTTTTAATCATGGATATCTAAGAAATAATCCACAGAAAAAGATGTTTGTACAAGTTGATTTCAATTAAATTTTACATCTCAGTTAGTTTCTTCAATGCTGAATAATTTTAGCCTGCAATTGTCTAATGAAAGAACCTTTGTGAGCACGCTCACATACCCCACATTGTCACTAAGCAAACAAAATCTCACCAGATTCCTAGGTTTAAAGACTTATAACTCCTATAAAAATTTCTTGTGGATATCCACATTTACATATTATGTCATTAACTACAAAGTGTGGTTTCATAGGAGTTGCACTGACAAACTGTTGCAGTAGTATATTAAGGTCAAAATTCTAATTTCAAATGGGCCTAACTCCTGCAAAATATATTAAATCAAAAATTCCTGCCGATATGCACATTTATATCGTCTGTCCTTATTATCTACAAAGTTTAAGAGGAGTTGCAATGACAAACTGTTGACGAAGTATAGTTAGCCAAAATTCAAAGTTAAAATAATGTGGATTGTGTCCATGCATGGACACAGATGATGCCCCGCTTGCATATCATATAAAGATATAAAGGACATAACTGAAGAACGGTAAAAGTGACTCTACCAAATTTGTACTTGATCTGAGTTTTGTGGTAATAAGCATTGTGTATAAGTTTCATAACATTTAGTTGAGGCAAACTTATGTTAGAGAATGGAAACTAAAAATTTTGCAATTATTCCATTTATAAAGGGCATAACTCTAAAACGGTTAAAGTGACACCACCAAAATTCAAACTTGATCTGTGTTTTGTGGTAATAAGCATTGTGTATAAGTCTCATAACATTTGGTTGAGGCAAACTAAAGTTAGAGAACGGAAACAAATTAAACTGAGTTTTGTGGTAAAAAGCATTATATATACATTTCATTACATTAATTTAAGACAAACTCAAGTTAGAGAACGGAAACGAAAAATTCAGCAATTTTTTCATTTGTAAATGGGCATAACTCTAGAACAGTAATCAAAGTGCTTGTAAGCACTGAATGGTAAAGATTGCTTTAATTTATCAGTAGGAAGTAAAATTGAATATTGCATTGTATAAAGCATTGGTTGTAGTTGATTCAACTACCATTATGCACAAAGAAAGATAACTCCAATTTTCAAAGAAGACTTTAAAATATTTTTAGAAATGAAGGGTAAAAATTGCTTTAATTTATCAGTGGAGATAAAATTAAACATTGCATTGTATAAAGCATTGATTGTAGTTGATTCAACTATAATCATGGACAAAGAAAGATAACTCCAATTTTAAAAATACTTGATATTTAGAAAAAAAAGAAAAATTCAGCAATTTTTCCATTTGTAAAGGGCATAACTCTAGAACATTTAAAGTGACGACACCAAAATTCAAACTTGATCTGTATATTGTGGTAATAAGCATTGTGTATAAGTTTCATAACATTTGGTTGAGGCAAACTAAAGTTAGAGAACGGAAAACAACTTTGGGATGTACATACGGACAGACGGACGGTACGACGGATGGACTGACAGACGGACAAGGGTAAACTTAATGCCCCTCCGCAACAGTGGGGCATAAAACTCCTAGAAAAATAAACTGTTGACACAGAGAAATGTCTCGCCTGTCAGCAGAAAATTTGAAAAGACAGCAACACTGCTAATTAATTCCAAATCGCTGGTTTATGACCTAGTGGCATGGCCTCGAAATTGTCGTCAAACTGATATGTACTGATAGTAAAGCAACTTTATAGAAAATATCATTGATTTATTAAAAGTAGTTCCTATCAAACTAACTTGAGCAGAAAACTTAGCAGTTGTTGACGATCTGCCGCTGTCAGAAAAAGCAATACCTATGTCTCGCCTTATGCAACTTTCATCTCTGGCGAGACAGAACTGAATTTTAATTTCCTGTCAATATGCACATCTACATAGTATGTCATAATTATCAACAAAGTGTCATCAAATTCGGTTGTGACGGATGGACAGGTCAAAACATTATACCATGCGCAACTTTGTTGCATGGGGTATAATAAGACATTTAAATAGATCACCTGGTTGATTAATTTGGTGTCAGTTGAAACATCGAATGTCCAAGTACAAGTTCACAAACATAGCAGTTAGAACAACAGTATCACAAGAACTCTATCATGAAGGGAGACCAAATTGTACTCTGGTGAATAGCTATAGTTATTTCATCGGCAATCATACCTCATCTCCTTATTTTCATATGAAGTAGTGCACCTTTTATTTTAATGCTGATTCCAGTGATTTTAGGGTTTTCCCTTATTAAACATGGACTTGAGGTAGATACAATTATTAAAGAGATCACTTCAGGGAAGTTAATTCAAAAACTGGCAATAAAAATAAGTAAATGAAATTTATTTCAGAAAACATTTTGGGAGTTGTTCCTCAATACACTGTGATACATGTATTTGACCTTAAAAGATTATGTATATTTCCAAATATGCAGCTTAAAAAAACAACTATTTCACATGTGCTTTGTGCTATTTGCAATTTTTAGAGTAAAAAAAATGCAATTAAGAGGACCTTTTGAAATCCCATCCAGAATAAATGTAGAATGACAATAACTTCTTTTAATGTTGTATTAATATCAACCATAATGAGGCTTACATATGATCTATAGCTATTGTGGTAATTCCACAATTCATTTCTTATTCTGCTAAGAGGACAGAAATCTGTGATTGTCGTGAAATTTTCTAGTCTTATATCCATAATAAAACAAAGAGTAGGAAAACTGAGACAAAACAAATATTGAAAATGGAGCAGAAAACTTATTTTTAGGAATTTTAATTTGGCCAAAAGAAGAGCAACCAATACACAAAACTCATACTTGGTGTATAACTACTACCGGTAATCACCAAATAGTATACCATATATCAACTCAATAGCTGAAAAAGTTTCTAACATAGGAGCAAAAAACTTAATTTCAAGAAAATGTTCTATCCCAAGGACTGTAATTTGATACTGGGATTGCAATACAAAATTATTATTTTGCAGTTTTTTCTTAATTAATTATCTTTTCTTAGTAACATTGGTGGCCATGCTTAATGGCAGATCAGGGCCATAATTCTTAAAAGAGAAGTAAATGTATAATTTCCTCAAAGTTTGATTGTTATTGTAAATGATGACGGATGATATACTACAGATGATTGACAAGTAAAATGACAACATGGGAATAGCTCACACTGGTCCATTGAACAGACAGCCTAAACATAGCAGCACAAAATAATTCAAAAGACTAATGCACTAATGGAATGAAAAATTATTTCTATAGAGTTCAATTGGAACATATGTGGCCCGCAGCAGCTTTGCATAACATCAAATCAGCCTTTATATAGGGTCTATGAATCTTTATTCTCAGTAAGTTGATAAAATGACATATAGCTTCAGACATAAAAATCAAAATTTTTCAATCATACAGTTATAGAAATATGACTTAAACAACCAAACCTATATATTGAAATGCCATATCTTTACAATGCCGGAGAGGCAAATAAAATTGTACCTTTATGAACAAATATCTATTGCTTTAACAAAAGGCATAACTTAAACAACACAATTTATGTTTATTAACATTAAATATTTCATTTGATAAAATACAACTTTTTAAAATCCCATGGAAAATAAAAAGAATTGATTTTTACAAATAAATTAACATGACAAATTCATTTTATAGTGACAAATTCATTTTATACTGTTCTAAAATGTCTGAAATATTTTATTGTTCCATATGTTGTTAAAAAAAAATGAAATCTTGACTGATGATTTCAAAATGATATCTGATTTGAATACAATGAATCGTTCCTCCATTCATGACATTCATTCATAATTCAAGATACGTGCAAATGCTTGTTTGATTATTGACATCCCTGTCACTGCAGTACATGCTGGTTTGTACTCACAAACAAAATAACATTTACAACAAAGTAAGTAATGGAGAACAATATAAGATGTTGTTGAGTAAGTTCCCATATGTTATCTTGCTGAGTCTTGTTCTGTAGAGGTATATCTCTGACGTTTTCTTTGGTTCTGTCCCTGAAAAAAGTAAAATCAGTACTCTTAAATGTTAAATTACTTAACATATTCCATACTAAAACAATTGTCTAATCGTCAATCAAAGAGGGGCAGCAGAGAAAAAGTAGTTGTTGACACTGATGTTGACAGGTGAGAGAACAATATAGTTAACTCCCTTTGGCCATGATCAGCCTATTATCCTTCCCTTTTCCCAAGCCAATCTTTTTCTTTGAACTACGCAAGTTCCCAAATTTATCATAAAATTTTATCTTCCCACCCTTTTCTACTCCCCAAAAATGGATAAGGGGATGATTGCAAAATAATTTCTTTCAAAATTGTATTCTAGTGTTTTTATGGTTTTTTTTTTCAAAGTATTTAAGTTAACATATTTTAAACAGAATAAAATGCTCCGCAGGGCGCAGCTTGATACGACCGCAGAGGTCGAACCCTGAATAGTTGGGGCAAGTATGGACACAACATTCAAGCTTGATACAGCTCTGAATTTGGATTGTGATTAAATATTTGACACAGCATAGGTTTCTGACATAGAATGAATGTGGTCTAAAAACTTAAAAATTTTAAATTGGACATTCACCTATTATGGTCCAATATCCAAAATCTAAATACATGGTTAGATTCAGCATATCAAAGAACCCCAAGAGTTCAATTTTTGATGAAATCAAACAAAGTTTAATTTTGGACCCTTTTGACCTCAATGTGGACAAAGTTGATAACGGGCCCAAAAATCAAAATCTAAATACATGGTTAGATTCAGCATATCAAAGAACCCCATATATTCAATTTTGTTGAAATCAAACAAAGTTTAATTTTGGAACCCGATTTGGACCAACTTGAAAACTGGGCCCATAATCAAAAATCTAAATACATGTTTAGATTCAGCATATCAAAGAACCCTAAGAATTCAATTTTGTTAAAATCAAACTAAGTTTAATTTTGGACCCTTTGGACCTTAATGTAGACCAATTTGAAAAGGGACCAAAATTAAGAATCTAAATACACGGTTAGATTCGCATATCAAAGAACCCCAATAATTCAATTTTGATGAAATCAAACAAAGTTTAATTTTGGACCCTTTTGACCTCAATGTGGACAAAGTTGATAACGGGCCCAAAAATCAAACATCTAAATACATGGTTAGATTCAGCATATCAAAGAACCCCATATATTCAATTTTGTTGAAATCAAACAAAGTTTAATTTTGGAACCCAATTTGGACCAACTTGAAAACTGGGCCCATAATCAAAAATCTAAATACATGTTTAGATTCAGCATATCAAAGAACCCTAAGAATTCAATTTTTGTTAAAATCAAACTAAGTTTAATTTTGGACCCTTTGGACCTCAATGTGGACAAAGTTGATAACAGGGCCCAAAAATCAAAAATCTAAATACATGGTTAGATTCAGCATATCAAAGAACCCCATATATTCAATTTTTGTTGAAATCAAACAAAGTTTAATTTTGGACCCCGATTTGGACCAACTTGAAAACTGGGCCCATAATCAAAAATCTAAATACATGTTTAGATTCAGCATATCAAAGAACCCTAAGAATTCAATTTTTGTTAAAATCAAACTAAGTTTAATTTTGGACCCTTTGGACCTTAATGTAGACCAATTTGAAAACGGACCAAAATTAAGAATCTAAATACACGGTTAGATTCGCATATCAAAGAACCCCAATAATTCAATTTTGATGAAATCAAACAAAGTTTAATTTTGGACCCTTTGGACCTCAATGTGGACCAATTTAAAAACGGGCCCAAAATCCAAAAACTTAATACACGGTTAGATTCAGCATATTAAAGAACCCCAAGAGTTCAGAACAAAACCCCATTGAAACTGGTCAAAAATAAGCAATTTATACAAAGTATCTTCTTTTGCACAATACTGTGCAATTGAATATTTCTTGCTATTGCGCAATACTGTACAATTGACAATTTCTTGCTATTGCGCAATATTGTGCTATTGGATAGTTCTTGCTATTGCGCAATACTGTGCAATTGAAGATTTCTTGCTATTACGCAATACTGTGCAATTGAAAATTTCTTGCTATTGCACAATACTTATTATATAATAATTTACACATCCTGTTTGGTGTGTATCTCCTGCCATATCATTATTATTTGCTTTTAAATATAAATCAGAAATAACCAACTTAAAATGGAAAATTTTAAAGAATAAAAAGGAAAACAGGAAAAAAAAAAAATCCCCCAATTTTTGAACCCCTTATGATTCATCACCCCAAAATCAATCCCAGCCTTCCCTTTGAGGTATGGTACCTTGCAGTACAATTTCAGAGAGATCCATACACTTGAACACAAGTTATTGTCTGGAAACTAGAAAATGCTTATTTTGGCCCTTTTGGTCCCTAATTGCTAAACGTTTCAGGCAATTACCCCAAACTCAATTCCAGCTTTCCTTTGTGATATGGAACCTTGTAGTACAATTTCAGAAAGATCCATACACTTACACACAAGTTATTGTCATGAAACTAGAAAATGCTTGTTTTTGTCCCTTTTTGGCCCCTAATTCCTAAAATTTTGAGGCAATTACCCCAAAAATCAATCCCAGCATTCCCTTTGTGATATGGAACCTTGTGGTACAAAGTCAGAGAGATCCATACACTAACACACAAGTTATGTCTGGAAGTTACAAAAATGCTTATTTTTGGCCCTTTTTTGGCCCTTAATTCCTTAACTGTTGGTACCATAACCCCCAAAATCAATCCCAACCTTCCTTTTGTGATATTGAACCTTATGGTAAAATTTCATAGAGATCCATTCACTTAAACTAAAGTTAGAGTGCGAAAACCAATGCGTCTTCGGACGACGACGACGACGCCAACGTCATACCAATATACGACCACAAAATTTTTTTGCGGTCGTATGAAAATTACAATATAAAGATTCCTTTAAAAAAGTTAATCAGAATTCCAGTATAAAACCTGGGACCAATGGATAAAGGGAATTAGGATTAAGATTTTTTTTTGTCAAGCCTGCAACAATTTGTAGCGGAAATGACACATATCGATCTTATATTCCGTCTTCAGCAGCGCCAACAGTTAGGCTCAGTTTATGGTTACCCAGGAAGTGTTTTTTTTTTAGACATCAATTAACCTTCATGGAATTTGTGAACCTTGGACAGAGCTTTTTTATGATCGAAAGACAGTATCCAGACTTAAATTATAAAAATGCTATTTTCTTTTTTACTGTATTAAACTGATAGATGGACTTATTTTTTTCGTACGTAACATTAAGATATAGTATAAGGTAAAGTTTTTCAGACATCAATAACTTTGTCAAATCTTTTGGAATTTTCTGAAATATAGAGAGAGCTTTAAAATGAAAAAATTGGAGTACCTAGATTTTGAAATTATTTTTTCATTATTTTACTGATAAAAGGACAGTTGAAATTTAGTAAGTCTGGGGTTAAAGTTAAGACATTAAATAATTTTCGTCGAACCTTCTTAGAAAGAAAGCCTTTTTATGATTTCGAAATAATGGCTGAATCAAAATTTATAAAAAAAATTATTTTTGCAGATTTTACATTAGATTAGATTAGATTGAACTGAGTGTTCAGTAACATACAATCTGGGATACACTTTTAAGACATCTTTTGCTTTTAAAAACTTCATTGAAAGTTTTGAAACTTGGAAATAAGCTTCTTTAAGATTAAGAAATAGCATCTAATGTCTTAATTTAAAAAGAAAAATCTGTATTTTACTGATATACATGATAAATGGACTTTATTTTTGTCAATCAACATAACACCTTCACACTGACAGCAACAATCGCAGGTGTGACAAAGGATTCAAGGGAACACTTTACAAATTCTTCAATAATAAAAATAATTTTTTTATGAATTTGACAGTTTGATAAAAATGATCCTGACTTAAGTCCTCAAAAATAATCAAAATCATGTGAAAAAAATTCCTGATCCTTGATGAAATCCACTACATTGTCAACATACCTGGTAATATCCTGTGTGATAGCCACTCATATACCAGGACATCAGCATACTACATAATGCTTCATTATCACCATTCATTAACTCATCATTTATTGGAGGTGGAGGTGGAGGCACAAATGGGAGGCCCTTTAAAATGAATAATAAAAGAATCATATGCAGATGTAGCTTTAATTTATTACAATAACTATGATACAGCCGAGGGAATATGTTTCTGACATTCTTACAGTTTTTTTTTTCTTATGATGTGCTGTTACACCACAGTCTGAGGTAAGGGGAGGGTTGATAACTCACAAACAGGTTGAACACCCCCAAGTCAGGAGCCTGTTATTCAGTGGTTGTCACTGTTTTTTGTCTGTCATAGGTTTGGTTTTTTTTTAATTGTTTTGCCTTTAATAGCTATTTATCGTATGGGTTTTGCTTATTATTTGAGGCCTTTCTGTATTTTTGTTATACTTTTTTACATGCATGTCATTTGGAATCATACGAAATCCATTCCTATTTTATATTCATATACTTCTTACTTCTTCAACATGCTCTACTGCGGTCACCATTCTGATTTGCTATGATTATCGCAAAAATATGGTTATCTTGTAATTGTACATACTGTTCAATTTAATATTTTTAACTAGTTTATGTTAAAATTTCACTAACAAAAGTATGCCCATCAGGTTCAAATATTGCTTAGAACCTTAATGTATGACAGCTAATTATAATATCAAATATCAACTGCCTTTCATACAACTGAATACATTAATATGTTAAATGTGTGTGTATCTTCTAATAAGTTGTTCTGCAAAAACCTTGTGACTGTTATATAAATGAAATAATTTATTACAGTGCATTAACGAGAGTAATTGCCTTTAACAATACCAAATAGAAAACAAAATGTTTCCAAGTTACAGTTTGAATTCAAATCTTTCAAATGACAACTGTGAAAAATGTCCACCAATAACTAGAGAAAGGTCATTGTTTATAGTATAAAGCAGGTGTGGAATAATGAAAATATTCATATAGTCCTTCTAATTCTAATAACTGAATTTCTGTGTTATTAAATTAATGCTTTGGTTTATTGAGAATGAGTTATTATATACTTATTATTTTAATACTTTTATAGGTATTATTCAATTAATATGAAAGGGAGGTAATTGCAAAATCAATGATGAAGTAAAACATGACAAAGGTTGTCTCCCATTACATAACATGTATGTCAGATATTTCATAGAATTTTCACTCATTTAGCAAAAACTTTTTAATTTTCTTTCAAAGATACACAATAAAAGTTAGATAACCTTCTAATCATTTCCAAAACCAAATTATCTATCAACCATTACATTGCTTCAATCCAATTCTATGGGCAAAATGTTTGTAAATATTTATACTGGTAAAAGAAAAATATATTATTGGTTTTTATCTTCAATATATATCTAATCAGCTAGTATATATATCTTTATTTCTTCCAATAATGAAGAGCATTCAGGGTTGGCAAAAACAACTGTTTTATGAGTATTGCCCAGCCCAGTGGGAAATACTGGGAAAACCTGGGTTTTACTGGGTTTTACTGGGTAATACTGGGCAATACTGGGTAATATGAAATACTGGCCTGATTTTTAAAAGGGATTCAGTGATTAGTCACAAATGCAATACATTAAAGTCAAAGAATTCAATTTGTTTTTTTTAATCGATATAACTAAAATTAAGAATTAACAATTCTATGTAAGGAAAGTTACTTTTAAACATTTTTTGTTCATTACTAAAATTGTTTACTAAATTTTAGCATATGTTTATGTACATCACAAATTAATAAGTAATTATTCAGATTATAATACAGATTTGTTTATATAACAATAATCACCCTTTTGATTTCTATAGGTGTTCAAGGCCTCTCCCCTTAGGCTGTTTATTTAGCAATATGATTGTATAACAATTAAAATTTACAATTCACCTAATCACTGATTTAAATGCATTTTTCAACATGGATTTAATATTGAAACAAAGCCTGGAAATTAACAAGGTATCCTAAAAAGTCCAAATCTTGTATTCTGCCTACATAGAATTAGTGGAGAAAAGGAAGAAATTGAAAATTTCAATCTTCAGGAATAGTTACCTGAATAAAATGTATTTTTTTAGTTATAATACTATTAAACTACAAGTCTTTACTATTTTGTGTAAAATAAGCTTGAAAAATTATATTACCCAGTATTGCCCAGTATTACCCGTTTCTAGGAGTATTGCCTAGTGCGGGAAAACCCGTGTTTTCTCACCCGGGTTTTCCCGCCCGGGTAATACTTTGCCAACCCTGACAGCATTAGTTAGATCATAGTTAAAGTAAAGTTGGAAGATAGGACAGTATATTTACAAACAATTGATCAAAATTAACCTTTACAAAAAAATAAAATGTGAAGAATGCGTAAAAAAGAGAAAATTAAACGTTTCTAAGCCTAAGAAAGTAGCAATGTCCACATAGTAGAATCTTATACACAAATTATTGTCCAATATTTAGACACCCATATATTCATACATCTTCAAGTTGCACACATCCGGCAAATGTTTGTGATGCAGGCCTTTTGAAACATAGAAAGGGTGTTTAACAATCTACACAAAAACTTACGATGTCTCAAAAGAAATGTTTGTGTGCATTTACTGTAATGACCTATTAAGCAGCTATATCAATTTTAATATTGTGATAGCTACTGAAAAATCATCATCTACTTACCCCTGATGGTGGTCCCATAAATCCTTGGGGGAAAGATGGAAAAGAAGGAAACTGTGGCTGTAAAAAAATATTTTAAGTTTACAATCAGTTATTAAAAGTAATAACTATCATAAATATTTGTAAATATTTGTCTCAAGTACATTGTACCACTTCATTGTCTTATGATAGTTCACTTCCTCAAGTGCAGGAGGTCATGGCTTTAAATAAGTTAACTGATCAAACCGAAAATTGAAATTGGTAAAGGGAGAAAGCAGCATTTTGGGGTAAGAGCAGAGACTTATTTAATCAGAATCATAATAATGTTACTGTTCAGGGTAACATACTTTCCAGCTGACATTAAGTGTTTTTTTGTAAAAGCCAAGCCTGTATCAATATTTGTGTATTTCAATTGATTAAAACTTAAGTTAAACAATATTTACCATTGAAACACCAGGAAATGGAGGCATGAATGGCATTCCTGGCATAAAAGGAGGATTTGTACTACTACTGGCAGAATGTTTCTTCTTTCTCTCAGGTGCTGGACTCTGTCTTGCACTCCAATCCATACTGTCTGACTGTAAACAGGCAAATTAAGTATTTTTTTCAAAATAAGTAAAGAAGGCTATTTCAACATACATTTAAATACTAATCAATAGTGGGTTATCAACAGTGCATGTATATCTAAACTAAAGATTTCAACAGTTTATGAATAATTGTCTTGTTCTAGTAGACTTTTATTTTTCATTCACTTTAGACCAAGTTTTTAAGTTTAATCTTGATCCTAGTGATAGCCTTCTATACTTGTAACATTATATAATAAAGGCTTTTGTACATTAATATAATATATAAATTAGTATTTACTTCTGATTTATGTCTTTGTTTTTGTTTTCTGGTTGGCTGAAGTAGTTCTGTAAATTCTTTCTCTTCCTCATTACCATATCCTCTATATCTTATAATACATGTCTCTGCTTCTTCGTCTATATCAACAATCTCAGCATCATATGTCAGATCATCTTCTGTAAACACAGCTCTACACTGATCTCCTACTTTCCAAGGACACTGCAAATATTGAAACTTATTCAGGATCCAATAATTAATCTATATATACTGTAAATCAACTAATTTTCGGGAGTGATTTATTTTCATGATTTTTGCGAGTAGAAAAATAACGCAAATATAAAATTAGCACAATTATGTAAAACTTGGACCTTTCCTCATCTAAATACTTCCAGTAAATTTGAAAATCCATACATGTCAACTGACCCGGGAATTCCTAAAATGACCCGTTTTCACCCAGATTCTTAAGCCTTCAGACTGATTTCATAAGTGATTTACCTTTGAAATACCGGCAAATTCGTAATTCTTCCTGGACAAGAAGTTCAGCTAGCTGTGTAAACTCAAATTAAGTGACCTATTTCAGTGCATGGCTTCACTTGACAGCTTTGGTGTCAAACATACTGTTAATGAACACCAATTACCTTAGCTTTAGGTCATAAATAATTTGTGTATTTCAAAGTTGTTTCACAAAAAATTTGAGTTACTTCCCCTTTTTTGTCACCTTTCAGAATATACTCCTTAAATTTATGTTTATTTTTGTAAAAAAGATTAAATCTAAAACAAATTGAATGCAAATACATATTACAATATTACTTTTCATTATCTTTCTACCTTAGTACAATTAGAAAATAAATAGTTGAAAATTGTTTTTTTTTTCATCTCTACTTCCTTTAAATGTTTTAACTTTTTTTTAATTATACTCTAACATCAACCACTTTTGAGATAATGTATACAACTGTACAGATAGATGCACATTGAGTGTCTTATGACTGGTGAATGATTATAATAAAAAAATGATGGGATACTGCTTAGCTTGCATTCTGAAACATAAATCTATCAAAAATATAAGTGCAATGCAACAATAATAGTTTTAAATTTTCAGTTAATACTTAACCATTGGAACATGTTTTGGAAATTGTTTGTTTAAACATATAAAAACAAATATAAAAAAATGTCCCCTAAATACTTAAATTCAGCTGGAAAAAAGTTTGTACATGTTATGACCTGAGATTTTATTCTTCAATGCAGGTCATGACCTGCATTTTCATTTTCATAGGTTGAAAGGTATGAAAATCACAAAATTAAATTGCTGTGAACTTGGATAGACATGATAGAAGGGGCTAAATGTGAAATAAAGTATTCCCAAAAATAAGTTGGTTTTCAGTAACAAGAATGCACATGCTGAAAGTCTAACCTGCTTACTCGATTATTATCAAATAATATGCAGTTATAATTTGGGATAAAGGTCTTACTACATGTATCAGGAAAATTGACGTTAATCAATAAACCATGAAAATAAGATTAAGGTCAGATCTTTTTAATTGTTTTGCCTTTAATAGCTGAATATATATGGTATGACCATGTCAGACAGACAAGTACACCTTATTGTGATTCTATTAACCGAATATAGTAGATCCAACAATTCAAAGTAACTATGAAACTGACTTTCACAACTTAAAACTTCATGTCATATATTTATGGCAAGAAAAAATAATTGAATAGCTATTACTTAACTTTTATCATTAATTTGTATGATATCATTTATAGCTTTCAAATAAACACTCAACTATTATGTTCCACATTAAAAGATTAATCCTTTTCACTTTAAAGTAGGAAAAATGAGTCATGGAAACACTTTTTTATACTGTATAAAACAACTGTATTTTCTTGGTTTTTTTTCTCTGAAAATCTCTTACTTAAAATCAAATATAATGTACTATCATGAATTCTTAAATAATAAAGGCACACAAATTTTCATGGATTTTGAGGGCAGGATAAGGGGTGGGGGGGATCCTCAAACTTAAATACTCAATTGAAATACAAATTTTAAGTCACTTTGATAGCATCAAATGATGAAAGCATGAAAATAAAGTACCATCAAATGTTAAAATTTTCTTGAAACCACAAAAATTGATACCAACATAAAATAAATACTCAGTATATAATTGTTATGAAAGGGGAGGTATGTACATGAATGATAAAATTTTATTTTGCCCATAAAATTGCACATTTAGCATGTCTAGTAAAACTATTTCATTCTTTCATACTATATTATTTCTTTTATTAATAAATTAGAATTAGATAATAGAGTCAGGTCAGATCATTCATGTGCAGATACATTTATATGTCATTTGGTATGTCACTCTGACATCATAAAATGTCAAAAATTACCATTTCATAGTTTTTGGTAATTTATGACAAGAACACAAATGAGGCTAAATTTACACTTTTTGCAGCTTTTCCTAACACCTAAATATTAATGACACAGTCACAATTTTTTTCTCTCCAGTTTTGCATTTAATACAGAAAATAATATTGATATCTGATAGAAAAATTTCTTTTAAAGATCTAAATGATAGTATTCGATAGATTAAAAATCCTTTTGTATTTTAAAAATTCAAGGGACCAAACAAGTGACCTTATCATATCTCCTACTTTATCCATCAACTACAACAATAAAGTACTCCAATTTTTTAAATACTTTTTTCTTGTTTTTATGTTTCTTTTTTCTCTTCCTCTTCCTCTTCTTGTTTATATCTTGTTTATTAGAGGTCTGTGATTCATTATCATTACCATTTACTACAGAACCATTTACTTTTGCCTATAGAAAAGAAAACATTTTATGAATGGTACAATAAATAACAGATCATCAAAAAATGATATATTAATTTCTATAATAAACATGATCCAAACATCCAAATTATTTTTGCAAAGAATTCCGCTTAAGCTGGTGCTAGGGGCCGTCTTAAACTTGCAGTGAGGTGAGAATTTTTTTGCTCCGTGTTGAAAGCCTCACTGTGACTTTGAGATGAAGAACAGCAATAAAAGCGCTGTTCCTTTGCCTTTTGTGTGTTTTTGCTGTGCATGTACTGATTTTGTGTCATGGATGGATACCCTATATCCTTTGTTTTTTTCTATTAGGAATAAATAGAAAAATGAAACTTGCTTTAAATAGGTTTGTAGTTTAGCCGTAGACTTGCATTGTAAATCTAAAATTTCTCCTCTATAATGAAAGAGATTTTAAAGAAGCTTACTTTCACCAGATTCACAGCATTGTCATAAGCTTTAATCAAAGCTGTATCATCCCACAGATCACTGTCACTCTCTGCAGCCTGAAACAGAAAAGTAGGAAACATTTCTAGGGAAAAAACTGTAATTTCTTGCTATGGCTTGTTTAACAATGAGAAGATGAAATTTTATTACTATAAAATTTATCATTTTATATTAGTCCCCTTGACAAAATAGAGCAAGTAAATGACATCAAATTTAGATTATTTTTAAACCTTTGTTAGAAATGATGATATACATGATATGTGCTCAGCTGATATAAATTTACAATCTTGATGCATCTTTGGACTCACTAGTTTAGAAAATGATAATTCTAGGACTCATGTACTTGACTTAGTGAGAATCAAGATATTGGACTGTAGATTAACTAGATTAAAGTAGATTTGGAACAAATTTGTATATCTGACTGCTGAAAAATATTATGACAAGCATTGACAAGTGAAAATAAATGGGGAATGTGTCCATGGGACACAAATGATGCCCTCGCTTGCATAAAATATAGTTATAAAGGGACATAACTGAAGAACAGTTAAACACACAGTGACACCACCAAAATTCATACTTGATCTATATTTTGTGGTAATAAGCATTGTGTACAAGTTTCATAACATTTAGTTGAGGCAAACTAATGTTAGAGAACGGAAACGAAAAATTCAGCTATTTTTCCATTTGTAAAGCGGCATAACTCTAGAACGGTTAAAGTGATGCCACCAAAATTCAAACTTGATTAGTGTCTTGTGGTAATAAGCATTTTGTATAAGTTTAATAATATCTGGTTGGGGCAAACTAAAGTTAGAGAACGGAAACCAACTTTGGGACGTACGGATGGACATAAGGAGGGACAGGAGTAAAACTTAATGCCCCCTCCGCTACGGGGGGATAAGAACATGTGGAATCCACCCATCAAGCAGTTTGAGACCAATCACCCAAAAATGGGTTATAACTTGTTTGTGATATAATGTCCTAAATGGGACCACCCTTAAAAATTCTTCTTTGATGTTGCCTACCCATGCCTTTTTTTTTTGGCCAACAACATATTAAGTTCAATAATTTAGACAAGAAAACGATGTTAAAGAAGGAAAAATCCTTTAAAAAACATTTGAACCGATTTTATGTCATAAAATTTTGTGGGTAGGATGCTTTTGGATGCCTTTGAGGTGGGTACATGAAGGTAGGCAAGATCAAACAATCTAAATTTGATTTTTGGCCTGGGATATAAATTAACACTGCAAAAATTGTTTTTTAGATTTTACATATAACATCTTCAATAAGCCTTTTCTTCTTTATATTTGCATGATTCTTGTACTTATATTATTATGTAGAAAAGATAGAACATGTAACTAGAATATGGGATTACCAGCTAAATATTTTCTTGTGTAGGAATTATAAGTGACTGGTCATGCTGGTTGACTTTTCCAATATTAATGTGAACAAAACACATGAAGAAGTACATTTATCTGATTCCTTGTGAAAATTATAGACAATACTTTAAATAACTTGATAATTTAATAACAAGAACAATACTGTAAGGATCTGTAACAATAAGTGTAATGTCCATATTATAAGCTACTATTTATGTTCGTGGTAACATTAAGGATGTTCGCTTGTCATGTTTTGGAATTTTTGTCAGATTTTCGGAATCCTCTGGTTTTATCCATTTGAATGCCTTAAAAAATTTTGCCCATTGACCCCCATTTTTCTTTTTATAAATCTTTTACATGTATAATTATAAGCCATTTGTAAAAGTCTTATAAAATCCTTGTTATTTTTTAATAGTTTTTGAGCTATAGAACTTGTCAATGATAAAGCTATGAAAAATCAAGAGAGAACATTTTCCCGCCAAAATTTCAACGGCGAATATCTTGAAAACAAGCACATTGACCTATGTATTTTTTTTGCTCTTTTGGTTCCTTTAATAATCCCATATCAATCTATAGTAGTGTTATGAAAAGCTTGTTATTTTGAAACTGAGTAGCAAACCTCCTTAATTGCAACTCAAATTGTATCGAAGTAAGCACACATCATTGAAGTGTATATAACTTGATTCATATTTTAATTGTCAGATTTAACTTAAAACAAGACTTTATATATAGTACTCTATATAAATCCTTGCTCAAACTAAAAAGAAAATGTCTATTGATCAGTTCTTTTGTATAAACTGCATTCCTGCTTGACTGCTTGAGTAGCTCAACATCTGGTTGTATAATGGAGTTACTGACAAACTTGGTAGTGTTTTCTGAGTATGAAGGACTATAGATGAATTTTACAGTCCATGCATGCTCTGAAACGTCATTCAGGGTACTGTGTTCAATGTTGCAGTCTCCAATGCAGACTTTGCAAAAGGCATGTGATATTGTAACAGTTTACTTCTGCTATCGCGATATTTTTTCTGGCGGAAGATTAGTCACTGTAAATAGTTTCCAGACATGGTCTTTCACAGGTAGATTTCTTCCAGAGGAGTGAAATTCTTTCCATCTTAAATGGAAAGTATCTAACAGTAAATCCTTTCCACTTAAAATTAAATTTCGCATAAGCTTGTGAAATACAATTTTTTTTTTTTTTTTTATTTTGTGAAATACAATCCCTTTGTCTACTATATGAGGTACTTACAATCTATATATACCTAACCATAATGATTAATGTCACATTATGTGTCACCAAGGTAGAACATATTTGCATAATTTATCAATCAAAAGGGAGGTAATTTTGAGAGATTATACAGACCGAGGAATTTAACACTCAACAGTTCCAAACAAAGTTCAAATTATTGCTTGTTAACAATGCCAAAATAATAAGGAGATGAAAACATGATCACAGACAAATGTCTTTTCCAGAAACTAAGATTCGCAATCATAAAATTTACTCTAAAATCATAATTTTGAGTTGATTTACTCCAGAGTAAAATGAAAGAGTTAAGAGTTGATGATTGGTGGTTTTCAATCAAATCCATGTTGATTTAAAGATAATATATTAATATAAATATAAAAATTAATACATGTAATGGTATTTTGTGTTCCAACATACTTGATTATATAGCTGAAAATATTTGTAAATTAAAGTTACGCATTGTTTTCTATTTTACTTCTCACCATTGCTCTACACTACAGCAAACCAGTTTTTATACCAGTATACTCCCAACAAGGGAATTAATTCCTATAAAATTGTAACTTCAAAATCAGATTTGGGCTTTCAGGAGTTAGTGTCTGGAAAGTCCTGACTGGCTAAATATAGCTGATCATAACTGTTTCCCTTAGGAAAAATTTAAAATAGGGAACCAACAAACTTTTCGTGTAGATTTTCACAACATCATGTTTTAGGGGTCTCAGTAATTAGCAACAAGAAGCATCAAGAAGTGACAAGAAAAGACAAGAAGAATGATTTAGCGACAAGAAGACTAATATAGCGACAAGAAAACAAATTAAGTGTCCAGAAATCTAATTATTAATTGTTTCAAATAAATAGATATAGAAACATGCATTGCAGTATGTCTTTTAATATAAGTGTATTTTAATTATTTCATTAAACTGATAGAAGAAAATGAACATTTGTTCCAGAAAAGAGGTTTTTTTCAGATTCATAAATACATTTAATTAAGTTTTTTTTACTAAAAATTCAGTTCAAGACAGCATGGCTACTAAATGCAACAAAATTTCAAAGTTTATAAAACAATTATAATAAACTGTAATTAATTGACTTTTTTATAAATTTATTGTTTTGATAGGTATCAGATCGTTTCAGCCCCAAACTGATCCAGCCCTAAGTTGATCCGCCCCAAGTCTATCCGTCCCACTTCCATCCGGCCCCATAATAAAATAATGAATAATTTATATATTAACATCAGAGGATTAGGTGACGTATTTGATTCAGAGTAGAAAGAATATGCACAAAGTATCGATGATTAATGACAGCAGCTAAGTGAAGTATGCCTAATATTGGAGTAACATTCAGATGTTTTATTTTCAATCAATATGAAAAGGAGTATGATTGGTACTGATTGTAAAGCAGCATCAGCATGTAAATATGAAGTAATTTTCCATGATAACTTGGAATATCATGGACAAAAATAGTTTTTATTTGATTCACACATTGAGGAGATAAATAGATATTTACAATCCAATGGAACCTGGGACATAATATATTGAAGTATAATAGTCCCAGATGGAACATATGATTATGTGATCATCATAATGACTTGTTTAAATCAAATCGATGTCTATAATTGGTTTGTTTGTTCAACAATCGTCTGAGGATCGTGAACCAAAGAAACACTAGTTGTAATCACTTAATTCAATCAAAATCATGATTGATAAAATTTATTTGATCAACAAGGTCTTTATAGTTTGATCTTTTTTTGAAGTTCTAATAATTAATTGTTATAATTTTTTTCGGGTAACACGAAGAAGAAATGTACCATTATTTCTTTTCATTACTGTCTTCTTTTTGTTTTTATTTGTTTTTTTTTTTTTTTTGTTCCATTAAAATATTTTTCTGTCTCCTCTTATATAGAAAGGATTCAGCAAATCAAACAACTTTTCTTAATTTGAGAAGTTTTTATAGCTTTAAACAATAAAATGCTCCACTGGAGCAGCTTGATACGACTGCAGAGGTCGAACCCTGAACAGTTGGGGCAAGTATGGACACAACATTCAAGCTTGATACAGCTCTGAATTTGGATTGTGATTAAATATTTGACACAGCATAGGTTTCTGACACAGAATGAATGTGGTCTAAGAATTTAAAAATTTTTAATTTACCTATTATGGTCAAATATCCAAAATCAAAATACATGGTTAGATTCAGCATATCAAAGAATCCAATGAATTCAATTTTTGATGAAATCAAACAAAAATTTAATTTTGGACCCAATTTTTGTTAAAATCAAACTTAGTTTAATTTTGGACCCTTTGAACCTAAATGTAGACCAATTTGAAAACGGGACCAAAAATTAAGAATCTAAATACATGGTTAGATTCAGCATATCAAAGAACACCAATATTTCAATTTTTGATGAAATCAAACCGTATCATTATTATTTGCTTTTATATATAAATCAACTTAAAATGGAAAATTTTAAAGAAAAAAAAGGAAAAAAATCCCCCAAATTTTTGAACCCCTTATGATTCATCACCCCAAAATTGAATCCCAGCCTTCCCTTTGTGGTATGGTACCTTGCAGTTCAATTTCAGAGAGATCCATACACTTGAACACAAGTTATTGTCTGGAAACTAGAAAAATGCTTGTTCTTTGCCCTTTCTGGCCCCAAATTCCTGAACGTTTAAGGCAATTACCCCAAACTCAAACCCAGCTTTCCTTTGTGATATGGAACCTTGTAGTTCAATTTCATAAAGATCCATACACTTACACACAAGTTATTGTCCTGAAACTAGAAAAATGCTTGTTTTTTCCCCTTTTTGGCCCCTATTTCCTTAACTTTTGAGGCAATTACCCCCAAAATCAATCCCAGCCTTCCTTTGTGGTATGGTACCTTGCAGTACAATTTCACAGAAGATCCATACACTTTAACACAAGTTATTGTCTGAAACTAAAAATGCTTGTTTTTCCCTTTTGGCCCCTATTTCCTTAACTTTTGAGGCAATTACCCCCAAAATCAATCCCAGCCTTCCCTTTGTGGTATGGTACCTTGCAGTACAATTTCACAGAAGATCCATACACTTTAACACAAGTTATTGTCTGGAAACTAAAAAAATGCTTATTTTTGGCCCCTTTTTGGCCCCTTGTTGCTGAACGTTTTAGGCAATTACCCCCAAACTCAATTCCAGCTTTCCCTTTGTGATATAAAACCTTGCAGTACAATTTCAGAAAGATCCATACACTTACACACAAGTTATTGTCATGAAACTAGAAAAATGCTTGTTTTTTGCCCCTTTTTTGGCCCCTTATTCCTAAAATTTTGAGGCAATTACCCCCAAAATCAATCCCAGCATTCCTTTTGTGATATGGAACCTTGTAGTACAATGTCAGAGAGATCCATACACTAAAACACAAGTTATTGTCTGGAAGTTACAAAAATGCTTATTTTTGGCCCCTTTTTGGACGCTAATTCCTTAACTGTTGGTACCATAACCCCCAAAATCAATCCCAACCTTACTTTTGTGGTATTGAACCTTATGGTAAAATTTCATAGAGATCCCTTCACTTAAACTAAAGTTATTGTGCGAAAACCAATGTGTCTTCGGACGACTACGACGATGACGACGACGCCAACGTCATACCAATATACGACCGCAAAAAATTTTTGTGGTAGTATAAAAACAAAGTTTGTATGCATCAGCTTGGAGATCGGAATGTACGGTTGTGTATGTAACTATATGTTATTACACAGGTTGAAAGACCATTTAAGACCTGTTAAGATCACAGTCAATTGAAAAAATGCTTATTGCTAGTTACTGCTGATTAATGTTGATGGTACTAAATTCTGTTTATATATTTTTTTATAATTTTGCATACACAATAGTCTTGAAAATCAATTTGAATTCAAATATTTTATATTAAATATTTGTCAAATGCCTGATTTTTTACCATCCATTTTTATATTATTTATATTATTATAATATTATAATTCATAAACATTTATGTATTACAATTCATATATATCATGTATATCCTTATTTTTATTCCTGATAAATATTCTTTTAAATTGGGGCCAGATCAACTTGGGCCAAAACGACTTGTGGTCGGATTGACATGAAAGCATTTTGATAGTATATAAACTTTCTTATTGCTAATTTTTTTTCTTCTTGTCACTTCTTGACGCTTCTTGTCACTAATTAGTGAACCATGTTTTCTGACTTTCTTCTTCCGAATACGGGAGTAGACTCCTTGATGACCACGATCCTGCAATCAGGACACTGTCTTCATTGTGCAGTTACACCTAAATTGTGAATGTTGGCAGGTATGTATTCAAATATACACCTTGTTGCTATTTGTCCGCCATTACTGGATATCACTAAGGTTCCCGTAAAATTATCAGACACCACAATGGAAAAGTGATTGTTGTATGACGTCAATAGTTCATGAGGCGCAGATTCTCGGGTCAGGCAGCGCAGATTTCCAAATAGCGATAAGGTCTATTAAAACTCATTTGTGTGACCTGTTACTGTTATTGTTAAAACCTTCAGGATCTCATCAGGGAATCCGGGTCCATTTGCCCCAAAACAAGTTCACTCCCATTCACGTTCGTCCCCTTTCACGTTCGCACCCTACACGTTCACACCCCGGGTCCATTCGCAACCTACACGTTTGCACCTTTTTTATTGGTTTTGTGTTAAATAATTTTTCAAGTGTTTTTTGGTTAGTGTATTGCTATAAATATTTTTTTTGTTCATGAAGTGACTTTCTAAAAACAATTTTTGTGTTGAATAATTTTTTAATCGTGTTTTGGTTATTTTTTTTTTCATTGTTTCATAATAAAGTGACATTCTAATAACGTAAACAGGTTTCCTTTAGTGTTTTACCATTTTGAGGAAATGAATAATTAGTTATTGTATTGCTATAAATATTTTTTCATTGTTTCAAGATACAGTGACATTCTAAAAACGTTTTTGGTTATTGTATTGCTACAACAATGTACAAATAAGTTTTTTTCATTGTTTGAAAATAAAGTGACTTTCTAGAAAGGTATTTTGTGTTGAATTTTAAATGTTAAAATACCATACTGCTATTAAACTCAACAACAATAACATTTTGAATCTTCATTGTTTTTCCTCATATGCTTTATTTACCACAATTTCAACAATATATGTGTTGTATAAAAATTCAACAAAACATCAAATATCACTATATGTCGGGGTCTAACTAGAGAGTGGCACCATATCAATTGTCTTCCATTGTGGTTATGAGGAACATCACAAGCATGCCCCATTTTATGAAATTATGAAATTAATATATTAATTAACATAGTTATTAAGAAATAACATTCATATTTTTCTGGTATAAAATTCAAAAATTTCAACTTTTTATAAAGATTTAAAAAAATCATAAAACATTCGTATATTGAATATATTTTTATGGTACGAGTTTGCAGTGGTACGAGTTCTGAATGGTACTATTTCGCAGTGGTAGTTTGCGCTTACGCAAATGAGTTGACTTTAGTGGTGCGAGTTGGCGTGGTGCGAGTTTGCAATGGTACGAGTTAACTTGCTTCCGTCTCTCCTCATAACAAGCTAAATACATGCAGAATGCCCCTTGTTGCTAAACGTTTTAGGCAATTACCCCAAACTCAATTCCAGCTTTCCTTTGTGATATAAAACCTTGCAGTACAATTTCAGAAAGATCCATACACTTACACACAAGTTATTGTCATGAAACTAGAAAATGCTTGTTTTTGCCCCTTTTGGCCCCTTATTCCTAAAATTTTGAGGCATTACCCCAAAATCAATCCCAGCATTCCTTTTGTGATATGGAACCTTGTTGTACAATGTCAGAGAGATCCATACACTTAAACACAAGTTATTGTTCTGAAGTTACAAAATGCTTATTTTTGGCCCTTTGGCCCCTAATTCCTTAACTGTTGGTACCATAACCCCAAAATCAATCCCAACCTTACTTTTGTGGTATTGAACCTTATGGTAAAATTTCATAGAGATCCTTCACTTAAACTAAAGTTATTGTGCGAAACCAATGTGTCTTCGGACGATCACGATGATGACGCCTAATTATACCAATATACTAATCGCAAAAATTTTTGTGGTAGTATAAAACAAAGTTTGTATGCATCAGCTTGGAGATCGGAATGTACGGTTGTGTATGTAACTACATTTGTATATGTTATTACACAGGTTGAAAGACCATTTAAGACCTGTTAAGATCACAGTCAATTGAAAAAATGCTTATTGCTAGTTACTGCTGATTAATGTTGATGGTACTAAATTCTGTTTATATATTTTTTATAATTTTGCATACACAATAGTCTTGAAAATCAATTTGAATTCAAATATTTTATATTAAATATTTGTCAAATGCCTGATTTTTTTACCATCCATTTTTATATTATTTATATTATTATAATATTATAATTCATAAACATTTATGTATTACAACATATATATCATGTATATCCTTATTTTTATTCCTGATAAATATTCTTTAAATTGGGGCCAGATCAACTTGGGCCAAAACGACTTGTGGATGGATTGACATGAAAGCATTTTGATAGTATATAAACTTTCTGCTAATTTTTTTCCTTCTTGTCACTTCTTGACGCTCTTGTCACTAATTAGTGAACCATGTTTTCTGACTTTCTTCTTCCGAATACGGGAGTAGACTCCTTGATGACCACGATCCTGCAATCAGGACACTGTCTTCATTGTGCAGTTACACCTAAATTGTGAATGTTGGCAGGGTATGTATTCAAATATACACCTTGTTGCTATTTGTCTGCCATTACTGGATATCACTAAGGTTCCCGTGAAATTATCAGACACCACAATGGAAAAGTGATTGTTGTATGACGTCAATAGTTCATGAGGCGAGATTCTCGGGTCAGGCAGCGAGATTTCCAAATAGCGATAAGGTCTATTAAAACTCATTTGTGTGACCTGTTACTGTTATTGTTAAACCTTCAGGATCTCATCAGGAATCCGGGTCCATTTGCCCAAAAACAAGTTCACTCCCATTCACGTTCATTCCTTTCACGTCTCGCACCTACACGCTCACACCTTTTTATTGGTTTTGTGTTAAATAATTTTTCAAGTGTTTTTGGTTAGTGTATTGCTATAAATATTTTTTTGTTCATGAAGTGACTTTCTAAAAACAATTTTTGTGTTGAATAATTTTTAATCGTGTTTTGTTTTTTTTTTTTTTTTCATTGTTTCATAAAGTGACATTCTAATAACGTAAACAGGTTTCCTTTAGTGTTTTACCATTTTGAGGAAATGAATAATTAGTTATTGTATTGCTATAAATATTTTTTTTCATTGTTTCAAGATACAGTGACATTCTAAAAACGTTTTTTGGTTATTGTATTGCTACAACAATGTACAAATAAGTTTTTTTTCATTGTTTGAAAATAAAGTGACTTTCTAGAAAGGTATTTTGTGTTGAATATTTTTTTAAATGTTAAAATACCATACTGCTATTAAACTCAACAACAATAACATTTTGAATCTTCATTGTTTTTCCTCATAACAAGCTAAATACATGCAGAATATACATCAGTCAGGGGTACTACTTAAACAAGTGATTAAAGAATCACTTCTTCAAGTGATTTTGGCTGTGAAATATTAAAAATGTTCACAAAAATAGACACTTTTTAAAATCACTGAAACAAGTAATTTGAGAAGTTAAAATGTAATCACTTCAATAAGTGTTTATAACATTTTCTTGATATTTTTCCCACAAGGTTGATTTTTTTATTGGTAAAAAGACAAGAATTCCATTGAAAAAACAACTATGTACATGCAGAAATTGTCTTTTGCTTGATAAGCCTGTCAGTTTTTACAGTTTATTTAAAATATGCAAAAACTGGAATAATTTGTAGATCAGGACATAACCTTGAAGTAGATCATTCTAACTCTAAAGAAAACCAATCAGGTTACCTAATATTGTTGACCTTTCTAATAGTAAGAGTAGTTAATGAATATTTCATTACAGAAAATTCCCATGGGTACTTTTAAAAGCTTTACTAACTTACTTACTGCCAAAGCGTGACTGGTGAAATTAATATACAAAGAAAAGGGATACAGTACACGCAGAGAGTTTATAATCGCTAACTCTTACCACCGATTGTGTAGCGTGTCACACCGCTAATCACGGATTATACTCCCAATTTCCTCCAAAGATTCTTCCCAACACCGCGTGGCTGTTAATTGGTTTATTGCCCATCGAATGTACTAAAAATTAACGACGCGTGACAACATAAATAATAATAGCCAGATTATTTACCTATGTACATTTAATCGATCTTGATTGCACCAGTGCTTTAAAAACACGGTATTAAAATTTTAACAAATGGTTTCATTTCATTGACAGATAAAGATGTGACATTATCATTCACAATAAGATAATTATTATTATATGTTTTTGCCCCATGTCATTGTCATTTGAAATGAAACGCATTTAACTAATAAAAATATGAAGAAAAACTTCAGGTATTTCACATCCAATATTTTATGGAAATATTCTTTATAAAGCACAAACATGTCAGTATTCACCTCAGAAGCTAACAAAACCTTTAAATAGACTTATTAAGAAGGGATATAGTTACGATACTGTTGTCAGGTCATTAAAGATTGCATATTTGGCGTTAATATTGATTCACTTATAGGGTCTTTGCATCGGAACTAAAAACATTTATTTAAAACCAGTTGTTGGCATGACACGGGTTATGTTCTTCTCATATATGTTATGATGGAATGATACTAAACCCCTCACAGGAGTGATTGTGCCTGATATTCATATGATGAAGACATAATTTTTCAATCAGTTTAATTGAAGTCTGGAGCTGGCATGTCAGTTAACTGCTAGTAGTCTGATGTTATTTATGTATTATTGTCATTTTGTTTATTTTCTTTGGTTACATCTTCTGACATCAGACTCGGACTTCTCTTGAACTGAATTTTATTGTGCGTATTGTTATGCTTAATTGTCTAGAGGTATAGGGGAGGGTTGAGATCTCACAAACATGTTTAACCTCCGCTTTTTTGGCGCCTGTCCCAAGTCAGGAGCCTCTGGCCTTTGTTAGTCTTGTATTATTTTAACTTTTAGTTTCTTGTGTACAATTTGAGTTTAGTATGGCTTCATTATCACTGAACTAGTATATATATTTGTTTAGGGGCCAGCTGAAGGACGCCCGGTGCGGAATTTCTCGCTGCATTGAAGACCTGTTGGTGACCTTCTGCTTGTGTCTGCTCTATGGTCGGGTTGTTGTCTCTTTGACACATTCCCATTTCCATTCTCAATTTTATTGTTATTTTGTATTTCTATTATAGTCCGGTTAAGTCACACTTTGTGTTCTTTCAACAAAGACGATTTTACCACAATTAGAATCTTTTGTGACTTACTCAGTAAGCAATATCCGTGCATTAATTGTTCATTATATAAAATTATCTGGCTTAAAACAAAATGTTGTTTTACGGTAACTCGTCCAATCTAAACCACAGAGTTAATTTATCGGATCAACAAGTAAACTCTGTCATTTTCAATTTATTTTGCAATGTAAAATATTATGTTTCACTACCTAGGTAAATTACTGACTTGAATTATTTGAATTCAAAAGAAACTGTAAAGTGACAACTTTGTTGAACAAAGAGAATAAGTTTTGTATGCACGCCTTTATTCATAAAAACAAAATACTGAGAGAAATTCGCCCAGGCACAACACAACATTCACAACTTAATTAATCATATGAAAAAAATCATGCGCTTATCTCTGTTATTGATCTGTAATTATTTAAAATAGAATTGGATGAGCGTAATCCGATTTTTTACTGCTAGTTAAATATCCTTGGTGAAATGAAAAAATGAATTATTTCAACAATTACTATAGAAAAATCAAATATACATACGAAAAATATTAAAATGAAATTATATCGTGTACCCAGATGCTGCAAGAAAAAATATGTGAAAAGAAGTGGCCAGAATTTTAATGATCTACACATTTTCACAGAGTATCTCTATCAACGTCCAACTGAACGATATGCATCGTGTTTTCATCAATCATAAATTTATATTGTTGACCATGGACGATAATCTAATGTTCAGGTTCACGCCCTGTTTTGACTGATAAAATATAAAAAATAAAATAGTTAAAGAAGACGTGTGTTCGCTTTTTGGAAAAGGATTATATTTTAGATTCCGGTTAATCAATTATAAAAGGACCTTCTAGAGACTCAATACTAACGCACAGACATGTCAATCATTAATTCAAAGCAACTTTTAAAACCTGAATGAATTTTCCCACGGTCGCTCAGACAGGTCACCTGAGTTTACTGGTACGTGATATTATTTCCGCTAAAGAAAAATCCGTGCCATGGATAAAATTGATGGCAACCTATTTTTAGCATTTAATATTGTTAGCGAGGTCAAGTTCAACTGAGCTCACACTGTTGATCACTGAGATGTGTATCGAGGAATTGTCTTCCCACGGCAAATTAATTTCTTTTAAAATCTTTTAAGATCACTGTCCGAAATACAACACACAAGTTTACATTCATTGTGCGTAAATAAATATTATGCAAAGACGAGTTTATGCAGCTGTGGAAGTATTCCTGTTGTAGAATAAATGTATTGAATATCCTAAAAGTAATAACAAATCGAAAAGAAAATGTCGAGACTTATTAAGCATAACGAATGGTGAATAATATTTACTTTTTACTAGCATATATACAAAACTTTGAGACTCAGAATTTTCTTTAAACTGCTCACATTATTCAGCAGTAGTTTTATTTTTACACAGTATGCCCTTTTCGTAAATAAAATATTAATTTACGGGTGAAAAAACGAGGTCAAAATCAAGTATAGTTTTCTTTAAAACTTCAATGCAATTGAAAGAATTAAAACAACATTTTGTTTTTAAATCTTTTATTTGTTTCAAGCATTTAGATAATCGTAAAAATAAAATGCCGAGACTTATTAAGCATAACGAATGGTGAATAATATTTTCTTTTTACTTGCATATACAAAACTTTGAGACACGTAATTTTCTTTAAACTGCTCACATTTATTCAGCGGTAGTTTCCGCTTATTTTACACAAGTATATCCCTTTGTAAATAAAATATTAATTTACCGTGAAAACAAACGAGGTCAAAATCAAGAATAGTTTTTTTTATAAAACTATTTAATGCAATTGAAAGAATTAACAACAACATTTTGCTTTTAAATCTTTTATTTGTTTCAAGCAATTAGATATATAACCTGATTATAAATAGACAGGAAATACAATTGTTTAATTACATAAGAAATTTCACATACCTTGACTGTCGCAGGTCGGCATAGATCAGAAGGATTAGGGCAATTAATTACCTGGTGTGACACGGTGTGACACTGTGCTGGGAGAGATGTCGCTAATACAACAAACAAAAGGTAGCGGATTTACGCGAAGTCGGAGGGAATACTCCCAAAATTCTCCGAGAATTTAGGGAGGGATATCGGAGTTTCCTGGTGTCAAACCGAGAATTATCGCTGTATGGAGTTTGGGAACATGTTCAAGCATTTGTACTGTAATTGATCTATGTGGGAAAATTATAGAGAAGTTTGTCAAAATATGGAAAATCAATGAAATTAGAATTTGAAGATCAAAGGAAACACCAAAATCACTTAAATAGGTGATTACTGAATTTATAAAATCACTGAAATAGGTGATAATGAAAGCACTTGTTTATGTAGTACCCCTGACTGTACATCAAAGCTAGATAAAACATTAATCATGATTTTCAAACACATAACCATCACAAGTTTAGCTGTGTAAGCACCATATTAACAGTAATCAAACATAATTAACATATATAATTAATCATCAAATCAATTTAAAACAATATTTCATTTGAAAATTCCCGAATTTTCATTCATGAAAATAAAAATATTTTGATATAAACATCTAATAATTCATCGTTTTTGAATTAAAAAAAGGGTGTGAACATGTAGGATGTGAACCGACCCAGTGGGTGAACGTGTGGGGTGCGAACGTGTAGGGCGCGAACGTGTATTGCCATTGGCGCGAACGGACCTGATACCGTCATCAGGTAGCACCAGCCCAATACAAGATAACTCAAGCGCCGTTGAGCTTGAGTAAAAACTTTTCATTTTTTGGGGAGATAATCATCTGAGGAACTATCCATATTACCATAATAAATTTTTTATTGACTTGTCGGGGCAAGGCCAAGGGGAAACCTTCTGACGTACTTACAACGTCTGTCCCGTTATATTTTACAATTACAGGTTATCAAGTTAGTTACATGTATAAAAAAGAAAGTACGCCATGTTTAAGACGTTAATTGTTTTTCTTAATTCCTACGATTTTATTATTTCCTTAATTTAGTCAAATTGTCACCTGGCCCCGTTGAAATAGTACAGTTCCAGCTACTGTGGCCATGTTTGGCAGAAAACCTATTGTTAGATGAAAGCACAAATTTAATTGGACAAACTGAATATCTCATCCAATGAAAGATCGTGTTAGATAAATGTAGCACGTGTTTTGCTCTTTGGTTGGAAAGTAGAAAAAGTGTATATTTCCGGTCAGCTAGATCTTAAAAAATCGTGTAATCGTAAGTAATGCAAGGCGATAGAAAAGGCATTCCCAACCGCCAACCAAGATTGTGTATGAAACATTTAAAAGACAATGTACAACATTACCTTCAAGATCGTGTTGGTGTCAGCACCCAAGAAAGAAAAAACGTCATCAACACAATCTTTGGAGATCACGGAATTGCAAGTGCAGACAACACATTGCAATTTGCAAGGACAGATTCAGAACTCAAGGACTTATGCGCAAATTATCCTCAGTTCCTGAAGTATTACGAACAAAGTTTTAAGCCTAGAGTTCAAGAATTCGTTAATGCACCTAATAGATGTATGGGCACCAAACAATTGTGGACGAACAACAATGCAGAATCCATGAACCGAGTGATGAAAGTGGCAGTCAACTGGAAGCCCCAACATGCCCCAGATTTGGTTGATAAACTATTTGACATGGTGGACTTCCAGTTCATTAATCTTCGGTCGGCCCTTCATCATTCTGGGAACTACATGCTTGTTCATTCATACAAACAGTATACTATAGCTGATGCCATCTGGAAAACCAAATCAGATGAGGAAAAACGAAAGCTCTTCACTAATTTCCTACAGGACAGTAAGAAAAGAAAACATGATAATATCATAACTTCCTCAGATGGACTTTATTCTGTTGTCAACAAGGCTAAGTCAATAGCCAGGAAACCTATGCAGAGAAAGTGACCAAGAACAGAAAGAGCCGAAAAAAGACATTAATCACCTTAACCATATATTTATTGAATTGTTGTGTTATTGATGTTATCAAATTAAAACTTTCCACTTAAATTTTATCTCTCTTATTATTGAAATTTGTCTACACTAGTTTCTTGAATTTTACACTTATATTTGAGGAAGATACACACACACACAAACGGAAATCAGTCTTCGAACTTCAATTTTCAACAATTAAATACAAATACATGTAAGCTATAATTTATAGGTTATTTATATAGTGGTAAAATTCTTTGGTTTTCTCGATGATTGGTCTTACATTAATTTTTAGTATGGACCCAATTAAAGGCCAAGTCAATTGGGGGCGTTATGATAGTGAGTCGACACTAGATTGAAAATTTTAATTTATTTGAATAATAAAAGTCATATTATAGACATAATTAGCAATAACAACAACTATAATGTCTGAATTGTTAATATTTCGGAGTTCTGTGGTATATTTTTAGTGTTACGCCCCCTTATTTTATGTCTACCTGTGCGAATTTTAAACGCGCGATTTTTACGCCAGTACTTAAAACCTTCCATCCTTTATGGGTGGGTTTTACATAGATATATAAAATCGTATAATATAAGCAAAATGAGGATGTTAAATTTGATGTATGCCTTTTTGTGCTTCTTCGTTACATTTGTTTGTTTTTATAGTGATTAAGATGATAACACAATGTTGACTGCTGTACCCCTATTTTTGACATTTAAACCTATTGTGTCTGTTTGTTTTGTTCACGCATCGTTGTCAATATAATGGAATTTGATGCGACTGTCATACAAGTGAGAGGTTTAGCTAGCTCAAATGGAATCGTATCTTATTTTAACATTTCTTTTGGATATTTCTGGAAATATTTTGCATTAATAAGCACAAAAAAGGTAAGACTTTGTAACTATTCAAAAATTTCTGGACGGCAATGAAGATTTCGTGCCAAAATTGGGTCTCAAAGTTCCCCCAAAATTCTCTCTCAAAGTCCAGACGTAAAAAATGGCTTCAGCGTTATGACGTTGTAGGAAGGCGTCACAGAAAAAAATTAAAATGGCGTTGCAAGATGTCATAATTATTAGGACTAGCGTTTCCTGTGAAAAAGGGACAAATTATTTGTCCCCCTTTCATAATTTCAGCAAACAGCCCTTAGAATACTTAACTTAATGATATTCCGCTGACCGCAGATTTACATATATAAATGTTTTTTGTAAAAAATAAACCCGTATAATTTCTGGTGAAAAAGTACCTGAATTATGGAAACGTATCCAAAGTTTGTCCTATACTTAGGAATTTTACATATGACGTCATTTTCAATATAAACAAAGAAACACTATCTTCAGTTAGCATTTTTTCTCGTTTTAAGTATAGTTTTAATAAAAAAAAATGGAGAATGTGTCCATGGGACACAGATGATGCCCCTGCTTGCATACGTTATAAAGGGGCATAACTCAAGAATAGTAAAAGTGACACCATTCAAATTTGAAATTTATCTGTGCTTTGTATTAATAAGCATTGTGTATAAGTTTCATAACATTTGGTTTAGGCAAACTAAAGTTAGAGAATGAAACCAATTTTGGGAAGTGCGGTCGGACAAGGGTAACACTTAATGCCCCTTCCATTGACGTTTAAATGAGGATGGACACCTATTATAATATGGCTTAATGTACTGTCTCCTTAATACATTATAACAATCACACTGTAAAATGAAATGAAATTCGTCTTCTATTGTATTTAAAGTACAGAGAGTGCATTTTCTTGCTGATCTATTAACACTGTGGTATCGGCCTGTTTCAACAAATAAATTATGTGAAGACAATCTTATTCTTGTTAGATACGTATATACACTCTAAAATTATCTTGGTTATACCAGAAGTCATTCAGACCCAAATTAAACAATAAATACTTCAGTTGATGAATCCAACTATTTCTGTTACTACATCAGTGTTCCAGCTTGAATCTCAGGGCAGAAGGGTGCTAGTTGTCTGAAAGGGCACTTTAGCGTTATAACCCAGATTTTAAGGGCACTGTTGGACAGTGTATAAATTACCTTGCATATTGCTAGGCTCAGCTGGAGAACATTAGTTGTATTTAAACCATATTCAGAAATTAATGTGTTCTTGATGTTGGTTCCAGTAAAAAAATTTTTTTATCAAATTATCATACCGTGAAGCAAAGCAAATCATTTTGATGTTAATCTAAACAAACTTGTACATTTGTTAAGGAAAATAATCATCAGAAATTTCAATGTTTTATAACTTATATTAGTCTATAAAATAAACAAGTAGTTTTGAAAGATGGGAGTTATACATGCAAAATTGAATGTTTAATGTAATTAAATTATCTACATTTAAATTTACTTGTTCAAACATATAGTATATATGTTATTGAGAGTTATTTATTATCATTTGAATTGTTACAAAAAGTATTTTTAAGTGCACACCAAAGTGCTCCTCAGTAAGGATTTTTATGAATATAACAGGTGAGACAGGAGATGATCATATTATAATAATGCAATAATATATTGCAGAAGGTATAAACAGTTACTTTTTTCTCCATCATTGTTAAAAATAAATTTGTTGAGTGCTCCAATGTCAGGAGGATTATAAAATACAAGAAGTAAAACAGGAAGTGAATCTTATTATGTTCAAAGTACAAATTTCTTTGATTCTTCTTTGAATTTCATACTCATGGTTATGAAACAAAACATTCTTTACCAATTAAGTCAAAACTATGTATGCCTGTAAAATTGTTTAAGATTTTATTTTTTATGTTATGCCTACTGAAATAAATTTTTTCAGGTGTGCATGCTGTACATAAACATTACAAATGGGTAACATGTGGACATTTCATTCTGTATTAAATATCTAGTATTTGTTCAATTATCTTAAATCCACTAATTAGCAGTGAACAATCATTAACAAAGGTGATAAAACTGCCATAGCATTAGGTATTTAACTTAATCCCATTGTCAGTTAATTAGTGTTACACAATCCGGTAACAATTTTACCGGAAACGCCAGTAGGCATGAAATTTTGAAATTTTATTTTTTTGAAAAGGCAGAGGGGTGCATTCTTTTACTTTGGAGGGCAGAAGGGCGGGGGTAAGGGCACCAAGGGCGGGCCGCCCTTCTATTTAGGGCAGGCGGGAACACTGTACATTGATTCCGTACCTGTTCTTGATAACAAATTTTAAGAATACAATTATTCGTTGATAAAAGTTTATATATCCACCTAGCTCAAAATACACCATTAGATTCGTGGTACATTGTTTGACAACCAAAATATTTTTGCAAAAATCTAACAACTTTTTTAATATTCAGCGCTTTGTATATAAATTAACATTGTAGCAATTAACATGATTAAACTTTACAATCCACTAATGAACTACACTAAATTACATTTACAAATTTTGGATTAAAAAAAATTATGAAATAAACAAGGTATCCAAAAATATGAAACATTTATTCCTATTCTGCCTATATAGAATTATTGAAGAATAGGAAGAAATGATTTGTTGTCCTCTGAAAAGACTATCAATGTTTATCTGTATAAAATGTATATATTTTATTTTAGCAATACATGTAATACTATGAAACTACAATATGTCTTTACTCTTCTGTGTAAAAATAATCTTAAAACTCATATTAACCCGTGTTGCCCAGTCTGCCAGTATTACCCATTTCTGGGAAAATTGCCAACCCTGGTCTTTACACTGAAAGCCAACTGCAATCATTCTAATTGTATAATTTATTAAATTAATGATATTATTTTTTTCATTTTCAGTATTTGACTACCTGAAATCATCATGTCAAATAAACCAAAACAAAGCCCAAACACACTGGGTTACACTAACACCACATATAGAGAGAAGATGACACAGATGAGTGAACAGGAAAAGATCATTGAAGAAAAGAAGAGAAAAATTCTTGAAAAAATGAAGGCAGATGAAATAGCTGCAGTGACAAAAAATTCAGCAGCAGCACCTACTTCTACACCTCCAGTGTAAGATATGTTAAAAAATGTTTGTTGTTAGAATAATTTTCAATTTATTTATGTCCATCCAAGACGAACATAATATGTTGTACTGTTGTCAATTGTCCATGCATCCACAAGTTAACTGATAATTTAATTGATTTGCGCTTTTTGTTTTTTTGAATCCTTACCAAATTTTCACACAATGTTAGACATGTTAGATTATGCATTTTCTGTAAAGACTTTCTACCTTTTTTTATAATTATCTTTTCCTTATTTAAGAGTTTAGTGACTTTAGATTATAAAAAAATAGACCATTATTCATACCATGCATATGTTTGGTTGCTTTCACCAAATCACATAAATTGTATTTACTATGTCTCACATCTTATGAAAGTAAGCTCCCTTTTTATTTTGACCATTTTATAGATTAGTCTTGTGAAACATGTGTTAAAGGGATATAGGACTTTAATCAGCAAATAGTAGGCAATTATTTATCACTCACAAAAACTTAAGTATGTCTTCAAGAATCTATATGAAATTTGTATGCACTTATTTGTTCATTGAATACTACTCTTATTGATATGTGGACAAGTGCATCATGTGTGTTATTAATATTTTGATGATGTATGATTTACATAATAAGTGATGAAAATATAATCCCGGAAAAAAGTCTGAGTGCATGTCCTGTTTTTTACAAATTGATATTAAAAAGTAATCGCCTTACATTTGGTGCATATACAGTATCATTCTAAATCAATTAAAAGAAGATGTCTTCTACATATCTATTATTGTTAGCATGTGTTTCAGGGTTGCAGCTTTATTTTTTACACCAAGAACACTTTTATAAAATATTCAAGATTGCTAACTAGTCACTTACCTCTACCCAAAAAATGATCATGTATGTCTTTCTCAAACATTCGTCCATGTACATTTTCCAGTGTGAATGCATGTAATTTAATATGAACTAGGCCTAAAACAATCAGACTTTAGTCACAAGCAATTCAGAACAAAATCAGAAAGTGTACTGACATGCAAAGTTGGAAAATTGTAGATTCATTTATATTCATGGATTGAAAACAAACATGTATTTTTGTGGATATTGATTTCATGGTTTTGCCAAACATGTTTTCGTCTGTACACAACTCTATAGAAAATGTGTACTTTCAAGTTTGATGAACACTTAAAATCATGGTTTACCAATTCCTACAATATCCACGAAAATATCCAATGTATAATGTATACATGTAATAATGAATTAACAGCAGGGGTTGCCATTGACATTCATCTTATTTAAGTAGTTTGTTTATAAATGTTTATGAGTAACTGAAAATAATTACACAGATGTGCAAAAGAAACTTTTTACCTTGGATGAAAAGAAATGAAATTTGTGTTAAAAGTATTAATTTTGTAGCACTGGGAAGAGACCTGGGTTTCCAGCCAAGAAGTCAAAGTTTGGAACTCACCTCCCAGAAGTAAAGAAGGAACCCCAAAAGACTGCTGCTACTCCATTTTTTGTGAATGATGGAAACTTTATGGAAAGATTTAGACAAATGCAAGGGCTTGCATCAGGCATGTACTTCCATGTTTTATCGACTTTATTTCTATTTCTAGACAATATTTGAATAGGACCCTTCACGGTTAGTGCAACCATGTTGAATAGGGGGCAGTTTTCATAATGGAGGTAAAAATTGTTTGAAAAATACGGGAAAACATTATTAAAACAGAACAGTTGCTTGGAAACATGCGTAGGATTTCCCATACTTTTATACTATTTCCACCTCTATCCAAAAAATCTGCCCCCTATTCAATATGGTCGAAAGGCCTATTAAAGAGATATCATTGAGAAAGCAACCCAAAAAACAGTAAGACCAGAATAAGTTGATTAACATGATAAAGGTTTAGATTTATGAAGTAAATAAAAAGGGCAAAGCTGATATTGTAAACACTTTCAATTTAACAACAGTAAGAAACACATAAATATATAGGGAAGTTTGTATGTCAGATAAATGTATAGAAAAACAGTAGAAGGTATTAAACCAGAAGTTACAGAAACCATGAAAAATAACAATCAAAGGAAAAATATATACATTTATGGAAATCTAGTAACTATTAGTGCAAACAAGAAATTATTTGAAGCCTTTACATGCTGTATTAAAAGATTTATGAACTTTCATAAATAAGTCAGAATGGTAAATATTTTGTGCTCTGCATACTGCACCCTAGCTACATGTATTTCTACAGAAAAATTAACCAAAAATTTCTATTTATGGTCTGTTGTGATTATTAGATGCAAATTACAATGAATTACGTCTTTATACATAGACAAATGTCAGATCTATTTTATATGAAGATTAAAAATGCTACAAGAAATATGCCTCAAAGGAAAGGATTTTTTGTTTTGTTCGTCATACTCTGCAACTTTCCTCTTTACTTTCATGATTTTAGTACTGATTAACACAAGAACATTTTTGTAATATATACTATTTTCATGATTAATACAATTGATGCACAACTTAAATTTCTGCATTCTTCTGTTTTGTTAGCAAGTAGAACAACAGCTGCAACTGTAAAAGAGGAAAAGAAAGACAATGTAGAAAACCAAAAAGACAAAGACACAGAACCAAAAAATCAGCTACAAGTTAATCCTTTAACAGCAAATCAACAGACATCATTTGGTGAAAACTATCCACCACAGAATCCACCTCCTAGACCACAAGTACCACTGGAACAACCACGTCAACTGAGACCTTTCCCACATGGAAGGCCTCCGCCTCCTGCAAGACCACCTCCAGGACAGGCACCAAATCAACCACCACTCTTAATGACACACAATGTTGGCCCTCCAGGGCAAAGACCCAGGATGCCAATGCCACCAAGACCCTTAATGCAACAAAACATAGAGCCACCAGTCAGTAGCCCAAATATTTCAGAGCCTCAACAACCAATACTACAGCAGCTACATCCTCTTAGACCTTTTCTACAACAGCCACCTAGCTCACAGCCAATGCCACTGATGGCACAGCAGATATTGCCTCCTGGTCATAGACTTCCTCCTCCACAACCACTAGGTCAGATGCCACATCAACCTCCTGGTACTGTATCAATGCAACTACAGTCTCCTGATCAGATGCCACCTCAGCCTCATGGACAAATGCCACCACATCCTTTGATGCCACAAGGAATGCCACAAAGGCCACCTCTGAATATTCAACAGGGACCACCAAGACCACATATGCCTGTAATACCTGGTGGGCCACCACATCAGGGAGCATTGCCACCAAGACCACCTCCTCCATCCATGTTTCAAGGTCAGCAACATCCACAATTCCCCCCAGGAACTGAGTCTTTTCAACCAGGGCCACATCATCCTGGACTTCCTCGTCCAATGTTCTCTGCAGCTCCTCCACAACCAGGACAACCACCAGTTGTCAATTTTCAAAGTGCACCACCTCGTCCTCCACCAGAACATCACGAGGACCCAGAGGAGTATGACCCATCAGAACCTACATCTCCTACATTGGAAAAACATAAAGGAAAACATCATGGATCTCATATTAAAAATGGCAGTCAGGAAAAATTTGAATATGATGAATATGGAAATCTAATTGATAATGGTTCAGAACAATTATTTGATGATTATGGAAATCCCATAGACCAGAAATCAGGGGTATTATTTGATGATTATGGGAATCCTATCAAAGTTAAAAGGGAATCTGTAGATGAATATGACCCATCAGTTCCAACAGAAGCAGACTCACCAGGTAGGAAAACACATGCATATAAGTTATTGAGATATCAGTGGTTTGATCATTATTAAGCAAACTGATTGAGTGAACCCACTGTTTTTCAAGGGGTATTGCCTACAGATTAAAAGTGCAATATATTGAATGTAAAATTTTTCAGATTAATCATTTATTATAGTAAATTAACTTATTTTGTATATTTATTACTGTGATTGTTGAATCATACTGTCTATTTCAGTGACTAATAAATGTTACAATAGCCACTGATAGCTGTAAGTAAATTGAACTGACCAGATGCAAGATAATTAGTTAACACTTGTATGATTTTAGGTCTTAAAGTATTATGATGTCTTGATTATGAAGGCCTTTGGATGCAGTTATAAAAAAAAAATATTGTCTGGTGTTGCAAGATTGTATGATTTACATTTTACATTTATTCTTCCATACACATATGTTTAATTTTTAAAAGATAAACTTCTACACTACTATTATAATAAATTAATCATTTACATTATAACATTTATTTTACAGATAAAACATTATCTTTTCAAATGAAGAAAGAAAACACCAGGTATTAAGTTTGTTATATTGTAAAATTGTTGGTATATTAGATTAATAATATTGTAATTGACCTTTTTATACATTTTGGAGCAGCAATAATCCTTTCAAAATCTAGCCAACAGTTTTCAGATTTGATATTTTTATGAAAGCTATAAAATATTCAAAGTCTACATTTAAGTATAAATAAATGAACGAAAAATGTAAACTCCTGAAATCAATTTTAATTTTAATTTTTAAATGTATTGAACTTAAGATTGTTTTCGAAATGTGCTACACTTTCTAGCTGAAGCCCTGTGTGCAGTATCCACTTTCATTGATATTTATTCATTATAATTTTAAAGTCAATCTAAGAAACCATTGATAAAAGAAGAGGGCACAGGAGATGTCGGTAAATCATCCAGGAACCTGACCAATGTATTTGATACAGTAGAAGACAGAGGTGACACAGAGGACAAAAAGGAGACAGTAGGTATGTATCATTATCATCCAGGTCAAATGTACTTTACTTAAAACACTGATCTATTATAACACCAGTGTACACTTGTGCGAAAATGTAGGATTGCTTATTGATGACACTAATAAAAAAACTAAAAGCTTCATGAAATTAGTTGAAAACACACCATACATATGCTATATGATGATATATCAACATAGGTTTATTATATACATGTATATATAAAGAATATTAAAATAAAGAGATGTGGTATGATTGCCAATGAGAGAACTATCCTCTAGTGTCCAAATGAAATTGATGCAAGTTGTACAGCCTTCAACAATGAGCAAAACCCATAAAACACAGTCAGCTATAAAAGGCACCAAAATTTCAAAATGTGAAAGAATTCAAAGGAAAGCCAGATTCATGACAAAACATTTACAGAAGAACAGATATGACAGACAGCAACCAACAATAACCACAGAAAAAAAATGAGCTGGAACTGGCTTAACTTAACAGTACAAAAATGAGCTGGAACTGGCTTAACTTAACAGTACAAAAATGAGCTGGAACTGGCTTAACAGTACAAAAATTAACTAACATAAAACAAAATACACAAAGTACAGATCTAAGAGTGCCCAGTAAATGAAAACTAGTTGAAAGTGAATTTAAACTCATAAATAAATCATGTTCTTCTAGACTTATCTGACATGTAAACTTGCATAACAGTTTGATTATTTCTGTGCAAAAAATACATAAAACATTACTATGCATCCAAGTAAGAAATAAACTTCTAAAAGGATTTTATATCAAAATTATATTGTGCAACAAAACAACTAAACTTTGATACCATGGCAATAAGTGGTTGCTCTAAGTGTAGAAACTTGAGAACAAAAATAAAAAAATTATGCTAGTTTTGCTGTTTGAATGCTAGTTCGACCCAGAGAACAAACGATTCTGATAGGCTGCTTCTAGTTTTTCCACCACAGGATCCTGTTACCACAGCAACCATTGATAAGTTTGCAGCTGATGTAGCGAAAGGAGGCCCAGAGGTGGAAGTGAAGGTTTTCTGTTCCAGTCGAAAGAATCCAGATTTTTGGTATGTCAGATTAAAAAAATCTATGTTGCAAGATATTACAAAATTGATAAATAAAAACATCTTAATAACCATTGATACTACTACTATTGAAAAGAATTGTCAGGAACTTCAGTTTCCAAGAAATACAGGTCGATATCATGTTCATCTTGCTGATTTTAAGATAAAACTTTTATTGATTAACAATGTCTTTTCTAGTTCATCCCATTTATCATGCTTTCCATAAAAGTCAACATAGCTTGGACACAGGACTCCCAAAAAATATTTGAACCAGCCTGGCATTTTTTGTCTTATCCCAATTTTAATCCCTTAAGACTTTGTAACAAATGGCAATCATGGTAATCAGTTGGGCATCATATAAACAATGATTGACACAAAAACAGTTTTAAACTTGACTTTTGATATAAATTTGATGTTCTGACGTAAATTGTTAAATTGAAAGGGCATCATTAGAAGTGTGCAACATCATCGTACTAATATCTGCCTTAGACTTTAAAATAATTTGATTGAACATTCAATCTTATTATATTTATCTTTCAATAGACTTAGATGATGATTAAATACATGGTTTAATTGTTCCTATTGAAGACTTTTACAGTGAACTTGACTTTAAAAAGAATAAAAAATATTTTATAAACTTTTTTTAACTTTAATTTTCTTTTTACCTTTATATCTTTTTTTTTTTTTTACCTATTACCTATTCATTTTTTATTTTTTTTTTTTTTTTTGTTTTTTTTTTACTCTTTTTTTTTTTTTAAACTTTTTCTTCACAATTTTGGAGGGATGGAAAGGGGTTGAATTGTTCCCTATTAAAGACTTTTTACAGCAAACTAGACTTCAAAAAAAGAATAAAAAAAATAATTTTATAAACTTTTTTTTTGTTAATTTTAATTTTCTTTTTTCCCTTTCTATTTTTTTTTTTTTTTTTTTTACACAATTTTGGAGGGATGAAAAGGGGGTGCATATTATACATAACTGCATACTATACACGGCTAAATACAGTATGTTTACAAAGCACAGTTGAGTTTCCATGTTATTTCTTCAGGAAAATACTTGAAATGAACATTAGATAAAGGTATCAGTGATAATTTTAACATTTTTGAACAATAAGGATGAATAATTAAATCTCACATCTCAGTTCAAACAACGTAGTTCTGACAGATTTTTTGCTTAAAACATTTATTATAACTTTTTAAAATTTTTCATCAAATCATATTTATATTCATATTTCTGATAATCTAAATCTTTTTGACTTAATTATTTAGATGCAAACTGCTGAAATTTAAGAAAATAACTTTATACAGATCAATCAATGTCCAGTACAAAATAGTTTACCTGTCTCCTGAACATGTCAATTTCAGCTATCAGACAACTTATTAACCTTGATTGTAATGAGAGAGTATTGAAGTAGGGCTTGTTTTGATAGTAATTATTCATCATGTCACCTTTTATGACTGGAAATTTGTGGCTGTGTAAGGCAAAAGGTCAGGTCAAAAAGATCGCATAAACTTTAATATTTTTTCTGAATTATGTTAAAATGGCAAACCCATGTTATATGTCCGGTTCAGACTCAGCACAACAAGTCAAAAATATAATTTACCGGTCAAGTCAGGACAATGCAACCGTTTTGGAAGCCCTGCTTGGACATGTTTTTCTAATTGCACAGCTTAAAAAAAAAAATGTTTTATTTAGAATTCATCATTCATTAGCAATTTGTTTTCAAGAAAAAAGTTTCAATCATGTAGCTGTATAGCAGATTAACTAAGATCACTTGTGAGTTCAGAGTTAAGTCCTTACATATAATGAGAATATAAACAGAAGTATAAATATAAGGGAAAATATAATGTTGTGTTATTTATCACCTAGTGTTTATTTGTAGGTTTTTGTATGAACAGAAAAGTGATGCATATAAATATTACAGATATAAAGTAATGGTGTTATCTGGAAAGTCATTTGGTGAGAATTACAATAAGGTTCTGTGATTTTTAGTTTACTATCCATGTTGACTTAAATTATAGAGGGGGCTGTAGTGAAAAGAAAAAAAACACATGCTCTGATATATTCATAATGGGCTCATAAGAGTATGGGTCTGTCTTGAGAGGTCTCATATGTCGATACCACCAAGAAGCAGCAGTATCACTTCCAGTCTTGTGAAAATAGTATATATAAAGAAATTGGTTCTTGCAGTGTTGTAAAATAGACCCTGCAATCCATTGCAACATAATTTTGTTTTGTTTTTAAGGATAACACATGTGCCTTTTTTTTCATTGTTATCTTGGCTCTCTGTCCTTTCTTTTGAACAGCCATTCCCTTTTACAAAAAACTTTTTTTCTAGTTTTGACCACTGTATAACTTCTAATTTGACAGCAAATTTATAGGGGAGCCAAAATTTGGTTCACTTGACAGCTTGGTGTGTCAAAAATACTATATTCTAACTTCTGTTACCTCAGTCTAAGATGATATATTTGTATTTTATACTGCTAAAGAGTAACTAAACAGAAATACAGAATCTCTCATTAAGTGCAGGAAAATCGTCAATATGACTGAACAATTGTCTTCACTTTGATTTAATCTGATGAAAAAAATTTCAATTATATAGTTTTCATTAGGAAAATCAGTCCATAGAAAATAACCAATTTGATTTTTTTTGCATGTTAATTTACCATTTCAATGGACTAGGGTCTTAATTCAAAAAGGTAATAAAAGCTCAAGATACACTATTTTTTATATCCCCACTTTGTGTGTATGTCTTGTACGTCTGTTCCCAGTATGTACCGGTACAAGTCATAGCTTCTTGATATATTGCTCAAAGCTTCATCTGTTTATGCCATGTGTTGTGACATATTTTAAGTTCCTTCTATGCTATACTTCCTATTTGCCGAAAAACTTATAATATCTGCAAAATGTCATAAATATATTTAAAATTTGTCACATTTTTCTCAGCAAATACATGTCATAGCCTCTAGATATGTGGTATAATTCATATGTTGACTTTATACACATGACATACCCACTGCAATTTATGGAATATAGACAAAGTTGAAAGGATATGTGAGGTTTTTTTTACCAGTAGGTGGGTTGGGTGGGGTTGTTTGGTGGTTTACCCAGTAACTGCTTTACTTCTATATAAAAATAAAGAGATTTGGAATGATTACCACCGAGAAAACTATCCACTCTAGTTCTGTCTGTCCATCCAACAGTTCGTCCCATGAAATTAACTAAACATTTGTCTCAGGAACTACAAATCAGAGCTTTTTGTTGGTCTCCAGCTTTATTGGAGCATTGTGAGCAATAGCTCACAGCACATGTTTTTTTGTTCTTGTTTTGATAGTTTAATATGGTACAGATGCCTTGATAACCTGATAAATAAAAAATTATTTGTGTGATTTGCAGAAGACAATAAAGAAGAAAATGTAAAACAAGAAAGTAAAGGAAAGAAGAGGAAAAGTAGATGGGGAGCAGAAGATGATATTGTTCCTCCTATTTTATCACACAGTAGGTTGTGGTAGTAATGCATGAAAAAGATTTCATCAAATATTCAGTAATGAATACCATTTTATACACATGAAGTATTCATGATGATCCCAAGAGAGGTCAAAACTGAGACTTATTACTTTTCTTGTAAATCAAGATCCATGCCAAACATGATATTGTTATCAGTCTTAGTTGGTTCTTTATCATTTAAACCATTGTCGTGACGTCAGCCTATTCATTTACTGTGGATTCTTTTTTCTAGAATCAACGCTTCCTAAATCTGTCACTGAAATGGACTCACCAAATTATATTCGTTGTTTCCTTTGTGTGCCTAATTTCATTAAGTTTGAATTTGCTAATTTACTGATTTCTGTTCACTTATGGAATTAATTTAAAACTTACCTTTAATTTTTGTCGAGCCTGTGCCTTTTGTCCCAGAAAGTTTGACATAGGGATAGTGATCCGGCGGCAGCAGCGTTAACTAACTTCTTAAAAGCTCAATATTTCAGAAGGTAGAAGACTTGGATGCTTCATACTTTGTATATAGATGCCTTATAATATATGAAGTTTCCGTCTGTCATATGTCCATTGTCCTTGACCTCATTTTCATGGTTCAGTGACTACTTGAAAAAAAAGTTAAGATTTTTTTGTAATGTTAATATCTCTCTTATTATGAGTAATAGGATAACTATATGTGATATGTGCGTACTTGCAAGGTCCTCATGTCTGTCAGACAGTTTTCACTTGACCTCGACCTCATTTCATGGATCAGTGAACAAGGTTAAGTTTTGGTGGTCAAGTCCATATCTCAGATACTATAAGCAATAGGTCTACTCTATTTTGTGTATGTAATGATTGTAAGGTGTACATGTCCAACTGGCAGGTGTCATCTGACCTTGACCTCATTTTCATGGGTCAGTGGTAATAGTTTAGTTTTTGTGTTTTGGTCTTTTTTTCTAATACTGTATGCAATGGGTCCAGGCCATAATCTTCCTGGCGAAATGGCGATTTAAGTCGCCAAAGAATTTTGAAAATCGCTAAATCTCGCCAGCAGACTGACTTCATAGCGAAGTCAAATCGCTATCAAAATCGGTAAAAGGGAGACAACTTGTGATTGACAAGTCTCACAGGTAAAAAATGGCGGCTGACACGGAAAAATCGAGATTTGCGAATTGACCCAGGACTAATACTGTCAACGATCAAATTAATAAATACAACGGCGACTTTGAACATCCTTGGATATAACTTTCAAAACTATTCAAACAGAAAACTGACCGTCTGTTTAAGTTATCATTTTACAATGATTTTCATCTGAGGATGTTGCGTAATCACTCAGCTGATTTGTTTTATTTTTATAACTTACACGAGTCGATCAATTTTACTATTCGGTAGGTAAAAGGTGGGAATTAAGGGTAGATTTATTATATTGATTGAATAAAAATTGAAATATAAAAGGTAGAAAGACTGCTGATGGATAATGTGATTGCAAACGTACGACACTCGACCGGTAGTGATCAGCAGTGTTTTTTTCTCACGACCATTTCGTTGATATGGATGATATTTTTAAAAATGATAGAAATTAGCTCTTTGTCGGATAATTAATATGCGATTGAAAGATATTTTCATTTATAGACTTGCAATCTTCAATTTACAACTAACATAATGTCCTGGACATTCAATACTGTTTTACAAAATAATGACAAGTGGTGATCTAAATTAAATTCCCAGTCATGTGAAATTCATCAGGTAAATTGGGAGTTATATTTTTCTGGACTTTTAAAATAAATTGAGGCAGATGCACATGAATTTAATGCATCATAATCATGATAATATTACTAGGCTACTCCTCATGTCCCAATCAACAAATTTTATTTAGAACACAATGGCATCAATAAATAAATAACAACTATATATTGTCTAAACCATTTTATTTAGAACTTTCTTTATATACATTGTGTACAAAAACACATGAAAAAACTGCAAGTATATCTTTTATTGAATATATATAAAACAATTTCCTTAGTGATAAGCATGAAAACACGATGCAACCGAAACGGCAATGGAATCTCACTTCTCCAAGAAATTGACCACTTCTCCCTTCTCTCTCTTGGAAGGAGAAGTCACTTCTCCCTCTTCAAAATCCTAGATTAGGCCCTGTGGGTCAACTATATTTGGTGTATGGAAATATTTTACGATGTACATGTCAGTCTGGCAGGTTTTATTTGACCTTCACCTCATTTTCACGGTTCATTGCTCAATGTTAGGTTTTTTTTTGTTTTGGTCTGTTTTTCTTTTGTTGCAGAAAGCTCGACTTAGGGATAGTGATGCGGCGGTTACGGCGGTGATAGCTAACTTCTTAAAAGCTTTATATTTTAGAAGGTAGGATGCTTCATACTTTGTATATAGATGCCTCATGTTACGAAGTTTCCGTCAGTCATATGTCCAATGTCCTTGACCTCATTTTCATGGTTCAGTGACTACTTGAAAAAAAAGTTAAGATTTTTTGTAATGTTACATACTCTCTTATTAGAAGTAATAGGATAACTATATTTAGTATGTGTGTACCTTGCAAGGTCCTCATGCCCGTCAGACAGTTTTTTCTTGACCTCGACCTCATTTCATGGATCAGTGAACAAGGTTAAGTTTTGGTGGTCAAGTCCATATCTCAGATACTATAAGCAATAGGTCTAGAATATTTGGTGTATGGAAGGACTGTAAGGTGTACATGTCCAACTGGTAGGTGTCATCTGACCTTGACCTCATTTTCATTGTTCAGTGGTCAAAGTTAAGTTTTTGAGTTTTGGTCTTTTTTTCTAATACTATATGCAATAGGTCAGCTATATTTGGTGTATGGAAATATTTTATGATCTATATGTCAGTTGTGCAGGTTTTATTTGACCTTGACCTCATTTTAATGGTTCATTGCTCAGTGTTAATTTTTTGTGTTTTGGTCTGTTTATCTTTAACTATAAGCAATAGGTCAACTATATTTGTTGTATGGAAGAATTGTTAGCTGTACATGTCTGTCTGGCATGGTTCATCCGACCTTGACCTCATTTGCATGGTTCATCGGTCAATGTTTAGTTTTCTTGGTTAATGTTAAGTTTATGTGACAGTTGTAATAAAGCTTTATATCTATCAACATAATATCAATGATTAGTAAAGAAGGCGAGACATTTCAGTGTGTGCACTCTTGTTGTGTTTTGGTCTGTTTTTCTAATACTGTATGCAGTAGGTCAACTATATTTGATGTATGGAAATATTTTACGATGTACATGTCAGTCTGGCAGGTTTTATTTGACCTTGACCTCATTTTCATAGTTCATTGCTCAATGTTAAGTTTTTGTGTTTTGGTCTGTTTTTCTAATACTGTATGCAGTAGGTCAACTATATTTTGTATATGGAAATATTTTACTATGTACATGTCAGTCTGGCAGGTTTTATTTGACCTTCACCTCATTTTCCTGGTTCATTGGTCAGTGTTCAGTTTTCCTGTTTAACTTTGTTTCTTAGATACTATAAGCAATAGGTCAACTATATTTGATGCATGGAATGATTTTAAGGTGTACTTGTCTGTCTGGCAGGGTTCATCTGACCTTGACTTCATTTTCATGGTTCATTGGTCAATATAGAATTTCCATGGTTTGGTCTGTTTCTTTTATACTGTAAGCAGTAGGTCATCTATATTCTGTGTATGGAATGATTGTATTAAAGGTGTACATGTATTTACGCTCTGGTTTATCTGACCTTGACCTCATTTTCTTGGATCATAAATGTTAATGCGATACTTGTAGTAAAACTTTATATGTAGGATTATCAACATAAAATCAATGGTCAGTATAGTAGGCGAGACATATCAGCGTGTGCACTCTTGTTGTAATTTTATATGCCTTCACTGGAAATCGAACCCCTCCTTGAAATCCATTATGTGTGACTGACATTAACACATCGACGAAACCTCTCGGATACTAATGGGTTGCAATTTAGATGTCTAATTTATATATATAAATGAACATATGATACACATCAGTACAACGGACACACAGGGCTTGTACCTTTATATATACATAATAGGCAATCGTATAGTACAAGTTGGTAGCCACGAGGTTAGCATGGTTAAGATCAATGAGTTAAAGAGTCAAGTTAAAGGTAGAGACTTGTTGGTTTAGGTTCGAATCCCCTATATTCTCTTTGTTGTCCCTTTTCTTTAGTTTTTCAGTTTTTCTTGTTTTGTATGTTATTGTGGATATTTTTGTAATAATAGCGAGTTTTCCTGTTTATATTTGGATTATTGTTAGCTATTTCACATATTTGAAACGAAAATGATAACATTCAATTTGTCCATTTTTGTTTTATAAATATAGTATGATTTCATCTGTTTTACTACATATCTTTACAAATGTTTATTCGCAAATCCCTGTGCGAGTAAATCATGATGTGCCTAGAATTAGGCATCTTGCTAGAAATTTCGGTAACATACTTATTATATATACTTAGAAATAAGTTCGAATATGTCTTATTTTGTAAATTACGAATACTATTCAGATGCCTGATAATTTAAAGACAGACGTGTTATGTTATATTTGTGTTTCTCTAACCAATTAATTTTGAACTTATATTTATTAATGCATTGTTGAACATGATAACATGGTTATTTAAACTCAATTATTATACCTTCTAATTAAGAAAATGCTTAAATTTTGAAAAGACATCAACACAATAGTTTAAGTTAGAGATACAATGGATAAGCATTGATTCATGAAAAACAAACCAAAAAAGTGGGGATATACTGTTTTACCTCTGTCTGTCCATCCGTCAGTCCATCCATCCGTCAGTCCATCTGTCAGTCCGTCCTTCCGTCCCATGAATATTTTTCATCGCATCTTTCTCAGGAACTACAATACAAGGATTTCTGAAATTTGGTTTCAGGGTTTATATAAGTCAGCTATACCGTGTGATGAGTTTTCAGATTCATCACTCAACAACTTCCTGTTTACCGAACACTTGTATCATTTTACACATGATAGCCAAGTTGAAAATTTTCGTCACGTTTTTCTCAGGAACTACAATACAAGGATTTCTAAAATTTGGTTTCAGGGTTTATATAAGTCAACTATACCGTGTGATGCGTTTTCAGATTCATCACTCAACAACTTCCTGTTTACCGAAATATTTGGGCGGGGTATCATCAGTGAGCAGTTTCACTTGTTGTATCTATAATACATATTGAGATGAATACTCTATGTATACTATACAATGTTCTTCCGAAGTGGTTTAAGCTGTTAAATATTTCCAGTTCTGTTAATGCTTTGTATATGAACACAGTTCTTTTCAGTTTACACTAATATAACCAACATGACAGTACAAATATTACATCTTGTTGCAACGGAAAAGTTGAATCAGTCAAATATTAAGCACTTGGCATAGCTCGATAAAAATCCTAAGGAGAACACTTACATCAATGGAAACCTGAAACCTATTCTACACACCCTGAATTTCATATCGGTATGAATGACATCCCTGTTTGATATAACATCATTATTTAGCATTGGTCTAATATATAGAAAGCAACCCATACACTGGGAAACTGTGTAGTTCATTCTGTTTAAGCCCTCAACCTCTCTCTGTCTGTGTCTCTCTCTCACACATATATAAATAAGAGTCAAGAAAACAATGGATTGGATTGGATTGCCAATGAATGACAATGCTATACAATCAGAAAAAAATTTATATGTCTTAAGATTAGTGCAATAATACCAATATATATACACAAAAAAATTATATCAGATAGAAAGATAAATATTTTGGAAAATAAATGGTCTTTGTCAGTGTTGTTCTTTTTCCATAGAAAAACACATACACTGATACTGATGAAGGCTGTTTGTTACGATAAAATATTTAGAAATCAGTTTAACAAAATAGTGTCAAATACTTTTATTTAGAACAAGAAAGAATTTTATTTCAAAACAAAAGGTATTTATTTTTAAGGAGCGAGTTGTATTTCAAAACAAAAGGTATTTATTATAAAGAAGCTTATCAAATATATTATGAGATCATGTTTATTTAAAGGAAAATATCAGATTATCTTTATTACAAGTGTTGAATAACTAAAGGATTTCTTTTATAGTACCTACACAGCATGCACCAACAGTGACTTTAGAAGACTTTGCTCGTCGTATGGTGGGTAGTTCTGAAATGACAGAAGAACAACTGAAACAAATCAGAGAGCAACAGGAGGTATTGTTCTTGTTAAGATAAGAGTAATAAGCTATAAAAAAAAGAAAAGATGTGGTATGATTTTTCCCAATGAGACAGCTACTAGTATCCACCAGATACCAAGGTATGAGGATATAAAGAACTTTAGGGCCCTGTACAGCATTCAACAATGAGCAAAAGTCAGATTTAAAAGGTCAGGCATGACAGAGTGTGGAACAATTCAAAAGAGGAAAACAACAGCCTGTTTTATCCTAAAAACGACAAACGAAAAATAATGAGACAGACAGCAACCAACGACAAATATTGAATTACAAACTTTGGACAGACACAAATAGAATGTGTCAGGGTGAAACATGTTTGAGAGCTCAACCCCTTGTCCTAACCTGCCTTGTAACAGCACAATCTTATGACTGGTAAGAGCAAAGTCACAAATGTCAATGAATTTCAGTTTTGTAGAAATTAAGTGGCAATTTTTGACTCGCCTCGATGAAGTAGGAAAAGCCTAAGTTGGCTGTTTCTGGCGTCAGCTGCGGAGTCAACAATGTATAAGCTTTTGACTAGGTCAGTTTATGGGGAAACCACTAGTGGTAGGTCAATGATATTTGGTATGCAGTTTTATTAGCATTGGCACATCTTATTTCTGTCTAAATTTTTTAACCCCACCCCTCATCAGTCATGATTTAATAACATTTTGCTTAATTTACATGCATTTATTTGTGATTAAAGCATTGGTACATCTCATTTCCTGGGAGATTATTTGTCTCGGGACAAATGTTATTGACTTATGTTAAGGTACATTAACTATATTGCTATCTTGGATGGTAAAATAGTAGTTCTCAATAGGTCTTGTTCTTTGCTTATAATTAGATTAAAGAGAACCACTTATAATTAGTCAATGCTATTTGGTATGCAGTTTTATAAGCATTGGCATTTCTGATTTCCATGAAAGTTATTTTGCACTGCACTTTCAGTCATGGTGCATTGACTTTGAATGTTTTTTATAATTAACATGTATAAAGACTGCCATTTAAAATTTAAGATTCAACATAAAAAATTTACATTTTACTATCAAAATTACAAAATGGCGACACATTTCTCTGTGTCAACAGTTTACTTTTATGAAAGAAATCAAATGCTCATATTTATGATATACTTCCATGCAAGACACTGTCTAATGAGGTAGTTCTTTAGTGTGTTTTTCTTTCTATTTTATGATAGATGAATATGATGTATCAGTTAATTATTGCTCAGAAGAAAGCTCAGGAGGCAGCCTTGGCTGATGCACAAGGAATGAAAGCTGCTCAGAAATACGAATATGATTCTGATGAAGACATAGAAGGTGGAACATGGGAACATAAACAGAGAACATCTGAAATGCTGGCTACTAGAGGTCAGTATTTATTTTGTTTTTTGACAACACATATATACTTCTTTCAGCAATTGATTGCCCTCAACCTACATTCAAATCCACATGTTCAGAACTTTTTCCATATCGATGATTGCATTTTTTATGTGTTTATTTTTATATTGCAAAACACTGAGAGAAAGTAGACTAAAGTTTGCTCTTTAATAGACTAGTTAACATTGTGTTTGCTCATACATTTGTTGACATCTTTTTATTTTGAATGCAGTATTTATCAGGGCTTATTTCAATTATTTGATTAAGTCAATCCTGTGACTTTGTACAATTGTTTCTTGATAAGTGTTCAGTGGACCTGTGATCAATCATGATATCGAGGAGCCACAGAAATCAATGTTCAAAGAATAGCTTTTAGAATAAGGATTTTTGCATCTGGTTGTTTAAAATAAATCATATGAGCTAATGCATCAAATTAAATTCATAAGCTCATCATAACACAGCTTAAACAAAATGTATAGGATTAAAAGTTCATAAGCTGAAAATAGAATGATCCTGGCTACGTAGATTTGTTGAGGCATCATGAAAATTTATTATTATTTGCAAACACACTGTTTTTTTCTATGTCAAATATATTATTTTTCTCAAGAAAAGCAATGACCTGGTATAAGATAAAGAACTTAATTTAAGCAGTGCAAATTTATTCATAAGCTACATTGTTAATATGTATCTTTTTGCCAAAGATGATCCCATTTTATCATATTCTAAAAGTAATGTGTATATTTATGTACAAAAGTTACTTTACAAATACTTTAAGTATTATGTATTTGATACATGCAGAAAGGTTAGAGGTCTGATCACAGCCTGTAAAAGCACTTGAATTCATCCCCAGTTTTTGTATGTATTCATGTTGCTCATCTTAAGTTTACGGTGTAGTATTTTGAGGACTATTATTTAACTTTTTATCTTTTTTTTTTTCCTGGTTGTGATGTTGTGTGTCCTTTTTAGGGTATTTATTTCCCTTTTATGACCTTTCCTTGTGAATATTCAGTGGTAAAGTTAGATTAATAGAAGGACTTTATTTTATGACAATATAAACCAATGATACCAATTTAATTGTGTACAGCACATGTTTCAGGAATAATCTTCATCAGGTATACTTAAGTGGTATAGTTTTGGAAACCAAATATAGACAAATAAGAAGAAGGAGATGTACACATGATGTGGGATATACATGATTGAAACAGCAATCCAATGACACAAAAATAATGGACACATAGAATACCACAAAGTTATGGAGTGTCAACAGCAAATGACCTTAAGAAGCCAGCCAAATCTACTGAAGGTCAACCTTGCCTGAAGTAGTTGTTAAAAGCATGATGCCCGACAATTTAATTTGACTTTCAACTATTGTCGACAGCTTCATGACTGTTTTCTATTTAGTGTTTAAACAGAAAATAGAGATATACACGTAGAATTGGTTAATTGATAGCTTCTTATATGTGTACTTTCAGAATGGGCAGATAAGTTAACAGAATCTAATAAAGGAAAACATTTTATTGGTGATTTCTTGCCACCAGATGAACTAGAAAGGTTCATGGAAACTTACAAGGTATGATATAATGCAGATTTATTGAGATTGTTAATTTGATGAGGAAAACTGAAAAGCTATCTTTCTTCTTAAGTCTATATACTACTGCTGTAAATATAACAGCAAATCAGAGACTAAGTTTGTTTGGAAGTACAGAATGATGGAAGGATGTTAATTGTTGATCAAAATTTAACTGATTATCTGTCGGAAGGACCAAAAACTTAAACTGCTTAATTGGACCTTATTTCAATTTTAATAGATTTCATAAGCTGATTAAAGTTTACAATCAATTTCATTATTTCACTTTAACTTAATATTGTGTGTAGGTAAATGTAAAAATGTCAATCATCAACATCCAAGGCTTGGTCATATTCCAGACAAAATGCTGATCCAAACATTCTAAAATGTAAATTTAGGGTATACTGGGTGTACTAGTAACATGCAGACATGAACAACAGAAAATGATCTAGAAATTAATGTCATGTTAAACTTCAATATATCGTATCATATAACGATGCATTAGTAAAGTACTGAAAAAATTGTATTTGAACATCAACTTTAATACTGGTTAAGCTATTCATCTTTTCAAAAATTATCTGAGTAACCGGTTAACTAAAATTGTTCAAATTGTCAACACAAGTGAAAAGGTCATGTGGATAAAAAACAGTCCCAATAATCGTTGAATTTCAGATTGGCAAAAAGACAGACAATTATACCACCATATCCTCTGGCTACTGAAAGGTTGATGGGGATAAAAATACATACATATAATATTTGTTTTATTTAATTTCTCTAGATAATAACTCTGATTTACATTTGAACTGTATGCTATGAAACAGTCATGTCCTTTTGAGTCAACAATCTCTAAAGATGTAATTTAATACAAATATTTTAGGCATTGAAAGATGGAAGAGAGCCAGATTTCTCTGACTATAAGGAATTTAAACTGACCTGTGAAAATGTAGGGTACAAGATGTTGGAGAAGTTAGGATGGAAAGAAGGAGAAGGATTAGGACAAGAAAGTCAAGGCATTGTTGATCCTGTTAATAAGTAAGTATTTTCTGTAGAAAAGGGACGAAAGATACCAGAGGGACAGTCAAGCTCTTTACAGTATACCTTAATGAGACAGTAACATAACAGCACAAAAAATTAAGTTATCTAGAGATCAACATATTGTCTTAGGCAATAAAACAAACTACTATACAATATGTCGAACTCTAATTGCCCAGAGTCTAAAAAAGTGAATGAATCAAAGACGATCAAAAATCTGCTGTCATCACTTAATTCTGTAAAGGACAAACAATGCTACAATGTAACAAAAGACAACTACTGACAAAGTACGTGGCAGAGAAACATTTTAACTTTTTTTTTTGGAATTAGTTCATGTTTACCTTGTACAAATGTATGTGTTTTTCTATATCTTGGAATTTCAGAGTGGAAGTGCAATCATTTAAGAATTGATTGCTTCTTTTTATAATTTTATTAAGGTGTAAAAGCATTGATCGAAGCACATTTTGTATGAAGCGGGGAAGCGCACGATCAACACTTTTACAACCATATGAAATAATAAAAAGAAGCATTCAGATCTTATAATTGCATTTTTTATGCTATCACAATGAAATTAAGAGTTATATCAAGCTTTTCATTTGTTTTTCAAAGCATTATTTTAACATTGTCATGGATAGCATGTACAGTCATAGTCATAGCTGTTGTATTTTATACGGAAATAAAATATGCTACTGGAGTGCCTCGCGATTGTTGTCAGCCAATCAAAATTATGGATTCTAATGAAACATGCATGTAATGTAATTATTATTTAATTAGTCTATTATTACAATATAGTATCATTATTTTTTTTTTTAATTTTGGTGATTTTCATGTTAGGAACAAGATATTTGGATGGTAAATTAAAATTCATCTAGGCAACATAATAATTAAAAAATACCAGTTTTCATTTCAATGCTATAATGCAGAATTCACCTTAAATTTTGCATCTCTACTTTTTTAAATAAAATAAAACATATTTTTAAATGTCTGTATGTTTGTTCTTAAATTAAAAGTATGATTCTGTTTAATTATTCCAATTTTCTATGAACATCCAAATTGTTATTTCTATCATGGTGTATATGATATTTGAATTTATTATACTTCACATCAAAATGCCAGATTTTGATTGGTTAATACAAGAGTGAAAATTTACTCTTTCATATGGCTAAGCAATTTTTTGTCACCCTCTTGTGCAGACCAATCAAAAATTGATAATTGAAAGGACAATGAATGAATTTTCCTCAGTAATTTTAAAGACTACATTTCAGACCTTTTTCATAGACTGTGAACATAAAAAAAAAATACATCTTACATCACTTTTGATGTTTATCTAATAGTTTTAATATACATGATGTCAAAGTTAATTACTTTCAATTTACAATTTATAGGACAAAAAATGACAATGTTCAGTATAATCAATTAAATAACACATAGTTGAGAGTGTGATAGAGCAGATTGTTACCCATTGAAAAACATTGTCATCTTTAGCTTTGCTTAACAAATGTACAGATTTCAATAAAATATGAAAATTTAAATTTAAAAAAAAACAAGAATTTTATAATTTCTTGTCCATATACCTAAACTGAGACAGTTTTAAAGGGGAAAATGTTCATGACATAAAATGTATTTTTATGGTGTTTACAGGGGGAATATATCAGTAGAAGGCAGAGGTTTAGGTATAGAAAGACCAGCAGAGCTTGGAGCAGAAGACGATGAGTTTGATGCTTACAGGAAGAGAATGATGTTAGCATACAGGTTCAGGCCTAATCCATTGGTATGTTTAATAATCTAAACCAATCAGTATATAGAGTTGATAGTGAATGATCAAGTATGATGAATTTTCAACCATATGTTTGTGTAGTTGTTCATTCTCTAACAGCCACTTCCAAATTCTTCAATTTACATCTTTTTACAAACTAGAAATACAAAGTTTAAATAAAAATCTCATGAATGCTTCAGTATCTTTGTTGGATAAAAGGAGATTTGGGTATGAGACAGCAACCACTCGAAAAGAAAACACATGTAGAGGTCAACATGGGGTCTTCAAGAATAGACAATTGTTTATACAATAAGTTAAGCTATAATTAGTCCCCTACCGATGAAGTCGAAGGGGACTTTAGGTTTGCATTCTGTCCATCTCTCCGTCTGTCTGTCCATCCGTCAGTCCGTCAAATCAGTTTTCCAGACTTTTTATACGACTGCAAAAAATGTTGCATTGTCCGAAGACATTTGGTTTCCGAACAATAACGTTAGTATTAGTAAATAGAAATCTATGAAATTTAAACACAATTTTTATAACCACAAAAGGAAGGTTGGGATTGATTTTGGGGGTTAGTAGGAATTAGGGGCCAAAAAGGGGCCCAAAAAAGCATTTTTCTAGTTTCATGACAATAACTTGTGGAACGGTGTATGGATCTCTCTGAAATTATACCACAATTTTCCATACCACAAAGGGATGGTTAGGATTGGTTTTGGGGGGTTATGACCTTAACCGTTTAGGAATTAGAGGCAAAAAAGTGAGAATAAACAAGGGTGTCCTGGTTAATGGACAATTACATAAGTACAATGTTGTGTTTGAATTACCTCCGTTACACTGCTTTTAAATTATGTGTAAAGAAATGTTGTATTGTCTTGAGGTGATTAGCTGTCAATTTATTTTTAGAAGTTACTATTTTAATAATTTTAGAAATGCTGATTAAAGTATATTAATTTTAGCCATGATTATGTATGTCATTTTCTATTTTAAGACTTTTATGATGTATTTAAATGGGTTATTATGGTTGCAAACTCCATTAGAAATTTGAATTGAGATTATGACCATATCTTGAGGGAAAAAATTTTTTTTGGAAAAGGGGTAGGTTAAAAAAAAAATTGGGGGGTCAATTCGCAACAGCATAGTGTATTGCACAAAAGCAAAAAATTGAATATAAATTCAAATCATATAACCAATTCTAAGTTCTTTGACTACAGTTATTCTGTGTCAGAAACCTATTATACGTCAAATATTGAATTACAATCCAAATTCAGACCTTTATCATCCTTCCCTACCGCTATATCAGCTTCCTCAACATATCTGTAAAACTCGTATCCAGTTAGCGCGTGCAAGTGAGGAGACATTATCAAGTGAGCAGGACTTATCAACAAATTCTCCCAACATATTGCCTTGTATTGTAATGGTGATAAGTCACCGAATAAATTCTTTTAATAAAATAAATTACACTTGAAGTACATATCTTACAATGAACCATTTCTTTTTTCCTAAAATTACTTTACATTCTGAAACGAGATGTTGATAAAATGGTGTCGACGGCAGTCTTGATAAGTTCTGCCGGGACTACTTTTATTCAGAACTGAACTATTTGACCTAATTTGAACTATTGATCTGACCTGTATTGAGATCAATCTATCGATACACATGTCAACAATGCGGGGTGGCAGTTTAAATTATTAAAAAATTTATAGTGAACATAAAATTCACAGTAAAACTAATAATAAAATTGATTAATTAAATGCACATATATTATACACTCTAGATTAAACATTTCATTTTAAATAATAAAATAGGAACAAAAATTTAAGAGCTGCTCTGGTCCCTGAGCTACCTGTAGTTGTTTACACTGAGTGCATGTACATGTATCACTAATGTCAAATTATTTGAGTCTGAATTACATATACCAAATAAACTCATCATAAATACCAAGTTTTCTCAAATTGCTTGTAAAACAAAACAAAAATAATTGGTTCATAAAAAGCACACATACAACAATTTATTATCAAGTTCACTGCATATTAAATTGGTATCCTGAAATATTCCACAAAAGTCACAATTTAATGTTTTGTTGTGAAAACTGGTGTAAATCATATATATTGGCTATATCTGTATATGTACATTGATAATTCACATGAGATAGACTGAAGAGGTCAAAATATTAAATGATTAATACATGTTAAGATTCCATTTATAGTATTTACTGTTTCAGTGTAACTAAGTTAGGATTTGAACCTAAGACCTTCTCATAAAGAGATGCTCTGACCCTGAGCTACCTAGTTGAATACACTGAAAGCATAATTTTTCAAGAATCATAAACATGATGTACCTTGTCATTTTAACTCCAAGTCATCAAAAGAATGATATATCAATGTACATGGACCAACAGAATGCAGCGAAGCAATTTTGTATAATATTTCAAAATCCAGTTGATCTGGTTCTGTTATTTTTCAATAGAGTCATTAGAGAAGAAAATCATGACGGAAAATTTTGACATGTTTGAACCAAATCTGTTTTCCTCAATGATAACATTTGGCAAAGCACTTATAGGAAATGGTACCCATAACCCGAACCAGAATACCGTCCGAATGCAATTTGGTGGGGTAGTAAGTCTATACAAAATAACACCTACCTTCCTTGTCTTCTCACGCATACAAAGATGTCGAGGTTTTTACATACAAGAAGAACAATTTACCAACATCTGTCTTTCTCAAATTAACTTCTCCTTTACGAATTACGACTACTTAAATATATATGTGTACTTTTAGTCTTGAAAACAAACAGCATTTTGATACGTTTATGGAATTTTTTTATGAAGCGTATGCTTAAAAGTTGTTCAGCAGTCAGCGAGTAGAAATTTTCTTCTTCTGGTGATATGAAATACTACGATCTTTCAATATAATCTTTAATATTTCTTTTTTTTTTGTATCATCATCAAATATTATACTCTCATATATGCATTATCATGTACACGAAACATTTTTCTTCCTATAGTTAATGGGAATATTTTACCCTGCGTATTTTGGCCACAAGGTGTATCCGCGGTTTAATATTTTGATGACGTGTGTTGCCTAGTAATAACAGAGACACTCTGGTAATAACAATTCCCGCGAAATTATTGAAAAGGAAATTTTGATAAAAACATTGCTTTGAAAGATGATAAAATGTTATCTGAATGTGGATTGTAGATATTGAAAATATCAGCCCGCCGACAGAATATGAAGCTAAATGGCTGCTCGCCACGCTCACCGACATTTAGCTTCATATTCTGGCTCGCTGGCTGATATTTTCTATATCTACATATCCACATCCAGATAACATGTACGTATCAAGCGCAAATATTGTGTCCATTTTGCCCTAACTGTTCAGGTTTGGACCTCTGCTCTCGTATCCAAATGCACTCTGCGAAGCAATTTATTTTCTTCATGCTTGAAGATATTGATTTGATATTTGGTGTATTATTTTATCATGACAAGTTACAGGTCAAGTTCGATTTTCACGATTTTAGTTTTCTCCTTGTTCAGTTAAAGCCCTTTCCCTAGAATTAAATTTTGATGAAATACTTATTAAATACTAGATTTCTGTTCAAAGGAAATAACTATTTTTTAACTTTCCTACAATTAAATTTTGATGATATACTTATTAATTACTAGATTTCTGTTCAAAAGGAAATAACTCATATTTTAAAAGATTTGTAAAAGACATTGTATTAAGATAATGACATTATGGATTTTTTTCCTTTTCTTTAGTAAACTGTTTGAAGAATTTAGTGGTAGTTTTATACGACCGCAAAAAATTTTGTGGTCGATATTGGTATGACGTTACGCGTCGTCGTCGTCGTCGCCGTCCGTCCGAAGACGCATTGGTTTTCGCACTCTAACTTTAGTTTAAGTGAATGGATCTCTATGAAATTTTACCATAAGGTTCAATATCACAAAAGGAAGGTTGGGATTGATTTTGGGGTTATGGTACCAACAGTTAAGGAATTAGGGGCCAAAAGGGGCCAAAATAAGCATTTTGTAACTTCCAGACATAACTTGTGTGTTAGTGTATGGATCTCTCTGACATTGTACCACAAGGTTCCATATCACAAAGGGAATGCTGGGATTGATTTTGGGGTAATTGCCTCAAAATTTTAGGAACAAGGGGCCAAAAAGGGCAAAAACAAGCATTTTCTAGTTTCATGACAATAACTTGTGTGTAAGTGTATGGATCTTTCTGAAATTGTACTACAAGGTTCCATATCACAAATGGAAAGCTGGAATTGAGTTTGGGGTAATTGCCTGAAACGTTTAGGAATTAGGGGCCAAAATGGGCCAAAATAAGCATTTTCTAGTTTCCAGACAATAACTTGTGTTCAAGTGTATGGTTCTCTCTGAAATTGTACTGCAAGGTACCATACCTCAAAGGGAAGGCTGGGATTGAGTTTGGGGTGATGAATCATAAGGGGTTCAAAAATTTGGGGGATTTTTTTTCCTTTTTTTCTTTAAAATTTTCCATTTTAAGTTGGTTATTTCTGATTTATATTTAAAAGCAAATAATAATGATATGGCAAGAGATACACACCAAACAGGATGTGTAAATTATTATATAATAAGTATTGTGCAGTAGCAAGAAATTTTCAATTGCACAGTATTGCGCAATAGCAAGAAATCTTCAATTGCACAGTATTGCGCAATAGCAAGAAATATCCAATAGCACAATATTGCGCAATAGCAAGAAATTGTCAATTGTACAGTATTGCACAATAGCAAGAAATATTCAATTGCACAGTATTGCGCAATTGCAAGAAATATTCAATTGCACAGTATTGTGCAAAAGAAGATACTTTGTATAAATTGCTTATTTCTTGACCAATTTCAATGGGGTTTTATTCTTGAACTCTTGGGGTTCTTTAATATGCTGAATCTAACCGTGTATTAAGTTTTTGGATTTTGGGCCCGCTTTTAAATTGGTCCACATTGAGGTCCAAATGGTCCAAAATTAAACTTTGTTTGATTTTATCAAAATTGAATTATTGGGGTTCTTTAATATGCCGAATCTAACCGTGTATTTAGATTCTTAATTTTGGTCCCGTTTTCAAATTGGTCTACATTAAGGTCCAAAGGGTCCAAAATTAAACTTAGTTTGATTTTAACAAAATTGAATTCTTAGGGTTCTTTGATATGCTGAATCTAAACATGTATTTAGATTTTGATTATGGGCCCAGTTTTCAAGTTGGTCCAAATCGGGTCCAAAATTAAACTTTGTTTGATTTCAACAAAAATTGAATATTTGGGGTTCTATGATATGCTGAATCTAACCATGTATTTAGATTTTTGATCTTTGGACCCGTTATCAACTTTGTCCACATTGAGGTCAAAAGGGTCCAAAATTAAACTTTGTTTGATTTCATCACAAATTGAACTCTTGGGGTTCTTTGATATGCCGATTCTAACCGTGTATTTAGATTCTTAATTTTAGGTCCCATTTTCAAATTGGTCTACATTAAGGTCCAAAGGGTTCAAAATTAAACTTAGTTTGATTTTAACAAAATTGAATTCTTAGGTTCTTTGATATGCTGAATCTAAACATGTATTTAGATTTTTGATTATGGGCCCAGTTTTCAAGTTGGTCCAAATCGGGTCCAAAATTAAACTTTGTTTGATTTCAACAAAAATTGAATATTTGGGGTTCTATGATATGCTGAATCTAACCATGTATTTAGATTTTTGATCTTTGGACCCGTTATCAACTTTGTCCACATTGAGGTCAAAAGGGTCCAAAATTAAACTTTGTTTGATTTCATCACAAATTGAACTCTTGGGGTTCTTTGATATGCCGATTCTAACCGTGTATTTAGATTCTTAATTTTAGGTCCCATTTTCAAATTGGTCTACATTAAGGTCCAAAGGGTTCAAAATTAAACTTAGTTTGATTTTAACAAAATTGAATTCTTAGGGTTCTTTGATATGCTGAATCTAAACATGTATTTAGATTTTGATTATGGGCCCAGTTTTCAAGTTGGTCCAAATCGGGTCCAAAATTAAACTTTGTTTGATTTCAACAAAATTGAATATTTGGGGTTCTTTGATATGCTGAATCTAACCATATATTTAGATTTTTGATTTTTGGACCCGTTATCCACTTTGTCCACATTTAGGTCAAAAGGGTCCAAAATTAAACTTTGTTTGATTTCATCAAAATTGAACTCTTGGGGTTCTTTGATATGCCGAATCTAACCGTGTATTTAGATTCTTAATTTTGGTCCTTTTCAAATTGGTCTACATTAAGGTCCAAAGGGTCCAAAATTAAACTTAGTTTGATTTTAACAAAATTGAATTTTAGGGTTCTTTGATATGCTGAATCTAAACATGTGTTTAGATTTTTGATTATGGGCCCAGTTTTCAAGTTGGTCCAAATCGGGGTCCAAAATTAAACTTTGTTTGATTTCAACAAAATTGAATATATGGGGTTCTTTGATATGCTGAATCTAACCATGTATTTAGATTTTGATTTTGGGCCCGTTATCAACTTTGTCCACATTGAGGTCAAAAGGGTCCAAAATTAAACTTTGTTTGATTTCATCAAAATTGAATTCTTGGGGTTCTTTGATATGCTGAATCTAACCATGTATTAAGATTTTGGATATTGGACCATAATAGGTGAATGTCCAATTTAAAATTTTAAGTTCTTAGACCACATTCATTCTGTGTCAGAAACCTATGCTGTGTCAAATATTTAATCACAATCCAAATTCAGAGCTGTATCAAGCTTGAATGTTGTGTCCATACTTGCCCCAACTGTTCAGGGTTCGACCTCTGCGGTCGTATCAAGCTGCGCCCTGGAGCATTTTATTATTTTATGTAGTTTACACCATGACAAGTTATAGATCAAGTTAGAATTTTGTTCCATTACAATGAATTTTTCACCCAAGACAAATTGTAACTGACAAAAAGTGATTTTCATTATTAAAACTTTTTCCTGGTTGAACAACCTAAGGGTAAATTGATACAAAATTAACACTAGAGTGTATTTATTTATCTGTTTTCATCTTTATACAATACAGTTTTTCTTCCAGAACAACCCAAGAAGACCATACTATTAGTGGGTGAAGACAATGAAGATGAAAGACAAATTATAATATACAGACAAAAACAATAAATATATAGATAATTACTGTGATCATTCTAAGCTTCTATAAAATAAAAGTGGCTCTCACATCTACAGAGGTTTCAAATGTATCCATGCAACTAAGACTTTATGGCTATGCTTTGGTAAACTCATTAAACCAGTAATCTGATAATATTTTGTGAACAAACTCATGACATACACTCATTTCTTGAAATTTTCTTTAGGTGTGGTTTCACCCTGAATATTGTGTAATGTGTGTCCAAAATAAGGGAAATTCCTGTTTTGACAGTTCTTCAAATGTCTGATGATTTCGTGCATGCCTTCTAAATATAGTTCAAATTGAATAATGGAAAGAGTTTATAAACAAAATATTGTTCAGTTTGTTGAACTAAACATACTGTTCAGGATGCAGAGCAAAAGTTTCATTTTAATAAAATTTGCCTTAAAATGAAACAAATTTATCTGAAGTTGTCGTAATTTTATGAAAGATGGTTAATTATGGGATTGCAATTATAAATTATAAACATATCAATTTTCATAATGTCAAATTATTTGAGTCTGAATTACATATACCAAATAAACTCATCATAAATACCAAGTTTTCTCAAATTGCTTGTAAAACAAAACAAAAATAATTGGTTCATAAAAAGCACACATACAACAATTTATTATCAAGTTCACTGCATATTAAATTGGTATCCTGAAATATTCCACAAAAGTCACAATTTAATGTTTTGTTGTGAAAACTGGTGTAAATCATATATATTGGCTATATCTGTATATGTACATTGATAATTCACATGAGATAGACTGAAGAGGTCAAAATATTAAATGATTAATACATGTTAAGATTCCATTTATAGTATTTACTGTTTCAGTGTAACTAAGTTAGATTTGAACCTAAGACCTTCTCATAAAGAGATGCTCTGACCCTGAGCTACCTAGTTGAATACACTGAAAGCATAATTTTTTCAAGAATCATAAACATGATGTACCTTGTCATTTTAACTCCAAGTCATCAAAAGAATGATATATCAATGTACATGGACCAACAGAATGCAGCGAAGCAATTTTGTATAATATTTCAAAATCCAGTTGATCTGGTTCTGTTATTTTTCAATAGAGTCATTAGAGAAGAAAATCATGACGGAAAATTTTGACATGTTTGAACCAAATCTGTTTTCCTCAATGATAACATTTGGCAAAGCACTTATAGGAAATGGTACCCATAACCCGAACCAGAATACCGTCCGAATGCAATTTGGTGGGGTAGTAAGTCTATACAAAATAACACCTACCTTCCTTGTCTTCTCACGCAAAAGATGTCGAGGTTTTACATACAAGAAGAACAATTTACCAACATCTGTCTTTCTCAAATTAACTTCTCCTTTACAATTACGACTACTTAAATATATATGTGTACTTTTAGTCTTGAAAACAAACAGCATTTTGATACGTTTATGGAATTTTTTATGAAGCGTATGCTTAAAAGTTGTTCAGCAGTCAGCAGTAGAAATTTTCTTCTTCTGGTGATATGAAATACTACGATCTTTCAATATAATCTTTAATATTTCTTTTTTTTGTATCATCATCAAATATTATACTCATATATGCATTATCATGTACACGAAAAATTTTTCTTCCTATAGTTAATGGGAATATTTTACCCTGCGATTTTGGCCACAAGGTGTATCCGCGGTTTAATATTTTGATGACGTGTGTTGCCTAGTAATAACAGAGACACTCTGGTAATAACAATTCCCGAAATTATTGAAAAGGGAAATTTTGATAAAAACATTGCTTTGAAAGATGATAAAATGTTATCTGAATGTGGATTGATAGATATTGAAAATATCAGCCGCTCGACAGAATATGAAGTTAATGGCTGCTTCGCCACGCTCACCGACATTTAGCTTCATATTCTGGCTCATGGCTGATATTTTCTATATCTACATATCCACATCCAGATAACATGTACGTATCAGCGCAAATATTGTGTCCATTTTGCCCTAACTGTTCAGGTTTGGACCTCTGCTCTATTTTATACGACCGCAAACAAATTTTGCGGTCGTATATTGGTATATACGTTGGCGTTAGGCGTCATCGTCGTCCAAGACGCATTGGTTTCGCACTCTAACTTTAGTTTAAGTGAATGGATCTCTAGGAAATTTTACCATAAGGTTCAATTTCACAAAGGAAGGTTGGGATTGATTTTGGGGTTATGGTACCAACAGTAAATGAATAAGGGGCCAAAATAAGCATTTTGTAACTTCCAGACATAACTTGTGTGTTAGTGTATGGATCTCTCTGACATTGTACCACAAGGTTCCATATCACAAAGGGAATGCTGGGATTGATTTTGGGGTAATTGCCTCAAATTTTAGGAATTAGGGGCCAAAAAGGGCATTTTCTAGTTTCAGACAATAACTTGTGTTCAAGTGTATGGATCTCTCTGAAATTGTACTGCAAGGTACCATACCTCAAAGGAAGGCTGGGATTGATTTTGGGGTGATGAATCATAAGGGGTTCAAAAATTTGGGGGATTTTTTTTTCCTTTTTCCTTTTTTTCTTTAAAATTTTCCATTTTAAGTTGGTTATTTCTGATTTATATTTAAAGGCAAATAATAATGATATGGCAGGAGATACACACCAAACAGGATGTGTAAATTATTATATAATAAGTATTGTGGAAAAGCAAGAAATTTTCAATTGCACAGTATTGCGCAATAGCAAGAAATCTTCAATTGCACAGTATTGCGCAATAGCAAGAAATATCCAATAGCACAATATTGCGCAATAGCAAGAAATTGTCAATTGTACAGTATTGCGCAATAGCAAGAAATATTCAATTGCACAGTATTGCGCAATTGCAAGAAATATTCAATTGCATAGTATTGTGCAAAAGAAGATACTTTGTATAAATTGCTTATTTCTTGACCAATTTCAATGGGGTTTTATTCTTGAACTCTTGAGGTTCTTTAATATGCTGAATCTAACCGTGTAATAAGTTTTTGGATTTTGGGCCCGTTTTAAATTGGTCCACATTGAGGTCCAAAGGGTCCAAAATTAAGCTTTGTTTGATTTCATCAAAATTGAATTATTGGGGTTCTTTGATATGCCGAATCTAACCGTGTATTTAGATTCTTAATTTTGGTCTCATTTTCAAATTGTCTACATTAAGGTCCAAAGGGTCCAAAATTAAACTTAGTTTGATTTTAACAAAATTGAATTTTAGGGTTCTTTGATATGCTGAATCTAAAGATGTATTTAGATTTTTGATTATGGGCCCAGTTTTCAAGTTGGTCCAAATCGGGTCCAAAATTAAACTTTGTTTGATTTCAACAAAATTGAATATTTGGGGTTCTTTGTTCTTGAATCTAACCATGTATTTAGATTTTTGATCTTTGGACCCGTTATCCACTTTGTCCACATTGAGGTCAAAAGGGTCCAAAATTAAACTTTGTTTGATTTCATCAAAATTGAACTCTTGGGGTTCTTTGATACGCGAATCTAACTGTGTATTTAGATTCTTAATTTTGGTCCCGTTTTCAAATTGGTCTACATTAAGGTCCAAAGGGTCCAAAATTAAACTTAGTTTGATTTTAGCAAAATTGAATTCTTAGGGTTCTTTGATATACTGAATCAAAACATGTATTTAGATTTTTGATTATGGGCCCAGTTTTCAAGTTGGTCCAAATCGGGTCCAAAATTAAACTTTGTTTGATTTCAACAAAATTGAATATTTGGGGTTCTTTGATATGCTGAATCTAACCATGTATTTAGATTTTGATCTTTGGACCCGTTATCCACTTTGTCCACATTGAGGTCAAAAGGGTCCAAAATTAAACTTTGTTTGATTTCATCAAAATTGAACTCTTGGGGTTCTTTGATACGCCGAATCTAACTGTGTATTTAGATTCTTAATTTTGGTCCCGTTTTCAAATTGGTCTACATTAAGGTCCAAAGGGTCCAAAATTAAACTTAGTTTGATTTTAACAAAATTGAATTTTAGGGTTCTTTGATATGCTGAATCTTAACATGTATTTAGATTTTTGATTATGGGCCCAGTTTTCAAGTTGGTCCAAATTGGGTCCAAAATTAAACTTTGTTTGATTTCAACAAAATTGAATATTTGGGGTTCTTTGATATGCTGAATCTAACCATGTATTTAGATTTTTGATTTTGGGCCCCGTTATCAACTTTGTAATCCAAAATTAAACTTTGTTTGATTTCATCAAAATTGAACTCTTGGGGTTCTTTGATCACGAATCTAACTGTGTATTTAGATTCTTAATTTTGGTCCCGTTTTCAAATTGGTCTACATTAAGGTCCAAAGGGTCCAAAATTAAACTTAGTTTGATTTTAGCAAAATTGAATTCTTAGGGTTCTTTGATATACTGAATCTAAACATGTATTTAGATTTTGATTATGGGCCCAGTTTTCAAGTTGGTCCAAATTGGGGTCCAAAATTAAACTTTGTTTGATTTCAACAAAATTGAATATTTGGGGTTCTTTGATATGCTGAATCTAACCATGTATTTAGATTTTGATCTTTGGACCCCGTTATCCACTTTGTCCACATTGAGGTCAAAAGGGTCCAAAATTAAACTTTGTTTGATTTCATCAAAATTGAACTCTTGGGGTTCTTTGATCGCCGAATCTAACTGTGTATTTAGATTCTTAATTTTTGGTCCCGTTTTCAAATTGGTATACATTAAGGTCCAAAGGGTCCAAAATTAAACTTAGTTTGATTTTAACAAAATTGAATTTTAGGGTTCTTTGATATGCTGAATCTAAACATGTATTTAGATTTTTGATTATGGGCCCAGTTTTCAAGTTGGTCCAAATCGGGGTCCAAAATTAAACTTTGTTTGATTTCAACAAAATTGAATATATGGGGTTCTTTGATATGCTGAATCTAACCATGTATTTAGATTTTTGATTTTTGGGCCCGTTATCAACTTTGTAATCCAAAATTAAACTTTGTTTGATTTCATCAAAATTGAATTCTTGGGGTTCTTTGATATGCTGAATCTAACCATGTATTTAGATTTTGGATATTGGACCATAATAGGTGAATGTCCAATTTAAAATTTTAAGTTCTTAGACCACGTTCATTCTGTGTCAGAAACCTATGCTGTGTCAAATATTTAATCACAATCCAAATTCAGAGCTGTATCAAGCTTGAATGTTGTGTCCATACTTGCCCCAACTGTTCAGGGTTCGACCTCTGCGGTCGTATCAAGCTAAGCCCTCTGGAGCATTTTATTTGTTTTGACAGTTCTTCAAATGTCTGATGATTTCTGCATGCCTTCTAAATATAGTTCAAATTGAATAATGGAAAGAGTTTATAAACAAAATATTGTTCAGTTTGTTGAACTAAACATACTGTTCAGGATGCAGAGCAAAAGTTTCATTTTAATAAAATTTGCCTTAAAATGAAACAAATTTATCTGAAGTTGTCGTAATTTTATGAAAGATGGTTAATTATGGGATTGCAATTATAAATTATAAACATATCAATTTTCACATTTTCTGTCCCTTCGGAAGACTACAACAACAAAAAGAACAATTCTATTTATTTTATAATACGGATATGATGAAATCAGACAATGCACAATATCACTGGTCTATGTTGATACAGGGATTCCACTTTACTTTAATATTTCAGTATTGAAAATGGCTTTGTTTCAGAATCTTTTTTTGTAGGTAATGTGGTAAAATGTCATGAGTAAAAAATTCAAAAGATTATGTTTGCAATTTAGATTTTTGATATTGTGGTTGTGATTATGTCCTTTATTGAAGTAACATGAAACAATTAAATGGATACTTTTGATTTATGCAGATATTTTTGGAATGTCTATGAATCATAGAATAAGAGATTTTGTTTAGGTAATTTTATGGGACTTGCTTTGTTAATTTTGTTAATTCTGTGTGATATGATCATTTTCATTTGAATATTTCATGTAGTTTCTGATATCTTGTGCACAATTGTTTTCCCATATGTTTTATGTAGTTAAAGTTTTAAATATTACAATCAATAAAATAAAATAACTATTCTTCAGCTTAATGTACACTATAGAAGAAATCCCTGTAAATGCATTGTATTTGAATGGAGTACAGTACCATGTATGTGTTTCATTGAATGGAGAACAGTACCATGTATGTGTTTCATTGAATGGAGAACAGTACCATGTATGTGTTGCAAAGTCACAATAATACCTGCATATTGTTTCTTATAGTTGAACTAATGAAATGAACACATGAAAATAAGATTAAAAGTAAAAATAACTATGTATGGTACTATTAAAATTATTCATTTGCACTAGATTGTATTTTTTTTTATCAGAATGCAACTGTAAGTCATTCTAAAACAATGCTCCTCTTATGTTTTGTAAACAAAGAGATTTTTATACGACCTCAAAAAAATTTTGTGGTCGTATATTGGTATCACGTCGTCGTTGTTGTCCGAAGACAGTTGGTTTCCAGACAATAACTTTAGTATCAGTAAATAGAAATCTATGAAATTTAAACAAAAGGTTTATAACCACAAAAGGAAGGTTGGGTTTGATTTTGGGGGTTATGGTCCAAACAGTTTAGGAATTAGGGGCCAAAAAGAGGCCCAAAAAGGCATTTTTCTAGTTTCCAGACAATAACTTGTGTTTAAGTGTATGGATCTCTCTGAAATTATACCACAAGTTTCCATACCACAAAGGGATGGTTAGGATTGGCTTTGGGGGGGTTATGGCTCAAACCGTTTAGGAATTAGGGGCAAAAAAGGTGGAAAAACAAGGATTTCCTGGTTAATGGACAATTTAAAAGCAGTGTTGGGGAGGTAATCCTAAAACAAAATTGTACAATGTTGGATTACCTCCCTTACACTGCTTTTAATTTATCTATTTAAGACTTTTATGATGTATTTAAATGGGTAATTATGGTTGCAAACTCCATTGGTAATTTGAATTGAGAATAATTTAATTTTGGATGTAACGCGTCTTCCGATTGGCTGACGTTGTTTTGTTTATCAGCTCATAGACATAATTTTGTCATGTAACCTTGACGTCATCAACGTTTTTCATGATTTGCACCGGTTTAAAATGGAATTAAGAATTAAATTATAAGAAATGACTGTAATATTTTCTGTCTATGAAGAATAACATCAAAATGTGGTGCACACTTTAAAATAACCTGCTACGCGGGTTATTCAGTGTGGACCACATTTTGATGTTATTCTTCATAGACAGAAAAAATTACAGTCATTCCTTAATTATGACCATATCAACTTTAGTTTAAGTGAATGGATCTCTATGAAATTTTACCATAAGGTTCAATATCACAAAAGGAAGGTTGGGATTGATTTTGGGGTTATGGTACCAACAGTTAAGGAATTAGGGGCCAAAAGGGCCAAAATAAGCATTTTGTAACTTCCAGACATAACTTGTGTGTTAGTGTATGGATCTCTCTGACATTGTACCACAAGGTTCCATATCACAAAGGGAATGCTGGGATTGATTTTGGGGTAATTGCCTCAAAATTTTAGGAACAAGGGGCCAAAAAGGCAAAAACAAGCATTTTCTAGTTTCATGACAATAACTTGTGTGTAAGTGTATGGATCTTTCTGAAATTGTACTACAAGGTTCCATATCACAAATGGAAAGCTGGAATTGAGTTTGGGGTAATTGCCTGAAACGTTTAGGAATTAGGGGCCAAAATGGGCCAAAATAAGCATTTTCTAGTTTCCAGACAATAACTTGTGTTCAAGTGTATGGTTCTCTCTGAAATTGTACTGCAAGGTACCATACCTCAAAGGAAGGCTGGGATTGAGTTTGGGGTGATGAATCATAAGGGGTTCAAAAATTTGGGGGATTTTTTTTCCTTTTTTCTTTAAAATTTTCCATTTTAAGTTGGTTATTTCTGATTTATATTTAAAAGCAAATAATAATGATATGGCAAGAGATACACACCAAACAGGATGTGTAAATTATTATATAATAAGTATTGTGCAGTAGCAAGAAATTTTCAATTGCACAGTATTGCGCAATAGCAAGAAATCTTCAATTGCACAGTATTGCGCAATAGCAAGAAATATCCAATAGCACAATATTGCGCAATAGCAAGAAATTGTCAATTGTACAGTATTGCACAATAGCAAGAAATATTCAATTGCACAGTATTGCGCAATTGCAAGAATATTCAATTGCACAGTATTGTGCAAAAGAAGATACTTTGTATAAATTGCTTATTTCTTGACCAATTTCAATGGGGTTTTATTCTTGAACTCTTGGGGTTCTTTAATATGCTGAATCTAACCGTGTATTAAGTTTTTGGATTTTGGGCCCGTTTTTAAATTGGTCCACATTGAGGTCCAAATGGTCCAAAATTAAACTTTGTTTGATTTTATCAAAATTGAATTATTGGGGTTCTTTAATATGCCGAATCTAACTGTGTATTTAGATTCTTAATTTTGGTCCCGTTTTCAAATTGGTCTACATTAAGGTCCAAAGGGTCCAAAATTAAACTTAGTTTGATTTTAACAAAATTGAATTCTTAGGGTTCTTTGATATGCTGAATCTAAACATGTATTTAGATTTTGATTATGGGCCCAGTTTTCAAGTTGGTCCAAATCGGGGTCCAAAATTAAACTTTGTTTGATTTCAACAAAAATTGAATATTTGGGGTTCTATGATATGCTGAATCTAACCATGTATTTAGATTTTTGATCTTTGGACCCCGTTATCAACTTTGTCCACATTGAGGTCAAAAGGGTCCAAAATTAAACTTTGTTTGATTTCATCACAAATTGAACTCTTGGGGTTCTTTGATATGCCGAATCTAACCGTGTATTTAGATTCTTAATTTTTGGTCCCATTTTCAAATTGGTCTACATTAAGGTCCAAAGGGTTCAAAATTAAACTTAGTTTGATTTTAACAAAAATTGAATTCTTAGGGTTCTTTGATATGCTGAATCTAAACATGTATTTAGATTTTTGATTATGGGCCCAGTTTTCAAGTTGGTCCAAATCGGGGTCCAAAATTAAACTTTGTTTGATTTCAACAAAAATTGAATATTTGGGGTTCTATGATATGCTGAATCTAACCATGTATTTAGATTTTTGATCTTTGGACCCCGTTATCAACTTTGTCCACATTGAGGTCAAAAGGGTCCAAAATTAAACTTTGTTTGATTTCATCACAAATTGAACTCTTGGGGTTCTTTGATATGCCGATTCTAACCGTGTATTTAGATTCTTAATTTTAGGTCCCATTTTCAAATTGGTCTACATTAAGGTCCAAAGGGTTCAAAATTAAACTTAGTTTGATTTTAACAAAATTGAATTCTTAGGGTTCTTTGATATGCTGAATCTAAACATGTATTTAGATTTTGATTATGGGCCCAGTTTTCAAGTTGGTCCAAATCGGGGTCCAAAATTAAACTTTGTTTGATTTCAACAAAATTGAATATTTGGGGTTCTTTGATATGCTGAATCTAACCATATATTTAGATTTTTGATTTTGGACCCGTTATCCACTTTGTCCACATTTAGGTCAAAAGGGTCCAAAATTAAACTTTGTTTGATTTCATCAAAATTGAACTCTTGGGGTTCTTTGATATGCCGAATCTAACCGTGTATTTAGATTCTTAATTTTTGGTCCTTTTCAAATTGGTCTACATTAAGGTCCAAAGGGTCCAAAATTAAACTTAGTTTGATTTTAACAAAATTGAATTTTTAGGGTTCTTTGATATGCTGAATCTAAACATGTGTTTAGATTTTGATTATGGGCCCAGTTTTCAAGTTGGTCCAAATCGGGTCCAAATTAAACTTTGTTTGATTTCAACAAAAATTGAATATATGGGGTTCTTTGATATGCTGAATCTAACCATGTATTTAGATTTTGATTTTTGGGCCCGTTATCAACTTTGTCCACATTGAGGTCAAAAGGGTCCAAAATTAAACTTTGTTTGATTTCATCAAAAATTGAATTCTTGGGGTTCTTTGATATGCTGAATCTAACCATGTATTAAGATTTTGGATATTGGACCATAATAGGTGAATGTCCAATTTAAAATTTTTAAGTTCTTAGACCACATTCATTCTGTGTCAGAAACCTATGCTGTGTCAAATATTTAATCACAATCCAAATTCAGAGCTGTATCAAGCTTGAATGTTGTGTCCATACTTGCCCCAACTGTTCAGGGTTCGACCTCTGCGGTCGTATCAAGCTGCGCCCTCATGGAGCATTTTATTATTTTATGTAGTTTACACCATGACAAGTTATAGATCAAGTTAGAATTTTGTTCCATTACAATGAATTTTTTCACCCAAGACAAATTGTAACTGACAAAAAAGTGATTTTCATTATTAAAACTTTTCTTCCTGGTTGAACAACCTAAGGGTAAATTGATACAAAATTAACACTAGAGTGTATTTATTTATCTGTTTTTTCATCTTTATACAATACAGTTTTTTCTTCCAGAACAACCCAAGAAGACCATACTATTAGTGGGTGAAGACAATGAAGATGAAAGACAAATTATAATATACAGACAAAAACAATAAATATATAGATAATTACTGTGATCATTCTAAGCTTCTATAAAATAAAAGTGGCTCTCACATCTACAGAGGTTTCAAATGTATCCATGCAACTAAGACTTTATGGCTATGCTTTGGTAAACTCATTAAACCAGTAATCTGATAATATTTTGTGAACAAACTCATGACATACACTCATTTCTTGAAATTTTCTTTAGGTGTGGTTTCACCCTGAATATTTTGTGTAATGTGTGTCCAAAATAAGGGAAATTCCTGTTTTGACAGTTCTTCAAATGTCTGATGATTTCATGCATGCCTTCGAAATATAGTTCAAATTGAATAATGGAAAGAGTTTATAAACAAAATATTGTTCAGTTTGTTGAACTAAACATACTGTTCAGGATGCAGAGCAAAGTTTCATTTAATAAAATTTGCCTTAAAATGAAACAAATTTATCTGAAGTTGTCGTAATTTTATGAAAGATGGTTAATTATGGGATTGCAATTATAAATTATAAACATATCAATTTTCACATTTTCTGTCCCTTCGGAAGACTACAACAACAAAAAGAACAATTCTATTTATTTTATAATACGGATATGATGAAATCAGACAATGCACAATATCACTGGTCTATGTTGATACAGGGGATTCCACTTTACTTTAATATTTCAGTATTGAAAATGGCTTTGTTTCAGAATCTTTTTTTTTGTAGGTAATGTGGTAAAAATGTCATGAGTAAAAAAATTCAAAAGATTATGTTTGCAATTTAGATTTTTGATATTGTGGTTGTGATTATGTCCTTTATTGAAGTAACATGAAACAATTAAATGGATACTTTTGATTTATGCAGATATTTTTTGGAATGTCTATGAATCATAGAATAAGAGATTTTTGTTTAGGGTAATTTTTATGGGACTTGCTTTGTTAATTTTTGTTAATTCTGTGTGATATGATCATTTTTCATTTGAATATTTCATGTAGTTTCTGATATCTTGTGCACAATTGTTTTCCCATATGTTTTATGTAGTTAAAGTTTTAAATATTACAATCAATAAAATAAATTAACTATTCTTCAGCTTAATGTACACTATAGAAGAAATCCCTGTAAATGCATTGTATTTGAATGGAGTACAGTACCATGTATGTGTTTCATTGAATGGAGAACAGTACCATGTATGTGTTTCATTGAATGGAGAACAGTACCATGTATGTGTTGCAAAGTCACAATAATACCTGCATATTGTTTCTTATAGTTGAACTAATGAAATGAACACATGAAAATAAGATTAAAAGTAAAAATAACTATGTATGGTACTATTAAAATTATTCATTTGCACTAGATTGTATTTTTTTTATCAGAATGCAACTGTAAGTCATTCTAAAACAATGCTCCTCTTATGTTTTGTAAACAAAGAGATTTTTATACGACCTCAAAAATTTTGTGGTCGATATTGGTATCACGTCGTCGTTGTTGTCCGAAGACAGTTGGTTTCAGACAATAACTTTAGTATCAGTAAATAGAAATCTATGAAATTTAAACAAAAGGTTTATAACCACAAAAGGAAGGTTGGGTTTGATTTTGGGGGTTATGGTCCAAACAGTTTAGGAATTAGGGGCCAAAAAGAGGCCCAAAAGGCATTTTCTAGTTTCCAGACAATAACTTGTGTTTAAGTGTATGGATCTCTGAAATTATACCACAAGTTTCCATACCACAAAGGGATGGTTAGGATTGGCTTTGGGGGGGTTATGGCTCAAACCGTTTAGGAATTAGGGGCAAAAAAAGGTGGAAAAACAAGGATTTCCTGGTTAATGGACAATTTAAAAGCAGTGTTGGGGAGGTAATCCTAAAACAAAATTGTACAATGTTGTACAATGTTGGATTACCTCCCTTACACTGCTTTTAATTTATCTATTTAAGACTTTTATGATGTATTTAAATGGGTAATTATGGTTGCAAACTCCATTGGTAATTTGAATTGAGAATAATTTAATTTTGGATGTAATGCGTCTTCCGATTGGCTGACGTTGTTTTGTTTATCAGCTCATAGACATAATTTTGTCATGTGACCTTGACGTCATCAACGTTTTTTCATGATTTGCACCGGTTTAAAATGGAATTAAGAATTAAATTATAAAAAATGACTGTAATATTTTTTCTGTCTATGAAGAAATAACATCAAAAATGTGGTGCACACTTTAAAATAACCCGCTACGCGGGTTATTCAGTGTGGACCACATTTTTGATGTTATTTCTTCATAGACAGAAAAAAAATTACAGTCATTCCTTAATTATGACCATATCTTGAGGGAAAGAATTTTTTTTTTTTTTTTGGTAAAAGGGAGAGGGGTCAATATGCAACAGCATAGTGTATTGCACAAAAGCAAAAAAAAAATGGTTAATTTTTATTTATTTTTTGGAAGGAGGGGGGGGGGGGTCTATTTGCACAGGCACAGTGTATTGCACAAAAGCAAAAAATTGAATATAACTTCAAATCATATAACCAATTCTAAGTTCTTTGACTACAGTTATTCTGTGTCAGAAACCTATTATGTGTCAAATATTTAATTACAATCCAAATTCAGACCTGTATCAAGCGCGAATATTGTGTCCATTTTTGCCCCAACTGTTCAGGGTAGGACCTCTGCGGTCATATCTAGCTGTGACCAGCGAAGCAATTTATCTAATTAACACCAAACATTAGGTTCATGTGCATGACATCAATTTGCAATTGAATAACGCGAGAGATCAAAATGGACAATTTTGTGGGTGTTGCTCACTGGAAAATTCAATAAAGTGGGGCATCCGTGTACTATGGACACATTCTTGTTTTAAACTGTTTCAAGAATGTTTTTGCTTCATCAATAAAAAAAGGCTGCCTTTCAATTGTGTCTTATAGATTTGCTGAACATTCCTATTAGAATAAAAATAATTAGTTCTTTATACTCTAGGCTCATTTTAACATTGGAATAGGCAGCATTTTAGTCAACATTTTACACCTCACTTACACTTGGTATAAAGATATTGACAAATATAATACCCAACCATGTTAAAATGAACATAGATCATGACATGCAAGAATTTCTTAATTTACATCAGTGCAAAATAATACCAAAGAATAAATTTGTTAAGAATAGAAACGTTAAGAAATATTTATACCCATCAATTTTGTTGCTTTTAATTATTATAAATCACTTGATGTGAAAAGTTATAAATGATATATCATTATGAAACTATCATTTTAAATTATCATTATGGAGTAGTGGTGTATAATTGCTTTTTCATTAAAATATGGAAACTTACATTTGTACATAATAACATGTCTTATTTATTTCCAGTCCCTATCAGTTTTCCAGTACACTTAAGAATTTTTGGTTTTACAAACGAATCACTCCAATTAACATCTCAAACACTAAAGTAAAGACAACAAAACCACCACAGATTCTTTTTAGCTTGGTTAATATACATGTTGAATGGTGATCCTTCATGCATTACTAGGGAACACTGCTAAAATAGCCGTTAGAAAATAATTCACAATAAATATAAACTATTTAAAAAGTACAACTCCTCAGACTATGGGCAATTATCACCATACTAAAGAAAGGAAGAGCTAGCACTAAGATCTATTGTTTATGTTTTGAGTTATTACTTAATTTGACTGCTCTGGTCTATTTCTGGTAATTATGGTGATATTGGTTGATGTCACAGTCTTATGACAATTATTATAGAAATTATGCCAAAGATGATTCAGGCCAATGGATTTAAATAGGCTCCAATTGATAATGATTCCAAAAATATCATATTAACTATGCCACAGTTGACATCAAGTATTGGAATACATCAAATAAATATACAACCTTAAATGACATACAACCAATGTTCAAAAAGAATACTCCGTCCAACCCTCTCACATTTATTTTAATGAAATAGCCCTAATAGTAATGATAACAAAAACCACCATGGGCTATTTCCCGAAACATATCTTTCACCAGAAAAGATCGTCAATTACGCACGCCCTTATGACGTCATTTACCAGATAGAAGGAGCACCTGTATCCCTCCACTATTCAAGTTTCAATAATTTCAGGATCGTCATTCTGCAGGGTAGTCTAGAAATAATTTATGTTCCGTGGGTATGTAATCTCAATTCCTGTATGACTAAAGGGAGGGTGACTAACTAATTAGATTTTAATTTCCTGAATGTTTCATGCAGTATATCATCAAGCTTTTTCACCCATTTGCTCATCATGTGTTGAAAGTGATGATGCATCACGTGGTGATGGAAGTCAAATTACAGATGTAACTAACTACCGTATCTCAGAACAGGCCTATTGTCATACAGGTTTTGGGTTGCCAATAATGACTAATTCAATTTAAAAATAAAATGAATAGCTAGATTAGGTTAATATTTATACCCCACGAGTTCCGTCGGGTATAATGTTTTTGACCTGTCTGTCTGTCCATCCCTCAGTCATGATATTATTATGATTCAACTTTTTTCTAGGAGTTATGCCCCTTTGAACTTAGAATTTTGGCCTACATATACTACTGCAACAGTTTGTCATTGCAACTCCTCTGAATCCACACAACAGAATTTCATGAACATTTGTAGTTAATTAGAACTTATTATGTAGATGCGCATATATTGAGGAAATTATCATTCAACTTTTTTGCTAGGAGTTATACCCCTTTGAACTTAGAATTTTGGCCAAAATATACTACTGCAACAGTTTGTCATAGCAACTCCTCTGAAACCTCACAAGAGAATTTCATGAAACTTGGTAGATAAGGACATTCTTTGTAATCATGCATAACAACATGAAATTATGATTAAATTTTTATGGCACCGCCACAAAGTGGTCGGAGCCATATAGTTTTTCCCTTATCCGTCATTCTGTCATTCCGTCATTCTACAATGAACAGTTATACACTTTTTTCAAATTGCCTTCACATATTGAGCTGATTTTTAGTGTGTGAGTCTACTATTATGAGTAACAGATCGATTTTAGATTTCGTTCTTCTCTGCTGATTTGTGTTGAAAATACAGGCTTTGAAAATATAAGTTATACAGACTTCATCTCAAATTTCCACTCCTAAAAATGGCTTCAAGCTTTTTTTGAGAGCAGGGCCGTTTGGCCACTTTGAACTTAGAATTTGTGGCCTCAATTTATACTACTGCAACAGTTTGTCATTGCAACTCCTCTGAAACCACACAACATAATTTTATGAAACTTTTTTAAAATAAGGACATAATATGTAGATGTGCATATCCACAAGAATTTTTTATCAGTTGACTTTTGTATTAGTTATGAGTCTTTGAACTTGGAAATCTGGTGAGATTTTGTTTGCCCAGTGACAATGTGGGGTGTGGGGTATCTGAGAGTTCTCACAAAGGTTCTTTAATTTTTATGCCCCTGCCAAAGTGAAGGGGGCATTAAGTTTTACCCTTGTCCGTCTGTACGTCCCAAAATTGGTTTCCGTTCTCTAACTTTAGTTTGCCTCAACCAAATGTTATGAAACTTACACACAATGCTTATTACCACAAAACACAGATCAAGTTTGAATTTTAGTGGCATCACTTTTACCGTTCTAGAGTTATGACCCTTTACAAATGGAAAAATTGCTGAATTTTTCGTTTCCATTCTCTAACTTAAGTTTGCCTCAACTAAATGTTATGAAACATATACACAATGCTTATTACCACAAAACTCAGATCAAGTACAAATTTGGGTAGCGTCACTTTTACAGTTCTTGAGTTATGTCCTTTTATAACATTATATGCAAGTGGGGGCATCATATGTGTCCCATGGACACATTCCCCATTTATTTTTTGTGTGATCCCTATTCAGAATAAAACCCTATATAGCTAGTCAATCATGGCCACCAAAGCTACTAAAGACTGTTAAAACAAAGATATGTCTAAAATGCTTTGCAGCAAAATAAAAAAGCATATATATATGAAATAATGAAAGTATCCTATCACTAACCATGTTCTTATATTATACCTGATTAAAAAGTACTGTAAATTCAGAAATTATTGCGAGGTTTTTATTATTGTGAATAATGCGACTGGATGAGTATCGCAATAATATGAACTCGCATTCTAATATCTGATGCACATAATTGTATGCATATTTTCCTGAAATCGCAATAATTAATCTCGCATTGATGTCCATTCTTCAATAATCGCAATAATAAATGCACGCAATAATTTCTGAATTTACAGTAGATCAATGCAATGACTTCAAATTAAGAATAAAACATGAATAATGGTTATGCTCTAAAGTGAATTTGCACCAAGTGCATCATTGCCGTTGAAATTAAAATAATGTGAGAAGATACAAAGGAGTAACAAAAAAATCATAAGTCCAGAAGGAAGCCAACACCAGGGAAAAAAAAACACAACAGTAAAAATAAACGAAATACCAAGCATCACCAATCCCACCATAAACAGTGTGAAATCAAATGCCGGAGAAGGGTTGAGTTCCCACTGCGCTTGTGACACTTGTCCTAAGGATTCATATCATTATCATAGCAGCTTGTTAGATATCTCTTGTTTAACTCTAAGCAAGTCCTTGCCCTACGACGTTACCAACATTTATATTATCTCACCCTATAACATGTCTGAAAGTTTGATATGAAAATATTAAATGTATTTAAGAAAGAACAGACTAGACATTAGATGACAAAAACAAAAGAAGCATTAAAAAAGAATGCAAAAGCAACACAAACCCCACTAAGAGGAAAACTGTTATTGTTCCACTAGTGGTATCCATCAAGCAATCCTGTTGCACATTTCTTAACTAGATATCACACAGATTCACTCTTGTAAGCATGGGTTTTATAGTAGATGTCAAATGTAATAGTAAAGCAGGCCTTGCAGTCATAAAACTTTCGAGCACGATTTTCTTACTCAGACTCAGAAATCAACCAATCAAAATCATGGATTTGGTGTTTCGAGCACAAATTTTGTACTCCGAGTACTGAGTAAAATTTTATGACCGATAGCCCAGGATCTCTCTAGAAAATTACAAGCCAACTCTTAGAATTTAACTTGGGACCTCTGTTTGAAGTCCCAGCTCTAACGGACTGTGCAAAAGAGGTACTTTCCTGATATGGCAAAGTATTGACTACTCAAGGGAAGTGGTCCTTCAACTTAAATTTATTATTTTTATGAAAAAAAAAATAAAGGAAATTATTAAAAAATCCTGTAAAGGGCCAGATGACATTAGGCTATTACTAATGAAAACAAGGGTCCATATTCCATTAATGTCTTTAAAAAAGAGGAAAAGGCATTATGTAGCAAAAATAAATCTTTAATACATGTAACAACATACATATAAATTACTTTTACCTATTAGTTATATACAGATCTAGACAAAATAAGTCTGCTGGTTTTAAATGAATTTTCAAATTTTCTGTAGTGAACATTCAACTTTCTGACATTTACAGTCTATCATAACAATGACCATGTCTATAAACAACCTTGGATCTTAATGTTTGAAAAAAAACAACAGTAAAATTGGCTGTTGTATTTTATCACATGGATTGGATCTATTTGACAAATAACTTCCTTTCTCCTCACTTGCAGTCATTACATTTTTTCATAAGTATCAATATGTCCACATGTCAGACATTTTTTACTGTACATATCATCTTCTTCATCATATGTTTCTTCTCCATACTCATGCTGATGTGGTCCTCTGTCTTTTCTTGCTAAACTTCCTCTCACAGCCAATCTCAATTCTGAAATAAAAAAATAAAAAAACAATACCAAATTACACTTTGTCAACCAACAAATATATTAAAAAAGGCAACTGCAAATTCAGAAATTATTGCTTGCATTTATTATTACAATCACTGGACAATCAAAACAAATGCAAGTTTAATTATTGCAATTTTAGATAAATATTGCAGAAAAATAATGCTATCAAAATCTAAAATGCAAGTTTATATTTTTGCAACACCTATATCGTTGCAATTTTCCATAATAAAAACATGGCAAAAATTTGTGAATTTACGGTAGTAAAGTGGCAGCAGGTTACTTCATAGTTCGACATATAAATGTAGTGGATGTCTTAATTCAGACCTCTTTTTAATGGTCCATTAAACAACCTTAAGTTTTCATAAGGTTAGTTTCTCTGATACCATAAGTAAAAGGTCAATCAAGTTTGAGGAACCTGTGCTAACTTTTATTCTAGGAACACTTAAAATATAGCTGACATGTATTACAAACAAATTTATGAAGGATATATAATGATTCCAACTTTTTGAAGTTAAATACATTATGTTTATAAAGAATTCATATAGTTCCTATAATTTTTCTATAAAAATAAATATTATTGCTGGGTAAATGAGCTTTTAAGGGGCATTAGCTGTACAAAAAGTAAAAAGTTTCAATCATAACAATATTTTTCTTTTGTAGTTTAAATGGGCATTAGCTGTCAAATTCATGTCCACCAATTTGTCTCAAATTCTCATATTTGATTTATAACCAATAACAATAACAAAAAGTCCAAAACAAACAATTAACAATGCATGGATTTGTTATAATGTATCAGCATTTCGCACAGGCACTTGCCTCTGAAAAAAATTACCTATATACTTTAATTTATCATATATTTAGTAGTAAATACAGTAGTTTTGAATATTTGATAAATAGCCTGCTGTTTAATCCATATCCCTCAACTTTGATGTGCACCCTTTATCACACCCCTACTCACATTTCTTATTTATGACAGTAGTGATTTTGCGGTAGTCTATCCCACTGAAATTTGTTATTCCCGTAAATCTACATTGAATTATCTACAAAATGGTGTATAACACGTCTATTATCGGAATCATTCATAATAGGCCTTGTAAGTATGTCAACCATAATTATTTTGTCTTCTCATAGTCCTTTGGAAATATTAATCTCACAGTGAATGATTAATTTCAAAAAATATTTCCCAAAAACCTGTTAGTTTTTCTCTGCATATAGAACTTATCATCCAGATAGTAAATTTGTAAAAGATTCTGTGAAAAAAATCTAATAAAAGTTAAGGTGTAATACCACCAAATCATAGTACGTCACATCCAGTTTCATACGAAAAAGGGTTGAAAAAAATATTCCCTTGATTTTGACAGTTGTAGGAAATTAACCCTGCATTTCAATGCAGAAAAAAAAATCTGAGTCATAAACATATACCTTGGGTGTTTAAAAGCACCATTCTTTTTTTATTTGCTGTTTCTATAAAATATTTTGGAAACTTGAGGTGACATAGTTACTAAAGCTCGTTAACAGGAAAAAAAGGGGTGAAAATTTGATTGGTTTACTTCTGGTGATTGTTATTATCTTATATGCAATGAAATGTTATGTGAAATTTTCACTGTAGCACTGGACAGGATAAAACTTTACTGATGCCAAGTATTTCTTTATTTGAAACAAAGATAAATTCTGCACAATTTTTTTGAAAAGTGCCAATTTAACCAAGACTAATAGGGGAAAATCAATGGTGGTATTACTGCTCAACTGAGGTATGTCTAATGAGTTATGAGTTTCTATTTTTGACTCAAATTTTCCCATTCCATCAATGTCATTCAGACTCTCTCTCTTGACTTATATTAAATTGAGATAACTCCAAAAAACATTTATTTTTAGCAATAAGATTTGACCATTGATCAGAAACCCAGATATGTATAAGAGAGAGGAAAGATACCAAAGGGACAATTATAATGAACCATTTACTGCAAGATTTTAAATATATCCGAAGGGCTGTGAGAAGACGAAATAATTACGGTTAACATACTTGGGAAGCATGCTACGAATAATTCCAACAATAAAGGTAGGCGTGTCATACACCATTGTGTAGATAAATCAATGTAGATTTACGGCATAACAAGTTTTAGTAGGGTAGACAACCAAGGAATCAAAATATAACGAAAGTTCACGACCGATTGTCATTTTCCAAAAATGCGAGTTAAGTACCTTGTGTTATATTATGGCATATAGGAATTTTTTTTTAGAGACAAGTGCCTGTGGCATTTCGTGTGTATTTTAGACTATACACCATCTAATTAACCATTGAGATGACCTCCTTAGAATGCAAATGGAGCAATACCTTTGACTTTCTTGTCAAATTTTTTTCGCTTTGTTTTTTCTTTATTGTCTTCCCTTTTATCTCTTTCTTCTTCTATCTTTTCTTCTGTTTCCCAAATCTCCAATGCCCTTTTATATACCTTTTCAAAAATAACGACAAAACAAATGTATACAGATTAAAATACCCTAAAAACATATAATATATGAAACATAAATCTTCATGTCTATTAACTTTAAACACAAACAACTATTGACAGATATAATATTTATAACAGTATTTGAAAATTTAGATAACAAAATTATGATTAGATGATAATTTGTTGTAGCATACCTTTCTTGAATGAAGAAGCAAAGTTCAACACTGAGACTTTAAAAATTATAATTTGCTGCTTCAGCACTAAGCATGCAGCATTTAGGATTAAAAGCAGACTGTTTGAATGTGTCCAGGTAGGGAGACAGGTCTTCCTATAGACTGTTACTTAGTGAGCTAGCATATCAAATATTTACTCAGCATTTGGTAAAGAATAAAGCAGGATATATGGGTATGACACTAACATCTGATTAAAACATAAAAAGATGGAAGACCAAGACAAAAATGATAGATGGATGATAACAATAGCTCACACTGGCCCTTATGCACAGGTGAGCCATAAATTATAGACATTACAAAAATAAGGAAATGTGATGACATGCCAATGAGACAACTATCCACCAAAGTTCAAATTAAGTGGATGTATTAAAGCAATTACAGGCAACTGTGTAGCCTTCAACAATGAGAAAAACCCATACCATATAGTCGGCTATATAAGGCCCCATCATGAAAAATATGAAACAATTCAATTGAGAAAGTTAATGGCCTAATTTATAATAAAACCAGTTATGAAAAACAAATCCATGTATGACCTATACCAACCAACGACATAACAGGCTCCTGACTTGGGACAGGCACATATAGAATGTGGAGGGTTTGTTTTGCTACTACTGTATGTGTTACCTGAGGTTCGTAAAAGAGTTTCATTTCTCCCCATGATTTGTGATGTGGATTCTTCCTTGAGATGAATTTCAATGGAGGATCTCGAACATCAAAATCAGCATCTCGTAACAAATACTTGGTCTTTGCATCTGTTTTGGTAATTAAATTGTGTTTTTCTTCATTTTCCCTGTCAAATAAATAAGCTTCAGTTATAGAATACCTTAATATCTGTTGTTATAATTGCAAACAGCCCCATTTATAAACCATTATATAAATATATTTTTATAATTGCTCTAAATTTAGAAAGGATTTCTGATATTTTTTTACATTTAAAGTGAATAATCCAGTCTTTTACAGTCTGGAGATTATAATCATCATCATCATTAGGTTCCAAAAGACCACATTACAACACTATAAAGATCAAACAATATTTTACATGTTTATTCAGAGGACACATAATTACACCATCAATACCACTATGTTTATATATGAAATAATATGCCTAACAGGAATGACAACTTATATTTAACAAACAACATGCCAATGAATGCATCTTAATTATCGCAAGGTGTACTGTTTAAATATGAAAAAATACTGTCTAGTTGAAACAAAGGGAAATGATAAAGACAACACAAACCATCTCAGATCATACCAATACATGATCACAAAATGTTTTAAAAATGCAAAACTAACATCAAAATTAAAAAAAAATCAGTTATACACACCTACATATATCACAAATGTCTACATCATAATTGGTTTTCAAGTAAGACTCCTGCATTTCTTTTCCACAATCATCACAAAATATTTTATTTTCTGTAATAACAGGGCCTGAAAAAATCAAAACCATTTGTACAATGTGTGGTTCATTGAAAACATAAAAAAATACTGTTTGTTCACTAAACATGGTACATTTACACTAAGAATTAAATATGAATATAATGGAATGCTCTCTCCTGAAAACAAAAAAACATGTTGAGAAGCAATTGTTGACAATAGCTACTTGCATAATCTTTGATTTTTTTTTATTTACAAAAAGGGGAACATTTTGAAATCTTTATAAATAAATATATGTGTCTTGGATCCAAAAACTTTTTGTGTATCAATGTTTAACATACATGACCATTTGGTATAGGAAGTCCAATAATAAATTCCTAGAGTTATTGGATCTACAATCTAAATTTTTGATCAGCTTTAAAGGAAGACATCTAAATATTTGTATGAAGAACATATGGTAGAATCAGTGATAAGAGTACATATGTGCTCTATTTCTGTTAAGAAGAGATCTAATTCTTTTGGTAGAAAGCAGATATAACATGTGTGGAAGCCAACTAAAAAGAGCTTTATTAGAATGTGTCATCTGCTTGGGGCATTTTATTGGAATGTTTGCCATTAGCTTGTCACCTACCAGGAGCATGATTTATTGGAATGTTTGCCATTAGTTTGTCACCTACCAGGAGCATGATTTATTGGAATGTTTGCCATTAGTTTGTCACCTACCAAGAATTTGCTTTATTGGAATGTTTGCTATTAGCTTGTCACATACAAGGAGCATGCTTTCTTTAAATGTGTGTCATCAGTTTGTCACCTACCAGGAGCATGATCTGTTGGATTGTTTGCCATTTGTTTGTAACCTACCAGGACCATCCTTTGTTTGAATGTTTGCCATTCGTTTGTAACCTACCAGGAGCATGCTTTCTTTGAAAGTTTGCCAATAGTTTATCACCTACCAGGAGCATGATTTATTGGAATGTTTGCCATTAATTTGTCACCTACCAGGAACATGATTTATTGGAATGTTTGCCATTAGTTTGTAACCTACCAGGAGCATGCTTAGTTGGATTGTTTGCCAATAGTTTGTTACCTACCAGGAGCATGATTTATTGGAATGTTTGCCATTAGCTTGTCACCTACTAGGAACATGATTTATTGGAATGTTTGCCATTAGTTTTTCACCTACCAAGAGCATGATTTATTGTAATATTTGCCATTAGTTTGTCACCTATCAGGAGCATGATTTGTTGGATTGTTTGCCATTAGTTTGTCACCTACCAGGAGCATGATTTGTTGGATTGTTTGCCATTAGCTTGTCACCTACCAGGAGCATGCTTTATTGGAATGTTTGCCATTAGTTTGTAAACTACCAAGAATATGCTTTATTGGAATGTTTGCCATTAGCATGTCACATACAAGGAGCATGCTTTCTTTGAATGTATGCCATCAGTTTGTCACTAACCAGGACCATGCTTTATTGGAATATTTGCCATTTGTTTGTAACCTACCAAGACCATCCTTTGTTTGAATGTTTGCCATTCGTTTGTAACCTACCAGGAGCATGCTTTCTTTGAATGTTTGCCATTAGTTTGTCACCTACCAGGAGCATGCTTTATTGGATTATTTGCCATTAGTTTGTAACCTACCAGGAGCATGCTTTGTTTGAATGTTTGCCATTAGTTTGTCACCTACAAGGAGCATGATTTGTTGGATTGTTTGCCATTAGTTTGTCACCTTCCAGGAGCATGATTTGTTGGATTGTTTGCCATTAGTTTGTTACCTTCCTGTCAGGAGAATACTTTATTGAAATTTTGCCATTACTTTATCACCTACCAGGAGCATGCTTAATTGGAATGTTTGCCATTTGTTTATAACCTACCAGGAGCATGCTTTATTGGAATGTTTGTCAATAATTTGTCTTCATCATCATCTTCCTCTAGGAAAAATCCTGCTCCAGTATCAATCACTTTAGCTAGACCTTTGACTTTTTGCCTACAAAAGAAAATTGTTTTATAATTATATGATTATGATCAAAAGGTTTAATCTTAAGAAAAAAACATGAGTGTTAATGATAAACATTAGATGTCCTGTTGTCTCCAGGTTTTTTGTGATATTTAAATAATTACAAGAGTGCACACGCTGAAATGTCTCGCCTACTATACTGACCATTAATTTTATGTTGATAGTCCTAAATATAAAGTTTTACAAGTATCACATTAACATTTATGATCCAAGAAAATGAGGTCATGGGCAGATAAACCAAGCCGGAAATACATGTACACCTTTAATACAATCATTTCATACACCGAATATAGATGACTTATTGCTTATAGTATAAAAGAAACAGACCAAACTATGTAAATTTTATATTGATCAATGAACCATAAAAATTAAGTCAAGGTCAGATGAACCCTGCCAGACAGACAAGTACACCTTAAAATCATTCCACGCATCATATATAGTTGACTTATTACTTATAGTATCTAAGAAACAAAGTTAACCAGGAAAACTGAACACTGACCAATGAACCATGAAAATGAGGTGAAGGTCAGATGATACCTGCCAGACAGACATATACACCTTACAATCATTCCATACACCAAATATAGTTGACCTATTGCTTAAAGTTTAAGAAAAACGGACCAAAACACAAAAACTTAACATTAAGCAATGAACCATGAAAATGAGGTCAAGGTCAAATAAAACCTGCCAGACTGACATGTACATCATAAAATATTTCCATACACCAAATATAGTTGACCTATTGCATACAGTATTAGAAATACGGACCAAAACACAAAAACTTAACTTTAACCACTGAATCAGGAAAATGAGGTCAAGGTCAGATGACACCTGCCAGGTGGACATATACAACTTACAATCATTACATACACCAAATATAGTAGACCTTTTGCTTATAGTATCTGAGATATGGACTTGACTACGAAAACTTAACCTTGTTCACTAATCCATGAAATGAGGTTGAGGTCAACTGTCTGACAGGCATGAGGACCTTGCAAGGTACCCACATACCAAATATAGTTATCCTATTACTCCTAATAAGACAGAAATTTAGATTACAAAAAATCTTAACTTTTTTTTCAAGTAGACACTGAACCATGAAAATGAGGTCAAGGACAATGGACATATGACAGACAGAAACTTCATATCATAAGGCATCTATATACAAAGTATGAAGCATCTAGGTCTTCTACCTTCTGAAATATTAAGCTTTTAAGAAGTTAGTTAATGCCGCGGCTGTCACAGCGGCCGGATCACTATCCCTATGTCGAGCTTTCTGCGACAAAAGTCACAGGCTCGACTCGACAAAAACTAATTTATGAAACAAATTTTGGGAAATTAGAATATTGCAAAAAAATACAGAATTAAAAAGGAATATAAGAAACGATTTCACATTATCTAAAGAAAAAGAAGACAGTTACTAATGTTTTTTTTTTTAGTTGTTGTTTACATATTTGTTGTGCATTAGTATAAATGCTACAATTTTCCAATATACAGATGCAGTTTAACAAGTTCTAACTTCTTACAAAATTCGCTGGGCGCAGCTTGATACGACCGCAGAGGTCGAACCCTGAACAGTTGGGGCAAGTATGGACACAACATTCAAGCTTGATACAGCACTGAATTTGGATTGTGATTAAATATTTGACACTGCATAGGTTTCTGACACAGAATGAATGTGGTCTACGAACTTAAAAATTTTTAATGTACCTATTCAAACCATATCATTATTATTTGCTTTTATATATAAATCAGAAATAACCAATTTAAAATGGAATATTTTAATGAAAAAAAAAGGAAAAAAAGGAAAAAAACCCTCCCCCAAATTTTTTGAACCCCCTTATGATTCATTACCCCCAAACTTAATCCCAGCCTTCCCTTTGTGGTATGGTACCTTGCAGTTCAATTTCAGAGATCCATACACTTGAACACAAGTTATTGTCTGAAACTACAAAATGCTTGTTTTAGGACCCTTTTGGCCCAAATTCCTAAACGTTTAGGGCAATTACCCCCAAACTCAAACCCAGCTTTCCCTTTGTGATATGGAACCTTGTAGTACAATTTCATAAAGATCCATACACTTACACACAAGTTATTATCCCGAAACTAGAAAAATATTTGTTTTTTGCCCCTTTTTGGCCCCTAATTCCTAAAATTTTGAGGCAATTACCCCCAAAATCAATCCCAGCCTTCCCTTTGTGGTATGGTACCTTGCAGTTCAATTTCAGAGAGATCCATACACTTGAACACAAGTTATTGTCTGGAAACTAGAAAAATGCTTATTTTTGGCCCCTTATAGGCTTATTCCTAAACGTTTTGGGCAATTACCCTCAAACTCAATTCCAGCCTTCCCTTTGTGATATGGAACCTTGTAGTACAATTTCAGAAAGATCCATACACTAACACAAGTTATTGTCATGAAACTAGAAAATGCTTGTTTTTTGCCCCTTTTTGGCCCCTACTTCCTAAAATTTTGAGGCAATTACCCCCAAAATCAATCCCAGCATTCCCTTTGTGATATGGAACCTTGTGATAAAATGTCAGAGAGATCCATACAATAACACACAAGTTATGTCTGGAAGTTACAAAAATGCTTATTTTTGGCCCTTTTGGCCCCTAATTCCTTAACTGTTGGTACCATAACCCCCAAAATCAATCCCAACCTTCCTTTTGTGGTATTGAACCTTATGGTAAAATTTCATAGAGATCCATTCACTGTAACTAAAGTTAGAGTGCGAAAACCAATGTGACTTCGGACGACGACGACACCGGACGACGACGACGACGCCAATGTCATACCAATATACGGCCGCAAAATTTTTTTGCGGTCGTATAAAAACTGGAATACTGCCAAATTACATATACTCCGCCTTAACTTATTACAATATACAATACATTAGTCAAAAGGCTGGAGAAGGTAATTAACATTAAAAAATGAATGACTATTAATATATGATACATTTGCACTGCATTTATATAAAAAGCCATTAACGTACTGCATATCTCATAACTTTTTATTGCCCTTCAGTAACAGGAAACGGGATTCCTGGAATCTTACTTACATTTAAATATTCACTAAAAGTCTTAAATTTTATTACCCAACATCATTTTTATCTTTAGCATATGGTTTGTTCATCAGTCTGGCTTGTCTAAGTAGTAAAGCTTTTTGCCTGTTCCTTTCTATCCTAGCCTTCTGTGATGGTGCAAGCTTCTTTTCTTCAATTTCATTTTCTAAGATGCAAGAAGAAAATCATTGTAAACACATGGTAAAGTCTGATTATTATTCTAAACCAGTAGATAAATCAAAGCGTGATAGCACTGGAAAAAGCATTTGCTGTATCCTAAGAAATATACATGCGTGAAAGTGTCCCTTCTTATAAAACAAATACAAGATTAGTTATATTATCACAAGTGATGAATTAATTCTATACCAAACAATCTGCACCAAAAACTTTTTAAGCCACTAGTCCTATGGGCTAGTAAGTCATCAGATTTTACTTGTCCAAAAATGTTTTAACTAGTCCAAGAAATTTTCGATTATCCAACTGGGGCCCGCAAAGCTAGCCGAATCAGCTAGAGGGGTTTGGGGCATGCCTCCCAATAAAATTTTGAAATATAAGATGTAAAATCCTGTATTCTGAGCATGCCTGAAAGGATTTTAGATGATTGAAACTTTTCTATTTCAGCTCTTTATTGGATGTAAACTAAAACATCTGCAAAGATTGGCCAAACTGTTATGACACTTATCAAAGTTTAAGTCAACGGCCCTCCATGACCAGAGTTCATTGCCAGACCTTTGAATTGACAAACATGTTTGTTATGGAGTCTAGCATGTCTGGCACTATCATTTTTTTTCTCAAAAAAACTGGTAATAGGAACGACCATTTAACTTTGAGTAAAGGGGTTATATTTTTTTTTCATTCTGAAATATTTTTTGATACCACATGCATCAAATTATTTTTTTTTGTCACACAAACTGAAAAAATATTTTCAACAACTTAACATCAGAGGCATACAATAAAATTAAGAATGGAAATGGGGAATGCATCAAAGAGACAACTCCCCAACCAAAGAAAAGAAAAAGCCCAAGGCCACCAATGGGTCTTCAACATAGCGAGAAAATCTCGCATCTGGAGGCAGGCTTCAGCTGGCCCCAGAACATGAAAAAATAGTTGCCAAAAATGCCGAAGGGTGAAGTGAGGTGACCTGATCAACCGTCAAGCTCACCCTAGTTTTTGGTTGGGTTCATCCAATGTTTCTGAGTCTTTAGTTTTCTATCATGTCTATGCATCTCTTTATAGACTGTTGTTTGTTGTTTCATCATTTTTCTTACTGGCCATGGTATTGTCTGTTTTCTTAGTCATGATTTATATACACCTTTATAGTCCTTATCGCTATATATTCCAATCCAGATAAGTTCTGAAATTACACAACTTTTTCAATATGTCACAAACCAGTTGAAGCTATCTGGTGCCCTGTTACAAAGAGACATATTACTTGCCAGAATATTCAACTTGCCAAAATATTCATCATGTTGAATGGGGGCAATACATGGAAGAAGATATTTAAACCATCGTAAACACTTCAAACAAAGCATTGTTATGACTTTAATTTGGGTTTCAAAAAATTGGATCATAATCTATCAAAATTTCAAAATGTTCACTTTCTAAACTTTTCCCTCCCTTAGCTCATTTTTGTTTATTAAACCACAGACACTTGTTCCCCTCCCTCTTTCTTTTTGATTGCTTGTGTAAACACTAAATTAGCTAAAACAGTCTTAATTACCAATCTTCATTTGTTCAGTCATAATTGTTAGTTATATTTGATGAACGTGGTGAAAACAAATATTCAAATCTTCTCGCCAGGAATAGAACTTTATAATTGTATCAACATCTTACTGTAAGTGTTTGGATACTTAGATGAGTTTGAAACCCGTAATTTTGTAAGATTTTTTTTATTAACGGAACTCTGTTTGCAAGGGAAGTGATCGAGTATATTCAACGCTTGTCCCCACCTCTGTTGCAAATTTCCTTCCTCCTCCTTTGGAACACACGCAAGTCGTACAATAGTACGGAGAGATTGTTGCGAACAATTTAAGTTTACTTAGATATTTGTTTTTGTTCCTATTGTTAGATTACAACTAACTACCTAGCTATGAAAATGACTTAATGACGTGTGTTCTTTTATGCAATTTAAGACTTTCTAAAGAAAAAACATCCGGACAATCACCAGAGCAACAGAATACAGCAACCCTTAAATGGGATGTACACATTAACAACATTTGCAAGAAAGCTAATAGCACCTAGGCTTTCTAAGGAGGAACCTGAATCACGGTGTAGAATGGTAACGGACTTATCGGGTTTTTCGGCGTTTCCGCACTAATCGGGTTCGGCAACGGACTTATCGCGTTTTCAGATGACAACATTTGGCGTAAGTGGTTATTTCTTTCAACTTGTATTGAAGCAGAATTGATATTTCCAAATAAGCTTGATGTCACGGAATGGGGAAATTATTTATTTTGCTGGCTAGCTAATCATATATTCATGGGAAGCTACGATTTATTTCAAATTGTTTCCACCAACGTGGTACCCGAACTTGAAAACAAACATTTTTCATGGAAAGATGTCTAATTGAAGCGTGTTTTAAGCATGCTGTTTTCTTTTCAAGTAAATTTTTGTTATTATTCATTAACTGTAGACATTTTCCCTTTCGTTTCATGCACTATTAAGGTCTTAAATGATGGTTAATTTGAAAAATTAGTGGCACCGGACTTTTTGTGTTATTAGCACCGGACTTTTTGTGCGCAAATGAATATGGAGACTCCTATCTTCTCAGTCAGTCTATGTGTTTACTCCGCCTGGGTTAATCACCTCTTACTTTATACATTAATCACACATCACGCAATGATATATTTTATTAATCCACAAACAAATGTGTGGGATTCTATCAGTATCTCGTCCTCATAGCAGGAATTTAAGGTTTCTAGTCCATATAATTATGACGTCTGGGAAGGCAATTCTAAATTTTTGCCTTGACGCCCTTCTGCGACGATGTAAGGCGTCAAAGAAAGAAAAAAATATAATAAATAGCCTTTCAAGACGTCATAATTATGGTACGGCCTTCAACAATGAGCATAGTCAGCTATAAAAGGCCCCGAAATGACAATGTAAAACAATTCAAACGAGAAAACTAACGGCCTTATTTATATAGAAAAATGAACGAAAATCAAATATGTAACACATAAACAAACGACAACCACTGCATGAATTACAGGCTCCTGACTTGGGGCAGGCACATACATACATAATGTAGCGGGGTTAAACATCACGGTTAGCGGGATCCCAACCCTCCCCCTAACCTGGGACAGTGGTAGAACAGTCCAACATAAGAACGAACTATAAAAATCAGTTGAAAAAGGCTTAACTCATCAGATGAACAAAAATGCAAGTGGACGTGGCCGAGTACTTGTACATCCCAACAACAAAAAGACACTAGGAACAGATCTGCGAGTACTCGCAGTTAACTGACAACTAGTTCAAAGCCAGTAACAACTAATAAAACAATCATGCATCTAAGACTAAATGGGTTCATAATTTAGGTTGTCACAGTTATTCACCGGCTCCATCAACAATTGTTTTTCATGACTGAAACATAAAGCTTCACTCATACATGCATCATTATGAATACGTCGAAAGAAGACTTGGTATGAATATATATATTTAGATATATATAAAAATCATGTAACGTAAAATAGGCTAAAATTGAATTGAATGTTGCTGATTATTTTTAACATCCTTGCCCTTGGCCTTGCATTTAAACGAGAGACATTAATATTAACCTGTCTGTTCTATTACGCCGGAATGAATGTGTCTTTTCGAAACATCCATCAATAGACCTGCACATGTTAATCTGGGAAAGAGCAGAAATAAAAGCCTTATTCCTTGACCATTTGTGTTTTGTTTGGCATTGCATATGATATTACCCCATACCGGTGTACTTTTACTCAATGTCCCTTTATTTTCTATCATAATGTAAAAATCAAGATTGAAAAAAACACTTGTCCGTGATAAGTTCCAGACTTGTATATTCTAGCACAAGATGTCAAATAGGATTTTTAAAATCTTTTATTTTTCATTTCCCAAACAAACAAAAAATACGAAAACATCACTTTTTACCCTGTTAAAACAATAAAAACACAAAAAGTCCTTTGCTTAATAAACCCCAACAGTTCGGTGCCAAAAACACGTCATTTTAGGGAAACCCGATTAGTCCGCTGCCAAGCAATTTTTAAAAAAGCTTTAATATATGATATTTTTTGTTTTTGAATGCACACAAGTGGTTCTAATATGTATTTTGCATGAAATAAAGGAGCACAAAAAGTCCACATTCTAATATACATGTATTTGAACGGAAACCACACCATTAGTAGCTGTGTTCGGCCGGTTGTCCTGTGTAGTGTGGAGCTCTTTGAAAAAGCCAAGAGTGGTACCGAAGCAAAATGAAAAATTTTGCAAACTTAGATCATCGATGCCTTCCGTGATCGTATAAACATAAACACTAACGACTTCTTTTCGTCTATTTGGCTCATTTTGTGTCACACTGTCTGGAAACAAAACGCGATAAGTCCGTTGCCGAACCCAATTAGTGCGGAAACGCCGACAAAAACCCGATAAGTCCGTTACCATTCTACACCGTGTGAATATTAGATCAATATCAGTGGCGGATCCAGAGGGGGGCGTAGAGGGCGTTTTTTTTTGTAAAATGATTAATCAGACTAGACTTCGTGAACTTTGCCATTTCCCGTGTATTTAATTTTTATGCGACAATTCTTTACTTATAAAGATATTATTCGCTCGTATTAACTGTAATATATTATTGATTATGTCAAAGTCATGTGATTCTCTACGATTGAATTGACCAGTTCGTCGAAAAAAACGTCACTCAGTCATTTTGAAATTCAAATTACAGTAACACATTGCTTAGGCTGAGGATGACAAGCATGACGCCTTCAAAGCGACAAAGTATTGAGCAAGAACGTATTGACTTCTATTTCACAATTCCACCCAACAGAAAGTAATACTCTATTACACTCTCATGAAAAAAAAAGTTCCACAGCAATATTATTTACCTACGAAAACATGTTTAACCCCACACGCCCCAGCCCATTAATAACATTGCTGAATAGTGATCCCCAGTCAGTAAGCTATAGATATAGATTTAAAGTCTAAGGTACGGACCATTTGATCTGAGGGGGCAGTCTGAGATATTTTAGAGAAAAAATTCTGACCCTGATTTTTGCCTTAAACAAAAATTCTGGCCGTATCTGGATTGAAAACAATAATCTTGTCCACTTGTTTGCTATTAGAAAAAAATATTTTCAACAAAATTATTTAGCATTAAATGAACATGATGAATAAAAAACGGGCGTAATTTTTTGGGGGGGATTTGCATGTGAATCCCATATCTGACCGGAATGTCTGTTTCGCCGAACTGATATACTGAATACTTTTTTCAAGGCCCGACTGCAACCTGCCTGCTGGGTGTGGCCTATATGTCTCCATGTGTCGACCGTCATTCACAACTTCATTGTCATTTCCGACTCATTCGTAGCCTTTGGTTGATTTGGAACCCCTCACTTCCCTTGTTGGGTGAAACATTTAAACCAAACATTTGGATGAAAATTGCTTGTTTGCCTTTCTTCGTGTCGGTCGTATTGTAAATTTCATTGAATAGCCATATATCTTGTTTACAACAAGAAAATTGTGAGGTTATGCTAACTAACAATACAACAAACGAGAATTTCCCATGTCCCTTTTTTTTACTGACAAATCCCACATCAAATATATTAATTAGTACATAGCTTTGGATCCATCCAATCATTTCATAATAGACAATTGATGGAGAGAATACGGCACCAAAAATGTCCAAACCCTACACTTTAACTATTAAATGCATTTTACACTTATTTTATGTTTTTTAGTCAAGAAAAGGTCCAAAAAAATTTTCGCCTCGCTCCGCTCGGCGAACATAATTATTACGCCCCCCTTTCCAAAATCATGGATCCGCCCCTGAATATCCATTAAAGAGCAAGCATACAAGCCCCCTAGTAAGACCATCACTAGAGTATGCTTGCGGCTATGTTTAGGACCCTTATTTACAACAAGACATAGATCGGATAGCATTGAAAAAGTTCAAAGTAGGGCTACCTGTTTTGTAACCAACAAATACAGAAACATCTCAAGCGTTGGTAACATGTAACAACACCTTGAACGGCGCAGCCTCTCTGACAGAAGAAAAGATTCACGATTGGTAATGCTATATACAAGATAGAACACGAAAAGGTTGCAACACCTAAAAACAATAAATTATATCCACAAAAAAGGCAAACAAGACATTTAAATTCGAACAGCTACCAAATTCCATCCTGCAAAACACAGTACAAAGCGCTACTAAGTTTTTTAATTTTTTTTATTGAAGTGTTGAATCAACATGCTCCAATTATTAAAAAGTGTTTATCCTTATTGTTTATCAAAATGAGCGGATAAATGATGAAATTAAGGAGGGCATGAAACAATGTGATTATTAACATAAGAAAAAAGATACAGATAATTATAAATTCTGGAGAAACAAGGTTAAATACCTGATAGAAAATTCAAAGCAAAAATTCTATACTGATGTTATAGAACAAGAAAATGGAAACAGTGGTAAATTATGGAAACACTTGCATAATGTCAGTGGTAGTGAAAATGATCATGACCATCCAATTTTAAATGACTGTTACAATAAACCGATTATAGACCCAAGAGCATTGCTGATACATTCAATAACTATTTTACAAATATTACTGAAAATATTAATCTTACTTCAAACTCAAGCACCAGTTGTTCTGGAAAACTTGATAATTATATTTCATGTCGTATACCAGAAAATGTCTTTTTTACCATACCACAAATAACCAACGAATTTGTACTCCATCGGTTAATCACAATTGATGAGTCAAAAGCAACAGGTCTTGATAATATCAGTGCAAAGGTTTGAAAAAATGTCATCACACCTTATTTCAGTTCCATTATGTCACATTTTTTTATTTAAGCATCAGAAAATCAGTATGCCCATCGTTATTCAAACTGGCTAAAGTTATACCAGTTTTTAAGAATAAAGGTTCGAAAAATGATGTATTTAACTACAGACCTATTGCAATTTTACCATTAATACCTAAAATCCTTGAGCGACACGTAAAAACTCATTTGATGAATTTTCTAAACAAGTATAATCTGTTATATGTCATTCAATTAGGCTTTCGTACAAACTATTCCTGTCAAACTGCTATGACGTCTTAGTTAGATAAATGGTTAAAAGTCATTGATGAAGGAAATTGAGCAGGGGCAGTATTTTTGGATCTGTGTAAAGCTTTTGATCTTCTAAATCATAAACTACTCCTTCAAAAATATTACTGAAATATAAATGTTCTTATAATTCACTTCATTGGTTTAATTCGTATTTGGCCGATAGACATCAGGTCGTATCCATTTCTTATACTTTTTCAAATGTAACTACATTAAAAGCAGGTGTACCTCAAGGGTCAGTTTTAGGTCCTATATTATTCTTAATATTTATTAATGATTTGCCTTTATGTAATCCTATTCATAATACTGATCTTTTAGCTGATGATAGCACTATTTCTGTGATTGGAAAAGACAAAATGTATATAAGTCAGGTACTCAATGATGTATGAGAAAATATTTGTCATTGGTGTGATGAAAACAAATTAGTAAATGTGTCAAAAACAAGGCAATGTGTAAGGGTTCAAAACAAAAAACTGTCCGTCATATGCAATTACACATTAAATATATCCATTAATGGCCAACCGATGATATTAATGAAAGTCACTGTGAAAAAGTCCTTGGTATTTTGTTGACGCAACTCTTGTCTTGGTATGATCATATTAATCATATTATCAAAAAAGTTAATCCTTCATTAGCGTTATTAAAAAGAATCAAGAAATACTTGAATCATAATGCACGAATTCTATTGTACAATGTTTATATTCTTCCACATTTGGATTACTGTTGTTCAGTATGGGGAAACTGTAACAAATTTTTAATTGACAGTTTACTAATATTGCAAAAAAGGGCAGCTAGAATTTTTGTAAACGAACACGATATTCGTAAACCATCTATTGAACTATTTAATGAATCTGGAATTATTCCCGTTACTAGGAGAATGCTTTACCACAAGTCATTATTAATGTATAAATCAAAACATGAACTGGCACCAAATTTAGCAAATCTTATTGTGCCTACAAATAGCAAACAATCGTACAATACTCGACTTTCATCATCAGATAATTTTATTGTCCCTAAATCAAATACAGAATTATACAAATCAACTTGAAGTTGTTCTTTTAGTGGTCCAAAAGTGTGGAATTCACTATCCAGTGAAATTAAAAAATCAAAAACTGTATCTGCATTCAAATATTCTTACAAGTCATTATATTTTTAACAAAGTTTGAAATATATATATATATATATATATATATATATATATATATATTGTTTATATTTGTGTATTAGTAGATTGATTATGTTTTATTCATGAAGTTAATATTCATGTATGTAGAGAGCCTTATTGAAAATTGGTTTCATCCAAATGAGTTACTCTCTTTTAATAAAGATATTATCATTAACAGAATCATGGATCGTTTGGAGGTCGGTTTTTCTATGATTCAATATGGATTAAAAAATTCGAAATTAAATTGGGGGAAGTTTATAGTAAATAATGATACATCTACAAAATGAACACAGAATGTACACTTATGTTTGGATCATAAATAAACGTAGGCGAAAAAACTGTTCAAATAGATGCAATTTGGGTACCCTTACTTAAAAACTTAAAAACACAAAAATGATAAACAAGACAAAATCTGTCAATAAGTCAAATGGCAAAAATTGTCAGACGACTCCTTATTGGGGTTCTTGCCCTTTAATGAAAATTTTTACCCTTTTTGTGTTCAAGTTAGCGCAAAACTATATATAAAAGATACATAGAGAAATTGTAAACAGAAAAACTGACCAGCGCTACAAGATTGACAAACAAAACATTTTTTCTACAATATTGGAGAGTTTCCATTGTTGAAGATGCACATAGATCAGATGAGCGACATACGCTCTTAAGAGCCTCTAGTTTCGGAAAGCATTTTTTTTTTTTGCCAGCTATCGTTTAAAATTTTATTTCAAAATGCTTTTTTTAAGTTTTCATTCTGTCCCTTATACAACCTTTACAACATATAAGAAATATATATTTCCACTTAGCTACATGTAGGTCTGTCAATTTCCTTACAGCATAAATTTCCGAACTACTTTACACGGAAAAGTTTCAGAAATGTAGCCATGGAGAAAAGTACACAGAAATTATCGTAGTTATCTCCCTGTAATCAAAATTTTGAATGTAACGCCAGAAAATTAAAATTTGTACATCTCAGTTATCTGTTTTAATAGTCTGCTCATATCATATACGTAGATATTAACATACGTTGTTAAAGTATTTCATCATATTTATAAATTCTTGGTAGAATTTGCAACTTTTATGACCGTTTGACTTTTCACCATTATATTTTATAGAATTAAGCAATGCTTTGTCTTCTAGTTAACTCTGAAACATGTTACACATCATTTTATGTCATTAACAACTGTAAGTTGGTTTTCTATATAGTCTGTTGTTGTGTTGTGCATATGTTATTGTTTTTGTTTGTGATTAGTCATTGTTGTTTTGGGTTGTCAGTAATGTTGTTTTATATGCATATATGTTTGAGATTGGTTACAAAGTAGTTGTTGCGCATGGTTTATGGTTTTGTTTTATTTGTAGTTATGTTAGGGATTGATTAAGAAGTATTCTTTGTCGTGTTTGGATTTTCTAGTTCTGTGGATTATCGACATTTTCCTTGCAACACAGATGCTGATTTTCCCTATATCACAGCTGATCGTCGAATTATGAAGAAGGAACCCATTAAACAACAAAAAATCATTTAATTTTGCTTAAGCCCGAGGAAAGTTAAGTAATAATTAAGTTAATTGTGTATCTGTATAACAATTCAAATTTTAATTTCTACAATTCAGATATCTCTAGTTTCACTAACATGTATTTGATTTTACAGAGGTGATTTGCACACGCGGGTAAAAATGGATTATTGCCAACACAGAATGTTGAAAGCAAAGATGTACCACGTTAAATCAAACGTCTATATATCTTATAATTCATACAGATGATACAGCGGCACCATTCTTAGGATCAAGCCTGACAATCTAAAACTTCTACCTTATGTGACCTTTGTTTTTTAACTTTGATACTTTTCAATTCAACTGTAGAGCCGTCATCAGTCATATGTCAAATCTGATAGGGTTTAACAAAATTTTTTAATTGAAAACGATCCTCGATAAATTCTTTTCTAATTTAAAAGACAAAGTTGCAATAGTCCTAACATATAGGATTTAGATATGTACAACTCATACTATCTTTTAATAATTTGACTGAGTGATCACAAGAAGCAGGATATTTTCCGGGGCACATGACATTACCCACGGTTACATTACCGTGTTGTCCCATGTGAGAGTATGCGAATGTCATTGTAAATAAAGAGACGAACGGTAGCAATGAATTAATTACAGACTGTATAATCATCACCCAAGTAATTTACAATTGGCGAAGTTTAATTAACTGTATTTTATTATTAAAGGAGATACAGATTTAATCAAGCAAATACCCAATTCAATAAGTTGAACATATTTGATTATAAAAGCTTCGTGCTTGTTTGATTGTTCCTCGAAATTGGCATTTTATCACGGAAACCCTTAAGTATTCGTTTTTTAATTAGGTGACAGTAGCGTATCTGTAATAGTTGTGTTTTTTTCTTCTTGGAAGAGTTGGAATATAGAGGGACTTTTATTGATAAGACAGTGTACTCTAAAAGGATCATTATTTTTTTACGTACAATGAACTATGATAAAAAGAAACAAAACTCATGGAAGAGAAGGAATCAATAAGGTAAGTGAATCAGGTAGCTTCGAATGACAAAGAAGAAGAAAACAACAACTTGTTTTCGATTGTTCCTTGTGATATCATTTTTTTAACATTTACACATCAAATGAATAGATGACTACTGTATATATTATATGATGATTATGAATATAACATTTTGCATTTATTATGTCACCCGATCGACAATGTCGGGTGACATATTGCTTTTCCTCCGTTTCTTTTTTTTTTTTTATTATGGCACCCTCAACGGAGTTGGGGTGACATATTGTTATTGTTCGTTTCTTTTTTTCTTATTATTATTATTATGTCACCCGATCGACAATGTCGGGTGACATATGGCTTTTCCACCGTTTCTTTATTATTATTATTATTATTATTATTATTATTATTATTCCACCTTTTTTGTCCGAGGGATTCCCGGGAGTTTAGTGAACCAATCCTAATGAATGGTTACCATAATGAGGACCACCATCTCAAATTTTGCGAACTACCTTGGAAACTTAAAAAATGGCCGCCGTTACCATGGAAACTGAATAAAGGTGAAAAAATAAAATTTTAGGGTTTAGTGAATTATTTGTGTATGCTTAAATTTAAAATCATCAAATTTAAATACAATGAAGCTGTCCACTATATACAGGTTTAATGGACGATTTTGACATTCATCGGAACTACTATGTTGCCATGGAAACTGCAGCAAAAATTTCCAAAATTTCAAAATGCTTCAAACTTGATGAAACTTCACAGTAATGATGAGCAATATTTGTAGATGTGGCATTTGGCGTTGGAATTTCCAAAATGGCTGCCGTTACCATGGAAACAATGCAAAAAAGGTCAAAATGCTCAAAAAACCCTTCTTAAAACCTTTAAGTAGCATTTCCTCTCTTAATATGTAGGTCAAACCCAGTGAAACTTTAATGGTATGTTCCTTCTCATGTACCAATGGGGTACCTGTCATTAAAATTTTGGAATTGGTCACCGTTACCATGGAAACAGCAAAAATGTCCAAAATTTCAAAATGCTCCAAAGTTACTGAAACTTATTAGGTATGTTGACTGGAAAGTGCAGATGAGACTTTTGACTTTGGAATTTCCAAAATGGCTGCCGTTGCCATGGGAACAGCAAATATGTCTAAAATTTCAAAATGCTCCAAATGTTCTGAAAATTTACTGAAAGATGTATAGCCATGCAAGCATATATGTGCATTCACTGTCTGAAATCTTTGAAATTGCTGCAGCTTAGTGGCAATGGGGGAAGGGTGACATCCAATTCTAGTTATATTTATTCTTCCACACTTTTTTGTCTATGCTATTTCTCAGAATTGGCTTGAACAATATTGATGGAACTATACCATAATGTAGACCACTATATAAAATTGTGCAATCGGGGTATGGCATTTTTAAAACGGCCACCGTTACCATGGAAACAGAACAGATGTAAAAAATAAAATTTTAGTTTTTGGTGAATATTTTGAGTATGCCTGAACTTAAAATCATCAAATTTATATATATTGTTGGTGTCCACTATATACAGGTTTAAGACGATTTTGAGAATCTTTGGAACTACTATATTGCCATGGTAACTTAATATGTTTAGCATTAAACCCTATGGGAAAACTTAAAAGTAGCATTTACATGCATACTACGTCAGGTCAAACTGGCTGGTTCTGTAATGGTAATGTTCCTGTTATGTGCCAATGTTGCATGTATCATTGGAATTTTGAAAATGGTCACCGTTACCATAGAAACAGCAGAAATGTTCAAAATAATTCAAAATGCTCCAATTTTAAAGAAACCTAATATCAATGTTCACTAGTAAGTAAAGATAAGACGTTTGACTTCGGAATTTTCAAAATGGCCGTCGTTGCCATGGAAACTGTAAATATGTGAAAAATTGAAAAATGGTCCAAATTTCGTGTAAATTTATCTACAAATATATTGTCATGTATTTATGTGCATTCATTGTTTAAATTTTCAAAATGGCTGCAGTTTAGAATCAATGTGGGAAGGGTGCCATCCGCTATTGCTTGCAATGGCAAATCTAATTATTATTCTTCCACCTTTTTTGTCCGACAGTTTTCTTTGAGCCAATGAAACCAATTTAAATGATTGTCCACTATAATGAGGAACACCAACTTTTGCGTTACAGTGGAACTTAGGAACTAAAAAATGGCTGCCGTTACCATGGAAACCGAAAAAAAGGTGAAAAAGTATAATTTTAGGGTTTAGTGAGTTATTTGAGTATGCTTTGACTTAAAATCATCAAATTTTAATACAATGTATTTGTCAACTATATACAGGTTTTAAATCATTTTGACAATGATCAGAACAACTATGTTGCCATGGAAACTGCAGCAAAAATTTCCAAAATTTCAAAATGCTTCAAACTTAATGAAACTTTAAGTAATGATGAGCAACATTTGTAGATGTGGCATTTGACATTGGAATTTCCAAAATGGCTGCCGTTACCATGGAAACAATGCAAAAAGGTCAAAATGCTCTAAAAATTCCTCTAAAAACCTTTAAGTAGCATTTCCTCTCTTAATATGGTAGGTCAAACCCAGTGAAACTTTAATGGTATGTTCCTACTCATGTAGCAATGGGGTACCTGTCATTCAAATTTTGGAATTTGTCACCGTTACCATGGAAACAGCAAAAGTGTCCAAAATTTCAAAATGCTCCAAAGTTACTGAAACTTATTATGTATGTTGACTGGCAAGTGTAGATGACTTTTGACTTTGGAATTTTCAAAATGGCCGCCGTTGCCATGGGAACAGCAAATATGTGTAAAATTTAAAAATGCTCCAAATGTTCTGAAAATTTACAGAAAGATGTATAGTCAAGCATATATGTGCATTCACTGTTTGAAATTTTTGAAATGGCTGCCGCTTTGTGGCAATGAGGGGAGGGTGACATCCGCTATTGCTTGCAATATCAATTCTTGTTATCTTTTATTCTTTTGTACTTGCCTTTTGGTACTATATCGCTTCTCCTGGTGGTCCGACGCCTTCGTTACAATATCACCAAATTAACCAAAACAATTTTGCAAAATAGTAGGGACCAATTTGAAAACCCTACGACCTTAAAGCTTTGAAATACTTTTTTCATTCTTTTTATTCATGTCGTGGGTAACACGGTGGGTGCAACGCCGAAAAGTTAATCTGAATTCATCCCTGGATTGAAGTATTTCATTGTGAATTGTGGATTGTTGACTACCTCACTATGAATTATCTTTTTCTGTGGTCAAGTCGTTGTCTTCTGTTCTGAATGAGACTTGATATTATTTTATTTTCTTACATTAAGATTTTTGATATTGGATATCGGAACACAACAGTAATTATAGAAGAACTTACATTTATACTTTCTTGACTCTTATGTTTAGATTTGAACGTTCCTGGTGATAGTAAATTCAGAAATACGTTACAGACGCAAACAAAATTAAAGTACATATTTTCATTTTAAATCTCAGTTGTATCATGATGATAAGCTATGTACCCCATAATATCAAGGTTTTGATCAGTATAACTTTATAGACTATCAACTTTATATTTTTTTTCTTACTGGGCACGACTATTGTAATAGCTGTGGTTCTAGCAAGATTTGGATTATTAGTTCCTAAAATTACTTTCAGTCAAAGTATACTCAGTAAGCATGCTCAAACTATCACAAGGAAATTTGAGTGTTCTTTTCAAAGGTGTATATATATTAATCAGCAGCAGCCATAATATACAACAATAGCAATATCACATAGGGAAAATTTATGGGTATTTTATTGCATGTTTGTCTTAATTAAATAAATAAAACCTATACAGTCAATTTCTTTAGAACACAGACATACAAACGGATGGACGGATTCTCTATGAAGTGAAGAATGTTAGTTTTCATGCGGGGACACAAAATCAAGTACATTGCATTAAATCAGGAACTCACTAAAATTGAAGTGAAAAGTACTGTAATGTTATCTCTATTTAATCTATATGTCAAATGATAAAAATCATGAACAAAGTCAACTTATATGTACTAATGTGTCTGGGGATTTGTTCCTTAAATTAAATATTGGTTAGCAAGGATGTAAATGGTAATAACGAGATTCTCCTCATTACTTTGTTCTGATAAGAGTAGGAGAATTAATTGAAAACGTGTATCGGGTTGTTATGAGGTTTTATTAAACGTAACAAATGTTAATGCCCATTTTACCGCGAAATTAAATATCTACCGAACATGGCGCGTGGGATAATTCTATAATTTCTCATGATTTTCATTGATGTCTACTTCTATGACAACACTTAAACTTAAGATAATGATTACATTTTGTCATAGAAAAAATGTGAAGAGTCGTCTTTATCACCCCATCATGTAATAATTATCAGTTTGTTAACAGTTTACCGTGTTAATATCCTTTTTGTTTAACGATCTAAATAGTTGAACTGTTCACTTCAGACTTTCAGCGACTTCCCTCTGTTTCTGTTGATCCCGAAGTCTTCATATTCATTAGTTAACCGATAGGAAACACAATCATCGGAGATATCAGACATATAATTTTAGTTTGCCAGACGCAAGTTTTGTCTTCGGAAGACTCATCAATGGCGCTCGAGTCAGAACTGTGGAAAGGCCAAATCGATAACGAAGAGCATTGACCAACATAAATTCCAGAAATTTAAGCAAAATCTTGCTGAGGCCATCTTTGCCTGGAGGGTAAAAAACTCGGTGTTTCAAATGATTTTAACAATTTGTAAAGAATAAATTAACAGAAAATGACCGGATACAAAACTGTCTCCAAAAGATTCTGTCACAGGAAACTATGTAGAAATTAATCTTGATATATTCTAAAAGTAAATTTCTAAATACATTAGTTTAATTGAAAGTGTGTATTTTAATTTTGTTTGCGTTTGACAGATACATTTAATTATGAACAGCATAGAATCTTTACACTTTTGATTCAGTCTGACATACCAAAAGTTAAAATTTATTCATGTTAATTTTTTCTTTTTTTTTTTTTTTTTTGGCATGATGTTTCCTTTCCTCTTCCAGGTAAGGAACCGGATTCAAAATTTGAATGTTCTTTCTTCATCTTTTTGGTTTTTGATTGGCGCTTGGTATCTTCTTAAACTTTCTTGGAAAACAAGTCGTTTTCTCATTTTTATTTTTAGCAGTCTACTGATTTTTAGGTCTGTTGAATTTTTCTTTCGATAGAAAATTTTGAATTTAAAGAAAAAGGATATACATTATTGTTGCCCGCTTAACTTCTAGTGGCAATTACAAGACATACATGTTCTGAGTGAATAGAGGTAATATTCGTCGTGAAATATTATGGCAGAAGAAGCTACACTTTAATTTTGCAATTCAAATGAGTAAATCATCATATACATTTGTATCAAAGATAACAAAAATAATCAAACAATATAAAAAAAGAAACAAATAAGTCACCTATCACCCCCGGTTTTGGTGGGGTTAGTGTTGCTCAGTCTTTAGTTTTCTATGTTGTGTTTTGTATACTGTTATTTGTCTTTTGATCGTTTTACTTTTATTGCCATGGCATTGTTAGTTTGTTTTCCACTTACGAGTTTGAATATCCCTTTGGTACCTTTCGCCTCTCTTTTTCATTAGAAGTACTCAGTAGATAACTAAAATTTACTTTTATATATAGTTAAATTCCTTTTAGATCTAGCTTCAATTAAATCTTATATTATACCTTAATGCATGATGGTCGATGTGAATGCATGTAAAAATACACGAACAGTTCTGTGAATTAAAAACCTACATGGTATATAACAAAACAAAAACAAATGCAGTGAATATAATAAAACAGAACACAGTTTTGTGAATTTTATGAAACGAAAGACTACACCATACCTCAAATTTGGAGAAATGAATTTATGGAAACGAACAAGATTTCCATATATATAAGTGTAATGAATATAAAACTCAGATGAATATTAGGAGCACTGTCACATAAAAACAGTTAAACATTGCAGCCAATACATTCGCACGAATTGTGTAATATACAACTATATGTCTTCTTAATCCCGCAGTAATAGGGACATTAATGCATTGAGGCACTTAAGAAATTCTACGAAAATGTTCAATGAGACAACTAACCATCATATACCAAAATGACGTAGATGTAAGCAATTGTGGGTAACATTTATTTTCTACAATGAGAAAAAGTCATACCGTAAGGTTTTCTATAGAAGGCCTTGAAATGACAAAACGAAAAAAAAAAAAAAACTACAACCGTCGGGTTTTTTTTTTAATAAAGAAAGAGAAAAGAAAGACATATAACGACAACCACTGAATAATAAGCTCCTGATCAGTATGGGATAAAATGTTTCATGATCAGTCCAGTATAAGGCATAAACATTAGAATATACAGAAGCACTGGTAAATAAATTGAAACTTGTGTCACTGGAACAATCATGATAAACAAACAAATCTATCAATTAAAATGTACAATCTTTAAAGAATGAAACTACAACACGTTACAGATTTCATACGTCCGAAGCGTTTTTCTGGATTTACCTTCATCAGGAACGTTCAAAGCCGAGTATTTGAAAGCCAAGGATGTATAAGAACCGAAAAAGTTAAAGAGCTATATGACCAAAAATGGACCTTAAAAAAAAGCAGCCAAATCCATCTAAGGTCCACTTTGCCTGTAAAGTGTCTTTCCGTCAGTATAACTATATTCGTTATTTTAATTATTTATCAAATATCAAAAACCAGATTGGCAAACTGCCATAATACTTGAAGTTTCATTTGAACTTAATATTATTCAAACGCAAATATTACATTGCGTGTGTAAACTCAATATTTTATCCACATTCGTTTTCGGTTATAAATGTGTCTATAATTTGAATTGATAATTTTTTGCAATTAGACTTGGTAATTTAATCTGACAGAACGTGACGTTTAAACAAATTTGAATGCAAATAAACCTCATGGTTTCAATATTCAAAACACGATACATAATTTAATATAATTTTAACCATACTGTTTTTTAAGATATTCCTCCATGTCCTCCCGGTAATAACTATCAAACCGTGTACATCTATAGGTCGTTGAAGGGTCATCTTGCATGGAATAGAAGTTTCTTTATGATATCAGTTTAAATTAGAAGAAATATCCTGGAATATTTTTGCAGGTAAACCATAGTACAGTTTTGTTCTTTACGGAATAAACAATATTTAATATTTATTCAGACGGGGAAAGATTTTACAGCATATTTCATTACAAAGTTTCCAGGGGAACTTCTATAAGGAGAAACAAACATACGCTGACAGACGAACGGAGATCCCGTGGTCTTTTTAACGAAAAATCTAACGATTACAAATCACTCGCTACTGACCATAGCAATATAGTATTATAATTTATAATCAATTTAAAGCCTAACTTCTTTAACTTTCGGAAAAGGACTCAAAATTACTAAGATTACTTATTTCCTTTTTTTCTGTCAAAAAGGAGACACTTGAAACGAGACCTATATCGACCTAATGTAAGTGAAAAAGGTATATTTATCTTATTAATTGCTCAGTCTTATAAGGTAACACTGGAATTCTTTGTGAAGTAAGCGTAAGAATCTACATATTTTACATCAATACGGCGTTAGAATTTTTAGTGAAGTAAGCGTAAGAATCTACACATTTTACACCAATACGGCGTTAATTTTGATACTTCTGTTTTTCTTCTAGACTTGTTTCTGTCTACCCCAGCAACCATAGTACCAACATGACACGAACTAGTAATTGGAATGTAGAAAGTGAATTTATTATCGCCTGTCATGAAATTATTAGCTCAATCATATGAATTATTGAGCAGCATAAGAAATCAAGCTAAATGGAACTTTTCATATCATGTAATAGTAAGCAATAAAGTAATGTTAACCTTTCGGAATTTCGGGTCCTCGGTGCTCTTCAACTTCGTATATGTGGCATGACCTCTTGTTACATCTCCTTTTGATTTCTTTACGGAATAAAAAAAAAAAGAGAGTGTCAAAAGGTTTAAAAGATATTAACTTAATTCTAATGCATTCTTCTAGATAAATAACGAAAGTAAGACACTACGTAATTGTGCCTATATTACAAATAAATTTAGTTTCAAAATAATTTTCAACCAATGAGGTTACCGATCGCGAATAAAGCAAACTATTGACCTGTTTGACCTTAATTTCAAGATAAGAAATGTTGTTCTCGACTCACCACTGTAAGCTCTTATTAAAAAGAATCAGTGTAACGATAGTTAGTATATACAACGAACTTAATATTCTCTCAAAAAAATTAGGACACATTTTTAATTAACTTACTGTAATGTAAGTCAAATACACGAATTCAGTTCGTTATTTATTTACAAAAGTTAACATGATTTGAGCCGGCGTTTTCCTTAACCTACTTAACCAAATAATGTGTATTTGTTTGTTTGTTCCAGTGACACAATACATCATGGTTATTGACTTATGATGGATTTGGTTATTATTTTTATGTACTTTTTCGGTAATAAAGCTCTTTTACTGTTTAGGTTCTTATACATCCTTGGCTTTAAAAAATATTCAGCTTTGAGCGTTCCTGGTGAAGGTAAATCCAGGAAGACGCTTCGGATGCATACAATTAATTATATAGTATTATGTTCATTTTGATACCGCTGCTGGTGGATTATCAGTCCCCGCGTGTATCATCAGCTCATTACAGTGGCACTGATATGATTTATAACATAACTTTTCTAAATTGTCCGTTTATAAATTGTCCGTTTATAAATTGATAAATTATTAAGACACTAAGGTTCCAACTCCAGCAACGTGAAAATAAGAAGATGTGGTATGATAGCCAATGAGACAACTTTCCACCACTAAAGTGGATTTAAGATAGATTTTGATATTTTTTAAGGTACTTTTTGGTCATATAACTCTTCAAATGTTTCAGTTTTGCACCATTGGCTTTAAGCGTTCCGGATGAAGGTAAATCCAGAAAAGCTCCGGACGCATTCAATATGTATAAAGTGTTATTTTCATTTTTTAGTCAACAAATAGACTGATTCATGGGCGAAGTAGGTTGCATATTAATCAATATTTCGAAAAATGACTACAACTCCCATTTCTGTGTACATAAGCATTGCTTTTCCTTATACATTTACCCTTCAGACATTTCGGAATCGGTCTGCAGATCTCCAAGACACATCATTACATTTTACCATTGAAGTTACAAAACACAAGATTATATTGAGATAGTTTCAGCGGTCATTGAATTTAAAATTAACGCATAAATTGCTAGCTTCTGTTTTGACTATTTTCTTTCACACGAGAGACATTTTTGCGTTGATGACTGGAAACATATCATTCTGATTTTTTGAAACTTATTTAATTATATTGACTACAAGACGGTGAAATATTGACTACAAGACGGTGAATTATACTTGTCCTTTCAGAAAACTAAACATCGGTTCTTGCTTTTAGTAGTATTGATAATTTTTTTATAATCCGTTTAGTTACGATTTCCATGTCAATTGAATGTGATTGGTCAGTAATATTTTTCATGTGTTTACACTCCGATAGACCATTTCGTCGTCACTTCTTTCGTAGCCAATGTAAACCTAGGTGAGAGATAGATAGATAGATAGTTTATTCTCATAAAACCATGCATGTACAAAGGTTATAGAGCGTTAAAAACATGCACACAAAATATATAGATGTGATAACATAAAAAAAAAAATATTAAAAAAATTAAAAAATTAAAATAGATACAAATGAATAAAAATATGAAAATATATACACACACAAATAAAGTAAATGAACATGTTTAAAGAAATAGTTTTAGTGTTTAAATATGTTGAAATTATTGTTGAGAAGAATGAGTAATTTTACTGTTGATACAACTTATGAAATTGCAAAGCTGTCTGAGTGTCTTTGGTTTTTTGGAGTTAAACAGTATGTTGAATTTTAAAACATTATGTCTGCTTATTAGTTCTTTTGGTATAAATCTTTTCTTTTCAGCTTCTAAAGCCGGGCAAACAAAAATATAGTGATATTCGTCTCCGATATCTTCATTTTGGCATATAGAACACTTTCTTGCACTTCTGTCAATATAATACCATCTCCCCTTTTCTATTGGGAGTGAATGATTTGAGGTTCGGAATTTGCAAAGTGTATATATATCTCGGTCATTGCTTACATTGAAATAATTTTTAAATTCCACATTTTCCTTGAAAAGCCTATATGTGATGCATTTAGGAGTGTTCTGGATAGTCGAGTTCCAAATTTGTTCTAACTGGTCAATGAAACGAAGTTTGAGATTTTTCGATAACCATTTTGTTAGGTCGGTATTTAGCACATGAAATAGGTTTGAGAATCCAGCATTGTCCAATATGGTTTTGATGTACTTTATTCATACAATATCATCGTTGCATGTATGATACCGAAAATATGCAAATTTATATAAAATGGGTGATAGCTTATTTTCGTCTACCAGCAACCTGCACCAATATGATATCATTCTACAATTAATGCTAATTTCTAATGGATATCGTCTGGTTTCCCCGTACACGATCATGCTTGTGGTAGATCTTTTAAGATGTAATAAATGCTTCAAGAATTTAAGGTGAACTTGTTCGATAACATTATCTTTTCCAAATCCCCAAACTTCACATCCGTAAAGAAGAATTGGTTTCACCAGTTTATCAAATAAACCTATCTGACATTCTATAGATAAATTACATTGTCTTCCCTTTTTAAGTACACTGTACATAGCCTTTGTTGCTTTTTCTGAAAGTTTTTTCTTTGCTTTATTGAAAGATTCAGATCTGGTTAACAACAGTCCAAGGTAGTTGAATTCTTTCACAATTTCAATTTCGTTTTCCTTATAAATGAAGTGCATATTGTTAGGCTGTCTTCCTTTTGAGAAAATTAAAACTTTAGTTTTAGATGCATTCACTTTAAATTTCCATGTATCACAATATTCACTGAAACAATTCAATCCGCCTCTTTAGAATCTAAAGGACTATGGATACTTTCATTGTTCGTACACCAAAATGAAAATAACGTTACGTCATTGGTTAAATTTCCATTGTTTAGTACCTCAATCACAACGTTTTGGTGTACGCTTTTCGAAAATATTACCCAGAATGCATTAGATTCTGAAATGACGAATCATGTTTCTAATATTAGAACAGTATAATAGGACGAAAAGCTTTAAGTAAACATTAAGATTATTTTCAAGGCAATTTGATATCGATGACAAACCTTTCACATTCATTGATAAAAAAAAAAAAATCTGTGAGGTCATTTATATATAAAGAGAACAATAGGGGGGAAAGATTTTCACCTTGTCTTACTCCAGTGTTACACGGGAAAAAAATCTGACTTGATTATCATATATAACTCGTGATTTTATATTGTTGTGCATACTATGTATTACTTTGTGCATTTTTCCATTGATATTATTTAACTCCATATTAAACTATAGACCGTTTCTCCATAGTGTGTGACTGTCGAAAGTCTTTGCAAAATCAATAAAAACACAGAATAACTGTTTCTTTTGAGATCTGGCTAAATCGAAAAGAAACTGTAATATGAATATGTTATCTGTTGTTGAATATCTTTTTATTACACCGCTTTGATCGTTGTGTATTATTGAAAAGTTCTCGAAGTATTTTGTTAATCGTTCATTTAAAACGGACGTAAACAGTTTTCCAAAACAGCTCAAGTTAGTTATAAGTCTATAATTTTGCGGATCTTGATTATTTCCTTTGTTTTTAAATATCGGATGTATATTTCTAGATAATCAAGTGTCTGCTATGATTCCTGTGTCAAAGATTAAATTGAATAATTTCTCATAGATGTTTATGATTTCGGTTGAAGCACATGTAGCTTTGAAGAATTCATTTATAATGAGGTTATCAACACTGGCCTTGTTATTTTTGAAGTTTTTAATATTTCGTTGTATTTCATCGGGCGTAATCACTTCATTTAACATATTATTTTGGACATTATTTTCCATACCCTCCAAGTTGAGTTCCTTGTCTTTTTCTTTACCTCCTTTATTTACATCTTTGAAGAAATCATAGAGTTTTTCAATTGAAGTATAAGTTGTTTTTTCTTTGAACCTTTATTTAGAATGTCCCAGTACTCTTTTTGGCTAGTGGTTTTCATTTCATTTCGAACATTTTTTCTTAAACTTTTTTATATTCTTGTTCATGGTGTTTTTATATTGTCTTTCACTATGTCCCATATGTTGATGATGTTTTTATATTGTCTTTCACTATGTCCTTTATTTTCATGATGTTTTTATATTGTCTTTCACTATGTCATTTATGTTCATGATGTTTTTATATTGTTTTTTCACTATGTCCTTTATGTTCATGATATTTTTATATTGTCTTTCACTATGTCCTTTATGTTCATGATGTTTTTATATTGTCTTTCACTATGTCCTTTATGTTCATGATGTTTTTATATTGTCTTTCTCTATGTCCTTTATGTTCATGATGTTTTTATATTGTCTTTCACTATGTCCTTTATGTTCATGATGTTTTATATTGTCTTTCACTATGTTCTTTATGTTCATGATGTTTTATATTGTTTTTTCACTATGTCCTTTATGTTCATGATATTTTTATATTGTCTTTCACTATGTCTTTATGTTCATGATGTTTTATATTGTCTTTCACTATGTCCTTTATGTTCATGATGTTTTTATATTGTCTTTCACTATGTCCTTTATTTTCATGATGTTTTAGATGTTTTATATTGTCTTTCACTATTTCCTTTATGTTCATGGTGTTTTTATGTTGTCTTTCACTATGTCCTTTATTTTCATGATGTTTTTAGATGTTTTTATATTGTCTTTCACTATGTCCTTTATATTCATGGTGTTTTTATATTGTCTTTCACTATGTCCTTTATGTTGATGATGTTTTATATTGTCTTTCACTATGTCCTTTATGTTCATGATGTTTTTATATTGTCTTTCACTATGTCCTTTATTTTCATGATGTTTTTATATTGTCTTTCACTATGTCCTTTATGTTCATGATGTTTTATATTGTTTTTTCACTATGTCCTTTATGTTCATGATATTTTTATATTGTCTTTCACTATGTCCTTTATTTTCATGATGTTTTTAGATGTTTTATATTGTCTTTCACTATGTCCTTTATGTTCATGGTGTTTTTATGTTGTCTTTCACTATGTCCTTTATTTTCATGATGTTTTTAGATGTTTTTATATTGTCTTTCACTATGTCCTTTATATTCATGGTGTTTTTATATTGTCTTTCACTATGTCCTTTATGTTGATGATGTTTTATATTGTCTTTCACTATGTCCTTTATGTTCATGATGTTTTTATATTGTCTTTCACTATGTCCTTTATGTTCATGATGTTTTATATTGTCTTTCACTTTGTCCTTTATGTTCATGATGTTTTATATTGTTTTTTCACTATGTCCTTTATGTTCATGATATTTTATATTGTCTTTCACTATGTTCTTTATTTTCATGATGTTTTTATATTGTCTTTTACTATGTCTTTATGTTCATGATGTTTTTATATTGTCTTTCACTATGTCCTTTATGTTCATGATGTTTTTATATTGTCTTTCACTATGTCCTTTATTTTCATGATGTTTTTAGATGTTTTTATATTGTCTTTCACTATGTCCTTTATGTTCATGGTGTTTTTATGTTGTCTTTCACTATGTCCTTTATTTTCATGATGTTTTTAGATGTTTTTATATTGTCTTTCACTATGTCCTTTATATTCATGGTGTTTTTATATTGTCTTTCACTATGTCCTTTATGTTGATGATGTTTTTATATTGTCTTTCACTATGTCCTTTATGTTCATGATGTTTTTTATATTGTCTTTCACTATGACCTTTATTTTCATGATGTTTTTATATTGTCTTTCACTATGTCCTTTATGTTCATGATGTTTTTTATTGTCTTTCACTTTGTCCTTTATGTTGATGATGTTTTTATATTGTCTTTCACTTTGTCCTTTATGTTGATGATGTTTTTATATTGTCTTTCACTATGTCCTTTATGTTCATGATGTTTTTATATTGTCTTCACTATGTCCTTTATTTTCATGATGTTTTTATATTGTCTTCACTATGTCCTTTATTTTCATGATGTTTTTATATTGTCTTTCACTATGTCCTTTATTTTCCTTGTTAACAGCGGATTTGTTGAATTTATATTTTCTTCTGTGTTTTCTAGCAGTTTTTCTAGCAATTTTACAATCTTCGTTAAACCAGGGTTTTTCATCATGAAGTCTTGTATCATAGTGCCATTTTCGTTTTGTAACTTGTTCTCAAAAGTACCAAAGATTTTCTTAGCAGAATTTACAAATATGTTTGTAATATTTTGTACAGCTTTGTTAATAGTGTTAGAGTCTACGGCTACAGTATTCGTTACTTCAATGTAATTTTTTAATCATAAATCTTTTCTCTGTCTAAATTCAGGATAAATTCTTCTTTCTTGTTTATATCTTACTTTTTTATTTTCTCTTCGCTGATTGGCTCTATCAGTCCAGATTCATGATTTTCTCGATTTCTCTGATATCTATTCATTTGCGATATACATGAACGTATTCTGGGGTTTCATGAAAGTTGGAATTGAAAGAAAAAATAACAAATGTTTTGGTTTTAGAATTATGGATTAAACACGTTTTTTAGAGGTTATTGATGTGTGAACTGGGGACGACTAATTACAAACTAAATAAATTCAGAACAAGTTTTATGCAAAATTAGAGACTCCTTAATATAGTTTTAGTATTACATTTTGACGGAATTATACAAAATTGTGACAAACAGGGTTGACTGTGTAACTATAAATATATGAATGTATATATATTAAAAAAAAAAAAAGGAAAGGAAAAATAAAGCAAAATAACCGATGATACTTTCTAAGGAAATATGAATTATTAACTGAAAGGTATTTGTTTAGCTCATAATATTGTTTAGAAATTTTATCAGGTTGTTCACATTCGTGACGTCAGTGATATACTTATAAAAATGAAGTATATCTTGATAAAACAGAAGAATAAAAGTCCCCTTTTTGAATGATTTCTCGCTAAAATCCTACTTTTAAATTTAAATGTCTATACTATATCCTGGTAAATGCTTTGCAGTAGTTTCCAAGTAGTGCAACCGGAAGGAACAATAAAAATGCTCATTGTTTCTCCCGACTGCACTCCAGAACTTTTGGAAAAATTATGGCCTTGGCCGTAAGGATAAAGTATTATTATAGCACAAGTAATTATTGTTTAATTTAGCAACTATTTACTTGACACTTTTCTTTAACAAATTACATAACATGTCAATATTTGCATTTGATTTTAAACTTTGAAATCTTTTTATAAGATAACAAAATTAATTCTGTTTTATTTAAATCTTTGAAAGAAAACTCATTAAAGGCATTTCTGTCAATAAGTTTCAGCTCACAAAATATCCTTTCACGTTGTACACCGATGATAATGTATAAACTAATGGAATACTAATTGCTGTTTCGACACATCTAATCACTTGTTTGATTATCATTTGGCATTGAAATAAAAAAAAAAAATGTCTTCATTCTTTTAAATAACGATACTATAGTTGCTAAAAGCAACTTTATTGTTTTCAACTTCTCAGGGTGATACTAGGATTGTCAATGAAATAGCTACCTACCTATTAGACAACAGAACGAGAAAGTATAAATCTGAAGTTAAAACAAATATCAAAAAATTCAATTCAAAGTATCAATTGGAGTGTATTGCTACTATGAAAAACATTTATACACAAAGAGACAGAATATATAATAATACACACAGAATAATAGCGAAGAAAGACAATAAATTTACCGCCACAACCTCTGGAGAAAATAAAACAATCTAAATACCTACTCAACTTGCCCAACCTCGTATTTGTTGACAGCTAACGTAGGTAGTGCTTAAACGCTAAATCCACGTTGTAGTCTTTAAACTTAAAAATAAATTTACCTAGTTTTGTACATCGTTTTGTATTCAAGTACAAAATATGATTTCAAATCTTCTTATTGCAAGTAAAAGTACATCTGTAATCTTTGAAATGACGTTAGATTTATTTACTAACCACTTTTTTCTCTCCAAATGGTAACATATTTGAACACGTGAAAGCATCACACAAGTTTCAGCTCATAACAATGTTAAAAAATTAATTATGAATAGATAACAATATTCAAAATTATCTTTTCAGTGCACAAATTTGGATTGGAATTCATTACATAATGAAGACGAATAAGCTGACGACAGTTATATAACCGACATCTCCTTGAAACTATATTGTCAATATCAATTTCCATACAGCTGAAATTATGCATGCGTTTAAATTCTTATCATGAAATGAGAAATCATTTATTTCTCTGTTTTATAAAGCAAGTACAAAACATTTTGAAAGAAAAATCAACTGGTAAAATAACCTGATAAAATTGGTTTGTAGATATTGCATACTGTTTCGATCTCTTGCACTCTTCATTAGAAGCAATCATTTCCCTAATTCGACATTTGTAACAAATTTACTAATTTCGAAATATTTTGAATACTTAATGAAATCTTCTACGTCAAAATTGACTGAAAAATACAAAATTAACAAGTGAATATTTGATATATTTTACGGAAGAACATATGCTTCTGCAATTATTTGATAAAACTTAGTTTGCCAGTCGTTGTCTGCGAATCAAAGATTAGTGGTCATATATCAGTTAACGTTCGAAATTGTTTGAGTTTTCCTTCATATTATTAACCCAAAAGAACACAAAAAAATAGATTTGATAGACAAAGGGTTATTCGTTTTGATATCACAGACTCACACTGTAATACTACCCCACCCAGTGCAATCATTATATATAGTACTTACTTGGTCAAACTATACGGTTATAGTCGTACAAATTGTATAAGTGCTATTGCGATCGTTTTTATGAAAATAACGTGGTAGTTTACATGTTCCTTCTTTTCACTGTAGTGTTATAGAAATAAGGAGATGAGGTATGATTTCCAATGAGACAGCTATCCACCAAAGTTCAAATGAAGTGGATGTAAGCAATTATAGGCAACTGTACGGCTTTCAACAATGAGCAAAACCCATACCGTATAGTCGGCTATAAAGGGCCCCGACATGAAAAATATGAAACAATTAAATTGAGAAAACTAACGACATAATTCATAACAAAACAATTTACGAAAAACAAATATGACAGACATGAACCAACGACAACCACCTAACTACAGGCTCCTGTCTTGGGACAGGCACATGGGGAATGTGGTGGGGTTAATCATGTTTGTGAGCGCTCAACCCTCCCCTAACCTGGGACAGTGGTGTTACAAAACAACATAAGAAAAAAACTATAAAAATCAGTTGAAAAGGGCTTAACTCATCAGACCGATACAAAGCAGAAAAACATCTAACTAAAACACAGACCGGACGTAGCAGGGTATTTATACATCCCTAACAACAAAAAAAGACACAAAGTACAGATCTGACAGTCCTCGCAGTTACTGACAGCTAGTTCAAAGCCAATAACAACTAACAAGTTGCTTTCTTTAAAAAAAAGAAATGCAATCGTGAACCTAAACGCTTGTTTGGCATGAACGATCAGATAATTGATACATAAAAAAGAATGATTTTACCTCATTTTTTTTAATATAAAATGTAGAAAAACTGACATGGAGAGTTGTCTCATTGACACTCATACCACATCTTCTTATTTATATGGATTCTTAATGAAGCTGCTGTTCTATGTTGGGTATAATTGTCTTGTTAAAGAAATATTTCTCTCTCTCCCATTCCTCTCTCTCTTCCTATAGATAACATTACAACATGCAATCTGATTAAAATTCAGATCTATCTTAACTCGCGTGCTCGTACATATAAGCATATGAGGATAACGAAACCATATCTCTATATTTAAATTAGATTGTACAACATGCTAAATAAGAGGCAACCACTGTTTGTTCCATTCTGAGGTGCTATTTTGGAAATTAGAGGTAGCCTCCTGGCTAAAGTCGAAATGTTAATGTAAAAGCAGTCTTTGTTTTGAAGAAGTTTATGAAATGAATCATGATTATTTGTTTGTAGCCAGTTTAAAAATAGTTCAAAACCCTAAGCTATATTCATATTTGTTAATTCTGAACTAAGACCATTTTGGAAAATCAATTACATTGGTTTATATGGTTTGGTCATTGTCTGTAATGTTTGAGATATGCTTGATCTCATTTTATTTATACCCTAGGCAACAAACGCAAAACAGACTTTTAGAGTAGAAACAATTTGAAACCTTAAATTCATACTTAAATCAGTTTGTCCCAATATTTCTCACTTTTTCATTTCATAACCTTTTGTAAATTAGCCAAAATATAAGTTGTTGGTTTGCTCTTTTATACGATTCTGTGACAGACAGAGGGAAGGAAGCAGGGATAACAGTGCCAATTCAGTATAACTCATGTCCAGTACGCAATTTAAAAATCCTGTTTTTGCAATCGCATGCTCGTTTTATACGGATATTGATTTTTAAGAAAAATAATTTTACTAAGTTGTCGCCAAAAATGCTCTTGACCTCTGTTAACTAGATCCGTCTACATTTGCTTATGACTACAGATTGGCTCGACTCCTTGAAAACAAATTCACGGAATTTTTTCACATAACGAAAACAAAAGAATAGACTTTGCCATTTAAAACTATATGTTTTGAGAGGGAAGTCGACACATGTGTCCTTTGCAAAACTCACATTTTTTTAAAAGAATCATGAATAAATAATACTCATCTTCCTGTTATTATAAGTCTTTGTGGACAATTGCTAATCTATCCTCGCAAACCACATACCGGTAGTAATTTATAATAGTTTCAATGCCAAACATCGAAGAATATACCAATCCTCAATTTGTTTTATTTCATTAACCATAAGTTTTAAATAAAACATGCGTTATCGCCTAAACTCCAAAGAAAATCACTCAGTGTCTGTAAATCTTTTCATATCTTTAGAATTATTTTAAGGACTCAAAACGCATATTCATTTATGAACTGTTTCGATGTGACGTGTAATTTCTGCATTTAACACACATAAAAGGTGCCTTTAAATGATTTCAACGTAATTTCCAGGGTTAACTTGTATTTTGAAAAGAGATTAAGTATGGGTTCTTTAAATAAAAAAAAGGAAGATGTGGTATGTTTGCCAATGAGACAACTCTCAACTAGAGACCAAGTGACATAGAAGTTAACAGCTATATGTCACCGCGTGGCCTTCAACAATGAGCAAATCCCACACCGCATAGTAAGCTATAAAAGGACCCGAAATGACAATGTAAAACAATTCATACGAGAAAACTAACTACCTGTTTTCATCGCGTTGTCATTTATTATAATCATTGCTTTTATTTCCTTATTTATATTTAAGTTTGATAAAAATGTAGAGCCTTAATTACTATAAATAAATATTCATTATCTTATCTCTGACTGGATCTATCATCACTCATTCTCTATAAAGACATTCACAAATATCAAGCCTAAACATTTAATTATTCCTTCAGAATCGTCAACATACCGCTAAAAATATTTTTATAACTTAATGTATATTAAAAAATAAAATTTCGTTGTAGCATCTTATATATGCATTTTACACACCTCAACGATTCTTTATTATTCAGTTTGTTTTTCTTAATTTAATTTATTTTCTTTTTATTTTAATTTGCATTTTTCCATATTTTACCAGTTAAATAATATGTGAATATAATAATTCCGTTTTGTAATTTTCATTAAAATAGGAATAGTTTGGACGGAGAATTTTAATTGCTGCTTAAACGGACTTAACTTTTTTTTAATTTCGCTAAAATGGCTCAGTTTGAAAATCGTAAAAACGCCCTATCAATTGACCGTCACTTCATACACAGCTTGTATTTCAGAAACCTTAACATATATGACTCTAATTTAATTAGCTATTGATGTAGAATATCATCAGTCTCAATTAACACTTATCTCTATCGCAACTGTTGGACTCTAATATATATTCATTAGAATAATCCATTACCTATTACGCAGGTGGCCATAGAAAAGAACAGACGTATTCCGGAAAGATAGTAGGTATTCCGAAAGGCTACAAAATCAACCAATATATATTGGGTTCACGCAATAAAAAATCATGTGTCTAAGACTAAGATATCAATCAGTACACATCAAACATCCAATTGATTTAGTGTAAAGACGTTATTAACAGTCAGAGAAAAACATGACCTTGTGCAAGCCAAAATATAGGTATAGACAGATTGTAGTACCGTGAAAGTGCATGTGTGTATAACAATTATATTTAGTACTGATAACAAAATTAATATTTATACCAATAAAAACAATATTCAAAGAACTAATTACAGTATTGAATTGGTAACCTTTTAGAATATTTATTTAAAGGATTGATAAGTTTACCTGGATTGTATCTAAATTTCCGGGCTCGGTGAACAACATCTCCGTAAAATTGAGGATGCTCTATTCCGTTTGAAAAAAAGTTTTCTACAGGTACAGCCAAACTTGCAAACCGAATCTTTGTATCCATGGAAGAATTTAGTAAAGGTTTCATAATTAACCATTAATACATAGATTACGCTCATTGAAATCCAAAACGTCACTGCAGACACGAGCATAGCGAACGAGTTGGGATATATAAACACCGTAAGATGGTACCAAAGGAACATCATCGTCCACAAAAGGAAAATCATCCCTTTTGTCGTAAATTTTTGTGTAGAGTTTCTGATGTAGAACTGAAATATCTAAATCTAAGAAAGGACAGTTATTACTGCTAATATTTGATTTATTTAAAGTGAGTTCCTTTGGGAAAATTGCGGCAGTATATTTAGAGAATTCTTGATTATTTAACGAAAAAAAATATCATCAAGATAACGGTAAGTGTTGTTGAATTTATCAATTAAATGGAATTTAGACGGGTCTTTATTGAGTTTGGCCATAAACTGTGATTCATAACAATACAGAAACAAGTCTGCTATTAAAAGGGTACAATTGGTGCCCATTGGAATACCTACAAACGTACATAAATGTTGCCAAGGAGAACATTTACGGCTTTAGTCATATCATCACAACTCCAATAAGTATATCTAGCAATATTTACCTTTCTCCTTTGAGAAAAAGGCTTTATATGAGTTGCAGCAATTAAATTTGCAATCAGATTTAGCAAACGACCAATTAATTAAATAGGAAAACGTTTGTTTGATACGATTGTTATGAAGTGAAGTATAGAGAGTGGAAAAGTCAAAACTGTTAACCGAATCAATAGGACCACAAAAAGCACGCAATTTATCTAAAACACCCAAATAATCTTTTGCACTTCAAAAAATGGTTAATGTCACTATTTTCATGTTTTATTACAAAAATCGATGATAAATTCTTTGATATTGTTATACTGTTTACGTCATTGATTTGGTAAGATGTCACTTCTCTTACTTCTAGATTCTGTTTGACAGTCGAATTGGAACATGGCTTTCAAAAGAAATGGTGCGAATTTGGGCCATACCATTGCTCACTACTCAGTTAGATTATAATGACTGTTTATTGAGTTTGTAATTTGGGCTTATATAAAAAAAAAAAATAGCGGTCGCCCAAAGTACTGTTTTCCAGCGGAAATATAAACAAAAATTCAAAATACAATTTCTGTGTAATCTTTTTTGGCGACGGTTATGATAAATATTATCAACAAATATTAGACAATTAAAAGTTTGTGTAGTTTATTATTTTACTAGATTGATTGGCTGCCATTTTATGTGCGAACCTGAAATAACTGTTACGTACAAAATTTGGTGCTTCGTTAAACCTGATTCAATCCACCCAAGAAGTGAATATTCCTAGTCAGATAAGTATGATAGCCAATCGTCAACTGTTCTCCATAGAGTCGTTTGGAAAGGCTTTTTAAATGGATTATAGTCGTTTAAAAAGACATTGAAGAAAAATAAATGTAACACTTTATTTTGCATACTTATTATGTCAGCCTAAAATATTAGGTAACAAAACAGAGGAATACATTATGTAGTGCAGGATGTAGTTATAGATTCTATTTTCGATTTGATGACATTTTCAAAATAATTCAATTTGATTATTGAATTAACATCAACATTGACATTATAGAGTGACAAGTTTCCAAGCTCTAATTAAGTATCATTGATTTTAAAATTCATAAACTTGCTCGTTAAGAGTTCTGATTAAATCTAGAACGTTGTTTATATTTAGATGATATTTAAAATGATTTCCAAAATCTTAAAACAGTAAATGTCAATCAAACAATATCCGTATTTTCAAGCCGGTACTGAAGTCCTCGATACTGGGCTGTTAATACACTCAGGGACTAAGAGTCCAACAACAGAGGTAGCATTCGTAATATTGTATCAACAATGCCTGCCACAGAAATGTAATAACACTGATTAACATTTCAATTTCATTAATATACATAAAATGAAAACTGACAAATCTTTAAGTATATCATATGACTATTTGATATTGAAATTCCAAAGGTCTCATCAGCTTACTGCATTTGACCACATGCATCAATGGTTATACCTCTTTGTTATTTTTTTCTGTTGTTTTCAATACTCTTTAACTTCGATGTTACTGATGTTGCCCACCAACTATTTTTGATCAAGTACCACTGAAGTGACTTGGATTAATAAAGAAACAAAATAAGAAGTAAACACCGAGGAGGCTTACCAAAAAGGAAAAGTGACTGTCGAAGAAAGGAGGATAAACACTATAATTATTATCCTGAGTTTTATCTTATTCGTAGATTACTCCTATTTCTTCTCAGTCTAAGTCATTGAATACTTTTTGCACTTTTTAGCAATGTTTATTTCTTTTAACTGATTTCATTTTATTGTCCAATAATTTATTGTACCAGGTCAGGAATATGGCAGTTGTTTTTATATTCGTTCTGTTGGTTAATATAGTCTAAATGTTTGATTTTGTAAAGTTTTATTGACTTCCCCTTTTTAAATTTACCTTATTCGGTATTTTTGTGAATACTTTTTTTTAAACAGTTTGAAATACCCGTTGCTATAAGAACTCATCAGTGATACCTTCCTTACAGCGTATGACATGAGTTATTAATTTCCAACAGCAATATCTTACTGTTTTGATTCTCTTCATGTCTTTCATACTTAGTGTCATGTATCTGATACAGATTGTTTACACTAATTCTTATTGATTGAAAAATCATAACTACATTTTTGGAAAATGAAATTAACGGGAACTATGATATAGTTCGCCTAGAGGAATTAACTTAATGTATGGTGAAAAATGACAGGTTTTATGGTTCCACATATTGTTTTATAATTTTACTGACACTAACTCATGAAGCAAATTGACAGTAAACAGATTTATCTGTTCTGTTTAGTTCCAATTTGTTTTGATGCATTTAAATGTTTTGTACATGTGGTAACGGAAACTTTTGGTGTAAAGCGTAAAGGATTATTTTATCAAAATAAATTGAATTGAAATTATTTCTACATACATGTACATTTGGACTTCAATTGGTTACAGTAATTGATCTTAGAAAAAAATTAATAGATGGTTTTAGCTTATGTTTTATTAATTTTTTTTTGTAATTAAATTCGGCATTTAATCTACTATTATTTTTTAACACATTTAAGAAACGGGTTAATTTAACATTTGTATTCGTCCACATGGAATAGTTTTTTTTATCAATGTAATATTTCAAACTTTTTACTCACTTGTACGAATACACATTTTTTTGACCTAGTTAACAGAAAAGAATTCGATTATCGGTTTTATATTAAAATTCCAACAGTTTTCATCAATATACATAAATGATCCCTTTGTGAGAACAGGAACATAACTCTAAATTTTGTTTTACTGTGTTTGGCTTTGAATGCTATGTTACTTCATAATTGATTTGGTCATACAACTGTTTTGATTCGATTGCCACTGAATAGACTTGTAAGGACGACACACCCTTCCGCCGTAGTTAAATTATTAGTCTGACATCTTTGATAACTTTTTTGCACTTTAAATTAGCCTATGTTTATTTCTTTTAAATCAAATTTGTGTAATCGTCCAATAACTAAATTTGGCTTTTTAATTTTTTTCATTCGAGTGTCACTAATAAGTCTTTTGTAGACGAATCGCGCGGCTTTGATATGTTTTTTTTTTTTTTTCAAAACTGGGAAAATTGCGGTGACTAAACGTTGCACAAAATAATTAATATTTCAACAAACATATGTTAAGTGTTTTGATTCACGTCTTGTCTTTCATACTTTGTGTCATGTGTCTGATACAGAATGTTTTCACTACTTCTTATTGACTGAAACAATCTAACGACTTTTTTGGAAAATTAAATTATCGGAAATTATGATATAGTTCGTCTAGAGGAATTAAATTAATGTATGTCGAAATATGATAGTTTTTTTATGGATTAACATATTGCTTTTTAATTCTACTGACACTAAGTTACCGTAGCTTCTACATCCAGTGACATTCGAGATAAACGATTATGCCTCTACTGTTTAGGCTCCAATTGGATCTTGATGATTTCAAACAATTTGGTGGCTCCAAAAACTTTTTGCCTTTAAAGTAAACAACAAATAGAAAAATATCGGAAATAAGACCTTATAAATCTGTTGCGTCCGAAACGCTTTCCAGCATTTAGTTTCACCAGAAACGCTCCTTTCCAATAAATCGTAGATAAGAATGCATAACTACCTAAACACGCGAAGAGCTATACGATAATATAAATATTTTTTTAATCAAAATTGTTTTTATTCAATTGAAGATATTCTACATAGAATTTTTGGCACTTAAATGGTTAACAAACAGTATTTGATTTTAGAAAGTTAAAAACAAATATCAATATATGTTTTCTTCTTGTAATTAATTTCAGATTTAATTTTTACTACCATTTTACACATTCAAAATGCGGGGTTCTTAACATTTGTAAACCAACACATGAATCTTCCTTTTTGACATAGTCAACCGAAAAAATCATTCGATTATATATGTTTAATTTGTGAGAAAATGTGTTTGTCCTTAGATCTAAATGTTGTTATGTTAATTAACGAATTTTGATTTGAATATACACAATATCTTTTAGTAATTTAAAAAAAAGAAAATAATGTTATCTAAGGTGAAGGACGCTTTCCACAGCGTGCTGTTTAAACATATCATGTCACGGAAACCATCTTAATTCAAAGAAATGGAAACCTTGTATGATAACACGAGCAATAGAACCTGCTCTATTCCCAGTTTTAAACATGGCATTTCAAAGAATAAAAGTTATAAGTTGAAGATTTTCAGCTTTTTTCTAACAAAGAGAATTTAAAAATGCACAGAAAAGAGAAATAATACTTATCATAACTCCAAATACAAAACCAACAATACTTGTGCTAGGAAGAAAAGCACTAATTATAATTACAAAAAGGACCAAAAACAATTATCGCACTTCACTCTTTTTTAAAAACTAAGGGCAACATTAGCCATCTATGTATTCACAGAACAGTAAAGATTTCATTCTCCGTCTTTACATGGCTCTTCTTCTTGTTATTTTTGTAGAAATTGAATGAATATTTAAGTTTGATGATGTTTGAGACATGCCATGTGAACTCAAAATACGTGCATCTAAAACATGCATGTTTTAATATGCCAGAGAAAGCAGCCTCTAATTTCTGAGCATGCAGGTAGCTGATCATTACAGTTTTGGTTTGATAATTATTGTTTTTCAACTTAGGTTGTGAGATAGAACTGATTGCATGCATGTCTGATGCTCATCCTGTTAAAATGATTCAATTTATTCTATTTGAATACAAACACAAGTTGCTTTTTATATAAAAAAAAGTCAATACGTGAACCTGAGAACTTTTTTTATGCTAATTATTATTTCAACTGAATTGTAAATTATATCTCAGTATTTTCATTACCATGTGTGTGGAGGATAATGTTTTCTTTTTATTGTAAATCAGGACAATTATGGCATGTTGAGAGAGGTGTTAAATATAAAGTAGGGAAATAAGAAATGTTTTTATTTCAATAGTTCATTTCTGGATGGTGTAAGCTTTCATGTTTACCTGTGTGAAAGGTCAAACTACTACCAATGGATGACACTTCTAGTGTGTTTATTGGTAGAGGTAATATTTCACCTAGATTCCCTCAGTAATTTTATATATTTTTCTTTTTAAAATACATATTTCAGAGAAAGTACTATATTTTGTTTCATAAAATGTGAAAGTTTTATTCCTACCAAATAAGACAAAATCTACTTGCTTACCATCTTATTTTATGCCGTAATATCCTGTTCCACCTTTGAAGTGGGTTGGGATCCAGCCAATACATTCAATTTGCTGCTTATACATGTATACTTAATATTACTGTCCAAATCTGGAGCCTGTTTTTTTGTTTGCCTATTATCGTGTCTGTTTTTTCGTTTTTTTTTTATATAAAATATTGCCATTGATTTATATCTTGTACAACACTGGTCAATTTGATGTCATTTAGCTCGCTTTGCTAAGACTCAACATTCAACGCCATGTTTATTGAAAAGTTCTCTCATTGGCAAGCATAGTTTACCAAATATTATATAATCATATCAGTCGCAGGATAATTCTATTATTATGAAATGCGGTTCCTTCAATCAACATACGTAATAAATCTCAAAACTGAACACTGTTTTTTGCTAACTTATGTTTGTTGCCAATAATTCAGAAATTTAACAGTGTTTTGGGATTTTTTGCTTAAAGTTAACTTTTGAAGCATGGGTCCCTTTTCAAAAGTCTCCCAACTACTACCTCATATATATGTGAACTTAAGTATAGGGAAATTTTGTTCGCTATGTTAAAGAAATCTTCAACTTGCTCTATTTTGCCTGTGAAGACCATAAGACCGTCATCTCTAAATTTACAGTGTAATTTGATGTTTTCTCTCCATTTGAACTTATCTAAGATATTTATTAATAGGACAGACAGATGTAGATATGTGCATGATGGTGAAAATATACCACCTATGGAGGGATCGCTCCTATAACTTGTTTCTATAACTTTCCATTAAACTCAAATTTATTGTTTCTTAGAATTAATTAAACAAATGCAGTTTAATCTTTTTTGTTGAGAATCTTTAAAGGATATTCTTTTGTGTCAATTAATTCTTCTGCATTGATAACTGTTTCTTTTAAATTATCAATGATCATATTTGTGTACATTTACGTTTCATCATAGGCAATAAGAATGCATTCCCTTTTTACCTCGTGTGTTTTATTCATGAAATCTTTTGCCTCTATAGAAATGGTTTTATATTAGATCATTTAATCTCTCAATGCGTCTCGTGCCGGGGAGAGTTACACTTATTGATGATCAGTCATGAGGAACATTAATTAATGTCTCTTACTACTTGACCATTTCGCAATGCCTCATTAATTATTTCTAGATTAATTTAATGAATTTTTGAAAGACTGAGGTACATGTGTCCATGTTTTGAATCATTATTATTCTTTAAGAATTATACGTATATATGGGAATCTATTTCCTTTTTTTTTTTCTATATAGATTATCAACTATATCTTTTACTATATAGCATATAAGTGAGTTATAGCGATCTGTGTACTATTAGTTATCTTGGTGTAATCAGGGGTGTACAGAATTTTACACCGTTGTTGAAAATTCATACACCCTGAGGCGCAGCCGAATGGGTGTATGAATTTTCAACAACGGTGTAAAATTCCGTACACCCCTGATTACACCAAGATAACGAATTTATTTCTAATGAACAATTCCTTTACTCATTTTTAAACTGGGATGTAAAATTAAAAAATGCAACGTCGATGTTGCTGCGCATTGTCAAATACTTTTTTCTTTATTTTGGGGATTCAGAAAAAAAAATTGTTCTTTTGAATTTTCGGGGAAAATTTTTTTAATTTTTAATTTTTAATTTTTTTAATTTAATTTTTTTTTTTTTTTTACAAATTTTGTCTTCAAATTTATTTATTTTTCATTTTTATATTTTTTTTTTTTTTTGAATTTTATATTTGTTTTATTTTATTATTATTTTTTTTTTTTTTTGACATTTAATTTTTTTTTCTTTATTTTGGCAATTTTTAATAATTTTTTAAATTTTTTTGGCAAAATTTTATTTATCCCGGGGTGAACAAGGGTGGGGTGTTATTTACACCGGGGTAATTTACCAATCAGATTGCAGTATTTTTGCTGCATAAGAAATAAAGTTCTTTATTGCCAAGTTTTAGATATCTTAAATGCTCCGTATGGAGGTGCTCTTAATTGCAGGAAGCTAATACAGATAAGAAGAATAAATGTTCCGAATGAACAATAATTAAGGTTCCGAATATTTCTCCATAGACTATATTTCTAACTAATTAATATGCGTGAACCCTCAGGGGTTCACGCAATCATATATATATTTTGTGATATAGAACGACACATTACTTTACTTACTTTACGTTTATTTTTAGGTAACTACCGCATCTGCAGGTTGAAACTAGTATCGCATCATAATTTGAAAGTTGGACTTATTTGTTAAATTACAATATATACTTATTTATTTGTAAATATTTCCAGATAATCGATCTCACGTTTCTGTTTTACGGCCCACAGGTTAAATATTAAGCTTGACGATCGATAAATGAATTGACCATGCTTTCTAATCAAGTCTAAAAGGATAACGCCATAATGTGTCTATAAGAATATGTAGTATGAATGCAAATGATGCAACTGACAAATATAAACCAGATACCAAAGGACGATGATATTAACAACTATAAGGCACTGTACAGACTTCAACAATGAGCAAAAACCATACCGTATAGTAGCTGACACCAAAAATGTACGTTTTGTACACTAGTAATCATTTTATTTACATATTCAAGGGGCCTTGGTGGTAGAGTGGTCTAAATAGTCAAAATACTGTATCACTTGTCTGTCAACACTGGGGTTGTGAGTTCGAATCCCGCACGTGGCAGGTGCGATCAACTCCAAGCTTAACTGGGTAGGATTATCAGTTTTCCTCTCGAATGTCGGTTGTTCTCTCTGGGCACTCTGGCGTCCTCCACCAAAAAAAAACTGACCGTCACGAAATAGCCAATAATACTGAAAGTACCGTTAAACACATAATGAATCAATCTCTCAAATATATATGTATTTATCACTTGTAAATACTTTTTAGTCTTAAAACAGTCATTTCAATCATAACAGCATCTGAAATATGTGATCTTATATATTTTTCATTAGAACGCTTTCTTGTGGTAACGTGCTCGCCTGAGATACGAGAAGTCGATGATAAAGTTCCCTGGCGAGTCAAGCCAATGGTCTGCAACTCTTTTTTTCTACTTCTCCACTAAGCACACGGAATGTTGAAGTAAAAGCAAAGACTGTTCGGCTAAGGGTTTGCAAGTGAGTTCGGATATGGTGACATTTCTTCCTGTAATGTTCTCATCCTTAATATGCATTAAATCCTTTCAACTGGACGTTAAACAACCATCCAACCAACTTGTTTATAGTTCATTTTATTTTTTCAAACATTATCTTTACGGTAAATGCAGTACGATTAAGACATTTCATTTGTAGTCAATCAAGTACTGTTCAGACAAATCAGTACCTATTGTTTTGTACGGCTAATTAACAGCTACTGAACAGTATGAAAATAGTCTGAACGTTTAGAAATCGAAGCGTTTGAACTGCACTGAATTTACAGCGGTTGATATGTTGGAAAATTGACTAAAAGACTCAATCTGACTTGATAATATGTTGTTCATTTTTTAAAATTTGGTTGAACAAAAGTTCAAAATCAGTTTGCTGCTGGCAATATTCAGTTTATTAAAGGCACCAGGTTACAAGGTTTATCGCAATATAAACTTTTGATACTAATTTCAATGTGCCTGACATCCGTTTTTGGTCTGAACAGTACATCAAAGATCATTGGCATATAATTTGGTACGAAGACGCCGGAATCGTCTACACAAAACTCATCAAAGATCTATGACTGGGGGTAGAAAAGCCTTAGTGCTGCGAATAGTACGATATTTTATACACAGTAAATTTACAGTAACAAAAATATCAATTATACGTCATGTTAACACAACAGTTCTGACTACTGTGCGGGTTTTCCAGTAGTGGCATAGACCTGATGATGTAAAAAGTCGCCCCTAAGTTGATACGATATTCAAGAGCTTGCTTTTTCTATCGTGATTTTCTCGACAAATGGTTGCTGCTCACGAGGATGCGATTGACTCAAGGGTTTTTATTGGGTAAGTTTAAATCATCTTTAACATAGTTTTACACACTTAATAATGATTTGATTCACAGTTATGAAATATCTGTGTGTAACAGATTAACACGAATATGTTACAAATGTAGTAGCCACACTCTTGTCCTCTCTTCCTCGATTGTGACACCACCGAATTAGACTTTTAATTGCCATGACAACTGTACGTGCGGGTGCCATTGTTTATCTTTTCGGAGCACCTGAGATCACCTCCGATCTGTTCGTGTTGTTCAGTCTATACTTTTCTATGTTGTGTTTTGTAGACTTGTTTATCTTTTCGGAGCACCTGAGATCACCTCCGATCTGTTCGTGTTGTTCAGTCTATACTTTTCTATGTAGTGTTTTGTAGACTTGTTTATCTTTTCGGAGCACCTGAGATCACCTCCGATCTGTTCGTGTTGTTCAGTCTATACTTTTCTATGTAGTGTTTTGTAGACTTGTTTATCTTTTCGGAGCACCTGAGATCACCTCCGATCTGTTCGTGTTGTTCAGCCTATACTTTTCTATGTAATGTTTTGTAGACTTGTTTATCTATTCGGAGCACCTGAGATCACCTCCGATCTGTTCGTGTTGTTCAGTCTATACTTTTCTATGTAGTGTTTTGTAGACTTGTTTATCTTTTCGGAGCACCTGAGATCACCTCCGATCTGTTCGTGTTGTTCAGTCTATACTTTTCTATGTAGTGTTTTGTAGACTTGTTTATCTTTTCGGAGCACCTGAGATCACCTCCGATCTGTTCGTGTTGTTCAGTCTATACTTTTCTGTGTAGTGTTTTGTAGACTTGTTTATCTTTTCGGAGCACCTGAGATCACCTCCGATCTGTTCGTGTTGTTCAGTCTATACTTTTCTATGTAGTGTTTTGTAGACTTGTTTATCTTTTCGTTGATTTTTTTGCCAAGGTTTTTTTTTTCTCTTTTTCTTCGAATTATGATTTTCATTGTACCTTTGGTATCTTCTGCCTCTTTTCAAATTCTATTCATTACGTTTTTAAGAGAAAAAGGTTGATATATTTCTTGAAGTGACACTGTATGTAAGAATCGTACAAAAGGTGAAAAGCCTACACATTTTTATTTTTGATATTTCATTCATAATGTAAAGTCATATTTAAAACTACCCATTACTTATACTTTTACCAATGGTCATGATAGATATAAATCTGTAGACGAAACGCGCGTCTGGCGTACAAAAATTCTCCTTTGAAATTAACTAACAGTTCTTATTCATAAAATTTAAGAAACCATTGTGTTCTATCATTTGTATTACTATGCATTTCCATTTCTTGAAACTGTCGTGATGATGTAAAAGAAAACAAATCCACTAATTTGTTTAGCCCCACATCTGCATTGATATTGCAAAAATCTAATTATCGTTATTAGCATTGCCTGATAAATTGTTACTTCATAACGATCTGTCGCTCATACTATCAGTATAATTCAATTTATTCAATTTACATACAAAACGAATACCACACATAGAATGGCCACGTAGCCAAGTTTATAACGTCCTTTTTCGAAATAACTAAAGTATACATATTAAAGGGTTGCAAGCCGTTAATTCATTATCAAGTGCCAAAGATGTGTATCTTATATCTTCACTTCTTGCAATGTCATTGATACAATTGGAAACCTTAAGTTTATAACGAAATTAGATTTAAGTACAAATTAATCTTACTAGAGCGTACAGTTGTTGAACTGAATGTCCCTGAACTGATTATTGCAAGGTTCTGAAAACACAAATCAGTAACTGAAGTTAATCCGTTCTGTGATTCCATAATACTGTAAAGATCTCTTTCCGCATGAATGAACTTTGGCAATTTGTATGATTCGATTTGAAACTTAAACTGACGGTGAGGTTTACATGAAAATGTTCAAATAACTATTTCGCAGGTCAACTCGATATTAAGGACAGAAGGCTAAATGATGGTTCTTCTTTTTTGGCGATCGAGAACATCTTCACACTATGACCAAATTGTGTTGAGTACACTTGTTAATCATTACACATGTTAATCATTATTCTACTTCCATAGTATTCCACAATTCAGCACAAATTTTTCACAATAAAAAAAGATATCACTATATCTCAGCTTCTACTACGAAATGATAAACAATATATTAATTGGCCAAATTACTCTTAATTTATTTCACAGCAGAGGAATTAAAAAAAATCATCGTGTTTTAGTCTTCATAACAATTTAAAGTAGTATAGTGTTATAACTGTATGTACCTTGAAAGAACATGCATAACAATCTTATGCCGTATTTTTAACCTTTGAAGGAATTATGTTACTTTCCAAACTTGCATTTACTATATGAAGGGTGTAGTCAAACACTGCATGCAACTTTAATCAATTCTTATTCGTACAAATACGATATCAAAATAGATTTAAATTGGTATTCTGATAGTTTGAATAGAGCTACATAGTGACATATTATTCACCTTTTTTAGCGTCACTGAATAGTCTCTTGTAGACGAAACGCGTGTCTGGCGTATACAATTTTAATCCTGGTAGCTATGATGAGTTTTATTAATACAAATACAATTTGACGTTTCGCAAAGGGCTAGGTCACGGCAAATTTTGGTAGTCAAGACACTTAAAGCTGTACATTTTGATATATTTTAACGCATTTTTTCAACCATATAGTCTTTTAACAGTTGCTATGGTATTTCCTTTTAATTCGTAAGATATATCTCATTTTATCAAATTATAGTTCCTTACATTTTTTCTATATATACCCTTTAACTGAATTGACACCCCCCGATCAACTCAAATGTTACTTTAGCTGTATTATGTCCCTTTGTTTATGCTTTGTTTAAAAACCCTTTCTCATCGACATTGAGCATGCAATGTGAATTAAAGCAAAAACATACTTGTTCAAATATAAAAAAAAAAATGAATAATACATTATTATCAAGAGTTAATTACTGCTTTAATACCATATTTACTGTAAATGACAACAGTGATTGGTTGTATAGTGGTAGCGTACTCGTCTTTTTCAAATGGAGGATGTCGTGAGATCCTTGTCCATGCAAAAGCTTAAAATATAAAAATAAGAAGATGCGGTATGATAGCCAATGAGACAACTCTCCACAAGACCAAATGACACAGAAATTAACAACTATAGGTCGCCGTACGGTCTTCAACAATGAGCAAAGCCCATACCGCATAGTCAGCTATAAAAGGCCCCGAAGTGACAAATGTAAAACAATTCAACTGAGAAAACTAACGGCCTGATTTATGTACAAAATAACGAACGAAAAAAAATATGATATACAGCAACAAACGACAACCATAAGCTTGCCTACACCGCTGCTCTGCTAAGCATGACATACTTACGAGTAAGATCAAAAACTTGTTGACTTGTCAGAGAAAGGTGACATGTCGTTTTTTAATTTTGTGCTAGAACGTTTTACACACTCTGCATGCCATATGTGTCGTTTGGCGCTTAGAATTCTCAATTAATCAATAAAAATGAATGAGACAAGATAAACTCTTTACATCTTCTGTTTTTAGAATGAGGCTCGAAAATAGGATGCATACATGTAGAATAATCAAATGAACACAATCAAAACAAAATCAAGTGCATATTTCTAAAGACAATTGTTATGTAGTTTTAAGGACACTTAATTGAGCTTACATCACTGTACTAGTGCTTTTGTAAAATTTTACATGGATATTGTTATTTTTAGCTCATACATGTTTTATGCATTTGGAGACCTATAAAATGAATCTAGTCAAATCGATAAAAGGAATTCAAATGTGTTTTAAATTGTGATTTGACTTTTTAATATTCCTATAAAAAACAATGTTTTATTAATGTTTCCTGAATGATAGAATTAATGTTATTTCCAGCTTGACATGTCCGTAAGTTATATTATTTTGTACTCTAAATTGCTGTAGAAAAGTTTACTTGAACGCCACATTCCACATAACAAATTTAATAATTAAGCTTAGATAATTCAACACAACAAAAGCGGCACATTGTACATTGATCTACTACCTATTGGTCGATTACACTGCTGGTGTATTGTTAATCCCGATGATATCATATGGTTCTACATTGAACTTTATATACAAATTTATAAACGAATACTTAGGTGATATTACAAGAACAAAGAATGATGATAATCGTCAGTCAAAATTAAATGGTTAATTCTTATGTTTGTGAAACAGTTTCATATTTGTCACACTTTCTCAGTACCTTTATACCTGACTCTGATCAATCTCGATGAAGGTTAATTTATGGGTAAATTGAGCAGAGAATATTATTAATTTACATTAACCATTTTTATAAAAATATTTTCCTAGATAATCAACAAATTGAGAATGACCAAATTATCAATTTAAATCAGTTTAATACAGTCCAAATTTACTCAGACTTAAAATCCCTTCTCATCTAATTTGTTGCTATTAAAAATATATTCATCGTACACGTATTTTATAATTTTACAGTATCACAAATGCTTAATTTATGTCTTAATGTTTTCATTAAAATTTTTCAGCAGGTTGATAAAAAAGAATCTTTTAATTCTTCAACTGCTTATCATTTCACTCACTTGAAAGTGTAATGATTTGCTGTTGTACCCATATGAAGAATTGACATACAAAATTCTTAAAGACTAAAAATATGCATCTTGCAAAGTTCTTTAATTTCCAATCAGATGAATTAATGATGTCCTGTAACCAACATTTGAGGGAATGATTGCATCTCATATATCTAGGTGAACCTTGAGAATAAGGATACTACCAACAATGGAAGGTATACTTAATATCTTTATCGTTCATTAATATTGAAAACGATGGACGATTTCAAACTAAAATCAAAGACAAACGTGATCATTTCAACTTTCTAATTTCCATACCCTCAAACTATCGTATGACATTTACATATCTCAATTAAAATATTACACTCTTGCATGTTCACCCTATGTGGACTTCATCAATAGGGTTATGATCCTGACACAAACTTCTTCTCAAAACAGAATTAAGGAAGAACTACTGCAATTGACACTACATAAGATTTACGGTCACAACCATGAATTTGTCAAACGATACGATGTGTTGTGTCTGATTCAGTTCACTTGCGTCATATTGTTGCAGTCTTAGATTTTCAGATACCAGTGTAGTCGTCGTATCTGCAAATTAACCAATGTTGTCCTACCCTCGATTGTGACATTTAAATTACTGTGAATTGATTTGCAGGTGATGCATGCACAGCAGACGCTGCTCGGCCTGTCGACATAACCGGTCAAGCTTCCGCTTGCAGTTCATACAATTCCCTTAGTTTTTTATTTAAACTTGTATCTCCTTAATTGATTCATGAGATTTGAGCATCTATAAACTACTTTTGCCTTTAATTTATTGGTCCTTGATTGAAAATCTCTAAATCAAAACGTTAAATCCATTTGTTTTATTTCCCCAAAACGACGACATGCACAGGGAAAAAAAACTAGGGGTGAACTAAGGTGCTCCAAAGTTCCTGTCCGCTAGTGGTACCCGTCCAGTTGCATATGAAATCCTGTGATAAATCGCATTCGTTAAATCACAATCGAGAAAAGATGTTTGTACTGTGAGTACGTAAAATGGATATTGAAATGCTGGCATTCGTAAAAGTTTCGAAGGGATGACCTCAACTTAACTATTTGGAACCGTTGATGCAATTGTAATCTTGTAAGTAATATCAATTTATTCAGGACAATTTATAGGAAACTCAAGCTCTAGAATATCGTGTTTTGTTGGGTTATTATTAAAATAAATTCGTTTATTCCACATTGAGTTATTAACAAATACACTAAATGCTACACTTATCCGACATAGATTTATCCTATAATATCGTTTCAATTGGGAAATACATATTGATACACAGAAAAGGAAAGTTCACAATGAGAAAATTGAAATCATCTCTCGTGTTGTTAAGTTAAATTCTCAACTGACCCGCATTGTTAATTTGTGTATGCAGGTCAAAATATGAGACATACTTAACTGTATCTGTGGTATCTTTTACTAGTATATCAAGTTCATTGCTAAAGATGCAGTCAACGAAGTCACCAAACTTTGAATTTTTTCAGTGAAAGGAAATAATGTGTATAGCGGAAAAAAGTTGAAGGATAAGGCCAGCTTCACTTAATTTTTCTTGAGAAGCTGTTATATAATTACTGTCGCATAAGAATAAAAGGACAAGTCGATACTAAAAAAAAAACAGTATTTTGTTATTTCAGTTTCAGTGAACGTTTTGTTCGAATCAGAGTGGTTTTGTTTTTGTTTATTTTTAATTATGTATTTTCCCCTCCTAAATAAAGTTTTGTTTTACTGCATTGGCCATTCTGTCAATCTGTCATTTAGTTAAGAATGAGGAATACGAATTTAAAATATATATTAACACATACCGAACTTCAAGGCAAATTCAAAAAGGGGGAAGTCCGTAAAACCGGACAAAACCAAACGCTCGACTATAAAAGAATTACTGGAAACAACTGTCACATTCCTGACTTGGTACAGACATTTTCCGAAAATAAAAATGTGTGGTTAAACCTGGTTTTATAGCTAGCTAAATCTCCCACTTGTATGACTTCTATGTTTATAGTTCAGTTCTATTGGCAAAATTGTGTAAGCATCCCGAACAGACATATTCGTAAACGTGACAATATTTTAGACCAAGCAGTTAAAAATGTATAACAAAAATACAAAATTCCAAGGCAAATTCATCAAAAAAGGGGAAGTCCATAAAAACTGACAAAATCAAACCCTATCAATCAACAGAACAAAGGAAAAACAACTGCCATATCCTTGACTTGGTACAGGCATTTTCCAAAGAAATTGGTGGGTTAAACCTGTTGTACATATGAAAAGCGTAGAGAAGTCTTATGTTTTATACCATTATATGAGGAGAGAGAATACGATTGTAAGTACTCTAAAAGATCTTTTAAAATTTTAGTATAGACATCTGATTACACCAACACGCCCGAAGGTAATTTCACGAAAACTCTAAAGCCTGGCTTAGATTGCTGATAGATATATGTTAATTATCTGGAAAGAGGTTTCTTTGGTCATCTGGCAGACCCAGCAATATACGTTGTTTATAAGGACACTTAACACTCATCAGTGACGCTCGAATCAAAATTTCTTTTAAAAAATGCCGAATTAAGTACGAAGATGAAAAGCATTGAAGACCCAAAATTCCGAACGATTTATCCAAATAGAGCTATGGTAATTTATTCCTTGGGTAACTTTTTTGATACTCGCGTCACTGGTCTTTTGTTGAAGAAACGCGCCTCCCTCCTGCGTAAAATATTAAAAGCCTGGTATCTTTGATGACTTTATTTACACATTTTTATGAATTGGAAATGTGCAGACAACAGATATCATTTGAAAACTCTGGACTCCTTAACTGTCTGTCATAGCCACAACAGGTTTAAATGAATTAAAAGTTAGTTTTCCTTGATATCAATTCAAATGAATGATGAAAAAGAGAGGCGGGAGATATTAAAGGGATATTCAAACTCATGTCGTAAACAACCTTACAACGCCATGGCAAAAAATGATGAACTACAAAACACAAAATAGAAAACTAAGGACTGAGCAACACAAACTTCAATAAAACAGGGGCGATCTCGGGTGTATCGCACGGGTAAGCAGATCCTACTCCTCATGTTGTATCCGTAGTTTTGCTCATAAATAACTAACTGTTGAATTCCATTTACAACTGTACTCTATTTCGTAAATCGCATAGAAAGAGACAAATCAAGGTAACACACAAAACAGAAGGAATCGCATGAACTCAAAAAGAAGCGTGACCGGGTGTGTCGATAGGGTTAGCGTCTCCTGCAATGCATACATCACCATCCATGCGAATTCACACTTACTTAAAATGTTACAATCAGGAATAGGACACAATTTGTAAAATTACAGACAACTTTACTGGTATCTAAAGATCTAAGACCGCGCGAAAACATGTCATAATACGTATAATAATTAGTTTTCTGTGCTAAAAAAGAAATTGATAAAAAAAAAAAAAAAAACATTTGAATTATGCCAAACACAGGCAATTGGATGAATGATACCTTTGGAGACGGATGGTTCTAACATCAGCAGCACTATCGACCCTGTTTATATATATGTACTTGACAAACGGTGTCAGGTGGTTGTATTATTTACTTTGAATGATAATGTTACATTTCAGTAATTATGAGTACCATATCAGATCGATTAATACACATTCAAAAGTTTGTCTTACAATAGAGTAATCTGATATTAATGCATATTCAAACTAGTGAACAAATTGTCATCTATGATGAGTTTATTTAAGACAGTCTAATGATACGAAAACTTATTTAGATTTTTCTGAAAGTAGATCTGTCTGTGATTAAAGCATATGTGTTTATAATTGGTGAAGCTTGTGATTTGTAAAATATAACAATTATACAAAAGACTTCTCAATCAACAAAATATTATCTCATTTCCAGTCCAACAATGCTCTTTAATCAGTTCATTGTGAAGTACAGATAATTCCACGAATGGTTTCGAACATGAATTATACATTTCATGTCAGAAGTTAATTTACGAACTGTAGAAAACAAAATCTACAGAATATTATCGATAAGCCAAAAATAAAAATGGGAAAATAAACATATTAATTTATCTCTTGTATCAAACCAGTCAATATGTGTCCAAGGCATTCAAAAAAGCAGTAGCCAGATAAACATGCAGTCTATGACAGTAGAAATCAAAAGAGCAAGACTTTGTATTAGCTTTTCAACATGTTTTATTTCTATAAATCATTTGCTTGGTCTATTTTTCACTTGTTTTATGTTTATAGTATAAATATTTATATAACAGTCGAGTTCAAAATGAGGTTCAATTATTTTTGAACATGTAAATTTGTATATTTTAAGTATGAGATTTCCACTGATGCAGGAAAAATTGGGTCCATTAGTTCTAGTTATTATTTTTTTCGTGATGAATTGGTATAAAGTCTCATGAAATCGAAGCATTGTGTAGTGCAATGACTTTTATTTGATCATGTTTGCACGTTTCTTTGAGACATTGGACATTAATTAGGCATGGTTGACTGAGGCAAATTCTATGTAAAAATTACAATTTAAAAAATATGAAACGAATATACCGTTACATATCAACAAATTTGTATTAGAAAGTATAATATTTCCCCAAAACTAAACTTATGGTAATATTTCTAAGTGGTATAAATTGAAGAATATAGTTTTCTTTCTTCCACAAAATACAAATGATTGTTTTCTTGGTCTTTCCATGATGGTAACGGTTTAAAAAAGTATTATCAATGGATTTGAAACATCATTGGATGAATGGATATGAATATACACCTGACGGACAGTTATTAAATTCATACTCGGGGAAAATATAGTCATAAAATACCATTTAAGTGTATCGTACTTTGAACTAGACTGATAACTCAACATAATCATTGTCATGCTAGTTCTTTAAGTATCTGTCCTCAGAAAGATATTCTCTACCTGAATACTTAATTCAGACTCTTAACAATTTCTTTTTTTTCTACGCGAATAAGCAGAATAATACAAAAAATACAAATTTTGAATATTGCACTGTGATGTTAATATGATATAAGATAAAATCTGATTTGAACTAAACTGACATATGATCGCATTTTTGTACGTGCCAGCTGAAAAAGTAATAGTCCACATAAAGACCCACTAACGTCCCCCACCCCCTTACGATACAAACACAAGAAGTACCGATTAAATGATTGAATAACATCAGAAAAAATGTAACCTTTATCAAGAAGTCTGTTAAGACAAAACTGACTATTTATAGGACAATTCTGTTCTGGTACTAATCTTGTTAACTGTATAAATATTTGAATTCAGAATCAGTCATTCGAAACATTTCCTGCCTTTTTTATAATAATTCCAATCCTTCAAAAAGCAATGTCTGAATAACTGAAGGACGATTCTATTCTAACATCCTAAATGTATTGAAAATGTTATGTCACACATCCCATGTATGTCTGGCATACAGAAAATAAGCCTTGTATCTATGATGAATTTATGTATAAAGATACTACGTTTTAGGTTTTTCGTTTACATATGAAGTAAGTTTCAATTATTAATAGAGACTGTCTTTGATTTATTGCTATATATGTATAAAATGGTGAAGCACATTAACCGATATTTAAGTGGCGGAAGACACGATTTCATCAGTAACATATTCAGTCCCTTTGGGCTTTGATTCAGTATTTATTTAAACCACTTATGTGACTTATTCCCATAATTACTATTCTTTTCTTCATAAAACCATTAGTTAAACTAAAATAACTACGTAATGTTCTTATAAGATGTATATGTGTGACTATATTTTGTAGTTAGATGTCCAGGTTTTTCATTTAAAGATCGATCAATCTATTGTTAATGCGCATTAAATAGCGCAACGAAACTATGATATAAATGTTTAATGATGTTGTAGCTCGCCGAAAAGTTGCAGATTATTGCGTTCTATTTCTCAAATTTTACAGATTCCATTATGGCATTCTTGGTCAATGACAAAGCAATTTCACCTTTCACTCTGCGTTTAAATATACTACTGGAGTTCCATATAAAAGTAAGGATCTGTAGTATGATTACCAAATGAGACAACCAGCCACCAGAGTCCAAATGACATAAATGTAATCAACTATATGGTTCAAGATTGCCATTGCTCTTAGGCAATTTGTCCCTCGTTCTCAGATTAAGATTGGACGTATCTCGATTGTCCATTATTGATTAAATTAAAGATATTGACTATAGAAACAACTTATAAGTTCTCTTGTTTTATCTTATATTTTAAAAGAATTACTGAATCTTGTGACATCACTACAGCATTTGGATGGGCCATGAGACCTTCTAATTCAGAAAAAAGTAAAAAATATAGAATAACTGTGTTGAAAAAGAATGTGTTTCTTTTAAAAGTGAGGTGAAAGATACCATAGGAATAGTCTAACTCATGAGTCGAAAACGAACTGACAATAGCATGAAAAAAAAGAAAAACACTTAACACTAAGCAACACGAACCCAACCAAAAACCGGAGTGATCTCAGTTGTTGCGGTGATGGGCCTAATTTGGTAGGTCACATTCGAGGAAAAGAATTTAAACTTATATATGGTACCAATTTCACGATGTTTATCTGTTTCCAAAGCTTTAATTTCCTGGATACAGGTGAATTCCCAAATCTTCGTTGATTGCCTTGTCCGTTCAACAGATGACTTGAATATAGTGACACTTCGAAATAAAATTATCAACTTCTGATTTTATTATGTACATATTGACAAAATTTTCTGTTTCTGTGCATGTTCCCAGACATATACATGTAGACTGAAATGACATTTGTTAGATAGTGAGAGTTCCAGCGTAAGTCTAACTAGTGAAAAGACATATAAAACTAGATGTGTCGGAAAGCCACGAATGGTCCCGCTCGCCAAAAAAGCTTGAAGTAATTTTTAGGAGTGGAAATTTGAGAATGAAATTCTGTATAACTGTTATTTTCAAGAAAAGCTGTAATTTCAGCAAAAAAATCAATGGAGCGGAACCAAACGTGAACTCGATCTGTAACTCATCACAGTGTAAATACCTTTATTTTGTGTATAGAATACGATCAAGTTTTGTTTATTCAAGCAGTAGATCATTCTAAGAATGGGAAGGAACGAGTTACGAAGCTAAAAAGACTTTTTTTGAGCACGTCTACGGTGAACATAGTACATGTTGAATTTTTCATTTTATATGTAGACATCTTAAATAAATGTCCATCAGATATCACTATAAAACACAAGTTAAAGCGTTGAGGTTCACAAGAAAAACAATATATTTTATCCTTTGATTTTAGACAATTGTGTTTCTATTCACACTGACGCATAACTCTACTTTTCTGTTTTGTCAGAACCTTCAATCATCTTCATGACGCAATTCCCCTAGGTCACTGATTTTGACATATGTTATTGTCCTTAAGTCCTTAGAATAACGTCTTTTTCTACTAGTTTATTTAAAGCGATATCAGGTACATTTATATCGTATTTGCAGAAATAGGGGGTACTTAGTTATCAAACGTATTCAGAAAATTTCTGACGAGAGCATGTACGCGCTTTTACACACCTCAATATGATAACACTCTTAGATATTTGGATGACATTTTGTCACTCAATAATGACGACTTCAGTATGCACACTAGTTGAACTTACTCTAAATATAGCTAATACTAACAATGAACACTGCATTTTTAGAATTGATATTGCTTCACTCATATGGTCTTTGCATCGGAAATAAACACATGTATTCTAAAACCAGTTATTGGCATGATACGGGTTATGTTCTTCTCGTATAAGTTATGATGGTATACTATTAAACCCCTAACGAGAATGATTGTGGTTGATTTTCATATGATGAAGGTATAATCTGTCGATCAATTTAATTGAGGTCTGGAGCTGGCGTGTCAGTTACTGCTAGAAGTCCTTTGTTAATTTATGTTGATAATTATCATTTTGCTTAGTTTCTTCTGTAACTTGTTCTATCATCGGTCTCGGACTTCTTTTAAACTGAGTTTTAATGTGCGTATTTATGTGTGTATGTTTATTCCACATTGGCTAGAGGTATAGGGGGAGGTGTGAGATCTCACAAAACATGTTTAACCCAGCAGCATTTTTGCGTTGTCCCAAGTCGAGAACCTTTACCCTTTGTTAGTAATAAGATTTTTTTCTAATTTTTGTTCATTTGTATGTTTCGGAGTTAAATGCGGCGTCCTTTTCGATGAACTCGTATACGTTATTGTTTAGGGCCAGCTAAAGCCCACCTCCGGGTGTAAGATTTTCTCACTGCGTTGAAGACCCATTGGTGGCCTTTGGCAATTTTCTGCTCTTTAATCGGGTTGTTGTCTCTTTGACACATTCCACTTTTCCATTCACTATAATTATTTTCAAGTCAGGAATATGACAGTTGTTATCCATTCGGTTGATGTGTTTGAGCTTTGGATTTTGCCATTTGATTAGAGACTTTCCTTTTTGAATTTTCCTCGGAGTTCAGAAACATTATCGTGTTGATCACGTCGTGTGTGCGGCTGTAAGCATGTACTACAGTTTTCTATTGTCTATGTTAATCATCTCTACCAGTGTCAACCAAAGTTTAATGAACACGATTGATTGAAGATCCAATACCAGAATTACGCAAAAAGGTCACTCTTCGAAGTTGACGTTGACATTCTGTACATATACACTGCACCTAATTTTTCCTTTGTCTGATTAATATTTTTATTTCCACTGTGATCACAAATAATCTCCTAATTTCAAGGATGGCTTATGAACCCTTTTGAACTCTGGGTACTTCAATATTACCGGCTGGAGTAACTTAGCAACTGTACTTTATTGCTCCATATTTCGTGCTTTCAAGACTTCTAGAACCCGTGCATACAAGATTTCTAGAACCATGTTCCAAATTCATCATCACTTTCTTTTTTAAATAGAGTTGAAAAGAAAACAAAGTTGTTTAAATAAATATAATAAACACTATTATATTCACCGGAAGAACAACAACACAAAACAATATTACAATGAATATAGAAACTAACCAATATGAGGTAAACATAATTATATTAACTAAGAAGTAAAGATTTAGAATAATCAACTAATGTAAGTCGGAAAAATTGTATTTTTTGAATATGTGCAAAAATCAGACACAAAAGTTTTTGTTTGTGTCTTTGCAATGATTTGGTATGGTTTCTCTCATATACATTAATACCTGCTTTTTATATTTCCCCTAAGAAAGAAGGAAAATCAGAACATAAGCGATCCAAAAAATAATAGCATCTGCTTATATAGACTTATTTCTTAGATAAATATAAAAATAAGAAGATGTGGTATAATTGCCAATGAGACAACTCTCCACCAGAGACCAAATGACATAGAAGCTAACAACTATAGGTTACCGTACGGCCTTCAACAACGAGCTAAACCCATACCGCATAGTCATCTATAAAAAGCCCCGAAATGACAAATGTAAAACAATTTAAACGAGAAAACAAACGGCCTGATTCATGTAAAAAACAATGAACGAATTACAAATATGATATACAGCAACAAACGGCAGACACTGAATTACAGGCTCCTGACTTCGGACAGGCACATACAGAATGTGGCCTGATTAAACATGTTAGCGGGCACCTAACCCTCCCCTAACCTGGGACAATGGTGTAACAGTACAACACATGAAAACCCTATAAAAAGCAGTTGATAAGGGCTTAATTCATTAGATCGATGCAAAAGCAGAAAACAAGTCTATGCTTCCATGTGCATGTAGCGTCTGTGTATGTTTTTCTCTTGCTTTTCCAGTTTAATTTGAAATTTGATATACCCTTGAAATGCTGTACAGTAATTTCATTACTTCTAGTACATAAAGATAAATTCCAGCATTAAATTATTGTTTCACATTATTTTTTCTGGACATTAAACAAGTAAAGACAACATAAAGAAAATATGTAAGTAAATACATTTCTTATTAATATCCTTATGGCATTACTTTTGAATTGTCATTTGAATATTTATTTAAGGCAAGGATATGCTTCTCAACAACCTCCACTATAATAGTATAAAACGATGCCAAAGGCTATTGCCCTGTTATTTTATTTTTCCACTTTTCTTCATTATCTAAGCTAATTCAAACAATGTGGTGATTACTTTAAGATGATAAGCAAACATCCGGTCCATCCGATGCTATAGGTAAGGATTCATCATTGGTGGTATAATAGTGTATATGTGTATCGATTGCTATATATTAGAATTTCCTTTTTCATGTAGTGCTTGTCAGGTTATATCATTTAAGTTAAAACAAAGTAACACGTTCTTTTCCTTTGACATTTCCTTTGTCTAGTAAGTAAAACTTTAAATTAATTCATAGTGTTCTGTCGCCATCTCTAGAGGAAACTCCTAGGAAAGGACAGTTTTGAGATCTTTTGTGAGATATTTCAAATACTGTAAGCTCAAGTAAACAGAGAAAGATCGTTAATCATTTCGTTCCCAAAACATTAATTTGGTTTAAAATATAAACTATTTATAATGATCGAAATCTGAATATAGGATACCGTCAAACAAGCAGAAATTTTAAAATAAGACAACATATATATATGCATATTCCTGAAATATTAATAAAATAGTTTTCTGAAAGATATTTTTATATTTTTTAACTGCTTTGTAAATTACACAGTTTTTCAATATAGTTTTCCTATATTCTCATAATAATATTCAATTTCCTTTTACTCAAATTTTAAAACCATATCATTTTGAAACCTTAGTTATATTTGGCAAAACCTTTCGTAATTTTGGGTCCTCAATGCTCTTCAACTTTATTTGGCCTTACAAATTCTTTTATTCGAGCGTCCACCGATGAGTCTTTTGCAGACAAATCGCGCGTCTGGCGAAGAAGTATTATAGATACAATGGATATGCGTTGATTCTTGAAAAGGAAACCATGAGCACGGCGGGCGAATGGTTTGTTTTTCCTTGGTTAATCTTTTCACAATTAAAGACTTTTCTTAATTAGACGGTATTGTAAGTGAGTTTAGATAACCCTGTTATCATGTTCAAGGATGCATTAATAATTCACAATTAATAGGTTAGAGGAATACAAATATAACATAACGTCTGTTTTAAATCGTTATGCATCTGAATGGTATCCGTAATTTACAAAATAAGACATATTCGAACTTATTTCTGAGTATATATAATAATAATGTTACCGAAATTTCCAGCAAGTAACCTTATTCTAGGCACATCACGATTTACTCGCATAGGGATTTGCGAAAAAAACCATTTGTAAGGATATGTAGTAAAACAGATGAAATCATACTATATTTATAAAACGAAAATGGACAAATTGAATGTAATCATTTACTTTTCAAATACCTGAAATAGCCAATAATAATCCAAAAATAAACGGGAAAACTCGCTATTATTACAAAAATATCCACAATAACATACAAAATAAGAAAAACGGAAAAACTAAAGAATAGGGACAACAAAGAGAAAAACAGGGATTCGAAACCTTAACCGACATGTCTTTACTTCTAAATTGGCTCTATAACTCATTGATCTTATCCTCGCAGCTACCAACATATACTATACGATTGTCTATTATGTACAAATAAAGGTACAAGCCCTGTGTGTCCGTTGTACCGATATGTATCATATGTTCATTTATATATATATAATAGATATCTAAATTGCAATCCATTGGTAGCCGAGAGGTTTCTTCGGTGTGTTGATGTCAATCACACATAACAAATTTCAAGGAGGGTTTCGATTCCCAGTTAAGGCATATAAAAATTACAAAAGTTAAATGTAAGTTTTTGAATTAATTCTATTACTGAACAGAAATCAGTAAATTAGCCAATTCAAACTTTGTATATGTAAGAAAATGATAATCCCTTTCTTCATGATTAAGTACGAGCGTTAGCGTTAGTGAGTACTTATCATGAAATAAGGATTATCATTCTCTTAGAATATAACAAAGTGCTCTCGACCAATGAAAGTGTAGAATTTGGTGTTCCTTAATTGTGAAGAATGAATGTAAATCATTGTCTTAGTAAGGGATTATCCTTTTGTTTAGGCCTATTTACAGTTCAAAACAAAGAATCTGTATAAATAAGTCACAACTGCCTGAGGCACACTTATTAGGATTATTGATATAAAGTTGAATTTTGAAACAAACAAAAATAATCAAAATAAGTTTGAAGTTTACTTGTGCAGTACAATTGATACCGTTTGTGTTATCATGTGAATATTTAGAACTTTCAAATTACAAAAAAAAATAAGCAATGTCAAGAAGAAAAAGATAAAAACTTTTAAAATCAAATATAACCTACATCTTTAGATACATTTATGACGCTTATCAAAAGTCAGATAACTGTATTCGCAGTTAGTAAGAAAAGTCATTTCCAAAATACCGGTATATACAGGAAATTGAATTTACTTTTGAATTTCCTATAAAAAGCAATTCCTTTCAAAATTTAAATTTTAGCTAATTAAGTAGTATTTAATGTAAAGAGCTGGAATAAAATTGGCTTTACAATATTCTAAGTTTGTAAGAGAATGATAATCCCTTTCATCATGATAAGTACACGCTAACGCTCGTACTTAATCACAAAGAAAGGTATTATCATTCTCTTCTGTTTCAAATGATGATTGTGAATATGAATGTAAATCATGTAATATTTTAGTGAGGAATTATCCTTTTTGACACACAACACAACAGTATTTACAGTTTAAATCAATAAATACATTTGAGTTACAACTAATTATATTTCACAGCCAATATTTTGGTCCGGCTTTTGAAATCAAATACTATTTCATGATGTCAGGGAAATGTTCTAATAAAATGCCTTTAAAAGTTTTATATATATTCAAATTTAAAATCAAATTCCTGTTTTGTTTTGTTTTTTTTTTTTTTTGTTTTTGTTTTATCGGAATATTGGAAATAACTATTCTTCCCAACCGCTAGTTCAGTAATCAGAGTTTTGGAAAGCTAAAGATGTAGGCTATTTTTTTATTTTAAAACTTTTTTTTCTTTTTTTGCATTGCTTTGATATTGTTTAATTTTTTAGTACTTTGAAGTTATTAATATTTTCTTATTAACATTAAAGGTACAAATTTTACTGCACCAGTAAACTTCAACTTATTTTGATTTGTTTGTTTGTTTCACAATTCAACTTTTAGTCAGTTTTAATTACTGTAATAAATCCTTTCAATCTGATAAATGTGCTTCGGGGAAGTTGTAACTCATTTATAGAAACTCTTTGCTTTGAACTGTAAATAGACCCAAATAATAGGATAATCCCTTACTAAGAAAATGATTTACATTCATTCACCACAATTAAGAGACATCAAATCCTACAATTTCATTGGTCGAGAGCCCTTTGCTATATTCTTAATGAAATTAGGCACACAAAGGAAACAATTGAATATAATTTGGTGAGTCCATTTCAGCAACAGATTTAGGAAGCGTAGATCCTAGAAAAAGAATCCACGGTAAATGAATTGACTGAAGTTATGGCAATGGTTTAAGATTATAATCTTGGTATCTTTGATTAGTTTTTTGTGTAGTTGCGATCTTAACTTGGTAAAATTAGAAATGCAGGAAAATCCAGCAAACTACAAGCTGCATCCACTTTATGTATTTTTATGCAGTGTACATTTTCGACATTACTGCAACAACGCAAGAATCTTATTGTTTTTATTACAAAACAATAATCGCTGAAAGATAACCTTCTCCAAAAAAACAAAAACAAAAAAAAACGAACTATTAAAACACATGCCAAGTATAAAAAATACAAAAATTAAAAGAAATGTTACCTATCCGTGAGTGGCAAACTATCCAATATAAATTATAACTGACACCAAACTACATAATTTGCATGTAGATTGTTGACGAATAATTTTCTGAAACTAGCCACAAAATATGGATAGTGATTTTTTTTTTTAATTCCTTGAAATAAGTAGTTTTAAAAAAATGAATATCTATAACTTCTTAGTTTTTCTTCTTATAATTGATGAGCATCTTTCAAATTTACAAACGTCAAATCATGTTCAAAAACTTAAGGCCGATTTTACATTCTTCTTATGTCTACAGTTCTACCTAAATATTCAAGATGGGAATAAAATTGCAGTATAGTATAAATTGTCAAGCTGATACGACATTCCAAAGTGTTTTCTATCAGTATTTGTTCGATAATGGGTTTGTGCTATAAATGAAGATACTTTATCTTTACCGTAAGTTCAAAATTTTAAGCTGAGGTCATCTCAAACTTTGCGGACGCAATTATAACAAGAATGACCGTTTGGGAATATATGTGTCAAATATATTGGATATGTTTCATTTGTCGTAGCCACTATTCCGACCATCTCTCTTTATGACTTATCACCCACTGGTCACCAGTGGAGCAGGAAAATATCAGTTTTCCAGTGGACCTAAAATATAATAGTTTGTTGGTCCAGTTCATGTTTTTCTCTCTTTAGTTCTCTCTATAGCGATCACTACACCTTTGTAATTATTTTCGTCTTTTTCTTTTTGTTTTGACTATGGTGATGCAGTGTTTTTTTTTTTACTGGTAGAAACTCACGTATCAAGAAATATTCGGCGATAAGTCGCATTCGGTGATGTCTCAATCAAGGTAAAGACAACAGTTATATTGTATCAACTGGAAGATACATACTCCAGATGCAGGTGCTCCTGTAGTGTTGCTTTAGATAAATGGAACGTTCTCAGTGGGAAAACTATATCATCTCTTTTGTCGTAACTTTATCTTTCAAGTTCAATGGGTTAGATGCATTCAAATAGTCACCAAGTTGTGAAGTAACAAGTGAGAAGAAAGCAAGAAGTGAAGTTCAATGAAATAACATGCTTCTTTCAATCTTCATTAGCAGCTGCTGTATGGAAACTAACTTTTATGAACAAAAATGAAGTCGATAGGAAAAAAGAGCGCATTTGATTCCTATATTAAAACCGATTGTCTGTTGAAAAACACGTTCTGCAATTGTTGCAAATTTGTTGTCAATTGAAATCAAGCATCTTGATGATACAAGTTTCAGAGAACTTCTTGGTTGATTCAGATTGGTGTTTAACGAAAAATATTTGTATGTGCGATGATCAACAAAGTTCAACTTACTCTTTCTGTCTCTTTTTAAACATTAGAATAAAAGCTTTGATTCACTAAAACAACTTTGAATGAATAAGCGTATGTCAAAACAATAGTTTAATGAAAATGTCAGGTGTTTGCCTTAAATATTGAATGAAAAAATGCAGAACATTGAAGTTCACAATGCTTCATTAATTATTAAAAGATTGTATCTATTGTATTGTTTATATTATCCTGTGAGTATCAATAGAAAAAGTAAAAAAATACCAACAGACAAAACTCTGTTCAAGTTTTATGATACATTTACGTTCTTTATATTACAATCGTCTTAAGTTCCCAGGATATTTTTTTTGTCGAGATTGATGAAACATTGTAGTTCATTGGAAATTTAACAAGGTTCTAGTTTAACTTTTATTGATTTATTATCCGATACACTAGATTGATATCTACCTTTACTCTTTACTTTACAAGTGAATTGAGGTAAGATACATGTTTTTTCCCGAACAGCCACAAAGTTTTACGGGACATGATGATTTTTTGCGAAAGTTCATGCGCATATTCACATAAAAAGTATATAAAGAGTATATCATTTGAGATGAATTAAGATTATTTTTTTTATAAAAACTATCAAAAGATTGTAACTTATAAATATTTGCAAGGTTTTATAGCTATTTGCAAGATAATTCTTAATAAGCAACAAAAAACAGCATCATAATAGGTAACCAAAACCCTTTTCAGTTGTTTAAAATAGTTTTGTACGACAGAAATGCCACTTGGACATTAATAACGGAAACGATGTTATAACCAAGGACTGTGTTTCAGATGCTATCAACAGTACAGATTCTTAAATTCAAACGCTATGTAGCCAGATCATCACACAAATTAAAGGATTTTTACAAAATTCACTGTATTCTATGTATACTAGATAATTGTATAATTTTTAACAGCAGTTGATCGATATCGCTGCTGGTGGGCTATCAGTCCCAGAGGATACCATCAGCTCATTAGCCATTACGGAGTATATATCTCCCAGTTGATACGATATTCCAGGGCTTGTATTTCCTATCATGATTTCCTTGATAGAGGTTTGCTGCTCACAAGGAAGTTTTTAAACCAAGAGTTCCAAGTAGTGAAGTTGAATTCATCCCTTCGTAAATTTTACGGACGCCATCACGAGTTGGTTGACCGTTATAGAATATCCGTTTCACAGATGACAACTAATATGTTCAAATTGTCCTAACTACAATCCCGTCCCCTTTTCCGCGAATGTGACCTGCCGAATTAGACTTATCACCGAGTGTGTACTAACATGAACAACAAGACGGGTGCAACATGTGGAGCAGGATCTGCTCACCCTTCCAGAGCACCTGAGATACCCCCAGTTTTTGGTGGGGTTCGCGTTGCTCAGTCTTTGGTTTTCTATGTTGTGTTTTGTGTACTGTTGTTTGTCTGTTTGTCTTTTTCTTATTTAGCCATGGCGTTGTCAGTTTATTTTCGACTTATGAGTTTGAATGGCCCTTAGGTTTCCTTTGCCTCTCTTCTTCTCATACTCCGGTACTGACATGATTTACAAAAAAACATTTTCTTGAATTGTACGTTTATATAAATTTGAAACTATTAAGAAACTAAGGTTTGAACTCCCTCATGCGAAGTTGACCCTTGATGGATTTGGCTAATAATTCTATGTCCCTTTTGGTCTTAAAACTCTTCAACTGTTTCGGTTCTTATACATCCTTGGATTTCAAATATTCGGTTTTGAGCGTCCTGATGAAGGTAAATCCAGAAAACAATTCGGACGCATTTATAATTTATGACATTTATAAATTGTTGCTTTCATTTCTTAACTCTATGTTATATTCATTAACAAAGGAGATGTTAGGCCTACCGTTATGACAATAGTAAATTGTCTTCATACAAGATATAATATACCAATCTCCCAATCAATGGTACTTTCATATTTGGAAGTAATACGTGTAAATGAGCATCATGCTAGGTAATCAATCTTTCTGCCAACCGTCTAGTGAGTTCAAAAGAAATTAATTGTTTTTATCGTGCCTTTTTACTTTAGTTATTTGTATTGCGTCCTGTGAATTTATTTTTGAAGTGGTTATCGTTTGTTGCTGTATATCATATTTTTTTCGTTTATTGTTTTGTATATTAATCAGGCCGTTAATTTTGAATTGTTTAACATTTGTCATTTTGAGGCTTTTTATAGTTTATATTTATACTGTTAAACCTAGCTTTTGGTAACCCTTTGTATGTTAAAATAATATTTCCCAAGAGTTCCTGTAAAAAAATATTTGAAAAAGATTTCAAATTTCTGATGGTAACAGTTTCTCGACCTTTATTGTAAAGCTTTATAGCTTTACGCAAGATAATTATTGGCTAGCGACAAAAAATTCATAACGATGAAAATAACACTAAATAATATTCAAGAAGATTAGATAAATTCCATGGGTGAAATCTGAAATCATAAGTAGAAGGGCAGAAAACACCATGCACAACAGAAACAAAGACGCTATATTTTTGTTTTGAGTAGTGTTTGATATAGAATGTACATCATTGTACAACCAGATATCTATAGAGGAATTGTAACGCATGTTCTATTCGTTTCCTGGAAATCCCACAAAAGCTATAACTGCATTTTGGGGTTTAAAAGGTAGTAAATTAATTATTAATTGTTGCATCAATGTTTTTTAGCAGTGGCACTTAAACAAATAATTCTAGTTAGTTTTAAATCAAATTATAGAAAGTAGTGTCTTTTTGGAGTATGTACTCATTTGCATTGCATTTGAAAAAAAGTCATTATTTATAAAACTTTTATATAAAAAAAGAATGGTTCTTGTGCAAAGAAAGAATTGCAAAAAAATGATATTGATATGTTTATTGAGAAACTGCTGCATCTTTTTCCATTCAAGCGGAAGTGGCTTACAAAGTTAACACACACAATTGTTCAAATGTGAGCAAAATAAGGATAGTTTCTAGCTTTACAAAGATAAAAGATAATTTCAGAAATCTGTGAGAATATTGAAGGATTTCTATTAAGACAAATCCTACCTTTTTATGTTCTGTCTAATAATAAAACAGATACAATTTTGGTCCTAGTCACAGTAGTATTTCCTTATAACAACACAATGATAATAGGTATCTGTTAACAAACAATTTCACAAAACGACGTACTAATGTTTATTGCAAAAGTTCAGTTAACGAGCTTTCAACCCATACAAAGTTGATGTGGTTATCCACTTACAAATAATTGAAATTTCGCGTAATTTCATTTGTTAGGAAGAGCAATACCTCTGCTCATGGTATGTCCCAGAGGGTATCTCCAGCCGAGTAAGCAGTACTTTGGCACTGGCATGTATGAAGAGATATTGTTTAATTGGTATTTGCTTTTATAATTTTAAATTAAGGAATTAATCTACCTCCTAATGTAAAGCACTGTTTCCTTGTTCGGATTTAGCTATATCATACATGTGGTCCATTTTGGGTTTTATCAGCTCTTAACGTATGTGTAAGTTAAAGTTTGAAGCAGACCTATATGTACATATGGCTTTCTTTCTTTCAATTGGATCAACTCAAGATTTGTCACCTTAAAAGGTCCGATTTTATAACGTGAAACCTAGCGTCTATAAAACAAAAATAATTTCGCTGCAGGGAAGATCATCGAAACCAGCTAAGCGTTAACTCAAGAAAAGAATATCAATAATTATTTCGAAGTACCATCATGAGTTTCATTAACCTTATTGGTAAACTAAGATGTTTTCCTATAGTCAATGGATTTTATCTGTAAATTGATAACTTCTATAGACATTAATTGACTTTTGTCAGTAAACTGAATATTTCATGTTCTGACAACCTTGAACAACTTACCACATATTCATCAATTTATTAACATTGCTTTACGTTCTATGATGAAGGAGGTTTCGCTCATTACTTTCTAAGACTTCATTTGACGGACTTGGTTCTATTAAAGACGGTCAAAGCAAGGTGGTCAATATCACCAATTATTATAGCCCTTAATCAGTCTTTATTTTCAGACATTCCACCAAAAATGAAAAAAAGATCAATACCATCACTGATGGTAATCTTTAATAAATCTACAGGATTTGTTTTGATACTCTCCACCTTATAAACTTCAAGGGTAAATACTATCTTTCATCAATCAGTCTCAATTATTTGTTTTCATACCTCCAACCATATCTGTAACAAGGTCAATATTATTTCTTTCGTACTTCTAATTAGTCTCCTGTATTGTTGCTATACCCTCGACTGTACAAGTTACCTTGATCTATATATTATCTGGTAATAAAAAAAAGTAAGGAGAGACAACAGGGGCAATTTAAACTAATAGAAGTCTTTATTTAGTCGTCAGTATTTGTTTTCATTCCATATACAAATTAGTGATATTTACAGGGAGGTAGTGGTAGACAGCTTAAACTAATGCGAAGAATTGGAATATGGATTGTGATAGAAAATACTTTGACTAACTACTTTTGTAAATAAAATGTTGGGTTCGTCTAGCTTATCTCAATTTAAAAAAATATATATATAGATATAAGGCGTGCTTCTTGTTGAGTATAAAAATAGCTAAATGATTTGTCAGGTTTATGTTTACTTAATTGTCGAAAAAAAATTTAGTTTGATACTGTTTTTAAGGAATTACGACGAATGTGGAAGCATGTTCAGAGCCAATATTTGGAGCCTTAAATTGCGATTATCGTAAAGTTATGCAGTCGGTTGATTATTGTTCCTTTAATTGATAAATGAATGCGATGATTTATTCTTTAATGCATCCTTTTACACAGTGATAAGTAGATAGAATATGGTCAGCCTTACCCAAATATATCTTTCCTCATATAGTCATCTAAATATAAGACATCTTTACCAACTATGATTTTGTAATTAGACTGCTGTCATATCTAAATATAATGATCTCAAACGATTTTATTTTAGCATTTTTTCAATTTTCCCTGAGACACAAGAAGTTTGAGGTTCTCTAGCTTCTTTTTGCAAATATAATGACTATATGTCTTGTGAATATCTGAAGGTTATTATTTGATAGACTTGTAATACATTCCTTTAATTTCTTACCATTTCTCATTTGAAATTGTTTTCTATCCATGTAATGCTTCACTATGTTCTCATTTTGTACTTTTGGGTTGTAAGTCGTAAACTTTTTGCCTCTTTGGTGCTCTGATTAGCCAATAGATTTGAGCCAACCTAAGCATGTTATTGAAATTTGGAATCGTTTGCTGTTTTCAAAAACCAATGTTTTTCGACAGTTACGTGTTTTATCAGGAAAGTATTGAAAGAGCTGATTGCGTGATGGTCAGGTTTTCACCACTTTTTTTTGTAGTGGTAGTGGTAAGGCACGAATTAACACGATATCTTTCCAAAAATCAGGTCAAATGTGTTACAGATTTTGCCTTTCCAACATTACATGAAATAATTTTAAAAAAAAACGATTGTCCAGTTCAGTGCTTGCGGGAACAGTTAGTAGAATTAATTTTTGATTTTTAAAACTCTTAAAACATGTCAAACGCATGCTGTTGAACCTTTCATTATCATACAATAAACCGATCTGTTGTTCAATACTTTCAGTATTGCTTAATCTTAAGTTTTCTATGTGATGATTTGTGGACTTTCCATACAATTTACGACAAAAGAGACGATTTTTCATTCCCTATTGTTAATTTTCCTTTTTTAGACGGCGATGTTCCTTTGGCTCCATCATACGGCGTGTATATATCCCAACTCGTTCGTTATGCCCGTGTGTGTAGTGATGTCATAGATTTTAACGAACGTAATCAATGCATCACTGGTAAATTATTAAGTCAGGGATTTCGTTACCATAAATTACGTAAAACTTTTGCTAAGTTCTTTCATAGATACAAAGATTTGATTAGTAAATTTGGCTGTACCTGTAGAAAACTGATTAAAAACGGTATTTCACATCCTAAATTTTACGGTAATATTGTACGGAAATCACTATGTGATCCGTGTAAACTCATCGAACCTTTAAATAAACTTATTAGTTCAGGTTATCTTACCAATGTTGTAATTAGATCTTTGAATATAGTTTACATTGGCACTAATATCGATTTTGTCATCAGCAAATTAAAACATAACTAAATTTGTATTCTTTTAAACGGGATGTTTAAAGACACACCCACGTTCATTTTGATCTATAAAGAGGTTAAACTCCTAACTATCCTACTGTCTGTCGATACATTTATTTTTGGCATTGCACAAGTCATGTCTTCTTTGACTGTCCATGACGTTAAAATACTAAATCCCTGGGATGTATTTTAGTTGATTTTAGACTCTGATGCATGATTTTTTATTATTAATTGTTTTGGCTTTTAACTAGTTGTCAGTAACTGCGAGTACTCTCAAATCGTACTTTCTTGTTAATTTGACCTGTTGATACTAATTGTAATGCTTTTTTTGTTATTTAATGTTATTCAGGGTTATATCTGGTCTATATACCAGCTTTGATAAGTGTTTGGTACTAATATAAATTTCCACTTCGTACTATGAACATCAAAATTATTTATTTTGTAAAAATATTACCTTTCTCTATTGTAACTGTACACGTATACCTAACAACAAAATTATTTTCATTTACCTGTGTTTAAAGTTATTGCAAATGGCTGGTATTTTTGTTCCAGCATATTGTTTTTCTTAAATTGTTTAACATTTCATACCGATATAACATGTTACTTTTATTATTCTTCCCTTAGTTTATTTATTTTGTATTTACATTGTATCATAGGTCAAATTTATTTGTTCAGTGTATGTTCAATGGTGTTAATATGTCCTTTGATTGAGTTAAGCTATTTCAGTTGATATTTTATAGTGTGTCTTTCTATGTTGTGATGTTACACTTTTGTTTCAGAAAAAAGGTGAAGGTTTGGTACCATTAAAACGTTTAAACCCGCTGCATTTGTTTGCACCTGTCCTAAGTCAGGAATCTGATGTTCAGTAGTTGTCATTTGTTGATGTGGTTTCTCGTTTCTCGTATTTTATATAGATTAGACCGTTGGTTTTCCCGTTTGAATGGTTTTACACTAGTAATTTTTGGTGCCCTTTATAGCTTACTGTTCGGTGTGAGCCAAGGCTCCGTGTTGAAGACCGTACTTTGACCTATAATGGTTTACTTTCATAAATTTTGACTTGATTGGAGAGTTGTCTCATTGGCACTCATACCACACTTCTTATATCTATTGTTTATCTCTTCATGTTTTTTTTTTTTTTTTTTTTTTTTTTTTTTTTTGGTTGTCATTTTTCTTTTGCTTCTGAGTTTTTAATATCCCCTTGGTATCTTCCGCCTCTTTTTTCAGTGACTTAGTTTTGTCAATATTTCATTCTGTGTGACAATTTCTAGCTTTTTGTTAAATGTCTTTCATTTTTTCCTGGCATTTTGTAAAATAAGAAGTAAAAATATAATTGTCTGAATCTAACAGGCATTTTAGAAAATTACTTAAATTTTCATCTTTGAATTAAGAAAAAATGCCTGTAATATATCCAAGGATTTTGACAAATAATCATTTCATATAATAAACTCTATTTATTTCAAAACATAATAATCAAAGCAACACTCCTCGTTCATGCAACTGTTAATTCGAGGGTGGAATGTGATCGTGATGTTCATGTTGTCATTGGTAACGTCCACATTGCTCAAGGACCAAAGGTTATGTATTGTGTGACAAAATACTAAATATATATTTCCAAGTGTAAACTTGGGAAAGTTATCTGCAACGTTAGTTGTTCTTACTAAACATTTTGGTGATTCCTCCGTACAAAGTATGAACCCGGTTAATTATCGTTATAAACATTTTGAAAGTAACTTTCTATTTCAACACCATCAAAACATGAAGACAAGTTATATATAGTTCCGTATTATTTTTGTATCAGTTGACATATAAGCCACCAACGACATTGTATGACGTAGGAACTATATCGATTAACTAAAAATATAATCTACAAAATCTACAAATTCTATTTCTGCTACTGCTACTTACAAAACGATCGCAGATAAACGAATTTACAGCTTCTTTTTGAACGGCATGTGCTTCCTATTATATTTTTGCTTCCTTAATTACACAAGAAACCTTACTTGTTTTGATTCACCAGTTTCATATTTCCATTCGGTAGACTACTCTTACAATCTTCCAGGAACTCATCCAAGTTTGTGACGTAGCTTATGTTATGTCAATAGCGGTCGGTATCAACTGTTTTGAGTGTTAAAAATTCCCCAGAAACTTTGAAAACCCTGCACTCTCTTGGAGGTTAGTATATACCGTTGACATGATTTCTACAGTCCAAATGACGTGCGTGTAAACAACTATAGGTTGCATCTCTATAAATATTGACAATGCAATTTCCCATAGGAACTCCTTTTACGGCTAAAACTGTACCACTTTTACTATGAAGTTTTGAAAAAAAATATATCCTAGAATGGAAAGTTCATATGCACTACTATTTTTTTAAAGGTCAAAATATAGGGCTGTGCGGCATATTTTCAACGTTTATATGCCCCGAACTTCTGAGAGTTTAAACTAACACTAAATTTCTTAACTACCCCTACCTTAACTGTAGGATTAGCACAAATTTCAATATAAACAATATGCATATGTATATTTACTGGTAACATTCCCAAGTTATGTCTCTATGAGATGAAACATAGAGATCATAACTGGGAACCAGTGTGTAAACAAAATAAATTATCTATGAATATTCTATATCTTCCCAAAAGAGGCGTGGTTTGAGAAACAGCTGTATTTACAAAGTGCAACCTATAGGTCATCGCACGGCCTTCAACAATGTTAAAAATCCATACCGTATCGTAAGGTTATAAAAGGCTCAAGCTTTGTACAGCAAAGCGTTTTTAAAAGTAATTTGACAAAAAGAAAGGCTAAAATGTGTATGGCATTTTATCACTATAATCTAATAGTTTCATGATTCTATGCCTCATTTCTCTAATATTTTTATAATCCCTCATCAGTCATCGCCGTGAAGAATAGTACTAGTTAGCAGTATATTCTTTTACTTTATTTCTTTGTCTTTTTAGTTGGATATCATTATACCTTTGAAGGAACATAATTTATATAAATTAATAAATGCACTTAATGCTAGATTATACGTTTGGTCCAACACACCTGTATTCAGGTTAATGATTTTACCTAATACAAAAAAAAACATGCATTCAATTATTAAAATCACACTTTGTAGCTAAAAATCAGAAAAAAATATCAATAAACTAACACCTATTTATTTTTCGTTTATTGTTTTGACAAATTCATATATCGAAATCAACACTGTTGCTTTAAAAGACGTTGACATGGATGCATGCACTTTATCTTTGAATAACTACATTCGAAGAAGTTTTTTACGATTCCTTATTTTTAATTGGCCGAGACGTTCTTATATTTTATTTCCGTTTAAAACGCAACATCTTTGACTTCACGAGATCTCCGTGACAACGTTGAAACAATATATGGAAAAACAAACGAAAGAATTGATTTAATTGTTGTTTCATGTCTGTAGCATGCAAATGTATTTATAACAATTAAGTGCTTCTTTTTGTAATTTCATAGGGATGTAAAAATCTTAAACGTGTGGACATTTTTAGTATGAAGTTCAGTTTAAGTTAAAGTCTTAAAAACGACATCTTTGGGGATCAATTGTCTGACTCAAAATTATTATAGTAAGTTGACATTTATGAAACAATATGACTTCTATTCACAACAACATGTTTACGTTCCTAGTACAGTATGTTTCTGTTTGATGACCCTGCAACACGATGTGAATAATCAGGACCAAAATCATGAAACTCCACCCATAATGCCAATCGTTCTACACGCATATTACAGATATGGCGGGATTTAAACTAGTATCTATGACCACGTAATGATTTCAACTTCCAATTTTCAACTTCCCATTTCTCACCAGTAACGTACCATCCACCCCATCGTATGCCGTTTACTAACATTACGCTCGTGCATTTTCATACTTCACGGAATTCATTAACAAGGGAATGCCCTTGACACAAAAAATGCTCCAAAAGATTTATGAGTAAGAGCGACTGAAATCGACACTGAATAATTCTTAGTCACCATCACGAATTGATTGACGATGAGCCTGTATCTTAACCTACTAACTACACGTATTCGCGGTCTTAGATCATTAGATACTAGTATAGAAGTCTGTTCTATACATTTACCGATTGTGTGCTATTCCTGATTGTGACATTATTGTTACTGGATTCGTATGGGAGAAAGGGGGTGCTATATGTCTAGCAGGAGACTGTTACCCTATCGATTCACCCAGTCTTGCCTTATGCGATTTCCTCAGTTTTTGTTTTACCTCGATTGGTGTCTTCTATAGATTTTTCTTTGTTGACATAGTTGTTTGTTTTTATATTGATTGAGATAATAACACAATGTTGACTGCTGTACCCCAATTTTTACCATTTTTACTTATTATGTCTGTTTATTTTGCTCACAATTTGTTGTCAATATAATGGAATTATATGCGACTGTCATACAATTGAGAGGTTTAGTTAGCTATAAAACAAGGTATAATCCACCATGTTCTCCATAAGGAAATGCCTGTACCAAGTCGGGAATATGACAGTTGTTTTCCATTCGTTTGATGTGTTTGAGCTTTTGATTTTGCCATTTGGGAAGGACTTTCCTTTTTGAATTTTCCTTGGAGTTTGTTTATTTTGTTATTTTACTTCTTATGAATTTATGAGATTTGAACATCTTTTAACTACTGCTGTCTCAAATCTATCAAATAAACCACATAAATCATAGATACTTTTTTTTTGCCGTTACTTCGCTGAAAAATATTTATCATTTTTGATTTAGACTATATATATTCACTATGTAAATGATTTCACCGAAATTAAACGGCAATCGTAGAAACGTTCAATAATTTTGCGCTTGTTTCTTATTTATATTATGAGTGCCCATATCCTGTCATTAACATAAGAAAAGTTAATCAAAAGGAAATGAGAAAAATATCCTTTTCTCCTTTACGGAAAATTAAAAAATGTAACCATTGGTTTGGGCATGACATGGAGCACTCATTAATTTTTAACGGGATTATTCTAGTTGATGCATGATTTATGAGTTGTTGTTTATCTTTCTTTTTTATTTGGCTTATTGATAAAGGTTAGTGTCATGGTCCGAGAACACAGTTATCATGTCTTTTGATAAATATGGTCCCTAGTGGGGAAAATGTAGAACTTGCAAACTTTTTCATACACCTACCAAATTTATTTCTTACATAATGAATAGTGAGTAGAAGAATGAAATGACATGTACAAGAAAATGGGTCATGAATTTAAGGGTAAAAAAGTGATATGGTCCAGTTGAAAAGGGTAAAAAATGGATATGTCTGAAGCTGTCAAACTTGATTAAATACCCCTAAACATAACATTGTCCATTATTTGAATTCGAATTGGTAGCCTTTTCTATAATTTTGATATAAATGTCCCACAAGTAGTACACTGGACTGTAAAAAATTTATTGAGAAAACGCAAGTGGAATATTTTTTATTTTCATTAATTGTTCTTTGGGTTCTATTGTATTGAAAATTTGTATAAATATATATGCAAGTGTTAACTCTTGCCAATGCAAGTGTACCGATTACTTGTTTAGTGATACATCGGGGACCAAAAGTACATACATATATATCTATATATAGGTATTCGATCTATGTTAGTGATACATAGTTTGCTATTGAAATCCAAAGAGGCAAAGACTCATGGGGAGCTATTACAAAAAACGTTGCTACAGTAGAAAAAAACGTCTTACTATACAACTTTTCTATTCAAGTTTGACATATTCCGTTGGAAATTCATGGGGAGCTATTACGAAAAACGTTGCTACAGTAGAAAAAAACGTCTTACTATACAACTTTTTTATTCAAGTTTGACATATTCCGTTGGAAATACATCTTCTCATTCAAAACCAAATACATTGACCTCCAAATTGTTCTAACTGTAGGACATGTCTCGTACACATCTGCTTCAATTATTGCACATGAAACCAAAAAACGGTATATAAACAACAAACAAAAGAAATGAACAGCAAAATAATTATCTTTTCCGTGAAGTATCAATCAGCAAAAAAATCTATATATAATACACAGATATTATATCTTTCATATTTTCCCATACTTCAGTGTAAATATATTTGTAATTTTTTATTGTTTCTTCCACTTCTTAAAAATATATTCTTTTAGAACTTGGCTTAATTATTAGCTCGCCACCTGATGTTATTGTGAAGGAATTGCGATAGTGTCCACATTACCGTTTATTTCTTTGTACTTGTTTAATCGATCATTTTACATTGAAATATCACTTTGTTCAGTTACATTCGTCAACTAACAAGCTTAGAGCAAAATAAAGACAGACACGTGTTTTCCGCTGATTTCTTCTTTGAAATGGTTTAATTAGTACCTGTTGTTTTGTGATTCTATCTTTTGAAAATGTTTGCGTTTATGTAAGATTGATAATAAATTACATGAAATTAAACCTAAATTAGGTAAACCTTTTAATACTTTTATGTGCAGAAAAGATCAGTGTGTTATTTCTAGATGCCGTATTGGTCATACTAGAATAACACATGAATATCTTCTGAAAATGAAGAACCACAATGTATACCTTGCAACTGCAAGTATACTATTAAACATGTTTTAATCAATTGTATTGACTTTGCTGATATTCGTAAGAAGCATTTCAATGTCAATAATATGTATGATTTATTTGATAGTGTTCCAATTACAAATATTGTTTCATTTTTAAAAGAAGTTGGAATATATCATAAAACATAAAATGCTGTATGAATTGAAAATGATTTTAATTTTATCACCTTATCTTAGTGTTGTTTTTATTTGTAAATAAACAATTTTGCTTTAGACTTGAGTTTTAGTATATTGAAGGACCTTTTGTCCGATTTTAAAGATATACTTAAAATTGTTAAATGTTCGAATTAGCTCTCGCCGATCTTTTGAAAATGTATCTTGGAAACGGTAGTTTTGAGGACAAAAGAAAGCAAAAAATGTCCACTACATGCTTTGAGCAACTATTGGAAATAAGATAATAATTTTCCCTCCAACCATCAAATCTCCATGAAACAGCAAATCGTAAGACTGTTTTATGAATTTATATACATATGAGGTTTATTGATCGGTGTTATATATTAAGATGGTAGTACTATAATAGGATCTAGGAATTAAAAACATGGCTAACGATGGCTGAAGGACTACATTTGATTTTCCTTTTATTGTAATTATTATTTCTAGTTATTCAAGTTCAAGTATCGTATCTGTTAAAAAATTGATGTTTTTTTTAACAAATGAATGCTTTTTGTTGCAGTTTTATTGGAATATAAAAGCGTTATTAACCACATTTTGTATGAAGTACGGATTCATACTTAAAATGTGTGCACTGTATCACTTTTACAACCTTATAAAACTACAAAAAAGAAGCATTCTATTCGTATAGCTACATTTTTATGTTGAAAGATTTATAAACAAGCTTTTATTTTGTTTTGTTTTAAATATTCCTACATATTGTTATAACATTTTCATGAAGAGAGCGTGCAGTCATGGATGTTGCGTCTTATTTGGAAATAAAACATCATATTAGAACACCAAGTGATTGTTCTTGTCTGGCAATCAAAATAATGAAATTCTAATGAAAAAAACTATGTAAAGTAATTATCAATCTATCAAGACACATAATGTACTTCTGTGCAGTAGAATTTGTCTTAGGTTTGCATTTGTACTGTTTTCTTTGTTACCATGCGTAGACCATTAATTGTATGCTGTTTAAACATTTTAGAACATAAATAGTTCTTTATAAAATACTTGTGATTTTTCGATATCAGAAAGTTTAGTTTTTTTGTTTTTTTTTTTTGTGATGGCAACGTGTTCCTGAGTGCAAATTTTATACATGGGATACTCCAATAAATTTGTTTGACAGCATCCAGATATTTTAGGACAAAGGAATCATCTTTCCTGGTCATGTGTGACTGAAGAAATTTTAACTGTTTTTTTTTTTTTTTTTTTTTTTTTTTTTTTTTTTTTTTTTTTTTTTTATGAAAGGGCCAACTTCATTATTCACTAGTTACGACAGAAGTATTCAGCTTTTATTTTTCTGTATAAAATGAAACTGTTTTGATTAATACAATACATCTCATAATTAGATATAGGAAGATGTGGTGTGAGTGCCAATGAGACAACTCTCCATCCAAATAAAAATTTATAAAAGTAAACCATTATAGGTCAATGTACGGCCTTCAACACGGAGCCTTGGCTCACACCGAACAACAAGCTATAAAGGGCCCCAAAAGTACTAGTGTAAAACCATTCAAACGGTAAAACCAACGGTCTAGTCTATATAAAAAACGAGAAACGAGAAACACGTATAAATTACATAAACAAACGACAACTACTGTACATCAGATTCCTGACTTAGGACAGGTGCAAACATTTGCAGCGGGATTAAACGTTTTAATGGTACCAAACCTTCTCCCTTTTTCTGAAACAATAGTATAACATCACAACATAGAAAAACACACGATAAAACATCAATTGGAAGGCTTAACTCAATCAAAAACGTAAATTAACACACTATGAACGAATAAATTCGATCTGTGATACCTGAAAGTAAATACATAGTTAATAAAATATTAGGGACAAACATTCAAGGCCAAAAAGCAAACAAACAAGTCCAAAAAAAGCCATGGCAAGACACCATCGCGAAATATTTAACCCTTAGAAAATAATAACTTTTGAAAAAACCGGTTTTCATAATATATACAGGTAAATGAAAAATAACTTTGTCGTTTTAGGTATACTTTTTCTGTCTATATAAAATCTTCCAATAATTAGGAATACCAAGAAAGGTCTGTCATATAAATACCTAATTTAACACTAGATACATAAGGGTAAATATCAACAATAAAACTTCCTGTACAGATTAAAGGAGAATAATCTTGATGTTCATACAAATGTAGTATGAAGAAGTGAAAATTAGTAGATATTCCAAATAATCAAAGCTGGTATACAGACAAGATCCATATTAATATAAAATAACAAAAAAGTATTGAAAATAGTATCAACAGGTCGAATTAACAAGAAAGTACGATTTGAGAGTACTCGCAGTTACTGACAGCTAGTTAAAAGCCAAAAACAATTAATGATAAAAAATCATGCATCAGAGACTGAAATCAACTAAAACACATCCCAGGGATTTAGTATTTTAACGTCATGAACAGTCAGAGAAGACATAACCCTGTTGTGACATGATCCCACTCGTCTTGCTTTCATTGAATTATGACTGTCCTCGTTTCCATATTTGTTTAGTTGAACCTGGACATATGATAAAAAAAAACCAAAGGATATAGGATATCCATTCATGACACAAAATCAGTAAATGGACAGCAAAAAAACACACAAAAAGCAAAGGAACAGCGCTGTTTGTCATCTCAAAGTCACAGTAAGGCCTTCAACATGTAGCAAAAAATAACTCTCACCTCATTGCAAGTTAAAGACGTTCCTTGCACCGGTATGAGCGGAATTGTTTGCAAAATGATTCGGATAGACTTTGTAAGATGGTATTGGACAGACTTTGATGTACTAATCTTAGACTTGTAAAGGACAGTTAATTGGAACAACTTCAGCCATGAAAGTTGTTCCGTTTTCAACTGTTTTCTAACAGAATCAAATGATCAAGCCGTTCTTCATTGGTCATCATAAAGATTCTTAAAGGATTGAGTACTAAAAAAACTAGTTAAACTAGAGGTAGTGTTTTGTAGACAGTTGTTTTGTCTATTCATTGTTTATTTACGTTTTTGCTATGGTTTTATCGGTCTTTCTTTCACTTCTGAGTTTTGATTATCCCGTTGGTATCTTCCACCTTTTTTTAAATCCCCGCCACTTTTTTAAGTGAACTAGTTTGTTGGGCTACTGTCCCAATAACGTTTGCGATCCATATCCTGTTTTTTTCCTTTTGCCTTTTCAGAGAAGAAAATATATAAATTAGACACAAACTGAACGATAAAAACGGTACGCCGTATGATTTTAATTATACTCATAAATCCTACACCATCTATTGCCTAGGTTCTGTTTTTTTATATGTTAATATATTTTTTTAATTCATATTTATTTGATCATCATAGAGAAAACATAACAAGCATAAAAAATCATATTACAATGTCTTTGGAGGTTTGACCTTAACAAGCATAAACAAGGTTAAATCAGATCTAAAAGTTCATTGTTTTAAACATGTAGATGGATTTTACATAAAACAAAAAAATAAATCAATATCATGATGCAGGCTGTTTTTATATTGTATGATCAGAAAGATTTCTGTATGGTTTAGCGATAAGAAGTCGACAAGGAACTTCCGTTGTTTCCACTGAAGTCACAATATTAGACCCTTTAACAATCCTTACCACATATTTTAAACCATTCTTCCGTTCAACATCAAACGGAAGGATGAGTAATGTTTCCAAGGCTGAATTGTCTTATTTTATAGAAATTACTACTTAATTTACTCAATGTCTATGCTGATTTGGTCTCTAATTAGACAATCATATTTGACATTTAGTTTTTGCAAATCTGTTAAGAAAACTATAATTTCCTAAAACAAATAAGCTTCTCATAAAAATGATTTCTAAACTTCAATGTTGTTTAATTGCAATTGCATAGTCATATAAAGTGCTTTCTTTTAAAATCATAAAAAGCAATGCGCAATCGGGAATATCCAAGTGAGGATAGTAGGACAGCGCAGATATTTTTCTTTAGCGTTCTATAATATTCGTGATAATAAACTCATCATAAATACCAGGATTGCAATTGTATATGTCAGACGTGAGTTGTCACTTATTCTGTTTCCTCGAATTTAAACTAAACATTGTTTTAAATTAAGCTGTTAGTTTTCTCGTTTGAATTTTTTCACATTTTTCTCGTAATTTTAATAGCTTAATACGGTATTGGTTTTCTCATTGTTGGAAGCCGTATGTGACCTATAATTGCTTACTTCCATGTCATTTGATTCTGGTGTATAGTCGTCTCATTGGCAATCCTCCTTAATCAAATTTTCAAACCACCAATTCAAAACCGCTAAATAATCAACCAAATTTTTCAATTTTCACAGCTTTCTTAATATTTTACCTTAAGTTTAACTTCATAGAAACTAGGCATATTCTGAATTGTACATGTATCACCTTTCTATATGCCTATTTTCAACCAGTTTTTAAAGTCTTGCAGTGAAACATCACCGTTCGGAGGTTAACTGCTACTAAACATAACCCCTGGTTTTCTGGAAATCTTAAATACGTATACTATGGAGCGCATTAATCCTCAATTTTTAATGCAAAATGATGGACAAGTAAATTTTGGCTCAAAATGGTTACATATATTTCTCTTTCACCAAAAGTTTCATTTCTGAAAATTTGTTTGTTAGTTTAATTTAAACGATGACATCAGAAAGTACTATTTTTTGTTAAAGAAGGGCTACTTTTACATATGTTCTGAATTGAAGTGGGTAAATTGGTGGTCTTACACCTTTTGAATATAAGGGAGGATTGTGTCATATTGCAATCCAAAACTAAAAAGACTGTGATTAGTAATCAGATTCAGTCCACATTTCACAATTAGAATACAAATTACGAAGTATATGTTCGCTATATCAAATCCAAAAACACCATTTGAATCAAAATATGAAAAGGCTGTAAAATTGTTATTATTCAAAATAGATTTTTTGAATTTTTTATTGAAAACTACTTTAAATTGTAGGAAGAGATTTGGATACAAAGTGCGGACGGACGAACAGACACTGCGATCACTATCTGTCACCACTTCAGTTGACGTATACTTCTTTGTTTGATAATGTTTTAGGTATATTTGTGTATAAATCATATCAAAATTCTTATTATTCAACAGGATTCCTATTAACCATATGGTTATCATATCATATATGTTCTTTGATTAATATTATTGTGTAATATCATGAACTTTTTCACATTTTTTATGTCGAGGCCTTTTATAGCCGACTATACGGTATGGGGTTTTCTCATTGTTGGAGGCCGTATGTTGTTCTATAATTTGTTATTACCATTTCATTTTAACGCTGGTGGATAAGAATACCATATCTCCTCATTTGTTTTATAATCATGGTGATATCTGTTTTCCTTTAGCTTATGTTTTTTTTTTTTTTTTTCACTCACCATTTTTTAACTCTTTCTTAGGAGAACAGATTAGGTTAAGCAACAAAAAAATCAAAACATCAGTTGCTTACATAATCATTCTTATAAATCCTAAATTATTGACGGCAACGGGACTTATAAAATCTAACTGAACTGATAGAATAGTAGTTCACCATAAACACTACAAATGTTTTGTTTTTTTTTTTTTGCAAAAAAACAAAGTAAAATGGATAAATAAAAGTGAATTATATCTATGCAGACCTTTTCAAACACCAGCATAGTAGTCTTTTATGTTGATGTGAAATATCATTCATTTTCTTTTAATTTACTCTACATAAAAGTTGAATTATTCGAACATTTAAGATTGTTCTACCCCCAGATATAGATTGCCTTAACCGGAAGCTGTACAACTTCGTATTTGATTTTGCTGTTTGTATAATTGGCTACTAGTATTTACTATTGACAATGGAATAAAACAAAATCCAAACTCTTCAACGGTATAACAAAAGAGAATAAATAAGATAGTTGTCTCATTGGTAATCATACAACATCTCCTTATTCTTATATAAAGTTAGAAAAAGATCAAATTAGTTGGCAACGGAATGCTGGGCGGGAAACTTTGACTGCAACTGGAAAAAGAGTGAAAGTTGGATACCGTCAAAAATTTGCTTTACAACAGGCCATCCAATGAACCAACAGTTTCTACAAGTGCGAAGAGCGTAACACTCTTTCAACTGGAGGTATCGGATTTATTGTCCCATTTGCAACCGGACTAGGATGTTCATTCATACTTCAAGCATATCCAAACAGTGACCTCAGTCTTTCTCCAATACAGGATAGATCCCGGTAACCATATTAAAATATCAAATTACCAGTCACTCTTTAGTTATTTCCATCTACGTGAATTGACTGACAATTTTATAATTGGCAGAGCACAACAATTGCAATGGAGTCCCCATAAAACAAAACTCTGACCGTGAACATACCATATTTGGTCACTGACGGCCTACGTATCATTATATCCTATCGACTATCTGCAGCTTGCAACAAAATAAGACAACTTTAAACAATTAACTTATGCCATCTTACTGAAAGGAATGAAATTGATTGGATATGGTTATGACGTAAACTAAGTTAACCAAAGTTGTAGTACCTTATTTACAGTCTTTTTAGAGAAAGATTAACTTTTACGTATGTGATATTTTGACACGTTAAGGAAATAATCATCAGTATCATTCTTTTGTGATTAAAGAAGTCTGTAGGAATTTCATAAATAAAAAGAAGTGTTGAGTATACGTCAATGAGTTGTCTGAGCAGAAAGTTGATGAACCAGGGTTGTATCAAAGAACGTCATCGGAAGATACCAAGACCTTGTTAATAAATATTCAGTATCAATTTCACAAATAATACATGATGGTCTTCATGTATAGATTCTAGGTCCTGACGTTGTTTATCATCTTAATTACGTGTTATAGTGTTCTTTTATTTGTCTTTGTAAATTATTAACCTTTACTGTTTGGTCCATTTTTGGTAATATCCTTTTGGCGTGGCTCGGTACTTATACATCCCGCCATTGTGTTATTGTGCTATGGTCATTTTTTGTATTCTTGTTTTTCATTTTTGCGTATGTGCTATGTCTATATGCTATTTTGATTTTTTTCTTTGTTGACATATTTGTTTGTTTTTGTAGTGATTAAGATTATAACACAATGTTGACTACTGTGCCCCTATTTTTGAAATTTTTACCTATTATGTCTGTTTGTTTTGTTCTCACATTGTTGTCAATATAATGGAATTTCATGCGACTGTCATACAAGTGAGAGGTTTAGCTAGCTTTAAAACCAGATTTAATCCACCATTTTCTTCATAAGGAAATGCATGTACCAAGTCAGGAATATGACAGTTGTTTTCCATTCGTTTGATGTGTTAGAACTTTTGATTTTGCCAATTGTTAAGGCACTTTCCGTTTTGAATTTTCCTTGGAGTTCGGTATTTTTGTTGTTTGTTTTACTTTTTTTAGCAAACCAAAACACAAAACGCCGAAAGGGCATCAAAAAGACAACAGATTTGGGATAAGTACATTTACATGTGGCGGGTTAAATTTTATTTGGTGAGTGATCCCTCATTCAACGTTACAATAGTTTTTATGTTTTGGTAAAAATGCCTTGGACTGAAAATATATTTGCTAAATAAAGGAGACTAACTGTACCATTTCTTGCAAAATTAATACTTTCCTCGTGTAAATTAGCAAAAGTGAAAATGAATACGAGGATTTTCTTTCAATTAATTTGTACATTAATGTATTACAAATTATAATACATGTATATTTTTTTATACTTTCATGAAATTCGTTTCAAAACGAATCGGGATACTTTCCATTTTACACAGTTTTTCGTAGAAAAGAACGTCTATACGATATTCAAACATCATAAAGAGTACCAATGATAAATGGCAATATTTATGATATTGATTACTTTTAAGTGACAAATATTTGATTACGTTAATCTGATTACGTGTTTCTTTCTTTTCTAGATTTCCTTCTGTGTTAATTCAAAAGACATTTACTATTTTCCAGAAAAGCACTTCTGACGCATGAAATTTATAATCTGTTGTTTTCATTTTTTACAGCACTGGGTCGATACCTCTGCTGGTGGACTATCAGTCCCCGAGAGTATCATCAGCTCAGTAGTCAGTACTTCAGTACTTCAGTACTGACATGATTTATAACAAACCTTTCTTAAATTGTGCGTAATAAATTTTGAAATTATAAGAAACTAAGGTTTCAACTCCCTCAGGCAAAGTTGCCCTTATATAGATTTGGCTATTTTTTTAGGTGCTTTTTGGTCATATAGCTCTTCAACTGTTTCAGCTTTTAGCGTTCCTGATGAAGGTTAATCCAGAAAAGCGGTTCGGACGCATGAAATTTGTAACGTGCTGTTTTCATTTTTTTCATTAACTCGAATATTTTCAAATAATTTTTTTTCGTGTTCTTTTTGTGACATTAAGGATGAATTTATTGCACTTTAGTATGATTGTCTTCAGTTTTTATTATCCTTATAAGAATTTCTGTAGAGAAAACAAAATTTGCAGTAAACTGAAGATTTTCATCCACAATTTTATCTTTTACCTACGATTGAATATAGGCATAATTTTGTACAAAGGATAAAATCATGTAGGAAACAGAACATTTCTTACATAAAAGTGTTTTACATTTATCGATAAAAGTTGTAATTTTGTTTTTGAGATAACTTCGCAATTCGAACTACTCCCCTTTTTTTTCATTTCGACAGGATCCTAATTATTTGCCCTATTCATACATTATTTTCTAATAAATATTTTGATGTGCCGTGTGATTATTTTAAGATTGTTTTGTGTCTGTGTTTTTACAATGAGATTGTCGGGAAAGATATGAAAGTATTTGTTAGCTTTCTTTGCTCTTTATTTAAAAATAAGGAAATGATGTATGATTGTCAATGAGACAATTATCTGCCAGATTTCAAAGGACGTAAATATAAGCAATTATAGATTACCGTTCAGCCTTCATAACGAGAAAAAAAAACATACCGTATAGTCATCTTTAAAAGGCCCCGACATAAAGTATGTGAAACAAAGCAAACGAGAAAACTAACGGCCTAATTTATAACAATACAATTTACGAAAGACTAATATGACTGATATGGACCAACAACAACCACTTAATTACAAGGCTCCAAACTTGGGACATAGATATAAGAAGATGTGGTATGAGTGCCAATGACACAACCCTCCATCCAAGTCAAAATTTATAAAAGTAAACCATTAAAGGTCAAAGTACGGTCATGCAAATAAAGAATGTAGAGGGGTTAAGCATGTTTGTGAGCGTTCAGTCTTTTCTAATCTTGGACAGAAGTGTAGCAGCACAACCCAAGAACAAACTTTTTCACCTTCTGTTAAAATCAGTTGCAAATGGCTGAATTCAATAAATCGGTACGAAGCACACAAAAAAAAAACTAACATTAAAAACAATAGACACAAAACATCAATTTAAGAGTACTCGCAGTTACTAAAAGCTAGTTCAAAACCAATCATTACTAATAAATAAATAATGTTCTCCCAGGTTAAAGTATCAATCAGTACACATCCAACGGATTTAAGAAAGACGTCATAAATAGTTTCAGAAACGCATGGCCTTGTGCAATGCCAAAATATAAGTAAACGGTATCAACAAGATGCAGGACCATGAGTACTCTTAAATGTACATATATAACATTACAGTTAGTTATCATGCTTTAATTTTTCAAAAACAAATCAATCAATGTTAAAACCGATTAAAAACAATATTAAAAAATTAAGCTACGGTGTTAAATTGATAAGAGAGGCGAAAGAGACCAAAGGAACATTCAAACTCACAAGTCAAAAATAAACTTACAACGATATGGCAAAAATAGAAAAAGACCAACAGACAAACAACAGTACATAAAACACAATATATAAAACTAAAGACTGAGCAACACGAATCACAACAGAAATTGGGGATGATCTCAGGTGCTCCGGAATGGTAAGCAGATCCTGCTCCACATGTGATCACACCCGCCGTGTTAGTCCTATAAAAAATGTTGATAGTTTATACCAAGTGATTAGGCATCACACAAGAGCGGATTGGTAATTGACTCTTTATCTAACCATTAGGCATCACTAAATTCATAAACCATCGGTCATGGAAATATTCTAACTCTGAAACACCTTTAAAAATAAGTTGATTAAAAGGATCAGTGAGTTTACATGGATCGTCTATGACCCTGATATGTGTGAATGTTTTTTAATCCGATGAAGCATGGTCGACATCTAGCAAACTGATGCTAGGCCTTCTTAGACTTGCAGTGATTCGTATGCTTTAGTCGGTGTTGAAGGCATCGGTGCGACTTTAAGATAATAGACAGAAGCTAAGACTTTGGGGTTGGGGGGATTGTTAATTGCAATTAGGGTGTATGTGTCATTAATGAATGCACCACATTCTTTTACACAGTCAACAGTATCAAAGTATCAAAATATACCGCCCTCTTTTCCTCGAATGTGACCTAACAAATTATACTTATCACCGGGTTCTGACTTATATGAGCAACACGATGGGTGCCACATGTGGAGCAGGATCTGCTTACCCTTCCGGTGCACCTGAGATCACACTCAGTTTTTGGTGGAGTTCGTGTTGCTCAGTCTTTAGTTTTCTATGTTTTGTTTTGTATACTGTTGTTTGTCTGTTGTTATTTTAGCCATGGTGTTGTCAGTTTATTTTCGACTTATGCGTTTGAATGTCCCTTTGGTATCTTTCGCCTCAATATTGTGATAATGATTAAATCAAATATTTCGAATAGATAAGAGATAAAACGTATGAATACTCAGAACAGCGGTGTATCGGAATTCTCTTTCCTCATACTCTTCATATTTGATTAGAATAAGTTTTTAATCTTTTGTTCTTTTCAAATATATTATATTTCTGTGTCAAGTGTACTATTTCTTATATTGTTTAAGAATGATTATGCTGTATTGGAAAAGACTTGGTTATTTAAAAACCTTGTGTCTTATCCATTATTTTTTTTTATTTTAGCGGTACGTATATTTATTCATGATCATTGTCCTCATTATTATTATTATCGATTTATTATTTTGACATTCAATTATGTTTATGTGAATCCCGAAAAGTATTAAACCAGTAATCTACTTGTCCCAATTAGAAACATTTATAGATATATTGATATTTCTCTAGGCAACAATTATTTTTTTTATATAAATCAATATCGCCTTACGTGGATGAATTATACATCAATTTTCAATCTTGCCAGTGTTACATAACTTTTGGATTGGAACTCTTCTCGGTTGCATTTTCCCTTTAAAAGTGATTGGCGTTACAGACAGACAGCCTGTACAAGTATCATGTGTATAATCTATCTGTCTGTCTGATAATAAAACAATATATATTGATTTAGTGTTTCGTCGTTTAGAGAATCCAGTTTCTATCAAATATGTTAGCTGTATGTCATGTAAGAATCATGAAACTAATTACATTATCCAATGAGATATTTTCAAATACCAGGATTATAATTCTGTATGTCGGACGGGCGTTTCTTCTACAAAAGACTCATCAATGACGTTCGAATCAAAAATTTAAAAGGCCAAATAAAGTACGAAGTAAAGAAGGAGGCAGCTAAAATATTAAAATTACATGCTGTTAAACTGATGCAGATATCTGTATGTTAATCACGATGTAGATGTTAAATGAAACATAGTTACTTACACATAATTGATTTAGCTCGAATTTAACTATTAACGCTAACCTTGTGTTGCAATAAACAGAACAGTTGAAGGACTTTGGTAAATATTTCCAATAAAGAAAAGATTTGAGTTTTACCAGACCAGTGTTCATACACTAATCTAAAACGAAGCAATAAATTATTTCATTTGGATTAAAAAAGATGTTAAATAGATGAAATTAATTCTTACTGATTTAATCATTTGTCAAGTATTTGTTGCTATCTCTTGTCCTGTTCCTTAAACAGTAATTTGATAAATAGTTACAGCCTTCATTGTCTGATTACTATGAAACAATTCATTGGATGGACTATTGCGACAAAGAAATTTTCAACATCGTCAATTTACAGGCGTATTATTACAAATACATACATACTAGTAATTAAATTGTATTTGGCTCTTTTATTTCTATTGACTCTTTATGAATTGTACCTCGTTCTCTGCACTCTAAAGAGCCTTGCAACAATTGTTTGGTGTCCTGTTGCATGGCAAATGTTTTGCCCTCTTCAATGTGACCTCATTTTCCAGTGAACTAAAGTCTAAATTTCTCGCCCTTCAACCGGGTTGACAAGCCCTGCAAAATAAAGGGGGGTCCATAGCCAACACCTGTCCGTGTATGTGAATAGATCTCTGTTGTTGTAGAACTTACAAATCATACAGTCTAGAATCAATGATTTCGTTGATTTCTTGTGAATGTTTTGTATACGTTTTGCCTCCATTGATACAGGCAAAGATAATGGAGTAAATCAACAATTTTGGCTTTATTTTACGCTATATTCATCTTTTGCGTGCAGATACTAACTAATGGAGTAAATCAACAATTTTGGCTTTATTTTACGCTATATTCATCTTTTGCGTGCAGATACTAACTGTGGAGTCTATCTCTCCTATGGGAATTGGTTTTGATATCAATCTCTTACTCCCGTATTATCTTCAAAATGTGAAAATAGATATTTTTAGCTAATATTATGAATATCCGGAAAAATAGCCACCCTATGAAATACTGACGGTTTCGTTTGAACTTGAGGAAAGTCAATTGGTTAATTTTATTTTTCATATAAATTTCGTTATGTATTAAAGAAAACCTAAGGGAGTTAACTCTTTAAAAATCAGCTGAACGTTGTAATCGTATACTCTTAATAAAGAGAAATCAAGCTTCTCAATGATCAAAATTAATGATTGCCAACCTGTTTCATATCCAATGAAATAATTCCTGTAAGTAGTGTTGTTCAAATTTCTTGAAATTTTTATATTTTTGTCAATAGGTTAAAGTAAATATTTTTCAAAATTTTATGAAAATTAAACGAGCCAAATCTATTTTAGTCAAAGTGTTGAGTGCCCCTTAAATTGAACGATGGTCTCTTTTTTTTAGTCCCCTACCGGCAAAGTCGAAGGGGACCTTAGGTTTGTACTCTATCCGTCCGTCTGTCTGTCCGTCCGTCATCAGTCCGGCACATCAGTTTCCCACACTTTTTGTCTCTATGCTTGAAGATATTGATTTGATATTTGGTAAATAGTATTGTCATGACAAGTAACAGATCAAGTTGAATTTTGTTCCGGTCTGATGATTTTGTTCAGAGTTATGGTCCTTGGACTTAGAAAATTCAAGCAAGTAATCAGTTTTGCGCACTTTTTTTCGTCATGCTTGAAGATATTGATTTGATTTTTGGTAAAATCATGATCACTGACGGATCAAGTTCGAACTCTGTTCCATTCTGATGATTTTGTGCAGAGTTATGGTCCTTGGAAAATTCACGCAAGTAATCATTTTTTCTCACTTTTTCTCGTCATGTTGAAGATATTGATCTGATATTTTGTATGCAGTTTTATCATGACTAGTTACAGATGAATTTTGTTTCGATCTGATGATTTTGTGCATCGTTATGGTCCTTGGACTTAGATAATTCATGCAAGTAATCAGTTTTTTGCATTTTTTTTTTTTTGTCATTTTGTTCCAGTACAATGGATTTTTAACCGGTAGGGGACAATGTATTGTTATGCATTACTCTCAGAATGCTTGTTTAATTTTAGCTCGTAGAAACGACAGTTTGCCTGTTAATATTGTATGCCGTCAATTGATTGGTGTTCCAATTGGGACTTGTTCTGCCACACTTGCCACATATTTCCTTTTTTGTTATGAATCGCAGTCGTTTACGGTTAAACTTTATAAAGACAAAATAAAAAAAAACGGCTTTTGAAAAATCGGCAGATATTAACACAACATCTGTTCTTGAAATAATCAAGATTTTTATAAAATCAATACTAGTGACACCATTTTAGGGATTTAATTTTTTTCCCTTGAAATTATTTGCAATAAGACCAACGTTTAAAGTAATTGTCTTTTTCGACCTTGATCTTATAATATATCGCAATAATCTTCATACCTATCTTCAAACTGGACTACTTTTGTCTTCATTTTGTTAATTTTTGTTTACTTAATGGGAATGATTCATTTGCTTCTTCTTATGGAGCATTCATTTCTCAGTTCATTCGATATGCATCTTTGAAGGATATCTCAGATATCAATAAAAGCAATATTTATCTAACAAAACACTTCTACAACAAGGATACAGATATCATAAATTGATATACACTTTTTATTACAGAAGTGTCTACTTACAGGAATGATTATAAAATAGAGGATATTTCACAATCATCTATGGGCTAATAAAGGTAGTGAATCTAGGAATTGTCTTTCAAATTTTGACTTTCTAGCCTTTTTGATAAAGGTAATTATTCTGTTGTAAATGTAAATTATTGTGACAGGGTTTTCTTTTGAAAATATCAATATATCAAGTTTTAAAAAGGAATAAATTGATTGTGCATTTTTTTTCATCATTGAAAATGCTCCACAAATATACTTTGTTCTGTTGATTTTGAGACAATTTATTATCCCAGTCAAATCTATTTTCAGTGACTGGCCATCTTAGTCTGTGAAAGTGGGATGACGATCGCTATTCTTTAATAACATCAAACTGAATATAAATGTATATTTCTAGCAGTTTATTTTATTCTTCAATTATGTGTCCTATGGATATGTTTATTTTTGATAAAGCGTGAACATCTTTATTAGTATCTTATTAAGTCTGCGTGTTTGCCTCTAATTTCTACCATTACCCGTTCAATCCACCAAATGTCTATCCTTATTCCTACCACGCATCTGTTGTGCAAAGTATTTCATGTGAATAATTACACGAAAGACCATTGTAGCATTTGCGTATTGTCTTCTGGGAAGCCTTGTAAACACCTGCAGCGCTAGCTTTAGTTGTCAGAGCCGCATATGGTGTTGACATTTTAATTGTAATTTTGACGGATATCGTTTTAGGAAAATAAAATTAAAACACACATGCTACAATCTGCTAAACTGTCACTACCTCTAACGCTTATTTGCATAAGTATCGGTTTAGTAACCAAACTTTTTCCCTCTCACCTTTTATATCTGATTCTTAGGTTTACATGTCGCAATTAATACTTTATGCTCGTGCATGTTCAACCCATACGGACTTTAGTAACTCCAAATCAACTCCAAATAAGTTATGAGGGAGAACGGCTGAAATCGACACTACACAAGTTTTACGAACACTATAACGAATGGATTGCCCGATACGATGTCGGTGTCTCAACTCACAAGCGACATGTTTTGCGTGATCTTAGATCTTTAAATACCATGCAACTTCCCTCACTCTTACCTCAAGAGGATCAATCAATATTTTATCATTTTCACGTTGGTGTCCGTTGCCTTTCGGTATGTGATAAACAAATAAAATCATTTCTCTCTTTATACCATAGAACAATTGGAACCAGAGTTTCTTCATTTATCTAGTTTGAAATAATATACAAATGTAAATATTAAGCTGATTTTTATCATTGTGTAATTAATAGTTACAAATAACATAGAACTTTTGTTTTTGAAAAAGTTTACCTACTTTTGCGTTCTTTTGTCTGGGATAATTTAATAAAAGAATTACGTCGCACTCTATTTACATGAAGCTTCGGATTTAACACCCCCATTCCAACTGAGTTTACACATTCCGCACAGATATTTATACATAGCAGGGGTTTGACTGCCGGATGGGAAAGGTCAAGGTGACCTCATCTTTATACCCTAGTCTGCTTTTGAGTTAATGACAATAAGAAAAAAATAAGAAAAAAGTTATATTTCTTACATAATATATAGTTACTTTAACAAATCTCATCAGTTATAAGCTTAAGTCAAAATAAGTTTGAACTTAAGTAACTATGTTGATCACATGTATCCCACTAAACTTGAAATAGAAGATACAAGATACTCAGCAAGGTCTGCTTAATATCTTGACTTACGTCTATAAATTGACATTGAAGGTCGGTTGAAAACTAAAGAAATAGATAATTTCTACTTACACATTGTGAATTTGTATTATCAGCAGCTCCACCAATATTTTTCGTTTGTCAGAGCCACAATCCTGTCCTTCCTTCCTCTATTTTTATATCCCCGAATGCAACTCATCATTCAATCAAGCTATTAAACCAAGAGTTCCAAATGGTGAAGTTGAAATCATCCCTTCGTAAATTTTACGGACGCAATCACGAGTTGGTTGACCGTTATGGAATAACCGTTTCACAGATGATATCGGATATGTTCCTTATGTCGTAACTACAATACCCTTCCCTTTTCACGAAGGTGACTTATCGAATTAGACTATTTACCGGATTTGTAATAACATAAGCAACACGACGGGTGCCACACGTTAGTTTTTTGTGTAGTGTTTTATCGATTGATGTTTCTGTTTATATGGGTTTTCATTTGGTTATTGTCAGTCTTTTGTCCATTTGTAGACTTATTTTCCCCTTGGGGGTCTTCTTTGTAATAAACAAACAAAATCTTTACAAAAATGTGCTCCGTGTATTGTTGAATACTAGTATTTTAAATGATTGGTATTATTTCATTCATTTCAACTGTAAAGAAGTGACAACATATCCGCTGAATCGTCATAATTATGGACATAATAGGGGTAAATTCAGGATAAAATTTCTATCGAGCACTCAAAACACCAAGCAAATGATTTGTATTTTTCCCCTCAAAATAAACATTTAAAACAGTACTTTCTCGTCCAATATTCTTATGCATTCAACTATTGTTAAATTTGAAACAATAAATACATCAAAGTTACCAGGATTAAAATTTGTATACTAAACGCGCGTTTTGTCAGTGACGCTCGAAGAAAAAAAAAGTTAAAAGGGCAAAATAAAACACGTATTTGAAGAGCATTGAGGAACCAAAATTCCAGTATACCAATTTAGTGACAATTCAGACAGACCGAATGGGTACAAAGGCCAGAGGACAACTAATGCATTCTTTATAATTTCTTTTTCTCAGAATAAAAGCTACATGAAAATACTTCAGTGACAGCATATATTGAGCATATATAACTAGAGCAGTTAATTAGGAAATTAAAATAATGGTTCGATAGATTTACAAATAGTGACATTTATAGTGTGACGTAGATATATGATCAACAAATATTGTTTGTATAAATTTGAATTACCCACATCTAATGAAATATTTCGTTTGTATCTGTCCTTCATCAGCAGTAACTGTCCATCATTCTGCTTGTTAGACTTTTAATGTACTGTAATATCTTCATTATAGAGATGAAATTTTGCTGCACATATACATGTCTTCATGGTATTTGACGAGTGATTTGATTTTCTATCAGATTAAGCCATAGTTTTTGTAAGATATTGATGTTTGCCACAACAGATTTCCCTGACATTTATTATATCGACAGCATCTTAATCATTTCTTATTATAGACGGTTCAGTACTTTAGTAACAAAGTTATTGTTATTGGTTTACTGTGCATAATCATCCTATTTGAAATCATCACATGAACTTTCTTTACAAACTTTCACACAAAACATCATATCAAGCATTCTATTTTAGGATATAAAAAGTCTATATAATGATCTTTTGTTCGATTTAATATAATAAAAAAAGCGAAAGTAGAATAAAATCAAATATTCATAACTAAGCATAATAAGAGACACTATACTGAATGTAATACGGAATCGGCAGCATTCCTAGTTATACTCAATGTTATGTGTAGTTGTCTATGAAGTACGTAGTCGTCTGGCAATATTCTATAATTGTGTCTCCACTTTTTCTCAAATATGAAAGTATTTATAGCTCTCCTCTGACCTTTTTACCTATTCGACTTGTTTAACTTTGCACTAAATAGGTATACTGTGAACCATATCAAGAATTAGAAAACATTTCGGTAGTACTTTCAGAAAGCGTTCTATTTTATACTAGTTATAAATGCAACCTATAATATGTTGTCGTTAGCTGGCGCAAGTACTGATTTGAAATACTCAAACATTAGTATTTCTACCAGGTCTGTTTAAGAAAAGATCGTATATGAACACCTTGACCTTAAAATCTGATAATGTTCACAATGTATTTGCTTCAAAAATAACACAAGAAAATGTCTGCATCCAATAAAAGTTCAACCAAACATTTTTGTCAATTGTCTAGAGGTCTTACAATCGTCCAAGAACTCATTATCCGAAGCTCACGTTCATATTAGGGAAAATGATAAAGATAACACAAAAATGGGAAAAGATACCATGGCTCAATACATTAAAAGATGATGTCATGACAGAAAGAAAAGCGACAAGACAAACATCAGTTCACTAAACACCACACATAAAAGGAAAGACTTCACTAAACACCACACATAAAAGGAAAGACTTCACTAAACACCACACATAAAAGGAAAGACTTCACTAAACACCACACATAAAAGGAAAGACTTCACTAAACACCACACATAAAAGGAAAGACTAAAATTCGTAATCTTTAGTTCCCAACCGACCCTTAATGCTACTTACTAGAAATGAAGTACTGTAGATGCATTATTTATCTGCATTTGTGGTATTCTTTATTTCAAACTTTAAAGTATATTTAGTTGATTCAAAATAAACCAAGCATCAGTTTCAGAGAACATGTTGGTTAATCAGAGAGGTTTTGACTATATGTCCTTCCTAAAAACTTCTTTTCGGAATTGTGTGTGTTAAAAAAATGAAAAACAACACGTTATAAATTTAATGCGTCCGAAGCGCTTTTTTGGATTTACCTTCATCAGGAATGCTCAAAGCCGAATATTTGAAAGCCAAGGATGTATAAGAACCAAAACAGTCGAATAGCTATGATCTTTCACTTTGTACTAAATTTGGCATTACAAATGTTTTTGATTTGATTGTCACTGACGAGTTTTGTGTAGACGAACGTCTAGATTATTATTAAATGATATGCCTGGTATCTTTGATGAGTTTTTATCATTTTATGCACACAAAATCAGCCGGTTTTTTGTGGGGTTTGTGTTGCTCAGTCTTTAGTTTTCGGTGTGTTGTTTTGTGGACTTGTTTGTCTTTCGTTTTTGTAATGGCCTTGTCAGTTTCACTTCGACTTATGAGCTTTGTCACTTTGGTATTGTCCGCTTATTCTTTGCTTTCTTTCTATTTGTTGCTTACTAAATTATATACAAAATAAAGCATTGTTGTGTAAGTATTCGAATTTAATTAGTGATGGTGGCTGTGAAATTTATGTACTGAAGAATCAATCGTTCTTCCTCATAAGCCTGTCGGAGAATAATATGTGTTAGAAGCACATCCCTTTTGAAATTAAAACATATCAGTTATCAATTGAGATACGAAACGCAATACGATAAGGCAGAGGGTATGATAATACTGAGAAATGGGAAGTTTACAAGTGTAAAACTTAAATCATCACGTTTGTCATAGATCATAGTTTGAAGTCGTCAATCTGTTTCATTGTTCATGACGTAACATAAAAAGAATAACAGGAATCATCAAACACATTGGACAGTACATTACCTGACAGGGTATAGCCACTAAATGTGGTATGGGTAAAAAATAGAATCACAAAAATACCGAACTCCAAGGGAAATTCAAAACGGAAAGTCCTTCATCAAATGGCAAAATCAAAAGCTCAAACACATCAAACGAATGGAAAACAACTGTCATATTCCTGACTTGGTACAGGCATTTCCTTCTGTAGAAAATGGTGGATTAAACCTGGTTTTAAAGCTAGCTAAACCTCTCACTTCCATGACAATTGCATGGAATTCCATTATATTGACAACAATGTGTGAGCAAAAAAAACAAAAATAATAAGTAAAAATGTCAAAAATTTGGGAACATCAGTCAATTTTGTGTTATAATCTTAATCACTATAAAAAAAGCAACTATGTCAACAAAGAAAAACAAAATGACATATAGACAAAGCACATTAGCAAAAATGAAAGACGTGAATACAAAAAATGACCATAACACAATAACACAATGGCGGGATGACTAGATACCGAGGCACGCCAAAAGGATTTTACTAAAAATTGACTAAACAGTAAGGTTAGAAATATACAAAGACAAATAAAAAAGAACACTATAACACGTTATTAAGATGATTATCAACGTCAGTACCTAAAATCTATACTTCAAGACCATCGTGTATTATTTGTGAAGTTGATACGGGATACCTATCAACAAGGTCTTTCACTTTGCTTATGTGCTTTGTCTACAGAGTGTCTAAATTTCATTTTGTTTTTCTTTGTTGAAATAGTTATTTGTTTTGATAGTGATTAATATTATAACACAATATTGACTGATGTATCCCAATTTTTGACATTTTTACCTATAACTTGTATGTCTGTTTATTTTGCTCCCACATTGTTGTCAATATAATTGAATTTTATGCAACTGTCATACAAGCGAGAGGTTTAGCTAGTTATATTACCAGGTTCAATCCACCATTTTCTACATAAGGAAATGCCTTTACTAAGTCAGGAATATGACAGTTTTTTTTCCATTTGTTTGATTGATTTGAGCTTTTGACTTTGCCATATTATAAAGGACTTTCCGTTTTGAATTTTTCTGGAGTTTGGTACTTTTTGTATCTTCTGCTGAACTTTTTTAGAAAACGGACGAGACTTTCTTTGACATAACCCTGTTCATCAACTTTCTGGTCAGACACATGTGACGTTTTATAAAGTTTGAGTAGCAGCTGAAAGCTCTTGATTACCAAATGAGTTGGGAAATGTATATCCCATATGCAGGTGAAGTTTGTATATTGTTGCTAAGGTGGGGCAAATTCATAATTTCAAAATTAAAATCGTCTCGTTTGTCATATAGACTATGGTACTGAAATGGCCGCTTATGTCAAATTCGAGATATAAGTCTAAAAATGAGGCAGAGGCAGCCGTGTCTGCTCTTTCTTGAATTTCTAGTTCTGAAGGATATATTAATGTAACCCAATCAGAAATGTTTGGATTGTTAATGGAAAGAACATCGTTAATATATCTGAATGTGAAATTAAATGATCTGGCAGTTTAAGTGAGAACAAAACTCCCATTTGCCTATCTGACTATATTTTATTTACTCGGAAGTTCAAATATCGCTTTTAAGTTTTAGAAGGCGTGTATTCCATATCAGCAGATTTATTAAATGTACTTTTAGCTAGCTGTTAATACATTTTCTTCTTGGCTATTTTTCTTGTCCTTTCTTCTATTTACATTTTGTTATTCAGCTGATCGTTCGAGGTGGAACGAGGGGGGATACCAAAACAAAACTATCTAACCCCAAATAATGATTATGCGACTACTGTAATTCAAGTACCTCGTCCGTCTTGTTTATCATATTAAAATGTGGAGAGTATAAACATATTGCAATATTCGACCGAACTGCTTGAGTAAAAGTAAAATAATAAAGTAGCTTCATTATGGTTTAGGTAAAATGATTTAAAATCCATTTGATTATACTTAGTATGGAACATTCAAATTCATTATTCATTTCGAAATTTCACATTTTTTTATGTTATAGCGTTAGAAACTGTGCATGTACTAATCGTTTAAATAGCTGGGTAGTGTCTGAGGGATTGGTTGATCGATATTCACAAATGTGGCATTGCCTTAATTGACTAAATTTGACTTCAATACTGTATTCAAACAGGAAAACACAACCGGTTTCACTACGTAGTAGAGTAGGAACAGTTAATGCTTAACCTTCTGACTTTGCTTTGGAATTGCCGGCTAGGTTGTTCAATATATAGTCTTTTTGTAATAGTTTAGTATTTCTTCTTATTACTTTTTGACGTGGTGCTGTTTTGCCTTAAACTAATGATTATTTTTTAACTGATCGGTATTTCTTATTTTCCTATATTCACTCAACTTCTCATGTCTCTCTTATTTCTCAAATCAAAATATTTGTCTCGTACTGTTACAAACTAGAGGAAAAAAGCTTTAGATTTAGTAAAGAGTAAAAATGCGAAACAAGTTACATCAAACCATAACAATCGAAATTCAAATTTTTTTTGTGTTAATTCGCAAAACTGATCCATTGATTTGCTTTTAAAGTGTACTTGACCCTTCTGCTTCTTCCTAGTAATGTCTTTTTAACCTTATCTGACATTTAAGGATATTTGCTAAACCAATTTAAAGTAAAAACGCAGTTTTCATTAAAATCATTATTATAATAAAAACCTATATAAACCTTTTAAAGTTAAAACTTTCTCGACTATAAATTAAGATTATGGATATACTGCAGTCGTTTCGTTCAAAGCTTAGATGGAAAGATCAAAGAATAACAAACTAAAATTTATCCAAACCTTTTGAAACATCAGTAAGTTAATCATTAAATAAAAAGGCAGATTTAATACGCAACATCTGTCCTATTCTGACTTTTTGTAATCTTTTGAAATGAAAAATATGAATACAGTTTAAACAAATTTTTGAGAAACAAGAATTTAAGGTGAATATAAACGGTTGAGATTTGGAAATTATCAATTGTCATAAGTGAAACGCCATTATTTTTGTTCGTCAATTAATCAAAATTCGATTAGGGGACTGAGTGTAATCTACCAATTTCAGAGGTGGGAAAACAGTTGTTCATTCTTCTCCCTTCCCCTACTATTCTGTCAATTGAAGACACCAGTGTTTCAACACTGCAATATTTTTTTTCTGCAAATCATTAGAAGAATTGATTGTACATTCAATTTTCAACTCGGGTGTTGTCCCTAACTTCCCTTCCCAATCACAAACCCACTCAATTTTTTCTTCGTCTTCGCAAGGACACAAAAATAAACGGGTACTGTTGGCGTTTTGTAAGCTATGTATACGACCGTTGATGTATATCATGTACTACTTTAGTACTTCATTACTGTGTTGCAATAAACCAATAAATCTATGTATTGTGGTTCTAATAGGCATTTTCTTCTGAGAAAGTTATCTTTGAAGAAATTTGATTTACTATCCTATCGTGTAATGCCTTTCAATTATTAGGAATACTGTAAATTATTATATTCTGCTTGCCTTTGTTCTTTGGTTTCATAGCTATTTTTTTACTTTCAATCCTTACATCGCAAAATAAACAATACGTTAAATATAAGTTTATGACGTCAACCTTATTTTTTTCAATTAAAAAAACTGAGATTCAATGTGGTCAGTACGTTAAGCACATAAATATATGCAGCACCTGGTCATGTTGGTCGATTAATTGAAAATGTTATTTTTTTAGTTATTTACATGTACTTTTGGATTTTGAAGGAAAATTATACAAGAACAAATACTCGGTTTCATTATTACCAGACGTGTCTGCATATAAATACATGCCGCACAAAACCAAATGTTATCTCCACAATGTTGGCCGGAAGAAGTCTGGGTAACCATAATTTCTACACCGTAGTTATCATTGAGGTTCACTGTGTTACGAAACACAATCTAAAATCTAAAGCGTAAGACATTTTGCATAGTATTTACAAAAAAAAAACTTAATATAAAAACTGCTAAAAATGTTTTAGTATGATTACAGATCGGCCGAAGTGTTTATCAAAATCAGTTTCTGAGATTGAAAGTCAACTGAGAAATATGTCAATACATGCAAGTTTGACAGTACTATCCCATCTATGGATATTTATCATAATTTTTTCTTACTTTATAAAAAAAGAGATGTGGTTTGATTGACAATGAAACATCTACTAGTATCCTCAAGAGATCCAAGATCGTAGATGTAAGCAACTATATCTATATGCTGCTGTACGGCCTTCAACAATTACCAAAACCTATATCGTTAAGTAAGCTATCAAAGGCCGAGGATTGACAAAATGTTTTTACAATTCAAACGAGAAACCCAACGGCTTTATTTATGCGAAAACATTAAATGAAAAACAAATACAATAGGCAGCAACCAATGACAACCACTGAATAGAAGGCTTCTGATATGGGCCAGACACATTAGAATAATGCCAGGTTAAGCATATTTGTAAGCGCTCAAGCATCCCCTAATCTGGGATAGTGGTATAACAGCACAACATTAGAACAAACTGTTAAAATATGTTGGAGAGGACTTGACTCATAAGATCAGCACAAAGTACAATAAAAAAATAGAGGCACAGAAACAGGAAAACTTGAAACTTCAATATCAGTGAAAGAAGAACGACCTTTTTTTTTAACTATATTCGAAAAACGTGACATTTTAGAATTGGTTAGTGTTGTGAAGCTATGAATCTACCAACTAGTTAGAAGAAACTCTCTCCCAATTACTAACGTTTAATCTAATATTTGTCAAAATTAATCTTCATAATTAATGTGACAATATATTTATAACACAAAATGTTGAACCTGTAGTGAATTCTTGTAAGTTCCCTCAACTATTTATCTTAACTTAACTAAACTATACGGCCAAATGGGATATTTATAAAGAGTAATTTTCATTTAGTAGCACTGGGTCGATCCACTGCTGGTGGACTATTAGTCCTCAAGGATATCATCGGCTCAGTAGTTATTGCTTCTGTACTGACATGAATTATAAGATTCTTTTTTTAACTTCATTGATAAATTAAAAGAGGGAGGGAATATACTAAAGGGATAATCAAACTTATAAGTCAAAGGCAAACTGACAACGCCATGACGATAAAAAAAACAAGACACGACCAAATGACAAACCACAGCCTACAAAACACAACATAGAAAACTAAAGACTGAGCAACACGAACCCAATGGAACATATCATATCTGTGATAGTCCTTAATGGTCATCAAACTCGTGATGGCGTCCGTAAAATTTTCAAAGGGATGGCCTCAACTTTACCATTTGTAACCCTTGGTTTAAAAGCTTCCTTGTAAGCAGCAACCCTCTATCAAGGAAATCGTGAAAGGAAACGCAAGCTATGGAATATCGTGTCATCTTTGAGACATATACTCCAGAGATACAGGCGCTGCTGGAATATTGCTACATAGAAATGGAAAGCTCACTATTGGGAAGCTGAAATCATCTCTTTTGTCGTAAAGTTTTGTTCTCAACCTACTCTCATTGTCAATATCCAGCTGTTAATCACGGTATTAGACTTAACTGTATCTGTTGTTTCCTGTAGTTCAAGTCCGATGGGAAAGATGCGTTCAACATAGTCACTAAATTTTGATTTATTTAATGAGAGGACATCATCATTTTTATAGCGAGACGTGCAAACAAAGAATAATGTTAGCTTCTTTTCGTTCTTCCTAAGAAGCTCCTGTAGGAAGTCTGCTTCATATGAATAAAGGAACGAACAAGCTGCTTAAAATAGGAGCACAGTTGGTTCCATTGTGAATTCCGACTCTTTGTGAAAAATACGTCCTCCAAATGAAACGAATATGTTGACAATGAAGAAATCAAGCATCTTGATGATGTCAGTTTCAAAAAAATTGTTAAAAGTAGAACTGTTTCTTTCAATGTGACTTTACGTTCAGAATACTTGTGTAAAGGGTAGAAAAGTCATGTGTGTATACTATGGCAAGAGGAAGGAGACTTAGATTGTATGTACTCTTACCTTTGGAATCTGTAAGTATCCACGTCTGATTCACACCTCCCTTAGAGTACGTATTTTCACAATAACTCTGAAGCACGGCTTTGGTTGCTGATAAAATTGAGAGCTTAGAAAGAGGTTTCGTGGAGCACTTGGAAGACCCACCAATATAACTTTGTTATAAAGGCACTTAAGTAATTCAGGTTTTCAATGAAATGAAGGAAGACCCAGTTCTTCATCCTTGGTTGAAATTCAAAGTGAACATAGAATAGACCTATGACTATTCAAGATTTCTTCTTTGGTAAGTTTCATGGGTGAAATGTTGAGTTTCGGACTTTCCATGTGAATTGTCAATACCTAATTCCTTTATCATAAAAACGATGCTGTTTGGGGCATAGTCTGCGGGACCAACAAGAAATATGCAAACCTTCAAGCAATTGAATGAAATTAATTCTTATTTCAATATCACCCTATTATTTCATACAAATTTTTAAACAAAATTTGAACTCATTTCTCAACAGAATTCCATCAAACTTAGTATTTGTAGTTTCCTGATGTAATTTTATTTCAAACTTTTTTCTTTGGAGGACATGGTGTTCAAATTTTAGTTTTGAAGAAATTTAAACGCTAGTTTAACATTTACTTTAGCTATTTTCATCATAATTTTTATTTGTACATAATTATAATTGATTTCAAAATTAAATTTATCATTAAAGCATACATTTTACATGTTTTCGTCCAAATATTGAAAATTATATAACAAAATTCATTTTAAAAACTAAATCATTTTAAATGTACACTAGAAATTGGACAATGTTATTAGTTCAAATACATAAAAAAAAAATATTGACATATTAAATCCATATGGGATTTTAAAAGAATTTACTTTTGTTCAATTTAAACATATTGTTGAAACCAAACTGTTGTATCTGCACACTTTAAAAACGATATTAATGTGAGCTTATTTGTTACAAGTGGTTTTTTCTACATTTTTTTTTTTTTTTTATGTTATTTAAGTTTGGCTTTCAACATTTACAAATAAACAAACGTGAAAAAAATGACACAAACAGGTGCCATGGGCAGCGAATGACTTGTAAGTTTTTGAATGAATGACTAACTAGCATTAGCAAGAAAAATTAATAAATAATGTGCCATGGCTTGAACGTAGAACAAAATCGGGAAATTGGTGCAATTAAAATCGTAATATATGCATTCCCCGTTTCCATTCTCAATTTTATTTATATCCAGAGCTACGCAATAAGAATAAAACAACATCTAAATATGACATTCAGGCCCCAAAAAGTAAATTTAAATGCATATACTCACTAGAAACTGACTTTTTATTATTATTATTTCATGTACCTATAGGTGCAAATAGGACAAATGGTTCTCATGACTTTAAAGATGTGATAAATAAATTGTATTAGCTAAGCCGTGAATAACATTAAGAGATGGGTTAACTTACTTGGTGTCCGTTATTCAACAAATATATTTTCTAAGTGAACATCAGCAGAAACTTAACTCGTGGAATTGGATAATCTGTTTTCTAATATAAATTCTGTGGCTCGGATAATTCGGTTTCCTATAAATATATAGAAAATTTTGGTCAACATATTGGACGTAAAAAGTAATGCAAAACGTTTGTTTAAATGCAAATGAATGTAGTATACTAACTTTTAGTGTTAAAATAACAAAGAATATGTGATTCATTAATTCTTAAAAACAAAAAGTCATATATGGCTTTCGACAATGAAAAAAATAATGTGTATTTGTTCAGGTATAAATATTCTGAGCTCATTTTTTATCCGAATTCAACGAAGTTGTCACCTATAAACTTAGGATTTATAGTTCCGTGTGATAATTTTTTTCGTTTCGTCGTTTTTGTAATCTTCTAGCAATTTGATGAAAGTATTCCTATTTCAATACATCCCTATTGTTTCATACAAATTTTCAAATGAAATTCGAACTAATTTCTTAACCGAATATATAATATAACCGTAAATAGGGGAAATCTTAAAAATAAATGACTATTGTTCATTTATAAAACAAAAATGATGAAACCAAACTGTTATATCTGAACACTTAAAAATGATAATTCGGTGACCTTATTGCTTACAAGTCGTTTTTCCCGAAATATCTTTTTGAGTTATTCAATTTTGCCTTCCAAACATTAAGATAAAAACATGCGTGACAAAATGGTATTAGAAACAGGTGCCAAGGGCATGGAATATTTTGTTCGTTTTTTTATGAATAACTAAGCATTTGCAAGGAAATGATGCTTAAAGGCATCTATTATACCTTCGTTTCATAGCTAATAGCTCATGCTATTTAACTGGTTTGTTAAAATGCTACAACAATAGAAAACCAAACCCTGTGATGTGCAATGTACCAAACTTTCCTTCAAAACTTTATTTTGGGTTTATGCAGTACGTGACTATAATGTCCCTCGTTTCAATTTTCGATACAGTGATATCGATGAGGTCACCTCTCAATGTCGATTTTGCTTTTTAATCAAATGAATACGAGTAATTAAATTATTTTACTTCTGCTTTAAATTTAATATTAAGTGCATCTATTCTTTAACATTTGGCATTTAAGATTTTCAATGACATTAACGTTTTTCATTTCGCTTGATAGCCTTCATGTTTTGATAATCATTTCATATTATTTTTTGTGATTAATTTAAAAAGAATTAAAAGAGATAAAGGTAATCGGATGTTACATAATATTTTCAAATCTACTTACCAACTTCTATCTTCGCTTTGATTTCAATTCATTATTCGAATCATTTGCTTAATTTTATCAATTCTTCACAAAGTATCATTATTTGGTCGATAGCCCTATATGTGTGTTGTTACTCTTTGGGGTTATCACAAAGCCTGAAAATCAGATATTTTGTTACAATTTTAAAGTATGAAACGGAGAAATTTATTTCCAAAAAAAAACTTTGATTTCAATGCATTATTCGGATCATTTGCTTAATTTAATCAATTTTGTCATGTTTACTTCACAACGTAATATTATTTGGTCGATAGCCCTATAAGTGTGCTATTACTCTCTGAGGTTCTCACAAAGCATGAAAATATGGATATTTTGTTACAATTTTAATGTATGAAACGGAGGAATGTATTTCGAAAATAATAATTTGCTTTGATTTCAATATATTATTCGAATCATTTGCTTAATTTTTAAAACAATTTATTTGATGTTTTCTTCACTTAGTATCATTATTTGGTCGATAGCCCTATAGGTGTGCTCTTTACTCTCTAGGAGTATCACAAAGCCTGAAAATATGGATATTTTTTTTAATAATTTTGGAGAATGCAATGGAGAAATTTTGTATAGAAAATGAAAATCATCTTCTTCATTAATTGGTTTGATTCCTCTATATGAGGCAACAGTAGTTTACAGATGTTAAAATCTCGTAAATCCATTTCGCATATTCAAGCCACGCGCAAAAGAACACGGAAGATGACTCTAAACATAGCGACCCTGGGTGCGTTGACACAGTAAGCATTTCGTGCAAAGCATGCATTATCCGCCCTGCGTATCAAGACTAAGGCGGGACAGTTGACCTTACTGTTAGTCTTTGGAGGGGGGGGGTTGATTCAGCTTTTCAATTTTAGTTTTAGGTTTCAAATTACAAAATTCTTTTGATTTGTAACCTTGTTATTAAGCAATAGAAATGTCTAGATGTATGCTTTGCTGCACTATAACTGGAAGTTAGGGACAATAACAACATGATCGAATTTTAGACACTAAGTTTTTATACATTAATTCACAACATCAACATTAACGACGAAATGATCCGTTATCAGGTGTTTATAACTCATAGAAATACAATTAAAAAGAGAACTGGTTTTAAGAAAGTGTTTTATGAACTAGAAATAGGGCAATGCCATCCTATAGCTATTTGTTATATAATACATCTGAATAATATAATTTCATAACTTAATGTAAATGAAACATATATGTACAGAATAACAAGCATATTAAAATCAATGAAGATATAATTCACTTTGAAATGCATTAGTGGTTTCATATCCACTGAACAGTTTGCAATGTATAACATCTATAGTTACTAAAATTACATAACTTATCACATTTCAAATCTTATTGAAATTTGATGGACTGTTATTTGTAAGAGATGGATAAATGATATATCTATTGATGTCATTATAGTCCTAAACTTTATCTAGCTCTTATTTAGATCAAGTTCTTTCAAATAATTTTTTTTTTCTATCTGTACTGTACTATTTTTTTTTTACAATTTGTCCAAAAGTTCATGAAGATCAAAGCTATCCTGATTATATTGATTTTCTCTCATATTAAAAATCAAAAAAGAAGATTAATGTATTGGTTTAAATATCGTACACTATGGATAAGATCTTTAAACGATCAGCTTATATTTCAAAAGTTTGTGACATTTAATTCGATCGGAGAATAAACGAGTTTTTAACTGCAGCACTAATCCTGCATGTATTAGAGTGAAGCGTCAGTATATGACTTTTTGATTACAGAAAATTTCTGAAACAATGGAAGTTTTTCTTTTAAATGACAGGGGCTGAATAATGAATATAAAATTCAAATAGAAATACCCTGTATAACTAAACTTTACGGTTTCATTTACAAATTAAAGCGGACGTGATTCTTTTTTCGTAGCTTCAATCTCGCTCCTTTCTTCATGCTTGACTTATATCATCTCCAATACGAGTTTTTATCTGGATTTATTCATCATCAGCCACATAACGAGTACTACTAATGGACCAGGAACCTTTTTACCATCCCACAGCACCGAGTTCATCACAATCTTGTTTGAGGTGTCCGTGTTGCTCAATCTTTAATTTTCTTCGTATTTTTTCTTTACTTTTTTTTTTTTTTTACTATTTTTTCTTGATATGTCGATTTTATTTTCTTTTGAACAAGGTGTTTCCTGTCATTTGATTAAGATTTTTATAGCCTCTTGTCATCTTATTATTTGTGTTAACTTATCCACTCAAAGAGGGGAGTAATACAAGTGTTTCCATCGAAAAGCAGTCTGTACGCATGAAGTTTGCAAATTCATTGTTAGGGTCATTTACTTATTAAATTAAAAAAAATATGGTGATGAAACCAGAATTTCGGTACTGAATATATTCACTGTACATGACAACTTGTCTGAAATCGGCCGATGCAGTACTTGACATATGTATGAACTGCTTTTATAATTTAAGACTGCATTTTGACCTCTACATTCTTTAAATTTGTTATTGGCTTGCTATCTAGTGGCCGTTTCGGTCACACCTTTTTCATATAGATGTTACAACAAAATTGTGTTCTTGACAATTAAAGTTTTGCTACAAAAACGCAAAACCTAAATTTTAAAATACCACATATTTTAATGAAAGTATTTCAGTACCATAATTGTTATAACTTAACACAACTGGACATGTGCACAATAAAAACGCAAAAATGGCTGGCATTTGTACGGGAAGATCTGAAGAAACAGTTCCCTTTTTTTTTGGAGATGCTACTAGAACACAGTTATTTCGTAGTGCATTTCTTTTAGACAACAAATGCAAATTCAAAAAAAAATCACCTGCTCTAGCCCTTGTGCAATACTTTGACATTATATTGAATCTTTGAGATATTATCACGTGACCACAAACTTATTGGTTAGAACTGCATCAAGACGTAACGTTATGCAACAATTGTAAACAATGTAACTTGCTGTGGAGTCATGGTGCCACGGAAGCCAGATCAGAGATATTAGCTAACTGAAACTTCTATCGTTATACTGTTTAGAATTCGAATTTCCTGCGTATAACGGTTTTTGATCTGTCTAACTGTCGTTCAAGAAACGATAATGAAACAGCTCATCGATATTTCTGCGTTCTTTTATAATTTTATGGCGTTGTATTAAAGAATAGGGATTGAATAAAATCTTTAAAAGTAACACATGACAAAAGGCAACACAAAAGAGAGGCGAAAGATACCAGAGGGACATTCAAGCTCATAAGTCGAAAATAAACTGACAACGCCATGGCTAAAAATGAAAAAGACCAACAGATAAACAATAGTACACAAAATACAACATAGAAAACTAAAGACTGAGCAACACGTACCACACCAAAAACTGGGGTGATATCAGGTGCTCCGGAAGGGAAAGCAGATCCTGCTCCACATGTGGCACCCGTCGTTTTGCTCATGTTAGTTCATACAGGAACTTCTTAGGAAGAAAGAAAAGAAGTTAGCAATATCTTTTAACTTTACTTTCCGCTATATAGATGATTTTCTCTTACTAAATAATTCAAAATTTGGTGACTATGTTGAACGCATCTATCCAATCGCACTTGGATAAAGGAAACAACAGATACAGTTAAGTCTGCCGCATATCTTGACTAACATCTAGAAATTGACAATGAGGGTCGGTTGAAAACAAAACTTTACTACAAAAAGAGATGATTTCAGCTTCCCAATTGTGAACTTTCCATTTCTATGTAGCATCATTCCAGCAGCGCCTGCATACGGAATATATATCTCCCAGTTGATACGATATTCAAGGGCTTGTATTTCCTATCATGATTTCCTTGATAGAGGGTTGCTGCTCACAAGGAAGCTTTTAACCCAAAAGTTCCAAGTGGTGAAGTTGAAATCATCCCTTCGTAAGTTTTACGGACGCCATCACGAGTTGGTTGACCGTTATGGAACATCCGTTTCACAGATGATAGCGGATGTGTTCCTCATGTCGTAACTACAATCCCGTCCCCTTTTCCCGAATGTGACCTACCGAATTAGATTTATTCCCGGGTTATAAAATATGTTATAAGTGAAACATTGTCATCTGAAAGTCAAATTTTTAAAGAACAATGTCAAAGACGAAGTTCTTATTTTTAAAGTGTTAAATATGGATTCAATATTCATCGCCATAAATACGAAGAACAAGGATTTAATAATTATAAAATTACTATTCCCTATGCCAAAAATCTATTTAACAAAATAGAAAGATTTTAAAGACAACTTTGAACTTGTATGATGTATAAGTAATATTACATTGAAAAAATTAAGCGAAAACCTTCTCAATGAATTTCTACATATGGTTGATACTTCTACAACAAGCTTATTTAGTTGTCGGTGGAATAAAAGATTTGACCAATGTATTGTGTTGAAATCCTTGATTTAATAGCTTTCAGTTGTAAAATATTGTGTTTATTAAAATTAAAACTGATGTTTTTTCAGCAAACATATAAATGTAAACTTCATACAAGGGAGCGAATGGATAATCGCAATCAATTAAAGGAAAGTTCACAATAGGGAAGTTTATGAAGACTTCCTCTCGAAGTTCCCCAAATAGGTCTTACTCAATTACGATCGAGTGGTATTAATATCAGTAAAGAAACAGATCTGCTATATGTGTGACACAGTTTGTCTTCATAGAAATTTCAATAATCATACAAAGATACATTTTATCAACAAAAAGAAAACAATATCATCTGACAAAAAATATAATGGCTTTATAGTTCTGATTGCTTTCAAGTTAGTATTGAAAAGTTTAGGAAGCAAGAAAAAAAACATGTTATGATGGCATAAAACAAAAAGGTACTTAAAAATAAGAGTAGCAACTATTCGTCTAATCATCTTTGCCCGAGGTATGATATTAATAAAAAGAAGCATGTCTCCCATGACTTCAGAGACACTGAACCCATAATGGAGACATAATTAACTTGACGTGTATTTTATTTTATTTTATTTTTTTTTTTAACATAGAGCCCTTTCTACCTTTTTTTTTTTTTCTTTTCTAGCAATATCAAAGGTAAGTGTTTGAAGATCAATGCTAATCAGCGAAATTGTGAAAAGAAACCTTAAATTACAGGCGACGAAAGTTCATTCCTACAAAAATAAATCCACTTTTAGGGAATTGAAATAATCTTGTGCGTTGTAATTTTCTATTTCAAACGTCGACTCAAATATACAAATCTAAAGAAGATATTATACACATGTAGTAGTTTTTGTCTGTTTTATTTTGCGTTGTTGTCTCAAACATTAATGTTTAAAGGCAAACATAACTTTGAATTATGAGATTTATTTTTTGCTATTATTGTCTTGTACATTTGTTTAGGAGAAATATTGATCATGTTGATGGTCTTTAGTCTGTTTATAATATTCGTTAAATAAAGAACGCAACAAAATATCATCTGACACACTAATATGTAATAATTTATCTGTTGCTTACCAACAAAATATCATCTGACACACTAATATGTAATAAGTTATCTGTTGCTTACCAACAAAATATCATCTGACACACTAATATGTAATAAGTTATCTGTTGCTTACCAACAAAATATCATCTGACACACTAATATGTAATAAGTTATCTGTTGCTTACCAACAACACTCCTGCTGAAATGTTCCGTAATAATCAACAAAACACATACTAGTGTAATATTGCCTCAGTCATTCATAGCTTCTATTTGGGCGTAGCTTCTATTTGGGCAATGAGGCAACTGCCAAACCAAATTTTTACCAATAGAAAAATAGATAAAATGGATAAATAAAGTAATATAACGTGTATTTCATAGTATAAAGGTAGATAGATAGTGTCGATGGTTCCAAACGTTTGACTTCTCTACCCTTTCCCACTCATTCCTCATTGTTAACTTAAAAACTAATAATCCAATCCTTGTTTCATATGGCCAATGTAGATAGATATATAATAACTAGCTTGTTTAAGGAACGGAATAAGGATATTTTTAAAATTTTAACCGAATCAAACAAGAGATCAAAACTAAGAAACTGAAATAATGCTGTATTTTTTTTATTTACACAAAACTTGTTATGTTTTGTGGACGTGTTTTTCAACAGACACTTAGCATTCCTATGGGACCTGCTCCTCTTCCAACCCACATATACGATGATTCGTATAACACTGATTTCAATGTTTACCCAGTTATAATATATCCATGTGTCTTGTTAACCACGTCCCCCCTTCTTACACACACAAAAACAAAAAATTACCTGACATAGTGGATCTTTAATATCACCAAATCTGTAAAAAAAACTATTTTAGAGTAGGTCATGATTCTGTCAGTTATTATTGTCACAGTTTGATCATGCAGGGCCTGTCTTAAATTGAATACCGAAAATTTAACTTTTAAAGCAGCAGTTTAATTCAAATGTATTGATTAAAAAATACTATTATTTCATGATGACAGACAGACAGACAGACAGACAGAGCACGATACTTAAAGATGGAAATCATGATATATCATATCTAGTTGATTTATTATACAAATAGGATTAGGATAAAGAGTTACATCTGTCATTTCGGGGCCTTTTATAACTGACAATGCGATTTGGGTTTTCTTCATTGTTCAAGGCCGTACGGTGACCTATAGTTAACTTCTATGTCATTTGGTCTCTGGTGGAGTTTTCTCACTGGCGATCATACCACATCTTCTTATTTTTATATATAGATAGATGTATGGTCATCCAAACTTCTCCTTTGCGACAGAAAAGCCTTTGCCAAAAATGGAGGTGGGGGAGGGTATACTATTCAACAGTAAAACCCATTCTTAAAAGAGGCGTCCGTTTGGTTGTGAGGGATGAATAAATACAGTCATGTAAAGTCGGAATGGGGACGTTAACTATGATGTAAAGAGAGGACAATCATCGGCTCTACAGGTTACAGAAACCATGAAACAGGGGTCAATAGGGGACCTGTTACAGGAAAAATGTTTGCCCCTGTCTAACAGGCTATCTTTTTCCAGTTGCAATCGAAACTCGTGCTCTCATCCTGGTCGACCCACTCTGCAGAGCCTATCTATTGGATTGTTGTAATTTTTCTTGTCCTGAATAGTTACTTGATGTCAGGCAACAACAAACCATCAATCAATCAATCATGTATGAAAACTATTTTGCGACGACGGTTGGCCATTAACCGTCCACTCTCTATTCGCGGTCTTTGAGTCGTGTTAAGGCTTTGAATGCCAAGACTCCAACCGTTTGCCTCACAAGAAATAATATTAAAGGTATGCCACTGCTTAACTAGTTACTATATATATATTCAATAGATAAGCACTATGAGCTTGCAAATGACTCTTAGCATTATTTGATACGATATTGTTTATTATTGTTTCGTTTGCTGTACTATTATTTTTGTAATTAATGGTAGTTTTATAGATGTATGTGCTGTACTGTTTTTACTCTACTGATTTTCCAGTACTGCTAAGTGGTCCCTAAATGGCCAGTTGATGGGCAACATCAAACATACCCTCATTTTCCAGTCTAGATTTCCAGTCGACCCCTTCGAAAATTTTCTAATTGTATCTAGTGTTAATTTGTTCTCGTCCTGAATATGCATGAAATATTGACATCTGGACTTTTCGTAAACATTCTGTCAATCATTTAAAAGGAAGGGTTTAGATCTAAAAAAAAAAATAGTTTCACCCCGCATATTCATGTGACCATGATAAGTTAGGAATCTTGTCAGCGGTTTTCTTCGGAAAATGTCAACATTTTTCTTCGGAAATGCCTGTACCAAGTCAGGAATATGGCAATTGTTTTTCACTTGTTCCGTTGATTGATAGCGTGTGATTTTCAGCTTTTATGGACTCCCCTCTTTTTAAATTACCCTTAGAGTTCGGTATCTTTGTTAATCCTATATGTCAATGATTCTTTTGTCATAGAAGGAATTTTGTGTAACTGTTGATCGTGGGAATTTGAATTGGGGTTGATTTCCGATCTTTGATAGTTATTCATAACTTTTTAGACTGTCGGCGATTATGAGCTTCATATAATGTACATACTAAACCCCTAACGGGAGGGATTGTGCCTGATATTCATATGATGAAGACATAATCTTTCAATCAGTTTAATTGAGGTCTGGAGCTGGCATGTCAGTTAACTGCTAGTAGTCTGTTGTTATTTATGTATTATTGTCATTTTGTTTATTTTCTTTTGTTACATCTTCTGACATCGGACTCGGACTTCTCTTTAACTGACTTTTAATGTGCGTATTGTTATGCGTTTACTTTTCTACATTGGCTAGAGGTATAGGGGAGGTTGAGATCTCATAAACATGTTTAACCCCGCCGCATTTTGCGCCTGTCCCAAGTCAGGAGCCTCTGGCCTTTGTTAGTCTTGTATTATTTTTACTTTTAGTTTCTTGTGTATAATTTGAGTTTAGTATGACGTCCATTATCACTGAACTAGTATATATATTTGTTTAGGGGCCAGCTTAAGGACGCCTCCGGGTGCGGAATTTCTCGCTGTATTGAAGACCTATTGGTGACCTTCTGTTGTTGTCTGTTCTGTGGTCGGGTTGTTGTCTCTTTGACACATTCCCCATTTCCATTCTCAATTTTATACAATCGTCTATTGTTTAAGATACTGTGTCGACTTCTTGGTGTTTTTTTTTTTTTTTTTTATGCCTTGGGCTGTTGATTGGCTTTTACCCCACATCTCCTTTTGTCCATCCTTATCAGTGAACTGATCTAAAACTTAAATAACGCAAAATGTTATCCAAGTTATGTCACTGAAGAGACAATTGTCGAAACGCGCATCTGGTGCAGTAAAATTATAGTACCATTAATGTTATTATGTAATATGTATACAAAAGTTAATTAGAAAAAATATGATTTATGAAATAGCTTAAAATCGTTATACTCATAATTTTGTCTGGTTACAAAATAATTGATGTTGGACTATATGACGTGAACGATTATCTATATACAAGACCTACGGTGGCCTTTAGAAGTATTATATGCCTTGGGGAAATGTTGCTGTCAGGTCGCTGTCGCATTTACCCCATATTTCCGTTTTACAATATCAAAATATACTTCTCGTCAGTGGTGTATTATAACAATCTTTTACTTCAAACGTTTTTTTATTATGTCAATTTTTGTCAATTTTCGAAGAACATAATTATTCTCTTCAACGTTATTATCAATTTTCAAATTTATGAAATCCTTAAAAACGAGAAAAACGACAATAAAACAGTCATTTAAAAATGTTGCCTTATAGCTACACTCTAAATGCAATGGTTTGGTTAAAAAAAGGCGGAAGATACCAAAGTTAGAAATAAAACTCATAAGTCAAAGAGAGATTGACAAAATCATGGCAAGAAAGGTAAATCGTAGAAAAGTTGATGGTGCCCGTTTATCTTCTGAATGGATAACGTCAACTTTACTACTCAAAATTTTTGTTTCAATAGCTCCCTTGTAAGCAGCAGCTCTCTAAACCTTTTGTCGTGGAAATTATTATAGGAAACACAAGCTCTGGAATATCATATCACCAGGGAAATATATGGAATACTCCATATGCATTCGTTGCTTGAATGTTGCTACATAGCAATGGAAAGTTCATAATCGGAAAGCTGAAATCATCTATTTTGACGTAAAGTTTTCTAGATTTAGTCAAGATACATGTATAAGTTGAGGAAAAACAGACAATAATAAGGTCAGAAAGAAAAACGTCGATGAGACAAACAGCTGTCAACAGAGTCGCAAAGTATGATCTCAGGTGCACCGAAAGGGTAAGCAGATCCTTTTCTTCTACTAGTTCTAGTCGTCTTGTTCACGGCAAGTTAAAAATTCGGTCATAAGTCGCATTCGATGATGTGACAATAAAAAAAGAGGACGGATGAGCTTTGACCAATATCGTTCTACTTCATCGATATTTGATCGATCGTAAACGACAGGTCAAGTTCAATGTTCGCACTATGGTACTGCTTTTTCTCAGTAGTTTTAATCTGTAGCTTGCTTTGAAATAAACAGCCCTTTATATTTTTGAAAATTAGAAAAAATATAAAATAAATGTGAAGTCCGATTTTTAGGGTGGCAGATTTTATGGTTGAAGAGTTACAATATTCCTAATCAGCAAAATTAATGGTGTTCACTTTGCTTAAATTAAAAGCCTCGATATTGTACAACATTGCCAACAATCAACAAATACAGTTGGATTTTCATCGTCAACAAATACTATCCTAACAATTAGAAGATATACCCTTGACAAACTATAGTTCCTCCCGAAGACAAAGGAGTAGTGGCATTACGGCCCGGTTTTGGCCCACGATAATTAAGTTTTTGAAAACTTTTTAAAATTTGCACATAATGTTTGGAAATGCATAAAACTAAGAAACATAAATGAATAACATATTATTTTTTTATACTATGACGTCACAATAACATCATAACATTCACCATTTTCATGAAAGCGAAGTTTTCCGTCGTTATTTCCTTTGTTGAGACTTCGTGCGCAGCCAAGAAACAACAAAATAATTCAAGAGAAGATTTATTATACTAGTAACTATTGACATAATATCACCAAATAAAAGTGCTCACATACTTTTCCCATCTAATATATACTTAAATATTGATGCAAAACAAGCAAAACATTTTTTTTACAAAATATACAAATTTCGGAATGGTTTGTTAGCATTGTTAATCGTTTGATGTAAAATTTGTTTTCGTTTTCTGAACCTCTTGCACATAAGTGTAGTTGAGACAAATCTAAGAATATGTATGTTAACTTTTCAATTTGCACCTATGTTTTAGCCAAATAAGGGCCTTATTGCCCCTACCCCTTTCCCTTTGAATTTGTTTCATTAATGCGATCAAATCTGAAGGTTAATGAATCACTGAAAGAATTTGAACATTAAAACGTCTAAATAAAGAATTTTAAGATATTTCAACGATTTCATACATATATATATATATATACAAAATGAAAATCGTATTCAACGCGATACATGGCTGTTGACAACATTTTTAAAACACAATTGGAAATAATTCATGTTTTCGTTAATATAGAATAAAGAATTATGGAAATCTTTCAAATTTGCAGTTTTCAGCCATATTTAAGCCTCTTCTCTAAGTAAAAATATTTTGCTGCTTATTGTGTTTTAATTTCACCAAATTTGCCCTAAAGTAATTCAATTAACCCGCTTATTCGTGTATGTCTTTTAATTAAATTTTGTTTTGTGTTCCTCTTTGACGTTTTTAATTTTACAAATCTGAAATTCTTCTCGGTATTTAAAAAGTCATATTTATGATAAAAATCAAAATTCAATCATCTCCGGCTGAGAAATATATTTAGTAAAAATTCTATGACATGCACGGTTCATTAAAATCTGACCATTTAAATTATTATCTTAACAACTTTTAAAGTGTGGGGTCATTTGTCCTATGTATATCCTCCAGTAAAGTAAGTATTATCATAGTACATGACAAGAAACAGTCACTGATTCGTATTTGACCCTTGTTTATTTTTCTGGATATATCGCAAAAACTTAAAATTGCTGAACTTTATGAGGAGACATCTGGTGAGTCATTCTTAAAATGATTTTGTATATACTTGTATGATTAAATAGTGTCATTACACACTTTTTTATAAGTAAAAACTCTTTTTGAGTGGAAAGTGTGTCTTGTATCTATAAATAATGTATTTGTATACATGGCGAGCTATATAAAAAGCCAAATGTACTCTTTTGCCTATCCCCAGAGGTATATTATTGCCTAGTTTGATGATTCAACCTTTACACTCATGAGAGGTTCAAATTATTCCGAGAAACGGTTTACTCTTTTGGGGTAGAAAGTGTGTACAGTGGTTATTTCATCTTGTATCTAAAAATATTCCTTCGAATTTGATTTGTATACAAGGTTCTTTTCAGTTCATCTTGATTATTTGTGCCTCTCATTTCTTGATTATTTGTGCCTCTCATTCCTTGATTATTTGTGCCTCTCATTTCTTGATTATTTGTGCCTCTCATTTCTTGATTATTTGTGCCTCTCATTTCTTGATTATTTGTGCCTCTCATTCCTTGATTATTTGTGCCTCTCATTTCTTGATTATTTGTGCCTCTCATTCCTTGATTATTTGTGCCTCTCATTTCTTGATTATCTGTGATTATCTGTGCCTCTCATTCCTTGATTATTTGTGCCTCTCATTTCTTGATTATTTGTGCCTCTCATTTCTTGATTATTTGTGCCTCTCACTTCTTGATTATTTGTGCCTCTCATTCCTTGATTATTTGTGCCTCTCATTCCTTGATTATTTGTTCCTCTCATTCCTTTTTGTCGTTCGCTGTTTCCTGCCTACTAATTTTAACCAGTGTCATTTGGCTAGTGTGTTGTGTTAAGAATTTGATCATATTTTTACTGTGCCACATTCTAAATTTCTGTGATTCTCTGATAAACAATTTAGATGCTTCAGTCGTAGTATCCATATCGTTATCAATGCGAATTGAGTCATTTTAGTGTATGGCGACGTGCTTGATTTCTATATACCCAAGTGAGTACTTCAGGTTGCTCTCAGTAACTGCAAGCATTCTTTGATAAGGTTTATTTCGTTTTGCTTTACTTGTATATGTGTTTCACTGTCTTTTATATCGGTATCATACAGTTTATGGCTTTTACTCAACAGATTCGTCACCACTGAGAGAGATTAAAATTGTGAGGGTTGAGTATTAAAAAAATTTAATAAAACCATATGTGCTTGTTCCTGTCCTACGTAATAAATCTCGTCATGGGTGACATTGGTTGTGTCAAGATGTTGTCCTTTAGGAAATTTGGTGTCAAAGTCAAATATTTAGATGAATTCACTACTTTTCTAGACTTAAAGAGGTCTATCCCTTGACATATTTGGAAAGACTGAAAGTTGAAATGTACAAATTTTTTTCGTTGGATTTGTATTGCTTGGCGCATACCTCGCTTCTGCTTTAACTGATATTGAGTCTCTATGCATTATGATAAGGACATGGATTAGGACTTATTTAAGTACAAACCTTTTTTCGTCTCTTTTTTTGCCACATATATACGAAAACATAGTCCTGAAGATCTGTAAAAATTTAGAAATAACAATTGTATCAAAACTCACACGATCATTTCAAAAGTCCAAATCTAGCTGTATAACTGGCACCAGTAATCGCATTAAACAATTAGACATACACTCTTACTGTCCTGATTTATTAAGGCATTTTCCAAGAAAAATAATATTACAAGTATATTAATTTGATTAGTTTCTTGCTATACAGTCACCTCATTGTCTGTTTTAATACTCAAAACAAAATTTATTACTTAGTGTCTTTTTTTGTTGTTAGGGATGAGGAATGGATATTTACCCTGCCACGTCCTGTCTGTGTTTTTGTTTGATGTTTTTCTTTGTATCGATCTGATGAGTTGAGCCTTTTTCAACTGATTTTTATAGTTTGTTCTTATGTTGTGCTGTTACACCACTGTCCCAGGTTAGGGGAGGGTTGAGCGCTCACAAACATGTTTAACCCGCCACGTTCTTTTATGTCGCCACATTCTTAGTGTGCCTGTTCCAAGTCAGGAGCCTGTAGTTCAGTGGTTGTCGTTTGTTGACGTCTGTCATATTTGTTTTTCGTAAATTGTTTTGTTATAAATTAGGCCGTTAGTTTTCTCAATTGAATTGTTTCGCATTTTTCATGTCGGAGTTTTTCTCATAGTCGAAGGCCTTACGGTTGCCTATAATTGCTTACATCCACTTTATTTGAACTTTGATGGATAGTTGTCTCGTTGGCAATCATACTACGTCTCCTTATTTAATATCTGAACTTCGAGGAGGTTAGACTGTTCACTGCTTTTTATACTAGAAGGGCTGCACAATGTTTCTAACTATTTTCTGTATTTTACTGTAAGATTTTTAAATCTTTATAACCTTAGAATATATCATTTTCCTACTAGATTTCTATAACCATTAAGCTCAATTTGCCAACGCTCTAATGGTCGTGCAGTTAAACAAGTTAAACAGAATGTAGAAAAACATTTTACAATAGAAAAAGAAAGCTCAATCACTTTGAAAAAAATCTAAACCAGCAATAAAGATACACTTGAAATAATATTGATCCCATGAAATATACATTAACTTTGAAGGCCTGTACTTAAATAATCGGGTCTTCTTCTTACCTTGACATTGAAACAATTGCCAAAAGAGTTTGAATATAGAAATTTATTGGCAAAGTGCAAACGACATTGCTTAGGCCAGACTTTTTTTATTATCTGTTTAACGAGTGCCGCCGACTCCACCTTTCCCGATTTCAAAATAAAAATAAAAGAAGCGCTTCTTATTTTCATTTTTATTTTTCCCGGCGACTGTTACGAAATCCCCGAAACAAAATAAAAATACGAGTACGGGTCTGCGGTAATTTATTTATCGCTTTCCACATGGACAACAAACAATGGCGACTTTCGCTAGGGATTCGTTTTTATATTAAACTGGAAACTTTGTTCAGTTGAGAAAAGTTCCTGTGCCTTTAAATTCTTTAAATAACACCGAGACGAAACGATCCGGGCAATGTTATCTAAATAATTGATTGAAAATGTTGGCATCAGTCGCATTCAAACAAATGATGCCGATGTGGATCCAGACATGCCTATCCAATGTGAATTCTAGTCGACACCTTGTCAAATCGGCACACGGTATAATCAGTTCGGAACCTTGTCAAATCGAGACCTGGTTAATTCGGCACCATCCCTAGATAGTTATTTCGGCACCCATGATTATTATTATGTTTTGCAAGTAAACTATTGAAGACTCCGTTTTTTTCCATATTTTTTTAAGATATTTTTGTTCGAGGTATTAACGTATATTTGTCATATTTCATGACAAGTGTACATTGCTAGTAAGGGAGCTACCATTTGATTTTATCAGAACCATTTTGATTAAGAAAAAATCAATATTTTCATTCCCAGATTTTTTAATAATCATTCAATGCAAGGTTTTAAAAACAATCTGATTTCGATGTGTGTGGTTTAAAGATGCAATAACATTCAATTTAAAAACTTCTTTTTATACAACGTAGATATGTATACTGAGTTGTACAGTTTAAAAGAGAGGCGGAAGATACCAAAGGGACAATCAAACTCAAATGTGGGAAACAAACTGACAAAGCCATGGCAAGAAATGAAAAACGACGAAAAGACAAACAGCAACCCACAAGACACAACATAAACTGATCCGCCATTCCATCTAAATCTCCGCACCGAAGTGTAGCGATAAGTGAACACAACAGGGGTCCAGTTTAAACACAACATAGAAAAATAAAAAAACTGACCAACACGAACCCCACAAAAAACCGGGGTGATTTTAAGAGATTTGTAGGCCTGCGTTGCATCACTTCCTATTTGCCTATATTTTAATAAATTTTTTATATTCATGCACGTGTACAAAGTTAACATGATTTTTTTGTTAATAACATTGTGATTTTTTATATAAATAGTGTCTCGGCAATTTTTAGATTTTTCATAACACAACTCTCCATCCAAGGCTAAATGTTGTAAGCAATTATGGATTATCGTACGGCCTTCAACGTAGAAACCATGGCTCACACCACAGAGTAGGCTGAAAAGGGCACCAAAAAGACCAGTGTAAAACAATTCAGACTATAATAACTACCAACGGCCTGATTTATATACTAAAATACAAAAAGAAAAACAAATATGATACACAGTAACATCCACTAAGAGGCTCCTGACTCGGGGACAGGTATATATAGTGTATATGTAGCGAGGTTGAAAGTATTTGCCTGGTGCCATGGATCTGTATTAGAGGAAATACAGAATCAAAACATAGTTTATATGTTCATATAAATAGAAGGGTTTAGATACTGGTCTGTTTTCATTTCATAGTTCTTGTCATTTGATAATTCTAAAAAAAAAATTGTCGCTTATGATGGTTTTATTTTTATTTTTAGTGTCGACTGGACCAATTTTGCACTTTTATTTTATTTTCATTTCGTCCCCTCGACCCAAATTTTTACAAATTTCCTCCTTCAACAGATTGTAAAAAAGGTCTGGCCTTACGGATGGTTTAAATATAATACATTCATCACAATTACTTCATTTCTCAAAGGAAACTCGAGTTACAGCGTCTTCCCTAAGAGAGCAGTTTCTGTCACATAAATAGCTCAGTCGGGGTATTATACAGCCAACTCTGACATCCGCACTATAAAAAGTTATCGCTGGCACTAATTAGTCAAATATCATCGATGAGGTTAGTGTGTCACTTGTATTTTCCTCGGTGCTCTAAGTTCTGATACATGAACAAATTAAACTTAAGTTTAACGTTTTCATTGTTCGTATGTAACTTTTCTTGTTTGTTGACATACATTTCAAGTTCCTTGTAAGTTGCAAAATTCCTTTTTTTTCCTTGAGATTTTTTAGTTAACCCTATAATATTGTTCACATGCACTTGGTTTTGTGTTGTCTTTTTGTTATATGGTTTTGTTCTGTTTTACATATCTATATCAAGGCAGATTTATAGTACGGTAAAGGAACATTAAATCATTTTCTCACGTTTATTGCATTCACAGATCTTTTCCCTTTAAAAACCCCATAAATATCTTCAATAGTTCTTTTTTTATATTTATATAACACCTGTTTTCATTCAAAATTATGAAAATTTAATTTCCAAATCTCATGAAACAAATTATCAACCGAAAGTAAAAAGACTTAATCATATACATATTAAGTTTGACTAAGTTCATATATCACTTGACTTTACTGGGTAGGACTTCCATGACCCATGACCTGTACTTGTTTGACGATATGTTGTAATCTGTAACATTAAAATTTGATAAATGATAGCTTCTTTGTTTGAAAGTGAAACTTAGTATCTGAAAATTCATTCAATAACTACAAAGTTAATATAAAAGTCTTAAGAACTCAAAATTATGTTGTGTTAAATAGGTACAATATTTGATTGTAAGCCACCCGTTGGCATGATAATATTTGATTCAGAGTAATTTGTTAGTCTTTGGTTGACATGATACATGAATAAATATTAGTATTTCAATGAGAGGATTATTCTCTAACTTTTAATAGATTTTTTTTTTGGTGTGATATTACTTTAATTGTATGCAATTTATTTTCTTACACACTAATACCTTATTTTGTCGCCATGTATGTTATGTGTTCTGAAAGAAGCTGCTAGCTTGAGTCTATTGTTTATGTTTGTGTTCAGAACCTTTGCTCAACTGTTCATTCTTTATTGATATCTCTTACATGAACCGTGCTAACTGTTCATTCTTTATTGATATCTCTTACATGAACCGTGCTTACAACATACATTTAGACCACAGATCATGAAGAACAATTTCTAAAGTAAATATTAATGAAATAAAAATAACCAATCCGAGTTGTACTTAGATTTTCCTTTCTTCCTTCATTGAAAAGATTCTTTAATATATTAAAAACAAATTTCATTGACAATTGTCAGAGCTTTCACATAGGTTCTGATTTATTGTGTATATTCTGATTATATATATTTTCTCAGTGGATGAATTCTATATTTTTTGTCATGGAACTCTGATCATGATCTGAACACTGCGCTCGCACAATAGTTGCATTATTTTCTGAATACAGTGTACATCTTTTATAAGTAGATTGTAGCATGCGGGGGGGTAGGACCTTTATTCGGGACTCCGGGATCGGGTGTTTTTAAGCTCGGGATTTCGGGATTGATCCTTTCGGGATCCGGGAATTCTTTTTTCGAATTTCAGGATGTCGGGATGTAAACTTTTTTAAATTCGGGACCTCGGGATTCCGTTTTTAAGCCCGGGATTTCGGGATCAGGACCCCTCCTACCCCCCTTTTACCCCCATCCTCCTAGCATAATATGTATGAAAATATTAAATAATTTTAATGAAATTTTGTGATTTTTTTTTCAATTTTGTATTCCTGCATACAGGCAATGTTCAAAAAGACGGTATTTTTACCAAAAGGTTTTACGAAGTATAATAGATTAATATGATAACGTTCATAATGCATGTAAGCATACATGTACTTATGACTCTGCATGTTATAATGAAAGTACATGTACCTAAGTTGAGTATGGACATAGGTTCGGAGTCCTTGTTGGGAAGGTATGAAAATTTTAAACGTTTGAGGCTCCTATGAACTGGAATAGCTCACCTGGTAATTTTCAAATTATTTTCACTTTTTTTTTTTGCGTAAATCGATTATCCGAGAACAAATTATTTATTTTCATATTAACAGCATTTCGTGTGCGTTTAAGAGAAGACAATGCCAATAAGTTATTTGTTTTCCTTAAGAAGCTGGATCACATTATTCATTGACGTAAAAATCAGGACAAAAAAAGTTCCAAGCCACATGAATCTATAGGCAGTCATCATAATATTGAAGACTAATGAAATGATATCCATAAATCTCAATGATTGTTTGGCCTGAAATGGTGACTGGGGAATAGGAATATGGTCACTTTGGTCTTCTTCCGACCGGCAGCAAACCCTCGTCAAAGTGGAGAGTCTGTTTGGCTCTGCGGGATGTAAACATACGCTGCCACGTCCAGTCAGAATAGGGACGTTAAATCCGATGCCTCGTGTAAAGAGAGTGCCACGCTCTCTCCGCGTTAACAACTCTTAGAGGGGTCCGTTGCAAGTCAACATGTCTTTCCCTATCCAATATACCCTTATTTGCAAGAGGAAGTCAAAATTTCCGCGAAATTTATCCTGAACGGACTCCATTTCAGGACCTACCTTTTGTATTTATTGTTAATTTGTTTACGTCCTGAACATGCATGACACATTTGCCACTGGACGTTAAGCAACCAACAATCAATCAATCGATCAATACTTGTTTATCAATTTTGGTGCTAACAGTACTATTTCTCACCATACAAGTTTGTTTTATGTAAGCACTTAACATATGATAGTTCGTAATAATCATCATTTAAGGGAAATAACTTCCAATGAATTGACAATTGTAAGATTCGTTCATGTGATTTATTTGTATAACTTGCCTTGATGGTAATTGTTTTGCTGTTTTCAGTTTGAAACTATTATAATTCCGTAATTCAAGTTGTATTTACAGTTTCATTCGTATCTATAATAGTTTCAAGATATTAGGCAAAACGTTAAAATTTGTCAAAATCGTCATTTAGGGCAATTACTCCTATATATGGAGCCTATTGACGGTTTCAATAATCATTCATTTATGTAGATCTTGTATTGCTGATCATTATTTTGTTGTTTACAGTTTTTGTCTATCGTCTGTGGTTTTCAATATAATAGCCAAAACCGTTAAACTTTGCACAACAAAATCGTCATTGAAAAACAATTACCCATAGTGCAAGAGGAGGAGATTTTTTTTTTTTAAGTTTGCGGCAAACGTAACGCCGGGTGAAGACAAAATTCAATCCACCATTTTCTACATAAGAAAATGCCTGTACCAAGTCAGGAATATGACAGTTGTTATCCATTCGTTTGATGTGTTTGAACTTTTGATTTTGCCACTTGATTGGGGACTTTCCTTTTTGAATTTTCCTCAGAGTTCAGTATTTTTGTGATTTTACTTTTCAGTGGGTCAAAGAGCCAGGAGAGCTACGAAGGGTACCTACATCAAGCCGATTGCCTAGAAATACTACCGGTCCAACTTTGAACTCTCTCAATCAAAGGGGTTTTTAAGTATACTTCTCCAAAAGTTTTATTTATCTCGTAGCGTTCATTATGAAAATTCAGGTTAACCTCAGCAAACTCGGTATTGTCACTTTGATTGACTTTGCAGTGTAATGTTAGCATTACAGTATGGTGGACCATTCATTATCGGTAGCATTTTAGATGTGTATTTATAAAATATTAAATAGACTTGTCTAAATATTGTGTTCATAATGCACATTAAATATTGGGCTAACGTCCACATAAAACACTGGCGATCGTACAATGTGTAAATGTTAACCTTTTCAAATGAAATAAAATGCGCACGCAGATGCAATTTTAAACATAAAAGGTTTAAAATCTACATCAATCCATCTGTAGGGTAAGATCATGTCTTCTTCCTCTTTGACTTTTCTTCCATTAAAGACAACTGTTTCATGATTAATACGTGCAGTAAAGATTTCTTTCATCCTTTGAAGCAGACTGTAGCACTTAGTATTTCAAGAAAAGGTCTGCACGATTTCAGGAAAGGGAATACAACGATACCAGCTGCATTACGTAATCTTCTTAAGAGTATATATTTCAAAGAAAATGAGATTTTCTCGTTCATCTTTAAAAATGCAAACCACTTTGCATCATTTGCTTTATGTTTGTTTATTTCATTTTAAAAACGACTGTTGGACATTTTGTTTTTCTTAGCTACAACTGATAGACAATTGCATACATATAAATTGTTTTACAGTTTGTCATGTCGCGGCCTTTTTTAGCTTGCTATGCGGTATTGGTTATGCTCATTGTTGAAGGCCGTACGGTGACCTATAGTTGCTAACTTCCATTTCATTTGGTCACTTGTCGGGGCCTTTTTTAGCTTGCTATGCGGTATTGGTTATGCTCATTGTCGTAGGCCGTATGGTGACCTATAGTTGCTAACTTCCATTTCATTTGGTCACTTGTCAGGGCCTTTTTAGCTTGCTATGCGGTATTGGTTATGCTCATTGTCGTAGGCCGTACGGTGACCTATAGTTGCTAACTTCCATTTCATTTGGTCACTTGTCGGGGCCTTTTTAGCTTGCTATACGGTATTGGTTATGCTCATTGTCGTAGGCCGTACGGTGACCTATAGTTGCTAACTTCCATTTCATTTGGTCACTTGTCGGGGCCTTTTTAGCTTGCTATACGGTATTGGTTATGCTCATTGTCGTAGGCCGTACGGTGACCTATAGTTGCTAACTTCCATTTCATTTGGTCACTTGTCGGGGCCTTTTTAGCTTGCTATACGGTATTGGTTATGCTCATTGTCGTAGGCCGTACGGTGACCTATAGTTGCTAACTTCCATTTCATTTGGTCACTTGTCGGGGCCTTTTTAGCTTGCTATGCGGTATTGGTTATGCTCATTGTCGTAGGCCGTACGGTGACCTATAGTTGCTAACTTCCATTTCATTTGGTCACTTGTCGCGGCCTTTTTAGCTTGCTATACGGTATTGGTTATGCTCATTGTCGTAGGCCGTACGGTGACCTATAGTTGCTAACTTCCATTTCATTTGGTCACTTGTCGCGGCCTTTTTAGCTTGCTATACGGTATTGGTTATGCTCATTGTCGTAGGCCGTACGGTGACCTATAGTTGCTAACTTCCATTTCATTTGGTCACTTGTCGGGGCCTTTTTAGCTTGCTATACGGTATTGGTTATGCTCATTGTCGTAGGCCGTACGGTGACCTATAGTTGCTAACTTCCATTTGTTTATGCTCATTGTCGTAGGCCGTACGGTGACCTATAGTTGCTAACTTCCATTTCATTTGGTCACTTGTCGCGGCCTTTTTAGCTTGCTATACGGTATTGGTTATGCTCATTGTCGTAGGCCGTACGGTGACCTATAGTTGCTAACTTCCATTTCATTTGGTCACTTGTCGGGGCCTTTTTAGCTTGCTATACGGTATTGGTTATGCTCATTGTCGTAGGCCGTACGGTGACCTATAGTTGCTAACTTCCATTTCATTTGGTCACTTGTCGGGGCCTTTTTAGCTTGCTATGCGGTATTGGTTATGCTCATTGTCGTAGGCCGTACGGTGACCTATAGTTGCTAACTTCCATTTCATTTGGTCACTTGTCGGGGCCTTTTTAGCTTGCTATACGGTATTGGTTATGCTCATTGTCGTAGGCCGTACGGTGACCTATAGTTGCTAACTTCCATTTCATTTGGTCACTTGTCGCGGCCTTTTTAGCTTGCTATACGGTATTGGTTATGCTCATTGTCGTAGGCCGTACGGTGACCTATAGTTGCTAACTTCCATTTCATTTGGTCACTTGTCGGGGCCTTTTTAAGCTTGCTATACGGTATTGGTTATGCTCATTGTCGTAGGCCGTATGGTGACCTATAGTTGCTAACTTCCATTTCATTTGGTCACTTGTCGGGGCCTTTTTAGCTTGCTATACGGTATTGGTTATGCTCATTGTCGTAGGCCGTACGGTGACCTATAGTTGCTAACTTCCATTTCATTTGGTCACTTGTCGGGGCCTTTTTAGCTTGCTATACGGTATTGGTTATGCTCATTGTCGTAGGCCGTACGGTGACCTATAGTTGCTAACTTCCATTTCATTTGGTCACTTGTCGGGGCCTTTTTAGCTTGCTATACGGTATTGGTTATGCTCATTGTCGTAGGCCGTACGGTGACCTATAGTTGCTAACTTCCATTTCATTTGGTCACTTGTCGGGGCCTTTTTAGCTTGCTATACGGTATTGGTTATGCTCATTGTCGTAGGCCGTACGGTGACCTATAGTTGCTAACTTCCATTTCATTTGGTCACTTGTCGGGGCCTTTTTAGCTTGCTATGCGGTATTGGTTATGCTCATTGTCGTAGGCCGTACGGTGACCTATAGTTGCTAACTTCCATTTCATTTGGTCACTTGTCGCGGCCTTTTTAGCTTGCTATACGGTATTGGTTATGCTCATTGTCGTAGGCCGTACGGTGACCTATAGTTGCTAACTTCCATTTCATTTGGTCACTTGTCGGGGCCTTTTTTAGCTTGCTATGCGGTATTGGTTATGCTCATTGTCGTAGGCCGTATGGTGACCTATAGTTGCTAACTTCCATTTCATTTGGTCACTTGTCGGGGCCTTTTTAGCTTGCTATGCGGTATTGGTTATGCTCATTGTCGTAGGCCGTACGGTGACCTATAGTTGCTAACTTCCATTTCATTTGGTCACTTGTCGCGGCCTTTTTAGCTTGCTATACGGTATTGGTTATGCTCATTGTCGTAGGCCGTACGGTGACCTATAGTTGCTAACTTCCATTTCATTTGGTCACTTGTCGGGGCCTTTTTAGCTTGCTATACGGTATTGGTTATGCTCATTGTCGTAGGCCGTACGGTGACCTATAGTTGCTAACTTCCATTTCATTTGGTCACTTGTCGGGGCCTTTTTAGCTTGCTATGCGGTATTGGTTATGCTCATTGTCGTAGGCCGTACGGTGACCTATAGTTGCTAACTTCCATTTCATTTGGTCACTTGTCGCGGCCTTTTTAGCTTGCTATACGGTATTGGTTATGCTCATTGTCGTAGGCCGTACGGTGACCTATAGTTGCTAACTTCCATTTCATTTGGTCACTTGTCGCGGCCTTTTTAGCTTGCTATACGGTATTGGTTATGCTCATTGTCGTAGGCCGTACGGTGACCTATAGTTGCTAACTTCCATTTCATTTGGTCACTTGTCGGGCCTTTTTCAGGTATTGGTTATGCTTTGTCGTAGGCCGTACGGTATTGTTGCTTATGCTCATTGTATACGGTATTGGTTATGCTCATTGTCGTACGTACGGTGACCTATAGTTGCTAACTTCCATTTCATTTGGTCACTTGTCGGGGCCTTTTTAGCTTGCTATACGGTATTGGTTATGCTCATTGTCGTAGGCCGTACGGTGACCTATAGTTGCTAACTTCCATTTCATTTGGTCACTTGTCGGGGCCTTTTTAGCTTGCTATACGGTATTGGTTATGCTCATTGTCGTAGGCCGTACGGTGACCTATAGTTGCTAACTTCCATTTCATTTGGTCACTTGTCGGGGCCTTTTTTAGCTTGCTATGCGGTATTGGTTATGCTCATTGTCGTAGGCCGTACGGTGACCTATAGTTGCTAACTTCCATTTCATTTGGTCACTTGTCGGGGCCTTTTTTAGCTTGCTATGCGGTATTGGTTATGCTCATTGTCGTAGGCCGTATGGTGACCTATAGTTGCTAACTTCCATTTCATTTGGTCACTTGTCGGGGCCTTTTTTAGCTTGCTATGCGGTATGGGTTTTGCTCATTGTTGAAGGCCGTACGGTGACCTATAGTTGCTAACTTCCATTTCATTTGGTCTCTTGTGGATGTTTGTTCCATTGGGAATCATTTTATTTTAAAACTAAACTTCTTCATTACATATATAAGGGTTGTTGTGGTGATGGTAAAATGACTTCAATCTAGAATTATTTGGGGTTTTTTTTTTTATTTTAAGAGAACGGAAACCCATTAATTACGACGCTCATACACTCTCGATAGTCAAATGTCGTTATTCTATTGTAAACAAAGCATAATTTTATGTTCCCTCCAAATCCATCTGATCTTAATGTTATCTTTAACTTGCACTCAAATTATGAGTTTCGCCGTTTCTCCGAAAGCGATTAGCAAGACGTCATTCGTTTTTTGTTTGTATTTTCTCTTTTTTTTTTTTTTTTCTTTTTCTATTGTTTGTGTTTGTTTGTTGGTTGTCTTGTTTTTCTGTATGTATGTGTATTTGTCGACTATTGTTCGTTTTACTCACTCATTCTGAGTATGGTACATTGTGTATTTACTTTATGCATCTGTGCCTATGTTTCTTCAATTTTTTCATCATGTGAGATAATACAACAAACAAAAATTGAAAATACCCTTTAGATATTATCAATAGTTCGATGTCCTTTACATTATGAATTTTTGTGTGATCTTTTTATTGCAAATTTGTGATACTTTGAAAACCGTTATCTTAATATTACTTGGTATAATTTTAATTTAAGCTTTTAATATGTTCTAAAGATATCACCGTTAAGGCTTTATTAACGGAAATTTTGTTTGCTAGATTAAGTACAATATATATTGATGATACTGATAACATTAACAAGTTAAAACATTATTTCTTTTTCATTATTTGACATTTATAAAGAGCAAACATTTTTCAATCAATTTGAAAAAAATGTTGTTTACTGATCAAAACCTCATTGCCAAATATGATTTAATCATGGGAAAAGACGCAAACATGTTTATGTATGTATTAGCTGGAGCAGTAAGGTTAAAAAAGAATAAGTTGCAAATGTTCTATGCATTTACATGGCAAGGGCAATTTAGAGATAAATCTAATAGTAAGCTATGCAATGTGGGTCGAATGGGAAGAAGGACGAGACTGTCACTGGAAAAATGATATGTTGACACAGGAAGAAATTTAGCCATGCAAAACCAAACTTATGACCCGTCAGAAATGTTTGTATTGTCCTTTAACGTGCAGAGAAGCTAACACTCACCATGCGAAACATTCGGTTTTATCAAAATACGATACTAACATGTTTTCTTCTATTGCTGGTTCCATAGTATCTGTGAATTTGTGTTTTCATTTGGTATAGACTGTAAGATATTAATTAACTTGACACTACTGTACGAGTCTGTACGTGGCGTCTTTCTGGGCATAGGTAATAACAAATAATGATTCAACCCCGAGAGAGTATCTAAAAGGAAAACGTTCTTTATATAATATAACTCTTAAGAATCATGTGGACAAAAATTATCAAAGTAAACAACTTCTCTGAAGTTTTCTGTGTATAATCTGTTATTTTATCTTCTCGTCACATCAATCACTTTAAATGTATATAGATATTCGTGCCTTTTGAGCCTTGAAAATAAGAGACGTTATCTAAAATGATATCAAATGTATATTATAATTATATATAAGTTGCATATATATAAGGTCATTTTCTTTTCTTTTTTATGAGTAATGACTTGATTTTGAAAAAAATCGTTTAATGGTATATTATTAACTGAACACGGTGGTCTTATTTTGAGAGGAATGGCTTAATTACAACTAAACAAAATCACGATTCATATTTACAGTACATATATATTGCTTATGATTAAAAGTGCAACATGTAACATAATCGTAGTGACAGAATGTGAGCAGACCTAATTGTAAGAGATTTATAATTGTGAAAATAAGTAACTAATGGTCTTCTGTTAACACATGCAAATATAAATAGCCTTTGAATAGAGCTTTACAACATGCCATTTCTATCCGTTACGAAAAAACATTGTCGCTCTAACTTTCACACCACCAAACAAACAAAAGACAGAACTAGCAAATTAAACATCGATATTGCATCAATTGAAGAATTAGCGGGTCAAATAATACCGTCGTAAAATGTAAGATACGATATACGAAAAATCCCAGTTTACATTGGGCAGATATATGTCGGAATTTTTAAAAGATTATTAGATTTAAAAACTAAGTTCTTTATAAATTCTGTTTCCTTCTAAATGCAGGCAACATAAATGGGTTTTTAAAATTTTATTTTGGGTGAGTAAAATCGAACCTGCTGATCATACATGAACATTGTATATATATATAACGTAATAAAGTAGCTCATTTATACAGTACATGATTGAAAGCATATTCAGGTTGAGAATATAACCAACGATAGTGTTGAACCCCCCCCTTTCCACCACCTTTTAATCGAAAAAAAAATACAAGGGTTATTTTACGTTTAAAGAGCATGGAACTTTGCTAACTTGAGGCATCTGATTTAACTATCACATTCCGTTAGGCTGTGTATTTATACATCGTGTTTAGCAAAACGACGACTCCAAAATCTTGATAGATTTTGCGTAAAAGAGCGGGTCACTAAAAAAAAGCCATTATCGCAGAATCGGATGCGATAATGGCTGGACGTGGTTGCGTATTAATACATCCCACAGATTCAAACGGATGTTCCATCTTGACAGAATACAATGATATCTCTTCCGAAGTCCGTGTTACCCTTTTTCTATTTTGTCAGAACGTCATGCATTTGCTTGTTTAAAAAGCCTTGCAACGATTCTATGAGAGGTCCGTGATCAGTTACTAGGTAAATAAAATATTTGCCACTGAACGTTAAGTAAACAACAATCACTCAATCAATGAATATTTATGTATGTCCGAAACTCACAGTCGAACTTTTTATTAATATGTAATAGTAATCTGTAAAAACTGTATGCATATGCTTAAATATATGAAGTCCTAATCGTGGGCAATTTTCCTTAGCTACCTCAATAGTTATGCATTTGTGGTCAGATTTGATAAAAATATCACTGCTATACCGACAGTAACACACCAACTGTTAGTCAGTCAGTGTTATATTATGTAAGAAATTATCGGGACAAAACAAATAAGTTATACGTTATTTTGTCTTGAGATGATACATGTATGTGGTAAGACGTTCTGGGACGCTCAAAGTACGAGGAAGTTTGTTTGGGTAAACGTGACGATCTGTACCGAATGACATTCTCGTCGTCAACACTATCAATATTAGGGTTGAATAATGGTGAGCTACATGTAGCATCTGTTTGTTATCCATTGATTATTCCCTATACTCAAATATCACCAATGTATACGTGCCTTTAAATTTAAAATGATGCTGTAACTTCGTTGAATAGATATATTTAAGTGTTTTTCTATGATAATTTAAAAACTTGTTTATCATTTTTGCTGCAATTAACGTCATGCATGCAACCATTTAAAATGCATCGATTTAATATCTTAGGCTGTATTTACGTTTTAATCTAATAGTGATTAGGACATGCTTATTGGTCCTCATATAAAAGCATAATATCGGTACCAACACATCATAACATTAATATATTTCCCAGTGGCAAACTATTTGTGAGTAAATTAATTCAGAAAAAGGATATAGAATATATATCTTTATATATTTTATTTCTTGATGTAAATGTAATTTGTTGTTATTTTCTGAACGTCCAGTTGACAATATTTCAATTAATAACAAACAATATATTAATTGTAGTATAAAAATAAGATGTGGTATGATTGCCAATGAGACAAAAATTAATATCCACCAGAGACAAAATGACATATAAATAGACGTTAGTAACTATCAAAGGTCATTATATGGCCTTCCACAATGAGCAAAACCCCAGAAATGACAAATATAAAACAATTCGAACGAGAAAACTAACGGCCTGATTTATGTACCAAAACAATAAACGAATAACAAATATGATATACAGCAACAAATGACATCCATTGAGTTACAGGCTCCTAACTTGGGACAGAAACATAAAGAATGGTACCTGTTTGTCTATAAATGGAAAGTGAGTAAGGACACACAAATTGAACTGCAACTTTTCACCAAGATATGGTAAGGAATTTAGCCTTACATCAGGTACTCTGCAGGTCGCTCATAATACTTACTGTGGCACTTTTGGACTGAGTACGGTCTTTATACATCCGGAACAAAAACGGACACCTACCTGATCGAGGATCTTCCTGCTTTATAAATGGAAGAAATTTATGTAGTAATAAATCTATATTCCAGCCACCCGTGTGCTTCTTTAACTATAAAAGAGATGTAACTGCTTAGCTAAATTAAAATTTTTGAATCCTCAACTATACTTTTTTTTCAATTATTAGATATGATACATTTCTTGTATTTAATCGAAATTGTTCGATAAGAAGAATCACTTCTTTACATTTAACTTACTCTATTCATGTGATTTAAATGTCATTACGTATGTAAAAGATGCATATCACACAGTCATACTGTTAGATATACATTTAAATATTGGGAACTAACAAAGTGCTCTGACATCACAATAAGTTGACAGTTTGCAATAGGACTATATGAAACCATATATGTAAGTCAAATGTTTACTTATTCTGATCATTACTGTAACCCCAGAAAACAATACAAACAATTGCAATAACATCGCAAAAATCAAACTTTCTTATTTTATATACGTCGAATCAAATCAATTTATCGCTTTCAATAATTGATAATAATCTAGGTCGACACTTTGTAATTATTTTACAGATTTGATGAAAGAACGTCTTTTTGTTTATTTTTATGGTGGAGGGGTAGGGGTTCCCTTGTTTTGGTAGTATAATAGACGAAATAAGCGCTCACACATTAATGTCCAAATAGAACAATTTTCTGTAGTTAGTTCATAATTAAGTTGAACGTCAGCTCTAGTTGGTAAACGAAATATATTTATCCTTTCACGTAAAACAAACAGATGTTATACATATATACTGATCGTGACAAACTAAAAATGATGCCTATTAAATTATCTGTATGCATGCAATCTCTACGAAAAATTTTTTTTTGAAACGTTCAATATGTACGAAAAATCTTAATATGATATCACAAAATTGTCTTATTTCGCATATATGCAATTGAATAAAATTTGTAAAATTCTTTTCATTTTCAATACCGATCGATTAAAGAATTATTGATACTTTATGATAAAATTGTAATTTTGTTTATATTGTGTTTTGTTGCGGTATATCATATTCGTTTTTCGTTCATTGTTTTGTTTTGTATATAAATCGGGCCGTTCGTTTGAATTGTTTTACATTTGTAATTTCGGGGCTTTTTATAGCTTACTATGCGGTATGGGTTTTGCTCATTTTTGAAGGTCATACGTTGACTTTTAGTTTTCTACTTCTGTGTCATTTGGTCTCCGGTGGAGAGTTGTTTCATTGGCAATCATACCACATCTTTTTATTTGTATATTAAATTGCGTAGTATAATTTTTAATTAAATTGGTGAAATCTGTTATACACAGAAACGACCTTAAAACCCCTTTTTGTAATGAAATGTACATCCAGTTTAAAAAAACATAGAATAATAAAGAAAATAAAAGGCCTAGGTCTGTGTTTTCAGATGATAGCAATATCATATATACCAAATGTTCTACCGTACGTTCAATGTTTTAACAACTAATATGTTTTTAAATTGTAAAATAAGCCTTAAATTTTAACATACTACATGTATTTCGATGATTATGGAGATCAGTCGTATGATGAATGGGTATTACACTTTTTACCTTTTTACTTAGCTAAATCATCTTTGTGCTATTTTCGTAACTAGTTGAGTTAATTCTATGGTGCGCTTAATTTCAAAAATGACATAGTAATGAATCGATTTCAATTTCATTCACTACTTGTTCTTGCAGAATAATTGACTTGATCTCAATGACTTATATATTTAAATGTATGCATTCACTAGACACTGCATGGTATGCCAGCGAAAGAAATAGTATTCGGATAAGTTGTTGGCCTTTTTGTGCTTAAATACTAGTAGGCTATATATATATGTGACATTTAGTGCTCTGTGCCATATTAATTTCAAATTGAATTCTTTATAAAATAACAAAAAACAATCATATGTACTACTTTTCAGTATGTTCTTTTTGACCGGGTCCGATTTGGTGGTGTTACATCTTACAAAGTCTATCGAAATTATTTTGCAAAAATTCCGCTCAAACCGGTGCTAGGAGCCGTCTTAAACTTGTAGTGAGGTGAGCGTTTATTTGCTCTGTGTGAAGTCCTCATTGTGACTTTGAGATGAAAAACAGCAATAAAAGCGCTGTTCCTTTGCTTTTTGTGTGTGTTTTTTGCTGTGCATGTACTGATTTCGTGTCATGGATGGATACCCCATATCCTTTGTTTTTCTATTACCAAAAAATCCCACATTTACTTGTGTAACGGCTACATGGTGTTCAGATAAATACTAAATCTCCCATACTTTTACTTTTGTCTCTATTGTCTTTCTACATGTACATGATTGGCATCTCGGTAAACTATTAAATATCCCATATTTACTTGTGTCTCAGCTACATGGTGTTGATATTTCAGTTGACTATTGAATATTCCATATATGTTTGTGTCTCAGCTGTATAATACCAAAGTTCTCCCATATCTTTACCTGTGTAAATGATTGACATCTAAGTACTGAAATAAACTACTAAATCTCCCATATGTGTTTGTGTCTCGATCAGCTGATTAGTTAACTGTGACATCTAAGTACTGAAATAAACTACTTAATCTCCCATATGTGTTTGTGTCTCAGCTGATAAGTTAACTGTGACATCTAAGTACTGAAATAAATTACTAAATCTCCCATATGTGTTTGTGACTTAGTTGTATAGTTAACTGTGACATCTTAGTAAAATTCTAAATATACTTTTGTCTCAGCTTGTGTCTCAACTACATGCTTGAAATCTCAGTAAAGTTCTAAATCCATAATTTTATTTGCATCTCAGATACATATATATATATATAGTTGAACACATTTCAGTAAATTCTTAAACCTTTATTTTACTTGTGTTTCAGTTAAGCACCTCTTGAATCAGGGTTGCGATTGTTCATAGTTTACTAAATGGAGCTGATTCATGTTGCTACGATAGATATATTCATATATATATCATTGAAGTGTAGTCAAATAAATCTGTTTACTTTTATCGTAATTGTGTTTGTTTTTATCCAACTTGTTTGTGGAAACTGTACTACTTTTAAAATTAATAATGTGTGACGTTATAAACATATTTTGCCACGTAATTTAGATAAATAACCGAAGTATAACTAAAGCAGTCTGACGTCTACAATTTTTATTAACATAAGATATTTGTCAATGATTTAACGAAGTGCGAGATATTTTAACTTACTAGTAATCTATGTAATTTTTAGCTTGTGATTTATAAAATATGTTGATTTTGGTTGAAGCTTCATTTATTTTATTAAATACAGACAGAACACCACAAATAAACCCCCACCATAAAAATGAGGTATGACAAATACTACAAGCTAGGTTATTCAGGGTTAAATACATTTATTGTTATGAAAAAGACGACGAGGTAGAGGACATTTCTGAGGTTAATTATCTAGTTCGGTTTCAAAGGGTTTCATGTTGATTTTCCTCTAGTTTTCAGTGTTGTATTTTGTGCTTATTTATTTCAGATCACAAAGTTTCTTTAAAGTAATGGATAGTTATTTGTAAACGTACTTTTTGCGGTTTTTGCTCAATGAATATGTGTAAATGATGAACACTAAAATAGAACGGTTCAGCAATGGTTGTAATATAAATTAAAGCATGTTAAAATTATGTTTGGTATTACATACGTCTACATATTCTGCCCTGTTACTTGGCTCACTACCGGTAGCAACACTGCTTGATTATCTTATTCAATCACTCAATCAAGTAATTACTGTAATGAGTGTATTATTTCCTTGTCCTTCTGATCACATTGACGTATATGGCTGTCTAGGGTAATGTGATACTTTGCAATCATATGTTGTTAATCTCATGCCATAAAATAGCCTGAAACATTCTATACACAGTGACATTTGTTTGGTTTTTTTTTCGTAATTGATAATTTCGTAATTTCAAATAAAAATCAAATGTTTTTTTTTTTTCGTTTAGTCTTAACTTTTACAACTTTAGATTCAAAACGTTGTTCATCTTTCCAAAGTTTAAAAAGAAGCTGAACACTATTCCAATATAATGTAAAATGTCGCTAGATTAACAATGGAAGTATATTGACTTACATGAAATAACAGATGATGACGATTAGCACATATTTACAAAGCCACTCGCTCTAAATTTCAAAGTATATGCCTTTCATTACTAACCGTTACTGAGATACATAAAAAGTAAAAACGAACAAAGATTGAATAACCCGAAATTTAATTAGAACCATAATATAACAGAACAATTTGGGACGACCATTTGATTTTCGGGTGTGGGGTGTGGGAGGGCAGGATGATTTTGAATATGAATATCCTGGCCTGGAAAGAGCTGAAGATAAATAACCTTGCAGAAGTCTGGATGCAACAAAATAAACAGGAAACAGTTGTGTACTAAAGTGAAAATTTATTTTCGCGGAAAAAAATAAGCATCCGTAGCAACAGATGAAAATAAATGCTCATTCCGCCCAAAATCTCCCCCTCCCCCGAATATCAAATGGTCGTCTCCTTGAATGTCTTACTGTCGTGTCCACAATACATTTTAAGACCAAACATTATTTACATGCATTGCTAACTTATAATTGGTATCATGGTGCTTTATCAGTCGTATGTCAAATGGTTGGCTATTGTAGTATAACTTACAGGTTGCAGTTTATCTCATAAATTTTACTACATGTATTAAAATATTATCAAATTTGATTTTAAACTGCGAAATATGGTTAGAACAAGGAGTTATTTGAATCTGGAATAATTTTGAATTCTGGAAAATTTATAAGAAATGTATGATGAAAACTAACCCAACTAAATAGGGTTAGTCATGCGCACACGTCTTAAGTTCGGGTTACTTTCACTGATATTTCAGTATGAACTAACTAACCCCCTATGTCATGTGTGCATGGCTAACCCTCCTTAATTTGGTTAGTTTTCTTCATAAATTTCTTATCAATTTTTCCAAATTCAAAACTGTTCCAGATTCAAATAATTCCTTGTTTTAAGACCTTTTGCAAATCTGTCTTTTGATGTATGAAAATAATTAATCAGTTCATTTCATATTTGATTGATGTATATTTTATGTACTTGTACATAGTCTTTAAAATGCTCGTACGATAATTAAATTAAATATTTGTATTATTTTTCTGTAAGTTAGGGGAAAAGTTTAATCAAATACTTATGTTCAAAGAAATAAATACTACATTATTCAATTAATTATTTAATCAAATTTTATTTTGCAAAATATCCAAATTGCCTTTCCTTGTCAGGAAATTCAAAACATATTTTGTTGTTATACATTGTAAATATTTCCATAAAGAAAATAATAATGCATGATATAATTATGTCTGAAAGGTACGGAAGCCCTGGAGTGCCATGCAAAAATAAGATTACAACTTGTGCGCACGAGTTACTATCTTGGTGATTGCTTTACATTGCTTAAATGGACAAATGTAGTAGCTGTTTTATGTATGTTTAGTTGTTTCCTCCTACAGACATCTAGCGAGATCTGCTTCGTTTTGCACTCATTCAATGCCTGATATGCGCATACAATACGTAGATTTTTCAAGTTTGATTGTGTAATTTTATCTCTGACGTTTCTTTCGGTATGTACTATCTCAAAGGAAGCTTGTTTTACTTGGTATATTATGACATAATGTTATCTACTTAAATGGCAAGGTCGAATTTATATCCTTCGGCTTGTAATTTTCAAGGACATTTTTAATTTATTATTGATAAATCTTATGTTCAGGCTTATTACTTTTGTATAAATGGAACTTATCTGAAAGGTGCGTATATCAGTTTTCGTTTATTTGTTAATTCGAGATTGCGCCGCAATGCAACTAAAAAAGGCTTTTTACGGTACGTGCATAATTTTATGGGATCATCAAGGTTGATTAAAAAATTGCTTTATTTCTTAATATCCAGCGGCAAATATTTCATGCATATTTAAGATAAGAACAATTTAACAATATATCAAGTAGTCGGTTCTTTAGAGTGTTTGACGAGAATGAAAAGTAGATAATTTTGACTGTCACTCGAAAATACATGCAAGAGTGTTGCTCCCTTCACGATTCATAGGGAGCGTGGCTCCATTCACGCGTCATATGATTAAAGTCTCTATTTTGATCGGGTGTAGCTGCTTTATTATTCACAGTCAAAGCAATACCCCCTCAATACGATAGTTACTATCGGATGAGAGGTCAATACAGTCAAATTTTGGGGTACGGGTTTTTAAAGTGAATCATTGAAAAAGACCCATGTTGAAGTATTAGCGGCAGTGGTAAACTCACATTTATCAACGGAAGCGATGTTGATGCCAATTGTAAACAAAGATGATTTTAATCAAGTGTTTAATGAAAACAGCCAGACGGAATAACTTATTTGTTTTAAAATGTCTTAAGCAAGTTCGTTTTCGGTAAGGACAAGTGACTGCATGCAGAGTCTTTCTATTTATGGTGTTTTCATTTTGTTTATAATGACAGTTAAATATCAGAATATGACTTTGAAAATCTTAGAAATGTGGGGTTTTTTTCAGTAAGATGTCTCCAGTAATCAATATTTATGAACCCAAGTATATATCTCATAAATCGTTAAAAAGTATTTTGTTAGACTGTTGTCCGTTAAATTCTCATCAATCGGTTTAGAAGATAAGAAATGTATTCCATATAAAAAGTATGTTTTCTTATACGGTAGGATTTTTTTTTGCTTATACTCTAAAGTTATGATATATTCACCACTATATATATGTGGATGGTGTATGTAAACAAGTCACATACATGCACTCCGTCTGGTCGTTTAAAATGATACATTTTTACGAAAAACAAAATCCTAATATGATATTTCTCCAAATTTTGTTGTATTTTGTACGTTAAAAACTAGTATAAAATATGTTATCATTTAACCTTGTATTTTAATTTTAATTGTATTTTGCCCAAAGACATGTTTTTATTTGAAATTATGTGTATTTGACTATTGGTTTTTCAAGACAAGATAGAGAAGATTTTTGTAAAAGATAAAATGGTTTAAGAAATCAGTACTTTTAAGTTATTGCATTTATTGTAATATTACCTGAACAATTACGTGATACTCATCACATTACTATATAACTTCTGTCTATCGACTAATGGAATGATGAAGATGTACTCCGCTCGGCATAGTTCTCTTACAGTATGTTAGTCATATGACATATCAAACACTTAGATATTAGTGAAGATCACGACAGCTAGGAACTACCTTTATAAGTAGGAGTAATCATTGTATGTTTTCTTCTGTCGTATCACAAATGCCATATACCACACATCACGATGATAGAACACAGGAAAGTTTTCACCAATCAATATGTTGATAGGCATTTATAGTTTCTCATTCATTATCTAGATAGCTACTGTAAGGTAAGACATCATTTTACATGTGTAAATTGTCGGATTTGAATATTTAGTATTTCATTTTTTTAATACCTTTTTTCTGGTTTGAAATCGTGTCACATGGTTTATCTTGAGACGTCTGTCTATAATTTTACATACAAACAAAGCAAATAGATTGGTCTTTTCCAAAGTTTTTGAAAATGCAGTTTTTAGCGGAAAAGTGGGATATGATATGAATGTACATAACACAGAAATATTACAAGATAAACTGGGAAGTAAATATCCATTTATATACCCATACGGTTTTATTGCTGATCTTCATGTTCTTGTGTTTTGTTTTCACACAAAAAAGGTTACCAGCGTGGTACATATTCATTTATTTGCTAAATGAACATTACATACTAAAATGTTAAAGTCGGGAAAGGTTATTAATTTATTTTCTGAAATAGTAATCATTTATAAAAATGCGCCGCATCTGTTCAATTATATCTTAAAATATTGTAAATTCTTTTATACTTTAACAGTAGCTTTTCCTGTAAATTCAAATTAAACATAAATGTACTTGAAGATAAAAAGTCATCAATACATTGAAATACTTGGAATTTTGTGCAAAAGATGCCCTTTAATATAACATGATTGATAATTGTCCCTGTCAAACGACCACAAACCATGATGTATCCTGATGCGTTGATATGTACACGTAGTATCTGTACTAATTGATGAAGGAAATCATCTCATAGTTAACTAAATCCGATGAAATTCTGTAATCCAACATAGTAATATTTAATGATACTCGAAGGAATCATCAATGTCAACTCTCAAATTTTCAATTTAATGATGACTTTATATCATCAAGCACAATTATGTTTACGTTGATATTCCACGGGATAACATAGAATAGATTAATTCAATTTAATTATTGGTTTTAAATGAAATTCATTTGTGAATATTTGTTTGGCTTTTCACGTATTTACAGAAAATAACCGATACGTAGTAAGGTATTGATATTCACGCTGAGTTTGTAATTCACATCTTATGGTTTATTATGGCTAGTCTCTAAATCACAAAATAATTTAGCAGCAAGTAATAGAGACGTTATTCGATTACTGAACTGATACAAAAATCATCAAGCAGAGTTCAGATATACTTTTTGACAATGTTTTGTTATATTCTTTTCTAAGATATCCAAGGTAATAGAATTTTTCCTTTTTATTGATAGAAAATGTAGAGATTTAAATTCTATTTTGCAGACTGATTGTCAAGAGGTTTAGAAATTTCTCGAATAAAAAAGAATTTAAATAATTCAAACGGAAATAGTCATGTGATGGAATCAATGAAAGAAGTAAAGGAGTGGTTCTTACAAAAATGTCGTCTCCTACAAAATGGTAGCAACAACGAAAATATCCCAAATCCAAGTGAAAGTTTATTTCCTGGAGGAATGACCCCTAAAACAATTCCGGATTTCGTCATTCCAGGCTCTGGAGAAAGCTCAAGGAGACCTAGTTCAGAGCTTGGTTTGTTTGAAGATGACATATCCTGCAGGTCAAGCTCACAACGAAGTAGTATTGGGTCATGCAGATCCAGCCCAAGAACCTCTATAAACGGTTCTATACCTGGACTTTCAGTGCCTAAAAATACTGATATATGTCGATCCGCCCCAGTTTCTCCAAAACATGAATCTAAGCCTATTATAGCGTACAACGACAATTCACAATCTATGGGATATTTAGAAAATATATCTTCTGAAACAAATGCTGATCCGCTATCGATAGCTGCCATGTCTCTTCCCCATTTCCGTGCGAAAACTTCATTTGGGTTTACTACATTATCACAGAGTCCACATACTCGTCGAAAGGAGTCATTATTTCACACAGGAAGTGAAGGATTACTATCTCAAGGTGACAGAAATAGATTATCAGTTTTAGAAGCATTAAAAGTGCGATGCAAGTCAGAAGTTCTGAACGATTTTGAAAAACTGGATTTTGAAGCCTTTCAAAAATCAAAAATGTCGTGTACGCCTTCTGTAGTTGTCACACCTTCTTCGAACGTGAATCGACCTAAATATGAACGATTATACGTCAGTCATCTTTCACCTTCACCAAGATCAAATTGTCTGCAGGTACGTACTGGGCGAAAAGAGAAATATTTCAGACGTCGTTCATCTTTAGTTGGGTTGGAAGACTCGCCGGTGTCATCAGAAGAATCCATACCAGAAAACGTTTCTTTTACCGACGACAATGGTCTACCGACGTCGTCCCTTGAGCCTGGGAAAGTATCAGGTTCTCCTAATACTAAACGCCATTCTTCTCCTCAGCTACTGGAGGAAGAACCATCTACAGAAATGGAACAAAAACCGAGATCTAGTTCGTGTGGATCCTTGACAAAAAATCAAATTCCTAAAACCCAGTTTCTTGCAGAATATGGGGAACTTAAGTTTGCATTTCATTTCTTAGCAGCTTCAAGACTGTTCAAAGTTACAATAATCAAAGCTGAAAATTTGGGTGGTTTGACGAAAACAGAGTATAATATAAATTCATACTGTAAGGTATATCTGATGCCCGGAAAGATTCAAAAGCAGACAACGGACATGATCAAACATACCAAAAATCCAATATTCAGCCATGAGTTGACTTTTCATTCACTTACACTTGAGCAATTACATTCAATGGTTTTAAGGATAAAAATATTACATAAAGCACATAACCTGAAACTCCCAGAATTTCTTGGTCATGTAGACGTTAGTTTGGACAACTTTGATTTGATGACAGAAAATAGGATGTGGAAAGAAATTGATGGAAAAAAGGAGAGAGAGGTATTGTATATCTAAAATTATCTTTTTAAGAATCAAAGGAGATGTAGGATATCAATGAGAGACTAACACAACTACATAAAAAATACAGACATCTATACAGATCAACATACGTGTATCGTGTAAGAAAAAAAAATACTACCATTATGAATGCTTAATTTAAAATAACCCTCATAAATAACTTTAAATTCGGAACTACTTTCATATTCGTGCTACATTATGCAACCACGATAGTTTTTTTTTTTCAATTTATTTATTTTTTAGCCCGGGGGTGGGGGTAATCTAAAAAGTACTGTTTTCAGTTTTTGCTTTTTCGCTTTATAGGATAACATGCACGAGCATGTGTCTACATAGGTTAACAGATATTGATTGAAAAATGATCGTTCGTGCTTTGTGGATGCAGAACAAGGTGGTGTACGCCCATATCTTTTTCCTTATTTTAATGAGTTAAAGACTAACTTGTAATTTTATAACTAGCTTAAAAGATGTGACTGCTATCAATAATGTTTTGCGCTTCAATTGTTGGTGGCTATATCCACTCACTTGTTCTGTATATTTGTATGTGTATTATATTCCTAAAACCACTTGCAATCATACCTTTGCGATAGATTTACTTCCCATGAGAAAGGAACACAAAACAGTCACCAGACACCCAAATGTCTTTTAAGTGTTATATTCCTTGTTAGATTTTTTGCGCGATTTTGCATTGTTGAGCACAGTATGGTGACCACACGATGTTTTTCCTTAAGTATTGATATTTTTTTATTATTCTGCTAATGCTTACCAAAGAATTAATGATCTATGAAGTTAGTGCTTTCGAAAGTCACGCCTAATGTTGTTCACATTCGGCTTGCTCCTAAAGTTGGAGCCACTTTTGTAATATTATTAATTTCTTCTCGTCTTCAAAACATTTTGTTTTATTATTTTTTGTTGAAGGAAGAACATAAATTGTGGAATTTAATCATGTCTTATTTGCTTGTTAATATTCTGTTCATTCAGTTGTGCGTTATATCAAGTATGTTTATCGATTTTATTTGTTTAGGGAAAACATACAAAAAATCTGATTTTATAAAGGTTTATCCCATTACCAACAAAAAAAAATCTTCGTTGAAAAGACCAAATCAATAACTGTCCTTTTATGACAGATATCTAATTGGATTAATAGGTTACACTTGTATATGTTGAATTTCTGATATCTAATTCATTTATAGAAATAAATTGATAAATTATTTAAATTAAAGTGTGATTACCTCTAATATACTATTAAATATACCAGGAAGATGAACTTCAAAGCAAAGTAACACTATTTTTTTTTCAGAAAATTTCTGTGAAAACTATTTAAACCTACAAAGAACTGATGATATGTTTGAAATATGATTATATGCGTTAAAATTGCATTGATATATTTTATAGCTTAGAGAGTGGAATATATAATTTAAGAAAGGGCATTATTGTAAATGACCCATAATCTATACTTGCACAAAATGCAGTATTTTACAGAATTGTTATGATAAAACATTAGTAAGAATCGTATCTTTGATAATATCGGTGACTTTATTTATTTGTAAAATGTTTTTATTAAAACTTTTCTGTTAAATCAGTATTAGAAAATAAATACACGTATTATAAGCTCGAGAGAGATACAATCATGTTTGCAATAAATCAATTTAATACTGTTAATCTTCGTATTGAATGACGTTCTTTTGAAATTCCAAAACTCAACACTGTACATTGTATTTGTTTCCATAAAAAGTAGCTAAGCAATTGTCCAAACAAGGAGATACGATGAAACACGAAAGAAAACAAAATAAAAAAAGGTTGAAGTAAAAACACACATCTTAATCGTTAATGGTATGTTTCATTGTACATAAGGTTTGTTTTGTATTTATAGGATATTGGAAGTTTGGAAGTTTCACTGAATTTTTTGCCACGTGAAGGAAATTTAATAGTTGGAATAAAGCAAGGAAAAGGGCTCCCTCATCACCAGATCACAGGACCACCAGGTGGGTACAGTAAAATCATGTACATGAACTTCTTATTGTAGATGTTTTTGCTGTCTGATAGACAAATGTGACATAACGACAAGATCTTACCATAAACAACACGATATATGTTTATCAGACCCGTTCTTGTATGATTGGAATATATATGACGTAACTGGGGTTTGGGGAGGGGGGAGAAGGAGGCAATTCAACAGTAACTAAGATAAATTATCAGCAAACAACAATAAATAATACGTTTTGACATGCTGAGATTTAACAAGAGTAAGAAGTTGGCAGTGCTCCAAAGGATAAGCATATTTTACTAGGCGTGTGGCATTCGTATTGCTAAAACTAAGATGTTTTCTGTAAAGAGTTTACACATACTTAGCAATCAATGATGGGCACCACCATTCTAGTCTTTCATTTTTTTTTTTTTTGTGTTGTTCTAAATAGCCAATAGCTAAAACTTGTAACCTTTCCGTTATAAATAGCCAATTGGTTTTACTCATTGTTGAAGGTCGTACAGAGACCTATAGTTGTTAAGTTCTGTGTCATTTGGTCTCTTGTGGAGAGTTGTCTCATTGGCAATCATACCACATCTTTTTATTTTTATGATAGCTAAAACTTGTAACAATTCCCATTAAATATCGAATATAGATATGTAAACGTTAATAAAAAGCAAATATTTAGTACAAGTTATCACATCAGTCAAATAATCAGACAATCACCATGTGGTCTTTCGGCGATGGGCAATGTTCCCAAACCAAAGGGTAAGCTCTTAATGGGTTATTTAAACAGATTGGTCCCCGTTTCCTAGTTTCGCCGCCTTTGCAAAAACCTGTATTGCACATTAACATGTTGGTTGGGAAAGAAAGGGTATTTTGTGGACAAAATTGGGGGAAAACTTTTTAAATACTTCGATATACGTATAAGAACATTGAAGTTACTGATGTTTTTCATCTTATTGGTTGTTTTGATTTTATTGATGACTATATTGTTGTTTTTATTAGTCGGATTATTACTTCCGCCCTGTAGATTTGGAAGTAAAGCACACTACAGATACCGTCGTTTTTGTGAGTGGATAAAAGCATGCAAACGTTTTAGTGAGTCATTAGCAATATTAATTCAATCTAACAAAAATGTATACTTTATTAACTATGCAAGTACATGTATACATTTAAGTATATCAATTTCCTTTCTTTTACTAATAACTTGTATTAACGGTGGAATTGGGTAAAAACATTGAAACTTATTAAGCCTTCCTTGTTGTAAAGTATCGGTATACCTTAAATATATAATACATAATTTCATATCTTAATTACATTTATAAAACTAATACACTCCTAACTTACCTCTTCAGACCCATATTCAAACTATTATACTTAACCATTAAATTATCCAGAAAGGTGGCACTAGAAAAATACGAACTATGCACGTTATTTTCGTGTTATTAATATAATAGGAGGAAATTGACGCTTGGTCTCTAATAACTGTTTATAGACTGAACATAAGTGGTCCATTTCTGATAAAATTTTATACTAATTAGTCTATCCCTATCAAAATCTAATCAAGTGTTATGTAATCCAAGTCTTTCGTAGGTTGGGTGAACTATGGCCATTCTGATTATGGAATGATAGACGATCGAGTGGACTGATTTGTTTTGATTTTTTATGTGGCAATTTTCCTTTAAGACACGTCAAAAATGACCGATTAACTTTAGTTTTTACACTGGTATAATTGGTAAATATAATAGACATAGTTTCCCGAAACTGCAAACTATGACGCAAAACAGTCAATTACAAGTCAGCGACTCATTTCACTAAAAAATCTTACGAGAAAAAATACTCGTAAGTCATGAACATTTCAGTATAACTTACGATAAGATATTTTATGAAAAGAGCCGCAGGTTGATAGCCAAACTAGCATATGACAAAGGTAACATCCACAGCTTTACAACTATCAGCGCGTCAATTCTCATAAGCTGTTCATTTTTGCGTATTCATCTTAATGTTATGTTTTCTTTGTTTGTACCTATCAATTTATTTCTTAAATCGTCTAATTTCTCTTTATTTAAACTTCTAAGAAGCTTTTTTTTAGTGTAGATTTTGGTATATTTGAAAAAGGCTATTGTTTCAAACCACTGGCTTGAACAGAACAAGGGATGGATTGTGAGACCATTCAAAGCGACTTTGGTGCTCAGGTAGTGATAGCTGATTTGTTCAACATGTTACCAAAATGATCTCACTTAGTTTGGAAATTTTGTTCACTAAGTACTGTTTTTTTTTGTACCTTGATTATAATGATACATTAACTAAACATCAGAGCAATACCTTTATATGTATTTTACTCTCAACACTTTTGGTCTTAAATATCATATGCTCGTATGCTTATATGTCAGTGCCTCCAAATACTCAGGCCTTGAAGAAGTCCAACAATATAAATAGCTTATCAAACAGGATGACGAATTAACCATATTAGTATCATTAACAGTGTAGCCTGTTTGTTGTGCCTTCGTTATTCCAAAGAAAAAAACATGTAAACTAGAGTATGAAAACATTTTTGTAAGCTCTAGAGATGCTGCAACATTATGGTATTAACAATTATTTGTCTATTACGGTCTAGAGGGACCTCTTTAATTGCGCCTTTGTCTTTCGTAGGATATTATTTCTGTTTCAACATGACATTATGATATATTGTGGAATTTTAATAAGCGCAAATGCCGTGGTCATTAAATGTTGCTAGAATATAATGGGAACAAGAATCAATTTTATACAAATGAGAGGATTAGTGTAAAATTAATGATTAAATTATCTAGAACTTGCTCTTTAAAGTACATACATGGACTTACCTTATCTGTAACCAAAAAGGCTGGAACGGCTAATAAGGGATTTAATTGCCCAATAGTGAGCTAAAACTATAACAAACCCCATATGCAGTCAATTTTACCTTAAGAAGCTATTAACATTCATCAGCTATTTGTTAATGGAAATGTGCGTAATAAACTGTACAGTGTACTTGGTAGATACGATTCAATAAACTAACAGTCTAGAACCAGTAGTATTGAACCAGATTGGTTAACATTTGTTTCGCAGGCACCTGTATCACTCATATTCTAGAATATTACAGTTGTTATCAATTCTTTCCATCTTTTTCGTATATTGTATAGTGTCTTTTCAATTTTGTCATTAATCTAACTAAAGGGTTTTGACATTAGGAAAGAGTACATCAGTTGATTATATGTTTCGCCATCTGTCATGACTTGTGACGTAAAATATGATTCATAATTTGCTTTTAAAATAACATAGGCCTCTTTTCCTTTTGGTTTATTTTTTATTTTGATTTTGCGCCCCATGTATTTAAACCCTAATTATTCCGGCTTCTGTCCGAGTAGGTGAATTTAGAAATGCGTATAGCAAATTCGGTACGTTTTGCTTGAATTTTGTATTTTATTTTCTTTATTGCAAAAAAAAAGGAGGCGTAAGATACCAAGAGGACAATAAGATTTCATAATTCGAAAAAAAAACTGAAGCCAACTCGGAGTACAGGATCAACGGACATTCTAAAGACTTGATTAAATATTCAATGCCTCAGACAAACCACTTAATCATTCTCAAGACATTCATGTCAATGCCTGAATCTCGTGAGTTAAAACTAATTATTAGTCAATTCACTTGGATAGTACTCGGTAAGTACTTCAACGTCAGCGTGGTTTTATCTTGTACATTACAAGTGGGCTAGCTAATATTTCTTTGTCTAAAAAGGGGTACTCAATTAAGGGTAGAAGTGTATTTTGACGAGAATATCTATAGAATGTTTGCGTGATTGTAAATTAGTTTCTGCCATATACATAAACGTCCAAGTGATTTCAAAAGCATGTTTTCCGCCGTTAATGTACTTTCAAGTTGCATCCATTATCTGTTAAACTACATTCGGAACTGCAATTAAACAAACAGTTTGGTAAGAGACAGTATGACTTTTGAAAACAAAATTTTGTCTACCTTTATTTCAGGAAGGTTTACACCTATCACATTTGCACGTGATCTGTACAACACAGATTGAAACGTTTTTTACAATTATCTTTAATACCTATGTGTATAATAAAATAGAACAATAAAAATTGCGCTTCAGCTGTTAAATTACCTGCTCTTGGGGCGACTTGTATACTGAAAAAATTCCAAAGCTCTGTCAAATTTTAAAGTCAATGTAAGCCCCTCTTCTCGTGTAATAGAATAAAACATTTGACCTCAAAATTTTTAAACAAGTGTTCCTTATTTCTAAAATTAAAGATATACTAAAAGGGTAAGTAAGTTTAACTTTGTTTCATCAAAAAAGTATGGTCAACGTAGACACAAATATCTTGTTTTAGGAAGGGTCTTATCATGATTTGTAAAAAAAAATACCACTTTGATTTCGACGAAAAATTCAAGGTATTTGAATGTAAGGAAACAATATTTGTTACGTTTTATTGACGTGTTTTCCAAGAGACAGTCGTCAGAAAAGAACCATCTCTACTACTCTTTTATTAGAATTTTTACTTTGTTCGAATGAGGCCGATTTATTATAGGAACTTCTTAAGAACGAAAATTAGCTCACAATATCCTTAAACTTCAACTATATAGATGACTTAATGTTGATTGCAACAACATGTATCCCATTGAACTTGAAATAAAGGATCATACTTTAGATACAATGAGATCATTTTAGTATTTTATCTGACACCAGTGCTAGCAATTGACGCTGATGGTCGGTTGAAAACAAATATTTTACGCCAAAACATATGACTTAAATTTTTCCATTATGAACTTATTATTTGAATGTTGTTTCATTCCAACAACACCCTGCATACCTCTATATGTAATCATCAAACCGTAACACGACTGGCAACACTACTTTGAACATTATTTTTGCGAAGTATTTTTGATGTTTTGATCACAGCTTTTTACTGGTATCAACGCAAAAGACGGGTCAATTTATAGTAATTGTTTACTAAGTTACAGGAATGTTACAGTATTTTGTATAATGATACATTGTTGTTGATGGGCATGTATTGATTTGAGCAGTTTTATATATATTTTTTTTTAATATATCACGTTTTATTTTTTTTTTTGGGGGGCGGAGGGTCAGGCATTTTTTTTTCATTTTGTTATTTGTTGTTTAATATTAAAATCATATAATCAAACAATTGAAAAAACAAAAGGCACAACACGTAATGAGCACCAAAAACGTGTACCTGTTTTATAATCTTCTAGTTCTTCGTGGTGAGACATTAAAGAATTTAAAGTACTAATTACTAGTTTGAACTCCAGTCACCCTAACAAACTATACAAATACCTGTATATGCCCACCCACTGGATGCACTTGTGGAATATTACGTCACCCGCTCTCCTACAAGAAACAGCTTAATATGATTCCTTTTTAAATCACTACAGCCTTTGAAAATACCGTATGATAGCAAAAAATAGGCAGAAGTCCAATGAAGTACGGAGCTCTAATCGGCTTTCCCGAAGAATGATAATGATAAAGCTGTATAAACTGTGTCGACTTACCTTGAGGCTATTCGATGAATTAAATGGAAACGTGTCCTTGCGTGTGACGTAGTTTTCCAGTCATGTGTAGTCTTGCTGAAGGGCGTCCGTTTTGACTGTTTAAATAGACAGCCACATATGACTGTCCAACAAGTGGCAGGTTTGACGCAATGTAAAACTTGGTTCAAACCGCCAATTTCATTCGATAGTGACAGTAGCAAGTAAGGAAAATGACAGAATCTATTATTGTTAAAAGGATACCAAATAGTCTATTTGACGAAATTCTCCTAAAACTTAGCAGTACATGTATATATTGACTTATCTTTAAGATCTTATTTTGAAGTTTATTACATTATAATATTACTCTTTATCTAATTGTCTTACGTACATTCATGATTTAAAATACAACAGAATTCTTAGCCAATAAGATTGACTTTCCTGCAGGCAAGCTTAAAAGCCAAAGGGTGATCATACGAACTTTTTAATGGAAACATGATGAAAAACATTCCTATTTTATACCGCTAGCAACAACGATTTCACAAGCTCAGAATTTCTGCAATTATGATTAATATTTAATGCATCTACATTTTATTTACTTTGATGGCAATTTTTATGGATTTAAATCTTAAAATGCACTTATTTCCGTCCTGTATGTCATGTAAAATCAGGGTTGATCTGGCTATAGCCTTTTACACCTTCGTAGTTTGTCTTCCTTCTTTTGTATGGCTTCGAATATATTTCATATGGGATAAATGAGTGAAGAAAAAATCTCAATGTTACGGATTTGTTTTGCATAGTATATCTGAAGGTACCATATTTATGTCATTTTTTAAATGCCATGCCCAAGAATTAAGTTAACATACACTCACGAAGGGAAAACTGCACCAACTGCAAACGGACGGAACAGGGTATATAGATATAAGAAGATGTGGTATGAGTGCCAATGAGACAACTCTCCATCCAAGTCAAAATTTATAAATGTAAACCATTATAGGTCAAAGTACGGTCTTCAACACGGAGCCTAGGATATATGCCTACCACTTTGTTTTCAAATCGACCGTCATTCAATTATTTAAGTCGTATTCAGTTCAAAATACAGTTTTTTTCAAACCTAGACCACAACAAAAGATAAGTTCTTTTATCACCAGCATCGCATTCCTTATTACAATACCTCTGATCCTGTTTTAGTATTGACATCATTACTGATGTGCTGTGTTATAAATGAGAGTCGAAAGATACCAAACTATATATGCTTATTTTAGAACTAAAATCTTTTATATTCACACAGAAAAGAAAAATTATCATACTACTTAATATCATGCACGGTGGTAGTACTTATATTTAGTCAAAATGCAACGAAAAAAAAAAACACGGCAAACAACTGCAGTTTAGAATTGAAAATATTGCAGAGTTTATGGACATCCACTTGGTTTGTTAACATTACCTTACTTATCAGTTTTAGATAAATAATGCAGCCATGAAGACCAATTTTATGTCTCTACTTCAGTTAGATTTAATCTGACCTAGATTGAATGATAAGGTCATATGTACTTTTGAACACCTTCCAATCTTTTTACCTGTCCAGGTGTATTGTAAACATATGTGTATGTGTAAAAGTGAATACCGTCAGCATTTGTCAATCATATCCAACTACATTGTATTAACTTGATGTAACAAATTCAACAGATAGGTAAAATATATTATTTGTAATGTCTGAGGAAGAAGAAAACATTTTAGGAATTTCAGCTTTCAGTTAACTTTTCACTATTTATCAAAATAAAATTGGCAAATCAAACACACCTACAACATGCTTGTGAATGAGCTTAGAATTACCATTAAATTTTAAATTCAGACTGAAAACTTATTTTAAACTGACTTGTAAAACTAGTTTTACAATGTTTATATTCTGTCACTTAATTCTGATTGGTTCTCTGCTTAACTATTGACTCCACCCAAAGGCTGGATGTACCTTACCTAATAATGATTTCATGGTTGAGCTAGCAAGGAAGCTAACCAAAGATTCTACCTTTAGCTACACACTCGTTGGAATCGGCTGTAATTATTTTGGAGTGTTAAAAATTCTTTAGAGGTTTTAGATAAAATATATGCTTTTGATGGTCCTTATAATTCTGTTGACAGTTATGATTTTTCTACTCTGTACACTACACTTCCACACAATCTTATAAAGAAAAAGTTTTGTATTTGATAAAATGGTCTTTCGAAAATCTCATTGTAATTTTATTTGCTGTAACTCGTTTAAAGCCTTTTTCTGTAACGAAAAGGAAAGTATGCTAGATACACTTACTGGAAATGTGAGGATATGATTGAAGCTTTAAATTTTCTGCTAGATAACATTTATGTACGTTTCGGCGATAAAGTGTATCGTCAGGTAGTAGGTATTCTATGGGCACTAACTGTGCCCTTTAATAGCAGATTTATTTCTATATTGCTATGAATCTCAGTTTATGACCAAACTCAGTAAAGACCCATCATTGTTATATTTAGTTGATACATTCAACAATACCTACCGTTATCTGGATGATATTTTTCGTTAAATAATCCAGAGTTCTCTAAATATACTTCCGAAATTTACCCAAAAGAACTTGCTTTAACTAAATCTAACATAAACAGCAGCAGTTGCCCTTTTCTAGATTTAGACATTTCAATTTCTAACGGGAAACTACATACTAAAATTTACGACAAAAGAGACGATTTTCATTTCCTATTGTTAATTTTCCATTTGGCTTTTAACTAGCTGTCAGTAACTGCGAGTACTCTCAAATCGTACTTTCTTGTTAATTCGACCTGTTGATACTATTTTTAATACTTTTTTGTTATTTTATATTAATATGGATCTTGTCTGTATACCAGCTTTGATTATTTGGAATATCTACTAATTTTCACTTCTTCATACTACATTTGTATGAACATCAAGATTATTCTCCTTTAATCTGTACAGGGAAGTTTTATTGTTGATATTTACCTCTTATGTATCTAGTGTTAAATTAGGTATTTATATGACAGACCTTTCTTGGTATTCCTAATTATTGGAAGATTTTATATAGACAGAAAAAGTATACCTAAAACGACAAAGTTATTTTTCATTTACCTGTATATATTATGAAAACCGGTTTTTCAAAAGTGATTATTTTCTAAGGGTTAAATATTTCGCGGTGGTGTCTTGCCATGGCTTTATTTGGACTTGTTTGTTTGCTTTTTGGCCTTGAATGTTTGTCCCTAATATTTAGATCATTTTATTAGAAATTGACACTGTGTCATCTTCAGCATATTCATTTACAAGGGGTCGCTTCCCAACAGTTCATTGAACTACCATTTTCACAAGCATTTTAAACAAGTGCTACCTACGGTTAAGACAGTTATGCCTTTATAAATGTTAAGTTTTATCATTACCTGTCTATGCATGCTTGAACCCTAATAATTTCACAAGCCAGGAATTTGTAGTTCTTAACTGTATACATTCTTGTTACCAATACCTTATGGATATTTTCTTAGTTTACGTAAAGTATCAGACGTAATAAGATAAATGGGAATTGTTCGTGACAACTTTCGCAATACAACCTGATTAGACATCTAACACATAAACCTCGATACCTAGGCAAAGTATGAAATTACTAGAAAATTGATACTGAATCCATATCAAAGGAAAACTCAACAGTTATTTCCGATCTATTTTATCTTTAAAGGAAACACCATTTAGGCAAAACAGACATTTTAACATTTTTTTTTCTTTGAACATGATTACAGCGCTAATGGTAATAAGCACAAGAAACATTTTAATTCACCTCTCTTATTCTGGCCTTTTTGATTCGAGCGCCACTGATGATTTTTATAGGCACGATCTTTGATGAGTTTTTACAACTACTGGGTTGATGACACTCCTGGTGGACGTTTCGTCCGTGATGGTATCACCAGTCCAATAGTCAGCACTCCTATATTGGCCTAATGTCTTCTTTGACTGTCCATGACGTTAAAATACTAAATCCCTGGGATGTGTTTTAGTTGATTTTAGTCTCTGATGCATGATTTTTTATTATTAATTGTTTTGGCTTTTAACTAGCTGTCAGTAACTGCGAGTACTCTCAAATCGTACTTTCTTATTTATTTGACCTGTTGATACTAATTGTAATGCTTTTTTGTTATTTAATGTTATTCAGGGTTATATCTGGTCTATATACCAGCTTTGATAAGTGTTTGGTATTACAATAAATTTTCACTTCGTACTATGAACATCAACATTATTTATTTTGTATAAATATTTCCTTTCTCTATTGGAACTGTACACGTATACCTAACAACAAAATTATTTTCATTTACCTGTGTTTAAAGTAATTGCAAATGGCTGATATTTTCGTTCGAGCATATTGTTTTTCTTAAATTGTTTAACATTTCATACCGATATAACATGTTACTTTTATATTCTTCCCTTAGTTTATTTATTTTGTATTTACATTGTATCATAGGTCAAATTTATTTGTTCAGTGTATGTTCACTGGTGTTAATATGTCCTTTGATTGAGTTAAGCTATTTCAGTTGATATTTTATAGTATGTCTTTCTATGTTGTGATGTTACACTATTGTTTCAGAAAAAGGGTGAAGGTTTGGTACCATTAAAACGTTTAAACAGGCTGCATTTGTTTGCACCTGTCCTAAGTCAGGAATCTGATGTTCAGTAGTTGTCGTTTGTTGATGTGGTTAATAAGTGTTTCTCGTTTCTCGTTTTTTATATAGATTAGACCGTTGGTTTTCCCTTTTGAATGGTTTTACACTATTTTTGGGGCCCTTTATAGCTTACTGTTCGGTGTGAGCCAAGCTCTCCGTGTTGAAGACCGTACTTTGACCTATAATGGTTTAAATTTGGAATTGGATGGAGAGTTGTCTCATTGGCACTCATACCATATCTTCTTATATCTATATAAAATATCATTGATACAGTCTAATTATATAAATTTTCTCTTCATGATAATTAATGTTAACTGTTAAGGAATATCTGTGTCACGTTTATGTTCCAATTTTCGTAGCCACCATCCCGTGTTTTTCCTCGATTATCATACCTCTGAATGTGACTTATTTCCAAATTCTTAACTACCATGATTAATACAACAAGTGCCACTGTAGAGCAGGAACTGTGTACTTTTCCGGATCCTTAGAGATCTCTCCAGTTTTTGGCGGGGTTCGTGTTGCTCAGATTATAGTTTTCTGTGTAGTGTTTTGTAAAATGGTTAAGCTATTGAAGTCGTTTTCTGGTTGGCCATGACATTGTCTGTTTTTCTTCGACTTATGACTTTGAAGTGTCCCCTCGGTATCTTCCACATTCTTTCCTCTTATGTTGTCGAAAAGCGCGTCTTCGGCGTATTAAATTATAAGCCTGGTGTCGTTGGTGAGTTGACTTTACTGCATGACTTGCCGAAAATTATTAATTCGTGAAAAGAAATGTTCCCATACTTAGAATACTAGTATTGGAAATGAAGAGAAAATAGTCGTTGATAATATCTTTTGTTTCTCTTTTATGCAATGTTCAGTATTGAATTGGTAATTTGAAGTTATATTAACAATCATGGTGTCAGTTGGAAATGGAATTACGCATCTGCAAACTTTGTTACAAATTTATATTAAAAATATATGTATTAAGCACAACACACAAAAAAAAAACAAGGTGCAACTGAATTTATTTTCGGGTGTTTTATTATTCAATTTGTTTTAAAGAATAGTTTCAAATACAATTCTTGACAAAAATTGTGTATGTAAAAGTATTCTGATTATACTGTAGAGTCTTGAATTAAAGAAACGAACCTGGATGAACAGTATATTCGTACATTCTAAGTTTATGAATTACAAACTAACTTTTAAATCAAGAAAAAATTAAGACAAACAATTAATTGAATGAAAAACGAAAAACTAATTGCAAGTTTGAGCAAGAAAAATGTAAATTTTGGCTCATAGAATGATTTAACACTGTAGTGTTTTATATATATTTAGACTATATTTCATTTTCAGATCCCTATGTCAAGATAGAGCTAAGCCAACCAAACCGGTCAGTTTCAAGAAAACAGACGAAAACAAAGAAAAACACATCCGATCCGATTTACGATGAAACATTCAATTTTTCAATATCGCCGAAAATGGATGACCTTGCCTATACAACACTTACAATTGCCACTTACGATCATGAAAAACTGAGAAGTGACGAATTGATTGGACAAATAAAATTTGGTGTTGGTGCTGTTCAAGAAGGTGAAATAGACATGTGGGAAAAATGTATAAACTCACCAGGGGTAGAAATTTCAGAATGGTTGTTTCTGATGGACAACGATGATATTAAATAAGAAGAAAGATTTTTTCACCGAAGTGTCTGTTTTGTTTTTTAAACAAGTTGGTGCTATTTGTATTCTTTGATTATGTTACGCTACATATCATTATTCAATTTTCCGTGTGTTTACGCTTTAAAAAGTTCTTCATGTTCATGATCATGCGAAAAACTTTTTTGTTCACAAAAACTTGATTCCCAAATTATTTATTATGTTATTTTCAACAGCTATTAATGTTTTATAATTTCTGATTAAATTTAAGAAATACGAAGTTCACTTATTGGAATTTTATTAGGCTGTAGAATAGCGGACCATATTCTAGATTAATTCAGGTAAAACATTGTGTCATGTTAAAAATATAGTGTATATATCCGTAAATTATTTGACCAAAAACTACTAGCTACAGTACAGGGAGGATGTATGTGGTGCATGACTGGCACACGCCCTCCCCACATAGACTGCAGATACATTGGTTGCACCTACAAGAAAGAAAGAGAAGATAGGAAAAAAAAACAACACACATCCTGAAATATCTGAAGCTTTTGGTAGCTCCACCCTCCTCTGGTCTATTCTAGGACATTATATTTGACTCTCCAGGTTTTAGACGGCTAAAGTCTCCTTCAGAACGCAAAATCCTGGACCCGCCCCTAACGACCTCAGGAAAGTTTACTATCACCAGAAGCCTTTTTGCTTTTGTCGGTGGTTGAATTATGACTACGGGTTTAACGTGTTGGCCACACACAAAAATGAGACATGTCGACCATAAACATAGAGATATATAAAACAATAGATATATATGAACAATTCAGAAAAAAATCAGGCAGAATAAATGTGGAAAAAACATAGATGTACAAATAAACAGTTCACATACACAGAACGATTGAACTAAAAGACACAAAGATTCAGTAAAAAAAAGTACAAAAACACGGAAAGATTGAACCAAACGAAGCAGTACACAAACAAGGATTCATTATGATTAAGGCAAAAGTAACAGTACACAAACACGGAAAGATTACGCATAAAGAAACAGTTCATAAATAAGGTTAATTGAGCTAAAAGAAATAGTACACACATGGAAAAAGATCGAACTGAAAGAAACAAGATACAGAAATACTACAAGAATGAGCTAAAAGAAACAGAACACAGAAAAATTTAGCAAAACAGGACCGAAAAACCTTTCGTTTGAAATGTAGTAGTCAACTTAAAGGCCCGAATATTACTGCGAATATTGAAACATTATCATATACTGACGGACTTTGAAAACGCAACACGAGATTATTTTTTTTATTCTCTTTTTCAATTATGCAATTCTTGTAAAATAAATGTATAAACATAAATTTTATTCAATTCTTTATTGTCTAAATTAAGCTTGCAGTTCAAAAGATGAATAGATTACGTCATGTTTAATGTTCAAATCAAGTGGTATAAGTAGTGAAACTGCTTTGGATGGGTATCGCTATCCATTGAGTTAAAGTTCAAATTAAAGTTCGAGTGGTTGTTCAGAGTTATTTGGTATGAAAAGGGAACGGCAGATAATAATAAGAAAAAAGTATTAAAAGTTTATAGTATTTCGGACATAATAGGATCCCCAAACCACTTGGTCCTGTTGTTTTATCCTAAGTTCTCAAACGGAAGCAGTATTTTTGTAATAAATTTGTAAAATATTCCACGGAACCCTGTGTCTCGCCTGATATTGCTGCTGTAAGTGTAAAAGCGTCATGTTGATCGGCTGTACATTTATCTATACATTTATCGGTAAAAAAAAAAAAATGTTTTCTGTAGATGCTTTTTCTTGAAATTGAGGAATAACTCTTATACAAGTTTTAAAACACTTCATGGAGGTTTACAAATTTATCATGTCAAAACAGTTTACATGTAATTCGGTTTTATTTAACTAAAACAAAACTGTATGGTTTTCAACAATGAGCAAAACCCATACCCTATAGTAAGTCCCGAAATGAAAAATGTAAAAAACTAGAAACCTAACGATCTATAGATAGATAGATAGATAGATAGATACTTTATTCTCTAAAAACTAAATACAAGTTTACAGAGAAACATACAATATAAATACAGATACAATAGTCGAGGTAAATAAATCCAGTATGATGTTCTAAAAGTAATATACATGGCATACATGTTTAGTAACATGTATAATGAAAGGTTAAACTCAATAGAAATAAAGAAAATGGAGATGGAGACGCCGACGCCACTATCGACGACGAAATATAGGTTTGTTGTGTCTCACTGCCGCTACATTGATGTCACAGGCTCGACACAAATCAAGACTTGAACTTTATTGTTAACAAATGAAACACTTCAAATCAACTCACACTAAAGTTACAGGGAAACGGGGGGAGGGGGGCTCGGACTAAGCGACAAAGCATCAATACTATAAAACAAGAATTCTCCGATTTTTTTTTAGCGTAAATGATCATTTGAACTTATACGAATATCAATCTTTTATTTGTAATCAATTGAATTCCCTGATCTACCTCGCACTAATTGAAAAATAAACTTTTTGGAACATCTGTTTTATATGTGACGACGGACCTGTTCCAGTGGTCGTAACCATACAACCGTCATCTTTTCCTTGAATGTAAACTACCAAATAAAACCAAATCACTGGGTTTGTACTTTCTCGAATAACACGACGGGTGCCTTTCTGGAGCATCCGAGATCACCCCGATGGATTTATATTACCCAGTCATACCGATCTATTGAAACTGTTTTGTATGGCACCGCAACTGAAAGTTGGGAGGGGGGGGGGGCATATTGTTTTACCCCTGTCCGTCCGTCCGTCCGTCCGTCTGTCCGTCCCATTATGGGTATATAGTTATTCCGCATAACTCCTCATACAATTTGAATCCTAGGAAGTTTTCTCTTTACTGTCTGTTTGTACATATATTGAAGGTGTGCATGTGGTCAGGGTTTTTATTTTTATTATCTTTTGCTCTTTTGGAAGATAAATGAACATTTTTTTGTCATTTTTGGGGTATAAGCGGTTAAATGAGTTGAGTGCGGGGGCATCACTTTGTCTAGTTTACATTTTTTTCTCGTGTTGTGCTGTTACACAACTGTAACAGTCCGATGTAAGGTTAGGATTTAGCGCTCACATACATGTTAAACTCCGCCACGTGCACTTTCTTTATGTACCTGCCCCAAGTCAGGAGCATGAAGTTCAATTGTTGTCGTTGTATAAATGTGTGTCATTTCTTTTTGTAGATTGTTTATTTATAAAAAGACCGTTTGTTTTCGTTTGAATTTTTTCACACGTTGCATGGTGGCCTTTGTAGCTGACTATACGGTGTGTTGAAGGCTGTACGGTTGCCTATATATGATTTCTTACATCCACTGAATTTAAACTCTGATGGATAGTTGTCTCATTGTCAATCACACCACATCTAACTTTATTTCAACTTCTATGTTGCGTTTTGTATACTGTAACATTGTTTATCTTTTGTACGCATACTCCGGAGCCCTTTTTTCGGAAGCCCTAGCAAAAGTCCTTGTTCGGCGATAGAAAATTTAATTACGAACTCATATAAGATAGCTCGAATTTCAACTCAAAATCTTAATTAATCTAAATGAGACTTAAATTCGAATCTTACTCAAACTCTACATAAAAAAATGACTCAAATTTAATGTTGTAACTAGAACTCTACCTCAGTTAAATGTGACTCAAACTCGATGTCCAACTCGAAACTCAATGCTAACTAAAACTTTAATTCTAACAATGACTTGAATTCGAAATCGAAGACTAACTCAAAGTTTAACTCAAACAGTAACCCGAACTTTAATTTGAACTCTAATTCGATGGATGGCCACACTCATCCAAGGCACATACAACATGGAAATCTATCTAAAAATAGATCAGGTTTTTCCAAATTGGTCACGTGATTTTACCTCATCAAGTAATGGGATAACCACATCAAAGAATGACAGGACCACATCAAATAATGGAACCTTATCAATGGATGTGTCACCGTCAAAGGCAATGTTTTGTGGAGAAGCAGCAAATACATGTACCAATTATCAACTCTTTGATATGAATCGACAGTGGCGGATCCAGAACTTTTCATAAGGGGGGCCCGCTCCAGTCATGCTTCAGTGATTCCCTATATAATCAACCAAATTTTTCCCACAAAAGGGGGGCCCGGGCCCCCCAGGTCCCCCCCCGGATCCGCCTATGATCGAACATACGACCTCTCAATATCGACGAGTACGCTACCACGAGAACACCGATATAGAATAAGGAGATCAAAAGACGAGGATGTAAACAACTATAGGTCACAGTACGACTTCCAACAGTCAACAAAACCAATATCTTACAGCAAGCTTTATAAGGCCCGACATAATAAAAATAAAACAATTAAACGCGGTAAAAAAAAAAACATCCGGAAGGTTCAATTTATTCTCGAACTGCTTTATGTGTTTTACCTTAAATTGTCTACTTCTGAAGCCTGCATTGGTCTGAGTTGTATTGCCGGATACTTTCAATCTTATCCATATGGTGTGGACATGTATGCATTGGATGAATTCATACGGTGATAATTCTACTGTATGTTCATTATCTCATTGAAACGTACTTATTTGTTGAAGAATTGGAATGTAAAGTTCGTTTGTAAAAGGAAAGAGAAACAACTCTAGGTGACAACAAATGTTATATTTAGGCCCAATCATTTAAATACGTTGAGCAAACAGCTATAAAAATCATTAGCATTGAAAATAGCTTCTTTAACAGTTTCGGCTGATGAGATAGTTAAATCCAGAAAAAAAAGAGATTTATTACATAGATATAAGAAGATGTGGTATGAGTGCCAATGAGACAACTCTCCATCCAAGTCAAAATTTATAAATGTAAACCATTATAGGTCAAAGTACGGTCTTCAACACGGAGCCTAGGCTCACACCGAACAGTAAGCTATAAAGGGCCCCAAAATTACTAGTGTAAAACCATTCAAACGGGAAAACCAACGGTCGAATCTATATAAAACGAGAAACGAGAAACACTTATGAACCACATCAACAAACGACAACTACTGAACATCAGATTCCTGACTTAGGACAGGTGCAAACAAATGCAGCGGGTTTAAACGTTTTAATGGTACCAAACCTTCACCCTTTTTCTGAAACAATAGTGTAACATCACAACATAGAAAGACACACTATAAAATATCAACTGAAATAGCTTAACTCAATCAAAGGACATATTAACACCATTGAACATACACTGAACAAATAAATTTGACCTATGATACAATGTAAATTCAAAATAAATAAACTAAGGAAGAATAATAAAAGTAACATGTTATATCGGTATGAAATGTTAAACAATTTAAGAAAAACAATATGCTCGAACAAAAATATCAGCCATTTGCAATAACTTTAAACACAGGTAAATAAAATAATTTTGTTGTTAGGTATACGTATACAGTTACAATAGAGAAAGGAAATATTTTAACAAAATAAATAATTTTGATGTTCATAGTACGAAGTGGAAATTTATATTAGTACCAAACACTTATCAAAGCTGGTATATAGACCAGATATAACCCTGAATAACATTAAATAACAAAAAATCATTACAATTAGTATCAACAGGTCAAATAAACAAGAAAGTACGATTTGAGAGTACTCGCATTTACTGACAGCTAGTTAAAAGCCAAAACAATTAATAATAAAAATCATGCATCAGAGACTAAAATCAACTAAAACACATCCCAGGGATTTAGTATTTTAACGTCATGGACAGTCAAAGAAGACATGACTAATGCAATGCCAAAATAAATGTATCGACAGACAGTAGGATAGTTAGGAGTTTAACCTCTTTATAGATCAAAATGAACGTGGGTGTGTCTTTAAACATCCCGTTTGAAAAGAATACAAATTTAGTTATGTTTTAATTTGCTGATGACAAAATCGATATTAGTGCCAATGTAAACTATATTCAAAGATCTAATTACAACATTGGTAAGATAACCTGAACTAATAAGTTTATTTAAAGGTTCGATGAGTTTACGCGGATCATATAGTGATTTCCGCGCTTTAAGTACAATATTACCGTAAAATTTAGGATGTGAAATACCGTTTTAATCAGTTTTCTACAGGTACAGCCAAATTTACTAATCAAATCTTTGTATCTATGAAAGAACTTAGTAAAAGTTTTACGTAATTTATGGTAACGAAATCCCTGACTTAATAATTTACTAGTGATGCATTGATTACGTTCGTTAAAATCTATAACATCACTACACACACGGGCATAACGAACGAGTTGGGATATATACACACGTATGATGGAACCAAAGGAACATCGCCGTCTAAAAAAGAAAAATTAAAAATAGGGAATGAAAAATCGTCTCTTTTGTCGTAAATTTTCGTATGGAGTTTTCCTTTAGAGATTGAAATGTCCAAGTCCAGAAAAGGACAACTACTGCTGTTTATGTTAGATTTAGTTAAAGTAAGTTCTATTGGGTAAATTTCGGTAGTATATTTAGAGAACTCTGGATTATTTAACGAAAAAATATCATCTAGATAACGGAAGGTATTGTTGAATGTATCAACCAAATGTAGCAATGACGTGTCTTTACTGAGTTTGGTCATAAACTGAGATTCATAGCAATACAGGAATAAATCTGCTATTAAAGGGGCGCAGTTAGTGCCCATAGGAATACCTACTACTTGTCGATACACTTTATCGCCGAAACGTACATATATGTTGTCCAGGAGAAAATTTAAAGCTTCAATCATATCTTCACATTTCCAGTAAGTGTATCTAGCATACTTTCCTTTTTCGTTACATTCTTTTTCGTTACAGTCCATTAATCGGTTGTGGGGTTGAAAATGTTTTATTGAACAAGAGAGGGAGAAGATACCATTGATAAAAATCAAAAGCCATGAGGGTAATAAAAACAGACAACACCATGGCCGAAAAAAAGACGAACAAAATCCAAAATGTTTTATTGAACAAGAAAAGAACAAAATCCAAAATGTTTTATTGAACAAGAGAGGGAGAAGATACCATTGATAAAAATCAAAAGCCATGAGGGTAATAAAAACAGACAACACCATGGCCGAAAAAAAGACGAACAAAATCCACAAAATACTACTTAAAACACTTAAGATTTAGCAACACGAACCCCATGAAAAAACAGGAGGTGAACTGGGATGCTCAGGAAGGGTAAGCAGTTCCTGTTCCACTAATGGCACTCGTCGTGTTCATCACTGCAAGTAAGTCGCAATAGTTACTGTCATTTCGAGAAAAGGAGAATAGAATTGTGATTGCTAATGGAACATAAAAAGAACACTTTAAATTTGGTGCATCTGAACATATAAGTGGTCGAAGGGATAACTTATAACTCTTGATTCAATAGCTTCCGTGTATGCAGTAACCCTCTATCAATGAAATCATAAGAAACGCCGGTCCCGGAAAAAGGTTATATATGATAAGGTCGATTTTTTGCACCATTCGGAAATCAAAAAGTATTATAAATCTATCTATAGATATCCACAGGGTATCACTCTATCGGGTATAAGATAAGATAAGATAAGATAAATTTTATTTTCCAAATTAGGTCCCCAGGGGGGGCATATACACATAACATATATAATTGATACAACATACAGTATTTTACATAACATTATAAAATAGACTATTGAAATAAAGTCATACAGGTATTATTTGTTAAATAAAAAGTATTCAAGAGTTGCTACTCCAGAGATGTGGCAAACTTATTATTATTTTTTTTTTTTTTTCACTTGATTTTATAATATTTTGCTGGAAATGTATAATATAAATGATTGTTTAGCTGCAACAGACACCAAGGACGATGCTCTAGGATTGTGAGCTTAAAAGCTCTAACAATCCTCCTCGTATCTGATGCAGAAAAACAAACACAAATGTAAAAAAAATCATGTGTATTCACAGCAAATAAAATATACTGCAGTAATAGGTATTGAGAATAGTGTAGGTTTCCCTACTGCAACAGACACCAAGGGGCGGTACTCAAGGAGCTGTGGTATTTACACAGTCCTCCTCGTGTCTGAAGCAGATAAGTATTTGAACGGTGTCTTATAAATTAGTGTATTTGCTTTCAGGTTTCTTATCATTATAATGGCTCTTATCGTACTTCATTTTTCATTTAATCAAAAAAAAGTTGGCGTTTTTGTCGTTACATAAATAGGCCTTCTTGAAGTTGTTTTTTATGCGTTTTATGCATGTGGATATGATAAATCAGGTTGACCAATGTAAACGAAAACCTTTGCAAAATTTAGATGCGTCAGAAACTAAAACGGAATTTTCGGAAGTGGGGGTTTAAATTTTGGTGTATTTACAAAACTATATGACTTTTTAGAAAAACACATTTTCACTTGTGCTTTTAGTATATGGGGAATCAATATGCATAATTGTTTAAACATTCTGCAAAGCAATGACTGTAAATTTTTATTAGGCCTAATCAAGAGAAGCAGCAATTTACTGCCAGAGGTGATATGGGTTTTGTATCAAGTGATACTCTATTAACTGTGAAGTTTTCAAATTATGGAATTAACTTATATGTGACAATACCAGTATAATATGTAAAAAAGGTTCGTTCCTGGGCGATTAGAAGAAAAAATAATCGTCATGGGATTATAGTGTTACAGTTAAGTGGTAACTATAAGTTGAATGAAAATGTAGAAGTTGTTATTAATATAAGTAATTTATAGGATTCTATACAAAATTTGTTAAAAAGAATTAAACATCAGAAATTATGGAATGATAACAAAAATGTCAATGGTAATGAATTAAGATTTTATAGATGGCTTAACACTGGTATAAGTTTGAAGCCTTTTGTATAGATGCCACCGACGTATTTCGTCTCTACTCAGACCTGGTTCATTACATCTCAAAGTTGAAACAGGTCGGTATTCTAGACTATAAGAAACTCTACAAGATCGTTTGTGTATTTTTACCTGCGTCGTCAACCGCAAAAGCAGGTATAGTAACAGCTTTCCTCCGTCCGTCTGTCCGACCGTCAGAAATACCTTGGGTAGAAAACTTTCGTCCAGTTTTTTTTTTTTTTTTTTTTGGCTTCTGTGGAAGGGAATGATTTTATATTTGGTCTGGAGCTTCATCATGTTGCGCTGTACCGTACAACCAATGTTTTAAATTACATCAATAGCGCAGCCACTTCCTGTTTGCTGATAGCATGAAATTTTACAACACTCATTGTACAAGGAAAATTTTCGTCAAGCTTTTCTTGGCTTTTATGAACGGGAATGATTTATATTTGGTCTGCAGCTTCATAATGTTGAGTTGTACAGTGTAAGCATTTTAAAGTCAACCGTGTAGCCACTTCCGGTCTGGCGATAGTTTGAAAATTTACATCATTCACTGTACAAGGAAATTTTTCGTCAAGCTTTTCTTAGATTTTATGTAAGGGAATTATTATGTATTTTGTCGGCGGCTTCATAATGTTGAGTTGTACAGTGTAAGCAATTTTTACATTAGCCATGCAACCACTTCCTGTTTGCCGATAGTTTGAAATTTTACAACCGTCATTGAACAAGGAAAACTTTTATCAAACTTTTCTTGGTTTCTATCGAAGGGAATTGTCAGTTATAATTATGTACACATGTTTCAATCAGCGATGTAGGTCCAGACCCGCTATTGGTCTTGTTTGTGATATTGGCTACATTGAAGCTAAGAAACACTTTTTTTTTAATTGTTGTTTTTCTCTAATATCGGACATGAATTATATGCCAAGACCTGTCTTTTAAATGTTGAAATTGTTTAAAGTATAGAGTAAAGGAAAATCATAATTTATATATAATTTAAAAGTTAAATAATGAATAAAATTTTAATTTTGATAGAAAACACATTTATATTTATGTAAAATTAATGGTTAAATAGTAGGAAACTGATACAATTTTAGTGTTCAAAACCACCGAAAATACAATTTAATTATTCAAGAGAAGGAGGGAATTAAGTCATCAAATAGTTAATAAACCACAAGATTCAGCATCAAATAAAAACATTATTTACTATGAATTAGTTATTATTTATTCTCATTCTTAATTTCTAACTGGATAAAAGATCCTTTTAAAACGTTTTATTACATATTTTCAAGTAACAACATTCTCATTGTAAAATTATCTGTATGTATTATGTAAGAAGTAGTTAATACAAACATGTCTATAATCGGTCATTCGTTATCTTCTTTTGTTAATTCTTTAAGTGCTAATTGTATGGTTGTTTAATGGTCAATCTATAATCCCGTTTCTATTATAAAATTATAACCTAGTAAAATTCTTAATTTAGAGGTCTTAGCACCTGTGTCTAATTCTCAGACCAGTGGAGTTAAAGCGAGTGTTCTCAGGCAAGTGACCAGGTCTAAGTAATTGTCTATTGTTGGCCTTGCCAACCTCTGCAATTGGTCGTGTTGCATCTCGTTTCATCGTCATTCTAGTAGCAAGTCTCCCAGTTACACAAATATTGTAATGGATGGTGACACTTGAGTCAAATAAATTATTTATGTGTTTATTTTATTTTTGTAAAAAAGTAACTTGTTTAATGCAAACATTTGACACTCTGATTTTAATGCATTTCATATTTGCTTCTTTTTCAATAAAGCAATCACATATATCGGAAGTCTATTATACTAGTACTATTTGGAGAAGTGGTGGTTGTCTCCCTGACTTACGGAAATAATGAATGATCTATGAATTCTCAGAAATACATTATATATATACTATCAGATTATTCAATCCATCTGGTATGGAAAAGGATTTGTATAAGCTTTGCCTTTTGTCCGATCCTTTGTTTGAATTTACGCCGGTTTGATATACTTTGAATTGAATTGAAGTCCATTACTAGGTAGGGCCTCCGCTTGTATCTATAGATAAGACGAGGTCTAAAAAACCTAAAAATAGATAACAATTGTAGCGTAAAACATACGATACAAAACGTTAGATACTGTAGGACATAATACCGACTACTATCATATGACCATTATGAGATCCTTTTATTTTTAGTTGTAGGGTAGAACTTTTACACATTTCTATGCCAGATTAGTATGACGGTTACGGAAAGAGGTTCGAAGTGATCAGAACTACAGTAGCTGTATTTAATCGGTGTAAATGGGACAAGACAAGACAAGTAAAAAATGGGATAACCGACCAGTTTGTCCGCAATCCGTAGACATGCTTCATTGGCTATATCAATTTCAACTTGAAACTTAATTGTACATACATGTCTACATATTTAGTCTATTGGTTACGTAATTATCAATAGCTTACATAATGGTAAAATCGCCTTTATACAAATGACCTGTTGAGATAATACGTTCATGTAACGACAAATTACAAAGGTAAATCAACTTTTCAGTCGTATTATTTATTTTGATTTTTTAAATATGAAATGGACATATATATTCTTTTATTTGAGAAAGATAAAGTTAACGTACAACTTATACCAATTTCTAAAGTATTTATCGCATTTTTTAACACTGGATGAGATTAATACGTTTCTACAAAAGACTGATCGTACATTTTGGTATGTATGTTTATATTGTTTGTATCAATTTTCATGAAAAGGAGGTTTGAGGTATACATCAACACTGTAGCATCACCACTCGATAAAGGTACGTCCTAAGCGGTGTAAAAAACCAAATGTGAAGTCAGGTAAGGTCATTTTTTTTTTTTTATTTTCATTATATTCTACGTTTTGCTGACAAGTAAAGTTTTGTGATAGTGATTCCTAATAATATAGCTATTGTTTAGGGCTGATTTTGATCCTTAATTAGGTGTCTCTCTCTTCGAATCGTCAGAATCGGATAGGGTGGTCCTTGTTCAACGAAGCAATTGACGAGTTCAAACTTGAAAAAAAAAACACATTTACCCTTAAACTATTCATTTGTCGTTTTCGTAGAACAAAGATATATCACATTTAAGCTTGAACAACACTGTATTTCGAAATAAAATATTTTTTACACAGAGAAATTCATGTAAATAAAGCTGTTAAACTGTACTGCGAATAGCGGCGAATTGTTGTTTATTGTACGAGGATTAGAATAGGTACTTGCTATCATTGTTTCTTTGCTTCGGGGTACCTATATCCGGTGGTGATGCTACACAGTAACCAACCCTACGACTCAAACAGGAGACATTAATTTACCTTCTTTACTTTTGAATCTTTAATATGTATTTTCTTTAATAACTATGGCCTGTGCGAACTTAGAAACGCTATCTCATATCAGTATTTAGGTTACGATTACATTGTGTATGAATGACCAGTTTGGTGTTACACCTATTGAATTATTTTATAATAATTCAGACATATAATATATTATATTGTATGTCTCTGATAATCTGATAAAAATAATTTTATATCGGAGTAATTATATACCTGCTTTTGTCGGTTCGAAAGTTTTTTAAGTAAATACCTAAGTATATGAGCGTGACAACGGTGATTTTCTTTACAGGTCGATGTCCACCCAGGGATGTATAACTCGGGTTATTATTTGTGGAATATTTTTGCTAACAGAGTTCGCTGCAGCATGGCAGGAATATCGTAAGTCTCTTATAAAAATTAATTATTGATTGTTAATTCTTTTTAAAGTCCTATATATTTTACGATTCTAAACAAAGTATAGATATTTTCCATAGTGGCGACTATGACATTCCACTTAAGTGGTAATTGTAGGGCTCCCATATACTCGATGCGGGGACCGAATAGAAAAAGAAATGGCAAATATGTATGGCTACCGACATCTGCTGACCTTAGCTCCAAAGTTAAGCCATAAGCTAATTAATCAGTATTGCTTCTGGGTCAAAAAAATTACCGCCCATATAAGATATTAAAATATTTTATCCTACAAGTGATTTCCTTGTTCCTGCATGAACAATAAAGAAAAGTAATTAAATAAAAATATGGATTTGAAATGTTCATATTTGCAAATCTTTAAAATTATATGAAAAGAGTTTCTGGTGATTATAATGTTAAGGAAATTATTGAACCAAAGCATGCATTTATATACTAAACTAGGTCATCTGTGCACGTATTTTAGATTTATTACGAATCTACAACGTATAATCGACAAATAATATTTCATTCAGTGACTCTTAATCGCAAGCTTATTACCTTTCGAGTCTGTTGCTGATGTTTAACGGATCGTGACATTGATAAACAATTAACACATAATCATGGAGCACGTGAAAAATAAGTGAATTGATAGAGTGATGTTCATTTTTTAAAATATTTTCCATCAATCAAACTTTTCCATAACAGTTGTTAAATGATTTGGTGTATTTAATCTGTTCTTTCAAAATCAATTATAACTATTTGCCTTCCAGTGCACGTTTGTTTACATTCTTTCATCACGGTTTTCCCTCGCACTTAAGCTGTGCGGTTGCCGAAGTTCTAAAAAGAAGTCTCGTAGTTAAGGTCACTGCATACGAATAAAAATCGGCGAATTATAGTACGGGAAGACAATAATTCAATAGCAGTACATTTCTGAAGATTTATACAAGATAAAGGATTTTCTTATACAAGAAAGTCCACGTACACTTGTTTTATAGTCTAACTTAGCCATTCAACTATATAAAACATATTCAACTTTTTTTTTAAATTTGAAGTATCATATAATGGCTTTAATTTTCTATAGCATTTGTAAAACTGTGTAACAATACTATTTTCAGTGACGTTTAACAACTGCTACAATATATACAGGGTAACTGAAAGGCATTCGTACCTGCTGTCTTGGACAGGACACAGTCAAAATCCAGGATGTCGGGTGTCTTTCCACGGTTACGATTCGTTTTACCCGGAAGATAAATATAAGATATGTATAACAGTGACAAATTGGACTATTGAGAACTCTGAACTCAGTTTAACATATTACTCAGGTAGAGGGATGTACCAAGAAGCGCTTAAGAAGGTACTTTAAATTCTCATTCTACAGAGTCTACAGAGATAGATCTGTTATATGAATATTCATATCCATACCATACAGTAAACTCGAGAAGCTGTACATTAATAAATCAGACATTTTTTTTTAAAAGCCAATGATCTTGAAATGTTCCACTTGCTTTTTTCAGCAAATAATTCTTTAATCACCAAATGTCTTGTTTAAACATGCATGTTTTCATAATGGTTATGTTGATAACTACATCCTATATGTATATACATAAAAGGAGATGTAATATGATTGCAAATGAGACAACTATCCACCATTGCCTCGTGAGGAGGATTTAAACAATTCAAGGTCACCGTATGACCTTCAATAATGACAAAAAACATACAGTATAGTAAGCTTTAAAAGCCCTTGATATGACAAAAGAGAAAACCAACGGCCTTGATAATATTCTAAAAACTATAAACAATTAACACATATTATATAGCAGACAGTTACCAACGGCAACCATTGAATTACTAGCTCCTGGCTAGGGACATGACGGGGTAAAACCTGTTTATGAGCGCTCAACCCTTCCCTAATCTGGGACAGCGGTATTACAGCAAACTGTTAAAATCTTTCGGAAAGGGATAGACTCATTAAGTCTGGTAGTTTACTCAATACACTGCATTTCATACGCATTATAACTGACCTGTATTAATTTATAGGAATATATGCAGAGTGACAGTCCACTTCAACAGTGGTGCTCAGAACAAGATGAATTTGTCGATATTTTACTGAAGACAACTAGACCAAGTCCAATGAAAAGTTATGTAAAAGTACTGGTTACTGCTTCGAGGACTTTTAAACGTAAGTCTTTTCATCCTTTTGGTGTTGAAGTTAATTACAGAATATTGTATTTTTTATCATTCTTGATTTCGTAATACATCAACTATTCATATATCAATGTCAGTAAAATAAGCTGTGCTTAAAATTGTCACGGCAGTCCATTTTTTTTTTGTCCTGTCGGAATTTGTGGTCTATGCATGATCTGAATCATTTCTATATGTACATAAACAACAGCGTCTATATTGTTCTAAATTGTAATAAACATTCAAGATAAACATTATCAGATGTTTTAGCTCTTTGGTGTGACTTTGGTTTTCGCTTTTACATGTTTTAGTCTGATGTTTCAATTACAGATCTTAACTACAGAGAAACGACTAGTGCCGTTATAGGAGGTATCATAGGAGTTGTCGTTCTTTTTTCGATAGCTGTCTTCTGTAGAAGATGGGGGAACTATTGCAGAAAAACGGCTACGAATTCTAGTGCAAATGATACAGCAATATACACAGTACAATCTAGACATCAACAACAAGAAGGTATTTTTCAGGAATATAATATAGACAATAGACTATTTTCATATTACCGACTTTTGACTCCGGAGTACATGTATATATTAATTTGTTCGACAGTTTTCCTACTCTTTGGTAGGACATTTTGGTACATGTTCATCTAAGAGCGACTAAAGAAAGTAAAATTAAGCTTTCAATCGGTGCAATTTGTGACAAATAGCTGTCTCATGTTTCTTTACACGAAAAAAAAATATCGGAAAACAGTTAAGTTTTTCATCAAACTGCACCGATTGTAAGCTTGATTATACTTCTATAAATTGCTCTTACTTGACAGAGTACCAGAATGTCCTACAACAGGGAAGGTAACCTGTCGAAAAAATATATACTCCAGAGTAAGCAGTCGGTAATATGAAAATAGACTAGTGGTTAAGACCTCACATAATTTTTAATGCATCCTGTGCACTAAATAAAAAATCGTTAATGCTATGGGCACTAATTGCGCCCTTTAATAGCAGATTTATTCCTGTATTGCTATGAATCACAGTTTATGGCCAAACTCAGTAAAGACACGTCATTGTTACATTTAGTTGACACATTCAACAATACCTACCGTTACCTTGATGATATTTTTTCGTTAAATAATCCAGAGTTCTCTAAATATACTACCTAAATTTAACCAAAGGAACTTACTTTAAATAAATCTAACATAAATAGCAGTAGTTGTTCTTTTCTAGATTTAGACATTTCAATTTCTAAAGGGAAACTCCATACTAAAATTTAAGACAAAAGAAACGATTTTTCATTCCCTATTGTTAATTTTCCTTTTTTAGACGGCCATGTTCTTTTGGCTCCATCATACGGTGTTTATATATCCCAACTCGTTCGTTATGGCCGTCTGTGTAGTGATGTCATAGATTTTAACGAACGTAATCGATGCATTACTGGTAAATTATTAAGTCAGGGATTTCGTTACCATAAATTACTTAAAACATTTACTAAATTCTTTCATAGATACAATAATTTGATTAGTAAATTTGGCTGTACCTGTAGAAAATTTATTAAAAACGGTATTTCACATCCTAAATTTTACGGAAATATTATACTAAAAGCGCGGAAATCACTATATGATCCGTGTAAACTCATCGAACCTTTAAACAAACTTATTAGTAAAGGTTATCTTATTAATGTTGTAATACGATCTTTGAATATTGTTTACATGGCACTAACATCGATTATGTCATCAACAAGTTAAAACATAACTAAATTTGTATTCTTTTCGAATGTTTTTTGGGGATATATAAATACACATCCACGTTCATTTTCTATTTAGAGATTGCTTTATCTGTATATAACATGATACATATTTATTATAAGGTTAAATCCTAACTATCCTACTGCCTGTCGATACTTTTATTTTGGCATTGCACAAGTCATGTCTACTTTGACTGTCCATGGCGTTAAAACACTTAAGAGCAATTCTCTGTAACCACCAACCATTTTATATAGGGGGGTCGGCACGCATAGTCACCGATTTTCATGAAACTTAGCCAAAACATGTGATCATGTATAAAAGTAAGAAAAATGGCCACCAAAATATTGCCAGGCCATGGTTGCCATGGCAACCAAGTGAATGAGATTTCCCGCAAATTTTGAGGGATTTAGCATCGAAAAAACAACTACTTTGCAGTCATTCGTAATCAAAACCAGGTTTTATTTATTGATATTTGTAAATATTTTTCAGAAACTTGAAACTTAACAAACAAAATAGCAATGTCATATAAATAAATATTTTTACTGAATATTGTCACAACCGCAGAAGCAGAGATCATTTTTCATTGTAGTTGAGTAGACAAATTTCACACATTTTGCATGAACAAAATAGACATTTTTGCATCCACCTCCATTTAAGCTGTGGTTATGAGGGAAAAGTATCAATGTTTCTTAACAATAAATTATAACAAAATGTTTGGGATATTGGGTTCTAGGATGGTTGCTATGGAAACAAAATTGTGTCATTTTTGCCTTTTTAATTCTAAAATGTGGCCATGTTATTAAAATAATCCACAAAAAGTAATAATTATTGAATGACTATAATGTGCAAACTATTGGCAATTAAATTACCATAAATTTGTCCAGAGGTCAAAGGTCATTGATGACCTTGACCTTTAACATTTTGTATATTAATTGAATTTTGAAAGGAAATGAAATAGAAAGAGGCATACTATACATGGAGAAAATGTTCAGGACGTTTTAAGCCACTATTTTATTAACATGAAAATAAAGAGTCAAGGTCATTTCAAAAGTGCTTAGCAACCACCCTTATTTGATAAAAAAGTACCTAGCAACCATACATGATTTCATTCAGGACTATATAAACTATTACATAGACCTAACTTAAAAGGCCTGGGGGGAGGGGCGTGTCATCACATAAGTTTAAAACAATCATTCATTTAAAGTGTAAAAATGGCTAGCAACCATTTATTTATATTAGGAAAGTGCCTAGCAACCTTCTATTTATATGGAAAAGTGCATAGCAACCATTTATTTATTAAGAAAAACTGCGCAGCAGCAATATATTTTAGGTTTCATTGGGACAAAAATCAGAAAAAATATGATATTAAACATGCAGTTTTCTTTAAGAACACATGTCTAATCCAGAATAGTAAATTATATAGCAAATTCAATTTCATGAGACTGATTACACATTCAAATACAAAAATTAATATAACTGCTAAGAGATCGACGAGTTTATTTCTTTGGTTGGGATTGACCTTTCGACCATAGACAAAGTATTCATTTACAATGACACATTTTTTTGTTTCCATAGCAACCATCCTAGAACCCAATATCCCAAACATTTTGTTATAATTTATTCATTAGAAACATTGATACACACCGTTTTTTTATTTTAAATCGTTTGTGGCTGATGTGCACCTGAATGTACAGAAAATTCCTTTTCAGCATGTTTTATGCAATATTATTGATCTTCAGATCAAGACACTATCACATTCATTTCATTAAACATCCATTATCCCCATCACAAAATATAAAATGGTCTTTCCTAACAAATAAAACTACCCTGCATCCGCTCATTGCTATGTTTGTATTTCAACAGTGGAAGATTAAAAAAAAATTATTAAAAACATACGTTGTGTGTTTAGCAAAAGTTATTTTTTAATAAAGCCACAGAGCCAATTGAGATTTACTCATAACATTGGGCTAGTCGTCGTTAACTTTAAAAAAAATTCTCCTCTGCAATTAATAATCGAACAGACTAGGCCAATCAGGATCCCCTTTTGGCCCCAAAATATAGAATTATTACAAATTTGCTAAAAATGTAAACTCTAACGCTATTTATAAGAAAGTGGAATGCGTTTGTTAGATAAATATGAGTCGTCTTTGACAACACAATGGACACGCGTCAGGTACTTGAATCATTATGTCATGCAAAAATACTGAAATTTTAGCATTTGTGCTAATTGTAAGACGGTTTTTGTCTTAAATAGAAGTGGTGGCACTTGTGTTCAGTCTTAATATTAGAATAACAATAAAATGCATTACATATATAAATGTTGAGACTGAACATGAATTCGACAACTTCCATTTTAGACAAAAAACATCCTAAAAGTAAAATTTAATTGCAAATTTGATAGATTTTCATATTTGAACTTGAATTTTAGCATTTGTAATGACCAAATCAGTTCAAATCTTTAACACAAACTGATTGATTTAAGTTAAGTACACACTTAAGTGTCTTAAATGTAACATTTTTGGCAAAATTATTTTTTACCGGACTTCTTAAAACAGATTTGGACACAATCACCATTAGAGTATGTACTTTAAAAATGTATCCCAAACATTTTGTTATAATATAGAGTAAAATGCATGTTTAAATTGTTTAGCATCATGAAAATTGTTATAAATAGAAAAACCTGACAGGATCTTTAATATTCCGAGTGAAGGGATCTACCTATTATCTATTTACAGGAGAGTTTCTGGCCTGAAATGATGAATTTTAACCTTTTTTATGCCCCACAGAAGCAGACGCGGCATTAAGTTTTACCCTTGTCCATCTGTATGTACGTCCGTATGTCCGTCCGTACGTCCCAAAGTTGGTTTCCGTTCTCTAACTTTAGTTTGCCTCAACCAAATGTTATAAAACTTTACACAATGCTTATTACCACAAAACACAGATCAAGTTCGAAATTGGGTGGCATCACTTTTACAGTTTAGGAGTTATGCTCCTTTATAAACATTAAAGTTGCTGAATTTTTCGTTTCCGTCCTCTCATTTTAGTTTGCCTCAACCAAATGATATGAAACTCATATACAATGCTTATTGCCACATAATACAGATCAGTTTCGAAATTAGGTGGCGTCACTTTTACCGTTTTGGAGTAAATTAATGTTCCTTTATAAACATAATAATTGCTGAATTTTTCATTTCCGTTCTCTAACTTTAGTTTGCCTCAACCAAATGATAAGAAACTTATACACAATGCTTATTACCTCAAAACACAGATCAAGTTCGAAATTGGGTGAGGTCAACTTTACAGTTTTGGAGTTATGTCCCTTTATTAACTTAAAAATTGCTGAATTTTTCATTATCATTCTCTAATTTTAGTTTGCCTCAGCCAAATGTTGTTAAACCTGTATACAATGCTTATTGCCACATAGTGCAGATCAATTTCGAAATTGGGTGGCGTCACTTTTACCGTTTTGGAGTTATATGCCTTTATAAACATAATAATTGCTGAATTTTTCGTTTCCGTTCTCTCACTTTAGTTTGTGTCAACCAAATGTTATGAAACTAATACACAATGCTTATTACCACATAATACAGATCATGTCTGAAATTCACTGGCTTCTCTTTTACTATTCTTGAGTTATGTCCCTTTATAAACATAAAAATTGCTAATTTTTTCGTTTCATTCTCTTACTTTAGTTTGCTTCAACCAAATGTTATCAAACTTATACACAATGCTTATAATATTACCACAAAATACAAATCAAGTTTGAAATTTGGGGGTGTCACTCTTACAGTTCTAGAGTTATTTTTGTTTACAAATGGAAAAATTGCTGAATTTTTCGTTTCTGTTCTCTAACTTAAGTTAGCCTCAACTAAATGTTATGAGACTTATACACAATGTCTTTTTCAATTTTGGTACTTTGTTTTTAAAATTGCTGATTTCCATTTTTTCATGAGGTCTTTACATCTTCGAGATTTGAGTTCCCTGACATTAATACCATCCTGTCCTTTTCCAAAGAAAGTCACCAGGGGAGGTAATATACCTGAAACAATGACTGTGGAAGTGTGAGTATCCCGACATTAATGTAAACTCAGATGAAGTACAAATTTGGCTAGCGTCACTTTTACAATTCTTTAGTTATGTCCCTTTATAACTTCATATGATATGCAAGCGGGGGCATCATCTGTGTTCCACGGACACATTCCCCATTTATGTTTTGTCTTTTTTGCCTATTATCTTGAAAACAATAAAAGAGAAAGAGAAACATTTAATTTAATAGATTATCAGCAGCACCAGATCTACCTCGTTTAAATCGTCAGCTGATTTTTATTGGAGTTATACCCTTTAAAGAAATTTTTGTGTGCGTTTTTGCCTAATATCAAAAATACCTATTATAGCAGAAGGAAACTTTAAAATTCAAAAATTATCAGCAAGACAAGATTACAAATAATTTAACATGGTTAAATTCGTTTGACAACCCCTAATTAGAGTAAATACCTTTTAAAGACGATTTGGGGTAACAATCGTCATTTAGTATTAACATAAATATATCAATATAGAATAAACTATGTATAGCTACAAGAGTAAATAAACAAGACTTACATAATTGGGATAAGGAAACAAGAATTTGTCTCCTTTAGTATTCATTTAAGGGCAAAACGCCTATATGGAGTAAAATGAAAATTTCGAATATGTTGATTTAATGATTAGTCTTGTTGGTAATTTTTGCTATTAAATTGTTCATTTATCCATATAAGTTTCAATAGAAATAATTATTTGTTATATTACTTTATATCAATGTATTGAAGTTTCAATATTAAGAACATAAAAGTAAAACAGGAGGCCCCTGGGAAACGATATTATGATTCAACTGGTATTTTTTTGTGAAATTGATAAAATACTTTGGAAAAAACAGCATTTGTAATTCAAGTAAGAACAGGAGACAAAGTAGCTGGCGATTAACTGAAATGTACATGAGTAAACTCATGTATGTGAATTATTTAAGAAACACAATTACTGTTCTTAAAAGAAATTTGAGAGTCTAATAGGAAGAATGAATTACAACTTTAGTTTCAAAATTTCAGAATTTTTTCCTAAAGCACCAATACAAGGATGGTTGCTATGCATTTTCTAATTATATGAGAATGGCTGGTAAAGTTTATGTTGACAATATTGACCCCTTAACTTTGAATTAGGATCTACATCATAGTTCGTATTAATCTGAACCCAACTATGTATGGTTGCTAGGTACTTTTATATTAAGTAAGGGTCGTTGCTAAGAACTTAAAACATGACCTTGACCTCTGGCATTTTGCTTTCTTACCAAATGAAAGCAAAATTTGGTCTAAACTCTTTTTCTAAATACTTTTTGGGTTTATTTGTTACAATTTCTTAACAAAATTAAATAAGAAAGACTGAAGGTCAAAGTCAAGGTCATCAATAAGCTTTGACCTTTAGGACAACTTTCAGGTCATTGAATGCACAACATGTCCTAAGTGATTTTTATTTTGTATCTGTCACTGTTTTAAAGCTATTTTAATAACAATGTCAAAATTCTTTTTCAAAATACCAAAAAAGACACTTTTATGTCCCCATAGCAACCACCCTAGCAACTAATTTCCCAAACCTTTATTGATGAATTATTCCTAGGCAACAGTGATAGTTTACATTTATTATCTTAGTATAATTGGTTGTGGATGCAAAAGTGTAAAATTATGTCATGTAAAATGCCTATAATTTGCCTTCTTGAATACATTGAAAACTCCACTATTTAAATCAGTGCTGCCCCCCTCTTCCCCTTTTGTCAGAAATAATTTTTTTTATCTTTCATCTTACTCATAAAGTGTTATATTTTAATGAACAAAAGTCAAAATATTCATAGAACTTGAAATGTGTGCATGATTACTGCTTAATTAAAATGGGTCATTTTTGTTCGTCAAAATATGCATTTTTGAGGCAAAATCCAAGGGGCCCCGTTACCATGGCAACGGGGGCATAAACACATTTTTGTCATAGCTACCAACAAACCAAATTTCAAGAAAATCTGAGACTATGAGTGCCGCAACTTGGTTGGTGTTTACAGAGAATTGCTATTAATCCCTGGGATGTGTTTTAATTTATTTTAGTCTCTGATGCATGATTTTTTATTATTAATTGTTTTTGGCTTTTAACTAGCTTTCAGTAACTGCGAGTACTCTCAAATCGTACTTTCGTGTTAATTTGACCTGTAGACACAATTTGTAATGCATTTTTTTTTTTTTTTTTGTTCAATGTTTACTTATTTTGTGTTATATCTCGTCTCACTATTTTCAATATGTACCACCTTTGATAAGTATTTAGTATGACGATACATTTTCACTTCTGTACTCGTACTGTGAACAACAAATTTATTTATTTTGTAAAAATATTTCCGTACTAACAACAAAATTATTATATTTAAATTTACCTGTGTACGTTATTTTATTTAACGCTATTTTGTCCTTGGTTAGAGTTGTCTTTTTGACATTGTTTTACACCTTTTTATTAATATTGTTTTTATGTTGTGTCATCGATCAAATTTATTCGTTCAGTGTATGTTTACTTGTTTTGTTTATGTGTCTTTTGGTCCAGTTAAGCCATTTCAATTGATATTTTATAGTGTCTTTTTATGTTGTAATGTAACACTACTGTTTCAGGTTAGGGTGAAGGTTAGCGCCTGTTCAACGTTTAAACCCGCTGCATTTGTATGTACCTGTCCTAAGTCAGGAGCCTGTTGTTCAGTGGTTGTCGTTTGTTGATGTTGTTCATAAGTGTTTCTCCGTTGGTTTTCCTGTTTGAATTGTTTTCACTAGTCATTTTGGGGCCCTTTATAGCTTGCAGTTCGGTGTGAGCCAAGGCTCCGTTTTGAAGGCCTTACTTTAACCTTTTATTGTTTACTTTTTACACATTGTGATTTGGATGGAGAGTTGTCTCATTGGCACTCATACCACATGTTCTTATTTATATTTATAACCAAATGCAGACATCCAAATGCCCTAACGGCTGACAAGTAGTTAAACCTAAAATGATATTAACACAGGCACAAATAATAATGCGGTAATTAGTGTACACCAGAAGTTGCCTCGACACAATGACAGAAATATTATTAACAGAACATCAAAGTTAATCTTGACCATATGCGCAATTGAAACAAAAATTATTTTGACTTAACTGTGAAAATAATATTCATCTTTGAGATGTTCAACATTCTTAGACTCAGGACGATATAGAGCTTTACATATTGTATAGACACCTGTCTGTTGTTGAAGACTGCATGTTGCACTATAGATAACTTTTTAGTTTTGTCGTTAGGTTGCTGTTTTGTTGAAGTATATCCACATCTCCTTTATTCATATCATAAATTTCTAAACTTTTAAAATATAACAAAGACATTTAAGTTTTAGTTGCGTTAACTTGTATTGTTAGCCTCTTGCAATCTAAATAATAGTGCTACAATGGCAATCAAACTGGGGATACATGATTGTACACAGTCATTTTTATCGATTTACAGTATAATAAAACGTCAAAGCTGGTTGTTCGATTCCCAGATTTGTGAAAATATATAAATAACTTTTTACTTTTCAGGTTTAAGTAATCCAGGACATTCAACAGAATCAACAGACCCACCTCCTTATGACAATGTTTTACAGAATTATGATAATCCACCACCTTATTCTGAAATATATATTAAAGAGGGACCATATTCTCGATCACCGATGATATAATATCAGTTTACGCTATGTCGAGGATGTCATAGCAGCTTACTCCATGCTACTGACATAGTACTAGTAACAGATGACACTCTATCACGAAGATTTAAATCAGTTTACTCTATTGTCAAAGATACAATATCAATATATTTTATACCAAGGATATAATATCAGTTTACTCTATGTCGAGGATATAATATCAGTTTACTCTATGCCGAGGATATAATATCAGTTTACTCTATGCCGAGGAGACAATATCAGTATATTCTATATCAAGGACATAATATCAGTTTACTGTATGCCAGATACAATATCAGTTTACTGTATGCAAGATACAATATCAGTTTACTTTATGCCGAGGATATAATATAAGTTTACTCTATGACAAAGGTACAATATTAGTTAACTCTATGCTGAGGATATACTATCAGTTTACTGTATACCAAAGATACAATATCAGTTTACTCAATGCCAAAGATACAATATCAGTTTACTTTATGCAGAGGATATACTATCAGTTTACTGTATGCCAAAGATACAATAGCAGTTTACTCTATGCCAAAGATACAACACCAGTTTACTCTATGCCGAGGATATACTTTCAGTTTTACATAAAGCCGAGCATATGATATAAGTTTTACTCAACGCCAATGATATAATATCAGTTGTTTATCAGATTATCAGAGTGTAAACTAAAAGATGTAAAACACAGGAGTTGTTGTCGTTGTAAACCTTACACCTTGTATAAGTATCCATTCAAATTGTTATACTTTATGTTCATTTTGAACTGGACAATATTAGAATTTCGTTATCAAAAGTTGATGTGCTTTGGTATAAAAGCATGATAAGGAGACGATCATTTGATATTCTAGGGAGGAGGGGATGCGGGAGATTTTTGATATTCTAGGGAGGAGGGGATGCGGGAGATTTTGATATTCTAGGGAGGAGGGGATGCGGGAGATTTTTGATATTCTAGGGAGGAGGGATGGGAGATATTTGATATTCTAGGAGGAGGGATGGGGAGATATTTGATATTCTAGGGAGGAGGGGATGCGGGAGATTTTTGATATTCTAGGGAGGAGGGGATGCGGGAGATTTTTGATATTCTAGGGAGAAGGGATGCGGAGATTTTGATATTCTAGGGAGGAGGGATGCGGAGATTTTGATATTCTAGGAGAAGGGATGGGAGATTTTGATATTCTAGGAGAAGGGATGCGGAGATTTTGATATTCTAGGGACGAGGGATGCGGGAGATTTTTGATATTCTAGGGAGGAGGGGATGCGGGAGATTTTTGATATTCTAGGGACGAGGGGATGCGGGAGATATTTGATATTCTAGGGAGGAGGGGATGCGGGAGATATTTGATATTCTAGGGAGGAGGGGATGCGGGAGATTTTTTTGCGGATTGATTATTTACATCTGTTACTCATGCTTATTATTTTTCCGCGGCGCGAAAATTTATTTTCACTCTTGTACACATTATTTCCTGCATTAAGTTGTGCAGTATATTCATTTTCATCCTGTTTAATGCAGGGTTAAATATTTTCAGCTCTTTCCAGGCCAGGATATTCATTTTCAAAATCCTCCTCACCTCCCCCTCCCCCGAAAATGAAATGGTCATCCACTAAAGAGACGTGGTATGATTTCCAATGAAATAAGTTTTCATCAAAAACCAATGGACCATGATGTAAATAACTGTACATGTAAGCGCTTAATGTTCGATTTAAACGGATGTAGATTTGAGACCGGCCGTCGACCTGAGGCAAACATATATTTCGACATCCCATCTTAAATGCACAGTGTTTTCTTTATATACCAACTAACGAAGTTTGATTTACAGCTATAGTTAACACTTCTTACCCAAGGGGATCAAAGTGTTTCGCGAATAATTGAAGAACTTTAAGAATTGAACAAGACAAGTTCTGTAAAAAACAAGACAAGTTCTGTTAAAAACAAGACACCCACCCCACCCCCTAAAAAGAGGAATAATCTAATTGTTCAGACATTTGCAAGATTTAGCTAATACATGTACGGGCAATATTTGGTCTGTAAACGAAATCATTATAACATCAAATACATATCAGAATCCTGTGTTTTTACCAGGAGTGTTTTCACAAGTGTTTAATAGAATTAAATATAAACGGGAAATCAACAACAGGATATCTATATCAGTTCTCACAAAAATATACTTTCGTCAAAAATGTTTTTGGTCTACACTAAAACCTTGCTTTGAATTAAAACAAAATTATCCAAAATAAGGTCATTTCTTATACTTTTTATTAGGCATGCATGAACCACAAGTATAAAAATGTGACGTAGTGCTCATTCGTTTGGGAATAACTGCCGCTGTGGTCATGCTGTTCTGCATACTTTTCAACCTTTTGCTGATTTTCATTGCTATGTAAATAGTATATGTAAATAGTTCTTTGCAAAAAAGACATCATATTTCCCTCGGACAATATAAGCAGTGAAATGTATTTCAATTGAGACTCGAGAACAATAGTAAATTATCTCGTCTTGTGAAAGACTTGAAAATTGGCATGTATTGCTTCCGCGCTAAGTACGCGGCTTTTGGGACTAAGAGCAAAGACTAGTCGGCTCGGAGTCAGAATAATGTGTCCGGGTAAGATGACATGTCTTTCTGCGGACTGTTAACTTGTGAACTAGCACGTTAAAAATCCGGCTGAGCGTGTTGGTCTAGTACAAAGCAGGGTTTATCTTTCATATCTCGTCCTGAATATGCATTTAATTTGCCACTGTACGTTAAACAGCCATCCATCCATCAAGAAAAGGTTCGATTCCCAGTGAAGGCAGATAAAAGTTACAAAAGTTAAAGGTAATTTTTTTAAATAATTTCCTAAGTTAACAGAAATCAGTAAATTAGCCAATTCAAATTGAATGAAATTAAGCACACAAAGGGAACAATTGAATATAATTTGGTGAGTCCATTACATAGACAGATTTAGGAAGCGTTGATTCTGGAAAAAGAATGAATATATGTCACTAACAGGCTGACGTCACGGCACTGGTACAATACAAAATAACGTTGGATCTCTATGAAACAAAGTTGTAGCTAAGTTGACTGTTCTGCTTTTGGGCTTTTTGTCGTTATGCTACCGTCAAACGTTTCATAATTGTATCGTTTACAGCACCGGTATTCTATGAAGACAAACGTGGAGTATTTTTTTCTGAAATTTTTTTTTTATTGTACCCTTTGTTATCGAAATTTAACATTTTTTAACCGAAACTCGAGTTTGCTCGAGAACAATAGGATATTACATCTTGTGATAAAAGTAAAAAGTTAATTGATAGAAATAATGATTATCAGTAATTTAAAAGCTTAAACCACAATAAACGATATCTAGGCAAATAGAAAGTATGCAAACGTTTCAGCAGAAACTTTAGAACGTAAAAAGGAATTTGCGAGATGTGTCAACTAAAAAAAGTAGAACTAGGAAATATAAAATTATTCATTGTGAATCTCGACACCCTCAAAGTGAAGGCAGCGTAGAGCAGGCTAATGCTGATGTCAAGAATATGGTAATCCCATAACAATTGTCCTCTGGAAACCAGAAAAAGGTTATCGGCTTGCTACCTAACAAAGCATTTTGTTAGGGTCAAACACTACAAACCAGTTTGAACCCACTGATTCCTTGTTTTTCAGTACTTATGTATCTGTGAAAATTTCATGTCTTTTCGGCAAACAGATTAAAGTGTTCCATTTTGATAGACAGTAGATGTGAACAAAATAGGTGAGTCTGCCGAAAAGCAGGGTAATTGTTGAGCAGCAGATGTCAACAAAACTAATATGCAACAATATGTAAACTGCAGTCTTTATATCTGTACATATGCCTTTTATTCATAGTCAATGAAAAATGGTTGTAACTGGTAATTTGTTTATTGAATAGATATATTTCAAAATCACTGCTCTGTCTATATTAAGAAAAATACAATGCCGAATTATTTCAGGGATTTTAAAAAAACACTGAAACCGTTAGTTATAAAATTACTTATGTTTCCAGTTTACTGTAACATGTATGATAAGTCCATGTCCTTGTGCAATAGCATAAAAATAGTTGACATCTCTTCCCTTTATACAAGTTTTCCTCATTCTAGCGGGGCGGCTTAGTACCGAAATTTGACAAAATCATGCAAATGGTGATACAAGCATAGGATTTGGCACATACGTTCTTTAGGGTGTACTTTAGCATATTAGAGGGGTAGTCAACATATTTTTTTATTTTTTCACGGCGGCCATCTTGAATTTAAAATTGACATCATTTTGTTCAATAGTAGAGATTGAAAACAGATCCACACCTTTTTTAACGTGATATAGGTGATGACAACTATTTGAAATACAACAAAATGACCTGAAAATATGTTAAACAGATAGGAATTGTAAAATAATCACTACTTGCGGTTTGGGTGGTAAAAGTTCATACAATCGAGTGTAATAATGAGGATAAGGATATGCGATAAATATGTCCGTTTGATATATAGGTAATTATTTAAGATATGCAGGAAGGTCATTGATGTATTATTCTACCATATTTTCCGATGTATTTCGTTCTAACAGCTACAGGAACACAATTTTGTACAGGTCAAACCAGCTTTATAACACTTGCATCTACCAGAACAAGTTTTCTTGCATCCCCATTTGTGTAACTCCTGGCACCGTGCTGCAATGGCTGCTAATTGTGTCCAATTGGGAATCCACAACCCATCTGCTGTCTCCTTAACCCAACACCAATCGCCCGGACTAGGTAGATGTTGTTCATGTGTGACTGCCTGTCCCCGTACATGGCCACCTTGATATGCAGCTCGCTTGGTGTGCTCAATCAGTGCAGCTCTGGTGGGCGGAATTGTGGCATACTGTCTTTGTTTGCGTGCAAACAATTCAAGCCTGGATTCATTGATGTCAAATGTTGTTGTAGTTCTGTTGTACATAACTACAACAAATGCCTCTATCCAACTCCATATCAGCTTCACTAACCAATGCAGGTTTCTTCCTCAATCGCCCAAAACATCTCGGTTACGTCATCAAGTATTTTCCACGTCTGCCATGCCGACTTCTTTCCCTTTGCATGAAAAGCAGAGACAGTGTCACATCCGGTGAAAGCATGAAAAAATGACAAAGCCACAGATTTAGGACCAAGAGCATGATCAATTTCGTGTATCGGAAGCCATCGCAGGTTTTTTTTTTTCCTTTTCCAAATGCAACCCAAAGTTTTTCTACTTGTAGTGTCTTGAATAGAGACACTGCCAAAACCACTACATCAGTGTCTGAGCTGATTATCAGTGTCGACTTCCATCTCCTTTCAGCTGCACTTTTGATATGAACAAATATCATTGTGTCTGCTTCCTCGTGATTACACGTACTGAGATCATCATGGTCATCATAAGAATTTGTCATAACATCTTCGCCTTTTGTCACAAAAATTATTTTGTCAGATTGAATCGAGCAAATTTTATCGGCAAGGAAATGAAACAATTCCGTCTTGTTTTCGTCCACTCCAAGAAAGCTCGCCCAAGCTTTCGAAGTCTTACTGGTGCCGACAACTTTCCGCCTGGTTCCAGCACCCCTCGCGTTACGTGTTTGTGCTTTTAGGCTGCCTCCTATGTAAATATCAAATATAATGTCTAGTCTTGATTGTTTTGAAGTAAGGTGGTTAATGTACGGCAAAATCACATCTTTCGCGTACTCATCAAAAGTGTATGTTCCACGCGGTGGTCTCGAATTTACCATAGCCGCACCATCAACTACTACCATGTCTGACTGAGGCTCTTGGCAAATCCCCTGAGCTTCCAGAATTTCAATTATTTGTGATTTAAAGCCAATATTGATTTTACCACTTTGAGACAATGAAGAAGGAAATTTCTGATTTTCGTAAATGAAAAACTCTCCTAAGTCGCATTCTCTGCTTTGACAGGATATGAAAGTAGATATAGGAAGATGTGGTATGAGTGCCAATGAGACAACTCTCCATCCAAGTAACAATTTATAAAAGTAAACCATTATAGGTCAAGGTACGGCCTTCAACACGGAGCATTGGCTCACACCGAACAGCAAGCTATAAAGGGCCCCAAAAATTACTAGTTTAAAACCATTCAAACAGGAACACCAAAGGTCTAATCTATATAAAAACGAGAAACGAGAAACACGTATGAACTACATAAACAGACGACAACTACTGTACATCAGATTCCTGACTTAGGACAGGTGCAAACATTTGCAGCGGGATTAAACGTTTTAATGGTACCAAACCTTCTCCCTTTTCTGAAACAATAGTATAACATCACAACATAGAAAGACACACTATAAAATATCAATTGGAAGGCTTAACTCAATCAAAAAACGTAAATTAACACACAATGAACGAATAAATTGATCTGTGATACCTGAATGCAAATACATAGTTAATAAAAATTATAAGGGATAAATAATTAAGGTCAAAAGTAAATAAACAGGTTTAAACAAAGTTAAAGTATGATACCACTGTGAAATGTTAAAACAATATTTAGAAAATCATCCCTTTTGAAAAAACCTGCGTCATATAATACACAGGTAAATAAAAATAATTTTGTTGTTAAGTATACTTCTTCTTCTGTGTGTATAAAATCTTCCGTTTAGGAATACCAAGAAATTTCTTAAATATCAATAAAACTAATTTAACACTTGGTACATATGGGGTGAATATCAACAATAAAACTATACAATAAGTGCTAGATAAAACTTCCTGTACAGGTGCAAGAACCAGTATTTAAGGAGAAATGAAATAATTTTGGTGTTCATAGTACGAAGAAGTGAAAATTTGTATTAATACCAAATAACCAAAGCTGGTATATAGACAAGATCCATGTTAACATTAAATAACAAAAAAGCATTACAAATAGTATCAACAGGTCAAATTAAAAAGAAAGTACGATTTGAGAGTACTCGCAGTTACTGACAGCTAGTTAAAAGCCAAAACAATTAATACTAAAACATCATGCATCAGAGACTGAAATCAACTAAAACACATCCCAGGGATTTAGTATTTTAACGTCATGAACAGTCAAAGAAGACATGACTTGTGCAATGCCAAAAATAAATGTATCGACAGGTAGTAGGATAGTTAGGAGTGACTTCTTTATAGATAAAATGAACGTGTGTGTGTCTATACATCCCGTTTGAAAAGAAAATACAAATTTAGTTATGTTTTAATTTGCTAATGACAAAATCGATATTAGTGCCAATGTAAACTATATTCAGAGATCTAATTACAACATTGGTACGATAACCCTTACTAATAAGTTTGTTTAAAGGTTCGATGAGTTTACACGGATCACATAGTGATTTCCGCGCTTTAAGTACAATATTACCGTAAAATTTAGGATGTGAAATACCATTTTTAATAAGTTTTCTACAGGTACAGCCAAATTTACTAATCAAATCTTTGTATCTATGAAAGAATTTAGTAAAAGTTTTAAGTAATTTATGGTAACGAAATCCCTGACTTAATAATTTACCAGTGATGCATGGAAAGGCCTTGAAAACAGACTGCAAACTTCTCGGGCGAGGTCAAGCTTGCTTTTTATTTCACCGGAACTTTTCTTTGGTTGTCGACTGAACAACAGAAACTTGTTTTTCTTAATATATTCATAAATGTTTGCCTTGTTTTGCATTCGGGTTCTGAAGTCAGCGTACTGATTGATCCATTTTGTTTAATTTGCGACAGTTTCCATGTGTCTGCTTATACAATATACTTGCTGTCTGTCTTGTAGATATCTCCAGAATCCTCAAGAAATGGATTTCCATAATCATTCATGACAGTCTTCAGTATTTTCACTTTATCAATGAAATCTCGTTGCATTGACACAGAATTGTCATGATGCCTGCCATCTACGTTTCTTTCTAGACGAACATTCTTCGAACGGGCTTATCCGTCTTCTGATTTCTGGTCCGGCTACCATCAAACGTCTCAAGACAGCTGGATCCTAGGTTAGCTCTACAGCACCCCATCACCTTTAACAATAGCTTTATTCTGTTCATGAGCCTGGTCTATCGCCATGTTTGAGAAAACGCGATTTGAGTTTTTCACAGTGAAGTGCCCTTTTATGAATTCTCTGTTATTCTTCAAAGATCAAGGATTCAGAAAATGTTGTCTTCTTAGTAGCTAACTGGCAGCGAATCATTTCGGTCGTCTTTGCCATATGTATGGTGTCATTGTAATCACAAGCAAACGCGATAGCTGGTCCTATATCTTTTTCAAACATCAAGAGGACATCTCTACGTTTTGTGTGTGCTTCTTAGTTCTGGCATCTCCTGCAAAAGCTTGTCCTTCAGGCGCGTAGAATGTACCTGTGCAAAAGAAGAACCAAGTTGTGTCAATCGCTCTTCGTATAGGTTTGCCAGGTCTGCTTATCGAAACACCACTGACTCTTCAGTATTTCTTTGAGTTTCAAAGATGTATGTTACCAGCTCAGCTTATGCAGTTTCTTTCATCATATTTTCCTCCTGAGTACTTCTGCTTTTGGTCCCTGTTTGTCTCTTCTTTGCTCTCTCTCTGTTGTACACAGCTGCGAGACAAGAAGGGTGATACTTCATTTCTTGTGCAATCACATCATCACTACTTAATTTTGCCAACAGCTGTTTATCCTGTAGCACTGTTGCACAATCCACTAATCGTTGGTTCAGTTTCATTGTCATTGCCTCTCTTAAAGCGGATAAAGGCGACTCCCTATCCCAAATGAAACATTTATGCACATTTTCAACGGGATCTGGTTGTTGGTCTTTCGAACGAGGAGTAATTCTAAAACGTTTAGGGGACTTACATTCACTCGAACTTCCATATGGCATTGGTGACATATGGCGTTTCTGTGCTCTCTCAAGTTTGTATTGTTAAACTTTATTCTGCATAAATTATGGTACTTAGCATTTTCCTTTTTCATTGTGCTTTAAATTCCTCTCCGTCGTTTAATCGTCGAATATCTAGAAGAATAGGGAGTGCATTTACTTCATGAAAAAGAGGGATGTTTTTGCCCAACATTTTATATCTTTCATCTGACGATTTCAGTAGATCCGTTGTGTCTTCTTGGCACAAACAACATTTTGTCCAATCACTTTCCCAACTATCTGTCGAAGAAGCTGACACGCGAATTCTTTTCGCCATTTAAAAAATCAGCTATTATATAAATAAACTAAAGATATCAACAATGTAACGTTAGAACAATAGCGCAAATATTGTCCGATTAAAATATCTGAACACTTCTGATATTCAGGCCTAGTGATTATCCTTTTACCACCTGTATAGCACTTTGTTGTATGGGATACAACTGAATTCGAGTTAACACAATTAAAAGTTTGCATACTTCAGCCCGATTGTTCATCAAGTATCATTTAACTCCCGTCCTATCTGTACATCATCCAGAGGAATAAGCCCCTCCTCCTTGGCTCGGCTCTCCCGCGTTGGCACAATCCTGTCGATTCAGGTATGACTCCCTGACTTAATAATTGGGGCAATCATGGAGTATTTGGGAGCACTTTAATCTTAAAAAGCTGATGCTGGACCCCATGCCGAGATTATCGGCAGTGATTTATACCAATGTGCCCTGGTAGTGCAAATAAATCACTCTCTGAAAGACTTCTAGTGCTAAGTGATGAACATAAGTAATGACTGGTAATAAAGGCCATTTGGCAAAGTCAAGCAACATCACAATGGACGGATGCCAAGTAATGGTTAAGAACGGATGCTAAGTAAAGACTTAATATTAACAATTAATTATAGATAAGGTCCGAAGACCAACCCCAAAGGATACTTCAAATTAATAACTATCAAAGTACTATGATTTAAACATTGGCGTGTGGTAGTATGGGTCGAATGTAAGATATTCATAAAACCGGAAGTGAGTTTTCGACCGATATTTGACCGGAAATGATGTTTTATTACTACAATCAGACGAATTAACCTTCATTCACTCAACCTAGTAACATTTTGTATAAAATAAAAGCAATATGTATGCAAAAGGGAACATAGATGTGATGTGTTTTACCTGGATAGACGCCATTTTGAAAGTCAAAGATGGCCGCCATGATCGGATGGAATTTTTTCGTGGCTACCCCCTTAATATGATTAAACACACCTAAAGGCATGTTCTTGCAAAGTTTCATGCTTGTATCACTATTTGCATGATTTTTGTGGTAAGCTGCTCAACTATTCTAAAACAAACCAAAAATTTGTAACTGATATCATCAAAATGCTTGATATTTGTATTGACAACATATTTGTTATGTTAATTTGACGTGTTTTACAACAAGCAGTCGGAATTCCGAAAAGAACCAACTGTGCTTCTCATCTTCTCGAATTGTTCCTTAATTTGTTTGAGGCATACTTTATACAGGAGCTTTTCAAGAAGAATAAAAATAATCCAGTATTTTCCTTTAACTTTACGTTCTGCTATATTGATGATGTTCTCTCACTGAAAAATTCAATGTTTGGTGGCTATGTTGATCGCATCTATCCGATTGAACAGGTTTTCGTGTTGCCTTAGTTTTCTATTTTTTGTTTTGTATACTGTTGTTAGTCTTTTGGTCGTTTTTCTTTTCTTTTTTTTTGCCATGGTGTTGTCAGTTTGTTTTTTTTTTGCCATGGTGTTGTCAGTTTGTTTTTTTTTTGCCATGGTGTTGTCAGTTTGTTTTTCGTTGTTTTGCCATGGTGTTGTCAGTTTGTTTTTTTGTTTTGCCATGGTGTTGTCAGTTTTTTTTTTTTTGTTTTGCCATGGTGTTGTCAGTTTGTTTTTTGCCATGGTGTTGTCAGTTTGTTTTTTGCCATGGTGTTGTCAGTTTGTTTTTTCGTTGTTTTTGCCATGGTGTTGTCAGTTTGTTTTTTCGTTGTTTTTGCCATGGTGTTGTCAGTTTGTTTTTTCGTTGTTTTTGCCATGGTGTTGTCAGTTTGTTTTTTCGTTGTTTTTGCCATGGTGTTGTCAGTTTGTTTTCGACTTATGAGTTTGATTATCTCTTTGTTATCTTTCGCCTCTCTCGTCTGCATCATATTTTACAATATAGAAATTGAAAATGAGGGTCAGTTGAGTACTACGATTAACGACAAAAGAGATGACTTGAATTTTCTCATTTCTGAACTTCCAGTTCTACGTAGAAAAATTATAGCATCCCCTGCATATAAAGTAAATATCTCCAAGATATTTTTGGCCTTGTATTCCCTATCATGATATTCTTAATAAGGGTTTGCTGCTGACGTGGAAGCTAATGAAGCAATGGTGATCAATCATGGTCAAATTAAAAGTTTTACTGTCTCCACGGTGATTTGGTTGGTCGTTAATGGAAAACCCGATTCATACCAATAATCTCTATAACCGGAAAAGTTGTTTATAAGTTATCTGAGAAGTTAGACGTCTCATTATACACGGACTGCATAAAGATAAAGTCCGGGTTGTGTAAACGAAAATCAGTTAATTACACAATTATCAACATTTAATGTGTTAAATATTTTCCATTCGCCAATGTGAAGTAGGTTATCTTGATAACTTAAAAATAAACATTACACACTTATATCTCCTGTATTTCGATAAATATTCAAATATGGCTATGGTGGTAAGTCTGTGTTACTTTTTAATTAACTTTCCTTTTCTTTTACCATGAGAGAACATTCATAATGAAGAAAGAGACTCGAATTATGTGTATATCAGAGGAAGTTCAGATCACCGTATCTTTGTACCTTTTGCTATTTGTACTCGCGGTAAGGGAGGAGGATCAATAATGAATTTGTGTTTACTAGTACTATATAAATTTGGACTAAAAATCGTCCAATTTAAATTAGCTTGAGGGAGTTGCAACTTTAGTTTAAGAACAATTATACAAATAAAAATTGAAAAGTTACAGTCAAAATGTATCATATGAATACACAGGTAATGTTCATCTCATACGTATAAAACGACAAAAATGGAAGTGAAAACAATCGGAATGAATCAGTGCGTATGACACATGTTCTAGAATAACCTTTATCATGTACACTCTAAACAAAGCATGTGTGATAACCAAAACAAAACGGGACAAAACAGAACAGGAGATAAAATCGTCAAAAGATAAATTTGCACAAAAAATTCTATTAAGCAGTGATTTAATATCAAAGTTTGGTAAAAGGTTCTAATAGCCATTTGTGTACCGATTGGACCTTAGGTAAAAAAAGCGCTTTTTTTTTATTTAAGCACAATCATTAAAATTTAGGCACAGTTAAAGTTGTTTAGTGTTTGCAATAACGGGGGAAAATACCAGAGGAGAAAATCAAAAACCAATAGAGAAAGAAAAATATAGTCAATACCATAGCAAAAAGAAATCTTCAAAAAAAACAAAGATTAGTCCACAATGCACTAGACATTTGAAGATTAAATCAATTCCACCGGTGATGGATCATGGCAAGTTAGTCGCATCGTTTATGTTACAATCGAGGAAAAGAGAACAGGATTGTGACTTAAAGTGGGAAATTACTTAGTCATATGCGACACATATATTAAGTAACGGTAAAACGTTCGAAGGGATGACGTCCACTTTACTATTCAAAACCATTGGTTTATTAGCTTCCTTGATAGAAGCAATCATCTATCAGGGGAACATGTTAGGAAACACAAGCCCTTGAATCAGAAGAGGTGTTTCGTTTTGCACACGGCACGCATATTTAAACTATATTATCGATCGCCGGAAGTCGGTTTGTCAGTTAAAAAATGGCCGTCGAAGTGTCAACATCAACAAGCCCTTGGTTAGATTCCTCTGGAATTAGGCTTTTATGTATTAATAAGAATGACTACACTGTACAAATGAGAGACTGTCCAAGTATAAACGCAAGCCCTTGAATATTGCACCAACTAGGATAATTCACATGTAGGCGCTACTGGAATGTTGTTGCATAGTTATAAAAAGGAAGGTTCACAATCTGAAAACTGAAATCATCTCTTTAGTCGTAATATCTAAGTATCAATGAAATCTCATTGTCGATTTCTTACTGTTAGCAGATTATTCGTATACATACAATCTTATATATAATTTCATGTACCCCAAACGGAATTAGATCAGTTTGTCTGACATTCGTTTCTGCAATAACATTCATCAGGTCCACTCGTCAACAAAAGAGCGTATCAGGTTGTACAAGTCAATGCATCATTAACACACCTTTTTACTTTTACCGTTTGAGGGGTTGGGTCTTCTTAGTAGGTTGTTCTGCTCGTAGTACCTTTTGCTAGATTATTGTACATATCATATGAATTAAATTGAGTTTACACGATAATAATACACTAATGTTCTATTTTCTGTCATTTTTAGAAACCGACTTTGACGATGAAAGTAGTTTTAATCGTGCTAGCAGTTTTCAATAGTGCAGACTTTGCAACGGCATGGTATGATTTTGGTAAGTTATCTCGCATGATTTTTATCTAAATTTTCCAGAATGAACATCTTCATTTTGAAGTCATGACAATGTCATCGTTCCTCTTGAAGTTTAGACATTACTACGAATACGTACGAAAAACAAAATAAACTACATGAAGTAAATTCCTTAAAATGCCATGGATATTTTCGTAGCTTAACTCTTTTCTAGTCTTTAAATTTATCAGATGAATGAATTTATACTGCAGCTAGGAAACTTCCCGCTGTCTTCTATATATATCTATACCCGATATCTACCAAATATAGTAAAAAAGTGATGTTTCGTGCAATGTCGATTTCATGTCACTTCACTTTTCTTCACAATTCGGGGTTCGTTCAGGGATGGCAAATACGTTTTATTTCTGTGTTTATATTTTTATAACAATAATTGAAGCAAAAATCAGCTGCAGTATAACAATGTTAGGTAAATGTCAGAAAAATATCTACTTTTTTGTATTCAGCACGAAACAGTTGAACCTCGGCCTTCCTCAGTTTCTAAGCCTAAACAAAAAAGTTGATTTTTTTCTGAAGTTTTCCTTATATTGTACATGTACATAGATAGTTTTGTATCATTTGCGAGTGGTTTGTCTGTTAGTAGTAACCAAGTATTTTTTTTTTGCCATGACGTTGTCAGTTTTTTTTTTCAACTTCTGATTTTGAATATCCCTTTGGTATCTTCCGCCTCTCTTTTTGCTTCTGATATATTTAGATGAATATTTCAAAAAAAAGGCATGGTGATGTACAATTATATTTTAAAAGTTACAGTTACTAGTTTGTCTTATTGTGAAAGGAAAATGAATGATAAGGCCACGTTTGGGCCCTTAAAGTATCATAAATCTATCAACATAACCATATGATTAAGAGACATTAATGTGTGAAATAGCTGTAATGCGGGTAATAGATCTGAATTTTGTTTCACGTATCTATTTTTATTGGTGTTCCCACTGTCTGTATGACTCTTGCTCAGCTCTTCATAACATTTGCATATCACGTGACGTCAAATACGATAACCCGGCCAAATTTGACCTAATTTTTTACATATCACCGACGTCATAATGAATGAACCGACGTTGATAAGATTGACCCGAACTCACTCATCAAGTCATCTTCCGGTTTGCTTGTGAAATAAAGAAAAAACACTTACTTCTGTCATGCAAAATGCACAAAAACAATCCGATAAATCGATTATCAGATTTTCTTCATATTTATATCGACACAATATGAAGCCTTTTTTAACTCGTTCGCTGCGCTCATGCACTCGACAAAAAGCTTCATATTGTGACTCGCAGCTGATATTTTACAACATTAACATGCAGACAACCTGATAATCGGTACGTGTCGGTACCCAAACGACAACTGCTGTCGAAATTTGTTCATTGAGATCGACTCGGTAATATTTATGATCAACCTCCCCTCAAAATTTGTTTTGCTACAATATATCTAATCAAAAGATGTTATGTGATGTTGTTAATTTTTAATTTTTGCGTTAGGGCTGAATTTTTAAAATAAACACTATTTTTGTCAAATATTCACGGCAATTATGGCATGTCAATGACGTCAATACTATATCGCCTTATTCATTAATTTATTGAATAAACAGTATTACAAAAAGGATGGAGGAATTTAATATTTTTACAATTTCATGATTCCAGCTTTGGCTTTTTAATACCTCATCCTTAACGAAAGCAAGGTATTTGGTCTCTGGTTGATAGTTGTCTCATTAGCAATCACCCACAACTTCTTAATATTTTTAGTATATTTTATTTTTAAATTTTTAAAGAGAAAATAGTTCTTCTTCTGACAACAAATGTTTATAACTTGATTTCTAATTCCAGTGGATTTTGATTCTTGTTCGACGGTCCATGATGTTACTGAAGATCATTCATACGAAATGTCATGGAATGGAAATCAACACTTTAGCGGATGTAAAGTAACATTTCACGGTGATGATAACTCTCTTGATGAATATAAAATCTGTATAAAAGCAACAATATGGAATGTATATGGTTCTGGTGTTACTCTGAAATATTACAGTGGAAGTAGCGTTCTTTTCACATACATTCAAAAGGTATATATATCATGTCTTTTTTTTTTTTAATTGAGATATATATATGTGTCCATATCAATAGTTTGTGTAGACTATTAGGGAGCTACCATTTGATTTTTATGGGGAGCTAGGATGAAATTTGAAAAAAAAATAGGCAGGACAGGAGTTTTGAGTAAAAAAAAAGGCAGGATGAGACACTTGCAAAAAAAAAAGTCAGAATGACAATTTAGGTAAAAAAAGTCAGGATAAACTTTTTGAAAAAAGGCAGGACCGAATAGAGTGAAAAATAAAAAGGCAGGACAGAGATTACAACAACAAAAAATGCAGGACAAAATTTTTCATCCTAGCCCCCCATAAAAATCAAATGGTAGCTCCCTTAGACTATAGTCCCCTCAAAACAAGTTATTATCTTTTTCCAGAGAAAATGTAATTTTTTATGTTTTATTCATACGATTTTTGATAACTATTTGTAGAATTTAGGTAACAGTACTAAACTGTAACAGTTTTGAGATGACTCAAGTGTCGTATATTTCTTAATAATATTATTCATTTTTGTTTATAAACAGAAACACAAGATTTGGAGTAATGTCAATGAGACAACAACCCTGAAATACAATCAAACTGGTAAAGACATCCTAGCTATATGTCGACCTAAATCGTCTCTAGTCTTAGACAAGTGAATGAGTTAAAGACTACCAAAGATTTGCTGTCCATAACAAATTTTATAAAGGCAAAAAAAAAAAAGCCAAAACACGATGAGATGTAAGAAAGCACAAACCACCTACGAGGTTCCTGACTTGTGATTAAACATTAACAAGTGGCTGGTTAAAATATGCTATTTGCCCATTACTCACCTTGCAACTTTTTTTTAAATCGCAATCAGCTGAATTGCTGAACTCACGTAGAACAAACTACTGTAAAAATCAATGAAAAATAAAAGCCATTTAAAAAGCAGTATAACTAACGAAAAAACACGCGTAGAAGTTAAACAAACCTAAATAGCTCGCAGTTTCATATACTTTATTGTTTGAAATAGAAATCCACTTATGTCGACAGCTTTGTTTCCTAGTAGATTACAGTCAAATGTACAGAAAAGGACAATACTTTTCGATTCAACACAGGAAATAACTGAAACTCTTTTCCAAACTGTATACAAGTAAATTGAGATTAATAAAAAAAAAAAAAAGCAACAGGCAATGATTTCAAGACAACAGAATGACTTTAACCTTTTTAAGCAAAAAAAGGAGAATTTGATAACATTTTTGTTGGCAAATATCATAATAGTGTTGCAGACTTATGTTCTGAAAACTTTGAAACGTTGAAAATTTGAGTGTAAGCAAACTTTACTTTATTTACTGTACTTATTTGTAATTATATTGTAATTTCAAACATTTTAAGGATTTTTAATAATCTTTTATATTTCGTTCTTTTGTCCTTACCAATTATTTCAATTTTGTCAGAAATCAAGTCTGAACAATTTGTTGACATCTAAAATGCGTATTTTCTTTTTGACTGTTGACCGATTGTGTCATTTGCAAAAATTACACATTTTAAAACTATCGTTGCTTATCTTATAACTTGTGTTGTAACTACATGTTTCCATCAACTTATATTACAGACATATACAAAAGGTTATGGTAATCCAACATTTAAATGGTGTTCAAACCAAGACGATTATGTTGACGTTGAGCTTATTACATCTATTTCCGGTTCAAACCAAGGACAGATAACATTAGATGTCACAGCTGTGAAGACATATACATGTAATAATGAAGCTTTTTTACGTATTTACAAGTTGTGTATACAATGTGGAATTCAAAAAGGGATCTAAATATCAAGTAGACCAAGTATTAAAGTCGGTATGGAAGACATTGGCATTTTACAAAAAATAGCTATTTTGCTTCATTTCATTTTGTTATATTTTTTTTAATTAATTGCTACCCTACAGAGAAGCCAGTATTGCCACTGAAAGTAATTGTCCTTACTTTACAGGTTCTTAGTATATAGACGATCCTTTAATTCATACTTAACTTATTATTAATAAGATTAAAGCATCATCAAAGACTTAGGTCTGAAATAAGGCTTTCGTCTAAGGTTTTACTATTGGTTCTGACTTTATCTATATATAACTCAAACCTAGGATTAATTGCAAATGCAGTTGTTTGAAATTCCTATCGTCAATTTCCTCGTTCTTGAGTAATAAAATGCACTCTTCGAGCTTGCATTTCCTATCAAGATTTTGTTGATAGAGGGTTGCTACTTACAAGTAAGCTATTAAACCAAGAGTTCCAAGTGATGAAGTTGAGATCATCCCTTCAAAAATTTTACGGAATCAATGAATTGACCGTTATGGAATATCTATTTCAGAGATGACTGAAGTGTTTCAATTGTCGTCACCAAAATCCCGTCCTCTCTGCCTCGAATGTGACTTACCAAATTAGACTTGTCAACGGGTTTGTTATTACACCTCTATGTTGGTACGAAAATGTTTATTTTTTGTGGGGATTTCAACAATGTAGTTGTTCTCGTCATTTTATGCTTCGATCTTTAACTGAGTTTGTCTTGTCTCTTACGGACATTCCTGTGTATACGCACAGCCAAACAGCTGTGGCTGGTTTTATACGACCGCAAAAATTTTTGTGGTCGTATATTATATGACGTTGGCGTCGTCGTCGTCGTCGTCCGAAGACGCATTGGTTTTCGCACTCTAACTTTAGTTTAAGTGAATGGATCTCTATGAAATTTTACCATAAGGTTCAATATCACAAAAGGAAGGTTGGGATTGATTTTGGGGTTATGGTACCAACAGTTAAGGAATTAGGGGCCAAAAGGGGCCAAAATAAGCATTTTGTAACTTCCAGACATAACTTGTGTGTTAGTGTATGGATCTCTCTGACATTGTACCACAAGGTTCCATATCACAAAGGAATGCTGGGATTGATTTTGGGGTAATTGCCTCAAAATTTTAGGAATTAGGGGCCAAAAAGGGCAAAAACAAGCATTTTCTAGTTTCATGACAATAACTTGTGTGTAAGTGTATGGATCTTTCTGAAATTGTACTACAAGGTTCCATATCACAAAGGAAAGCTGGAATTGAGTTTGGGGTAATTGTCTGAAACGTTTAGGAATTAGGGGCCAAAAGGGGCCAAAATAAGCATTTTCTAGTTTCAGACAATAACTTGTGTTCAAGTGTATGGAGCTCTCTGAAATTGTACTGCAAGGTACCATACCTCAAAGGAAGGCTGGGATTGAGTTTGGGGTGATGAATCATAAGGGGTTCAAAAATTTGGGGGATTTTTTCTTTTTTTTCCTTTTTTTCTATTTAAAATTTTCCATTTTAAGTTGGTTATTTCTGATTTATATTTAAAAGCAAATAATAATGATATGGCAGGAGATACACACCAAACAGGATGTGTAAATTATTATATAATAAGTATTGTGCAATAGCAAGAAATTTTCAATTGCACAGTATTGCGCAATAGCAAGAAATCTTCAATTGCACAGTATTGCGCAATAGCAAGAAATATCCAATAGCACAATATTGCGCAATAGCAAGACATTGTCAATTGTACAGTATTGCGCAATAGCAAGAAATATTCAATTGCACAGTATTGCGCAATTGCAAGAATATTCAATTGCACAGTATTGTGCAAAGAAGATACTTTGTATAAATTGCTTATTTCTTGACCAATTTCAATGGGGTTTTATTCTTGAACTCTTGGGGTTCTTTAATATGCTGAATCTAATCGTGTATTAAGTTTTTGGATTTTGGGCCCCGTTTTAAATTGGTCCACATTGAGGTCCAAAGGGTCCAAAATTAAACTTTGTTTGATTTCATCAAAATTGAATTATTGGGGTTCTTTGATATGCTGAATCTAACCGTGTATTTAGATTCTTAATTTTGGTCCCGTTTTCAAATTGGTCTACATTAAGGTCCAAAGGTTCCAAAATTAAACTTAGTTTGATTTTAACAAAATTGAATTCTTAGGGTTCTTTGATATGCTGAATCTAAACATGTATGTAGATTTTTGATTATGGGCCCAGTTTTCAAGTTGGTCCAAATCGTGGTCCAAAATTAAACTCTGTTTGATTTCAACAAAAATTGAATATTTGGGGTTCTTTGATATGCTGAATCTAACCATGTATTTAGATTTTTGATTTTTGGGCCCCGTTATCAATTTTTCCACTTGAGGTCAAAAGGGTCCAAAATTAAACTTTGTTTGATTTCATCAAAATTGAATTCTTGGGGTTCTTTGATATGCCGAATCTAACCGTGTATTTAGATTCTTAATTTTGGTCCCGTTTTCAAATTGGTCTACATTAAGGTCCAAAGGGTCCAAAATTAAACTTAGTTTGATTTTAACAAAATTGAATTCTTAGGGTTCTTTGATATGCTGAATCTAAACATGTATGTAGATTTTTGATTGTGGGCCCAGTTTTCAAGTTGGTCCAAATTGGGGTCCAAAATTAAACTTTGTTTGATTTCAACAAAATTGAATATATGGGGTTCTTTGATATGCTGAATCTAACCATGTATTTAGATTTTTGATTTTGGGCCCCGTTATCAACTTTGTCCACATTGAGGTCAAAAGGGTCCAAAATTAAACTTTGTTTGATTTCATCAAAATTGAACTCTTGGAGTTCTTTGATATGCTGAATCTAACCATGTATTTAGATTTTGGATATTGGACCATAATAGGTGAATGTCCAATTTAAAATTTTAAGTTCTTAGACCACATTCATTCTGTGTCAGAAACCTATGCTGTGTCAAATATTTAATCACAATCCAAATTCAGAGCTGTATCAAGCTTGAATGTTGTGTCCATACTTGCCCCAACTATTCAGGGTTCGACCTCTGCGGTCGTATCAAGCTGCGCCCTGCGGAGCATTTTATTAAAACATCCAAAGGAACGCCTTTACGTCAAATGTAGCAGCAAAATGTTTTGAGAGTCCAAAGAGCCTTGCATACTCCCGTTCTGGTTTCGATCCGAACATATTACTCTTTATCAACAAAATCGACAATTGTCTAGAGTTTACTCTCACACGTGTGTCATTTAACGTCAGTTCAGATTTGACTACATATCTATACATCCACCATATAACAGTAAAAAAATTGAAGAACTATAAATCCGATTTAAAAAGCAATTATTGACCATCAACAACAATGCACAAAATAAAGTTACACTCTAACTATATACTATCTATATATTTCAATTACGTTGGTAGAAAGCAAAATCAAAGACATCACTTAAAATTGTTTCGCCAATTTACAAACGCTTTTTAAGAAAAAAGAAAGGGTTTAACTGTTCTACGGTAACGGATAATGCACATGTTGATCGTTACTGTGTAGGATGTCTCATCTTTTTTGCAGATACATCAACTAATTTGCCGTGCGACAGATCAAAGTAAAACGTAGATTTTTGTTACTGTAAATTCGGGTCATTAAGAACACTCGAAGTAAATAGTAGAGCAACCATAGCTGAATGTATACAAATGAATTTTTAAGTCACATAATCAAATGAAAGCCCAAAACTATTAAGTTAACCTATGCAGTGATAACCTCGAATGAGATTGTTGGAAATGGATAAAATGTACTATCTCGAATGTGAGAATTCGATTTTCCATAAAAAGCTTAAGCGTAAAAATCACGAAATAAACATAGAAAACGGTCGTTTCATATACACTCGAGTCTGTGGATAACATTCAACAACCAACTTGGATTACCTTCTTGTTGGTATTAAACAAGGACGACTTGTCACAATACACTACTTATCAACTTAACTGCAGGATCCCTTTTTTAGTAAACAGTCACCATGTATTATAGCATTTGCTTATATGTAGTGATATCTGCATATCGTACCTTATCCAAGGGATGTCCTTTGATAAGAAAATATCAGGCATTTGAAATATTATACTCGGGCCTGTAAAATCAAACTTGGCATGTTAGAGTAGATTTGGTTAGTGTTATTGCACATGCGCCCGTTTCTGATAACCTTTTAAGAATGTAGAACCGAATAGTATGGATACATCATCGCTATAAAGCAGTTTAATGTTGCGTAAATGTGTTTGTTTCTGTCAACAGATTAAAGTTATCAGGGAACAATCTGTGGCTCAGTGGCTGGAGTTATTTTCCTAGTTGTTCTATGTATTGTCGATGGGAATGTCTGCAGACGACATACATATGCAAGAGCAACAACAACAATGTAATAAATCGATGAGTACATACCACCTTTTAATCCATTGAAACCTTTAGAAAAAAAATACATGAAAGTTTCATCGGTTTTATCTCCATCAACAGATTACAGTTATGGAGGAAAAATTGGTGGCGCTGTTGGTGGATTCATTGCCTTTGTTGTTGTATGTGTTGTCATTGGAATTGCTTGCAAAAGACGTTCATATGTAAGGACAACATATTCAGCTCCAACTCCGGCTACCACTGTTATAACACAGTCTGGTTCACAACAAATGGGAGGTAAGAGTTTTTTTTAAAGGTACATAAGAATTGGAAAGTTTTTGGAACACCCAACCAATAACATTGAAAATAAATTCATCATAGATACCAGGATTGAAATTGTGTACGCCAGATGCGCGTTTCGTCTACAAACGACTCATTAGTGACGTTCGAATCAAAACAAAGTTAAAAAGGCCAAATAAAGTCCGAAATTGAAGAGCACGGAGGAAAGAGAATGTCATACTGGATTTCATCTCATTTTCTTTGAGTGCGTATGCATCATAGTATATTAATTTTTTTAATGTAGAGTTTTCGCATTTGAGAACAATACCGCAGTGCAAGTGGACATAGAAGTATAAAAAGAATAAGACTTTAGAACACAACCAACCAGTTAAATTTAATAAGTAGCTTGAATTGACGATACTGCACACACGAAACATCAACGAATAATTTGTAATCGTACAAAATGTTTCGGTACAACAAATGGCCTTTGTCAATTTAATGTTTTTTTTCTTCAAAATATGATTATGCTATCAAAAAGCATATAGATGTATATATGATGAAGACATAATCTTTCAATCAGTTTAATTGAGGTCTGGAGCTGGCATGTTAGTTACTGCCAGTAGTCATTTGTTAATATATGTTGAACATTGTCATTTTGCTTAGTTTCTTCTGTTACCTGCTCTAACATCGGACTCGGACTTCTTTTAAACTGAGTGTTACTGTGCGTATTGCTATTCTACATTGGCTAGGGGTATAGGGGGAAGGTTGAGATCTCACAAAACATGTTTAACCCGCCGCATTTTTGCGCCTGTCCCAAGTCAGTAACCTCTGGCCTTTGTTAGTCTTGTATGTTTTTTTAAAATTTTGGTTCATTTATATGTTTCGGAGTTAAGTGTGACGTCCATTTTCGCTGAACTAGTACACATTTTTGTTTAGGGGCAAGCTGAAACCCGCCTGCGGGTGCGGGATTTTCTCATTGTGTTGAAGACCCATTGGTGGCCTTGGGCTGTTTTCTGCTCTTTGGTCGGGTTGTTGTCTCTTTGACACATTCCCGTTTCCATTCTCAATTTTATTTGCAAAAAGTTGGGTAATCAAAAGTATTGAATCAATAATAAACGAATAAGAACTATTCTAATTGCTTACATATTTTGGTAGAGAGAATTCGTCAAAAACGCCCTTTTATTTTTATATGTAATACAAACAAAAATAAACATGATATTGTTTAATTATATAACTATGATTACTCAAATATGTTATATTATTTAATCATTATGGCTTTTAACTGCACAATTAAAAATGTAGCATATATTTCAGGATTCGCCAATCCTGGATATCCAACTGGTCCGGCATCTCCTCCTCCGTATAACCCTCCATCAAATACTGGTTATCCTGCTCCACAACTGGGCTACCACAATCAGCCACAGTATCCACAACAACCGCCTCCATATCCAGCAACTGTACCACAAGCTAATGTAGGCCAAGCTCCGTATCCAGTAGCAGGACCAACACCAACAAAATACTGATTAATTATGCTGTTTTATATTTTTATTGATTGATATGTTACTTTTAAATGAAATGAAAATATATTGGATTTTTGATGTTGCATAGATTGATTGCATTGATAGTACAATTAACTAGATGATATCTGGTCATTGAAAATTTTTAAATTTCCATCCTGAACCAGATATTTTTATCATTTAATTTTTGTTATTAAACTCATACATAATTTGAAATTTTTAGGTGACTAGCCAATGGAGCCTGTGTGATATATCGTCATTATTTTCTGTATAAATTACAACTGTTCCTATACAAATTTTCATAACTTAGTACATCTTTGAAATAGTTAAAAATATGTAAAGATATATTTCAAGAGAGAATATGATATCTTTAAATCCATCATGGAAATAGATATCACATAAAATTGAGAATGGAAATGGGGAATGTGTCAAAGAGACAACAACCCGACCACAGAACAGACAACAACAGAAGGTCACCAATAGGTCTTCAATACAGCGAGAAATTCCCGCACCCGGAGGCGTCCTTAAGCTTTTTTGATAACCTTCACACTGATAGTAAATAGGTTTCTTTTACCAAAATATTTGTAAATGAGGTAGGTTTTATTAACAATGACAAAAAATATAGCAACTTAATTTAGAAGATTAATAATCCCTAATAGGTGCTACACGACTTGAAATAAAAAAGGAGGGGTGGTAGGAAAGGACAATTTGCGTTTTAACCGTATCTAAGGAACATCATTCGCGACAATTATTTATGTTTTCAAGTACGTCTTGCATGAAAGAAAAAAAATTGTTTGATGTACATCTACTTTCTATCTTTTCTTACATATATCATCAATACATATCTAACATAACATGTAAAGTCGGTAATTAATTATTTTTGTTGTTTAATCCACGTTTGCTTGTTTAAAGTTCCATTTTTACAAAGCATTAGGTGAACAAAAATGTGTATCCATTATTTCTATATTGTTTTGGCCAAAATAGCGATACAAATTACAAACTTGTTCCATAAATATTTTAGTATGAATTAAAGGAGATGTCAATGAGACGACAACTCAACAACACAAAATAACCTATGCATATAGAGTTCCAATCAACAATTGACGTTACGAAATCCAAAGCTATAAATCAACCCGGGTCTAGAAATTGATTTAAGATTGGATGGTGGCCTTGGGATGTTTTCTGCTCTTTGGTCGAGTGGTTGTCTCTTTGACGCATTTCCCGTTTCGATTCTCAATTTTATTTCAACGATCTGCCGTTAACACCAAAATTCATTATGATATGACAACCATTTACGAGCGGACTGGAGACGGGCGCTTGTAATTGTGGCTGAGCTACTCAAATCATACCCTTTTATTCTCTATTAGTGCGGTCACAAAAGTAAGATAGAAGAACTTTATAAAGAATCTGTTTCGGAAAACACATTTGTTACAATAGACAACTTTTTGTGTGTTTTTTGCTATGCATGTACTGATTTTGTGTCATGGATGGATACCCCATATTCTTTGTTTTTCTATTACACACACAGATACTAGTACAACAGTAGGAAATACTATAGCATACTTATCTTCATATTGAATGTTAATAATTGATATCAAAGATTAACCGGTGAGGTCGGGTAAGTCTTAAACGAAACAATTTGAATTAAATGTTATAAACAATTTAACTGAAAGGCAAAACGGCATGTATTTATTGGTCTTGTTTATTTGTATGTTTGAATGAGTTGAAGTTAATTTATTGATATATTCCTATTTTGAGTTTGTTTCCAATATTTGTGTAACACCAAAAACAACAATGCCTGAAAAGGAGACCACTCTGAATCAAGTCGTAAGACATATTAGAGTCTACAAGTATAAGCTTTTAAGAAAGATTGTCTCACGTAAGCATCAAATAAATGTCCTTATTTCTTATGCAGCAAAAATACTGAAATCTGATTGGTTAATTACCCCGGTGTAAATAACACCCCACCCTTGTTCACCCCGGGATAAATAAAATTTTGCCAAAAAATTTAAAAAAATAAAATTATGCCAAAATAAGGAAAAAAAAAAATAATAAAATGTCAATAAAAAAAATAATAATAAAATGTCGAAAAAAAAGAATAAATAAAAATAAAAATAAATAAATTTGAGGACAAAATTGAAAAAAATTAAAAAATATTTAAAATTTTTTCCCCAAAATTCAAAAGAACACAAAAATTTTCTGAATTTCCCAAAAATAAAGAAAAACAAGTATTTGACAATGCGCAGCAACATCGACGTTTTTTCATTTACCATTTTTCAATTTTACATCCTGGTTTAAAAATGAGTAAAGGAATTGTTCATAAGAAATAAATTCGTTATCTTGGTGTAATCAGGGTGTACGGATTTTACACCGTTGTTGAAAATTCATACACCCATTCGGCTGCGCCTCAGGGTGTATGAATTTTCAACAACGGTGTAAAATTCCGTACACCCCTGATTACTGATTACTGATGAAAATTCATGCGCCTCAGGGTGTATGAATTTTCAACAACGGTGTAAAATTCCGTACACCACTGATTACACCAAGATAACTAATAATACAACAGGGACAGTATTTTCTGTTATCTCATAACAATAAAGATTTGAAGTAGATCTGCTCTAAGAATATTATTTCTAAAGTTCAAACATCTATTTTATCAACCATAAAAACTGGGCTTCAAAGTAACTGCAACCTGCATACTCTTTGGCAGGTGTAAACTTAATGAGTGTAATAAAAAGTTCCAATGGTCTGTTAGAAGAAATATAATCAAACTTCCTCTCCTCGCGCAATAATATAAATCGTTAAACTTCTCTACACTTTACACACGTGTTCCTCATTCTTAACTTAACAACTCAACATTTGTATCATAAAAAGAACGACCAACATATCAACACCTGTATTTACAGCACTGCCACATTCACATTTGATTCTCAACACAGACACTGACCATCCTGACATATCATATCAAAACAAGCGTGTTATTTTTTAACACCGTCAGTGGCAACGAAAACTTGTCACCGTCACAGGCAAATAAACAACGTCTGCGTCATCGGGAACATTCGCACCGGAACCGACTAAGCACCTTCTTCGTCAACCTAACCATCGGTTCATCTCAGAACCGTCACCGGAAACCCAAGATAGTCACCAAATTATATATAATTAGTAAATATAAACCTTGCTCAGGTATATTATGCACTTTTAATCTGGCCATACTAAAGCTTGACAGCCCAACAATCTTTTTTTTATGTTGTGTTTGCTTTAATATCACAGACTGATCCAATCAAAGACAAACTAACATACATTTTTGCTGACCAGTCAACAGCCAAAAAGAGCCGGATTTAACCACGGTACAAAGAAAAATTACACAAAACCTTACATAGAAAACTGAAGACTGACTCTTATATAAACTCTAAGATCACACCAAGTTTGTAAACCATCGGTCGTGCAAAATTTTTCGCCCCCCCCCCCCCCCCAAAAAAAATAATACTTTCGAAATTTTGCGCGTTCGAACCGCGTTTTTCAATTAGCTTTCACCAGCAACGCTCATAACCGATCTTGACCAAAGCGAAATTTTCTAACTGAAACACTTTTTCAGGACGAAACATAGACGAGACTGTTGACCGAAGAAACAACATTGAAAAGCACAGAGTACAATACCCAAATTAAAAATAAATCTAGGAGGTCTCTCGTGTGCTCCAGAAGGTCTTGCTCAACATGTAACACCCGTCATTGGTCTTCTCTGGATGTAAATGAAGTTTGTATTGCTTTCCAAACATAAACAAACTTACAATTTGCTATGCCCGACGCGCATTTATTCTTAAAAAGCTATATGTTGTTGATACATAAATTTCCGTTTCAATGATATAAAATAATCATATGGTCACCGACATTGTTTTTTGTCTAATAATCAATCTGTTACCTAGTTGGTAGTGAAAAAAACGTCAAAATTTTATGGCCTGCAACGGGATGACGTTACGATTATTTCGACGTTTTGTGGTATTTTTTCACATATACATGTAACACCATTTTTGAATGATGTTTACCTTAAAAACGAAGTCGGTGACCCTATCATTATTTTACATCATTAAAAAGGAAATTTATGTATCAACAACATATAGTTTTTCAAGAAAAAAATATATTCTAGAAAATTAAGAGATTTGATGATTTTAAGACAAATTTAAGATTTTTTTTCGCCGATTTTATGTGCTTTCTATATTTCTTTTTTGTAAGAATTCAATCAGTAATTTTTCAGATGATTAAAGAGATAAATGCATTATTTTTTCGATTTTCAGTTATAGTTCAACGAGCCAAAGTTGTATGCAAAATGTTACCGTAATCTGTGACATAGCCCATTTACTGTAACTTGACCTTAAGAAGGAAAAATCATACTGTTTTTAAGAAAACCACAATGATTAAAAAAAGTTCACCGAAACCGACATCAAGGCCATCTTTTTCTCGGACTGTTAATGACGTCTTTACACTAAATGCATTGGATGTTGGATGTGTTCTGATTGACAATTTAGTCTTAGATACATGATTTTTTTTATTGGTTGTAATTGTCTTTGAACTAGCTTTCAGTAACTGCGAGTAAACTAAGATCTGTGTCTTTTCTGTTTTTGGTAGGGATTTGTTTTGGTGCTTTGTAGCGTTCTTATGAGTTAAGAAGCCCTTTACGGTTCATAAGTGTTTCTCGTTTCTCGTTTTTATATAGATTAGACCGTTAGTTTTCCCGTTTGAATGGTTTTACACTAGTAATTTTTGGGGCCCTTTACAGCTTACTGTTCGGTGTGAGCCTAGGCTCCGTGTTGAAGACCGTACTTTGACCTATAATGGTTTACATTTATAAATTTTGACTTGGATGGAGAGTTGTCTCATTGGCACTCATACCACATCTTCTTATATCTCTTTACAACTGATTTTTATAGTTTGTTCTTATGTTGTACTGTTAACCACTGTCCCAGGTTAAGGGAAAGGTTTGGCGCAAGCAAACATGTTTAATCCCGCCGCATTATATATGTGCCTTTCCCAAGTCAGGAGCTTTGATTCCGTGGTTGCCTTTTATTGCTGTATATCATATTTGTTTTTCGTTTATTGTTTTGTACACAAATCAGGCCGTTAGTTTTCTAGTTTGAATTGTTTAACCTTTGTCATTTCGGGGAATTTTATAGCTAACTATGCAAAATGGGTTTTGCGGTGAAAAATTGTTAACTTCTACGACTTTTGGTGTCTAATCGAGAGTTGTCTCATTGGTCTTGACTGTTTTTATATCAGGATGATGGATTTTTTTTATTGACAAGCTATTTGTTACGCTTGGAGGACGCGCCTTCAATAGACAATCGGCATTGTCATAGGATCCAATTGTTCCCCTCAACTTACCGACTTGTTCATGAGGCAGACTTCAAATTGGAGATTCTCAACAAAAATAGAAAGAAGCTAGTATAAATCTTAGGATCACGTTCCGCAAAGTAGTTTATGTCCTTTTACCTAATACATCAAAGTTTTATGACTGTTGACTGCATCTATCTCAATGAAATTTAAATATATGATACCACAGATACAGGTAAGTCTGCGTCGTATCTTAACTTACATCTAGAAATTGACAATGAGGGTCGGTTGAGACCTAAACTGTAAGACAAAAGAGATGATTGCAATTTTCCCACTTGTGAACTTTCCTATTCTGTGAAGTAAAATGTCATCAGCACCTGCATGTAGGGGATATATCTCCAAGTTGAGATGCTGTTACAGGGTTTGTTTTTCTGTGTTTCTTATCATGATTTCCTTTATTGAGGGTTACTGCTTGCAAAGAAACTATTGCATCAAGGTTCCAAATGATAAAGTCGAAGTCATCCAGTCGAATGTTTACGAATATCATCATGACTCGGTCGATAGTTATGAAATGAATGTATCACATATTACCACTGATATGTTACGTTTGTCGTTACCACAATCCCATTCAATTTCCTTCGATTGTGATACTACCAAATCTGATTTATCAAAGTAGTTTTTACTGTCATGAAATACGACGGGTGTCACTATTAAAGCAGATACTGCTTACCCTTTAGGATGACATAAAGTTCACACCAAGTTTTAGTTGGGTTCGTGTAGTACTCATGTTTTAGTTCTCTGTGTAGTGTTTTGTAATTGCTGTTTGTCTTTTTGTCGTTGTTCTTTTTGGCCATGGTGTTGGCTATTTTTATTGGACTTGTGACATTTTATTTCCCCTTAAAAAAATCGCTTTTTTTTCTGTCTATCGATTTCATAACCTTATTACTTCCATAATTAGAAAACTCATGAATTATTTCATCTGTTATAAAAGAAAGAATATCGTATAGCAGAAACAAGACTTTCTTTGCTCAAATAATGACTTGTTGAAATGAACACAATGACTTGTTGAAATGAACACATAATAAATTGTTGAAATGAACAAACAATGACTTGTTGAAATGAACACATAATATAATATGAAAAAAAAAAATATGACGAGTACCTTTGTTTACTTTAAGACATCATAAGTTAATGAGACATGACCCGTATGAACATGATTGAAATAATCTTGATATTGTTATCAAAAACAAATATGACATGAACCTACGTCAAACGCTTGATACAATCTGATAACTTTTTGTGTACTGGTATGCATAATTCTTTGTATATGAATATTTCAGATTTGCAACATATTTCCATGCATGTGAATTTATTATATATCCTCTTGGTATTACGTGAAGAGTTATTGTATATATGTATTTCAATTTTAATATTTGATTTCTCAATACAACCACTATATTTTTCATTGTTAGGTTTTCTCTATAACAAATAATTGTTACTTTCGAATTTCATTCTTATTAATGTAAAAAATTGTGTCAATACCGGTGTATGTTAAAGAAGTTCGGTTCGGAATGGCTTGATCCTTAAAAAAATAATACATGTGTTATGTTCACGATCTTAAGATCAAGAACAGCAATAAAAAGCACGATGACTTTGATAAATTAGTCTATCCCTATTATCTCATTACATTTTTGTTTATAGTAAAGCCATCTAATATTTTATCTACTTATATATTCCACACGAAAGTCATGTTAATTTTTAGGAAAACAATACATAATTTGAAAACAAATAGGTTGAAGGCTTCATTGGTTTAAGAACATTCTTTATGTTTTCCTTTATTTTACAAGAATCCATCTTTGAAAGATGAAAGTAGTTTTGACCTTAGTAGCGGTGTTTGCTCTGTGCGAGTTTGTCGCAGCATGGTTTGATTATAGTGGTAAGTTGATAATGTAAAATTCAGTGGTTAATTCATACTTTTTACACCCCAGTTCTATTGTTATACTTCATATTTTCTATTTCTGAAACAAGTGTAAATTGAATAGATCTATTGTTACGAATAACAATGGATTTTGACCACAGGTGACCTGAAACCCCTGCTTCTATATCCCGCAAACACAGTCCATTGTTTTCATAACAATAGAAATTGATTATTTAATTTTTAAATAGCATGAGCATAAAAATTACTAATAGTGTCCACTACAAGTTGTTTCAAGATATTAAAAAACACATTTTAGGAAATTCCAATAGCGAAAAAATATTGAGCATCTATTTTGAATAAAAATAAATCTTTAAATACTCCTTTGCTTGAAGGTAAAACTTTTGATCCCCAGAGGCGGATTCAGCCATTTTAAAAAAAGGGGGTTCCCAACCCAGGATAAAGGGTGAAGGGTTTCAACCCCGGAACCCCTACCCCTGGATCCGCCACTGATCCCAGTCATATGTCTCTATTCTAAAGCATTGATCTTTAAAAAAACGGGTATTCTAACCCCGGACCTCCCACCCTGGATTAACCCCAAAAGGGAGTTCCTAAATCTAAATCTTCAATCTGTATTTTGTATGTTGAGCGTGCCCGGTCGTCGGGTTTCTAATCCAGACACAACTATCCTCAGGCTCAGTATGTCCGAATATGATAATTTGTTTATACTTGAGAAGAAAGGGGGTATAAAACCGTAACATATGAAATACATTTATGATTACCTTCATTAAACTAGGTAAGTACTTTGGGTTATAATATTGCCTTTATCTTTAGTCTCTTTTACCAAATCCAACACTTGACTCAAAATGTCGTCCGTCTTATACCCTTCCATATTGACAACTGCATACAAGGAGCATGATGTATTTTTTTTTTATATATAAGAATGCACGAAACGGTCAACCTTGACCTGCTGATCCATATTAGCACATGGATTTAACGGGAATATGCAAATCAGCAACTTTGACATCTGTTAAATCTACTCACTTGTCAAAGTTTGAACGAAGATAGCCAAAGTAAGGTTACTAGTGGGGTTTCATGTAAAAAAATTCTTAGAAATTATGGTTTGATATTGTAAATAAATATGCTGTCCATTCTTTTTTATTTAGTAATTAATGTTAAGAAATATAGGGTTTAGCATGGGGTGTAAGTTAGTTATACACCTCGGGATACGGCGTGCCTATCCTCGGTGTATAACTATTACCCCCCAGTTCTATTGTTATACTTCATATTTTCAATTTCTGAAACAAGTGTAAATTGAATAGATCTATTGTTACGAATAACAATGGATTTTGACCACAGGGTGTGACGAGCGGGTTTCTGGAAACCCTGCTTCTATATCCGAAAACACAGTCCATTGTTTTCATAACAATAGAAATTGATTATTAAATTTTTTAAATAGCATGAGCATAAAAATTACTAATAGTGTCCACTACAAGTTGTTTCAAGATATTAAAAAAACACATTTTAGGAAATTCCAATAGCGAAAAAAGTATTGAGCATCTATTTTGAATAAAAAATAAATCTTTAAATACTCCTTTGCTTGAAGGTAAAACTTTTGATCCCCAGAGGCGGATTCAGCCATTTTAAAGGGGGTCCCAACCCAGGATAAAGGGGTGAAGGGTTCCAACCCCCGGAACCCCCCTACCCCCTGGATCCGCCACTGATCCCAGTCATATGTCTCTATTCTAAAGCATTGATCTTTAAAAAAACGGGTATTCTAACTCCCAGACCTCCCACCCCTGGATTAACCCCAAAAAGGGAGTTCCTAAATCTTCAATCTGTATTTTTGTATGTTGAGCGTGCCCGGTTGTCGGGTTTCTAATCCAGACACAACTATCCTCAGGCTCAGTATGTCCGAATATGATAATTTGTTTATACTTGAGAAGAAAGGGGGTATAAAACCGTAACATATGAAATACATTTATGATTACCTTCATTAAACTAGGTAAGTACTTTGGGTTATAATATTGCCTTTATCTTTAAATTAGTCTCTTTTACCAAATCCAACACTTGAATCAAAATGTCGTCCGTCTTATACCCGTCTATATTGACAACTGCATACAAGGAGCATGATGTATTTTTTTTATATAAGAATGCACGAAACGGTCAACCTTGACCTGCTGATCCATATTAGCACATGGATTTAACGGAATATGCAAATAAGCAACTTTGACATCTGTTAAATCTACTCACTTGTCAAAGTTTGAACGAAGATAGCCAAAGTAAGGTTACTAGTGGGGTTTCATGTAAAAAATTCTTAGAAATTATGGTTTGATATTGTAAATAAATATGCTGTCCATTCTTTTCATTTAGTAATTAATGTTAAGAAATATAGGGTTTAGCATGGGTGTAAGTTAGTTATACACCTCAGGATACGGCGTGTCTGGTTAAGAAACCCCTCGCGCCTCCGGCCGTCGGGGTTACTTATTCAGACACGCCTATCCCTCGGTGTATAACTATTACAGACACGTACACTGGGGCATTTTAAGGTTGACATCAGATTTAGACATGAATATCGAAGAAAATAGTATGTTGACCTCTAGTTTGTTTTGCCGTTTAAAGTTTTTGGGGTTTTGGGGTTTTGTGGTTTTGGGGGTTGAAGTTTCTTTTACTTCGACCCTTTTTATTTGTATTGGATGGCATTTTAAATCTATCTCATATACTGATTATTTATAATCCACAACTACAATGGATGGCTTCACGTCAAATGTGTTTACTATAATATATCTTTGTATTGAAGAAAGTCGCATTATTTATTTTTTAGAATTATAGTTTATTTATACAAATAACCCAGAACAATGATTACAATTGCATCAGGTGAATACAATAATAATGCAGTGTTTTTATTATTATTATTATTATTATTATTATTATTATTATTACAGTTTCATATCTATCAAAGAAAAGTAAAAAAAATAATTATCGGTTTTGAAGGCAAATCAATGATAATATAATATACCACCAGTGCCTATATTCCACTTCACATCGCATTATTCAAGATTTTTTATTGTTAGGTACATGCTATAGATGTCGTAATTTTCGTTATAAGTACTCAAGTTATCAAGAATATTCCAAAAAATATCATTATTTTTTTTTAGCTTTGTGACAAAAAAGTTGTACCTTGCATGTTACCTTTCATTGCATATAAGGATAAAAAAAAAACGTAACTGGAAGAAAATAGGAACAAAATTTCATACTTTTTGTTTGAGAATTGGAGCAAAATAGTCGGCTCACTTATTGTTTATGTTCATATAAGAAAAATTAAATTGAGGCATTTCAATGTCTAAAATGTCATCTTTTATATTTGACAATTTATTTTGCGAAAAGAAATTAATTTTTCCTATTAGTGTTTTGCTATCCCCTCAAGCGCACTCTCATCTATGGTTCTCTTCATATTTTATAACGTATGTTCAATATTTACATCAGTAATATTTCGGATGTAACAAATTAGGATAATTATTATCTGCTGCACTTTTTCTTTACAAACAAAAACATTCGAAAACGTCTAAATAAAACCCAATCTGATTAAAATTCTGATCAATATTAACTCGCGTGCTCGTACATATGAGTATAACGAAATCAGAGAATTATATTTCAATTAGATTGAATGAAACCGTTCTAACTTTGCATACTGATCTTAGTTTTAAGACAGTAACACCATTTCCAATTTAAATGTTTATAATGACAAACGATTATTATTAATTATGTTATTTTATGGCTTATACTTTTCTTGAAATGTCCAAAGTCATGTAATGATAATTATAAAAAAAACTAAAAATTATTTCATGTTATATTTCAGTTCAGCTTTGGTGATTGTTTTACCGTTAATGATGCGACTGACGACCACTCATACCAATTATCTTGAAGCGGTTGTAAGGTTTCATCCCATGGTTATGATTCGGAAAATCCTTTAGACAGATATAAAATATGCATAAAGGCAACAAACTGGAATATTGTAGATTCCGCAGTTAGTTTGAAATATTACAGCGGAAGTTTTTCCACTTCTACCTATAACAAAGAGGTGTGATTACCATTATAGAATAAGGAGATGTGATATGAATGCTAATGAGACGACTATACATAAAAATGTTCAAATGACTTCGATTTAAGCAACTATAGTAAAATTGAGAATGGAAATGGGAATGTGTCAAAGAGACAACAACCCGACCACAGAACAGACAACAACAGAAGGTCACCAATAGGTCTTCAATGCAGCGAAATTCCCGCACCTGGAGGCGTCCTTAAGCTGGCCCCTAAACAAATATATATACTAGTTCAGTGATAATGGACGTCATACTAAACTCAAATTATACACAAGAAACTAAAAGTAAAATAATACACGACTAACAAAGGCCAGAGGCTCCTGACTTGGGACAGGCGCAAAAATGCGGCGGGGTTAAACATGTTTATGAGATCTCAACCTTCCCCCTATACCTCTAGCCAATGTAGAAAAGTAAACGCATAACAATACGCACATTAAAAGTCAGTTAAAGAGAAGTCCGAGTCCGATGTCAGAAGATGTAACAAAAGAAAATAAACAAAATGACAATAATACATAAATAACAACAGACTACTAGCAGTTAACTGACATGCCAGCTCCAGACCTCAATTAAACTGATTGAAAGATTATGTCTTCATCATATGAATATCAGGCACAATCCCTCCGTTAGGGGTTTAGTATCATAGGTCAATGCATGATGCTTATATTGAAGACCAGTATGCAAATTTGTCTGCGTTAAAAATCAACATATATGACAATACGGTCACATCAACAGTTCTATGAAATACCAAAATGAAATATTATATAATAAATAATACTTCCATTTTTATTGTCCGAAAGTAAACCGCTAAACAAATACAGTCAAACATCTTAGAATTTTAAAAGTATATCTAAAATAAGTTTTCAGATTTTTACATCGCGATAACCGTGAGGGCATTCCGATGTATTGTTGCCAAAAGATTTCTACTTACGTAACTTTCGTTTTGACTGGTAACCGATCTATAAATACGCTGACATTATCGAGTGCAAAATAACATTCCTTATCGCTTGTTATAAATTTATTTCTTCAATGAATACTCATAAAAATAATTTTTTAGAACATAAATGAATAATATGAAAATATTTTGTCGTTAGAAATATATATAAGTAAAATTCATTAATAATATCTATGCACACGTACAGAAAAATTGTGTTAACGCATAATATGCAAATAAGCAACTTTGACATCTGTTAAATCTACTCACTTGTCAAAGTTTGAACGAAGATAGCCAAAGTAAGGTTACTAGTGGGGTTTCATGTAAAAAATTCTTAGAAATTATGGTTTGATATTGTAAATAAATATGCTGTCCATTCTTTTCATTTAGTAATTAATGTTAAGAAATATAGGGTTTAGCATGGGGTGTAAGTTAGTTATACACCTCAGGATACGGCGTGTCTGGTTAAGAAACCCTCCGGCCTCCGGCCGTCGGGGTTACTGTCCAGACACGCCTATTCAGTGTATAACTATTACAGACACGTATACTCTGGGGCATTTTAAGGTTGACATCAGGTTTAGACATGAATATCGAAAAAACAGTATGTTGACCTCTAGTTTGTTTTGCCGTTTAAAGTTTTTGGGGTTTTGGGGTTTTGTGGTTTTGGGGGTTGAAGTTTCTTTTACTTCGACCCTTTTATTTGTATTGGACGGCATTTTAAATCTATCTCATATACTGATTATTTATAATCCACAACTACAATGGATGGCTTCACGTCAAATGTGTTTACTATAATATATCTTTGTATTGAAGAAAGTCGCATTATTTATTTTTAGACTTATAGTTTATCTATACAAATAACCCAGAACAATGATTACAATTGCATCAGGTGAATACAATAATAATGCAGTGTTTTTATCATTATTATTATTATTATTATTATTATTATTATTACAGTTTCATATCTATCAAAGAAAAGTAAAAAAAAATAATTATCGGTTTTGAAGGCAAATCAATGATAATATAATATACCACCAGCGCCTATATTCCACTTCACATCGTATTATTCAAGATTTTTTATTGTTAGGTACATGCTATAGATGTCGTAATTTTAGTCATAAGTACTCAAGTTATCAAAAATATTCCAAAAAATTATCATTATTTTATTTAGCTTTGTGACAAAAAGTGTTACCTTTCATTGCATATAAGGATAAAAAAAAAATGTAACTGGAAGAAAATAGGAACAAAATTTCATACTTTTTGTTTGAGAATTGGAGCAAAATAATCGGCTCACTTATTGTTTATGTTCATATAAGAAAAATTTAATTGAGGCATTTCAATGTCTAAAATGTCATCTTTTTATATTTGACAATTTATTTTGCGAAAAGAAATTAATTTTTCCTATTAGTGTTTTGCTATCCCCCTCAACCGCACTCTCATCTATGGTTCTCTTTATATTTTTATAACGTATGTTCAATATTTACATCAGTAATATTTCGGATGTAAAAAATTAGGATATCTATTATCTGCTGCGCTTTTTTCTTTACAAACAAAAACATTCGAAAACGTCTAAATAAAACCCAATCTGATTAAAATTCTGATCAATATTAACTCGCGTGCTCGTACATATGAGTATAACGAAATCAGAGAATTATATTTCAATTAGATTGAATGAAACCGTTCTAACTTTGCATACTGATCTTAGTTTTAAGACAGTAACACCATTTCAATTTAAATGTTTATAATGACAAACGATTTTATTAATTATGTAATTTTATGGCTTATACTTTTCTTGAAATGTCCAAAGTCATGTAATGATAATTATAAAAAAAACTAAAATTATTTCATGTTATATTTCAGTTTAGCTTTGGTGATTGTTTTACCGTTAATGATGCGACTGACGACCACTCATACCAATTATCTTAAAGCGGTTATGATCACTTTAGCGGTTGTAAGGTTTCATTCCATGGTTATGATTCGGAAAATCCTTTAGACAGATATAAAATATGCATAAAGGCAACAAACTGGAATATTGTAGATTCCGCAGTTAGTTTGAAATATTACAGCGGAAGTTTTCCACTTCTACCTATAACAAAGAGGTGTGATTACCATTATAGAATAAGGAGATGCGATATGAATGCTAATGAGACGACTATACATAAAAATGTTCAAATGACTTCGATTTAAGCAACTATAGTAAAATTGAGAATGGAAATGGGAATGTGTCAAAGAGACAACAACCCGACCACAGAACAGACAACAACAGAAGGTCACCAATAGGTCTTCAATGCAGCGAGAAATTCCCGCACCTGGAGGCGTCCTTAAGCTGGCCCCTAAACAAATATATATACTAGTTCAGTGATAATGGACGTCATACTAAACTCAAATTATACACAAGAAACTAAAAGTAAAATAATACACGACTAACAAAGGCCAGAGGCTCCTGACTTGGGACAGGCGCAAAATGCGGCGGGGTTAAACATGTTTATGAGATCTCAACCTCCCCTATACCTCTAGCCAATGTAGAAAAGTAAACGCATAACAATACGCACATTAAAAGTCAGTTAAAGAGAAGTCCGAGTCCGATGTCAGAAGATGTAACAAAAGAAAATAAACAAAATGACAATAATACATAAATAACAACAGACTACTAGCAGTTAACTGACATGCCAGCTCCAGACCTCAATTAAACTGATTGAAAGATTATGTCTTCATCATATGAATATCAGGCACAATCCCTCCCGTTAGGGGTTTAGTATCATAGGTCAATGCATGATGCTTATATTGAAGACCAGTATGCAAATTTTTCTGCGTTAAAAAATCAACATATATGACATTACGGTCACATCAACAGTTCTAAGAAAAACCAAAAATGAAATATTATATAATAAATAATACTTCCATTTTTTATTGTACGAAAGTAAACCGCTAAACAAATACAGTCAAACATTTTAGAATTTTTTAAAGTATATCTAAAATAAGTTTTCAGATTTTTACATCGCGATAACCGTGTGGGCATTCCGATGTATTGTTGCCACAAAGATTTCTACTTACGTAACTTTCGTTTTTGACTGGTAACCGATCTATAAATACGCTGACATTATCGAGTGAAAAATAACATTCCTTATCGCTTGTTATAAATTCATTTCTTCAATGAATACTCATAAAAATATTTTTTTTAGAACATAAATGAATAATATGAAAATATTTTGTCGTTAGAAATATATATAAGTAAAAATTCATTAATAATATCTATGCACACGTACAGAAAAATTGTGTTAACGCATGCGGAAGAATATCTCAAGAACGTTTTGCGGGAAAATATGAATGCCTACTCAAATTCAATCTATTGAAAAAATCGAATTATTACAGAAGAGTGTCCACCATGCACTTGCACTGCACTATTAAACAATATTTCATCCTTAACCTGTGGTTTAAAGCACAGATGAGCAACACTTAATCAAATTCAGAATGCTCCCATGTTCAAACAGGATTATAACAGATACTTCAACCATACAACATTTGATACTAGAGCCTCCTTACTACAACATGGAGTATGTTCAGATTCTATTTTCCATGTAGACATAATTTATCCAACCATTTAATCAGTACCATTTTTAGGATATTGACTACAAAACAGCACTACTGTGAGCCTCTTCTGTACCCAAGAGGTCAGGAAGTATGTGATTCTGAACCAAATTGTAATTGTAACTGCATATAACATATATTCAATGATGAGAAATTCTAGCCGAGGATTTATTTATTAACTGCAAACATTGAACAGATTGGCATCGTCACAAATTTATTTAAAATTTCATCATACTGAATATGGTTTATTGCATCCTCATGCCTGTATTGCAGAGCCAGTTTTGATAGACCCTGCTACTCTACTAGCACATGGGCTATCCTCTTGATGCAAACCTTGCACAACCATATCAAATAAAAATGAAACTTACAGTTTATAAAGAGCAGATCTTTATAAAGATAACATTTTCTTTGCAATACACAAGTTGATATATGTTATGTTAACGCAAGTGTAAGAGTGGTGTATGTGTGTGTGATTGTTCTTTTCCCTTTTATTATAATGTTGATATTCATATAATATATATTCACAGTAGTAGAAAAAATGTAGTCAATTATTCAAAATTTGTGTTTTATAAATCAAACCCCTTAACACCATAGTCAGGTGGTGATGTACAGGGATTGTAAAGCCTGACTACTGATAAATAAAAAAAAAAAACCTTGCACAACCCGGCTGCAAATGAGATGTCCAGTCTCATCCTCTCTGTGGAGACCCTCGCTCCACTTTCCCGAACTGGCATATTGCCATACAGGCAGTTTTCATCCTCACTCTTAAATGCAATACTGAATGCATCTTCTATGAGGTTCAAAATTTATAATTAATAGATCTGGTGTAGCTTTCTCATTTTAGAATTTTGACATTGAATATCCTTTTACAGCATTCTCATCATTGAATACTTAAGATAATTTTATAGGATTCTAATGTTTTAAACTTGGGTTTCTAGCATTCTCATAATTTGAACACTGATTATCATTTTATAGCATTTTCATCATTGAATATTATTTTATAGCATTCTCATAATTCGACTACTGATTATTATTTTCATAGAATTTTCATCATTGAATAGTGCATATTATTTTATGGTATTCTCATTATTGAAAACTGAATATCATTTTATAGTCTTCTCGTCTTTAGATACTGAATTTCATTTTCATAACATTCTCATGTTTAAATACTGAATATTATTTTCTGGCATTCTGGTCATTGAATACTGAATTTAATTTCTTATTATAGCATTCTCATGCTTGAACCAATTTGACTCATCTGTAAATTTATGTATTGGAGATATTATATTTCATAAAGATATGACAGTTTCGAAACTACAACAGTCTAAAACAGATCCCTTCAGGAAGGATATAGATATTCAACTTCATAAAGTACAAAATCAAATTTGTTCTTATAAAATCTTAATTAAATATTTTCGAATTAGGAAAAGTTTAATCCCTAATCTCCCATCTGATCCATTTTTATCTCACAAAATTCTTTAGCCTTAGAAAGAAATTATTTCATTAATTGCATTAAACATGTACTTAGTTTGTGGCTTCAATCCTGATCACTACAATGGTCATAGCCTACGCATTGGAGCTGCCACAACTGCAGGTAAAGCACATATGAAGACCATTTGGTCAAAGTACTAGGACGCTGGTCCTCTGATAATTACTACAGGTATATACGAGTGTCATCTTCTTCAATTAAGTATGCACAAGATTTGTTAGGTTAATTCTTAACACATAGCATTATGATGTTTTATCTATCATTACAAAATGTATTTACATTATTATGATTTAATATGTAAACAGGTGTATTTTATTTTATATTTTTTTCTCATGACTTTATTGAAGGTGAATAAGTCCGCACTCCTAAATCCTTGGGGGCACTCAGCTGTTCCATCTGAGTTTTTGGACCTTGATGGAATTTTATCACTGGTCATTTCTAAAATTTCATTCATCCCCAAGCATTTCGGGGACAAGTTTGATCAAAATTATTCCAGCGCCAGTTTGATAGACCCTGCTACTTACTACTTGTAATAGCACCACATGGGCTATCCCCTGATGCAGACCTTGCACAACCCGGCTGCACATGAGATGTCTATTCTCATCCTCTCTGTGGAGACACTCCACTTCTTGGCTGGCGCATTGTCGGGCATGCAGGTTCTTCCTCACACTGAAGGTTGCAAGCTGACTTGCTCAGGCAGGAACTCAAAATTTTATTTTGTATGCTGAGTGTTTCTCAAGGACCAAAACTATTGATTGTTTATAATAAATTATTATTCTAACATATCTTCCTGCTTTAAGCCAGTGTGACTTGCAAGGATTATGTTTTGGTTCACACACAGATATCCCTTATGAAAATTTGGTTAAGTTGTGTTTGGAGCTGGTAATTTGTGTACAATGCTCAAATATGTAGGTTGCTGTCTTGACTTTAATTGAGATTTGCTTTATCAGGAATGTTTACTTGAACTAAATATTGAACTTTAGGACTTCTCATCAATACACACAGAAAATAATTTACCTAAATTACAGCTATAAAATACAGGTTGATGTGATCATTAAACTTTTCATTTCATCAATGGAAGGCTTTCATTATGAAACTTTGCTCTTTGGGATAGGTAAATAAATATAACTCAAAATATTTAGTATGCCTGCCATTGGTGACCTACAATGTTTTGTTCACTGATTTCAGAAAAGATTAGAGACTACAAGAAAATTACAATATGAGACAATTATACAGACTAACTACATACAACAAGTTTGAACAAATATATATATATATATATCATTAAAGATATGAATAATTAAATAACTCCAAAAGAAAGGTTAATTTTGTTTAAAGATTATATCCGGAGGAATAATGTATATAGTTTGATTATTAGGCTCAAATAGACATTCGTCGATATATCTTTGCTGGTGGACTATCCGCAGTGGCGGATCCAGAGGGGCGTAGAGGGCGTACGCCCCCGCCCCCTTTGCTTGCACTTTTTTTTTTTTTTTTTTTTGTAAAATGATTGATCAGACTAGACTTCGTGAACTTTGCCATTTCCGTGTATTTAATTTTTATGCGACAATTCTTTACTTATATTTTTCGCTCGTATTTACTGTAATATATTATTGATTATGTCAAAGTCATGTGATTCTCTACGGTGGAGTTGACCAGTTCGTCGAAAAAACGTCACTCAGTCATTTTGAAATTCAAATAACAGTAACACATTGCTTAGGCTGAGGATGACAAGCATGACGCCTTCAAAGCGACAGAGTATTGGGCAAGAACGTATTGACTTCTATTTCACAATTCCACCCAACAGAAAGTAATACTCTATTACACTCTCATGAAAAAAAAAGTTCCAAAGCAGTATTATTTACCTCCGAAAACATGTTTAACCCCACACGCTCCAGCCCAGTAATAACATTGCTCAACTATTGATCCCCAGTCAGTAAGTTCTAGATATAGATTTAAAGTCTAATGTACGGACCATTTGATCTGAGGGGGCAGTCTGAGATATTTTAGAGAAAAAATTCTTACCCTGATTTTTGCCTTAAACAAAAATTCTGGCCGTATCTGGATTGAAAACAATATTTTCAACAGAATTATTTAGCATTAAATGAACATGATGAATAAAAAACGGGCGTAATTTTTTTTGGAGGGGGTTGCATGTGAATCCCATATCTGACCGGAATGTCTGTTTCGCCGAACTGATATACTGAATACTTTTTTCAAGGCCCGACTGCAACGTGCCTGCTGGGTATGGCCTATATGTCTCCATGTGTCGACCGTCATTCACAACTTCATTGTCATTTCCGACTCATTCGTAGCCTTTGGTTGATTTGGAACCCCTCACTTCCCTTTTGGATGAAACATTTCAACCAAACATTTGGATGAAAATTGCTTGTTTTGTCTTTCTTCGTGTCGGTCGTATTGTAAATTTCATTGAATAGCCGTATATCTTGTTTACAACAAGAAATATGTGAGGTTATGCTAACTAACCATACAACGAACGAGAATTTTCCATGTCCATTTTTACTGACAAATCACACATCAAATATATTAATTAGTACATAGCTTTGGATCCATCCAATCCTTTCATAATAGACACTTGATGGAGAGAATACGGCACCAAAATGTCCAACCTCTACACTTTAACTACAAAATGCATTTTACACTTATTTTATGTTTTTAGCCAAAAAGGTCAAAAAAATTTTAATACTACGCCCCCTTTCCAAAATCCTCGATCCGCCCTGGACTATCGCTCCCCGAAGGGTATCATCAGCTCCGTAGTTAGTACTTCGGTTCTGACATGATTTATAACAAACCTTTCTAAAATTGTCCGTTTATAAGTTTTGAAATTATAAGAAACTAAGGCAACTCCCTCATACTGAAAATATGAATAAAGCAATTAAATAAATCAATGCAAATTATTATTTAGAAATATAAAAGGCTATAAAAGGCCCCGACTTGAAAAATGCGAAACAATTTTAATTGAGAAAACTAACGGCATAATGTATAACAAAACAATTTACGAAAACCATATATGACAGAAAGGAACCAACGACAACCACTGAACTACTGACACCTAAATATCCTTTTGAAAAACAGGAAACAATCACTTGGTGATTAAAAGTGATATTTATTTACAAATAATACGTAATACCATGTGCTGTGAATGACAACGTTCAAAATATGCGTAGGGTTATTTTAAACAAAACAAACGAAAAACTTATTTCACTCGTACCTTTCTCTTTTTAGCATAAGAATGAAAATAATGTTTTGTAGTTTAATAGGTTTCTGAAAGTGTTGTTGAACGTGAAGTTCGTGAACACATGTTCAGTTAAAAGACAAAATCAGCGGAACGTCTTGGCAGTAACACATCTTCTTATTGTTCGACCTGCTAGTCAAATGCGTTTTGTTAAAATATACTTTTTCACTTTTTTGGTCTTTTGGATAATGTTGTTTGTGCTGTATTTAAACCCTCTACCAAGAAATTTGTTTTTAGCATGTACACGTAAAAAAATTGCGGTTTTTATCCAACGCAATCATAGGTTTGAACGTTGTTTTCAATTTCGACTTGTTTATATTTTTTCGTTTGGGCTTGTATTATATTTGCCTTCGGGTTTATAAAATCCGTTCATCCTATTTCGACTCTTCATAATTCAAGAGTCTATCCTAAATTGAGGTAAATTATATGGCCTTCCAAATAACGTTTCGTTCCTAACATCACTGAAGAGACATTAATTGTCGAAATCCGGATATGGTGTACAAATTTTTGCACCTCATTTTGTGGTATACCATCTTTTCCACAAGTTTATTGTTTTCTGTTTGGTATTAAATTAATATTAAGATCCATTTCGTTAGATCTGGTGATCAATTTATTTGACAATCGCCATGGCAGTCAGCAGTGTTTAAGAACATCAGTTGTTCGACCTGTTAGTCAAAAGCGTTTTGTTAAAATAGACTTTTCACTTTGTTTGGTCTTTTGGAAATTGTTGTTTGTGCTGTATTTAGACCCTCTGCCAAGAAATTTGTATTACATGCACACGTATAAAATTGCGGTTTTATCCAACGCAATCATAGGTTTGAACGTTGTTTTCAATTTAGACTTTATATATATATGAGTCTATATATTTCATGTGATCTTCATGTGATCAAAATCTTTCAGATCGAACAGGATTGTACATGGCAAAATAGGCAAAGAGAGAATCGGGAGAAGTTTTGGATAAAACACTGGGTGTCCTCCATCCAGATGGAATCAATAGAAAGAAATAATTAAATTTACAGTCTAATGTTTATATTATGATATTCAGGATTTTGGATTAAAATCAATCGACCAAAACTTACCTCTATTATTACTGATCTATGTTTACACCTTATACATTATATATCAGTATTGTTAAAACTTTTAACACTGAGGAAGGCCATTTGTTGAGCCGAAATATTTGCAATTATTGTATAATTTATATCATCTGTTCAGTTTTTCCATCTTTGTGCGATGATATTCAACACTTTTTAGTGTTTTGTTTTCCATCTATTTATCGGTAATGTTACACAATCTTTTAGACTCATATAATTTTCCCTGTTTGTGTAGTTTTGTCACTTTTGATGATCCAATACCTGTTAAGTTTACTGGTTGGTAGATTCTTATAGACTCTCTCTCTCTCTATATATATATATATATATATATATATACGTATTTTGAAGTGGGATTATGATAAAGGCTATTGTCATAACAGCATAAAAAGATATGAAACACTTATTTTTAACCTTTAGCCTCATAGTAAGATAGCTATTCAATGTAATGCTGAAACTCGATAAATAGTTTAATGTCAATACAAGTAGATTTGTGGGTATATTTCAAAAGAATCAAATGTCAAAATAAGGTCTTCAACAAAAGACCTGTGTCTATGACATATATATATATATATAACGAGCTCTAAATCGCCTCGAGTCTACTGAAGTTGTGAACTTTAAGAGAAACTATCAACGTTCTACCTTCAACAGTAAATTCCCTAAAAGACAATACTTCAGTAATGCATTTAGATTTGAACTATAAGCGAGGCTCTTGTCTTGATTTAGATTTTTGTGCAACATTTGTTTTACGATGTTCAAATTTCATAAATCGATTAAGAAAAAACGAATCAAGGTAACCAACAAAAATCGGATGATTTGTATGAACTCAATAGGGAGTGAGACAGGGTTAGCGTCACAGAGTTGAGACAGGCATATAAACATATCATGGGGTGGGATCATGTTTTGTTATTACTCAACCTTCCCTCGTTCAATCTCGATTAGTGGAATAACAAAAGGTACATTGCAGAACGTATAATTATAATTAGTTAAGAAAATTCACTCAACTTTATCATTATTGTATACGAAAAACAAGTAATAATATCGTATCGAAATTTCACTTACATTGAATGTTATTTAAAAACCTTTTTTCTTTTCCTATACCTTATTTAAAGAATTGAAAGCAGTTTTTTATTCTCTCCAAGCATCTTTGAATCAACATTTATTCAATGCTGACTAAATTAGAATTTCAAAGGACGCGTGGCGTTACTTCTTAGGGTTGACAAGTCAAATTCGCTGATTGTGATAATAATTCTATTATATAATATTATACGAAATTCAGATTAAGTTTGCTGTTCAAATATATTATTTTTAAATTAAAAATGATTCATGTCAGAAATAGGAAATCAGCATTTCATAAAATAAAAAAAAAAAAATGTTTGACGGGTTAACAAGATATTTTCTCCAAAAGGAGAGTGTCTTTTTTTATCTTAATGTGACAGTGTGTTATAATCAAGTTATACCCAATTTATCGCGCACGACACGTATCCGCAAGAAACAAACTTTTAAGAATTTAATATATTCTAAGTGGTGTAGATCCTTTACCTTGACAAAATCTTAAAGCGACTAAATTGTGCATTGAAAGAACACTAACATTCCGCGAAGTATCAAAATAAGCAAACATCTACATTTTGTGTTTTTTTTCGTATTTTTATGTTAGTTGTTTTTGTGCTCCATGACGATCTGACGCGTCATACCATTTCCAACTGATTTTTACAGTTTGCCTTTATGTTGTGCTGTTACACCACTGTCCTATGTTAGGGAAGGGTTGAGTTTTCCTCAATCATGTTTAACCCCGCCACATTCTTTATCAACCTATCCTTATTCAGGTGCCTGTAATTCAGTGGTTGTCAATGGTTCATGTCTGACATATTTGTTTTTTCGTAAATTGTATTGTTATAAAGTAGGCCGTTGGTTTTCTCGTTTGAATTTTTTCACAAGTTTTATGTCGGTGTCTTTTTATACGGTATTTATTTTTTTGTTTGTTGTTGTTGAAGGCCGTACGATGACCTATAATTGTTTATATCTTCATCATTTGAACTTTGATGGATAGTTGTCTCATTGGCAATCATACCACCATTTATATGGGTGGACAATTATCACTGAAAGCTAAATTTTAGTACAAAAAAACACATCTACTACCTACAAAAGCAGTATTACTTTTTAATTTATTCTGTATATAGACTTCATTTGAACTTTGGTGGATAGTTGTCTCATTGGCTTTCTACATTTTATATAGAATGTTACAGATTTAAGTCCCCCTTGATAAGGTCGTTCCTAGTATCTAATATTTGATCTCAGATAGACTCATTGGTATTTGTATCTGTTTACAAAAAAGATGACATGAAAAAAGAAACAGTTTATGCTTATGAAAGCGACTCTGAATTCCTCCTAACAGAGTTGAACTGATGGTTGCTATTTCTTTACTCAACGGTTGACTTATTGAAATGAACGAGAAAATTAAAAATGAAATTTAGAAAACCTATTAGTCACCTTTGTTTAATTTATATATCATAAGTATGCATGTGACATGACCAATACAATAATGATATATGTAATCTTGGTAAAAGTAATCATACACAAATAGTGTGTACTTGATATAACTGATATTGTTTAGCCTGTGGTAAGTAGAATTCTATATAGATAAATATTTTAAATGTGAGACATATTTTAAACTAATTTATTAAAAAATCTATTGCGTTTGACGTGAAGGGTTGTTAGAAACAGGTATTTCATTTAATGTAATGATGTTTAAATACAGTCAGAAGTAAATTTCATGTTTCGGTTTCATTTCCAGAACATACGTGTCGAAGATTAAAGCATTTGTATAAATGTAAAAGTTTATATAGATATATGAAAGAACTTTTCGTTCACTGTTTCTCAAATATTTTTAGAAAGAAAAAAAATATTTAATTGTGATCTTTTAGTTTACTATTTAAGACCTTACCATTATACGTCCAGATAAAGAACAGCCAAAAAAGCGTCTTTCCTTTAAAATTTTGGTTTTCCCAATATTTAATTATTCATCGACATCCACCACATTATGTTTTTTCCAATTTATAGTTTTGTCAGAGACATGTCAAAAATTTTGAAAAAAAAAATACGTACACTATAATAAAAAGAATTTAAGGCTTTATTGGTCAAGGAATATTGTTATCTATGCTGTTTTTTTTTTTCATTTTGCAAGAATTCAGCTTTTAAAAAATGAGGGTAGTTTTGACATTAGCAGCAATGGTTGTTCTTTGTGAGTATGTCACAGCATGGTTTGATTATAGTGGTAAGTTTATAGTATAAATCTTCTGAAGTTTTTGTGGAATTCATTGATACTTTAGATATGTAGATTCTGAGTGACAGTTTTACAAATGGTTTCGACGCTTGCCTTTCAATGAAGACCGTATGTTAGTTAACCTCTTGATCTCTTTACCGGATTATAAGGTTGCTGTCTCGTCTACCAACTCTTACCGTCTCCAACTAAATCTTGTTTTCCAATTTCATTCTATCAGTGCCCAATGAAAATAAAAGACAAAATTCAGAATGATCTAATATTCGATGTGAATTCGGAAAATACATTGCACTGGGTATTTTGATTTCGCAGTAAAACATGTCATAATATAAAGCCACAGTATCCCTTGACGAATTGAACTGTAAAAAAAATCCAGAAAAATGTGGAGTTGACACATACACTGTGTCTAAACTACCCCGGCAAAAAATGTTTGGACTCGATGGTATCTAATATCCGGCACGGTGACGGAACATCAATAGACAGAGAAAAGGTAGTTTTCTGTTTATTTCTTTGTTATTGTTATGATATCGAAGAATATTTATACATATATAACTATTTTCTATTGTGAGATGTAATATTTTCTACAACCGTTCTAGATTAACGGAGAAATAAGTAAAAATGCACGTCAAAATGACGAATTGAGTGAACCTTGCCTCGAATTTGTTTAATTTCTCCTTAAATTGTTCACATGGTACGGAAAGAAAGATATTGACATGGAGATTGCAAAACTAGTCACTTTGAGCACCGCAATACTTGTATTTCTGCGTATAAAACGAAAGAAATAGGTCATGTCAAAATGGAAGCACCCGGTTTTGTCAATGTTGTTTACTACACAATGACCCGGTTTTGTCTATGTATAGAACCCGGTTTTGTTTATTTTATGAAAAGCAACGTTAACACTGGTACCCTGAAACAAAAAATAAATTTACAAATGGCTGATCATGTGGGTTTTCAAACCAGATACCTCAATAAAGCGTGTGGCCATGTTTGATTAAATTGTTTAAGAGGAGATTTTTGTAAGATAATTGGCAAAAACGCAAAGAAATGGTAAAAATCGTAATTAAAGGTCAATAATTCTTTCAAGGATATTGACCAAGTCGACTTATTCGTATATATTGTCTTGCTGATCATTTTTGCTATATAACTTTTATATATTTCAAGATAATAGACAAAATGGAAAAAAAGGAGAAATTTGTCATTCAAGGACATTAACTTCTATAAGAATTCGTGTGAGAGTTTTGATGTGTATGGACAAAAGGTAGAGCTCAACATTATGAACATATCTGCCCCTGTTAAATTTTCTCTATCTGTAGCTGTTTTCAAATAATAGACAAAACTTGCATCCCCTATGTTCTATTTTAAGCCATGTCGGCCATCTTTGTTGACAAGCGGGGTCATCAAAAACTTGTTAAACTAGATACCCCAATGATGATGAAAAACAGTTAAACATAAGTTCGTTAGACCTTTTAAACCCGACATAAGATTGTGGATAAGGTTTGTTAAATGTATTGTAGCCCAGTAATTTCAGAGGAGAAGATTATGTAAAAAATTAACGGAAGACGACGGACGACGGGAGCCAAGTGATGAAAAAAGCTCACTTTTCCCTTGGGGTCAGGTGAGCTAAAACCAACCAAGAATTCCAAACAAGATTGCACCGTTCTTGAATTAAAAAAAAAGTCTAACAATTCATAATTAAGGCTTACACGAACGAGATAAACTAATCAGACATGGCAAAACAACTTCACTTGCGTTTTTTCAACAAAAAAAAATACTACGTATTATTTATACAAGAGTGACTGTGCGCACTGACAAGTCGCGACTGCTGGAATGATCGTTATCGAAAAAAGTCAAGGTCTGATGAAACCTGCCAGAAGGACATGAACACATTACAACTACCTTAAAGTAGATACTAAAAATAATCATAATACCGCGGGAATTATACACGTACTTGTACGCGTTATCGCTGTCTTTATGTAACGTCATAACTCAATAATTTTGGCGGGAAGAGGCTCGCGAGGGTAAAAAAGGAATATCCAAAATGGCAAATACCACGGGCATAGAGGGAATTTAAGGCAAATTCACCGGCAGTGGTGAAAACATGCAAATTCGTTTGAAATGAGAAAAATGGCTAGAATATGCGAAAAATACACTGGCTACCAACCAATCAAAATCCAGCATTCTTAATTCGTCCGCTCAGCGGTATGTAAGTTGTTTGAATTACGCCCACTTTGAAAAACCTGAATCCGTCCCTATATATTGTCAATAATATATTGACCAACGTCAATGTACGATAATCATACCACAATGGCCATCTTTGATTAAATTGTTTAAGAGGAGATTTTTGTAAGATAATTGGCAAAACGCAAAGAAATGGTAAAAATCGTAATTAAAGGTCAATTATTCTTTCAAGGATATCGACCAAGTCGACTTATTCGTATATATTGTCTTGCTGATCATTTTGCTATATAACTTTTATATATTTCAAGATAATAGACAAAATGGAAAAAGGAGAAATTTGTCATTCAAGGACATTAACTTCTATAAGAATTCGTGTGAGAGTTTTGATGTGTATGGACAAAAGGTAGAGCTCAACATTATGAACATATCTGCCCCTGTTAAATTTTCTCTATCTGTAGCTGTTTTCAAATAATAGACAAAACTTGCATCCCCCTATGTTCTATTTTAAGCCATGTCGGCCATCTTTGTTGACAAGCGGGGTCATCAAAAACTTTTTAAACTAGATACCCCAATGATGATAAAAAACAGTTAAACTTAAGTTCGTTAGACCTTTTAAACCCGACATAAGATTGTGGATAAGGTTTGTTAAATGTATTGTAGCCCAGTAATTTCAGAGGAGAAGATTATGTAAAAAATTAACGGAAGACGACGGACGACGGGAGCCAAGTGATGAAAAAAGCTCACTTTTCCCTTGGGGTCAGGTGAGCTAAAACCAACCAAGAATTCCAAACAAGATTGCACCGTTCTTGAATTAAAAAAAGTCTAACAATTCATAATTAAGGCTTACACGAACGAGATAAACTAATCAGACATGGCAAAACAACTTCAGTTGCGTTTTTGTTTTTTTTAACAAAAATAAATACTACGTATTATTTATACAAGAGTGACTGTGCGCACTGACATGTCGCGACTGCTGGAATGATCGTTATCGAAAAAAGTCAAGGTCTGATGAAACCTGCCAGACGGACATGAACACATTACAATTATTAAAACCAACCAAAAAAAAAAACTGAACATCGAGGAATTCAAGTGTTTACATAAAAGATCTGTGTGCGAGGTATGTTGCAGTCAGGCCTTCTAACTTCTGACATATGAAGCTTCATACAAATAGTTCAAGCCGCCACGAATTTGCGTCCCTTGGTCTCGCATTTCGACAATTCCAAAATATCAATGTGAATTGTTAGAATAAACATGATAATTCTTGAGAATGAATTTCCCTCGCCTTACGGCTCGCGAAATTTAACATTCTCTCGACTGGTATTTTTCGCAAATACCCCTCCTTAACATGATATATCTGTTCAATAACATCAGTGGCGAATCCAGGCGGCGTATAGGTCACACGCCCCACCCCACCTTTGATGGTCCAAAAAATATTAAATCTTTTTTTAAGGTTTTTGAACAGATATATCATGTTATGGAGGTATTTAAAATACCAGTCGAGGACTGTTAAATTTCCCGAGCCACTAGGCAAGGAAATTTGGTCCCAAGACTGGTATTTTCGCAAATACCTCTCCATAACATGATATATTTGTTTAATAACACCTAATCGATTTTGTTTGAAACTCTTTGTACAGGTGAAATGAAATATTTCTTCTACTACTAAACTGTGATCCATAAACATATTTATGCATTATTTTGAGGTTAAGGTAGTTCAGGGTATAGAAAAAAATGACAGAATTTTCTTATACTTTGCCAAAATGAAGATTTTACTATGCTTTTTCAAAAAAATAATAAAAGTATGGGTCACCGTGCTATTTTTCAAGGTACGAGTCGTTCAAAATTGCCAAAATTTGCTTAGATTGTTCATGAAAACACATTTTGTGCTTAAAAGAAATCTATAGGACAGAATTTTGAAATAAAATATGAGAAGATAGGTTTTATAATATATTTTAAGAAAATGGAAAGAAAAATGGTGTCACCGAACTCTTTATTGCTACAAGTAAAAATGAAAATTTCCTATATGTCCAGTATACATTTTGTACTAAAAGAGTTATCTCCCTTAAATCGCTTATTTGAAAATTGATTCTAAAAACACAAATATTTGTTATTTGATAAAACATTTTCGATAATGCAATGAATCACTAAGTTTTCTTTATATAAATAAACAGTGTAACCAATAAATTGCAAATCAGTCTCCAAATTTGCTGATTTGGGCAAAGAACTAGACCGATTATGTACCGTGATTGTACAATTCAAGATGGCGGTATACCCTGAACTACCTTAAAGTAGATACTAAAATAATCATAATACCGCGGAATTATACACGTACTTGTACGCGTTATCGCTGTCTTTATGTAACGTCATAACTCAATAATTTTGGCGGGAAGAGGCTCGAGGGTAAAAAGGAATATCCAAAATGGCAAATACCACGGGCATAGAGGGAATTTGAGGCAAATTCACCGGCAGTGGTGAAAACATGCAAATTCGTTTGAAATGAGAAAAAAGGCTAGAATATGCGAAAAATACACTGGCTACCAACCAATCAAAATCCAGCATTCTTAATTCGTCCGCTCAGCGGTATGTAAGTTGTTTGAATTACGCCCACTTTGAAAAACCTGAATCCGTCCCTATATATTGTCAATAATATATTGGCCAACGTCAATGTACGATAATCATACCACAATGGAGAGATAACAGAACCGTTTATTTATACAACTATTAATAAAATAATCATTATTACATTTTCTCGATGGCCTGAGACTATTATACTAATTTATACTTAGTATTATAGTTACAATTAGAGATAGATGGATTTGATGTTTAATGCATGATTATTGTAATCATTTTCTCGCCATAAACATTCATTTTCTATGGCAATTCTGCAAGCATATATACATTTGTCTGATTATCATGCCATATAATGAACATTTAGCCTTAAGAAGATTTATTTTAAACGATCATAGGAAATATTACACCCTTAGGTAGATTGGATTACTTATAAAGATAACCATCCAGTTGTGCAAGAAAATCACATATCAAATGTGCGTTCTTCAATTTTTAAGACCATAAACTCTAATTTTAAGTTTAAACACTAAAATTTACATAATTCATATAAAAATAAACGTATAGAGAGCTTAAACCTCAATCTGCGGTTTAACCTTCATTTCTATCTATTTCGCAGTATTTTTTTTAAATGCAAAGCAAAATTATAACTATTTTTGTTCCAATAAAGTTGGAATTCAAGTGTTTACAGATTCAAATAAATAATAAGTTGTCCTCTGTAAGAAATCGTTTTCCAACCAGCCACCAAACTCCTTTTAATTGCTGAAGTTCAGTTATGTTATGCGATTATGCCTTTTTTTTCTTCGACAAAACCGGGTTCTGCCTTGTGAAATCTAGGACAAAACCGGGTTGTACACATTGACAAAACCGGGTGCTTCCATTTTGACATGACCCATTTCTTTCGTTCCATACGCAGAAATACAAGTATTGAGGTGCTCAAAGTGACTAGTTTTGCAATCTCCATGTCAATATCTTTCTTTCCGTATCTTTTTTTCCGTACCATGTGAACAATTTAAGGAGAAATTAAACAAATTCGAGGCAAGGTTCACGCAATTCGTCATTTTGACGTGCATTTTTACTTATTTCTCCGTTAATCTAGAACGGTTGTAGAAAATATTACATCTCACAATAGAAAATAGTTATATATGTATAAATATTCTTCCATATCATAACAATGACAAATAAATAAACAGAAAACTACCTTTTCTCTATTTACTGATGTTCCGTCACCGTGCCGGATATTAGATACCATCGAGTCCAAACATTTTTGCCGGGGTAGTTTAGACACAGTGACATATAAATCAATAAAGAGATATTACGTGATTGCAATCGAGCCGACTATATCCGCTTAATCCAAAACGAAAGACATGTGCATATCACATTCAACCCACTCAGGTTACTTTATAAGGTCTACTCAAACCTCGTGCAGGATTTTTGCTATGTTGCCTAATAAAGTAGATCTGACCCTACCTAAAACGTCCTTATCTTCTAGTGGCAGTCATAATCATACCACTCTTTCATACAGTAATGTCTGACTCAAATTGTAGACATATGTCTTATATCATATCCGTAGACCAGTTTAAGTTAAATATATTTATTGCGATATGAATTTAAATCAGAAATAAACAATCCAAAAAAGTATACCACTTTCCAATCAACTAGTTAAACTTAGTTTTATATACTTGAAGTTTTACTATAAAACAAGTGTACGTGAACTTTCTTGCTGTGTAAAAGAAAATCCTTTATATCATAAAAATCTTCATAAATGTGCTGCTATTGAATTATTGTCTTCCCGTACACTAATTTGCCAAAATTTTCTTGTATACAGTGACCTTAACTTCGAGACCTCTCGTTAGAACTTCGGCCACCGCACAGCGCAAGTGCGAGGGCAAGGCCGTGATTAAAGAATGTAAACAAACGTGCAATGGAAGGTAAAAAGTAGTAATAATTGATTTTGACAGAACAAATTTAATACAGCCATTCATTTAACAACTGTTAGAGAAAAGTTTAATTAACAAATGGGAACGCATGGAAAATATAACAAATAAATATCATGGCTCTATCACTACACTTATTTGTCACGAGCTGCACATGCTCTGTGTTGATTGTTTATCAATGCCACGATCCGGTAAACTTCGGCAACAAACTCGAAAGATAATTAGCTTGCGATCATCAATCACTGAATGAAATGTTATGTATTATCGATACAATGGATAAGCGTTAATTCTTGAAAAAGAAACCATGAGTTCGGAGGGCGAATGGTTTGTTTTTCATGAATCAACGCTTATCCAATGTGTATTAAACTTAAATTATTTTTCTGATGTCTTTTCAAAATTAAAGCCTTTTCATGATTATAAAGTATTGTAAGTGAGTTTAAATAACCATGTTATCATGTCCAACGATGCATTCATAAATCAAAGTTCACAATTAATCGGTTAGAGAGAAATACAAATATAACATAACACGTCTGTCTTTGAATTATTTTGCATCTGAATATTATCCGTAATTTACAAAATAAGACATATTCGAACTCATTTCTAAGTTAATCTGATATGTATAATTTTCACTGAACTAGTTCACATTTTTGTTTAAGGGGCCAGCTGAAGCCCGCCTCCGGGTGTGGGATTTTCTCGCTGTGTTGGAGACCCATTAGTGGCCTTGGACTGTTTTCTGCTCTTTGGTCGGGTTGTTGTCTCTTTGACACATTCCCCATTTCCAAACTCAATTTTATGTTACCGAAATTTCTAACAAGAAACCTAATCCATACACATCACGATTTACTCGCATAGGGATTTGCGAATAAACATTTGTAAAGATATGTAATGTAAACAGATGAAATCATACTATATTTATAAAACAAAAATTCGTAATAAATATAAAAAAAAAAAACACGCAAACATGCACCTTTAACAGTAACTTTACCTTTGGTTAAAACTTTATTTATATTTCAATTGTCCTTAATACTGCTAACGTATGATCATAATTTCAATGCGCGCACGACAAGTTTTTCTTACATTAGTTATTTTAGTTTGAAGCGAAATACCTAAAAAGTTACATAAATGTTTATTTAACATTCAAAATCAAAATATAATTTTTAGTATTTATGTAATCTGACCTTTTGTGCTCATGTTTCTTTTAAGTAAATATAAAAATAGATTCAAAAGGAACTTAGACATGTAAAATTTGCAGAAATGTAAAGCACACGTAGATGTTCTCTTTCTGGTTCTTTTGTCAGCTCATTGTCATACTAGATCTCTTCATTTCTATGGTGAATATATTAATGTCACTAGTGTTCGAAATCATTTGATAAAAAAAAAAAAACATTAAACAGGTTATATTCTATATTTCAGTTCACTTTGGTGATTGTTTTTCCGTTAATGATGCGACTGAGGACCACTCGTACCAATTGTCTTGGAGCGGTTATGATCACTTTAGCGGTTGTAAGGTTTCTTTCCATGGTTATGATTCGGATAATCCATTTGACCAATATAAAATATGCGTAAAGGCAACAAACTGGAATATTGTAGATTCCGGAGTTACTCTGAAATATTACAGTGGAAGTCTTGCCACCTATCTAGAAAAGGTATGATTTATGATGACCTTTGCCTGCATTGAAGAGTATTGTGCAAATTTCCATTCGACCGTTAACAACCTCACATACATGATTTTACGATCCCAACAAAACAATTAAAGAGCTTTTCCAGTACTGATTTTTATTGTATGTTCTTTTATGCACCTGTTGTTAGTCCACTAATCGATATTAAAAGGGGAAGGTTCTGATCCCTTAATGCAAGTTTAACCCCGCCATATATTCTTGTGCCTGTCAAAAACCTCGTCAGTTGTTCTCTTATGTCATATCTTAAGGGCATACGATACAGTTACAGGAGAGGTAAAGACGTTGCTAACGTTTAATGAATGGCTATTATTTATTTTGAATTTATTGAACCATAAAATTAATTTTTGACTCTTCACATTGAATAATCCGCGAAGCGGATTATGTTAAATGTGAAGAGTCAAAATTATTTTATGGTTCAATAAATCAAAATAAATTATTGCCATTCATTATAAATAAATTTCTATCAAAAATAAGGCTCAAAGAACTTTTATATTATTTATATTAACAATAACAACATACACACATGTTGACGTATGAATACACAACGTCAGAGTGGGCGTGTCGCCATAAAAGTTGACAACATTGAATATAAACGTAATACTTTTAACCAATCAGAAGACAGTAAATACACCAAATTTATTTATAAATTGTTATTCTTAATCTCGACGTCAAACTGTGACATATCGGGAAAAGATGCATTTTTCGACTGATTTTAATCATTAGCTTGAAAACGAGTACATGGACCCCTCTTTTTAAAACTTATATTTGGCTTCATTATGTATGAATAGATATAAGAAGATGTGGTATGAGTGCCAATGAGACAACTCTCCATCCAAGTCAAAATTTATAAAAGTAAACCATTATAGGTCAAAGTACGGTCTTCAACACGGAGACTTGGCTCACACCGAACAGTAAGCTATAAAGGGCCCCAAAATTACTAGTGTAAAACCATTCAAACGGGAAAACCAACGGTCTAATCTATATAAAAAGAGAAACACTTATGAACCACATCAACAAACGACAACTACTGAACATCAGATTCCTGACTTAGGACAGGTGCAAACAAATGCAGCGGGTTTAAACGTTTTAATGGTACCAAACCTTCACCCTTTTTCTGAAACAATAGTGTAACATCACAACATAGAAAGACACACTATAAAATATCAACTGAAATAGCTTAACTCAATCAAAGGACATATTAACACCATTGAACATACACTGAACAAATAAATTTGACCTATGATACAATGTAAATACAAAATAAATAAACTAAGGAAGAATAATAAAAGTAACATGTTATATCGGTATGAAATGTTAAACAATTTAAGAAAAACAATATGCTCGAACAAAAATATCAGCCATTTGCAATAACTTTAAACACAGGTAAATGAAAATAATTTTGTTGTTAGGTATACGTGTACAGTTACAATAGAAAAGGAAATATTTTACAAAATAAATAATTTTGATGTTCATAGTACGAAGTGGAAATTTATATTAGTACCAAACACTTATCAAAGCTGGTATATAGACCAGATATAACCCTGAATAACATTAAATAACAAAAATAGCATTACAATTAGTATCAACAGGTCAAATAAACAAGAAAGTACGATTTGAGAGTACTCGCAGTTACTGACAGCTAGTTAAAAGCCAAAACAATTAATAATAAAAAAATCATGCATCAGAGACTATTATTTGTACCAATTTTTATGAACAAATCACCGATGAATGTTTTTTTAATTAGATATATAGCAAAAAAATGTCCGTTTTTCCTAAAATAATGAAATTTAATAAAAATGAATTATTTCCAAAGAATTGTTACAAAATAAAGAGTACACTTATGTAAAGAAGTTATTCTTAATGTTTTTACAAAAATCCGCTTGTGTTGACATTTTAAAACAAAAATGTTCGGTATGTCTGTTCAAAGGATAGAAATGTCCAAGAAACCGAAATTTTGAGTAAATGTCTGAAATTTCGACCCCATTTATCTCTAAGAATAGCACATGAAGGTATATTTTTTATTACATATATGAATTGACAAGGTGAAAAACAGCTTGTATGCAAATTTTAGTAAACAAATCACCGGTGGGGTCCAAACTGTATCGTATGCCCTTAATGTTTTATTTTGTTACTAATTCACAACTTGTTTTAGACTCGGGACGATTAAGATTCATATGGGAACATCTTCTTGCTGACTTGTATCTATCCCATTGAACTTGAGATAAAGGATACCACAGATAAAGTTCAGTCTGCATCATATCTTGACTTACACTTAAAAATTGACAATTAGGGTCGGTTGAGGAAAAAAGGGAGTATTTCCGCTTCCCAGTTATGAACTTTTCATTTCTATGTAGCAACACTCCATCATATATCTCCTAAATGATACGATATTTTAGAGCTTCCGTTTCGTGGTTACAAGGAAACTATTAAATCAAGGGTTCCAATAGGTAGAGTTAAAGTCCATCCCTTCGAAAAAAGTATGGACGCCATCACGAGTTGGTTGAAAGCTATGGAATATGGTTATGTTCCAATTGTCATAACCACAATCTCGTCCTCTTTTCATCGAATGTGACATCACCGAATGTGTCCTTACATCAGCGCCACGACAGATCTTACATTTGGAGAAGGATTTTCTTACTCTGTGGGTTTCATGTTGCTCAGTCATTCTTTTTTTTTGTGATGTTATGCTCTATATGATCATGTGAAATAAACTTGAATTTAATTTAAAAAAAACATCAAACCTCATCTGCTTCAGACATACTCTAGAAGTTATGGTGATCCAACATATAAATGGTGTGCAGACGAAGACGACTATGTAGATATAATGCTAACGACGTCTTCTTCAAGTTCATTTCAAGGTCAGATAACCTTGGAAGTTACTGCTATAAAGACATACTCTTGTAAGTTTTTTTATTTAAAATAGAGCATTTCATATTATACTATAAATATTGAAAAGTGTATGACACATAATTCAATCGATATACGAAAAATTCATGTAGATATGTATAAACTTACTACTTGATACTTACATTCTAAACGTTTGTGGTCGTTGATGAAAAATTGACTGATTGCCAATATTACCATATTTACTCTCAAACAAAAGAATCGCATAATGTTTTTCAACTTCGTATTGTGTACTTCAAATCGGTTTTGAAAGCAATGCATTGGTATATTGAGCTAAAATTTCACACAGTGGCATAAACTGAACAAAAAACATTCACATATATACGATAAAAGAGGGACGAAAGATACCAGAGGGACAGTCAAACTCATAGATCGAAAATAAACTAACAACGCTATGGCTAAAAATAAAAAGACAAAATGACAAATAATAGTACAGAAGACACAACATAGAAAACTAAAGACTAAGCAACACGAACCCCACCAAAAACTGGGGGTGATCTCAGGTGCTCCGGAAGGGTAAGCAGATCCTGCTCCACATGTGGCACCCGTCGTGTTGCTTATGTTATTACAAATCCGGTAAATAGTCTAATTCGGTAGGTCACATTCGTGAAAAGGGAAGGGTATTGTAGTTACGATTGGGTCAATTTCCTGTCACATTAAAGTCAGTATCTATTGCGATTACTGTGTGCGGCTATTTACTTGGAATGAATCAAATCAAATGATGTATTTGGACATGTGGTATCATTTGCACATAATGTTCCAACGCTTGGCTGAGTTGATATAATGAGTAATGGCGTTGGCAGTCACGTCTATCAATAAACTCATCATAGATACCAGGCTTCAAATTTTGTACGCCAGACGCGCGTTTCATCTAAAAAGACTGATCAGTGACGCTCGAATGTTAAATAGTGTTCACAGTTAAGTATCATGATACATTTTGCGAGCAGATGATAGCAACAGGCAAAAATTTTAAAGAAAAAAAAAAAAGCTTTGAACTTTTTCATGATCTACCTGAATTTGCTATCTACGACAAGATTTCAGTTCAAATTTTTAAATATCATCGTAAAGAAAAAGATCATCAAGGCTTGATGGACTGCAATGGGATATGTGTGTCACGGATATGTTCATCTTGTCGTAGCAACACTCCTGTCCTCTTTTGTGTTTGGGGCAAAACCAAATGCGACTTATCACAGAATATTTACTTACTATGACAACATAGTCCAAATGAAGTGGAGTTAAATAATTGTAGGTCACCGTGCGGCCTTCAACAATGAGCAAAACCCATACCGTAAAGTCAGCTATAGAGGGCCCGACATGATAAAATGTGAAACAATTCAAACGAACAAACCAGTGGCATGATTTATGACAAAATAATATACAAAAAACAAATATGACGGACAGCAACCATCGATATCACTGAATTGCTCTTGACTTTGGACAGGCACATATAGAAAGTGGTAAGGTCAAACATGTTTGTGAGTGCTCAATCCTCCTCTAGCCTGAAACAATTGTGTAACATCACAACATAAGAAAAAACTGTAAGAATCGGTTGGATATGGCTTAACTCATCAGATTGACACGAAGCACGGAACAAATAACGAAGACAAAAGACAAAAAGTATCGATCTAAGAGTTTTATTCCACTGAAAGCTTTAGAAAAATATACACGAATAGTTTCATCGGTTTTATCTCTATCAACAAGATTACAATTATGGAGGAACGATTGGTGGCGCTGTTGGTGGAGTTATCGTCCTTGTTGCTGTATGTGTTATCATTGGAATTGCTTGTAGAAGACGTTCATATGTAAGGACAACAACATATTCAGCTCCAACTCCAGCTTCCACTATTATTACACAGTCTGGGTCTCAACAAATGGGAGGTAAGCCAATTTGAAGGTGTTTGTTTGCTCCAATGGAAAATCAGAACTGCTATGCAGTAGGGAACTCAGTTAATCAGTCTTGCGTTGTATTTTCATATTTGATTTTCGCTATTTGTCATGAAATGTTTGTGTATGTATTTTCGTCTTTTCATGGCGAAAATCAACACATATGTGTAAACAGAATGGAAAAGAAAGGACATTCGTATTCATTTATGACGAAATCCATACACACAATTCTTAAAACCAAAAGCAAAGTAACACCGCTTGCATTGCTGTCCTTCATCTCAAAGTCATACTAAGGCCTTCAAGATGGAGAAAAAGCTCGCATCTTAGTGCAAGTTCAAGATATTTCCTAGTATCGGTTTGAGCTGAACGCTTTGATACCTGATGATCAACTGACATCGATCTGTTTTAGCGAACACAGTTGTAGGGAATTAACGAATAATCATGAACTTTATCGGGTAAAGAAATATAACAATTACTGTCATAAATTACCCGACAACCTCACAGAACAAATAATTACAATACAAAACATTTAAGCATTTAAGGCGCACATCAAGATATATGTCCTGTACCAAGTCAGGAAAATGGCAGTTGTTATCTTATAGTTCGTTACTGTGTGTGTTGCATTGTCGTTTGTTTTTTGTTCACTTTAGTGTTTCTGTTGTTTCGTTGTTTTCCTCTTATAGTTGATGTGTTTCCCTCGGTTTTAGTTTGTAACGCGGATTTGTTTTTGTCTCAATCGATTTATGGCTTTCGAACAGCGGTATACTACTGTTGCCTTTATTTAGATTACTTGGCAAGAAACAATGTATGAATAAGGCAAATACTGCATAACAATATCGATAAACAAACTTGGTGAAAAAGAGAAAAGCGGTACTACACATATTATAATCATGTCAATATAAATACGCCATAACTTTGAAAATATGAAAACATACACCTCAAACACGGGAAAACCTTTAACCGCCTCACAAAGCAATAGAAACAAACTGTTATAAATTTTATGAAAAAGAAAGAAAATGGCGAAATAGTTCACGATGAGAAATCCCTACATGCACTTGACAAAACCCAAAGCAAAGGAACAACATTGATTTTAGTATCAATTTTACTGTTTATAACAGTAAGTTTTTAATATTCTTCAGGATACAGCAATCCAGGATACCCATCAGGCCCAGTGGCTCCTCCTGCGTATTACCCTCCATCAAATGCCGGTTACAATGCTCCACAACAGGGATACCAGAATTCGCCGCAATATTCAACAACTGGTCAACAACCACCTCCTTATCCAAATACCACACCCCAACCTTATCCATCATGAAAACCAACAACAAAACACTGATTATCTTTTTACATTAAGAATGTCATAGATTAATATTTTGCTTTTTTAAAAACTGTATCAAATTGTATTTGCATAGATTCTTAAGAGAACTTAATTCATATTACATAAATTGATGAATAATATATACTCCGAGTGTTATGACAGGACGACTGTTTTACTATAATTTATTAATCTCAAACCAGTTATTCGTCAGGATTTTTTTAAAATATGAATAAAATAAGAAGATGTGTTATGATTGCCAATAAGACAACTATCCAACAGAGTCCAAATGACGAGGATGTAAACTACTATAGGTCACTGTTCATTTAGGTCTTCAACAATGAGCAAATGAAAGCTATAAAGACCCAGATGCACCAAATTGTAAAACGAGTCACTAAAAGAAAAAACTAACGGCATGATTTCTGCTAAAGACAATAAATGAAAAACAAATAAAGCAGACATCAACCAACGACAACCACTGAATTACAGGCTTCTGACTTGTGACAGGCGTATATATAATGTGACGGGGTTTAATATTTTTTAGCGCTCAATAATCCCCAACCAGCTGTGACAGTGGTGCAAAGGTAAAACCTAAAAAACAGTTGACAAGGGCTTGACTCATCAGATCGACACGAAACACAAAAAAATCTTAACAAAAAGACAAAAATCAAAAATCAAAGAGTATATTCCTAGCCTGGGGTCCTGGCTAATCTTGTAGACTTTGCGACGCGCAGCTAGATCGAGCCGGGATGCCAGGCTATAATATTCCCAGTTACTAAAAGCTATTCAAAGGCAATTTAATTGTCCTTAAATACGTCGGTCAATCAAATGCACCATATTGTTACCTTGTATTGATAATCACGAGATATATACATGATTTTGATGTGTCTCAAATGGCGCAAGATTCCCTAACAAGAAAACTTCAAGTATAGATTTACATACGTGTATATTATAGTATAATTACTGAAAAGATGTATACGCATGTAGGTACCCTTCTTATGTCTATACTAATATTTAGTAATTCCCATGCACAGATGACTCTTATGAACAGAAAACAACACTTGATTCATTCTTTATATTGAAAGTAGTCCAAGTTTGAAAATTACTTTTTAACAGAATGTTACATTTCATTACACCTATAAATTGACAATAAGGGTCAATTTAGAACTACATGTAGTATATCTCAAAGTTGATACGATCTTTTTATATTATGATTTACTTGATAAAGGGTTTCTGTTTATAAGGAATATACTAAACAAAGTGTGTGCAATTGTATAGTTGAAGTGATCTAGAAATTTGAAAGGCCGCAGTTATGATTTGGTTGACCGTTATAAGATAGCTGTGTCACTGATGACCACGGATATGTTCCACTTGTCGTAATCACAATCCTATTTTCTTCATTTATTCCACGTTGATAAATCTAAAATTTAGAATGAATTTCATAACAGTGTGGACATGGACACCTGATATTTAAATGATATCGTGTCGGTCACTGGCTGTCGACAACAAAGACTTCACGCAATTACAGTATGTCAGGGGCCTCTCAATGGGGATATACATAATTACTATTTTACACATGTCCTTTCATAATTTTTTTTTTTTTGTCATGAACGATTATAGGAATTTCTTTTGAATATATTTATATACTCACAGCAAAAAGTTTCTTTTGAAAGAATGAGTATATTTAGAGGTGATATCACCAAGTAATCGAGAGAAAAAAAATTAGAAAAATTCTTTTCTGGCATTAAGGGAAAAATTAAGTAGAGTGTCAGCTATAGACAAGTAGTCCATCATGCATTGCAAATCATTCAGTGGAGTGGTCAATCGCCAAAATAAAAATAAAAATGCTTTATTTGTAAACAAACACTATTATATGCATTGAGGGGGCATAAGGATGCTAAGTAATACATGTCCGTATAAAGAAATGTGTCCGACCTGTTAAATGCAGCTGTTCTGTTGATTTGAAAAACGAATGGACGGATCACAGCGATTTAATTTAGAATTGTACTTATTTTTTTAATTTGTGTTTCAGTATCTATCCATGAATTAAATATGTTTACAATACCTTTTATACTAGAATAATTAAATGAGTGCACCCAGTTTAAAGGTTATTATTACACTGTTACTGTTATGTCCAGAGCTCCAGATAAGAATTCACAAATTGGGGTTTTTACCCACCATTTTTTATGTAATTGAGTGATAAAGTTTTTTAATTGCATTATCATTTCCATTTCACCCTTCAATCAAATATCAAATTGGGTTTTTCACCACCAAGCTCCTTAATGTATTGGGTTTTTTCATCAACACAATATTGAATATTTAGGCATGTTATAAACACATTATATCAAACCGAGATGTTAATCCATCTTTAATATGTTTCTTTGTATATGTGATAGCTGTTTTATTTGGTTTATACACTGACGAGCAATTGTACGTTTAATTTGTGTCCGGTTAAAGTTCTGCCAGTTTTGTATTTTCTCACAACTTATATAAACTGCAGCTGGTGTCACTAGTTGGACAGTAACTAATTACCTTTCTAGATTAAATATGATCATATTATTCACCCTACAGTTTAGTTTGGGTAGGTGTGGCTAAGTGTTTTGATTTTTATGTAATATATGTGAACATTAGGTGATGTAAGATAGTTTTGCCAGTCCTATCACCTATTTGCCAGACCTACTTTAAAAAAAAATTAAGAAGTTCCCAGATTTAAGATATACCCCAAAACCTTGACCAGGTTTATAGGGTGGTTTAATGACAGAGACCACATTCAATTTAAATTTACAAATAATACTGCAACATCAAATAAATAAATGACAATGTTACACTGCACTTGCCAAGAAGACAACTATCTTAAGCATACAGAACAAGTAGACCAAAAACAAAGAAAGTTTCAAGCTGCATTGACGTAAAAACGGATATAATTAAGGCATGCGTGTTCACTCATCAACTAAAATGAAAAAAATAATATATAAACTAAAATTATACTTGAATGTTTTTGTTTAATTTAATTAACATAAAATCTAGGTTAAGTTGTCCCTTATTATAACTTTTGGTTTCCGATGCTTTCCAACTTCATATCATGTCATAACTGATATAGGATATTGTTCTTGACGAAACCCCGTGTTTGTCGTTCTAACAATTTTCTCGTTAAGGCACGCAAACACGCCCGTGCGTTCGATGGACGCTTCTAAAAACACTAGCTACGTCTTGTTATCATTATAATTATCCCTCAGCTATGAAAAAGAAGCTGAAAACATGCTTCTATTCAATATTTTTCCGGACATTACTTTCGTTTTAACATTGTGTGTTATGATAAATCCCGAGCAATTCGAAAAATTATGACAACATTACAAACGCTAATTGGATAAACGCAGAGAAGATCGAAATCAACACGTCATCAACACGTGTACCTTTTGAGCAATGGAAAATTCCAACAGGGACCCATTTCAACTACTTGATGCAACGCTCTATTTTTAGAACGAAAGGACATTTCCAATTATAAATATTATAAAAATAGATTTACACGACGACTATGTAATAGATTAGGGTAAATAACGCAAACGATAGCGAATAAAAGCGTTAAGAACTCATGGTTTTGGCATATAATTGGGTTTTCCTTCGAATGAATTGGGTTTTTGAACGCTGCAACGGGCAATTGTACTGGGTTTTTAATAATTTTTATTGCGTGATCACGCAAATACGCAGCTTATCTGGAGCTCTGTTAAATATGTTGACATAATAACCTGTACATTATCTCGTGTTACAGTTGACCAGTTTAGTCTTGTGCATATGATTTATTATTCCAAAACAGACGTATTGTTAACATATCATTAAATTCATGGATATATATTGAAACACAGAAACAGAAAAAGAAGTGAGTACAATTTCCAATTGTAAGGGGACGTCCATTCCTGATTCAGTTAAAATAAGGGAGGGGGTGGCTATGCAAGAGGCTTTTGAAATCAGCATGAATAAAATTGCAAATAAACGTTTCTGCAGACTTGTCTCAAATATGCGTCCTCAAATAACAAAAAAATAGTTGAGTAAGAACAAATTCATTGTAATTACCTGCTTAATTTGTAGTAAAAGAATATAGATCCCGTAACTTTTGTTATACGTGTTCAGGTATAACAAAATTTAAAATAAATATCAATGTTTCCAAAAAGCTACTCTGACTCCAATCAACGTAAAACGTAAAAATCAAGACCGGATTCATACGCTTCTTGATACTTTCACGAGTTATTTTTTGTTAGAATGATATTTAAATGTTCACGAAAATCTGATCGTTGGAGTCTTCGATGGGAATTCAAATTTGTTCCGAAAGTTGATCGTAGGTTACTGTACATCAACTCCTACGAATAAATGTTTTCTTATTTTTTTTAATGAGCCACAGAACGTTTGTGCAAGAAAAAACATAATTTTTTTATCGATATATCATTTCTGAATATACTCATTATGTCAAAAGAATTTTTTGTTGTTGAAAGCATATAAATATATTCAAAAGAAATTCTTATAAACTTTCATGCAAAAACTTTTATTTTATGAATGGGCATGTGTAAAGATAGTAATTATGTATATCCAAATTGAGAGGCCCCCGACATAGCGTGAAGTCTTTGTTGTCGACAGCCAGTGATACACACGATAATATTTAATTACTATGTGTCCATGTCCACGCTGTTATGACATGCATTCTATTAGGAAACTAAAGTTCCAACTCCTTAAAGCAAACTTGGCCATAGATCCATTTGGCTATTCTTTTTGGCCTCTTATGGTCATACAGCTTAGCGTTCTTGATGAAGGTAAATCCAGAAAAGCGCAGCGGACGCACGAAATTTGTAAAGTAGTATTCTAATTTTATAACATCACCAAATGCGACATAAAACTGGAGGCGTATGTTAGTGCAAAACCAGTTTTAGTTTGATAAACTTTCCATTTGTTAATGAGAACCGGTTTTAAACTGGTTTCGAACTGAAACTGGTTTGCCGTTTTTATTCTCAAACCGAAACTGGTTCAAGAAACTATTCAAACTACGTTCATGGGTGGTTTGTGGTTTCGGTTTAGGATTTAAATGGAGGCAATGTTGATGCAGTGTGTATTTGCAATGAGCAATACGACGGGTACCACTAGTGTAGTAGGAACTCCTTAACCTTCCGGAGAACCTTGGCTCACCCCTAGATCTTCTATACAGGGACTTGCTTTAATTTTATGTGTTGAACGTTGTGATGTTCTATATTATTTTATTTATTTCTATGCTCCTTCTTAAACTAGTGGTCGTACCTACTTAAACTAGTTGTCGTACCTACTTAAACTAGTGGTCGTACCTTCTTAAACTAGTGGTCGTACCTTCTTACACTAGTGGTCGTGCCTTCTTAAACTAGTGGTCGTATCTTTCCTTCTTCCTGAATATTTGTTTTGGATTCAAATTTTCAAATTCGGTCATGAAAACCGTTAAGATAATTTAAATGTAATGATGGTTTATAAATTTGGTACTGTCTAAGAAGTTTGACAATAGACAATGAAGAATCAGATGATGTATAATACCTTATCACTGGTTATGTCTCAGCAGATATTAACAGAAGTATCGCGACGGGTTTCACTAATGGAACAGGAACTGGTGACCCTTCCAGGTCATCTGAGTTCGGTCATAAAAACTGGAAAGAGAATTCATAAGTAACGATGGTTTATAAATTTGGTAATGTTTTGGGGTTTATCATAAGTCATCTAAGTAACCCCAGTTGTTTTGTGGGTTTCTTCTTTCTCAATCTTGAGTTTTCTCCTCAGTAGTGTTTTGTGGAATGTTGTCTGTTCTTCGTCTTTTATTTCTATTGGCCTTGGTGTTGCTTGTTTTTCTATAGACTGTTGTTTTTATAGTCTCATTGCTATCTTCCAAAAGCATATTTCTTATACCCATTATGTGGGGTCTTCCTTTCAGCTATGCTGGGTTTAGAATACACAATCAAATCCGGTCTAACCAGAGACGTTAAATCCGCATCTAATATGTTGGAGCACACGGACAACACTTGTTTTCTTTATTTAGTTTAAATTGTCCGTCTATTCTTCATTTTGGGGATTATATCTATTGACGATATTAGAATATTGTTCTGAAAAATTCTGTTGGTCATTATTTTGTTAGCCAACGTTTGAAAAAAAATCCAGAAGATTGGAACCCCAGTTGATACGATTTTTGGACGATCAATGCATTTGAATGGGGACTATATAGTTGGACCCCACCCCCCTTTTTAAAATGGCTGGATCCGCCCCTGATTTTGTTTAGTTTGTGACTGGATGGGAACAGTATTGTAAGTAATATGGTAGCAGCTCAAATTCGGAGCTTAATTTATTTTAAGATATTCTTCGTTTCTATTTTAATTAAACGTGAATTAAAACTATTTCAAGTATAGTGTAAACATATTTTATTAAACAGCTACAAGAGTAAATACATTAATACGAAATCTAGTAATTCAATAATTGTGATTAGCCTAGGAAACAAGAGCATTGCTCTTATATGAATCCGTCTCCCTAAATTCAAAAATAAAATTACGAAACTATGTTTACATGCTGAATAGCAAACGAATATGAACGTAACAAAATACAGTCAATGAATACAATTATATAAAGAAAGTTCAATACTAGTTTATATATACATAAAAATAGCAAAGGGATGGGGGTAAAGGTGTTTAGAAAAATGAGAGTGTTATTACAGAAAGGGGCAATTTTTCTTTATAAGGGAGGACTGAATAAATAGAATTATTAGAGTGTGATGTAAATCGATTGCTACTCATAATAGAGTTTTGCACAGCTTTGAATATAAATTTTTTTGATCTACTAGTTGTTATTCTATCGGAGCCAAAAAGTAAAGCATTAGTGGAAATTTTCTAGGTTATGTATGTGTCTTTGACGAGGTTCATTGAATATTTTACATTTTGATAAATAGTGTTCAGTTGTTTCCGTTTCTCCACAAACACACTTTGGAGATTGTATCAAGTTTCTGTCATAGAGGAGTTTGTGAGTCCAATTAGTTCATTCTTATTCTTGCATGATGTATTTGACCACACCGGGAACCACAATAATAAAATACAGGCTTAATTTCACGGTTACTTTTAAAATATTTTTGAAGGCGAGAAGGGACGGACTATTTTGTAGTTCAATAGTCTGTGAGTTCCAGGATTTCACTGTTGAGGGGCGGAAATAGTTACAGTATGACAATGTTGTTCTTGTTGCATTAGGTTGAAAAGCATTTGCATTACGCGTATTGTATTCGTGTATATTACGGAACCGTTCAGCTTAAATTTCATTAAGATAAGTTGGAGTAATATTGTTAGTCATTTTGTACAAATATGTACGTCTGTGGGCCTCTCGTCTATCCTTTAGTTTTCCCAATCCCGTTTCCTTATTTTAGTAAATTAATTAATGTTAACCGTGTTCCTCCAGTCACAAACCTTGCTGCCTCTATTTGGACGCTTTCTATTTTATGAATTAAAATTAATGTAGATGTATCCCACACTACATCGACATATTCAAGAATTGGCCTTATATAAGAAAAATAGAGTTGTTCTAAAGTTTTGTCTGTTAAAAATGAATTTAAATTTTCTAAGTATATTTAAACGGGAATAAGCTTTCTTTACTATCATATCGATATGTTTGTGCCAATTACCGTCGTTTGACAGTATCACTCCAAGATGCTTGTGCTCATTTACAGAGTTTAAAGGGAAATTATTTATGAAAAGCTGTGGATGAATTGGTTTTTTTTAGTTTCCGGGATATGGCCATGCTCTCAGTTTTATTAGCATTGGAATTAACCAACCACTTCTCAAACCAATAGTGAATTATCTGTAAATCTTCATTAAGCTTTAATGCTTCATTTACTGGATTGTCCACTATAAGATACAGACTTGTGTCATCTGCAAAAAGTTTTATTTCTGACTGATTTACAGTTACAATATAATTTATAAATATTAAAAAGAAGAGAGGACCAAGGATTGATCCTTGAGGAGCACCGGCATTAATGTCTCGCCATCCTGACGTTTATTGTTAATAACCAGTCGTTGCTTCCTGGCACTTAAATAGTCTTTGACCCAGCGAGGCAACTGACCTGTTATACCATTTGCTTCTAAATTACGAATTAATCTTGTATGCCAAACTCTATCAAAAGCTTTACTAATATCACAAAATATAACCCGAATTTCCTTACCCTCGTCTAAAGCCCTCCCAAATTCGTTTGACAAATATAATAATTGGTTGATAGCTGAGTCGCTAGGTGTAAATCCTGACTGGTTGTCTGTCAAAATCTTATTTTCAAGTAAGTAGTACTAAATATGCTTATATACACATCTTTCCATATCTTTACCGAGAACACTTATCAAGGAAATCGGTCTATTATTTGATACGTCCGTAGGCGATTTTTTTTAACAGGAATAACATTGGCAAGTTTCCAGAAGTATAATAAAGTTCATTTTTATGAAGACAGGGATATTATTTCTTTTATCAAACAGGTGTATATCATACTATCTATTTGAGGATGATCTAATGCATAATAAGTGAAACATACACCGTATTCAAGCTTTAGACTGTTCACATGAAGATGTCACGAAAATGCGCATGAAGATAAGAAAGCAATTTAGAAAAACTAAGGGTACATTATTTCGCACGCGACTTTTTTTTTCTTTCTTTTTTATATCAGAATGAAATATTATTCGAAGTCTGACAAAATACTTCAAACACACACTAGTATATAAAGCTTTACTCTAAAATTATTATAATTTATCGTATACAAAATAATTATACATGTATAATACTAGCAAAAACATAAGTATAAACAAAAAAACAAAAACAATATCTCAAAATTTTCTTTCTGGAAATTCACAAAGTTCTAAATGACTTAGCATTAAACACTGTGGTGGTCCGGTAAACCGTCGTGATATCTAAATTACATAAACGATTTTATTGAGGAGTATCGTCGTAAACAATTTGACCGGTTAGTAACTTGAATGCCAATAAAGTAAATAACTTATTATTATTGTAGTAATTTCCAATAATTGAAGCTGCATTGGCTCTATGTCACAGCTATAAGACGACTAAACACTAGAGTAGATCCCCACGAAAATGATAGATTACTTGGTTCTCTCTCTCTCTCTCTCTCTCTCTCTCTCTCTCTCTCTCTCTCTCTCTCTCTCTCTCTCTCTCAGTAAAACATTTAGTGAGGTAACTGCCGTTAAACTATGATGGTTTGTGTGCCCTGATTCGGTGAAAATGGCTTATCAACATTATTCCGTTATTTAAATTGACCTAACAATCCTAAACTAGCCAGCCGTATTTCCTGTCTTAACAAATTTAGTTTAAAGATTAAATTGTGTTTACTTAAAAAGTTGTCATTTGGGTTGTTAGTACTGTCTACTGGTAGAATGATTGTTCGTGTTTCAATATTATTATATAAATTTACATAGCAGTAGATCGGGTAATTTATCAACCGTTCTGACAAGTTTTATATAAACTGATAAATCGAAGTCATGAAGGTAGCCAGATCTAGAACTATATTTACCGTACGTATATTTGTTTCATTAGAGATTTCTATTGTAATTGAAATTGTTTATTCTGATTGTAATTATGGTAGATCAAGACTTTGTTATAATTCCAAAATATGTGTTTACCATTAGAGCATATTTCGTGCGAAAAATTTGACATATCGCTTGCAAATTCCAATACATGTAAAACAGTACTGCTTCATATTACAGTTTCAGCGTTAAAAAGCACCGGTTTTCAATATGTAGCAGATAATCACATCTTGTCAACATTCACAACTCGAACGTACAACTTGATAATGCAGGACACAAACATAGGATCTCTATAGATACCCAGGTTTTTTTGTTTGTTTTAAACACGATATTAAATTTCTAACACAATCTATAATTTATAAAAAAAAAAAAAAGAATTTGACTACACCATTTTATTACCTATTAGAAAATAACTTACACTATCCTGGGAACAGTATATCTAACGTCAATATATATGTTCCTGCACTATTTGATGAATGAATATTTTAGGATTTTGCGTAGAAGATAATATAACGGTCTTCTGAGTATCCCCTTGGTGCGTAACAGTCGGATAAACATTTATTGTGTCATTTTACAAGCGGCACGTATAATTCAGTAAAAATCTCTAATACGACGAAATTTTCAACTGCCAGTAAAAGTTTTTCTGTCGTCTTTCTATTTTTTTCATTTTCACATTTGAATAAAATCGAAATCTTTTTCTTTTCCTTCTTGAAAAGATTTCTCTTTTAATTTTTGTCAATTCGAAATAAAAATCAAACATCCAAATAGTTGGTTTCAAGCGTACCCAAGTTAAGGAAGGTTATTTTAGGAATACGTCTATTTCGCCTAGTAATCGGTATTATGCTCTCATTTTATTGTCATCTATAGTCTAGTTTTATATATTTGTATCATTTAATAATTAAATGTACTAGGCCTAATCATAACTCATTTTGATAAAATTTGAGGTTCACTTCCTTCTGGCATAGTTGATTTCCACCTTTCCCTGAAGGCCCATTTTGGTTACATAGATTCCTGCTTGTTTGGATGGTCAAACAGTTAGCTTTTACCATTCTGTGTGAAAGCTTATCTAAGGATGCCTAGAATAGAACGGTTTTGATTCAATATGAGTGACTAATTTAAAAATCATATTTTTTTACATTTCTAAAGATTCTTCATTTTAATTTATCTACAGAATACCTGGACATTGTTTGGAATGTTGGTATATGCAACAGTTCTATTTTGCTTTAAGTTTGTGACTGGGTGGGAACAGTATTGTAAGTAATATGGAAGAAGCTCAAATTATGTGCTTAAATAATTTTAAGATATTCTTGGATTCTATTCTAATGAAATCTGAATTGTCTCGTTTTCGTTTAACCCACACGCTATTTATGCAACAGGAGATCATCCTCAAATAGATACATTGTATACGATCTAGACCTGTGTCTGAAAAAAAATGTTCTTTTTTGAAATACGAAAAAAGGACATTTCTTTCAGAAACAGGTCTAGATCGTATACAATGTATCTATTTGAGGATGATCTTCTGTTGCATGAATAGTCACGGCGGCGTGGGTTAAACGACAACGAGACAGTTATCCAGCAGCATAAATAACCAAAATATATTAGAGGGAGTTTGCCAAATGTAACTTGGAAATTACCTATATAATGTACTCTATGTCAATTAGAAGTGAGATCACCAGACCTTTTTTATATCTATTAAGACATGTATATACATGTGTATAACATTAGGCTGTTCTGTGTCTTCCCTACAATCTAATTAAAATATTGATCTCTGATTACGTTATACTACATATGAGATCTAACAACTACCCTTATCGCTTTCACTTTTGTGACCTTTTATTATGTAATATTTGACCCCAGAAAGTATTTATCTTGACCAATCAAAATCGTCCTAATGAAAGCGGCTTCAGAATGTCTTAAAGATGGCGACGCAGGATGGAAACGCATTAAGTTGATGATTAACAGAAATTTTGCATCAGTACAAAGTTTGCAAAGTATTTTGGAGCACAAAGATTGTATGGTCATCATCACGGTCATGCTTCCAACGGGCTATGTAAAGAGTTTACTTTACCGTACCAGATACTGCTACCTGTTGACGTTGTAAGATGAATGGATAATTTCAGTAAAAATCTCCTATTGAGTTTAAAGCTAACATTTATGTCTTGAATTACATTTATACCTGATTTACCTTGGGTAATTAGACAGTTAGAAGCTTTCATATATCATTCAGTGGCGGATCCAGAACTTTTCTTAAAAAGGGGGGAGGGTGCGCTCCAGTCATGCTTCAGTGATTCCCTATATAATCAACCAAATTTTCCCACGAAAGGGGAGGCCCCCCCCCCCCTGGATCTGCCTATGAGGTACAGACACTAGGACAAATGGTACATTTGTAGTTTGTGGACCATTAGTATCTGTGTATGATCAAGTCGCCATTCAAAGGTAAATTCTCTAAGGTAGAGTAAGGTTGACATTTTATAACTTTAGGAAGGAAGCAAGATTTTTCAGCCATGGAGCCAGTTGGGTATTGGTCATTTCCACCATGTACCACCTCTGCCATGTAATAAAAGTAGTTTCAGTCATACTAAAAATTTTGTTGTATATATTTTCATCTATTTACCTTTTATACATGTTATAACTTAAAATAACTTTAATGTTGCAATTGGTCACCTTTACTAGAAAAATATGATTGCCAATGAGACAACTCTCCACAAGAGCTAAAATTACATAGAAGTTATAATATATATATATATAGATTCTACCACTGCATCGAGTGTGATACGATATTTATCCACTCGAGACAGTTAAATTTTCAAATTTAAAGCGCGAGGCTTGCCCGGCGTTTTAAACATTTAAAATTTAACTGTCGAGAGTGGATAAATATCGTATTACACGGATTTGGAGGTGGAATCTGTTTCTCTAATGATTTTCAAACTATATGCAGGCAAACTTATTCCTTCTTTTCGAATGATCTGCAAAAAGATGTGTTCTTTCTATGTGACGTCATCAGGCATGGTCGCCTTTTTTCATGCCGTCACAATAGGAAATTCAGAGGAAAGTATAAAGAAAATTCGACGTTTTAATCGGATTTTAACCAATGATTAACTGAGATCAAACGAACCACACGTTGATTAAATTTTTTTATACAATGGGTGCAGAAAGGGATAAATTCACGAAGAATTAGAGAAATATATATATATATACATATATATATACTCCATTCTCAACTAATGTTCATTATAAGTTCTGCCTGAAAGCTCAAATCAAGGCTAAGGTTGGTAATATAAATCAAACAAAGATGGACGCAGAGAAGACAAGCAAGAAGAATGATAAACACTGTTGTGTGCCGTTATTGCACATAATGTAAAGTTTGTAAACCTAAAATTTTGTTTTAAGTTTGTAAAAGATGGAGTTGTCATGTTCCCATTAACATAGTTTCTTTTATAAAGAGCCTGAGGGCGAAAGATACCAGATGGACCTTCAAACTTATATGTGAAAAACCCAGACAACACGATGGCTAAAAAGAAAAAGACCAATATAGATTAACAGCAACACTCAAAACACAACATGGTAAAACTAAATACTGAGCAATACAAACCCCATCAAAAGCAGGATTGTAGACAGAAGAAACATTTCAGTCATCATCTGTGAGAAGGATATTGCATAAATATCAACCTACTTGTGATGCCAGATGGTGTCTGTAAAACTTACAAAGGGATGTCTTCTAACTTCACCACTTGTAACACTTTGTTTAATAGCTTACAAAATTCATTTGAAAGCCTAAGGAAATTCCACTTTTTAATCTATAATGTGAAGGATACATGTATATTCCATGATTCCTCACAAACTTTTGAGATCTATATATTTATTTGAGAATACAATATCATAGGTAAAACCTAATACCATAAACAGTTTATCTTACAACTTGTTATGTTATGGCCAGAAATTTTGTCTGTTATACAAAGTCAACAAAATAAATTACAAATTTTGGGATGATTGCAGCTTTTCAACAAGTAATTTATGGACATTTACATATATAAATGTAACTCAATTATATAGGATTAATGAAGACCAATCATAACTGTTTAATTTCAGGTTAGTGATCAAACATTAGTTTGCTCAAGGCAAATTTTAAATCCACTGAGTTTAAATGGACTCCAGTCTGAAAACCCTGAAACCTGACAGTGTTCCTTCAATTTTGACTGGACCAAACAAATAAGACTGTGGAGGAACTCTTCAAACACCCAGACAAGGCCACAGAAAAGCCACTACAAGCATCTGAAGATGAAGATGAGGATGGCACTGCAGATCAAGGTTGTGAACCAGGTCCATGTTTAAATATGCAGATCTTAGCCTATGGTAAATATTATATTGTACATATAATGTATGATATAATTTCTGTATAATACTTTAAATTTATGATCATGATGATAAAGACAAAAAAAACTCTGCTGGATAGAATTTTTAGTTTATTGTCTATATTTATTTCATTTATATTTAAAGTTTGCTCTCAAATACATTTTAGATATAATACCAAAATTATGTATCACAATATCAACTGTCATTTCATTAATGATTTATTGAATAAATTAAATTTTCTGTCTTTTTTATTTATCAGAATTTTGTGATAAATCATGATTAGTTTGATGAGCTGAAAACATCATCATGGAAAATAAACTCGACCATTAATCATTCTCAAGATGGTTATTCAGTTGTCAAACTGCTTCTTTATAATCAGTTTGCAATTGTAATTAATTATTTTGAATGAGTTAATTTACATCATGTACTGCTGCTGAAATATCCTGGATCGTCACAGTCCTGAGGTATGGAATACAATAAAATGTTATATTGCTGCTGGTCTGTTGGAGTCTTCAATAGAATCAAGGTATGTTATATAAAAAGAAAATGTAGTAGTATGAAAGCCAATGAGACAACATTCCAAAGAGACCAAAATGACACAGAAATTAACAACTATAGGTCCCAGTACGGCCTTCAACAATGAGCAAAGCCCATGTATATATATATTTACTACACTGAAGAATAGGTCCATCCAATAAAATGATCTGAAAAATAATCATTGTTATACATACATACATCATTACAAGGAGAAATTACCTATGTTTTTATGTTCCAGACCATATGAGTATTTGGATTGTACGTATGCGGTCCGGTTTGAGTAAACTCATACGGTCTAGTTTGAGCTTGACAATACATGTATTTGGAACATATGGATTTATTTTAGACAAAATTTATTAAAAACTTTTATCGAGTATTACAAATTAATATTATTACAATTAGATGAATAAAGTGGAAAACATTACATCAATTGAAATTAAATAATTCTGTATTTAATTGTCTGTTTCAATCTTATTTTAGCACTCTACTTGTGGTGACACTTGCTGGCACAAGGAACATGAGATTTCTTACATTTACATGTTTTGTTCATGCCTGTTCCTTTGCATTTGCATCTCTTGCTTGTTTTATGGCAGCATACAATGAAATTCCTTCTGTTTTCCAAAGTGCATTTTTCAATATTGCGTGTCAAAAGTTCTATTGCTCTCATAACATAACAAGAGTTCAATATGCCAAATATAGTTTGTACAAATTTGCATCCTTACCAATAATATCAGCAACCCTAAATCCCCAGTTGCTTTTCTCACAGTAACAAAGCTACCTTTTCAATCTTTGCATTATTTTTCGACACTTTTTTATTTTAATATTATTTTTCATTATTTTTTTAACGGTTTTTTATATAATTTGTGTCCAGTTTCTTCCGTTTTCTGTTATGATATACAGGAGATTAACTTTTAAATAGTTAAAACATTATGATTTCAGTTATGTTGATCGGTAATATACATGTCAAGGTATCGAATAAACTTGACCAATGTCTTATAATCTGGCAGACCGTAGTGTACAGTCAGACCATATGCGTATTTTGAAAAAGTATGCATACGGACTGGATTGTACACGTCGGTCAAAATACTCATATGGTCTGGAACATAAATAAATGATTAAATCGTTAATCAATTTTTACAGAGTTATCTCCCTGTAGTGTTATGTACAACCTTAAAAGTTTTGTAAGTTAAATCACATGCACATATGAAAAAAGGAGATGTGGGGTGTATGCAAATTGCAATGAAACAACAACGGAACTGCAAACACAACCAAAATCATATAGAGGTCCACACAGCTATTTAAATGCAATAAGACCAGATGTAAATCCTCCAGTCTATATAAGTTTTGATTAATATTAAACAGAAACAATAAAACACCTACTACCAAAAGATATAAACAATATTAAATCATGTTATATTTGGAGTAAACAATAAAATACTGTATCATAGAAAGCTCAAAGTTCTTAACTGGCTTCATATGAAACCAGACTGTATCAAACTCTAAATGTATGAATTTTTCAAGTCAAATACTGCTTACAACATCAAAAAGCAGTTAACACTGTCTATACTCCTTGTCGAGGATTCGAACCTCGATTTCTCATCAAAGATGGGTGTAATTGCCAATTATACTAACAAGGATTGCGTATAGATTTCATTAGTGTTAACATACTATAGAAAATATGGCATAAAACTGATAAATAAATAATAATTAACCAAAACAGATTTCTAAAATTTCATGTTGTGACATCATGACCATGATGACCCGTTGAGCCACTACTTAAAAACTAAAGAATGAAATAAAAGAAGTAGGTAAAACCATGAAAACTAGAGGCTCTAAAGAGCCTGTGTCGCTCACCTTGGTCTATGTGCATATTAAACAAAGGACACAGATGGATTCATGACAAAATTGTGTTTTGGTGATGGTGATGTGTTTGTAGATCTTACTTTACTGAACATTCTTGATGCTTCCAATTATCTCTATCTATAATGAACTTGGCCCAGTAGTTACAATGGAAAATATTTTGTAAAATTTACAAAATTTACAAAATTTATGAAAATTGTAAAAATGACTATAAAGGCAATAACTCCTTCAGGGGTCAATTGACAATTTTGGTCATGTTGACTTATTTGTAGATCTTACTTTGCTGTACATTATTGCTGTTTACAGTTTATCTCTATCTATAATAATATTCAAGATAATAACCAAAAGCTGCAAAATTTTCTTAAAATTACTAATTCAGGGGCAGCAACCCAACAACGTGTTGCCTGATTGGTCTGAAAATTTAAGGGCAGATAGATCTTGACCTAATGAACAATTTTATCCTCGTCAGATTTGCTCTAAATGCTTTGGTTTCAGAGATATGAGCCAAAAACTGCATTTTACCCTGTGTACTATTTTTAACCATGTCGGCCATCTTGGTTCATGGGCGGGTCATCGGACACATTTTTAAACTAGATACCCTAATGATGATTGTGGACAAGTTTGGTTAATTTTGTCTTCGTAGTTTCAGAGGAGAAGATTTTGTAAAGATTACAAAATTTACAAAAATGGTTAAAATTGACTATAAAGGGCAATAACTCCTTAAGGGTCAACTGACCATTTTGGTCAAGTTGACTTATTTATAGATCTTACTTTGCTGAACATTATTGCTGTTTACAGTTTATCTCTATCTATAATAATATTCAAGATAATAACCAAAAGCTTCAAAATTTTCTTAAAATTACTAATTTAGTGGCAGCAACCCAACAACAGGTTCTCGATTCATCTGAAAATTTCAGGGCAGATAGATCTTGACCTGATTAACAATTTTACTCCTGTCAGATTTGCTCTAAATGCTTTGGTTTCAGAGTTATAAGTCAAAATATACATTTTACCCTATGTTCTATTTTTAGCCATGGCGGCCATCTTGGTTGGTTTGGCAGGTCACGGACACAATTTTTAAACTAGATACCCCAATGATGATTGTGGCCAAGTTTGGTTAAATTTGGCCCAGTAGTTTCAGAGGAGAGGATTTTGTAAAAGATTACAAAATTTACAAAAATGGTTAAAATTGACTATAAAGGGCAATAACTCCTTAAGGGGTCAACTGACCATTTTGGTCAAGTTGACTTATTTGTAGATCTTACTTTGCTGAACATTATTGCTGTTTACAGTTTATCTCTATCTATAATAATATTCAAGATAATAACCAAAAGCTTCAAAATTTTCTTAAAATTACCAATTTAGTGGCAGCAACCCAACAACAGGTTCTCCGATTCATCTGAAAATTTCAGGGCAGATAGATCTTGACCTGATTAACAATTTACTCCTGTCAGATTTGCTCTAAATGCTTTGGTTTCAGAGTTATAAGTCAAAATATACATTTTACCCTATGTTCTATTTTTAGCCATGGCGGCCATCTTGGTTGGTTTGGCAGGTCACGGACACAATTTTAAACTAAATACCCCAATGATGATTGTGGCCAAGTTTGGTTAAATTTGGCCCAGTAGTTTCAGAGGAGAAGATTTTGTAAAGATTACAAAATTTACAAAAATGGTTAAAATTGACTATAAAGGGCAATAACTCCTTAAGGGGTCAACTGACCATTTTGGTCAAGTTGACTTATTTGTAGATCTTACTTTGCTGAACATTATTGCTGTTTACAGTTTATCTCTATCTATAATAATATTCAAGATAATAACCAAAAGCTTCAAAATTTTCTTAAAATTACCAATTTAGTGGCAGCAACCCAACAACAGGTTCTCCGATTCATCTGAAAATTTCAGGGCAGATAGATCTTGACCTGATTAACAATTTACTCCTGTCAGATTTGCTCTAAATGCTTTGGTTTCAGAGTTATAAGCCAAAATATACATTTTACCCTATGTTCTATTTTTAGCCATGGCGGCCATCTTGGTTGGTTTGGCAGGTCACGGACACAATTTTTAAACTAGATACCCCAATGATGATTGTGGCCAAGTTTGGTTAAATTGGCCCAGTAGTTTCAGAGGAGAAGATTTTGTAAAAGTTAACGACGACGGACGACGGACGCCAAGTGATGAGAAAGCTCACTTGGCCCTTCGGGCCAGGTGAGCTAAAAATAGTAAAAATTATCCTTGTGAAATGTTCATATCAAAATAATTCATACATCTGCTTATAAGACAAATAAATTTGTGTATCAAACCACAGATGATTCATGATTGATTGTAATTATACGAAAGCAAAAAAAAATTTTGGATCGTATAATGGTATGATGTCGTCATCGTCATCCGAAGACATATTTGGTTTCCGGAAAATAACTTTAGTTAAAGTGAATGGATCTTTATGAAATTTAATTAAAAGGTTCAATGCCTCAAAGGAAGGTTGGGATTGATTTTGGGGATGATGGTCCCAACTGTTTTGGAATGAGGGCCCAAAACAAGCATTTTTTCTACTTTCAGGATAATAACTTATGTATAAGTATTTCAATTGCTCTGAAATTGTATCGCAATGTGTAATACCACAAGTAGAAGGTTTGGATTCATTTTTGGGGTTATGGTGCCAACAGTTTAGGAATCGGGGCCAAAAGGGGTCAAAACAAGCATTTTGTAGTTTCTTCACAATAACTTGTGTGTAAGTGTATGGATATCTCTGACATTGTACCACAAGGTTCCGTATCACAAAAGGAAGGATTGGATTGAGTTTGGGGGTATTGCCTATTTCATGCAGGAATTAGGGGCCAAAACAAGCATTTTCTAGTTTCAGACAATAACTTGTGTTTAAGTGTATGGATCTCTCTGAAATTGTCCTACAAGGTTCCATACTACTAAGGAAAGGCTGGAATAGAGTTCGGGGTAATCGCTCCAAGGGGGAATCAAAACTTTGGGGTTCCATTTTTTTTGAGGGGTTTAAATTCTTTTTTTTCAAATTTTTCAAATTTCAAATTTTTGAAAAGTTTCAAGAAGAAATCTTTAATTGCACAGTATTGCTTAAATGATTTGTTAGATCTTGACATTTATTTTGAGTCAGAAACCTAAACTATGTAAAAATTATTGCAATCCAAATTTAGACAGTATCAAGCTTGAATATTGAGTCCAAATTTGCCCTAACTGTTCAGGGTTCAACCTCTGCAGTCGTAATAGTTTGCGCTCAGCGAAGCATTTATTTTGCATTGTTAAGAAATATAATTTGCCCTTATCTAATAAAACTCTAATCTCCACCACAAAACATATGCATCAATTGACCTGTTTTTTGCCCATCTTAATTCTACACTATAATAAAATGCCTCGCTGAGCGAACCCTGAACAGTTGGGTCAAATTTGGACACAATATTCAAGCTTGATACTGTCTGAATTTGGATTCAAATAAATGTGGTCATAGTTCTTTAAAATCTATTGCAATATTTTTATTTAAGATTTCTTTTTGAAACTTTTCAAAATATTTGAAATTTGAAAATTTTTGAGAAAAAACAAATATAAACCCCTTAAAAAAATTGGAGAAAAAAAATGCCACCCCCCTTGGAGCAATTTCCTCCAAACTCAATTCCAGCCTTTCCTTTGTAGTATGGAACCTTGCTGTACAATTTAAGAGAGATCCACTACACTTAAACAAAAGTTATTGTCTACAAAAGTGCTTGTTTTTTACCCCTTTTTTGCCCGATTCTGCATGTTTGGGGAAATTACCCCTAAACTGAATCCCAGCCTTCCCTTTGTGATATGGAATTAACCTTGTAGTACAATGTCAGAGAGATTCATACACTTACATACAAGTTATTGTCTGGAAACTACAAAAATGCTTGTTTTTGGCCCCTAAAATTATTTTTGCAGTCATATAAAAATATACTCTCAGATGTTGTTTTAATATCAAATATACATATGCATATTCATGACACCTAATTAAGAATGGAGTATGGACACCACTGTCCCATGTTAGGGGAAGGGTTGGGATCCTGCAAACATGTTAAACCCCGCAACATTCTGTTTGTATGTGGCTGTCTCAAGTCAGGAGCCTGTAATTCAGTTGTTGTCGTTTGTTGATGTGTTACATATTTGTTTTCATTTTCAGTTCACAATTAATTGAAATTAGGACATTAGTTTTCTCTTTTGAATTGTTTCTACATTTGTCATTTTGGGGCCTTTTATAGCTGACTATGCAGTATGGGCTATGCTCATTGTTGAAGGCCATACTGTGACCTACAGTTGTGAATTTCTGTGTCATTTGGTGTCTTTTGGAGAGTTGTCTCATTGGCAATCATATCACATCTTTTTGATATGTATAGGTCTGACATGTTACTATTGTCAACAATGATAGAATCCCATACCACATAGTTAAATGTAAATGATATGTCAACTGTTTTTCCATACCCAGTCTCCATAGACGGATCAAGGGGGGCCTGGCCCCTTTGTTGTAAAAAATTGGTTAATTATATAGGGAATCACTGAAGCATGACTGGAGACAGAAGAGAATTATAGGTAATGTCCCTTTTGCACAATCATCTATTATAAATATGGTCAATGCATAGAGTTTTGATTGATTGATTGATTGATTGATTGATTGGTGCTTAACTCCACCTAAAGCACAATTGCGCTATTCTGTGGTAATCAGTTTTCATTTATTTAGGAAGTTATTACTTTTAAAAGACTTGTGGTGTATGTATAAGTTATTTCGATGTTTTGTTTGAGCGTCATATACTGATCAGGTTTTGCCATAATTTTAGGTGGTTTGTCTTTTTCTAGCTGCTTTTGGAGATCTTATTTGAGAATTGGTTGCTGCTTTACCAATTCGTTAAAAGGTTGCAGTACCAATTGTATAGGTATTAATGTTGAAAGTTGGGTTCGTTTTATCGAAAAAGGGGGACTGAGCGGAATAAAATTAAAATTATTCATGTCTGTTTAACTATTACTGCAGTATATTTTATTTGCTGTGAATACACATGATTTTTACATTTGTGTTTGTTTTCTGCATCAGATACGAGGAGGATTGTTAGAGCTTTTAAGCTCACAATCCTAGAGCATCGTCCTTGGTGTCTGTTGCAGCTAAACAATCATTTATATTTATACATTTCAGCAAAATATTATAAAATCAAGTGAGAAAAAAAAAAAATAATAATACGTTTGCCACATCTCTGGAGTAGCAACTCTTGAATACTTTTTATTTAACAAATAACACCTGTATGACTTTATTTCAATAGTCTATTTTATAATGTTATGTAAAATACTGTATGTTGTATCAATTATATATGTTATGTGTATATGCCCCCCTGGGGACCTAATTTGGAAAATAAAATTTATCTTATCTTATCTTATCTTATCTTATCTTGTCTGTTTAAGCTACTTACTTAGAGAAACATCTCAATTGAATGTTATTTAAAATATTAATTCGATGACAACGTCTACATAATGCTTACCAATCTACATTGTTTTTGAAGCGAGTAACAAGCTGTCGTCATTTACCCGCGGTTTTATCTTTCGGTATTCTCAGGACATATCGTGAAGATATCAATAAGCCATATATAAATTTATGCATCGAATGGACTGCAAAGATTTGTTAAGGGAATTCTAATTGGTTTAAAAGTCACGTGTGAAATAGTCAGAAGTGAAACTACATATTGGTAGTTGTTAGATCTCATATGTAGTATAACGTAATCAGAGATCAATATTTTAATGAGATTGTAAGGGAGGTTGAGATCTCACAAAACATGTTTAATCCCGCCGAATTTTTGCGCCTGTCCCAAGTCAGGAGCATCTGGCCTTTGTAAGTCCTGATTGTTTTTTTTCTAATTTCAGTTCATGTATATGTTTCGGAGTTAGTGTGACGTCAATTTTCACTGAACTAGTACACATTTTTGTTTATGGGCCAGCTGAAGCCCGCCTCCGGATGCGAAATTTTTTCACTGTGTTGAAGACCCATTGGTGGCCTTGGGCTGTTTTCTACTCTTTGGTCGGGTTGTTGTCCCTTTGACACATTCCCCATTTCCATTCTAAATTTTATTGCATGATGTTTTCGACCTAAACCCCCCTCGGTGTGAACAACAACAAAAATGTACTACCGTTCGTATAAATTATATATACATCAGCAGACACAACTGCAGTAATTTCAAAGCTGAATTGGCAATAGATTTGTCCGAGCCAATGACATAAATGTGCCAAGCATGCATGTTCAATCTGTCTAGCATGTTTTAAATTGGAATGTTTGTTTTTTTTCTGTGAAAATAATACAATTAAAAAGATCTATAGTTTAAGATTATATGATTAGTTATAAAAGGCCCCGACAAGACAAATTGTGAAACAATCCAAACGAAAAAACTAACAGTCTCATTATGACAACAACATAACACAGATACAACAGACAGCGACCAACGACAACCACCGAATTGCAGGCTCCTGATTTTGAACAGACACATACAGAATTTTGCGGCGTTAAACATGTTTGTGATCCTTCGACCCTCCCCTTACCTGGACAATGGTAAAACAACACAACATAAGAACAAGCTGGCGGCAGGAAGTTTTTTTGTTTATTTTTCTCCGCGGCTTTGCTGCGCGAAAATTGATTTTCACTTTTGTACACATTTATGTCCTCAACTATCCTACATTTCATGTTGCAGAGTATTCATTTTCATCTCCCCTCTAACACTATCCTACATTTCATGTTGCAGAGTATTCATTTTCATCTCCCATCTAACACTATCCTACATTTCATGTTGCAGAGTATTCATTTTCATCTCCCCTCTAACACTATCCTACATTTCATGTTGCAGAGTATTCATTTTCATCTCCCCTCTAACACTATCCTACATTTCATGTTGCGGAGTTTTCATTTCATCTCCCCTCTAACCTTTCAAAATCAAATGGTCGTCTATTACTGAACGCTAATGAAAGGACGTCATCAATAGTCTTGAGAAAAGTATGATCATAAACATCATTACCGTAAAAACTAAGATTTTACTGGTACAGCATGTTTTACTAACCGACTGAATTATGTCGAAAGTCTTAGAGAAAAGGACTATACATTCTTTATGTACCTGTCCCGAGTCAAGATCGAGCCGGTATTTGAGTTGTTGTCGTTGGTTCGTGTCAGCCATATTATTTTGGTAAATTGTTTTGTTATAATTAGGCCGTTAGTTTTCTCAAATGAATTGTTTCAAATTTTTCATATCGGGGCCTTTTATAGCCGACCATACGGTATGGATTTTTCACATTGTTGAAGGCTGTACGGTTGCGTATAATTGCTTACTTATCTCCTTATTTTTTTACATTATACAACAAGTATTACATAAAATTAACATTATCAATGTTCCATGTAAACGAGGTAAGGTCAGATGAACTCTGCCACAAAGACATGTACACTTTGCTCCCATTCCATACACCAAATATACTTGACCCACTACTTATAGTATCTGAGATACAGACTTGACCACTAAAACTTAATCTTGTCCACTGATCCATGAAATGAGGTCGAGGTCAGGTGAACCATGTCTTACGGACATGTAGACCTTGCAAGGATACCATATATTAGTAACCAAATATAGTTATCCTTGAACTCATGATAAGTGAGACATTCACATGACGAAAAAAAAAATTATACAGTTTTTCAGCAGTCCCTATACCATGAAAACGAGGTCAAGGACGATGATTATATGACAGGCGGGAACTTCGTAACACATTGGATCTTTATACAAAGTATGAATTATCCAATTCCTCTACCCTCTGAAATATAAAGCTATACAAATAGTTTACTGTGTTGCCACCGCCACCATCAGATTGTATTCTGTATGCCTCGTATTCTGCGACTTGCGTCGAACGCGATTTAAAAAAGTACAACTGAAATTAGCTCTCTAACCTAAGCCTGGTCGGTGGGCTTTCAACTTAACAGTAGACAATGAAACGTAATAGCTACTACTAGCTTCGGCAATTTTTCTATGTTGTTTCAATCTGATTAAAATTCCGATTTATACTAACTCGCGTGCTCGTATATATAAGCTCATATGAGGATAACGAAATAACTAAGTACAATTTGATGTGCTTCCACACTCACGAAAGGAAAATTGGATATTTACCCAGAAAATAATTACGAACACATCTATCAAAAGACGGAAAAATAACATTTTGGGAGGGCAACTTATAAATGTTAATATCTAAAAAAAACATCTGTAGAGATCGAATCTTATGTAAAAATTCCGAATTTGGAAAAATTTGTAAATGAGCACCCTATAAGTACAAATGTGAATCTCGAACCATATTTGGCAACAGAAATATCAAATAAGTCCTAAATTTAGAAACTATAGTTATAATCCTTTGAATTATTTGAATTTATTTTGCTATAAACGCATATATGTAAGGGCGACCAGCTGTCTAAACTTGACTCTGCGTTTTCCTTGAAATTTTAGCTTTGATCGACCTTTGACCCAAATTTAAGAAAAATCGTGACCACTGTAGTCAACGACGACATAATATTTCGATGGGGCTTCTTCTCCTCTTTCCAATGATACGATATATAGCCGTGTGTTATTCCGAAAACCCAAACCGATCAATTTAGTTGACTAGGTTCCCTACTATATCGTAATGCTTACATAAAAATATTACAATTTTGTTTTTCTTGACACCTCCACTTCATTAGAATAAATTTACTCAAACATTAAAAATAAACGTTAGTGCATAGACGTCTGATTAATGTCCAAATGCGGAACTGTTCCTTAAACGTAAGGAAATGATATGCTGTGCAGTCAATAATCAAATGTAAAAGTGCGTTCACTATCAAATGATTCCTGTATCAGTACAGACGGCAGATTACTCATCATAGATACCAGGCATCAACTTTTGAACATTTGACGCACGTTTAGTCTACAAACGACTCATCATTGACGCTCAAATAAAAAAAGTTGTACGGCCAAAATAAAGTATGAAGTTGAAGAGTATTTGGGACCCAAAATTCCGAAAGGTTTTGCATAATACAGTTAAGGTAATCTATCCATGAAATTAAAAATCCATAGTATTTAGAAAAATTCAAGGTTTTGTAAACTGTTAATTTATAATAACATTAGTGCAAAAAAAATTATAACAGTAAAATATTGAAAAAAGAAAAAAGAAATTCTCTGGATGCTGTCATTGTATAGAAGATATGTCTGTCAGTTAAATAAATTCTATGAAGATTTGTCAAAATATTGACGTTAAATGTTGAAGTCACGACTAGAGACGGAATATTTAGTTTTAAAACAATATTTTATTTTTAAAAAGTGCACAAATTACAATAGAAATACAGGGATTTGGAAACAAGAAGAACTTATATAAATCCGTTCCCCATAGAAGGATTGTTATGTCTAGATTAATTTTGGCGACTTTATTTGCAGGCTAGACAAATAGCAAATTGTAAAACTGGAAATATTAACTAGAGGCTCTCAAGAGCCTGTGTCGCTCACCTGTATTTACTGATGCTTTGGAAATCATGTAAAATAAGGTTAAAATCATAATTAATAGTATTAGATATTAGATATTATAATGATATCTAAGATAATAACAAAAAACTGCAAAATTTTTGTAAAATTACTAACTCAGGGGCAGCAACACAACAACGGATTGTCGGATTCGTCTGAAAATTTCAGGGCAGATAAATCTAAATCTGATGAACATTTTGCCACCTGTCAGATTTGCTCTAAATGCATTAGTTTCAGAGATATAAACCAAAACGGCATTTTACCCTATGTTCTATTTTTAACCAAGTTGGCCATGATGGTTGGAAGGCGGGGTCATCGGACAAATTTTTAAACTAGATACCCTAATAATGATTATGGCCAAGTATGGTTAAATTTGTCTCAGTAGTTTCAGAGAAGAAGATTTTGTAAAAATTACAAAATTTACGAAAAATTGTTAAAATTGACTATGAAGGGCAATAACTCCTAAAGGGATCGACTGACAATTTTGGTCATGACAACTTATTTGTAGATCTTACTTTGCTGAACATTATTGCTGTTTACAGTTTATCTCTATCTATAATAATATTCAAGATAATAACCAAAAACTGCAAAAGTTCCTTAAAATTACCAATTCAGGGGCAGCAACCCAACAACAGGTTGTCAGATTTGTCTGAAAATTTCAGGGCAGATAGATCTTGACCTGATAATCAGTTTTACCCTGTCATATTTACTCTAAATGCTTTGGTTTCAGAGATATAAGCCAAAATCTACATTTTACCCCTATGTTCTATTTTTAGCCATGGCGGCCATCTTGGTTGGTTGGCGGGGTCATCGGACACATTTTTTAAACTAGATACTCTAATGATGATTGTGGCCAAGTTTGGTTAAATTTGGCCCAGTGGTTTCAGAGGAGAATATTTTGTAAAAAGCTAACGACGACGGACGACGACGACGGACGACGGACGCCAAGTGATGAGAAAAGCTCACTTGGCCCTTCGGGCCAGGTGAGCTAAAAATGTCAAGATTATTTTGGTGAAATGAATTTTGAACCACTTTATAAATTTTTAAAACTTGTGTTGGATTTTTGACACCATTATTTCGAGAAAACATTTTCAAGGTGTGCCTGTGGTATTTCAGAACATTAAATTCGAAAACTTCTCAAGTTCCATTCCAGTATACAAAAAATATTTTTACAAAATCTGTCATTTCTTATACATATTTTTATTGTAGATTTAGTTATACGCTTAGATATAAAAATAAAATACTAAACAAAAAATACTCTGTATCCAAATGTTTGCATTGCCAAAACTTTTTTAAAAAAGGGGGGATGGGGTCTTGTGTATATAAAATTCAAAAGTCAGAAGATTTTGCCACTAGCTGATTCTGATAACAATATATTTATGTGGAACAGTACTTTTACAATACATAGAACACATGTGGTCATTTCTGGTCAGTCATCTAAAATATTGTAGTAATCAGAAGATTCCCTGCTGTGAAGACAAATAAACAAGTGTTTGAATAAATGATTTATCAATAAGCTGTTAATTGGTTAATGTTCTGGCTATTTTGCTGAAGAAACTCAAAATCTGGCGTTTGTCCTATAACTGTATTAATAAGAAAAGATTTCCATAAGTTTCGGTTAAATTGTGAAGTTTTGTAAACCAGCTTCCAGATTTTTCATCTTTCATAGCCAAATATCTCATCATTTCTAATAATATTTCCAAATGTTTTCAGAATTTTCTTGTGTATTTCTCCTTCTATAGGGATACGTCCTAATAATAATAAAATTGTAGCTATTGATGTGCGTTTTGGTAAGTGCTGTATTTGCTTTAATAGTTGTCTAAAAATAATTCCATCTTTTGGATATCTGCATTTGAGAGAGATATGACATCTAAACCATACAGAAGTCTAGGTATAACGTATATTTGTATTAAGTGCACAGAAACTTTTGGATCGACTCCATTCAATCCGTGCAAACCAGCACACATGAGATTAAACGGTTTTCCTCGCAGAAATAAGACGCTTACTCACAAAAATTGACGATTTGTCATTATTCACAAAACTGTGGATTTTTGTTCACTATGTAAATATCGTAGATTGTTGGCATGATCTGCCTGAACATTCAGCATTATTTGTAATTCATAAGGATCTGTTGAAATTAGTGCAACATCGTCTGCTACAGTTTGAATACCACAATAAATGGGTCCTATAAACGCTCCTAATTGATTTCTTTCAAAAGTTTGTAAAAGTGAATTTATAATATGCTGTTGGTGACCAAATACCGCCTTGCTGTACACCTTGTCGTTCCTCTATTGATATAGAAAGCAAACTTTCCATTTAATTTTTGATTTGAGATTTTCATACCATTTTATAAAAAAATTACCAGTTGTCCCCGTTTCGACCAAACTTATGCATTTCTCTCATTAAACCGAGATGCCAAACAATTGCAAAGCTTTCCTTGCATCCATTACAGCCACATACAGTGGTGGTTTTGTCTTAATTGCTTCGATTATAAGTTCAGTTAAAATTAAGGTAGCACTACAGTCTAACAATGATTTTTGAAGATATTTTTTTTTAATCACATAATTTTGAATTAAGTATTATTCTGCACAGTTTGTAAAAATCCCAAAGTCATTATCATATCACAAGAGGGAGTAAATTGATAATGAACTTACGTAAATAAAAGCACTACTACTACTGGGGTGTTTAACGACCTTGACTGGCTATTAAGCCCTCGCACGGTCGGCAATAAAAGCACATGGTAATTAATCTAAATATATAGGCATTTGGGAGGGCTAATATGTCAATCATCTGTTGATACCAGTGTCCAGCTGTTAATCCCTAACATCAAGATAAATATTATGGTCTTATCTCATTGTATTGCAACCAAAGTAATTTATATAACATGTTTATAAACAGAGAAAAGAAAAGATATGAAAAGGAAAAATCTAAAGGGAAGAAATTTACAAAAATGAAAAAAATATGGAAAAGAGTGTGAAAGTATCTTTGAAAGCCTCTGACTGCCTGTATAAATTTCTTCTATTTGGTCTTCTACATTTAAATACAGTATTAGGCATTTTAACCAATTTTAAGTTTATGTGAAATTTTTCGATTCCATAAAACTCAAAAATCATGTAGGAGTGTCTTTTTAGAAGTGGATGTTCTTGGATCTTTTTATGAACATGTCTTTTGATGCACAATTTTAATATTCTAGCTATTATAAATTTCAGTAATAGTATATTTTTTTTAAAATGCAAATGAAAATTATTCTTTATAGTTAGAATGATGATGTAAAATATTGATTATATGCAGCTGGTCATTCCTGTTTTTCTCTTATCTTAGACTGTCTGGACAGAGGCGGAGCATTGTCTTTATTTAATTACTACATCACAGATATTGGTCAAATCTGTGACGTCAAACTCCCGCCAAATGCCAAGTTATTGTTGCACAGTGCCACACATAATGCAAAATTTACAGCATTAGAGCATCAATGAGACAAAGTGTGTGGTTTTATTGATAAAGTAATGGTGTCAGAACACTCCTGGGGTGTTCCCAGTGGAATTTTTGTATTTATGTTGCATTTATAGGGGTTCTATTGGGGAATTCCGTTTTTAGGTCATTTCTCAGAACAATTTTTCATGAGATTTGTTAGGAAAAAATGAAAATATAAACTTTATGGGTACCCCCTTTGGCTTGACTTTGATATATGTGATTAAAGGGAGTATTTTCTACAATACCGTGTCCCAGTTTTTGGATAATGTGTTTCTAAATGAATTTATAGGTCTCCAAAGATGAAAGGTGAAATGAGGTTTGGCACCCAGCAGTTAAATCAATGTATCTTCTTACTGGAGGCATATATCAAAATCTGAGACACGGTTTGGCAGCTTGTATATGGTTGATTAAAGGGATGAAAACAAATTTTACTACCATTTGACCTGAATGTGCCATTTCCATCCAAGTTGGAAGACCACTTTTTGGCAACTAATGAGCTATATTTTGAGATTTATCATACCAAAAGTAAATTTATCTATGGATTAAGAAAGATTAATATTTCAGCTTTAAAATGAGTTAAAGATTTTAAAAATCCATTGAGTAGTTTTGGAGAAATTAATCTTCAAAGACTGTTGGTTGGAGTCAGAAAATTCTGACTGTAGTGCTACCTTAAAGCTGCAATAATAGGCATTTCTCCAGAAGTAAATCCTTTTGAAGTTTTATTCTGATTCTTAGTTACAGTAGTTTTATTTCGGGATAAATGAGTTTTCTCGACTACTTTTCCTACTGTACTATTAATAGTAATTTTCTGATATGAGTTCGGGTCAAGTTTTGGTTTCCCATTTTTAGAACAGGACTTCCTCTGTTCAAGGAATTGTATATTTAAAAGGAATGGAATCGCGGCCGACTTCAAAGAAAATTGTATGATGCATCTCTGACTTGGGTGGTGTGTTAATTACATCCCGTCGCTCAAACTGGCTCATTACTTATCTGGCAGTAGTTATCGAACTTGGTCATTTAATCATGAAATGAAACAAGATATACAATTCCTTAAATGAAATAAACAAAAATACAACCTTAAACAAAGTTACTTTTGAAAACATTTTTTTATTGTACCTCCTCTTGATATTTCACGAAGGTAAGCAACAATTAAGATCAATTAATAGATGAAATCTGAAAAATTATACGAGTTTTTAAAAAGATTTAATTAAGGTAATGCAAAAAGTTAAAAAATAACTTTTCAATTTTGGAATATGACTGGTATAGAAAAGTATAAAGGAAGAAGTACGTGAACAGATGTAGTATTTTGTCTAGATAAAAGAACTTAGATAATAGGTGTTATAATAAACACCGGTATGGGATATCCAATTTGCAGGTATAATCTATCGTGTATCATTGATAAGCTAATTTTTGTCGTATATATATTTAAGCAGGGACAGTGTATACTAACCATCATTTATTCACGTCTCAGTCCTTACAGCTGAACGGACGTGCTGGGTCAGCTCTCTTTTACCCGCTATCTTCGATGAGGGTTTACTTTTAGATGATCAACGACTTACTACTTTAGATGACAGAAACCAATCCAACGCTGTACAGTAAACGTGGTAGTTGGCGTATTCCCGCGTTAACATGCACTCCAAAACCCATTGTGGATGGGGGAGTGTTATGCCGATTGACGTCCGAGGGCTGTATCCTAGGTGTTAGATGATTGACCTTCATTTCACTGCCTCACGGCTTTGGTCCTGATAATGCTTCCTGTCATCTTTAATACTACGTCCGAGACTCATCTACCAGTACTCCATCATCGAGGTTAGCGGGCTGCCAAGCTGACCAATCTGGCCCTGAAAGCAGCCGTTGTGAAGAAATAACATCAAAATAGTCAAGAAAAGAAAACCAAAACAACTCACAAAACCAAGATGGCGGCCTACCAAAATGGCGTCCTCAACCTGTTCCTGACCGATGGCAGAAATTATTTAAACGCTCACCAAACGCCTTCGGGCACCGAGCCGACCGTGCGAGGGCTTAATAGCCAGTCAAGGTCGTTAAACACCCCAGTAGTTGTATACTAACTATAGGCTGTCCCTGATTTAAGGTGTCAAAAGAAATCACGCCGAGCTCACCTGTTAATAAATGCTAAATTATGCTGTGGTACAATATTTTTTAATTAGAAACAGTTAAAACTTTCCGACATTCGCATATTATTTATTTTAACACCGAAGGAATATTTTGCGACCTCTAGACTACTGCTCTTCTAGAAAAAGGAAGGAACTTTTTGCTTTTAAGCTTGTGGTAATTTGCTGCAAAGCTTAATAATGGCAAACTGCGAATACCAAACAACGATTAGGTATAAAATAGTCAGTATTTTTGACAAAAAATAAATGAATAAAATCGTATATAAAACGGCACAATCAATCCCAATCGGAAGTCTTATATATATTTCTTGCCTGTAATTTCCGACTTCGTCGGTGTGGAACTTGACTGAACAAAATGGCGTCAGTGTGAACTATAAACATGGGATTTTGAAAAATCATAGCAAATTCGTTTTTATCACCATTTTCATAAAACCAACACTATGTGATAGAAAAAAGATTAAGCTTTTAAGTTGTATGTCAATGTCACATATATTTCAAGTAGTTATTTAACCCATACCAAAATACGAAGTGTCGATGTATTTATTGAAAGCACTACTTCAAATTTTCAACATGTTTCGAAATAAAATCATTTACATTGTACCAATTACATTAAGCATTCGTAATTTAGACCAAACTGTAGGAAAATATTCCTTCTTTAAAATGATATCTCATTTTCTCACTTTGTTCTTTCTACTTCCAATATTTAAAAGAAATCGTAGTACACTCCCAGATTGATAGACATATTTTGACAGAATAATGAAATTCAAAATTGAAATTTCGAAAATCGTAGAAAATTCAGAAATTTTACCAGAAACTTAAAAAGGGCAAAATGATAGAATAAGGTTTCTGCTTCATAATGATATCAACTGTTTTGTTTTGCACTTCGTAGTTGTCGAGCTTTTAGAAAAAATCAAAACACAGTATTTTTGTTTTGGAATCCGGATGAAACTCGCTCAAGTTTCAAGACTAAGGTCTATTTTAATGAGAATTTACATAATACAATATTACAAACGTATGTTTGATGAGGCATTAAAATAATACCTAAGGCCTTACCTTTTCATGGAATGAAAGTTTATTCTTGATTTTGGGTTTCTCTCTCTTTATATCTTCTCAAGCAAGATGACCCCGTGAATTAAAAGACCGATCTATATGACAGGAAATGGACCTCCGTCATGATTCTTTATGATTCTTTATATTATTCATCATACTTCCGACTGAGACAGACATGGATTATAGCTCTGCGGGTGCTCTGCGGGTATCCTGATTGATCTCGAGCCGCGTTTCCATTCCTTTTAAATATACAATTCCTTGCTCTGTTACAGGTGAAATATTTTCTATTTTATTTTCAGTAAATGTTTTCGTTAAGTGGTTTATATCATTTTTCATCAAATTAAAGGGATCTTTGTCAAAGTTCTCAAGAGTCCATAGGGGTCGCCAAGTCTTGAAAATATTCCGCCCATGAATCACGGATCAAGTTATGGTTATTAAAAGTAAAATCACAAAATACTGAACTCCGAGGAAAATTCAAAAGGAAAGTCCCCAATCAAATGGCAAAATCAAAAGTTCAAACACATCAAACGAATGGAAAACAACTGTCATATTCCTGACTTGGTACAGGCATTTTCATATGTAGAAAATGGTGGATTGAACCTGGTTTTATAGCTAGCCAAACCTCTCACTTGTATGACAGTCGCATCAAATTCCATTATATTGACAACGATGCGTGAACAAAACAAACAGACACAATAGGTAAAATGTCAAAAATAGGGTTACAGCAGTCAACATTGTGTTATCATCTTAATCACTATAAAACAAAAAATGTAACGAAGAAGCACAAAATGGGATACATCAAATTTAACATCATCATTATGCTTATATTATACGATTTATTTATCTATGTAAAATCCACCCATAAAGGATGGAAGGTTTTAAGAAGTGGCGTGAAATCGCGCGTTTGAAATTCGCACAGGTAGACATAAAATAATTTTGTCGTTCAAAGTATGAAGAGATTCATAAATACAGAGTCACGTAAAATGGATATCACAAAAAACAGACTTAACAGTAAAAGTAATATTAATCAATAAATTAATAGTGTGGTTCAAATTATGACGGGATACATAAGTACAGAGTCACGTCAAATGTATATCACCAAAAAACAGGCTTAACAGTAAAAGTAATATTAATAAATAAAATAATTTTGTCGTTCAAAGTATGACAGGATACATAAACACTGAGTCACGTAAAATGGATATCACAAAAAACAGACTTAACAGTAAAAGTAATATAAATAAATAAAATAATAGTGTGGTTCAAATTATGACGGGATACATAAGTACAGAGTCACGTCAAATGTATATCACAAAAAACAGACTTAACAGTAAAGGTAATATAAATAAAATAAAATAATTTTGTCGTTCAAAGTATGACGGGATACATGTGCACAGAGTCACGTCAAATGGATATCTCAAAAAACCGGACTTAACAGTAAAAGTAATATTAATAAAGACAAATAAAAGAATACTATAACACGTTATTAAGATGATAAACAACGTCAGTACGCAAAATCTATACTTCAAGACCATCGTGTATTATTTGTGAAGTTGATACGGAATATTTATCAACAAGTTCTTGGTTCCTTCCGATGAACTTTCTTAGAAAAGGACAAGACGTTCTTTGACATACCCTGGTTCATCAACTTTCTGCTCAGACACTGGTGACGTTTTACAAAGTCTGAGTAGGAGCTGCAAGCTCTTGCATACCGAATAAGTTGGGAAATGTATATCCCATATGCAGGTGAAGTTGGTATATTGCTACTAAGGTGGGGAAATTGATAATTTCAAAATTAAAATCGTCTCGTTTGTCATAGATTCTGGTACTGAGATGACTGTGTATGTCAAATTCGAGGTATAAGTCTAAAATGAGGCGGAGGAAGCCGTGTCTGTTGTTTCTTTAATTTCTAGTTCTTGTGGATATATTAATGGAACCCAATCAGAAAAGTTCGGATTGTTAATGGAAAGAACATCATCAATATATCTGAAAGTGAAATTAAATAACCTGGCTTCTTTGATCTTCTTGTTTTTGACAAGTGTCTGAAGGAACTCCGATTCATATGAAAATAAGAAGAGGTCGGCAAGGAGAGGCGCACAGTTCGTTCCCATAGGAATGCCGACAATTTGTTGAAAAGTCTACCTCCAAATTCAACAAATATGTTGTCAATAAGGAACTCCAGCATTCTGATCACTTGTTCCTCTGTGTAGCATGTTTTACCCTTTTGTTCGCTATTAACAAAATATGCCTTATGGTATCCCAAAGTAATTAATTTATAGCGTATGCTACCATTTTATAAAGAAAAGCATTGTGGATTATTTCTTTTAGACGGTTTTCAATTTCACATGGGGAATGGTGGTATACAAGGTAGAAAAATCAAAAGTTTTGATAGAACTAATTTCAGAAAAGACCGAGATTTAAAATTATCCAGAAGTTCTTTAGAGTTTTAAGAATCCACATATGGTTAATACCACTACGCGAGTAAACAGTTTCACAGTATTTCTGAAGACCCTCTTTCACTGCGGACAGAATTTTAGTCAATCTAATGGACAATTCTTTAGTGGAACATGCAGATGAGCCGGCAATGTACCGTTGTTTGTACGGAATTTTGTGAAGTTTAGGTATCCAATACAAACAAGGTAAGTCCTCCGATTTGTTGTTCAATGCAATGTTCATAGAAGCCATGAAGGACTTATGATTCGCCAAAATCTCATCCTTGTCAAATGATATGTTTTGTATGTGGGATTACCTGAGTGCTCATTTATTCCTAATTCTTTTACAAGACACTCGTAGTAATACGATTTACATACAAAGACAATATTATTTGAAGCTTTGTCCGCAGGAACAACAACATACTTATCTTGAAGAGATGATAGACATTTCACAGCCTCTTTGTCTCTGAAAACGGACTTTGGTCGATCATTCACACAGTTTTTAACTTATGAATGCGACGGACTTTGGTCGATCATTCACACAGTTTTTAACTTATGAATGCGACGTTTTATCAGAGACCTGATTGTTTTGACAAAGAAATATCTTATAAGTAAGCGCAAAAGTTGTATTATTTGCTGGATCACGTTGTTTCCTTAATAAAGAATAAAAACCGGCATCATTTCCTTCATGTAGTTCCATGATTTTCTGATACTTATTAATTCTTAGCTTGCCTCAAGTTGTCTTTGCATTGCTAAGCTTCTGTGTATTAAATTTAATATTTTGAAATATGTTATTTTTATTGGTTTGTCTACCAGCGGCTTTCCATTTTGCAAAATTTTCTCTTTTTATCTTAGCTAAATTTTCAGGGCATTTTCTTCAATTTTTTACTACATTTTGATCGTTCAGAACGGCTGCATTTTGAAGCTGACTTGCCAATATTGAACATAATTCATTAAAAAAATTGAAAACAACACGTTTAATAATTTCATGCGTCCGAAGCGCTTTTCTGGATTTACCTTCATCAGGAACGCTCAAAGCAAAACATTTGAAATCCGAGGGATGTATAAGTACCGAAACGGTTGAAGAGCGATATGACAAAAATACCTAAAACAAATAGCCAAATCCATCTAAGGTCAACTTTGCCTGAGGGAGTTGAAACCTTAGTTTCTTTATAATTTCAAAATTTATAAACGGACAATTTTAGAAAAGTTTGTTATAAATCATGTCAGTACCGAAGTACTGACTACTGAGCTGATGATACCCTCGGGGACTGATAGTCCACCAGCAGTGGTATCGACCCAGTGATGTAAAAAATTGAAAACAACACGTTTAATAATTTCATGCGTCCGAAGCGCTTTTCTGGATTTACCTTCATCAGGAACGCTCAAAGCCAAACATTTGAAATCCGAGGGATGTATAAGTATCGAAACGGTTGAAGAGCGATATGACAAAAATACCTAAAACAAATAGCCAAATCCATCTAAGGTCATTAACCTTATCCGATAAATTAGCAAATGTCAGGTTGAGTTTTATTTCATCAGTCCAAGGCGACAGTTTATTTTCAACCTCCTTCTTACTTATTTAGGAAGCATCGTGGGTAAAACTGTTGGGACAGATGCAGACATCAAATCAATAATAAGTAAAGCTCGACAAGCATTTGCTATGGTGAAGCCTGTTTGGATATCACCAAATCAACGGCAATAACAGAAAACACCAAAATTCGCATCTTCAACACCAATGTAAACCAGTCCTGTTTAACGGAGCTGAGACTTACAGCTACAGCTGGAGTACAACAGAAAAATCCAGATTTTCATCAACAAATGCCTGCGACAAATTCGTAAATTTTGGTGGTCAAAAATAATTAGTAATACAAGCTTATGGGAATGTACCAACCAGGAACCAGCAATTAAACAGCTAAAGAGAAGACTGACCATGGCAACCTTGAGGAAACCTGTTGATACCATCACTAGACAGGCTTTTGAATGGAACCCTCCAGGACATCGGAGACGGAAGACCATTTCACAGCTGGAGAAGATCAAGGCTGAAGAAGCTGGAGGAAATCGGATATACCTGGACTGAAGAAAAAAGAACAGCCTAAAATAGAGTAAGGTGGAAAGTGACTGTGGTAGCCCTATGTTCCACAAGGAATGAAGATGACTAAAAAGTAAAATAACAAAAATACCGAACTCCTAGGAAAATTTAAAATGGAAAGTCCTTTATCAAATGGCAAAATCAAATTTAAGTGAGTCAAATAAGTTATAGTATCTTAGAAGAGGACAAAACTGCTGAAACTTAACATTGAGCAATGAACCATGAAAATGAGGTCAAGGACAAATGATACCTGCGAGACAGACATGTACACCTCACAATCATTCCATACTCCACATATAGTTGACCCACTGCTTTCAGTGTCTGAGAAACAGACCTAATCACCTAACTTTAACCTTAATCATTGACCAATGAAATAGGGTTGATGTCAGGTGAACCCTGTCTGACGGACATGTAGACCTTGCAAGGAACCCATATACCAAATACATGTATATTTTTTTTCTATTACTCATAAGTGAGAAATTCACATGACAAAAAACTATGCTCGCTAAACCATAATAAAATGCTCTGCAGGCGCAGCTTGATACGACCGCAGAGGTCGAACCCTGAACAGTTGGGGCAAGTATGGACACAACATTCAAGCTTGATACAGCTCTGAATTTGGATTGTGATTAAATATTTGACACAGCATAGGTTTCTGACACAGAATGAATGTGGTCTAAGAACTTAAAAATTTTAAATTGGACATTCACCTATTATGGTCCAATATCCAAAATCTAAATACATGGTTAGATTCAGCATATCAAAGAACCCCAAGAATTCAATTTTTGATGAAATCAAACAAAGTTTAATTTTGGACCCTTTTGACCTCAATGTGGACAAAGTTGATAACGGGCCCAAAAATCAATAATCTAAATACATGGTTAGATTCAGCATATCAAAGAACCCCATATATTCAATTTTGTTGAAATCAAACAAAGTCTAATTTTGGACCCGATTTGGACCAACTTGAAAACTGGGCCCATAATCAAAAATCTTAATACATGTCTAGATTCAGCATATCAAAGAACCCTAAGAATTCAATTTTGTTAAAATCAAACTAAGTTTAATTTTGGACCCTTTGGACCTTAATGTAGACCAATTTGAAAACGGAACCAAAATTAAGAATCTAAATGCACGGTTAGATTTCGCATATCAAAGAACCCCAATAATTAAATTTTGATGAAATCAAACAAAAGTTTAATTTTGGACCCTTTGGACCTCAGTGTGGACCAATTTAAAACGGGCCCAAAATCCAAAAACATAATACACGGTTAGATTCAGCATATTAAAGAACCCCAAGAATTCAAGAATAAAACCCCATTGAAATTGGTCAAGAAATAAGCAATTTATCTGAAGTATCTTCTTTTGCACAATATTGTGCAATTGAATATTCTTGCTATTGCGCAATACTGTACAATTGACAATTTCTTGCTATTATGCAATATTGTGCTATTGGATATTTCTTGCTATTAGCAATACTGTGCAATTGAAGATTTCTTGCTATTGCGCAATACTGTGCAACTGAAGATTTCTTGCTATTGTGCAATACTGTGCAATTGAAAATTTCTTGCTATTGCACAATACTTATTATATAATAATTTACACATCCTGTTTGGTGTGTATCTCCTACCATATCATTATTATTTGCTTTTAAATATAAATCAGAAATAACCAACTTAAAATGGAAAATTTTAAAAGAAAAAAAAAAGGAAAAAAAAAAATCCCCCTCAAATTTTTTGAACCCCCTTATGATTCATCACCCCCAAACTCAATCCCAGCCTTCCCTTTGTGGTATGATACCTTGCAGTACAATTTCAGAGAGATCCATACACTTGAACACAAGTTATTGTCTGGAAACTAGAAAAATGTGTTTTTGGCCCCTTTTTGGCCCCAAATTCCTAAACGTTTAGGGCAATTACCCCCAAACTCAAACCCAGCTTTCCCTTTGTGATATGGAACCTTGTAGTACAATTTCAGAAAGATCCATACACTTACACACAAGTTATTGTCATGAAACTAGAAAAATGCTTGTTTTTTGCCCCTTTTGGCCCCTTATTCCTAAAATATTGAGGCAATTACCCCCATCATCAATCCCAGCCTTCCCTTTGTGGTATGGTACCTTGCAGTACAATTTCAGAGAGATCCATACACTTGAACACAAGTTATTGTCTGGAAACTAGAAAAATGCTTATTTTTGGCCCCTTTTTGGCCCCCAATTCCTAAACGTTTTGGGCAATTACCCCCAAACTCAATTCCAGCTTTCCCTTTGTGATATGGAACCTTGTAGTACAATTTCAGAAATATCCAAACACTTACACACAAGTTATTGTCATGAAACTAGAAAAATGCTTGTTTTTTGCCCCTTTTTTGGCCCCTAATTCCTAAAATTTTGAGGCAATTACCCCCAAAATCAATTCCAGCCTTCCCTTTGTGATATGGAACCTTGTGGTACAATGTCAGAGAGATCCATACACTTACAAGTTATTGTCTGGAAGTTACAAAATGCTTTTTGGCCCCTAATTCCTTAACTGTTGGTACCATAACCCCAAAATCAATCCCAACCTTCCTTTTGTGGTATTGAATCTTATGGTAAAATTTCATAGAGATCCATTCACTTAAACTAAAGTTAGAGTGCGAAAACCAATGTGTCTTGGACGACGGCGACAACGTCATACCAATATCGACCGCAAAATTTTTGCGGTCGATAAAATAAGGAAAGGACAATGGACTTATAGCAGACAGAATCTTTGTAACATAAGGCAATTGTATGCATGGTATGAAGCATCTAGGTCTTCTACTCTTTAAGCCGCTGACTGATTGTAATCCCTGTCTCACATTCTGCAACTTTCGTAGCAGGTGAGAAAAATATTAAAATTATTGTTTAATGCATTACATGGATAAATCCTGAATTGGATAAGTTTACTAGTCAAAATAACCAACCATCTGAGCTCATTTGAGCACTTACATTGGAACATTTTTACAGGGTAACTGGTGAATACAGTATTGGCAGTGGTGGATCCAGAGGGGTTCCAGGGTTGGAACCCCCCTTTTTCTTGACGATCAATGCATTTGAATGGGGACATATAGTTGGAACCCCCTTTTAAAAATGTCTGGATCCGCCCCTGTATTGGATATGAATGAGTTTTTGTAAAACTAAATAGAAAGAGAGATAACTACAGAATTTTTGTTCTTCAATAAAGAAACTGCAAACAAATTTGTGTATATTTATCTAAACCTGGTATATAACTAACAATTAACAGTAGATTATTAACAAATGTATAGTAAAATCTGGATTATCTGATTCCAAAATAACACATTAAAATAAATGCACATCTCTTTAAAAATTTTGAAAACAATTAACCATGAACATGATTATACCCTGAACCTTTACTTCTCCTGTTAGTGAAAGTTGCATTTGAAATACATGTTATGACATCTGATATTGCACAAAAATAAATATACACTTCATGAATATTGTATTGAAATAAAACAATTAATAAACTTAACAAGAGGCTCCCAAGAGCCTGAATTGGACTCCTTATAAACATATATTTTATTTTTACCTTTATTGCAATCACTTATGTTTGGGGATATTTTTGTAGATCTTGTATTGATTCTAATTTTTACTGTTTACAGTTTATAAATCTCTATTTAGTTTTCTAGACCTTTGACAAAATTAAAAAATAATAGTAAAAAATCGTCATTTAAGGGCATTAATTTCTATAAGGATTCTGGCAATTTGGCTTTTTTCTATTTCTACTATATTTTTTTTCTTTTTTACAAAATATCATCAAATGAGTTAAATCATCATTCAGGGGAAATAGCTCCTATAAGGGTAGATTGACAATTTTGGCCATGTTGACTTATTTCTAAATTTGTGTGCAGAACATTTTTGCTATTCACAGTTTGTCTTTATCTATTTGTATAGTTTCTGTAAGATATTCATAAAATGTGTAAACACGGTTATTCAAGGGCAATAACTCCTATAAGGGGTCAGTGACCATTTCAGCCTTGTTGACATATTTGTAGATCTCATTGTGCTGAACATCTTAGATATTTAAAATTTTTATCTATTATGGTTTCTGCAAAAATGCATAAAATGGGTTAAAACCAACTTTCAAGGGCAATAACTCATATAAGGGGTCAATTGAGATTTAAGTTATGTTGATTTATTTGTAGTTCTCATTTTGCTGAACACTTTTGCTATTAACAATTTATCTCAATTCTATTTTTTTGCAAAAATGCAAAAAAAAAAAAAAAATAAAAGTACTTGGGCACCAAGGTAACACCTAAATAATCAATCTAGAAAATGACAAATGCAAAATCTCTCTGACTGGAAATTTAACTTGGATATTTTGTCAGATTTTGTGCTTTTGTGATTATTCAGATATGAATGTCAGATATCCTGATAGAATTTATGTGGCAATATATTAAGATGAATATTTAAGAAATTTGGTGCACTATAACTTGATTCATTTATTTATTTTGGTTGGCACCAATTTTTATTGATTGAGGAAACTGGATTTCATAGTTTAAACATAATCTGTATACAATCATATAAAAGAAATTGTATTGTGTTGAGCAATTAAAATTCATGGTAAGCCTTAACCAACAAAGTTCACTAAAATGATAATGATTCCACAGTCTGGTCATTATTATAATATCCCTAAAATGTTTTTTACTATATCTGATACAGATTTTCCATCAATTTCAACAGTAACACATAAAATTTCGTCAGATGTTGGTTCTTCCAATGTGGAAAACTGAGACTTCAGTAAAGCTGGTGGCATGAAATGACCACTTCTTTTCTCCAATCTTTGTTGGATACATTCCTCACTGCCCTTTAAATAGATGATTTTAACTGCGCTACAGTCGTTTTTACAGGAATCTGTGCAATTATATAAGAGAATCTGTCGATATTGCTTCTTCAGTGCAGAACAAGTTAAAATGCCTGAGGATCCTGTTTCTATCCTCCTGAAAAAAAATTCACACAGTATACCATGTTTTTAACCCTTTTCTCTAACTCCTAGTTTTTCATTTAGTTTAATTAAAGCTTTAATACAGGCATAAAGTGAATTCTAAAGTCAAAAATATAAATTATATCCAGAATTAATTGAATGGGGGGCTTTGAAGGCACTTTTATTAAAATTTTATGGGTGGTGGTTATATTAAACAGATAGCCTTAACATTTATGTGAAATAATATGTTAAATTGTGGTATTTCTTATACCTACTGTAAAATATACTTGTTGATAGCTTGTAACCATGGCAGCCTGTCCTAAAAAAGGAATCGAAATATATTTCAACAAAATATAATGCATAATTACTTTGACTACAGAAAATAGACTGATAATGAAATATCATTATTGGAAACTTTATCAAAAATTAAATGTAAAAAACCTGATTTGGCTTCAGTCATCAAGCATTTTCTTTAAATTTTGTAACTGGAGGGCATCATCTCCACCTGGACTCAAACCTGGGATCTCTGTGTTTCAAGTCAGTGCTCTAACTGACTGTGCTAAAGAAGTACTTCCCTAGTTTAACTGCTTACAGCTGGTTAAGTATCTACTTTGCAAGGAAAGCAATCCTGTCACAATTCATTTCTATCTACTATGAACATCAAAATTATTTCATTTCTCCTTATAAAATACTGTTCTTGCACCTGTACAGGAAGTTTTATCTAGCACTAATTGTATAGTTTTATTGTTGATATTCACCCCATATGTACCAGGTGTTAGATTAGTTTTATTGATATTAAAGAAATTTCTTGGTATTCCTAAACGGAAGATTTTATACTACCAGAAGAAGAAGTATACTTAACAACAAAATTATTTTCATTTACCTGTGTATAATATGACGCAGGTTTTTTCAAAAGTGATGATTTTCTAAATATTGTTTAACATTTCACAGTGGTATCATACTTTAACTTTGTTTAATAGATATAGGAAGATGTGGTGTGAGTGCCAATGAGACAACTCTCCATCCAAATAACAATTTATAAAAGTAGACCATTATAGGTCAATGTACGGCCTTCAACACGGAGCCTTGGCTCACACGAACAACAAGCTATGAAGGGCCCCAAAATTACTAGTGTAAAACCATTCAAACGGGAAAACCAACGGTGTAGTCTATATAAAAAGCGAAACGAGAAACACATATAAATTACATAAACAAGCGACAACTACTGTACATCAGATTCCTGACTTAGGACAGGTGCAAACATTTGCAGCGGGATTAAACGTTTAATGGTACCAAACCTTCTCCCTTTTCTAAAACAATAGTATAACATCACAACATAGAAAACACACGATAAAATATCAATTGGAAGGCTTAACTCAATCAAAAACGTAAATTAACACAATGAGCGAATAAATTCGATCTGTGATACATGAAAGTAAATACATAGTTAATAAAATATTAGGGACAAACATTCAAGGCCAAAAAGCAAACAAACAAGTCCAAACAAAGCCATGGCAAGACACCACCGCCAAATATTTAACCCTTAGAAAATAATCACTTTTGAAAAACCGGTTTTCATAATATATACAGGTAAATGAAAAATAACTTTGTCGTTTAGGTATACTACTTCTGTCTATATAAAATCTTCAAATAATTAGGAATACCAAGAAAGGTCTGTCATTTAAACCTGTTTATTTACTTTTGACCTAAATTATTTATCCCTTATAATTTTTATTAACTATGTATTTGCATTCAGGTATCACAGATCAAATTTATTCGTTCATTGTGTGTTAATTTACATTTTTTGATTGAGCTAAGCCTTCCAATTGATATTTTATAGTGCGTCTTTCTATGTTGTAATGTTATACTATTGTTTCAGAAAAGGAGAAGGTTTGGTACCATTAAATGTTTAATCCGCTGCAAATGTTTGCACCTGTCCTAAGTCAGGAATCTGATGTACAGTAGTTGTCGTCTGTTTATGTAGTTCATACGTGTTTCTCGTTTCTCATTTTATATAGATTAGACTGTTGGTTTTCCGTTTGAATGGTTTTACACTAGTAATTTTAGGGCCTTTATAGCTTGCTGTTCGTGTGAGCCAATGCTCCGTGTTGAAGGCCGTACCTTGACCTATAATGGTTTACTTTTATAAATTGTTACTTGGATGGAGAGTTGTCTCATGGCACTCATATCACATCTTCCTATATCTATCTACTATCTGCATTAATACTATATTTTTTTTTACTGAGACTCAAATTTCAATCCAAATTTAAAAATAAAACACAAGCTTTTCACATATATTCGAATTATTTAGGTTGGGCAGTTTTTAATTATATTATTTATTCAAACCTATGATTCATGTAGGGGTTAAACTGTAAAAAGTTTTGTAGTTTTGGACATCTTTGCAATAATAGCATGTGTAATATTTTAGAATTTCAAATCCTTTATAGAATGATCATAAATTACTATACAGAAGGAAAAAATGGTAACTTTTACATGACATATTTGAAAAATATATAAAATTTGAAAATTGTCTATTTCTTCTCATTCAGAATGGGTTTTTATTTTATACTGGGTTTCTTCGGGGATAAAATGCATGAATAGGGAAAACCACCTAAATTTGTCAGTTTCAGACTCAAAAATATTATCTGTTTTCAGATAAAATGCAAAATTTCTTATGTATAAAAGGTTTATTATACATGTACTGATGGAACATATTTCAAACACACACATTTAAAAATCTGGTACCTACCTCATCTGTTAAGGGGATACTCTGTGCCATCTTGTTTTTATTTTCTACAGAGTGAAATTCATCTGCATCACGAAAAACAATATTTAGCTGAAAAAGAAAGCCAAATCATTTTTTTCTATTTGATCTTAAGTCTTCAAACAAAACCATGTGGCAATAAATATAAATGCTTTCATTTACAAGTAGTCGTTTAATATTTTAAACCATATTTTTAAAATCAAATTTTCAAATTGAAAAAATAAGATTAAATCTGAATATCAACCAAAGCCTGTAATATTTTTGAAAATAATTTGATCAAGATGTTTTTATACCTATCCCTGCACTTGAAGACTTGAAGATAAATTTGTTTTACATTAAGATTTGAACAATTTAACAGTGTGAGACAACTATCTAATGAAATATTCAGATACTCAATTCCTGAATCAACCCCCACCAGAATTACCACTAACTTGAACAAGAAAAGAAAAGATGGCACAAACAGGTAATTTGAAAAGCAACGTCAAACTGTGCTCGCTTCTCTGGAAGTTATTTGTGTTGTTTAGTTGCTGTGTTAAATAAGAAGACAGTGACATATACCTCAAATATCATTGCTGTCATTCATCTTGATCATATATGCTAATAATATTTCAATTATGAATATAGGGGCCTCGGTGGCCGAGTGGTCTTAGTAGTTACTACTGTAATCACTAGCCAGTCAACACTGAGGTTGTCAGTTCGAACCCCACTAGTGCGGGTGCACTCGACTCCAATCTCAATTGACTAGGATTGTCAGTTTTCCTATTGAAGGTAGGTGGTTTTCTCCAGGCACTCCGGCTTCCTCCACCAATAAAAACTGGCCGCCACAAAATAGCCCAAAAGCGGTGCTTAAAAGTGGCGTTAAAACAAAAAATCAAAAATCAAATCAAATCAATTATGAATACAGACTCACACCTTACAGCATAATCAAGACTAACCTTATCATCAACATACTTTCAGTATCAAAGTACCTGGTGGTTAATATGTTAAACTGAGCAGCTTGGATTTGTTTTATTGTTTCATAAGTCAGTATAGTATGGTATATATTTCATACAGGTATTTAAAATATTAAGGCAAAAGTTACAATTCTTCAAAATTCACTTTTTAATTAAACATTTTATCTTACTGTGAAAGATATATACGACAGAAATTGACCCAAAAAGAATGATTTTCCTATCTTATAAATCAGAGACATATATATTAGTATATGTCTCTGATAAAACTGATTAATTTTAACCCTATATTTTTTTAATTTAGTTTTGAATGTATATATATATATATATATATGTACCCAAAACACTGTTCCCGGAGCATCCCGTACAGCCAAGCCATCAGGTTAAAACGGATTTGTTCATCAGAATCAAAACTAAACCACCGGTTGGGACAACTCAGACAGCAACTTAAATCAAGAGGTTATAAGAACAAAAATATTTCAGAAGCTTTCGGTAAAGCAAAAGAAAAGACCGAACAAACCTACTTGAATACAAAGAGAAGACGGCCCAGACAAATAAAATTCCATTTGTTGTCAGCTTTCATCCTGACCTGACAAATCTTTCATCTATTGTCCACAAACACTGCGTCTTATTGAAAATGATCCTTCCTTAAAGAGATTTTTCCATCACCTCCGTCATGGCTTACCGTAGACCCAAAACCTCAAAGATATTCTAGTAACATCCAAATTATCTAAACAGGAGATATCGACAATAGGAGGTTATAAACCATGCGGAAGGGGCAATTGTAAGTGCTGCAAAGTCGCCAACATCGAAACTCAATTTGTCAGCACAGTCACAAAGAAAAAATACAACATATTTATAACATCAAATTGCAAAACGCAAAATTGTATTTATGTTCTAACGTGTGGAACTTGCAAGTTGCAATATGTTGGTGAAACAGAAACATCATTTAAAATCCGACTAAATAACCATCGGTCATTTTATACAAAAGAAAGAAACTGCCCAATCACAAGACATCTTTTAAGAGCAGGGCATGATTTTGAAAACGTCACATTTCAAATCATTGAGAAAAACCAAAATTGGGATACACAAGGAAGACAAAAAGAGAGGATTTTGGATGCACCAGTTTCGAACTCTTGAACCTGATGGACTCAATGAGAGAGACGAAAAATATTTAAAACAAATCTAAATAACAATCTTGAAATCATACAAATCAATTTATAGAAATTCATACAATTTATAGAACATCAATAAATATGTTAAACTTTTACTCCAACTTTATGTAGTTGTAGCTACAAACATATTTTTTATAGAACATCAATAAATATGTTAAACTTTTACTAAAATTCTGTGTAGTTTGAGCTACAAAATATTTTTTCTCATGCATCTGATTTCACCTTGAGAGATGCACACGCCTGATGAAGCTAATTTGTTTAGCGAAATATTGCGTATTTCTATTTGAAATCTAATAGAACTTTTAATGTATTAATTAGCGTGTTTAAGTTATATTCTTAGACATTTATATAATTTTAATTCAGTAACTGTATCAGTTTATTTTCACAAACTGATCCACGCCTAAATAGACTGAATGTTGATTGTTGCTATTTTTAGACATTATATATATATATATATATATATATATAGAAGTCTATAAAAGGACCAACCAGCAAATTTACTATGTACGGATCGTCTAGAATAGAGGATACTGTGCAGATAAGGAAAAAATTATATAAGTCTAAAAATTTGCTATACTAATATAAGATGGTATTATCGAAGATGTTGTTATTAAATCGTGTTGACAAATATTTGACAACAAATAGCCTTCTTGGTGTCAACGGTGACACGAAGAAGGCTATTTGTTGTCAAATATTTGTCAACACAATTTAATAACAACATCTTCGTATAATACCATCTTATATTAGTATCGTTAGCAAATTTTAGACTTATATATATATATATTTAAAATCTCCTTCAGTAACATTTAAAAATATGTATATAATATTGGACTTGAATTTTAGTTTCTACCAATCTAAAGGATCTTAAAGGGGCATTAGCTACGAGATATAGAAAAACAAAATATGATTTTTTTTGTTCAATCATTAATGAAAGTGAAATAGTGATATAATAATTTGCTTTTAGCAGCCAATTTGGTACAGTTTTGTCAAAATAAGCAAAGAAACATGGCTAATGAATTATTCACTTCAAGGTAAAAACGATTATTAACATATTATTTAAACCTATAATATGAAATCAAACAGACTTAGAAAAATCCAATTGCACAAGTTCGCTATCTATTTATATCTATGTTTATGTTTATATCGGGATGGTTAATTAGATGGTGTCAGGACTAAAATACATGAAATGCTGATACATACATGAATTTGACAGCTAATGCCCCTTTAATTCTCGTTTCATTTTAGAATCTTTGTAGATAATTAAGACTACTGCTACATTGAGAGTGGCATATTTTGTTTATTTCAACTTGAAGAAGCATAAAACTAGAGGCTCCCAAGAGCCTGTGTCGCTCACCTGATTCTACTTTGGTTTTGGAAATCATGTAAAATAGACAAAAATCATAACAGATATCCTACTTATAATTGAGGCCAAATTTGGTTTAATATTGGCCCGTAATTTAATCAAAAGCAGAAGACTTTTGTAAAGTTTACAGAAATTTCCAATAAATTCATTGAAATTGTAGAAAATGACTTTATAAGGACAATGACAAATCAGCTACAAAGTAACAACACTTGGTCAGCACCTCAAAAGAAACATTCATACCATGTTTGGTTTCAATCCATTAAGCGGTTTTCTAGAAGAAGACATTTGTATATATTTCCGTAGGGTCCTTTGTTAAACTAAGTCCCCGTTGGCAGCCATCTTGGTTGATGGATTTGCTACAAAGTAACAACACTTGGTCAGCACCTCATAAGGAACATTCATGCCATGTTTTATTTCATTCCATTTTGTGGTTCTCTAAAGAAAACATTTGTATGTATTTTCCATAGGGTCCTATGTTAAACTAAGTCCCTCTCTGGCGGCCATCTTGGATGATGGATCGGCTTCAAAGTAACAACACTTGGTCAGCACCTCATAAAGAACATTCATGCCATGTTTTATTTCATTCCATTTAGTGGTTCTCTAAAAGAAGACATTTGTATTTATTTCCCATAGGGTCCTATGTTAAACTTAGTCCCTATCTGGCGGCCATCTTGGATGATGGTTCGGCTTCAAAGTAACAACACTTGGTCAGCAATTCAAAAGGAACATTCATGCCATGTTTGGTTTCATTCCATTTAGTGGTTCTCTAAAAGAAGACATTTGTATGTATTGTCCATAGGGTCCTATGTTAAATGAAGTCCCCCACTGGCGGCCATCTTGGATGATTGATCGCCTACAAAGTTACAACGCTTGGTCAGCACCTCATAAGGAACATTCATGCCATGTTTTATTTCATTCCATTCAGTGGTTCTCTAAAAGAAGACATTTGTATGTATTTCCCATAGGGTCCTATGTTAAACTAAGTCCCTTGCTGGTGGCCATTTTGGATGATAGATCGGCTACAAAGTAACTACACTTGGTCAGCACCTCCTAATGAACATTCATGATATGTTTTGTTTCATTCCATTCAGTGGTTCTCTAAAAGAAGTCATTTGTATGCATTTCCCATAGGGTCCTATGTTAAACTAAGTCCCTCACTGGCGGCCATTTTGGATGATGGAACGGCTACAAAGTAACAACACTTGGTCAGCACCTTGTAAGGAACATTCATGCTATGTTTTGTTACATTCAATTCAGTGGTTCTCTAAAAGAAGTCAATTCTATGCATTTCCGTAGGGTCCTATGTTAAACTAAGTCCCCGCTGGCGGCCATCTTGGATGATGGATCGGCTACAAAGTAACAACACTTGGTCAGCGCCTCATAAGGAACATTCATGCCATGTTTGGTTTCATTCCATTCAGTGGTTCTCTAGAAGAAGTTCAAAATGTAAAAAGTTAACGACGACGACGGAAGACGGACGCCAAGTGATGAGAAAAGCTCACTTGGCCCTTCGGGCCAGGTGAGCTAAAAATTGCATAACCAGACATACCAGATACAAGTTTTACACACAGGTCTAATGTATTCCTTTTACTGACCTCTTTTGCTAATGCCTCTCCAACTACAGTCCTACAAAAAATCATGAAATCTGGTAAATGAAATAAACTGTTAATAAATATCTTCAAATGTTGAAAATTCTGCACTGTGCTTGATAACTTAAAAGTATTTTGCGTTTTTTGAACTGAAACAAAAAAAAAAAGTCTCATTTTCTATTCTGACAAAAATATAATTGTCTTACCTTAATGGATATCTCATCAGTGAAACTTTTTATTTGGTGTGACCAAAAGTAAAGATTTTCAATTACAAAAAAAATTTAGTCACATATGGCTGTCAATAGTCAAGCCTATGTCACAGGCTGTGAGAATGTTTTTTTAAAAATTTTTCTAGCATTGAGACACACTGTCCTACAGGACCTTTTAGATTGGTGAAAATTATAATGCTTAGATTTTTGTAAAACAAGTTTGATGACTGGATTACCTGTCAAAAACTTAATTTTGCCATACGTTTAATATATCAATAAGATACAGATCTTTTGTCATCTCTGCTGAATAGTTTCAAAAAATATTATTTCCAAAACTTAATATTTGTTTAAGACACCCACTCACAGCTGAAAGTTCATATGACTTCTATGGCATTAATCTGTACATGGTTTGGGGTCAAATTTAGGCCATAGTCCCCAAAAAAATCATTTAAAAATCATGCCTTATTCCCTAATATATCAAGTTTCACCAGCTGTAATTTCCTTCCAAATTCATGCAAAATGGAACACATTTTAAAAATTTTATGGGCAAAGGCCCCAAGTATAAAATGTTCAATCAAATCTTACTGTTTGAACATTTCAAATGATGGAACAATTGAAAAGTGACTCACATATTCCTGGCTTGGAAAGTGAATTTCAAAATGAATTTTGCAAGAGACAGTCAAAAGAGGTGGGGTCTGTTGTAATGAGGGGCCTGATGAGTTATTTTTGTTCTTCGTGATCGGCGCATATTTGCTATTGTGATCCGTTTTTCTACAGATTTATACTCTTTTTATATTTTCGTGATCCATGATCATGGAAATTTATTTTCTGTGAATCGTGATTGACAAAAAAATCAACTCGTGAATCGTGATGAGACCCCCTCATCAGGCCCCTCTGTAATCTGTTCAAAACTTTAGACTGGCAGGAAAATTCAAATATTTTGGATATACATTTGTATATTAATTTGTTCAGAAGAAAACAAATCAAAAACTGTGATATCTGTTATCTAGAGGCTTTCAGTTGCTCAACAGTCTATGAATACAGGGGGCTTGGAGCCAGGACATAAATCAAAGAAGTAAATAAACCATAGCTACATGTGTTTTAAATGCATTATCTGCAAGTGCTTAAAGTCTATTGATATTTTAAGAGCTTACAAGTTACAGAGAAAAGTCTTCAAATCATGGGAAACTATATTTTCTTTGATTAAAACATATCATTTCAGACTGATAACACATGGTTGTTCCAATATTACCAAAATATTGTGATATAATATCCAAAACAAAGGTTACCCTTATCAAATTCTTTGTTTGATGTTGCATACCCATGCCTTGTCGGGTTTGGAAGGTAGGTAGGGATTTAATATTTTTGGCCAACAACAATTACAGGTTTTAGACAAGAAAACTAGGTTAGAGTACAAAAAAAAAAAAAAAAAAAAATTGAAATGATTTGTGTCTTAAAATGTTTTGGGTAGTTTGCTTTTTAGATGGGTAGGTAGGAAACATCAAAAAAATTCTAATTTTATTTTTGGCCTAAAGATAAAAAATTTAGAGTACAAAGAATATCAATTTGGATTTCAGCAAAAATATTCAAAAACGCTATGGAGATTCAGTATATCGTCAGGTTATCGGAATTCCCATGGGGACTAACTGTGCACCACTTATTGCGGACCTGTTTCTGTATTGTTATGAGTTACAGTTTATGACTAAAATCAGCAAAGACCCATCGAAACAACATCTGATTCAAAAATTTAATAACACTTTTAGATATTTAGATGATATATTGGCTCTCAATAATGATGACTTCAGTATCTACACTAAAGAGATTTATCCTACCGAACTGACTTTAAATAAAGCTAATACTAACAATGAACACTGCCCTTTCCTGGATCTTGATATCTATATCTCTAACGGGAAGCTTAATACCAAAATTTATGATAAAAGAGATGATTTTTCATTCCCTATTGTTACTTATCCATTTTTAGATGGTGACGTTCCCTTGTCACCATCTTATGGTGTTTATATATCTCAACTTGTTCGATTCGCTTGTGTTTGTAACAACGTATTTGATTTCAACGAAAGAAATCTCTGTATTATTGAAAAATTATTACACCAGGGTTTTCGATATCACAAACTAGTCAAAACATTTACTAAATTTTATCATCGGTACAAGGACATCATTCATAAATATAAATCAACATGTAGACATCTTATACGTTCAGGTATTTCACATCCAATATTTTATTGTAATATTCTTTACAAAGCACAAAAATGTCGGCATTCACCTCAAAAGCTAACCAAACCTTTAAACAGACTTATTCGGAAAGGATATAGTTACGATACTGTTGTCAGGTCATTAAGGATTACATATTTTGGTATTAATATTGATTCATTCACAGGGTCTTTGCATCGGAAATAAACACTATTATTCTAAAACCAGTTGTTGGCATGATACAGGTTGTTCTTCTCATATATTTTATGATTGTATGATACTAAACTCCTAACAGGAGGGATTGTACTTGATTTTCATATGATGAAGATATAATCTTTCAATCAGTTTAACTGAGGTCTGGAGCTGGCATGTCAGTAACTGCTAGTAGTCCTTTGTTAATTTATGTATCATTGTCTTTTTGCTTAGTTTCTTTTGTTACCTATTCTGACATTCGACTCGACTTCTTTTAAACCGAGTTTTGCTGTGCGTATTGCTATATGTTTCTTTATTCTACATTGGCTAGAGAGAGGTATAGGGGGAGGGTTGAGATCTCACAAAACATTTTTAACCCTGCCACATTTTTGCGCCTGTCCCAAGTCAGGAGCCTCTGGCCTTTGTTAGTCTTGTATGTTTTTTTAATTTTAGTTCATTTATATGTTTTGGAGTTTAGTGTGACGTCCATTTTCACTGAACTAGTACACAATTTTATTTAGGGGCCAGCTGAGGACCACCACCGGTGCGGGATTTTCTCGCTGCGTTGAAGACCCATTTGTGGCCTTCGGCTGTTGTCTGCTCTTTGGTCGGGTTGTTGTCTCTTTGACATACTCCCCATTTCCATTCTCAATTTTATTTGTTTAGTTCAAAACTAGAAAGAATTGTTGAATGACTTTTCCAGATCTGAAATCTCCATCTGCTCTAGATCTGAATCCTATAAAATGTCAATCAGGTATATTCAGAAAAGTTGCTAACCTGGAGCTTTTAGCTTTTAGCTGTTTTCCCCCTAAAATCTAAAATATTTTTTTTTTGGCACAGGAAATTTTAATCCCATCTAGGATTAATAAATTAAGGGACTTGACACTTTTTTTGTCTTCTAGTACACAGGCACTTGTCTCTGAAAAAATTACCTATATACTTAAAAATGAAAGTATAAAGGTAATTTTTTTTTCAGAGACAAGTGCCTGTGTTCTAGTAGCATTCCACAATAGCTTTATTTTATTCAGTGTCAAGGAGATATTGTTTACTTGTATCTTTCTTCGTTACATAAAATTATTCTGTAATTTATGTCTCAAAGATGATTCATCAGGAATTCATCAGATGTAAATTAAAAAGAAAATATAATGGATATAAATAAAAGAATGCAAATAGAGTTTATTTTACTTGTAAAAATCAGTGCTACATTGATCCATTTTTTTAATATTGAATGATTAGATTACAATATTATAAGTTTAAACTTTTTCACTTGAGATGCTAAGTAAAATGTAAAAACTTGAGGTTGCACCCTGCACCGTTAGCCACAAGTCCCATGCCCTAGACTAGTAAAATTTCATTCCGTCTAGTAAGTATTTGCAAAACTGTGTTGAGACACATAAGAAAAATGTTGGAATATTGGTCTTCAGACTAGTAGTTGGAAAAGATTTTGGTTTAGACTGAAGTTGATAATAATATGGCTGATCTCAGCAGAATACAATGAACTTAATATTGAGTACTGTGGATTCATTTGTTTTCTTGGATTGATAATAACTTAAATTTTCGTGGATATTTGATTTCGTGGTTTTGCAAAAGTCTGCATACAAGCCTATAGAAAATGTGTAACTCTTTGAAAATTTAAATTTGTGGTTTACCTGTACCCATGAAATCCACGAAAATTGGTATCCCACAAATTAAAATGAATACACAGTATATGTATTTATCCTACATTTTCTTGATTTTTTTGCCTTTTAAAAGGTTTTACTATCCAATTGTGGTGACTGGATTTAACCAGAGACTAGTCATGATTATGACATCTTGAAAGGCTATTTTAAAATTTTGCAGTGACGCCTTTCAACGACGTTGGAAGGCTCTCACGTCAATAAACTAAAATAGCCTTTCCAGACATCATAATTATTTGTACAAACCACCAGAGTCTCTGATTAAACTTTATTATAATTATATCCAAACATTATTTGAGGAAAAAATAAGGCATTATACTTCAGTGAAAGTTCCATAAATGGCATCCCTATGGAATAAACTGTCTCAAAGTAAAAAAGGAATACAAAACAGTCTTAATGCTTTATATGATTATTGTGACTGTAGGAAACTACAAGTTAACACAGATAAGTCCAAAGTTATTGTATTTAAATGGTAAAACTTTTTTGGACGAATTTACTTATAATGATTCTTGTACTGAAACTGTAAGTCATTATTCTTATTTAGGTATTGTAATAAAATGTAATGGTAATTTCAATTTAGCCATTTATACTCTTATGGAAAAGGCAAGAAAAGCCTATTTCAAAATAAAGAAAACTGTTGGTCTGAATAATCCATGTAGACTACTAGAAAAATTGTTTGATAAATTAATATCACCTATACTTATGTACTGTTGTGAAATTTGGGGCGTTTACTCATCCTATAGGTTGCACTTTGTAAATACAGCTGTTTCTCTAACCACGCCTCTTTTGGGGAGATATATAATATTCATAGATAATTAATTTTGTTTATGTACTGGTTCCCGGATATGATCTTTATGTTTCATCTTGTAGAGACATAACTTGGGAATGTTACCAGTAAATATACATATTCATAGTGATCAAGTTAAAATCTGTGGAAATCCTTAAATCAAGGTAGGGGTACCATAGAATTTTAATGTAAGTTTAAACTCATAGAAGTTCGGGGCATATAAACGTTGAAAATATGCCGCACAGCCCTATATTTTGACCTTTGAAAAAATAGTAGTGCATATGAACTTTCCATTCTAGGATATAATTTTTTTCAAAACTTCATAGTAAAAGTGGTACAGTTTTACCATGTCAATTAATATAATTCTATATATATGCAATAGGTCTTAAGGTGCATCATAACAAATGGACAAAAATGGCTGTATTTCCACCTCAAAAACTACTCAGTGTACAGACTTACCTGTCCAGTTGGAAAAGTTTTAAGGCCTGGCATCAACTTAATATACAAAATGCCCATCAAAATCCCAAAAAGATTTTATATTTCTGAAACATAAAATGCATTTAACTTTTAAATATCTAGTGAATGCCAGGCCTTAAAACGTTTCTAACTGGACAGGTAAGTCAGGGCCGTAACTAGCCTATTTAAAAGTGAGGCAAAATATAAATTTCGGCGAGGGGTCCCAAGAAGCTCTTGAAAAATTGACACAAAATCATGCATTCTGAGCGTTTCGCAGACACTTTCTTTATTAGAAACGCAAGTTTTGTTTTCATTATTTTTCAAAAATATTCTGGTCTCAAAGCAAAATATATATATAGATTCAGTATAAGACTTATAGAAAAGACCGGTATGTAGGATTGTTTAAGCTCGTCTTGCAGGCTAACGCACTCTCGAACAGAATGAAAATCGATGAAGAATAGTCATAAAGAAGGGCAATCAATGAACAAAAGAAAACCCGGGAACAGATAAGACACATAACGACAATCAACACTGAAAACTAAAATAAATGAGAAACATGGATCCCGAAAAAACAGTGGGGGGACGTCAGGGGTGAACAGAACTTGCTCCCTGCAAGACACTCGCTGTGAAAACAATTTGATATGAAGCTTTTGTTTCAACTTTTTTTTGGAAATTTCCAACATGAGGCATTTGCCTCATTTGCCTCAATGTAGTTACGGCCCTGTAAGTCTGTACTCAGAGTAGTTTTTGAGGTGGAAATACAGCCATTTTTGCCCATTTGTTATGATGAACCTTAACCATTTATTGTTTTTAAATGAGTTTGTGCAAATAAAATTATTTGTAATTTGTAATATTTGTAATTTGTTTGTATTTAGTTGTTCTCATTCAGTATGATGAGGGTGCCGTATGGAACTCTTGCCAACTGCTGTTTTTGTAATACATGAAATATTTGCAACTGGACGAGAAACACTTGTAAGGGGACTTAACTCTAATCAGTTTTTTTATGGTCTCTCTTACTAAAAACAGTTGCCTCCCATGAAATGTTTAGTGGGATAAAATGGAGACCGTCAAAACATGCAGCTAAGTATAAAAAGAAAGGTTAACTAACTTTCCAGATCCACATACTCCCATTAAAATAAGAATCATGCCAAAATTTGATCAGTGATAGAGAGAGGAGTTGAACAAGTACTCGTAGCAGATGACAACTTCCGGTTAATAACCTTGAACTCATGTCATGTGACCAAGCCGGTTTTTTCTCCATTTTGCATTGATGTGGATATCAAAAGTGCAAATATAAACATTTAAGGTTTTTCGATTGGATTTTTATTTGCATTTTTGAGATGTTTCGAAAGAACAGTAAAAAAGGTGACCCACAAGTGGAATATCAGTGCACCATCAGATTCCTGGATGATTCAGAACCGATTCAATTATTTTTCAAGGTTTGTTCAACACAGCTATTCATGCATGCAAAATAAGTTGCAGATAAAACTCAGCAAAAGGCAATTTGTATCTCCTCGACAACTTAAGAATATCCTGTTTTAAGTAATATGCTTCCATTATGAATATTTTCTATAAGAACATCCTTTTTTAAGTGATATGCTTTGAATATTTTCTATTACCATGATTACTATTAATTTACAACATACATTTCTTAAATGTTGCCTTCATTTTTTCTGTCAGACCAAGGACCGACAGGGTGCAAACTGTTGCTGGTCCTTCATGAAATTTAATTGTTCTTGTATTCTAATTGAAAGGTTTGCTCTTTCGGGTTATCTTTTTTATTTACACAATCATGTAACTTGATTTGCTTTTTTCTTTTTTGGGGATTCAATCTGAAAATTTGAGGCTGTGATCACGAGTCCTCAGCAAACATAATAGACTACACCATTGTTAATTACTTCAACTGGTTTTAAAATTACGATTTCTTGAGACAAGTTACATGTTTGTATCATTTTCTCAGACTAATGTAGAAAAGACTCAAATTAAGCTTTATTCCATATACATGTACTACTAACTCAATATCACCATACAAATTGGACAAGACAGAATTTTCAACAGACCAAGACAATAATTTAGAGATATTTCTAGGGAGGGGTAGGGGGTATATAGTTTTCATGTTGGTTCTAATATATCTTTGACTTTCAAATACATTTTTTGTACTCTGAGTGTTCCTGAATGGGTGATGAAGGTACATTTTAAACCCAGAAAACACTTTGGACGCATGTAATTGTTTTTTAGTTTTAATTTTATTATTTAAACCAGTGTCTTGTGATTTTACCAATTATCCAATGTAGCTACATTGTACATCCTTTAAAGTTGGTAAAAATCAGTTCTTCAATCTGACCCACACAAAATGTTAAAGTGACGATCCTGATGAAATTTGTCAGTAGGACTGAGAGGTCCATCTGTTCTTGCTTGATAAAACTAGGGATCCTGGCTCACTGCTCAAGTTAGCTCAACATTTTAAGATTATTGAGCATTGTCTTTATCAGTACTTCAAAGATTACCACAGGCTATCTAAGGTTGGTGTTCCTCAGCCCTTGATTTGCTGGGGGAAACATTGTTGTTTTTTTTTTTTTTTTTATTGAAATCACCTTTAAACTAGATTTCAGTAACTGCAAGTACATGTATCTCTTATAATGGTACCTAATGTTTTTTGTCCTTTTGTTATGTGTGTCTGATTTGAGTCAACCCTTTCCCAAATGATTTTTGCAGTTTGTTTATACATGTACATGTATGTCGTGCTGCACTGTTGCAGTTGATGGGTTGAGCATGTTTTTCAGTGGTTGTGGTTTGTTGCTTTCTGCCATCATTGTATTTGTTTTTGGCATAATCAGGCCATTGACCATGGTTTTCACTTTTGAATTTATTCACACTTTGTTTTTCCGTGGTCTTTGATATCTTACTATACAGTCAAGGGCATTGCTTACAATGTATATGCATATACCAACTGGCATGGATGACCATTTTAAGATAACACATACTTGTACATGTAAAGCAGGTTAAATATGTGTTCACTTCTACAGGAAACCAGGCCAGCACCCAATTATTTTTCGTTTTACTAAATGGTACACATGTATTTGGTCACTTCTTAGGTTGGGGACTTTATGTTATGTTATAATTAAGACTGATTGATTGCTAGCTGATGGATATTTTAGTAGAATTAATTGAATTGTCTGTGATTGATTACTGACTATATATATATATATATAGTATAGTAATGTGCTAAATCTATATATAGATCAGATTAAGTATTGGTTTTGAAACCCTACCCTAGACAATATAAAAAGGATTGTGGTTTATTCTGTTATTTGGCACTAATCAATACAGTCTTGATACAGTACATGTACAATGTAAGACTGAAGGTAGAATTTTAATGTTGTATTTGGTTTACTTTTGCACAATGGCCAGATTGCTTGAAAAACATAGTGTTATGTATGATTTTTGATCTGTCACGTTTTGATATAAAACATTTTTATACGACTGCAAAAATTTTTGTGGTCGTATATTGGTATGAACGTTGTCCGTAAATGCGTCCGCGTCGTCGTCGTGATAAATCGAAGACGCATTGGTTTCGCACTCTAACTTTAGTTTAAGTCAATGGATCTCTATGAATTTTACCATAAGGTTCAATATCACAAAAGGAAGGTTGGGATTGATTTTGGGGTTATGGTACCAACAGTTAAGGAATTAGGGGCCAAAATAAGCATTTTGTAACTTCCAGACATAACTTGTGTGTTAGTGTATGGATCTCTCTGACATTGTACCACAAGGTTCCATATCACAAAGGGAATGCTGGGATTGATTTTGGGGTAATTGCCTCAAAATTTTAGGAATTAGGGGCCAAAAAGGGCAAAAACAAGCATTTTCTAGTTTCATGACAATAACTTGTGTGTAAGTGTATGGATCTTTCTGAAATTGTACTACAAGGTTCCATATCACAAAGGAAAGCTGGAATTGAGTTTGGGGTAATTGCCTGAAACGTTTAGGAATTAGGGGCCAAAGGGGCCAAAATAAGCATTTTTCTAGTTTCAGACAATAACTTGTGTTCAAGTGTATGGATCTCTCTGAAATTGTACTGCAAGGTACCATACCTCAAAGGGAAGGCTGGGATTGAGTTTGGGGGTGATGAATCATAAGGGGGTTCAAAAAATTTTGGGGGGTTCTTTTTTTCCTTTTTTTTTCTTTAAAATTTTCCATTTTAAGTTGGTTATTTCTGATTTATATTTAAAAGCAAATAATAATGATATGGCAGGAGATACACACCAAACAGGATGTGTAAATTATTATATAATAATAAGTATTGTGCAATAGCAAGAAATTTTCAATTGCACAGTATTGCGCAATAGCAAGAAATCTTCAATTGCACAGTATTGCGCAATAGCAAGAAATATCCAATAGCACAATATTGCGCAATAGCAAGAAATTGTCAATTGTACAGTATTGCGCAATAGCAAGAAATATTCAATTGCACAGTATTGCGCAATTGCAAGAAATATTCAATTGCACAGTATTGTGCAAAAGAAGATACTTTGTATAAATTGCTTATTTCTTGACCAATTTCAATGGGGTTTTATTCTTGAACTCTTGGGGTTCTTTAATATGCTGAATCTAATCGTGTATTAAGTTTTTGGATTTTGGGCCCGTTTTAAATTGGTCCACATTGAGGTCCAAAGGGTCCAAAATTAAACTTTGTTTGATTTCATCAAAAATTGAATTATTGGGGTTCTTTGATATGCCGAATCTAACCGTGTATTTAGATTCTTAATTTTTGGTCTCGTTTTCAAATTGATCTACATTAAGGTCCAAAGGGTCCAAAATTAAACTTAGTTTGATTTTAACAAAATTGAATTCTTAGGGTTCTTTGATATGCTGAATCTAAACATGTATTTAGATTTTTATTATGGGCCCAGTTTTCAAGTTGGTCCAAATCGGGATCCAAAATTAAACTTTGTTTGATTTCAACAAAATTGAATATATGGGGTTCTTTGATATGCTGAATCTAACCATGTATTTAGATTTTTGATTTTTGGGCCCGTTATCAATTTTTCCACATTGAGGTCAAAAGGGTCCAAAATTAAACTTTTTTTGTTTGATTTCATCAAAATTGAATTATTGGGGTTCTTTGATATGTCGAATCTAACCGTGTATTTAGATTCTTAATTTTGGTCCCGTTTTCAAATTGGTCTACATTAAGGTCCAAAGGGTCCAAAATTAAACTTAGTTTGATTTTAACAAAATTGAATTCTTAGGGTTCTTTGATATGCTGAATCTCAACATGTATTTAGATTTTTGATTATGGGCCCAGTTTTCAAGTTGGTCCAAATCGGGTCCAAAATTAAACTTTGTTTGATTTCAACAAAATTGAATATATGGGGTTCTTTGATATGCTGAATCTAACCATGTATTTTGATTTTTGATTTTGGGCCCGTTATCAACTTTGTCCACATTGAGGTCAAAAGGGTCCAAAATTAAACTTTGTTTGATTTCATCAAAATTGAACTCTTGGGGTTCTTTGATATGCTGAATCTAACCATGTATTTAGATTTTGGATATTGGACCATAATAGGTGAATGTCCATTTAAAATTTTTAAGTTCTTAGACCACATTCATTCTGTGTCAGAAACCTATGCTGTGTCAAATATTTCATCACAATCCAAATTCAGAGCTGTATCAAGCTTGAATGTTGTGTCCATACTTGCCCCAACTATTCAGGGTTCGACCTCTGCGGTCGTATCAAGCTGCGCCCTGGAGCATTTTATTATATTTATATGAAATATAAAGTGAAGTCTTAATGGTTGAACTGTTCCTACAAGTAGTTAGTCGCACATACATGTACTTAAAATGAGCAAAATTAGATACCTAAATGACACAAATTAGGTTAAAATAGTCACAGAACTTTTAATAGTACTCAGAATCTCAGACAGTAGCAGACTAGTGTTGCACAGTGATTCCAACAACAACAGCAAGTGTGACTTTTACTGAATCATTAAATGTGAACATACATAATAGAAAAGAAAGAGTATCCATCCATGACACAAAATCAGTACATGCCCAGCAGAATTTACAAAAAGCAATAAAATCTTCCTCTCGAAGTTCACAGTGAGGCCTTCAACATGGAGAACATATATGTATACATTTCTGCTTTCTAGAAGATATAATTACTGTTTGTTGTTGACCCTATGAATAAGCCCTACATGTACATGTATCTACATCAGTGTTCCAGCTAGGATTTCAAAAGGGCAGGGAGCCAATCATGAAAAGGGCACTTAAGCACGCTGATTGATAATTTAAAAAGGGCATGTCAAACATTGTCTTATGTACAGTAAACAGCAGGGGTTTCAGCTAGGAGTTTTTAGGGTTTTAGTCACTTTTACGCGAGATGAAAATCAGCCTTACTTTGGGTAACAGGAAGGCGTCACAGAAAAAAATTAAAATAGCCTTTCAAGACGTCATAATTGTTTGGACTGCATATGCCCAAGACCTTCAATGACCAGGATCTTTGAAGGCCTTAAGCATGCTACAAATGTAGGCAGTCATGGCATGATTTGACTGGTGTTATGCTTAAATAAAAGATTAGAACGAGGATCCGCAAATTAACGATTTTTAAACGAAATGAAAACAGGAAGTGACAAGAGGATAATGAATTAAGAAAGAATCCGGATTCATCTACGGATTGGTTTGTGTTTAACAAAAAGGCAGGAAAAAAATCATTTCTTAAAATTAAGTTTCTCAGTAGAAATATTTTTTGTCTCTCTCGTTTAATTTGATACTAAACGATTACGTATTTTACATTTTAGGGTCTATTAAATTTATAAAAATACGTTCATGCATGCGGAGTACATGATAAAGAAAGCACGTTTGACCATTGAAAATATTTTTGAACATTTTGAATTAAAGTTTTAATCATTAATAATCGAAATTGTGGAAAGATTTTAATGAAAAGTTATATAAAATGTGACGAAAATACGATCAAATGACGAAACTATGTCATCCGAGCTGCAATAAGTGATCATTTGAGAAACTTTGAAATTAAAATGCGAACCCTCCGGAGAAAAACAATTTTGTTCAATTGACGAAACTACAAAAACATCTATGATAAACGAACTGCAAATATTGTGGTCTTTTTAGAAATATTGAAATTGAAATGCCGACTGACCGATTCTACTTTGAAAAATAATTATAATGGTCAATTATAATGTTTATTAAATTAACGGATTAATGACCCATCCGATGGCGATAAGCAGATTACCTGTAATCACAACTTATAACACCTGCTGTTAATGTTAATTAGCTGAGGGTCATAAACTTGTCAGAAACATGAAGAATTATAGTATTTTCATCAAAATATTATGACAATAAAAGCATGGACATGCAAAAAGGGCAGGGCGTCTTAAAAAGGGCACAGGGCGGCAGTTCGGAAAGGGCGGGCGGACAGCCCTGTGAAAACGATCAAGCTGGAACACTGTACATTTACCATGAATTGAATTGTTTTGTAAGTTGAATTCTGTTTACTTAAAATCAAATGGGCTCTTAATTATTATACATGTACATGCATGTACAGGTTTTGTTTGTTCTGTAAATGTACATGTACACATATAATGATTCAGTTAAAAGCTGAAAGCCTTTTTTACTCTTAATGCATATCGTGGATGGTACATGTACATGTTATGATGTAATTCTGGATTTGTCTAATTATAATGTACAATGTAAGATAAAAAACTAACATGGACATATATTCATGTCCCATAAACATTGTCATGGTTCATAAAAGCTGACCAAGAAATCAGATATTGGAGAAATGATGATATTGTATGGCTATAAGATTACATGCTGGTCATCACTTGAGGTGTAATCAGTACTAATAGACTTGTCACTGATCAATCTCCTACTCACTAATAGGTGATTTATGTACATCTGTATGTACATTTGGTCATTACATTATGTGTTTGTAATTAGTCCATTTACAAGTAAATCTATGATACTTGTTAATCAGACATAATGGGTAGTTAAGGATACAGTTGGGTTAAAAGCTAGGGACACTCAGACACTTTGGGTGCAGCCAAGATTTTAGATGATGACCTTTCATAACCCAGTCAGATACTACAATGTATTGAATCACTCTGTTATACTTATCAATTTTTTCTCCATCAAGCTGTTGACTAGTAACATATTTTTGTGTGAGTCATTTTTCTGTAATCATAATAAGAAAATGAATGTTAAGTATTTTAGCTATATTACAGCTCTTTGGATCTAATTGAATCTGTGTAAAACCTTGAAATTGTCTAGGTGCATAATGTCAAAAACTTAGTCACTAGTTGGCCTTCTTCCGACATTTCTTACACCAGAAGATTTTAGTTGATGTATCAAACATACATGTATACACACAAAAAATGTATAATGTGATTTTTTTTGTGCTTGTAACCATCCCAGATGTCGTATAAGTTGTTTTTGAGAAAATACATATACTGTACTGTAAAATGGTTAATTTATGAAACAATGAATTTCACTATTTCTAGAAATAAAACTGTTCCAGAGTATGAGAGGTTATATTTTTGTGTAATACTCCTCTCTGAATTTGCTTTGAAGATCAACTTTATATCTTAATAGCAAACTTGGTGTAATAAACCCCTCACAAAAATTAACCACTTTATTGTCACTTAAACATGCATATGCTGAAAGTACTACATGTTCATGTATATCTACTGAATTCATAGATTATTTTACATGTTTGGTTCTGGTACACTGAATAAATAGATAATGCATAAATCTACATATCCATCATCTTTGTAGCATTCAAACCTGTGTTATTTTCAGCATCTGCCCTCATGATGATATGCTAAATTCTGATTTGAGATTATTCGATGTTTAATGGCAATGTGCAATTTACAATATTATACATGTTCATGGTAATGATCACCCTTCAGAATATTGATTCAAAATACAATTTTTAGAGATGTACACATGTAAGAGTTAGTTTACTCTGGTGTATTATATTAATTTTAAAATGGTTGGGTGTTAGATTTTTAAATAGGGGTCAAAGGTACAGTTTATCAACATTCCATAAAGCTTTTTATGAATTTAATATGGGATATCTGTTTCACTTGCTTACCTGATGTTATTCAGAAGCAAGTATAAGGTGTATTTTATACAATGATTCAACGATTCACTTTATATTGCTTTCTGATTCAGTTATATACATCATAACTGTAATGAAAATGGCTATTTAATTAACCTGATGTATATAATTTGGAGGTGTTTACATGTACTTGTAAATAGAAAAGAAAGAGAGAGAAAAAAATACTTTTAAAAGAAATAGGTTGATTTATATAGACATAGAGCAACACGGAGATAGTCTTAACACACAGAGAACATTTTGCAATGATACAAACATTGCAAAAATTTCTGAATACATGTGTGTCATTTGAAATCACAGTGTGATACAGTATAAGTTTTATGTTTAAATAGGAATGAAAATAAAATTGTAAAAACACCAATTAGAATGCAACCAAAGAACAGATAACAATCAAAATAAATGTCTGTTATGTTTCTAAGGATTGACAAGCACACAACCTACATGTACATGTATAGCAAGTTCTAATTCAGCACCCGGAGAAGTGGATTTACTGGTACAATGTACATTGTTTTACATTATGTTATTTCTGTTCTTGTTATAGCTAAGTTTAACAGTATGGGTTTTGCTCATTGTTGAATATTGTACAGTGACCTATAGTTACTTACTGTACTCTATGTCATTTGGTCTCTGGACAGTGGATAGATGTCTCATTGACAATAAAAAAACAACAACAACTTAATTCACTTTAACAATACATACATGTGTGTCCAGGGTTGAAAACACAGATAAATAAAAAAATATATGCATGTATTCATGATCAGAAAAAGAAAATATTTGACAAATTTTAAAGTAATAATTTGTAAACAGTAGTCATACAAATCATCAATTGTTTCAGTCAAATGTAACTTTTACTGGTGACTTGTTGACTGGTATTAAAACAATAGATTGAAGTGTTGTTAACCAGGGTATTGTCACTTGTTACTCCAAATCACCAGTAACATGCAAGTTAAACACAGAATGTTATCATTGTATTGGAAAAATGAAGAAAAAATAACTATATTACATACATGTATATTAAAAAATTTAAGTATCTATATTCCTATCTGTAATTATTTGATTTTTTGTTTACAGAAGGATACACTGGGACATTCTCTGTTTGACCAAGTGTGTGCCAAGTTAAATCTTGTTGAAAAGGATTACTTTGGACTAAGATATGTGGATGCTGATAAACAGAGAGTGAGTAGTAATCAAGGTTAAATGTTACCATGAATGAAATATGTTGGGTAAATGTCAGGAAGACAGTAGACCAACAGCTCAATTATTACATGTACACCCCAGTTCTATTGTTATACTTCATAGTTTCTATTTCTGAAACAAGTGTAAATTGAATAGACCTATTGTTACGAATAACAATAGATTTTGACCACAGGGTGTGACGAGCGGGGTTTCTGGAAACCCCTGCTTCATCCCGCAAACAAAGTCCATTGTTATTCGTAACAATAGAAACTGATTATTTTTTAAATAGCATGAACATAAGAAATTACTAATAGTGTTCACTACAAATTGTTTCATGATATTAAAAAAACACATTTTAGGAAATTCCAATAAGCATCTATATGGAATATAAAAATAATCCTTTAAATACTCCTTTGCTTGAAGGTAATTTGTTTTATCCCAGTCATATGTCTCTACTCCCGGACCCCCTCCCCCCCTGGTTACCCAGTGGCCGATCCAGGGTTTGGGGTTCCGCGGATTGGACCCGACTTTTATTTAAAAGATCAATGCATTTGAATGGTTGGAACCCCCCCCTTTTCTCTTGAGTTGGGAACCCCCGGTTAAATCAGCCCCTGATTGCCCCCAAAAAGGGAGTTCCTCTACATTAAATTTTGTATGTTGAGCATGTCTGGTAGTCGGGTTACTAATGCAGACACACCTATCCCTTAGTATGTTCGAATATGAATTTTTGTTTATTCTCGAGAAGAGGTGGGGGGCGGAGCTTTTGTTTTGATAAAATCGTAAGATAAAAAATACAGTTATGATTACCTTTATTAAACTGATACAGGTAAGTACTTTAGGGTATAATATTGCCTTCATCTTTAGTCTCTTCTACCAAATCCAACGCTTGCCACAAAATGTCGTCCGTCATACCCGTCCATATTGACAACTGTATACCAAGAGCATGATGTATTTTTTTTTTTTTAAATAAGAATACACGAAACGGTCAACCTTGACCTGCTGATCCATATTAGCACATGGATTTAATGGGAATATGCAAAACAGCAACTTTGACATCTGTTAAATCTACTCAATTGTCAAAGTTTGAACGAAGATAGCCAAAGTAAGGTTACTAGTGGGGTTTCATGTAAAAAATTCTATAAATTATGGTTTGATATTGTAAATAAATATGCTGTCCATTCTTTTTCATTTAGTAATTAATGTTAAGAAATATAGGGTTTAGAATGGGGTGTAAGTTAGTTATACATCTCGGGCCATCGGGGTTTCTTATCCAGACACACCTATCCCTCGGTGTATAACTATTACAGAAAAAAAAGTACTGTATGAATGATACATTAGATAACTTGTAAGTGTCAATATACTATATCTATATCATTAACGGAAAGCTTAATACAAAAATTTATGATAAAAGAGATGATTTTTCATTTCCTATCGTTAATTATCCATTTTTAGATGGTGACGTTCCCTTGTCACCATCTTACGGTGTTTATATATCTCAACTTGTACGATTCGCTCGTGTATGTAACAACGTTTCAGATTTTAACGAAAGAAATTTATGTATTACTGAAAAATTATTACACCAGGGTTTTCGATATCACAAACTAGTCAAAACATTTACTTAATTTTATCATCGGTACAAGGACATCATTCGTAAATATAGCTCAACATGCAGACTTCTTATACGTTCAGGTATCTCACATCCAATCTTTTATGGTAATATTCTTTATAAAGCACTAAAATGTCAAAATTCACCTCAGAAGCTAACAAAACCTTTAAATAGACTTATTAAGAAGGGATATAGTTACGATACTGTTGTCAGGTCATTAAAGATTGCATATTTTGGCTTTAATATTGATTCACTAATAGGGTCTTTGCATCGGAACTAAACACATTTATTCTAAATCCAGTAATTGGCATGATACGGGTTATGTTCTTCTCATATATTTTATGATGGTATGATACTAAACCCCTAACGGGAGGGATTGTACTTGATTTTCATATGATGAAGACATAATCTTTCAATCAGTTTAATTGAGGTCTGGAGCTGGCATGTCAGTTAACTGCTAGTAGTCTGTTGTTATTTATGTATTATTGTCATTTTGTTTATTTTCTTTTGTTACATCTTCTGACATCGGACTCGGACTTCTCTTTAACTGACTTTTAATGTGCGTATTTTTATGCGTTTACTTTTCTACAGTGGCTAGAGGTATAGGGGAGGTTGAGATCTCATAAACATGTTTAACCCCGCCGCATTTTTGCGCCTGTCCCAAGTCAGGAGCCTCTGGCCTTTGTTAGTCTTGTATTATTTTTACTTTTAGTTTCTTGTGTATAATTTGGAGTTTAGTATGACGTCCATTTTCACTGAACTAGTATATATATTTGTTTAGGGGCCAGCTTAAGGACGCCTCCGGGTGCGGGAATTTCTCGCTGCATTGAAGACCTATTGGTGACCTTCGGTTGTTGTCTCTTTGACACATTCCCCATTTCCATTCTCATTTTTATAAAATGTTTGCAAAGCTTTAAATTAGCCTGAGTCTTGAAAAGTTTGAATGAATTCAACTTAAATGGCCAAAGATAAGAATCCAATATCAAATTGCTGAAAAATATCTAAAACTCTTAAGAAACAACCTCTTGATTGTTCCTCCTGACTTACGACTATCACATTTTAATCATCTGTTCGGGTGAAACTAGTTTTGTGAGTACCCATGATCATCTATAGCTATGTATCACCCTTTACTCTTTATCAATTGAAAAGTAAAAGGTACAAGCCTGCACCATAAAATGATGTCCATTTAAATATGGCTTAAAAATATAATACTATAGTAATTGAGTAAATTTGGTCTAATAGATGTATTCTGAACGGTTCCTTGAACTGTAGTATTTATTTATCTTTAAAATTATAAAATTCCTTAGAGTTAACAGAGTCCAAATAATAATCAAAGCTGCTTTGACTTTGAGGTATACTATTTACAGTTTGTCTTTATAAAGATTCATTATTTTTGTGTTATTATATCAGATATCTCTAGTTAATTCAACCAGGAAACAATGCAACAAATTTAGAAAGTAGTTTCCCTGTTAAATTGAACTAGGCCAATTAACAGTGAAAATCTTAAATTACTATGAAATGTTAGTTATAACAGGGAACCAACTAAATTTGCATCTACTAACACATAAATTTGTTTTGGATACATATATAATATCCAGTTTAACAAGTATTTTAGAAATTATCCTGCCGATGTAAAAATTAAAAAGGTGTGAAAAATATAATGCAGAGAAATGGGTCATTTGTTCTGAAGTATTTAAATGAAAACTTCCTTTCCAGCAGATTTCCTTGACGGAAAGAAAATTAACACAAAAAATGTTTTGAACATAAATAATATTGAATCATTTGTTATCTTCACGTAACCTTTAAAATTGTAATAAAAAGCTACAAATGACTTCAGGACATATATGTTTACTTTTTACAATTTAACAAGATTATTATATTCTATGTAAAATTTTGTATAAATTTGTATTTAAATGGTTAAAACATGATAAAAGTAATTGATATAAGCTGTCAGCATGCATTGGAGCAGTATGATTGGAGTACATGCATGTCTGAAATAAGGGAACACAAAATAAATTATCTTTATTAGTCCTTATTGTATCCTTATATTAATGGATTTAAAATAATAAATTGAAAGAACTGCTGAATAAAGAACATATGATCTCAATTTTACAAAATTTGTTGAAAGCATGTTAATTGGTACCCTTGAGAATTAAAGATATCCATAATACAGTAGTAGAAATTGAAGTGAAGCAGAGTTCTTGAAAAGTGGTGGTCCCAAGGTTTTGACCACCAAATATTTCAAAGGACGGGGACACAAATTTGGTACATTTTGTATTTTGACATAGAAATAATAGTGAGGATCAGCAGATTTTAATCAAGGACCACCAGGGAAAAACAGATTTTGGGAAGTCTGAGTGAAGGTGTGCTGATGATATATTTGATCTTCCCTGCGCAACAAACAGTAGTATATAATATTACATGTGTCCTGTGGAACATTAAACAGTTTTGAAAGCATTTTTTATAATGTCGATTTTTTAGTTCCAAGTATGTAGGAAACAATTCAAACATACAGTTGAACAGAATGTCCCCATTGATATGTAGGTATTCTGCTGTTCAATACCTCTATGGACAAGTTATAAATTCTTTGCCGTAAAATAGTAAAATTCTATAACAGATTGAATACAGCATCGATCAGTTATTGTTGGAAACATCTTGTTTGAATCTAGATGACTCAGCTTGCCATTTTCTCACCTGAAATACACTTTTGCCTTGATGTTTACCTTTCAATTATATCTGATGATTCTACCTGTAATTTATGTGTTAATTTCATCTCATTAATTAAAGATTGTATTCTTTGATGTTTCATCCTCTCTTAGTTATATATTTATGAAAGAGAATATGGTTATGTGTCACAGATAATTTACAAATGTGGGTTGAACATTGATTATTATAATGAATTTTAAAAAAGGCGTTAAATAATGAAGGTCAATGGTATGTTTCATGCAGTATTTTTATTGCTTATATCATCAGGCTTGTAGTATTTTTTTGGGAGCATATAGTGCTTGTTCCTTTGTCTAACCACACTTTACATCTGTACATTGTACAGAATTGTATGCATTTAAAGGCACCTTCTATATTATTTTGTTATCCAAATGTCATTTGGTCTCTGGCGGAGAGTTGTCTCATTTGCAATCATACCACATCTTTTTTTTAATAATGTTGCTGTTGACGTGTAGAAGTCCAGCAATAGTCAATAGGTCATATTTGGTGATTAGTTATAAAGAAGAAATGTAGGATTTGATTTTGACATCATTCAATTAAGTTGAAGTTACATGAATCTGTACATGTGGTCATCTGTTTCACAGCTGATGTTCTATTTTAAACAGTCAACCTAGGCATGATTGTGTGAGTAATGCTCTCAATATGATGACTTCATCTTTACCACTGGTTTAGTAGCTTGATTGTAAGCTGCATCCCACAGGCTCTATCAAATTGTGTCCCTTTTTGTCTCGCCTTGACATAGGTATGTTGTTTCTGGCGTCGGTGGCGGCGTCCAAAATGTATTAGTTTGTGATTAGGTTTAGTTTATGGGTAACCACTAGTGGTAGGTCAATGGTATGTGGTATGCAGTTGTATAAGCATTGGCATATCTCATTTCCATGGATATTATCTGGCCCCACCCCCTCAGTCATGGTCTATTGACTTTGAAACTTTTGCTTAGTTTACATGTATTAGTTTGTGATTAGGTCAGTTTATGGGGAACCACTTGTGGTAGGTCAATGATATTTGGTATGTAGTTGTATAAGTATTGGCATATCTCAATTCCATGGAGATAATTTGGGCCTTCCCCCTCAGTCATGGTCTACTGACTTTGAAACTTTTGTTTCGTTTACATGTATTAGTTTGTGATTAGGTCAGTTTAAGATGAACCACTAATGTTAAGTCCATGATATTTGGTATGGACATTTGCAAGTTTCATTTCCATGGCGATTGTATAACCCCACACCCTCATTATGGTTCATTGACTTTGAAACTTTTACATAGTTTACAAGTTAATGTTTGTATTTAGGTTTGTTTAAAGGGAACGACTTATGAGATTTCAGTGGTATTTGGTATACAGTTGTATTAGTATTGGCACATCTCATTTCCATGGAGATTGTTTAAGCCCTGTACCTTCAGTCATGGTTCATTGACTTTGAATATTTGCACAACTTACATATAAAGTATTGCTATTTTAATTTCAACATTTGCATTATCAAAAAAACAAATAGGCGAGACATATCTCTGTGTTAACAGTTTATTTCCTTTAGAGTTTATTTTCAACTGTCCATCTTTGTAGAATTTTATGTTTTCTATCATCAAAAAAACATGAAGATTTGTTGTTTACTTCAAAGGACCTTGTAGTATTTTGTTGATTTTATCAGAAAGCCTAGCAGCACCTTTTTAATAAGATTTTGCAGTATGTTTGTTGTTTTGATTATATGACCATGTAAAATGTGCAATGTAGAATTTTGTTACTTTCATCAAAAAGAATTTTGTTACTTTCATCAAAAGACTTTCTGTTATTTTTATACGACCGCAAAAATTAAAAAATTTTTGGTCGTATATTGGTATCACGTCGTCGTCGTCCGTTGTCGTCGTCAGCGTCGTCCGAAGACAGATGGTTTCCGGATAATAACTTAAGTATAAGTAAATAGAAATCAATAAAATTTTAACACAAGGTTTATAACCACTAAAGGAAGTTTGGGATTGTTTTTGGGGTTTATGGTCCCAACTGTTTAGGAATAAGGGGCCAAAAAAGGGGCCCAAATAAGCATTTTTCTAGTTTCCAGACAATAACTTGTTTGTAAGTGTATGGATCTTTCTGAAATTGTACCATAAGGTTCCATACCAAAAAAAGAAGGTTGGGATAGATTTTGGGGGTCATGGCCCTCACTGTTTAGGAATTAGGGGCCAAAAACAATACTTTTCTATATTGCTTATTTCTTGACCAATTTCAATGGGGTTTAATTCTTGAATTCTTAGGATTCTTTTATATGCTGAATCTAACAGTGTATTAAGTTTTTAAATTGGTCCACATTGAGGTCCAAAGGGCCCAAAATTAAACTTTGTTTGATTTCATCAAAAATTGAATTCTTGGGGTTCTTTGATATGCCGAATCTAACCATGTATTTAGATTTTTAATTTTTGGTCCCGTTTTCAAATTGGTCTACATTATGGTCCAAAGGGTCTAAAATTAAACTTAGTTTGATTTTAACAAAAATTGAATTCTTAGGGTTCTTTGATATGCTGAATCTAAACATGTATTTAGATTTTTGATTATGGGCCCAGTTTTCAAGTTGGTCCAAATCGGGATCCAAAATTAAACTTTGTTTGATTTCAACAAAAATTGAATATATGGGGTTCTTTGATATGCTGAATCTAATCATGTATTTAGATTTTGGATATTTGACCATAATAGGTAAATGTCCAATTTAAAATTTTTAAGTTCTTAGATCACATTCATTCTGTGTCAGAAAAATATGCTGTGTCAAATATTTAATCACAATCCAAATTCAGAGCTGTATCAAGCTTGAATGTTGTGTCCATACTTGCCCAAAATGTTCAGGGTTCGACCTCTGCAGTCATATCAAGCTGCGCCCTGCGGAGCATTTTATTCTGTCAGCTACATGTATATCCTCTGCTTACTGTTGTCCTTATTTGTTTTCTGTGCATCAATCTGAGGTACATATTTCCAACAGTTGCCATTTGCTGACCATGAGTATAGAAGAGAAGTTATAAGAAACTTCTGCGACATGTTCTATTGGGAAAGAGATATTTTTTATATGAGGATTGACGTGGAACATTGAGGTTTATCTGCATATTTTAACAATTATGAAACTAGAATGTGAATGTCTTGGTTTTTTTATGTCCCCCCGCCATAGCGGAGGGGGCATTAAGTTTTACCCTTGTCCGTCTGTACGTACGTCCGTCCGTCTGTACGTCCCGAAATTGGTTTCTGTTCTCTAACTTTAGTTTGCCTCTACCAAATGTTATGAAACTTATACACAATGATTATTACCACAAAACACAGATAAAGTTTGAATTTGGGTGGCCTCACTTCTACCTTTCAAGAGTTATGCCCCTTTACAAATGGAAAAATTGCTGAATTTTTTGTTTCCGTTCTCTAAGTTAAGTTTACCTCAATCTAATGTTTTGAAACTTATTCACAATGCTTATAATCACAAAACACAGATCAAGTTTGAATTTTGGTGGTGTCATTTATACCGTCCTGGAATTATGCCCCTTTACAAATGGAAAAATTGCTGAATTTCGTTTCTGTTCTCTAACTAAAGTTCACCTCAACCAAATGTTATGAAACTTATACATAATGCTAATTACCACAAAACACAGATCGAGTTAGAATTTGGGTGGCGTCACCTATACTGTTCTAAAGTTATGCCCTTTACAAATAGAAAAAATTGCTGAATTTTTCGTTTCCGTTCTCAAACTTAAGTTTGCCTTAACCAAATGTTATAAAACTTTACACAATGCTTATTACTACAAAACACAGATCAAGTTTAAGTATGGGTGGCATCACTTTTACCTTTCTAGAGTTATGCCCCTAAACAATTAGAAAAATTGCTGAATTTTTTTGTTTCCATTTTCTAACTTAAGTTTGCCGCAACCAAATGTTATGAAACTTATACACAATGCTTATTACCACAAAACTCAGATCAAGCATGAATTTGGATAGCGTCACTTTTCTCATTCTTGAGTTTTGTCCCTTTATAACGTTATAATATGCAAGCGGGGGCATCATCTATTTATCATCCATTGGGTCTTTAAATGGCAATTGTAAACAAGAATGTTAAAAAGTTTTGCAGATTAACATGAACAGTCTTCATTTTTTATTATAATAATTTCAGTTTTTTATTGATGTTCTGTTGCCCGCAAAAGGGAGTTTATACATGTATGAACCTAACTAGAAAATGGGAATATTATCCATATAGGTACAGGTGTACTATGAGCAGCTCTGTCAGTTTGATTTCTAAATCTCCAAGTTATAATGATGTCGGAAAGTGTTAGATTGAATTGTTTCTTTTATCAAATTTTAGCAACCATATGGACAGTTATGACAAAAAGTTAAAAAAAATGACATAAACTTATACAAATTAATATATCTGAATGGAAAATTATGTATAGTATTATGATTCGTCATACACATATATCGATTTACACCTTGTTTTAAATGTGGAACACATTTGAAATGTGGTGATTACTTATGCATATGTTTATAGTTACATGTGTCTGCATAAAATTGACATGATTGTAAGTCCCCTTAGACCCTACAATGTGTTGTCATGCTTGTGAATTTCTCTTTTGCCTTCAGAATTGTTATTTTCATATATGAATAATCTTGTTATGTGCCACTGATGCATGTACATGTAGTATATGAGGCTTTCTTCTGGTTATTTAGTAACAAAATGTCCTTACTAAGGCTCTTGCTGTGTAAGCTCTGCATGTACATATTCTAGGGTTTTTCATAGCTTGTACTTAAAATTTTGAAAATAAGAAACGGGCAAGGCCATCTTTTCAGAAAAGCATAACTTAATTTCTTTTATGTGTGTTGTAAAAACACTTCATATGTACAACTAAAATAATATGTATGAATGTTATTCATTTTCTTATTCACTTGTTTCAAGTGTTCTTGTCAACACCCACGCTCCATCCTGAAGTCACAACTTGAAAACATCAATGAATTTGAAATATAGATGTCATGCATGGAGTATGGTATACCAAGGTATTTTTCAATAGACATTATTCATCAGATTATTTGACAGTTTGTCCAACTCCTAGGGGAGGCTTATTGTACTTGGTTGTAAAATAAAACTTAAAACATCCATCAAAAAGATTGAAATTTGTCATTGGTCATACTTCAGTAACCAGCTGTACCTGAGACTAGATCTTAGGCAGTTATCCAACAACTTAATGTCATTTGTCCATTAAAAATTCACTTAGATCTTGAAAATTTTACTTTAAAAAAGGATGTTATTGTATGTACATTTTGTAGATATTGATGCTGAAAGTCTCATTTTGAGTCGCTGAATAAAACCATTATTTAGGTTCCATATAATTTTACAAGGGGCCTCGGTGGCCGAGTGGTCTAAGTAGTTACTACTGTAATCACTAACCAGTCAACACTTAGGTTGTGAGTTCGAACCCCCCTCGTGCAGGTGCACTCTACTCCAATCTTAATTAACTAGGATTGTCAGTTTTCCTATCTAAGGGTGGTGGTTTTCTCCGGGCACTCCGGCTTCCTCCACCAATAAAAACTGGCCGCCACGAAATAGCCCAAATGCGGTGCTTAAAAGTGGCGTTAAAACACATAAAAATCAAAAATCAATATAATTTTACAAATATGCGGGAAAATAAAAGGTATGAACTTATTATACTGAATTGGAAGAATTTTTGCAACCACATAACGATCTGTCGACCAGTGAAAAACAATTAATAGTAATGTATGCATCTCCTTGGAGGTTCAGTTGTTGACCGTAAAACGATTGTTGCTTGCAATTGACCCAAATCTAATTAAGGGCTGACTACAAAGCCACCCACCTATTAGATGTTTGGCTTAAAAAAACATGTTAACATCTTGTTGGCAGTGATGACATGAAAGCAGTACAGCTCTGTGTTGCCATTTACCTCCATGGTAGCAGCAGCAAGCTAAGGGTACATGGAAAAAGGCCATCTTACTACTTTCTGATCACAGTTACTTTTTTCATAGACTCTATTTCATTGAAATAGTTCTGTAAAATTGTGATGAAGAACAATTATTTTAGTACTTCTCTATATCATTCACAAAATGCATTTAATCAGCACATCTCTGTAATATAAGATAAAATAAGACATTTTTTTTATTTCCAATAGAGGACCCATTATGGGCATAATCTGTACAGTGATGTTTTTTTTTATATTAAACAATTGCAATATAGAAAATACACAAGAAAAACAACTCAAACATGAAATATGAATTGAGTTAATAATATATATAGTCATATAAACCATAATGTTTAGTGTTTACTGACCATGCACCAGAAGCAGCATCTCATCCATTATAAAAATAGCTTTTTAAAATATATTAATTTACCCAACTCTAAGAGTGGGGCTGGGTTAAATTTCATAACCTTGTCTGTCCGTTTGTTTATCTATTCATCCAACCAGAAGTTCTGTCACATTTTGCTCAGTTACATGTGCTATTGAATAGAGAGTCTTCATATTTGGTCAGCAGCTTGATAATGCTTAGTTGTAATGTTTGACTGCCTCTCATTTCTGTCAGACACCTACTTCCTGTTTGTGGATACTTTGAATTTATCAATATGTTGAATGTACTTTAATTTTTTAGTCACACTTTTCTTAAGTATTACTGATCATGCATGAACATTTTAACTTTATATTTAGTCAGCATCTTGTAACATGTGAGAGCTTTTCAGATCTGTCAGACACCTTCTTCCTGTTTTCCTATACTTTGAATTACGAGTGGGGGGGTATGCTTAGCATGACAATCTGTGCATTCTTGTTTTATGGTTATTTTAATTTCATTTATTTTCCTAACATCAAGGAAATTCCAGTCCAGTGAACATTAACTTATATAAGGTATACATGCATCCTGTTACTGGAATAAGACAGTAAATAGTATTAGCAGACATATAATCATGCAGACAAAATCAATATAATTTACAACTTATTGGATTCTTGTCTGTCTGGTTCATGTACAGAAAAAGTACTTTTGGATCTTACCATCTGTTGGTAGGCTGTTGGTTATTTGTAAGTAGCTAGACCATTAATATACTACATGTATAACAATGTTAGCAAGTGTTATCTTCTCAACATCAAGGCAAGACAACTTGACAAGATACAATGTTTTTATAGTCAAGGTGACAGTCAAGTGTCCATTCATTGTTAAAGAGAATATTAATATTAGAAAAACAATCTTACTTAGTGTAACTGTTTTCTCAGATTTGCAATAGTTTTTACCATTATTTCACATTGTGCTAGATGATGCCCCAAAATTTGATTTTGTTTTTTATGCCCCCACCGTAGCGGAGGGGGCATTAAGTTTTACAGTTGTCCGTCCATACTTACGTACGTACGTCCAGTACATCCCAAAGCTGGTTTCCCTTCTCTTACTTTAGTTTGCCTCAACCAAATGTTATGAAACTTATACACACTGCTTATTACCACAAAACACAGATCAGTTTTGAATTTTGGTGGCGTCACTTTCATGTTCTAGAGTTATGCCCTTTACAATTGCATTGCTGAATTTTTAGTTTCCGTTTTCTAACTTTAGTTTGCCTCAACCAAATGTTATGAAACTTATACACAATGCTTATTGCCACAAAACACAGATCAAATACAAATTTTGGTGGCGTAACTTTAACCGTTCTAGAGTTATGCCCTTTACAAATGGAAAAATTGCTGAATTTTGTTTCCGTTCTCTAACTTTAGTTTGCCTCAACCAAATGTTATGAAACTTATACACAATGCTTATTACCTCAAAACACAGATCAAGTATGAATTTTGGTGGTGTCACTTTTACTGTTCTAGAGTTATGCCCCTTTACAAACAGAAAAATTGCTGAATTTTTCGTTTCTGTTCTCTAACTTTTGTTTGCCTCAACCAAATGTTTTGAAACTTATACACAATACTTATTACCACAAAACTCAGATCAAGTAAAAATTAGGGTGGTGCCACTTTTACCGTTCTTCAGTTATGTCCCTTTATAACTTTATATGATATGCAAGCGGGGGCATCATCTGTGTCCCATGGACACATTCCCCATTTATTTAATAGCAATTCAGTATTTGATCCTACTTACAATGATGTAGTATTAAAATCTGATATACATTGAACTTAATAGAAATATATGTTTGATTGACATTATCTATATTATATATTGATTTAAAATGCAATTTAATTATAAGCTTAAAACTATTTAGTGAGTTAAAGGATTATATTTAAATTGCATTTTTGTTGACCTTCAGCAATAATCTTAATGCCATATGTGAGGGTTTGTAAGGGAATGACAGGAACAGAGAGTAATAAGCCAAAAAATAACTTAAGAATTGAGAAAAATGGGTTAAAAAAACAAAAAATAGAAGAAATGGGGTTTTTAAATATTGAAAATTCAGGAGAGTAAAATGGGCAAAATAAATAAAGATTATTGAAAATGGCCTTAAAGATTAAAGGATACAAAAATGAAGACCCTCCATCCTGATTCTCATATTAATTTGTTATGTCTCTAATGCACACTTAATAAGTTAATTTACTGTAATAGTGTGTTTGAAACATATTTAAAATAATGTTAGGGATTCTAAAATTAATGACTACTATATATCGGCCTGTAGATGTGTATTAGGTTTTTCTTGGGGGTAGCTGTCTCATTGATGAACAACCCCCTCTCCCTCCCCCACTTTTATTTATGTATTTTGAAATGTTAGTGTACAGGTTTGTATCATGTCCATAAACATACTATGAACGAGAACAAATTAAAAAAAACCCACAGAAGTATCAGCCATGCTAGCAGAAAGTTAACGATCAACGAAAAATAGTTCTGTACAATATATAAAGGCCCCTTGACATTTACTTATTGGACCTATTGCGTTGTAACATTTTATTCACTGCCTCATCTCACGAAACTTTTATATAAAATATGATGGTAGTATCAGTGTTGCTATTTTGATGGCTAAACTTATTGATTCTGTGAGATAAATGCAGAAATAATGGGAGAGATATTGTTAAAAGTCATGTTACCTCATTTTTTATACATTTTGAAATTAATTTGGGCTTATTTTCTTTCTTTTCAGCATTGGTTAGATCCTTTGAAGGCAGTTTATAAACAGCTGAAAGGTGGGTATCTCATTACTCTGATACTTTGCTGGTTTGTAGGGATTTTTGCTAGCTTTAATTTTTATTCATTTATCTTTGGTATTGGGAACATAAATTTTTCACACGATGTTTTATCAGAAAAAGAATAAAGTTTAAACACTAACATGTAATCCAATAGAGGAACTGATTTGTACATTTATTCTTCTTTAATTTCTCAGAATTTGGCTGCTGGATTCTTTATGTAGCATTCCATTTCTAGCATTCATATTATTCTGTAAAATTGTAAAAAAATAATATTTTTTTGGAAAAAGTGAGGTTCAAAATGCAAATCTTGTATTCAAAATTTCATAAATATTAGAATTTCATCACAAATAGTGGTTTGCTTTTCTCTCATTTATGATGTACATTGTATATATGTATTCATTATGATGTACATTGTATATATGTATTCATTATAATGTACATTGTATATATGTATTCATTATGATGTACATTGTATATATGTATTCATTATGATGTACATTGTATATATTCATTATAATGTATTCATTATAATGTACATTGTATATATATATTATAATCATTATAATGTACATTGTATATATGTATTCATTATAATCATGATAATGTACATTGTATATATGTATTCATTATGTTTCAAAATTTACTGTAGTTTTATTTGACAGTCTTGGTACGAAATGATTTCACTATTTGCAAAGATGTCAGTGAAAAAGCTGGTTGCCCTAAATTTAGTCTGACCATCTTTATTTTAAGCCAGTGACCAAGCTGGCTAATAGATTTTTAAAAAAAATTTTTGCTTCTATATCACTGGAATTTACTAAAAAAAGTTCAATTCCACAGAACCCAATTGACTGGTAAAACAGGTAATTTTCATCTCTGGTTTGCTCTTGATGGTTTCTTTGCTTATATGTTACCTAAAATATATTCTAACAATCAAGGTATACAAGATGTATATCAAATGTAGACATTTATTTATATGTTAAGAATTTCTGATGGAGGATTTGCTATAAATTTTTGGTACAAAATATACCTGTAAATAAATTTTATGTCCAATATTTTAAATAGTTGTGTCAAATTTATTGATACCTCAAATTAAAATTCCAGTGGTTGCACTGGAAGTTCAAGTCCAAATTGCTGGTGTCAATGTGTAATACATTTCAGATCTTCTCAGACAAAGTACTGAATCTTGGGGTAAGGCATTAATAAATCTGTCTTTGAATTTCAGCAGACACTTCTTAGTTTTTCTATTTTTTTTAATAAATGTATATATCTCTCTTTTATTAACATGACCATGTTTATTATACTGGTAAATGATAAAAAAAAAACATGAAAAAGATGCAATTTCTCTCACTCTTTGCTAATTCATATATGTCTTAATAAATCATGTCTTTTTTTATTTAGTAACATAAGTCATTGACTGAATTGTCAAACTGAAACTATACATGTACACCTTTCAGAAGAAAAGGACAATGATATTGTTGAACATTTCCATAAGTACCCACATAGGACTAAGGCACTGCTATTACAGTTTGATTTGTTAAAACCAACATGAAAATTTTCCACAACCATGCTGGTATATTTATTCATGGTCATATAAATGTTTTTTGTTCACTTTTGTTGAGATAGATATAAATATATCATATTTCCGAAATCATAAACATCTATACATGGGTACCATCGACCTAAGACAGAGACAGTCATGACCAATCACTAGAAATTATGCTATTTTGTAAAAATACAGTTAATTCATATTTATTATTGCTAATCACTGGTTACTGGTAAAAATACAAGATAATTAATGTTATTTTTGTGAAAGAAGTTTTATGAAAAAAATTTTTGAAAGAAATTCACCACTGAAATTATGAATGCAAGTTTTTATAAATGCAAACCTGATATTGTTGCATTTTAAGCATAATTAAAACATCATAATAATTTATGAATTTTCAGTATGAATGAATACTTTATTTGCAAGAAGCGTATACAATATATGACAAAGTAAATAATGGGTTTCATGATATTGCTGATCAACTTTCCCAACAGAAATGTCAGTTTCTTCTCTTAAAGATTTCTAAATTCTAAAAGATTAATCATTATTAAAAAATCCAACCTTAATCACAATATTAATGCAATGATCATGAAGCATATTATCAATAGTGGTGCACAATGATAAAATTTAAAAAAAAAAAGCATTATTCCATCAAAGTTTATGTGATTTTTGCGCAATTTCACAATCTAGTGTATCTGTGTATGAATTTGAATATATTTAAAAGCTAGACTACAGTTATCTTTACTTTACTATTGCATGGATTCTTCTCATTAACTAATGTTTATTCAAATTAACCTTATCTCAACTTTAAATTAGGCACACATTTAGATTAAAACAAATATGTTCAATATGTTTGAAGCATTTATTCTTAATTCTTTTAATCCAAACTCTTTATCTTTAAAAACTTTTATATATTCATTTTTCATTACTAAGTGTAAAATAAAATTGTGCCATTGTCTGACCTGTAATGAAAGTTCTAGTTATTACTTTCTAAAGACATTGGTGATGCTGGATAGGGTGCTAACAATTTGGAAATAGTCCTTAATATCTTGTTCCTTGTTTCATCTAGGATAACAAAAACTTGTATGGAGCTCATTTAATAGTAGACTCTGCCATTCATTCATTGTCACTTTGCCTTGACCTCTTCATCATTCTCAAAAGGTCAGGTTAAATGTTCAATATGAGGTTAGTTTCTCTGTTGCTATATATGCACGATAGGTCTGTCAGGTCAAATAATTTGGTAAAATGAGTCTGACCTATAGATAATAATAGAATTTTTATGGAAGAGTGATTTAAATCAAGAAAATTAAAACATTTGTTGTATGCAAAGTCATAATAATGTTGTTGACTTACTTCAGTGTTCAGGATTTAGGGTGATTGATTTTAAGTATGTTACTCCCCAGCAGCACAAACAGTTCTATGTGGAAGCAATGAACATGAAATGGATGATATAAGATAAACATGAAATGTAAAGGTTGTGGAACACAATGGGTGAATCATTTAATTATGACAGGAACAAGAAATGTACACAAGAGTTGGATAAGACAAAAAATTTAGCCTCGGCATCGGCTACCAATGAGCCTTATCTTAACAGAATGATACTTAAAGTAAAGGGTCTTTTTATCTGCTAGTATCATGGCACTTTCTAAACACATGACATTTATTCATGTTCCTTTCTGAAGTATTGGTTGCTACACGAAACCAGGAATGTGTTGTGAAGATAGGGTCCTGCCCTCAGTCAGAGCACACAACCATGAATGCTCATTTTGGGCGCTGTTGTGCCTTTCAGGCAGAAATTGTGTCCTATTCAGATACCATTAGTAAAGAAAATAATAGATCAACATAATTTTTTGGTTCTGATTCTACACTTGGTATTAACTCTTTTTGTCTTGCCTGTCATCAATATTGACAAAGGCAAGACATGTATACAAATCGGTATTGCAGTGGGAAATGTAAGCTATTGGAGATATGCTTAATAAATCACATGGTACAATGTAGATGAGATAGACAATACAAACTTTGAAGTTTCCATACGTACAATACAAGCCAATTGTCCTTCAAATCATTTTTGAGGTTCAATAACCTATTGAAATCAACTGTGATTTTTTGGTGAAAAGGTCCGATTCCCAGTTACAATAAGTATTAGGTAAACTATAATCATATCACTATGAAGGTGGATATTGATGTCTGACAGGGGTTCATATGACCTTGACCTTATTTGCATGGTTCTTTGATCATGGTTTTGTGCTTATGTCAGTTTTTCATTTATTGTAAGAAATATGTCAATTGTTTGTGGTGTTCACATCATTGTAAGGTTACCTGGTGTACATGTCAGTATATATATATATCACTAATATATGTCAGCATATTGTGATGCCCCCCTTGTGAATTTAAATTCATGTAGTTTGACATTGATTATAGAGTTATGTAGGCAAGACATTTCAATGTGCCCACTCTTGTTATTTTAGGGAATGTGTGTAAGTAGATTTGTTTGTTTGTCAGTGCATGGATTATCTTTAAATAAACTACAACTGATAACTGATGTGTGTACAGTTTCAGTTGCCTGTTTTATTTGTTTTACAATTGGCACTAATATTTTCAGTTCATTGCCCCCTCCTAAAACTACTGAATGGATTTCATTTTATCTTTGGACATCAACATCTAATCAAGTATGAATGAAAATAGCTGTGGGATAAACATTAGCAACCCAGCAACACATTAAAGGCAAAAAGACCTCTGAAGGTCAATTGCAATATACCATTGTTTATTGATATAAAAGTGTTCTTAATATCTGTCAAGATCTAGATCACCCTTAGTCTAGACATAGTATGAATGATTGCAAAGAAGGTTCCATCAAAACCAAAACGTTTGATTAAAAAATACATAATCAGACTTGAGGATTGTTTACTTGGGAAGAGTAAGAGAGTGACATTAAAGTGAATTGAAGTATACACAGAATTACTTTCCATTTTAGGAAGAAATGCCTACTACCTCAAGGTCTAGTACAAAATTATACAAATATCATATGTTAGTGTTGAGCGACTCTTTTAGACTTAAATCAAGAATGCTACTCCTTTAGACTTAAATCATTGAAGCTAACCTTAGCTTAGCCTAACAAATAGAGGCTACATCTCAACTGTTTTATGAGCTTTTGGAATTGCTTACATCTGAACTCTGTTGTCTTACTTTTTTTTATGAAATTACTAGTAACTGAAAAATCTTTCAGAATCTGAATACCTTTTGTTTATTAGACATTAAAGCCATCAACTGAATTCTAGTGATTTAAATTAGAATAAATCTTCCATATTTATACTGTAAAAGAAATGTCAAGAATTTTTAACATAGTTTTATGTTTGTATTATCCCATAAATAATTGTAAAAATCATAATTCCATCATGCAAATTATGAATTATTCATTCATTTGATGTGGTATGTAAGTAAGAATGTACAATTTACCATAACACATAAATGTACATGTGTATTGAACTGACAGATTTGATGATAGATTTTTTTAATATAGATTTTATTATCAGTTAGCACATTTTATTGATAAATTTCCTTAAACCAGAGCATATCCACTATATGTTTTCTGTGGTTATTTTACATGATTGTATTATGGTTGCTATGACTACGAAGGTGAAAAATCTTTACAAACAGACTACGCCCAGTGTTAACTGTTTTTTTTTTCTATAATTCCTATTATATTAAGCATGTAAAGACTTGGATGCATCTGTTGATTAATCTTTAAGGATTCATCAGATGACACTCAGTCTTCTAATTTCCTTAAAGTCAATCGAAATCAGACACACACACAGTTTTCTACTTAAACCAGCATGTATCAAAACTGCTTATTTTCCGAGTATGCATTGAAAAAATAAATGTTTTGTTGTTGAATTGTATATTATAATTTGTCTTTTAAATTAATGGGATCAGAAAAGTACAACAGATAGCTTGTCTATATTGACAAATCAATTTTTACAACAGTAACTGGATACTTAGCCTCTGTAATTGAGTCAGATGGTCTTTATCATTTTATTGGTATTATTTTCCAGTAATTTATTGAGAAAGTCAACAAGTATATTTCGTGAGAGGTTTAATGACTAATTTGAATTGAAAAGTTCGACTACCAGGAAATCAAAGCTTCTGAATATTACTAAGAACCAGCCTGCTGTGTTACTAGTGTGTAAGATGTTTGATTCAAAAAGAAGTCAGAGGAAATTTTATAGGACATAGTGTAAACTAAATGAATTTGTTTATGAAAATTAAATAAAAATAACCCATGGTCAATTAATAGCCTTTATTATATAAAAAAGAAAAGCAAAAGTTCCAAAAAGATTTCAATTTACTTTGAAATTGAATCCTGCTTAGAAATCATTTGAATTGGAAGAAAACAGTTCTTCTAAACTACCAAGAAGCTACATTAGAGCTCTGTTATATATGATGTGTCACTTGTTCCCTTAGATTCCATAATGTTGACTATACTTTTACACCCAAATTCTTGTTCAGATTAAGTTTGTAAGTTACTGTCTATGGGGAAAACAGACCAATGAAAGATTCCATATGTTGACTTTTGTAAGTTGTTACATTTGTGAGGATGTGTTTTGTTAGAATAAGAAATGTTTGCATAAGTTATCTAAGACAAATAATTGTTAACCCTGGGGTATATCCATGTTATCAAATGTTAGTTTATATGTGTGAATTAAAGATAATAATTGTATCATCAATGAGAAATGTGTGATAAGAAACCCCCCTTTACACATAGATATTTTACCCCCACTGATGGATATAGCAATAGGTTTAATCTTATAATTCAGTGTTAAGTGAAGTCTAGACTTAAGCCTAAAAAGCTATGAAGTACATGTTAAGAACCTATTTGGATTTCATAGGTACATGTTTAACTGTAGCTCAGTTAATAATTTTCATGAACTGCACACACATCTCATGATGACTCTCATTAGATCCTGTCAAGATAATTCAATATTTGCTGAATAATACATTAAAAAGAAAAGCAAAACTCCATTCAGTTGATAATATTCTATTTTATAGGCATGAAATTCTTAGCATGCTCTTCCGGCAATTATAGCATGGTATTTGTTTCTGTGTTACACTATCCTTGGAACATAACTCAACATCTTAAGAACCTTTTAAACATGTTCTTCAGCATAAGCAGTGTATTCATTAATGAGGAACTTAAATGACTTTGAGATGAATAACAGCCATCAAAAAGTGGTTTTCTTTCTTGAAGATTTTATAGCATTCGTACTTTAGGAGAATGGCTTTGTAACTATGATTAATATATACTGAATCCCTCAAGTATTATAAGAATATATCTATATATGAAGAATCTTGTAATCTTGTATATATATGTCTTTTATTAAGTGAAAAAATGACAGGTATAAATGTAATACTACTTTTGTTTGATTTGATTTGATTTGATATATATCTTTCAGGTGTAAATCCAACAGTGCTATGTTTTCGTGTGAAGTTCTACCCTGCAGATCCCATGAAACTGCATGAGGAAATCACAAGGTATATAGAGAGAGTGTAACAAATAAACTGTAAGGATGGTGAAATTTATGTTTTCAACCAAAAATATATAGTCAGAAGCTGAAACAATGCAGGGGAAAGCAAATTATGGACTCAATTTGAGTAATTCCTGCCCCTCCCCAAAAAAATAATTATTCACTACTCAATAGAAATTGTCAAATCACATATTTGTATGATATAAAGCTAATACTTAAATTTTGCTCAGATATTTTTTTTTGTATTTAGTAATACATTTTGTATTCATATCAAGTTTCATCTGCATTGGTAAAGTTTGTGATATTTTGCCAACATGGTATCTGTTTTCAGTGCTCTAAATTAGAGTCTAATTGGTTGAACATGAAACCCAGTTGGTCCTACATGGAATTCTATTTTTGCACCTGTCTGAAATTGATATGTTGGCCGTCTTGTAAAATACCGTTATATAAGGGGTAATACATGTGACACTCTTCTTTTTGAGACAGTTACATGCAGGGTTGGTAATGTATTACATCGGCCGGAGTTTTCCCATGCAGGGCAATACTCACAGGCCCAGAATTGGGTAATACTGGGCAATGTGATTTTTAGAGCTTATCTTACATTTGCATCAAATACTTTCCAAAAATTTTATTGGGAAAGAGTAAGAAAGTTTCACTTTGCTTTGAAGAAAAAGTAAAAGGACCTCCAATATTTCTTAAAATTTTATATTGAAGCATTATCAACAAAACAAAATAGCATGACATGGAAGGAAATTAATTAATTTGATCAATTGTAGTTTTTGTTTTTGTGGAAAATGTCAAAAGTGTTAACTTCAAAGTAAGAACCTTTAATTATTAATTGATGTGAGCCAACTCATCAAGCATTTTATTCCTTTAATGTATAACAACTGACACTGCTATCTGTAGTATCAAATGATAATGCTACAAGTTATAATTACCCTTCCTTTTTTTTATAGTCTGAAATCAACCTTACATCTTTGGTCTACCCCAGCTTGAAATAACTGGAGGTAGATTGAATTTGGCATGTCTATGGAGATGAATATGAAAAGCATATCTCCAGACTGCATATACACTTGAATTAGCGGACAGATATCTTCTTAACTGACATCTCAGTGCATTCTGTTTTCAGTTTCCCTTTGGTGATTTTAAGTTGGTGTCAAGTTACATAACTTGTATGGTGAAATTCTATAAAACCTTAGATAACTTCTTCCCAGTTATGTTTATTTGTTCTTTTATAATATTTAGTTTCTGCTTCTGTAGTTTCCAAGGTTAAATTTGTAAAAAAATCAAATTATAGATTTAAATAGAACTGTTGTGTTGATTGAACCAACCAAGCGAGACCCTCATGGGTAGTCAATGATTGATATGTGGATGATTGCTTAACCTCCAGCAGCAAATATTTCAGTCACATTCAGGATCATATTTTATTTTTATAGCATGAAAGTTGGATAATTATATTCATTACATTGTACCAGTCTGACACACTGAATAAGATTTTAATGTGCTAACTCAAAATGTAATAGTTCACAGGAAGACCACCTTACTTATATTACTGTTAACTCATTGTGAATCTGAGAGAAAGAGTTTTTATAATTCTGACTTCTTAAACTGTATGCTTGACGGAGAAGCATTTGGTACAAATTTCAAAGACTTTTGTTTGACTGGCAAAGTACCAAACACATGATAACACAGGTCATGTGATCTGCAACGAGGTTTCACAAGCTAAAATGACTCAGGTGGGCAATAAATAATGGAGTCCAGAACTCATTTGAGTTTAAGTTTTTTTTTAACCTGTTTGAAATTGCAAGTAGTAGTTCTAAAGAAGTTGAAATTGATATAAAGGTAATACAGAGTAATAATATCACATGCCTCTTTAAATGAAGAATTCCCAATGTTAGACCAAAGGCAGAACCAATGAGGATCTGTTAAGCTTATCAGCTTAATTAATACATTGATAGACCTTTTGGATTGAAATAATGAAAATAGCAATGTAATTAGTTTACTTGTACTGAAAAAACCTAATACTGTTCCAATTTTGGTCTAAAATGTTATGTTATTTTCAATGCTGTAGTAGTTTTAAGTTATAAAAAAACTTTTTCTATCAATGAAAAACCAAAAAAAAATGAAATAGAAATGCATGTATGAAAATAGCTTGCAACTACATTTGATTACTAGATAATGCTTTAGATAAAATCTACAGTAGCAGTTTTGCTAGTAAGTTTTGAGCATTACAAGTTGTAAAATGCTAGAAGGTGAACTATCAAATGTTTATCAATGTTGACTCTATTTACTACTACCAGTCAACAGCCAAGGACAAATTTATGAATAATTTTACAAATACTATCTGAAGTATTCAGGACAGGAATGTTAGTCCTGAAAGTAAACATAAGTATTCATACCTATCTAATCAAAGTTTAAATACACATTATTATTAAAGGTAAAAAAAGTTACAGGCTGTATTCTTATATTAAAAAATACTTTGTAATTTAAATTTGTCAGGTTTGACAATAGAAGGTTGATACTTGACCTAAGGTCTTATTTACTTTGACTAGACATGTGTAGGCTGAAGTGATAACTAATAGGCTAAATTTATTATGAATGATTATGTAAAGAGGGGAAAGCTTTTTTTAATAAAAATGCTAATTGTATTTCATTGTTATGTGTACTAAGCTAATTTGAAAAGTGTCCTAAAGGTAAAACATGTTTTTATAAATATATGTAAATGTGAGGTATACGTCAATAGAACATCATGTACAATATGAAAAAACTCAAAATTATACCGACTTTATAAAAGAAGTGCAAATATCTGCCATCAATGCCACATTCTCCAAAATAACAACAACAGTAGTTAATCTACTTGTACATGTTGTAAGTGATGCAGACATTGAAAAAATGAAGGGTTACAGTTTGCTTTTAATTTTCTCATTTCTCCCTGGTTGCTGATTCATCAAAGCTGATACATGTATTACAAACCTGGAAGTTTTATATTGATTATGTATTTAAAAAAGATATATCAACTGACTAAATTTTTAATCAGGGAACCCAACCAAGAATTCTATCTAAAAATAAACATATATAATTACAGAAATGATTAAATGTTTAAATATATATTTATCGTTTGGATTTTACAGATACCATCTGTTCCTACAGCTCAGAAGAGATCTTCACCATGGTCGACTGTTGTGTTCACCGGCAGACGCAAATCTGTTGGCAACATATATTGTTCAGTGTAAGTGTCCTATTTGTTCTTTCCAATTGTAAAAAAAGAAAATAAAAAATGCATGTATATACTCAAATCATAAGGCAGTATCAGAATTTGAAAGTTCAAAAACCTTTGAAAAAAATAGAAACAAACAGTTTTAACTTGCCATTATGTATAGACACCTGTTTAACAGTTTTAACTTGCCATTATGTATAGACACCTGTTTAACAGTTTTAACTTGCCATTATGTATAGACACCTGTTTATCAGTTTTAAGTTGCCATTATGTATAGACACCTGTTTATTAGTTTTAGCTTGCCATTATGTATAGACACCTGTCTATCAGTTTTAGCTTGCCATTATGTATAGACACCTGTTTAACAGTTTTAACTTGCCATTATGTATAGACACCTGTTTATCAGTTTTAACTTGCCATTATGTATAGACACCTGTCTATCAGTTTTAACTTGCCATTATGTATAGACACCTGTTTATCAGTTTTAAGTTGCCATTATGTATAGACACCTGTCTATCAGTTTTAACTTGCCATTATGTATAGACACCTGTCTATCAGTTTTAACTTGCCATTATGTATAGACACCTGTTTATCAGTTTTAACTTGCCATTTTGTATAGACACCTGTTTATCAGTTTTAACTTGCCATTATGTATAGACACCTGTTTATCAGTTTTAACTTGCCATTTTGTATAGACACCTGTTTATCAGTTTTAACTTGCCATTATGTATAGACACCTGTTTATCAGTTTTAACTTGCCATTTTGTATAGACACCTGTTTATCGTAGAAGTTTGTATACATTTGTGCTTTATTGATAACTTATCAGCCACTAAAACAAGTTAAAATGTCTAACAATGTGATGGTTAAATCAAACAGTCAACAACTTCTATAAGTTCAAGACAAAATGGTCAGAAATTAGGTAAAGCTACAGCTAAGAATTCAGGTCCTCCTTCCAAAAAAATACCCTACCAAACTGATACTAAATATAATAGAGAGAGATGGTTACACAACCTTGAACTCAGACTTGTACCAGTTTATTATCTGCTGCTTTAATTGAACAGTGTAGTTGTGTCCTTTATTTCCTTATCACATAGTAATGTCAAGGTCATCGTCATGACTGACTGTTGTCACAGTGTTGTGTTTATGTGCCTGTCCAAATTTGTTCCTTTGACATCATTAATGTATTGGAACATTGGTAACAATTTCATTTACACTACTTTGATCCACATCATGGTGTACAGATTGAATATCTTCAGAGTTATACTAAGTTTGATGAACTTCATCACAACTTTTTGCACTGGTACCCTACCTTTGTACAGAGATGGGACTTTTGTTTCTCACAGATGCAAAGTAATTGTCTTAGAACATCTTATAGTCTAAAAAAGATCTGTGTAGACTTCTACATACCTATAATAGTACATATGATGTAAAAATATAGGTAATATGCTATTAATGATCTTATTTTAAGCCAAGCTTAAGAGTAAATATTTGTTGTATTTACTATTACGTAAGATATAAAATAAAACACAATCCAATCATATTTTGTATACAGATCAGTATGTAACAGAAGTTTTATTTTATATGCTTACATATTTGATCAATTCAATCAATAAATAACATTTTATAGACATTATGGATACAATAATGATATTAGTAGATGGTAGCATTTGGTGAAGTTACACCATATATCACACTGAATCAGCTATATTCCAGCCTGTATACAATTATCGGTGGGGGGGGTCTAATAGAAAAGGAAAACTGTAGCAATAATAAATGATATTTTTATTTGAGTAGTTAAAGTATTCAGAGCTTTTATTGCTGTTCATCATCTTGAAAAGGCACATCGAGGCCTTCAACATAGAGCAAAAGTTCCCATCTCCCCTCCAGTTCAAGATGCATGAGAAAAAGTGAAATAATAAACATAAGAGAAGTTATCTCAGAAATGTTTTTAACGAGGTTGTAGAGATGCAGTTTAGAATCAAACATTCAAAAGTGAATCAAAAGCATGAAATGGTATCACTACATTTTGGGGTGTTCAGGTGTTTATCATAACATAAACTTAATAAGTTCTATGGAGAATGAAAATAGAATCTTTTCAGAAAACTTATTGCTGAAAATTCATTTGTATTTAGTTAGTTTGACTTTTGCAATCTTTTGTTAGCTTTTGTTTCCGAACAGAATTTCACAAAAAAAAAAAATCTTCGACAGTTCATTGAGAAAGTTTGCATTTGAAAGAAAATATGATGACTTTGTGTTGCATATCTGGACATTGTGAAACAAGAATTCTGTGAAGGTTTTTACTTTTCATATTAAGACTTCTTTTATCCTTTCAATCTAACCATAATTGGAAGAATCATTCAATGGAAATTTTATAAGAACATGTACAAATGTTTTAATGAGTATTCACAAGATTTAATATCTTATAATACATTTACATTAAGTCTTGGAAGAGTTTCGATATTGGGTGGTAATTGAAAGATAATAAACTAAATTAATGCTTGAATAAATCATTGGTATTTATTCTCATATATTTTAAATAAATATTGATGTTGAATTTTAAAATCAATATGCTAGTAATTACTAAAATAAACATTTATTTACTAAATGAAAGTCCTTTCTGAATTCATGCTTTTAGAATTAATTTATTTGATTGTAGTATAAAATGTTATGATCATGCTTGTTCACCTGTTTAAATCGTGATTAAAGCTGGTAATGTATAGACAGGTGTAAATAAAGATGTTTTTCCTTGCATAGCAGGGATAAAGTACATGTGTAAATAAAAGATGAGTTAAGTTAGATCTATTAGCAGGTAAATAAATGGAGAAAATTGATTGTTTAATGCGATTGGGTCCTCATGGTTGATGACAATCTAAGCAATAGCCATTTAATCACACATATCAGTTGGTGGCAGGTCAGGCATAATTGCAGTAATGGCTACATCAATATTCTACTGTGAAAGTCACTATAAAATCATGCAGCATGTTGTCTGGCATTGTTTAACTGCAGAATGATTTGATGTTGTTGGTTTTTATATGACTGCAAAAAATTTTGCGGGTGTATATTGGTATCATGTCGTCATCATCACGTCGTCCTAAGACATTTGGTTTACGGACAATAACTTTAGTATAAGTAAATAGAAATCTATGAAATTTAAACACAAGGTTTATAACCACAAAAGGAAGGTTGGGATTGATTTTGGGGGTTATGGTCATAACAGTTAAGGCCAAAAAGGGGCCCAAATAAGCATTTTTCTAGTTTCCAGACAATAACTTGTGGAACGGTGTATGGATCTCTCTGAAATTATGGCACAAGTTTCCATACCACAAAGGGATGGTTAGGATTGGCTTTGGGGGGTTATGGCTCAAACCATTTAGGAATGAGGGGCAACAAAAAGGGGGAAAAACAAGGGTTTCCTGGTTAATGGACAATTACTTAAGACAATTTTGAAGCAGTGTAAGGGAGGTAATCCAAACAACATTTTGGATTACCTCCCTTACACTGCTTTTGAATTATGTATAAAGAAATGTTGTATTGCCTTGAGGTGATTAGCTGTCAATTTATTTTTAGAAGTTATTATTAAAATTGCTGATTTAATAAGGTATTTTAAGACTTTTATGATGTATTTAAATGGGTAATTATGGTTGCAAACTCCAATTGAAATTTGAATTGAGATTATGATCATATCTTGAGGGAAAGAATTTTTTTTTGGAAAAGGGGGAGGGGGTCAATTCGCAACAGCATAGTGTATTGCACAAAAGCAAAAATAGGATATAAATTCAAATCATATTAACAATTCTAAGTTCTTTGATTACAGTAATTCTGTGTCAAATATTTAATTACAATCCAAATTCAGACCTGTATCAAGCGTGAATGTTGTGTCCATTTTTGCCCCAAATGTTCAGGATTAGACCTCTGCGGTCGTATCCAGCTGTGCTGGGCGAAGCAATTTATTGACAAATGGAATAACATGGCACAGGAGCATGTTGCATCCTTTGTCAGGTTCTAAGGTTGACAATAACTATGGGTGTACCCCCCTCCCCCCCATTAGACCATGAGTTTTCCCACCATAATCTGCTGTGATATACTTCGATAGGCAGCTGTTGGTCTCCACCAATAAAATGAAGGTTTCATGTTGTCTTGACTAATCGAATGATGCTTGACTAGGCAAGTGTCAATGTTTTATTGTTCTTTGTAATCTGAGAATGTCTGTCACAGCTGTTCAAGTTGAAATAGAGTTTCTGGTGTATTAAAAATATCAGATTCTGTCATTGAACACTGTGCTAGCCTTGCTTCATTATGTCATTTCATCTGTAGTGGAAGTTATGACAATTCTCTTTTTTTTTTTAAACTGTCCTCAAATTAATTGGCCTCAATATAGGGATGCTTCAAGCTGTCCTGCTTGAAGCTTGAAATATTGTGTAAATGTAAAAGTTGAATATGGGTATCTTGTTGGTATGACATCATACCTGAGGGTCCTGAACTTTGATGGTCCATAGTATTACCAGTCTTCTGAAAAGTTTCCAGAATTATTGTGTTCTGTTCCACTGACAACTTAAGATGACATTGTTTGTCAACCTACATAAAAGGACTTGGATGTTGATTTTCAATTATTTGTAAGGACAAGGGAGCAACTTGTTCCTTAAAATCATTACTGTAATGGTCTGAGACTGAATGAAACATGAAATGCTTATTTCTATAATTTGTGTTTTTGTGTTTTTTTAATAATGCCTGGTTTCTTAAGTCAATTGTTAGTTTTTTGCATTAAGTGATATGTTTAATGTATGAATTATATCCTTGACCTCAGTTTTATAAATATATATGGATCAATTGCAGTGTTCTCCCTAGAAATTTTGGATAGCATCACATTTGGCGTAAAAAAATAAACTATTTTTTTTCAATGTCATTTGACGCGTCCGGGCGATGCTCTATTTCCTTTATGTTATATATGTTTATATTGTTCAATTCATAACTGAGTATACAATTAAACTTTAACCATGATAACAGTTGTTTCAGTTTATGTTTTCTATATTCATTTATAGTTACAGAATTATTTTTTTCCTCTTGGGCCAAATATAAATATATGTGTGGTTCCAGTTACCCTACCTACTCAACTAAATGAATGAATGAATGGTTTATTATAGTACAACCTGTATATATACAATACTATATATCTAGCAAAAAAAAAAAAGAACTGGTTTTTATATAAAAAGGGAAGAGAAAGTATCATATAGCAATAAAATTTCAATTAAAAAACTTTTTTCTTTATCATGTATATGAAATTCATTGTTTCATGGTACTCAATGAATTAGTCCCAGTTGTTCCTTTATATCAAAATGATATATATTTTTAACAAAGTTAAGCTACTTTAGTCAGTATATTAAAAAGATGTATTTTCAAAAAGAATACATTTAGCAAAGATATCTAATAAATAGTCTGTTAATGCATGTGAAATGCGTAGTTTTCTCTTTTGTGATCATTTTTTTCTGTCTACTGTGCCATTTGTGCATCTGTATATTATCGTAAAAATGCAGAATTTTGTCATATCTGGTTCGGTTCTGATCCGTAGTTTACACAAATATTTCAATGGCGGCAGAAGAAAAATTTACGAAAATAAACAATGTTTGACAAGAGATAGGGAATGAATATGACGCTTTTAATGCATTAAATGGATGAAAAATTAACAACTAAAGCCAATTATGATCTCTTTCTTAAGAAGTATCAAACTTATTTAACTCAAAATCAAAATGTTTAATATATGCTCTCGCTCTCGATTAACTAGTAGTACCGGAAATGAAAGAAAGTAATTCTTTAAAAGTTGTAAAATATACGACCTTTTGAATTTGGATTATGCAAACGTAGATTTCGAATTGTTTTTAGATTTTCTGACTACATCCATGTCGAAATTTGCGATTGGACCACATGGTATACACCTTATCGCTATTCCTGCTTGACGCGAGAATTTGTCCCGCTTGAACTTTTGACGTCATACAACAATCACTTTTCCATTGTGGCGTCAGATATTTTCTATTATGACGTCAAAATTTTATGGAAACTTTTGTGATGTCCAGTAATGGCGGCCAAATAGCGATAAGGTGTATTGGTCATGTTACAAGTGTCAGCTTGGGGTATTCGTATCCATTCAGTTATCACCCAAAGGGCAATTAACACCTATTTAATCACTCTAAATTGCCTCTATTGTCCGACTTGAAGGGATTACAATTAAAGGTGATATAATTTGTATGATCACAAGCAGTAATTAGATGAAAGTTCAAAATTTAGGACATTGTTTTGCGATATAGAGACAAAATAATTATAGCGTCGCGGAAATTCAGGGAAAAAAATATAGCGTCTCGGTGCCGCGACGCTAAAACGGCCTGGGGAGAACACTGATAATTGTGATTGTGTATTTTATTTGAAAAAGTTTGTAATTGATATTCTGTCTCCGGAGAAAATTATACAAATGATTGCTTTATTGGATTGCATTCTTTGTTGCTCCTATTGGCTATATATGGCTCAATACAATGTTGAAACAGTAGATGTTTATTATAGCCATAACATTGTAATAATTGCCTACGATGTAAATTTTGCCACCTTTTGTGAAAAGTAATTTGTAAATGTAGCATCTGTATTATTAATCAAGTGGTATAGATCATTTAGTACAATGTTTATTGATTTTAATAAGTAAATTAAGTATAAATAGGGTAAAAGTTTATTTCCAGGATAAAATTTGCACTTGTTAGCTTGTGATTTAGAAAGAAGAATAGTTTGAAAACAAGTTCACTTAGGGGCCTAATCTTGTAGAGGAGATGGACAAAAAATCAATAATGTACACTTCTTCAATTTTGTAGTGAGAAGAAGACATTTTACATTGACTTGTTTACATGTAATGGTCAGAGGTGTTGGTAAGGACAAATTGTAGAAACTTCTCCTCCGCTTCAAACACACACTGTGACATAAGGTCCTGAAACTAATATATTGCAATGCCTACGATAGTAGAGGGGCGTTAGTTTCTTGGGTCTGCATTTGTCAGTCAACAATAAACATGTTTAAACAATTTCCAAAATGAACTGAGTCTAAAAAAGTGAATAAATTTAATAGATACTATCATATTTTACCATCATATATATAGCCATCAACACCAAATGCTAAGCAGAACATTTAAAAAAAACTGTTAGAACTTACAGGCTGTCAGTTTAGTCTTTATTTTTTAAAATAATAGCAGACGGTGACAGGACTAATAATATGATATAATTACTATTTTCCATTTTCTTTCATTAGCTGAAGTTGGAGATTATGATCCCCAGGACCATCCACAAGGATATGTTACAGAGTTTAAAATGTTACCTAAACAGAACTCTAGACAAGAAGAACAGATCATGGAACTTCATAAAACACTTAGGTAAAATATTGTGTGGTTCTTTATGTAGCACTTGGGTATATTATCATGATTATAACAAGGTCGCTTTTCAACCTCATAAAACATTTGGGTAAAGTATGATGAAAGTTTTTCATACTTTGAGATAATAGCCCAAGAAAAACACAAGTCTTAGATACTTAAAGATAATAGCACAAAAAAAGCACAAGTCTTAGATACTTTGAGATAATAGCCCAAGAAAAACACAAGTCTTAGATACTTAAAGATAATAGCACAAAAAAAGCACAAGTCTTAGATACTTTGAGATAATAGCACAAGAAAAGCACAAGTCTTAGATACTTTAAGATAATAGCACAAGAAAAGCACAAGTCTTAGATACTTTGAGATAATAGCTCAAGAAAAGCACAAGTCTTAGATACTTTGAGATAATAGCACAAGAAAAGCACAAGTCTTAGATACTTTGAGATAATAGCACAAGAAAAGCACAAGTCTTAGATACTTTGAGATAATAGCACAAGAAAAGCACAAGTTTAAGATACTTTGAGATAATAGCACAAGGTAAACACAAGTCTTCGAAAGTAGTCGAATAACATAAGGACTTCTTGTATAATGCATTATTAAGATAGCACTTGATCAAATTGAAACATCAAAGACAGGTTGTTTGCAGTCCATGCAAATACATTTGTGAAAACTGTTTGTGCTTTTTGATTGAGCAGGTTCAAAGTCATTTGTATAAAATATATATGTGCATAATAAGCTATGATGTGATACTGCTAAGTGGGAATTTTTTTCTCTCTCGTAAATTTAATCTTTCGAGAAGGTAATTAATTAAATGACTAGAAAAAGGCAAAAATAAAACCGTGCATACAGGTTTGACCTTTGAAATTGAAATTAAATCTCCTTGAAAATAAACTAGTTTACCGTATACAGTTTAAAAGCAATTGTTATATGTGTTATTGTTAGTGATTCAAAATCTCTTGGAGATCATGTGACACTTAGTTTATGTCATTTTCAAATTCTGATAATGATAATGATTTTAAAAGTTTATAGATGTTATAAATGTCCAGTTTTCAGCTTATCAAAAGTATATGTATATTATTTTACAGTGGACAAGTTCCAGCAGAGGCTGAGTCTAATTTTCTGAAGAAAGCTTCCACTCTGGATACATATGGTGTAGATCCACATCAAGTCAAGGTACTATACTGCCTAGACATAAATGTCTGAAATGTCATCTGAAAACACAAACATTCCATAAGTTTTTCTTTTTTTACTTTCACAGTCACAGCTCTTAATGGGCCATTCCAGTTAATGTCTACTAAAGGGGATAGATGGTCCTTTCTGAGGGTGTAAAATTTATACATCTTAGGGGTGTAATTTGGGGTTTTTCATCTGACACGTACAATTATACAAAAACTTCTAAGGGTCTTGCAGCAGTAAATAGTTTGCAAGGTAAAAATAATTACATCTTAGGGGTTACAAAAATGCCTATGTCAGATCTTAGGGTGCTTTGGTATCTAGACAGTTTCGTATCATACATTATCTGGTATTGTATTTATGACTGAATTGAAATTTTGTCCACAATACAGTGAATGGATATTTATACAAAACACCTATGTTTTCCAGCCAATCAATGTATTATTACATGTGTTATTACATTTGTTTAAACTCATTATAGAAACAAATGTTTTGAGTATGATTGGATGATATATAAACAAATAATAGATAGAAATAATGGCTAAAATATTTTCTGCATTTCAGCATATTTTTAAGACAAAATATTTTATCATGGCAGATACACAGGGACATTGAATTCATAATCATATGAAATTAAAGAATTTGTTTTATCTGGCAAACAATTATAACCCTTTATTTAAGCTTACATAATTTAGAAATACATCTTTCTTGGATTTTAATGTCATTAAAGGTTAAAGATTTACAACATGACATTCTTGACCTTGAAAATACATTGGAAGGAAAATATTCTTTTATCTATCTCACAATGTCTTGTCCTCACAGCATGCATTGTAATGATTTATAAGAGGTGAACTCAGAAGCATTATCATAATTACAGCAGATAAGAAACACAAGTGACCGTCTCAAATTAATACACAATTAAAGTGAAATTATAGACAGGGCTAATGACAACCACTTGTTAGCATCTTTGCTGTTGTGGTTAGAGATATTAAACTGAATGAAAATTTTATCTGTAACCATGGTAACCGGACCATAGACCACAGATAAAAATCAACTAAAGAAGACACATGTATCATTCACATTTGTATAAGAACACACTTTTGGAGATCAGCATAGAGTGAAAATTATTTGTGCTAGGAAATACCCGATGTATTTTTGGAATATAAATAAGATTTAGATACCTGTTTTTAGGAGAAATACTTATTTCAAAAATTTAGTTACAGAAATTGATAACTGAAAGTGACACAAAATATGAAACTTTTCTTGAAGTAAGGAATTTCTTAAACTTTATGGTGTGTTTTAAAGAATCGTCAACTGCCAATTAATCATACATAATTTGATTTGTTATAGAATCATAAAGGGTTCCCCTGAAAACCATGTTTCTTTTCCTGTTGTTGCCAGTATGAAAGTGTAATGCTGTCTGCCAAAAAAATGTACAAAACTTTTCTCATGGTTAACCTCTTATCACCGAAGGAACTCTTGTCCATGTTTAAAAAAAATACCATGAGGATTAAAAAAAATATTTAGGTTGTGAAATCTTATAATCACAGACTATACTTAAATGTTAACTGCAAAATAAACTATGCCAGCTTAATGGTAAAATTATGAAAGAATGATGGATAAAATTCACATACTTCACAAGGTATCTCATGATTATGCAGAAGCTTATATATAAAAGTTTACTGAAATTGTTTGAAGGTTTAAGAAAGGCTGTTGATGCTTCAAAAACTTTTACTTATACATAGCAGAGACTGTATATAAATGTTAACTCAAAAAAAAGTCAATTTATCAGTAATATAGTGAATTATTAAAAGGAAAACTGTTTTTTCTTCAGATGCTATTTCTGGATTATAAAGATTATAGGCTTCTTCCATAAATTCCTTATATTCAATAAAGTGTTGACAAAGGTATTTCTGTTTAAAGACACACACTCCATGCATATTTTAAAAATAAACTGCTAAAGTCTATCAATCAGTAAAATACAGAACGTAAAAAGATCAGTTTTGATCTGAATGATGTCTTTATGTAATGAAAAGATTCTATACAAGTATTTCAAAGTTCCATGAAGGTGTGACATAGTTATTATGTTATGATTTCTTACCCAAGATTGTATCTTAATGTGGGTGCAAAAGACAACTAACCAGTGAGATAATGAAAATAGAAAATAAAAGATTTCCATTGACCTTGAAACGAATATGTCAAAATTTCTGAAAATCCCATTTAGGTTTTAATATCTTTACCCATAATAAAACAAGATTTTGTCCATAGTACACGGATGCCCCACTGCACTATCATTTTCTATGTTCAGTGGACCGTGAAATTGGGGTCAAAACTCTAATTTGGCAATAAAATTAGAAAGATCATATCATAGTGAACATGTATACTAAGTTTCAAGTTGATTGGACTCCAACTTCATCAAAACCTACCTTGACCAAAACTTTAACCTGAAGCAGGACAGGCGGACAGACGAACGAACGAACGAACAGACACACAGACCAGAAACATAATGCCCATAAATGGGGCATAAAAACATAAACTTTGAGGACACAAAATGGTAGAGGAATATAGGATTGTTATGTCTTGTCATATATGAAAATTTCTATGTTTTAATTGTCTTTTGTGAAAGACCTCGGATTGTATATCATTTTATCACTGACTCCGTTTATGGGACGTATTATGGTATACCTTTGTCAACATGTCGGACATTAACTCAAAACGCTTTTAAACAATTTGCATCAAACTTTGATGAATTGTTTATAACTATTGACGGAGCTCCTTTCAGTTTTATGAATTTTCTATTTTACTTTTCCGAGTTATGGGGTTTTATTCCTTCAAAAGGGGATTTTCCAGTTTTCGGACAATAACTCATAAATGCTTTCGCCAATTTGCCAGAAATTTTGGGAAATTGTTTATATCTATTGACATTAGCTCACTTTCGATTTTTATAAATTTTAGATTTTACTTTTCCGAGTTATGGGGTTTTATTCCTTTAAAAAAGGGGGATTTTCCAGTTTTCGGACAATAACTCATAAATGCTTTCGCCAATTTGCAAGAATTTTTTGGGAAATTGTTTATATCTATTGACATTAGCTCACTTTCGATTTTTATAAATTTTAGATTTTACTTTTCTGAGTTGTGGGGTTTTATCATTAAAAAAGGGGGGATTTTCCAGTTTTCGGACAATAACTCATAAATGCTTTCACCAATTTGCAAGAAATTTTGGGAAATTGTTTATATCTATTGACATTAGCTCACTTTCGATTTTTATAAATTTTAGATTTTACTTTTCTGAGTTGTGGGGTTTTATCATTAAAAGGGGATTTTCCAGTTTTCGGACAATAACTCAAAAATGCTTTTAGCAGTTCTCATAAAACTTTGTTGAATTGTTTATATTTATTGACGTAAGCTCCCTTCGTTTTCATAAATTTCTAATATGACGTTGAGAAGTTATTGAACTTTATTCTTTGAAAACGCACAGGGCGTATCATGCGCTCATGGCGCAGATGTTTATTCATTGCTAATACACAAAATGTATCTGATTTTGCTTCCTTTGTTAAAAGAATAAATTTCCAAAATATGCTCGAGACACAGTCACTTGTTTCTAAAAAAATACCAATAAATCTTTTGCGCCTGAGGTAAGCAAAATTTGAACTCAATATGTTCTTAATTTTTATTCCAGTTCACAATAAATAAAAAAAATAGTCAATTTGTAAGATTAGACATATTCCTATTTTCTATCATTTCTAACTAATTTTAGTAATATTGTTTAAAATCAAAATAAGATACTGAATTAAAATAGTCCTATTTTTAATTTCTGCATTGTAGTATTAAATTAATTGGAAAAAAACTTGTATATTCTGTGTTTGTAAATTCAAAAGTCAGAAGACAGTTTGCCACTGGTTCTTGCCAATCTATTTTATGTAATGAAATATTTATGTATAAAAGTAATCCACAAAACAAAGCTGCATGGTCATTTTCTTATCAGTCATCTGGGATAGCATAATCATAGGACAACTCCTGCTGTGAAGACACATTTATACAAGTGTAAACATGTGTGGCTGTATAGGTGTTTTATATTAACAAAAAGAGGAAATATCAACTATCAAAAGCTGTTATTTAACAAAGTTTTAAACTTCAGTGGATATTACATGTCCATTTGATTTCCCGTGGATCAGAGTTATAGGAATAAATCCTTCCCCTGAAAATCAAAGCACTATATACATGGGGTTTTATGATTCCTTCAAAAGACATTATTGGAAATCTTTTCAGTCAGCTGTAAGTGTACAAAAGGGGATTCTAAATGAGAATGTCTGATACAGCAGATATTCACACAGGTTGTTAATTGCAAATCTGCAGTATTCAAGTCTTTTTTAAGTCAGCTTTAAGAATGTTATTTGAATTAAGATATCGGATAGGAGAAGTTTAACACATCCTCTTAATTCTCATTCTCCTTCCCTTTTACATCAAATCCTGGATCAGTGCCTGTATATATACGGTTTATTCCTGCTATTCCTACATTTGATAATCCGGTATGTAAATTGCAAGAAATCCATGTAGGAATAGGAGGAATGCTTGTACAAACACGGGATTAAGGCGGATTAGGTTGTAAAAACATGAAGCTAATTAACTTCAGGTAGATTTAAATGAAATATCCTTTCAGTTTTCGATTCATGTGCAATTTTAGTGTACTAACAGTATAAAATGTTGCAAATCATCAAAAGAAATATATATTCTTGTCTTTTTTTGTACTGTTATGTTATGTTTGTTTCCTCTTATATCCCTGAGAGACAATAAATTTTAAAAATAGGCATAGTTGCATTTATTTATTTCATCATGTTCATGAAAAATAGTAAATAGCACGATAATGTAAACACTTTTCATGGTCCCAAAAACCTTTAAGCATTATAATAGGCATTGTTACAAATACATCAGCAAAACGAAATCAAAGTTATAGGACATTAGTCAACATATAGTGCGGTGACAGAAGTGTAAAAAGTCGTCTAAATTTGAGTTTAATCTCCCCAAATAACACAGGGCTAAAAATGGTCTTAATATCAAGACAAATATGTCCACTATATTTTCCACACTGTCGTAAGAAATTTGCATGGTCATATTTTTCGAAAAAGTCGTTTAATCACTAGAGTATATTGAAAGTTTGCAACCCCTTTTACAAAAGTAAAATGAAAACTTGAATCACATGATATTTGCTTACATTTAATGAATAAAATTTTCTCTAGCTATTATCATATGTTAAAATGGTTTATTCGGTATTTTATCATCATCTAATCTATAAAATTTGCAAAATTTTGACTGGTTAAAAGTTAAGTAAATTTTATTGCAAATTCAGACACAAACTTTAGTTTCTTCTTCATAGTGGTTGTCATTACTACCTTATATTGTTTTAAGCATATAGTACTTCATAAAACTTGTTACTGTTTGGTACAGAGTGTCTGGCCGTTCTTGTAAGGCAAAGGTAGTTTGAATGGCCTTTGGATCTGGCAATGTTAGCGGAAATACATGTATATGTGATGGTGTACAAGTAGGTCGGTATTATTATATAATATCCCCATAAAGATATCTATTAAATTTTTTTAAATAAAAGTTGTATTTACGGTTTATTATTTTTAAAACAATTTTTTTAATTTTAACAGAAATACATTTTTGGGGAATGTTCTATTCTATATTCTCTACAATGCATCTTCTTTTTATTATTTATTTTTATCATTGTAATAATCTTTTCCAGATTACCTGTACTTACCTGTATTTCAATCAAATTTAAATTGCTAAAACAACAAAACACCTTATACCAACATCTATTGTTCTTTGTTTGTAGGAATAGAAGGAATATGAATTTATAAAATGTAGGAATAGCAGGAAGACACCATATATACAAGTAGTGCTTATTGGTGAACCTGGAATCTTTATATATCAGAACAAAACTGAACGTATGAGTTTGAATTGATATTATTTCTGATTTATGTCCATTGATTTATTAATATTAAATAATTACAAATTGTCCACTCCTTTTTCATTCCCCACACATGCATACACATGGGAAAACTTATATAATGTTCAGCAGCCGGTTGTACGAACGTGGCATTAGCCTAATGAGTCATTAAGTCTTCATTAAGCCTTTATGACGCATTAGGCTAATGAAGACTTAATGACTCATTAGACTAATGAAACGTTCGTACAACCGGCTGCAGTACTCTAAGATATCATTTCAATTAATAAATAATTATTGTGTTGTTCTTCCTCCCTTTCACCATCCAAAAGAAGGCAACTACAAATGCAGTATTCAGTTAATTTATTTAATTTATCCTTTGTTAACATCCCTGCGACCCTAAAACAATTTCCTATTGAAAATCCAGTGAAAGCTATAGAACTAAAATTTAATGAACCAGGCACAGTATTTTGTTTTGCCTTATGTCTGTAAATAGTTTCAATTGATACAAATATGAATAAAAGGTGGTGTGGGATAAACGTAAATATGACAGCAACCCAAAAAATATCTAGAAGTCAAAAGTTAAATAGCAAAAATACAGAATACTGAGGAAAATTCAAAACGGAAAGTCCCTAATCGAATGGCAAAATCAAAAGCTCAAACACATCAGACGAATGGATAACAATTATCATATTCCTGACTTGGTACTGGCATTTTCTTATGTAGAAAATGGTGGATTAAACCTGGTTGTATAGCTAGCTAAACCCCTCACTTGTATGACAGTCAACATACTATCTTGTTTAAACTGTATGCAAAGTTCTAAATTAACTTAAGTCCAAATAAAATGCTCCATGAGGCAGCTTGATACGACCGCAGAGGTCGAACCCTGAACAGTTGGGGCAAGTATGGACACAACATTCAAGCTTGATACAGCTCTGAATTTGGATTGTGATTAAATATTTGACACAGCATAGGTTTCTGACACAGAATGAATGTGGTCTAAGAACTTAAAATTTTAAATTGGACATTCACCTATTATGGTCCAATATCCAAAATCTAAATACATGGTTAGATTCAGCATATCAAAGAACCCCAAGAGTTCAATTTTGATAAAATCAAACAAAGTTTAATTTTGGACCCTTTTGACCTCAATGTGGACAAAGTTGATAACGGGCCCAAAATCAAAAATCTAAAAACATGGTTAGATTCAGCATATCAAAGAACCCCATATATTCAATTTTGTTGAAATCAAACAAAGTTTAATTTTGGACCCGATTTGGACCCACTTGAAAACTGGGCCCATAATCAAAATCTAAATACATGTTTAAATTCAGCATATCAAAGAACCCTAAGAATTCAATTTTGTTAAAATCAAACTAACTTTAATTTTGGACCCTTTGGACCTTAATGTAGATCAATTTGAAAACGGGACCAAAATTAAGAATCTAAATACATGGTTAGATTCAGCATATCAAAGAACCCCATATATTCAATTTTGTTGAAATCAAACAAAGTTTAATTTTGGGCCCGATTTGGACCAACTTGAAAACTGGGCCCATAATCAAAAATCTAAATACATGTTTAGATTCAGCATATCAAAGAACCCTAAGAATTCAATTTTGTTAAAATCAAACTAAGTTTAATTTTGGACCCTTTGGACCTTAATGTAGACCAATTTGAAAACGGGACCAAAATTAAGAATCTAAATACACGGTTAGATTCGCATATCAAAGAACCCCAATAATTCAATTTTGATGAAATCAAACAAAGTTTAATTTTGGACCCGATTTGGACCAACTTGAAAACTGGGCCCATAATCAAAAATCTAAATACATGTTTAGATTTAGCATATCAAAGAACCCTAAGAATTCAATTTTGTTAAAATCAAACTAAGTTTAATTTTGGACCCTTGGACCTTAATGTAGACCAATTTGAAAACGGGACCAAAAATTAAGAATCTAAATACACGGTTAGATTCTGCATATCAAAGAACCCCAATAATTCAATTTTTGATGAAATCAAACAAAGTTTAATTTTGGACCCTTTGGACCTCATTGTGGACCAATTTAAAAACGGGGCCCAAAATCCAAAAACTTAATACACGGTTAGATTCAGCATATTAATAAAGAACCCCAAGAATTCAAGAATAAAACCCCATTGAAATTGGTCAAGAAATAAGCAATTTATACAAAGTATCTTCTTTTGCACAATACTGTGCAATTGAATATTTCTTGCAATTGCGCAATACAGTGCAATTGAATATTTCTTGTTATTGCAATACTGTACAATTAACAATTTCTTGCTATTGTGCAATATTGTGCTATTGGATATTTCTTGCTATTGTGCAATACTGTGCAATTGAAGATTTCTTGCTATTATTGCGCAATACTGTGCAATTGAAAATTTCTTGCTATTGCACAATACTTATTATATAATAATTTACACATCCTGTTTGGTGTGTATCTCCTGCCATATCATTTTATTTGCTTTTAAATATAAATCAGAAATAACCAACTTAAAATGGAAAATTTTAAAGAAAAAAAAAAAAAAAAAGAAAAAAAATCCCCCAATTTTTGAACCCCTTATGATTCATCACCCCAAACTCAATCCCAGCCTTCCTTTGAGGTATGGTACCTTGCAGTACAATTTCAGAGAGATCCATAACCCTTGAACACAAGTTATTGTCTGGAAACTAGAAAATGCTTATTTTGGCCCTTTTGGCCCCTAATTCCTAAACGTTACGGCAATTACCCCAAACTCAATTCCAGCTTTCCTTTGTGATATGGAACCTTGTAGTACAATTTCAGAAAGATCCATACACTTACACACAAGTTATTGTCCTGAAACTAGAAAATGCTTATTTTTGCCCCTTTTGGCCCCTAATTCCTAAAATTTTGAGGCAATTACCCCAAAATCAATCCCAGCATTCCCTTTGTGATATCGAACCTTGTGGTACAATGTCAGAGAGATCCATACACTTACACACAAGTTATTGTCTGGAAGTTAAAAATGCTTATTTTGGCCCTTTTGGCCCCTAATTCCTTAACTGTTGGTACCATAACCCCAAAATCAATCCCAACCTTCCTTTTGTGGTATTGAACCTTATGGTAAAATTTCCTAGAGATCCATTCACTTAAACTAAAGTTAGAGTACGAAAACCAATGTGTCTTGACGACGGCGGCGGCGACGACGACGACGGCGGCGACGACGCCAACGTCATACCAATATCGACCACAAAAATTTTTGCGGTCGTATAAAAAGTAGTTATACGTTTTGCCTAATAACGAAGATACACTCACTAGTCATATATTATGTACTAAATGAAAGTTTACCAGGGATGGAAGGTATCTTCTGACAGGTTAAAGTGTCAGCAAAATTCTGAAGGTACAACCCTTGCAGTAAAAATTTCTGATAGGTCAATTTTTCCCATGAAAGCCCATCCACCCAATATGAACAGAAACTCTACATCTGATAGGTCTTAATATTTAGATCTGATAGGTAGTTTTCATGAATTTTTTCTGATACGTATAAAAAATTTCTCCCATCCATCCCCACCTGTCAGAAATTAACTGGAATGGCCCAATGAAAGTTTACTACTTAAAGTTTGTATCTTTGATATCGAATTTTTATTGCAATTACATTTTGTTTTACAAATATTAGGGGAACAAGAATTTAAAAATAAATCACAATTTAGATTTAATAACAGATTAAATTGCTAAAATAATATTTAATTTTCCACTGATAGGGAAAAATCGAGAAAGATGTAGTTTATAGTTTTGTTACATGTTAAATACCCTTATACAGTCGAACCTCGTTGTGTCGAAGTCGAAGGGACCGGACCAAAGTATTCGACTCATCCGAGGTCGAGTGTGTCGTCAAAAATTTGGAATGCAAGAAATACGGTATGAGATTTGCGTAAACTAGATACTTTGAACAGTGTGCCTTTTTCCGATATGGCACACTTTATAATTGTGTATACAATCGCCATTGTTGGTCCTTCATAATACTCAAGAACACAAGAACAGATACAAATCATGCACAAATAAAATCAATAGTCTACACAAATATTTATAAAGGTCAGTCACTATTAATTATGAAATCATTCGCGGAACGAAATAAGTTCTGAACGGTGTCTGATGAGGGTGTCTGCTGTACATTAAATTATTATGAATTTATCATAATTGTCTTAATCCTTTAGTTATTGTAATTAATAAGTTTTAATTCTAACGATTGATTTAATCTCGGCTAGTGTCATTTAAATTTGTTTCGTTTTTATCTCATGTGAAATATGTTCAACAAACTAAAGTTCCGCTTGAACAATCAACAAAGGTGTTACTTACCGGCAACAATAAACATGTCAATTTAACTGTTATACAAACAAGTATGTTTACTCAGCTTTAATCTCTTTTGAAAATGATTAGGTTACATAAGAAATACATCCGATTTAAGTTTTTATCATTAGGTCTGCATCTTTCGAAAATTCTTACTTTCGAACTTCGAGACATCGGGGTCAATTTACATTAATTTTATATCGACGGGACTATAAAATTTACTCGACATAACCGAGTATTGGAATCAACCGAGTTCGACTCATCAGAGGTAATTATGCATTGATCAAACGGGAATTTTACCGGGACCGAGAAATTACTTCGACTCATCCGAGTTTTCGACACAACGAGGTTTGACTGTATTTAGATTATATACATTTTTCAGGATCAGAAGGGGACATCACTCTATCTTGGTGTCACACACCAAGGTATCATGACATTCCATGGCAGTAGGCGTACACAGTTGTATAAATGGTATGAGAAACATTTTAGTGACTTTTTTTTAAAAATCATGCTAATCTGTATTTTGCTATTGAGGCCACATAAGCCTCAGTTAAAAGAATGTATTTAGTATTGCTTGGAGATGATCTTACAGGTGTTGTCTGAATGATTCAACGTTTAAAAATCAATGATGATTAATAAATGCAGTGCTAAGGAAAGAGAAGGCTGATCTACTTGAAAACACTGATATCTGATTCACAAATTTAATGTTCTAACTGGAGTTGATATTTCATGATAAAATGTAATTTGTAACTTAAATAATAGATTTTGTCAAGTAATTGTAAATTAATTAATTATTAAAAGAAAAGCTAAAATTGTACTTTAATTGCATGTTTATTTATAGTAATTGTTATAGTAATTCTATTATTTAATTTGAAAGTCTTTATTGCTGAATTTGTTTGAAACCATTGATATGGTAACTAAATTATTGTATTTGAAATGGTGAAAAACTACAATATTTGACAGTATGAATGTATGAACTCGCAAAATTTGAATACATTAAATAAAAGCATTAATTTTTGTACAAATATGATTTTCAATTGCATGAAACTAGTCCATCATTCTCAATTATTTTAAAAGACAACTAAATTTGTATCTTTCTGCAATTTGTCCTTGTATGGGCATAATCTGAAAGGTTTATTTGTCACACATTCATGTAACAACATGGTTTATCGTTACTCTTTTTCAAATATTGCAGGCCACAGATAAAGAGGATTATTTTTGAAGGGAAGATGTTTATTTTACATGTCAGTACTACTGAGGTAAGTGATTTTAAACCCGACTTACAAATAGAAAGCTAGTTGAACGCTACATGCTAAAATATAAGCTTTGATCCCTCAACATATAAATTCCCATTTTATCAAGAGCAAAACATAAGAGAAATATTGCATATTTTTATGCCCCACCTACGATAGTAGAGGGGCATTATGTTTTTTTTGGTCTGTGCGTTTGTTCGTTAGTCCGTTCGTCCGACTGTCCCACTTCAGGTTAAAGTTTTTGGTCAAGGTAGTTTTTGATGAAGTTGAAGTCAAATCAACTTAAAACTTAGTACACATTTTCCCTATGATATGATCTTTCTAATTTTAATGCCAAATTAGAGTTTTGACCCCAATTTCATGGTCCACTGAACGTAGAAAATGATAGTGCGAGTGGGGCATCCATGTACTATGGACACATTCTTTTTTTTATTATATTTTCATGTTATATATATATGCACAAGAATAACTAGTATTGTAAAATATAATTTGATTGTTCACACTTTCTGAATGTGTTTTTCCATTAGCCACAGTGTGCACACTGACAACAGAACAAAAGCATAAGCATGGATATATATTTTACAGCTGACTTGTAATTGTTTTTCTTGTTTGTTGTATTGTTTTGATTTTCTTTTTTTAAAGGATGAAGATCAAGATAAATCAAAGAAGGTGAATGTTTGTTTTAATGTTTCTTTACTAATGGCTTTTACTATCTTTAACTGCTGTAGACTCTCGAATAGACCTGAATTATTTATACAGAATATTTATTAGGAAATTATGTATAGAACACCTATAGTAGAAGTAAATATGTAAACAAAACTGTATTAGAAATGAATTGTGTTAAGCTGATAAAATATTTTTAACTATATGCAGGTCAAAATTTCTGATGAATATTGATATTTATTTTATATTTTCATATTATGAATGTGCAATGCATGTTAAAAATTTTTTTTTAATAATTGATAGGCAGTTGTTAAAAATAATGGTAATCTATTATCAGTTTATAATCGGAAATACTAATTGCCAGATCATAAATAAATTTAAAGTGTGTACCATACCAAGAAGGAATGTTGTCAAGAGATCTGTGGAAAGTAATGCAGTACAAATATCCTACTGAGAAATTTGAACTGGAAAGTGCATCAGTTTTACTTAACATAATGCACAAAAAAAAAAAAGTTCTGAATTTATTTGTGCCTTATAGCCAAAAGAAAAGTTTGAAGCTTTAAATATGTAGAATATCATGATGTTAATTAGAAGTTAATGGTTAAAATAAAAATGTACATGGAGGACATTGTTAAGGCTATTGTGAGCCTGTGAGGTCCTGTTCTTCACCAACATATTGCTGGTGAAAAAAGAAGATATTTTGTATTCTATTTACCAAATACTATCCACAGGAACATAGTGAGGCAAGTTTGAAACGTTTCATTTCTTAATAATTTTCTCAGATGCATGAAATGGGCAATAAATTAGGCCCAAATAATGCTAGTTGTCAAATTTGTTGTAATGAGTGAAGGGTTCACTTAACTGATCAGCTGTAACAGGCTTATGATATAACCCTGCTTAGATAAGCATTTGAACTTAAAATGGCATGGAAAAAAATCCTTGTTGAAAGTATTAACATACTGTATGTTTTTTTATTTATATTTAAAAAGGATTTTTTTAATTATTTTTGTTTGCTTTAACTGTTTATGTTATAATAGAACTATTATTTTCTATGAAGGTTTATATATTTTTTTTTCATATAAGTTGTCGAAGTTGGCATTTATACCAAAAAGATTATATTATCGCAATTTTCTAAAATTTTGCTTTTATCTTTTTTTTGTGATAATATTTCATACCACCCTACTTGAGTAATATGTGTTTTTATCAGTCATGTAGAAAGAGAATGTATGACATCATAAGCCTACTTCGTTGATTTTCATTAGTCTTTCAAACTTGAGGATGTTTCTTGGCTACTTCTCATCTCAGGGCTGTTACCCTTCCATGAGATTGTAGCTGTGAAACACCCTCTTGTTTGAAATACTATCGATATATATATAATTTTCGCATATTTTCCTGTGATATCCTTGTTTTATTATTACTAATATGGCAAAGTGTGTAAGCCATACTTATGCATACTGTTTCCAGCATTAGTGTCCATAATTGATGAAGTTTTTGATTTTTGTATGTCATTTTATTAGCATGGGCATAGCTCATTTTCAAGGAGAATATTTGGCCCTACCCTTCAATCATGGTTTATTGACTTGGGAACTTTTGTATAGTTTACATGATAATCTTTGTCATAGGTCTTTTTATTTGGAACATCTAGTGTTGATAATATTTTTTATGCAGTAGCTTTATCATTAGCACATCTCATTTCCACAGAGATTTTTTTAATCTGCCTCTTAGTCAGTGTTCATTGAAATTCAAAACTATTGCATAGTGTACATGTTAAAGTTTGTGACAAGGTCAGTTAAAGGGGAAACACTAAATGGTATGTCATTGATATTTGGTATGTATTTGTATTTGCAAAATTATTTCCATGGAGATTATTTATATGAAAAAAGGAGGTGTAGTTTTTGTCATACCCCCTCAGTCATGGTCCATTGCTTTTGAAACTTTTGCAAAGTGAACATGTTTAAGTTTGTGAATAGGTCAATTTATTTTAATTTATATAGATATATGTATATATATATTCATTTTGCACAGTGTACAAACAGTCATACAGTTTTGCCATGCATTTCACTTCCAACATTCTCTTTATGCCATCAAAATTGACATTTATCTGTGTCAACCTTTTATTAATTTTTTGCCTGATATTGTGACCTCTCTTGCTCTCCAATTGTAACTCTATTTTTTTCATTTCCTATTTCATAAGCTGTATATGTGATTAAAAGAACCCTTAAGGCATTTTTTCCATGTTGGCCCTTGTATCATACCTCGGTTCCATATTGGACCTCTGGCTAAAGCCCTCAGTCAGATATGGGAGCCAAGGATGATATCAAGGCTGATAAAGAAAATACCATATAATAATCTATAATTATTTAAATATGCGGCTTTGATCAGTCCAATAAAACAAAGATTTTTTAGCTCACCTGGCCCAAAAGGGCCAAGTGAGCTTTCTCATCACTTGGCGTCCGTCGTCCGTCGTCGTCGTCGTCCGTCGTCGCCGCCTGTTAACTTTACAAAATCTTCTCCTCTGAAACTAATGGGCCAAATTTAACCATACTTGGTTACAATTATTATTAGAGTATCTAGTTTAAAAAATGTGTCCGATGACCCTGCCAACCAACCAAGATGGCCGCCATGGCTAAAAATAGAACATAGGGGTAAAATGTAGATTTTGGCTTATAACTCTGAAACCAAAGCATTTAGAGCAAATCTGACAGGGGTAAAATTGATTAACAAGTCAAGATCTATCTGCCCTGAAATTTTCAGATGAATCGGACAACCGGTTGTTGGGTTGCCACCCCTGAATTGGTAATTTTAAGGAAATTTTGCGGTTTTTGGTTATTATCTTTAATATTATTATAGATAGAGTTAAACTGTAAACAGCAATAATGTTCAGCAAAATAAGATCTACAAATAAGTCAACATGACCAAAATGGTCAGTTGACCCCTTAAGGAGTTATTGCCCTTTATAGTCAATTTTACCAATTTTTCTTAAATTTTTGTAATCTTTTACAAAAATCTTCTCCTCTGAAACTACTGGACCAAATTTAACCAAACTTGGCCACAATCATCATTTGGGTATCTAGTTTAAAAATGTGTCCGTGACCCGCCAGCGAACCAAGATGGCCACCATGGCTAAAAATAGAACATAGGGGTAAAATGTAGATTTTGGCTTATAACTCTGAAACCAAAGCAATTAGAGCAAATCTGTCATGGGTTAAAATTGTTTATCAAGTCAAGATCTATCTGCCTTGAAATTTTCAGATGAATCGGACAACCGGTTGTTGGGTTGCTACCCTTAATTGGTAGTTTTAAGGAAATTTTGCCGTTTTGGTTATTATCTTGAATATTATTATAGATAGAGTTAAACTGTAAACAGCAATAATGTTCAGCAAAGTAAGATCTACAAATAAGTCAACATGACCAAAATGGTCAGTTGACCCCTTAAGGAGTTATTGCCCTTTATAGTCAATTTTACCAATTTTTCTTAAATTTTTGTAATCTTTTACAAAAACCTTCTCCTCTGAAACTACTAAGACAAATGTAACCAAACTTGTCCACAATCATCATAAGAGTATCTAGTTTAAAAAATGTTTTCGATGACCCTGCCCGTGAACCATGATGGTAGACATGGCTAAAAATAGTACATAGGGTAAAATGCAGTTTTTGGTTTATATCTCTGAAACTGAAGCATTTAGACCAAATCTGACTGGTGGCAAAAATGTTCATCAGATTAAGATATATCTGCCCTGAAATTTTCAGACAATTCCGACAACCAGTTGTTAGGTTGCTGCCCCTGAGTTAGTAATTTTACGGAAATTTTGCTGTTTTTTGCTATTATCTTAGATATAATACTATAAATTATGATTTTAACCTTATTTTACATCCAAAGCATCAGAAAATACAGGTGAGCGACACAGGCTCTTTAGAGCCTCTAGTTTTTATATAACAGCAATATATAAACCTTCTGTTTGAGAATATAACTGTTGTAATGTTCATACTAACTCTTTAATGTATTTATTTGTAGCTAACTAATGCCTATCTCTGTACAGGGCCAACAGAAGTAAATTATAATTTTGTCACCAATCGATTTTCTTGCATGTTTTCCTTCTGGACCTTTCCTGTGGTTTATTTTATAAACAGGGTTTATTCTATGGTTTATTTTGTAAACAGGGTTTATTTATCCTCCTGATTCTTGTGCAGGTTTTTTTGCATTATTAGTTTAACTTCTTTTTTAGTTTCTCTTGCTTAAAAAAATATATCAGACCACAAGTATATTTTTTGCAATTTATACTTCTGAAAAAATCTATAAGTGTAGATTTTCTGTCAATTCATAAGCAATAATCCTGTGCTTACAATAAATACATAAGTACAGATGTGTATCTTATGTCCATTTGGACTTGATAGCTGGATTTTAAGATGTAATTTATGTCAGCATATAAGTAAAAACTAAGATTTAATTTATAGCAGCTGATGTGTAAAATTAAAATGTTATTTATGGCAGCTTATGGTTTATTGGAGATCTTACCCTATTTTTGTTAAAAGTGAGTGAAAAGTAGCAAAGTGAGGTGTTAACATTTAGAACATACAGAGCCTACCCATTGTACAGCTGAAGTTTATATAGTTCATATTGTATATTAAACACCAATCAACTTTAGATTTAAAGATAAGATTGATTCTTAAATTCTAGTGGCAAACTGGCAGTTAAGCAATTAAAGAATATTTGGTTTGTTTGCAGTTATAGAAATTATAGCACTGTAATACTGTACATACTTAAATATTCAAAGTAGTTCTATTTTCACAATGAGTAATCATCACCAATATTGAAATGTTGCCAGGTGAAGGAGATGGACATTTACATTTAAGAAATGAATGCTTCTTTTTGTAATTTTATTGGGGTGTAAAAGTGTTGACAGAAGCACATTTTGTATGAAGCGCTTCTAAAAATGTGTGCTTGATCAACACTTTTACACCCCAATAAAGTTACAAAAAGAAGCATTCATTTCTTATAATTACATTTTATGCTAATAAGATCATGAAAAAAAGTTTTATCAAGTTTTTCTTTTGTTTACCTGTGCACTTTTTGTAGAAGCACTTGTCATCACGAATGTAACATTTCATTTTGATATGAAGGTTAATTTTTGAATGACACACGATTGTTGTTAGCCAATCAAACTATCGAATTCTCGTGAAACATATATGTAATATAATTATACACATATAAACATGAAAATGTAAAAAAAAAACTTGATAGATTTCTTACTTTTTATAAAACCGCAAAAAATTTGCGGTCGTATATCGGTATCATGTCGTCGTTGTCGTCGTTGTTGTCCGCGTCGTCGGAAAAGACATTTGGTTTTTCTCACAGTAACTTTGGTATAAGTAAATAGAAATCTATGAAATTTCAACACAGGGTTTATGACCACAAAAGGAAGGTTGGAATTGATTTTGGGGGTTATGGTCCCAACAGTTTAGGAATTAAGGGCCAAAAAGGGGCCCAAATAAACATTTTTCTAGTTTCCAGACAATAACTTGTGGAATGGTGTATGGATCTCTCTGAAATTATAGCACAAGTTTCCATACCACAAAGGGATGGTAAAAATTGCTTTGAGGGGGGGGTTATGGCTCAAACCGTTTAGCAATTAGGGGCAAAAAAGGGGGAAAAACAAGGGTGTCCTGGTTAATGGAAAATTACTTAAGTACAAAACATAATTTAAAAGCAGTGTAAGGGAAGTAATTCAAACACACCATTTTGAATTACCTCCCTTACACTTTTGAATTATGTATAAAGAAATGTTGTATTGTCTTGAGGTGATTAGCTGTCAATTTATTTTTAGAAGTTACTATTTTAATAATGCTGATGAAGGTAATTTAATTTTAGCCATGATTATGTCATTTTCTATTTTAAGACTTTTATGATGTATTTAAATAGGTTATTATGGTTGCAAACTCCATTGGAAATTTGAATTGAGATTATGACCAAAGAATTATGGGAAAGAATTTTTTGGAAAAGGGGGTTAAAAAATTGGGGTGGGGACAATTTGTTCTCAAGATTTCAGAAATTAAAAGAAAATTTCTTCAAATATTTTTTTATTTTGCAAGAAAAAAAAAGTGGGGGTTGGGGTTAAAATATTTTTTTGGGGGGAGGAGGGGGGTCAATTCGCAACAGCATAGTGTATTGCACAAAAGGAAAAAAATGAATCACATAACCAATTCAAGTTCTTTGACTACAGTTATTCTGTGTCAGAAACCTATCATGTGTCAAATATTTAATAATCCAAATTCAGACCTGTATCAAGTGCGAATATTGTGTCCATTTTTGCCCCAACTATTCAGGGTTGGACCTCTGCGGTCGTATCCAGCTGCACTCGGCGAAGCAATTTATTTTTGAAGAAAATCTGGTAGAATAAAAAATGTGTACACTTTAAGCAACAAATAGTATGGTGCTAGACATTGTATTCTGTTGGTTGTGGCAATTCTAAATTCAAAATTTAATGCTGTATTTATTTGCTCTGAGTTTTTTTAATTTCTAATTAATATTACTGATTTATTTTGTTAAGTCTCACCATTTACATAAAGATTTTAAATGAAGAATTAAAAATCTGCATCAATCCAATTTATCCACAATCTCATCAGTTTAGTATCAGCATTTGTTTGCAGACCGTTGCCCTGTAAGCCACATCATGCATACAAATTAATGTTATCCATACATCATAGAAATTCATAAATTACTTTTTTTTCCCCATATACATGTATTCTGGAGTTCGTAAATTACCTTTTTCCATTTTTTCCATATATTATGGAGTTCATAAATTTTATTTTTGCATACATTATGAAAATTCATACATTTCTTTTTGATACTTTATGGAAATTCAAAAGCTATTTTTTTTATATGATCCATTTATTATTATGTCATTTCACTCACCGAATATATAATTGAAAAATAAAAGACGCCAGTTTAAAAATAAAACCTTTTTAGTATTTTAGAACAACTTTTTCTCCATGTTTTATGACAAGTAACATAAAGCTATTGAAATTGAAAAATTGTTTTCCTAAAAAAAAAAAAATGGAAATGTTTGTAAAAGTACTTAAAATTGTTTAGACTTAATAAAAAATTCTGATACAAATGTTATTCAGCTTCTTTTCAATTAGTATAGGAGACAATAGAATTATTTCAAGCCTAGAATTGAAAAAAAAATAATAATGCAATGATCAGCAACCCCACAATAAAAAGCAAGTAGAATCAACTCGTAGATATCATAGTTTATTATGTTGATAATATCTATGTTGCTGATACTTTTAAGTATTAACATTCTTTTTCCTAAAAGTACTTAATTATAACCTTTGTGTTGATAGAGATACAGTTTGGGCAGAAAAACGGTAAATTTTTGCTATTATGTACATGATAGCTTTTGTATAACCTTTATGGCTTGATATAGTCTGTAATTTCATGTATACATTCATGCACTATTTACAAGTATCAGTTAAATATTGTGTATTTTGAGCTTCTTGACAGTAACTGTTGTGATGATCTACAAATTTTGAAAAAGAATGTTTGTATTTTATCATTACATCATTTATGGCACATATTAGGTTTCTAAAGCTGGACAAATTCTGTCGTTATCCTTTTCTTGACTTTCTTTTCTATAAAATTTTTTTAAATTTCTATTTTCATGTGCATTTTTTTAGGGATATTTTGCCCCCTTCTTTTTGATTCATTCATTCAGGCACACATTTGCATGACATTTTACCTTTATCTAGTTAAGTAGCAAACAGTTAGAAGTTCTGTGCTGAGCTTTCATTTGGCATCTTTACTAGAAATAAACTTTTAGCTGGTCTATTTGCAATTGTAAAACAGGTCAAAATGCTTGAGATACTGCACAATAATAAAGCAGGCAATCAGTTACATTTTAACACAGGCAAATTACAAATAACTAGGATGAGAAATAAATGAGATAGTTATCATTGAATACCATCCAAATAACACAAATAAAAAAAAAAATAAAATCTAGTTTACTATACAGTCTTCAACCAAACAACACAAGTACATAAAATATAACATCTTAATTACCATACAGTATTCAAATAAACAACATAAATACACAAAATGTGAAATCTTGATTACCATACAGTATTCCATCAAACAACACAAGTACACTGAATATAAAATCTGGATTACGATACAGTCTTCAACCAAACCATACAAGTACACAAAAAAATTAAATCTTGATTACCATACAGACTTTAACAATGAAAAATTACCCATGATATGATAAACTATTTGAAATGCCTTGAGTCCACACAACTAGAGTTCAATGATCTGAATACAAAATTCTAAATGTACAAAGAATTAAAAAGAGAGTCGAAACATACTCTCTTCTTAATCTGCATCACTGCTATTCAAACAATTTATAGTAAGCTTTAGCTGAACCGTTCAATCAGAAGAAAAATGCATCTATAGTATAGTCACATGGTCTATAAGCTTATTTATATTTCTAATACAAGTAATATGTGCTATCTAAATACAAAGTTCATGAAGCTTATAGTTAGCCAAAGCATGAAGCAACAGGGTGACATGATGGCTCATTCACCGTATCATTGCATACTGAATAAAAGTCTAATGTATTTATTTTAGTAAGAGCGTATTACTGACTGAGAATAAATTACTGATTTGTTGAAGTCTAATGGTTTTAATATATGCATTGTAGATGATTTGTTAGCTTTTAATATTTTTTATTAAAATTATTTTTTTTGGACAACACATTGGAATCAAGGAAGAAGAAAAATTGTAGACAAATGGAATAATTTACTTACAAATATAAGCACAGTCAAATGACACTGCAGGTGCTTTTTTTTTTTTTTTATTTTGACACCCTGTCTGATTGAATGTGACTATGTTTAATTATTTCAACAGCATATTTTTAAAACTTTTGTTATAATTTTGATGATTATTGTTCAATTTAAGGTTTTAGACACTATGGACACAGTTACTATTCAAGTTCAAATATTTATTTTCCAATACATTGCACATGTTGTAAAGTAATATTTGTTATATTAAATAAATATGTGAATCTTTTCAGAAACAGGCTCCAGTCGGATACAAATGTACCACAGCAGCTGCATCTAAATACCTGTGGAGATGTGCCGTAGAACAACAACTCTTCTTTACGTGAGTTATTATAGTAGAATAATATATATGATAAAATAGTGAGTATTACCAATAAATATCAGACAACACAGACACTATACCAAGTTGAAAAAAATATCACAAAAAGTAAAAGAAAGATTCCTTTAAAGAATAACATGAGGGCTAGATAGGTTTATTAGGTGTATGAAGAAATTTATAAGGGTTACACTTGCATATGAACGAAATGATATAGACAAATAAACAAGACTTAATGTCTGTAGTGTACCATAATTATGTCAAGCTTGAAATCCCCCCAGAATTTTGACAAATTGTGAATAAATTATCAGAGACTACTAAAGATCTGCCATCAATATCAGATTTTTTAAGAGACAAAAATAATTAATTTTTAATACATTGTACAGGTGTGCATAATTATTTGATTGATTGATTGTTGGTTGCTTAATACCCAGTGGAAATATTTAATGCATGTTCAGAATGACATAAGAAAAATTAACATAAAGATTAAACTAAAGATAATAATTTACAAGGTTGCTGAAATGGGACATGTATATGTAACAGGTAGTAAAAGCAAGCAAATCACAAATTAATGTGATACAAAAATCTTGTATATAACTGAACGTGACCAAAAAAAAAAATTTTTACATCCTCTGTTTAATACATTTTACAGGTTAGCTAATTCTGAACATCCTCCAAAAGTGAAATCAGGTGGAAATATCTTCTCCAGAGGTTCAAAGTTTAGGTTCAGGTAAGCAAAAAGGGTATTTGGTTCATGCACATTCAAATGACATGTGTTTGCATTTTATAAAGTCTTATGTCATTCAAATAATAAAATGGAAAAAGTTTATATAATCCATTAGAAATTGTGAAATGTTGGATGGATAATATGCTGTTACATGGACAGTATAGGTTTTGCTCCTTCTTGAAGGCTATACAGTGGCCTGCAGTATTTTACACCTTTATCCATGTGTTAAAATGATGGATTAATTATTTCTTATAATCTATCTGCAAATATTTGAATTATTTGATGCATTCTTAACTTACCTTTGTAATAACATACAAAAATGTGTTTTAGTGGTCGATGTCAACAAGAAGCTTACACAGCCAGTGAAAAAATTGATAGAAGTGAACCAGATTTAGTGAGGTACAATTATAATATGTATTATTTTTATAATCACCTTGTCCGTCCCACCTGTTCTTCTGTTCTATAATCTAGCAAATATTTTTGTCATGTTTTTCTCAGAAACCGCTAAATTGAATGACTTCATATTTTGGTCAGCAGATTTATAAACATCATTATTGTACTGTTCAGTATGAAAACAATTTAGAAAATTGCTAAGGGGCAAAGAAAAATCATAAATTAAAGAAAGACAAACAACACAATGACCACAGAAAAGAGATGAAATGAAAACTTTTGCAAAACATTACACAGAATAATGATTGAGAGCAAGAATCTCATTGAAAACATGAGTGAACTCATGTTTTAAGTCCTTAAAATTGCTTAATGTGATGAAGCATCCATCATGTAATATCAGCAGTCTCTCAATGACTACATAAACATTTATAAAATGCTTTCTTGGATATTAAATATGTCTAAATTATAAACCGTTTTAACTTAGGAAATAATTGTACTGTATTTTAAGCTTGGCCTATATAAACGTAGGTTTTACTGTTGCAAATTGACTGTTCATATCGACACATAGCTGAGCTAGGAAAATGGATACTTGCGACTGTGTAACCAAGTTGTACTTATGCCAGCTTAAGATGCAAGACAGTTACGTCGTTTCCAATGCAAAAATAACAGATATTCAATTGTAGACGTTATTTTGGAGTGAAAATCACTAATAAATTTGTTAATTTAAAATAGGGACTCCCCTTAGTTACAGACTGGTAGACCATGGAATCTACTCTCTTGAAATATATGATGCTGTGATAATAAATTAAATGCATTAGAATGTGGTTTATTTGCAGGACATCATCATTACCTAATTACGCAAGAAAATTGGATTCTCGGTCAGCTATTGGAAAGTTTAATACCATTGGATATGGTAATGCTATCAAAGAAGGTTTGTATACTTTATATTGTTGTCCATATCTCACCATGTATACATTTTGTGCTTTATTTGTCCTTCCACTGAGGCTTTTTCTTGCCTTTACTTTTGCTTTGAAAAAAGGTAGAAAAAAGAATTAATAGAACATTTGGTAGAATTGCTTCCAAAAATATTTCTATGCTTACAACTTTTTATCTGACCCAAACTTACTTTACTTGGAGCTATGCTGACTCATTTCCAGTAAATTCAATTTGCAACCATCAAGTCGTCATTTGATGTTCACAAATCTTCAAATACAATATTGTATCTCCTAAATGCCGGTGTTTATTGCAGCATTGCTGTTTAAATTCATTCAGTTGCTTTTTTTTTTATGGTAAATGGTCTGTAATTTGCTTACAAGACTTCCATTTGTTTCATCACAAACAAATTGTTAAGCAAAAGAAAAAGCCTTACTTTATCATTCTTAACATGTTTTGTTTTATAATATTCAATGTCAGTTTTATCAGTTTATTACCTTTAAATAAAAATTTTACAATTGTTTGGTGTAAAACCTTTCCTCAAATATATAAAATAATATAAACCATATCAATTTCCTTATGTGAAGGTTCATTTTCATTTTCATTCATGTACACATATTCATTGTCATCTTTGGTTCTTTTATCATGAATGAAAGTATTATTTTAATTGCCTATCGCAGAATTTTTGCGTACAGTAAATAATAGTTTGTTTTTATTTTTATTAAAATATTTTGAACTGCAGCAATTGAGTAAATCCTAGAAATATTTATGTCTTGCAAAGTTTCTTAACTTTTCTTTAAGTGAATTTCACTGTTTATTTTTGTAGTAGCTATGTTAAATTTATGACAAACCAGTTTATTTGTTTTCCATTAACAAGAACTTTGCATTAATATTGTCCATAACAGCTATGACGTTTGTTTAAAATAATTGCCATGTTTAGTTTAGGCGAACATTTAATCAATAGACATTATGCAAACCCAGTATTGTCATATCCGACCAAAACAAGCTAGATTTTTAGAGAAGCTGTCTAATAAATGTTTTAGAGAGGAATTCAGAATTTCTCTGGTGAAAAACTCTAAATAACTATCTGAGAGTATTGATTAATTACAAGAAAGATGGTTAATACCTACTGGGTTTACATGTTAATCTTAACAAAATAGTTAGAATAGTGGAAATACATTTCATTCATGACTTTTTTGCATGTTTTTATCATTTGTTTCTAATCCTAGCTTAGTATCTCTTTTTGCATGTGATATTTTATACACTATTGTAGATAAAACTAAGAAAAGATATCAAGGTGAGTTTAGAACGATTGAGAAAGAGAAATGTATCTTTCACAAACAGAATATGCTCATAACAAATGGTTATTGGGAGAAACAGTGATATGCCAACGAATTAAAAAAGATAACAAAATTTTAGAACTTTTGTTGAAAACAATTTATGAATACAGGTACATGAAACACTTTATTATAATTGAAAGTCTGATTTTAACATATAGTTGAAGTTATTATTTCAATGTTACATTTTTATTAATGAAAAAACTGCCTTTTGTTCCCATACCTGATAGATCTAAGGATGCATTATAACATTTCAATTGTTTATCCAAGTTTGTTTCAAGATTCAGATGTAAAAGGTCTGTATTTAAACAACTACATATTACATTCGAATGATTTACAATCAGTGGTCATAGATAGTGATGAAAGCTATGCAAAAATTAGGTCACCTTGATCTAAATCTCATGCAAAAAGTGACATTAAATTACCGAATACCTAATAACTATCACCGAGATATGATATTTTTCAAATGATTTATCATTAAGTAAGTTCATAAAAACCATGAACAATATGTTAGGTGATAGTGAATTCATTTTATAAGCGTACAGAATCCAAGATCCAATCAAATCTGATATTAGTAAGATGGATTAAGCGACAAGCTGTTATTTGATATCAATTCAGTTTTGTACCAATCTTCAACAAAATTTTGATGAATAAATACACATTTGATTGAGCATATTCAAGAAGTGTAGAGGTACAATTGAATGCTGTAGTCTTTATTTTCACCTGCACAGTGCATACCTGTCTGCTTTTACCTTTGATCTCATGATGTAAATTTGACATATTACAGTTTTAGCTATTGTATAACTGTGATTTGGCTGACAATGTTTTATACCATGCCTTGTTAGCTACCTTATATTTTGGTTTATTTTTTGTTGTTGAGGGCAGAAGCTGGCTTTTGTGCAACCACAGAATAAGTTCATAGTAATGATATGAAAAATTGATATAAATGGCAATTTGTGCTACATGTTTTTGTTTTGTTTTATTTTTTCGATGGTAAGGCTACAATCTTACACATATTTTCATATAACTGTTCAGATGTATATTAATTTTGATAAAAGCGAGAAATTTTTTCTGTAGTGAAACAGAATTGAAATTTACATATGGTTGTCCTCTTCCTTTCTGCTTAAAACTTGCATACAAAATATTATAAAGAAGCCAGAACTCAGAACAGTCGATTTAGCTTTAAAAGGAAGGATAACTCTATAATTGAATAAAAATTGTAATTCATGCATCTTAAGAGAAAAACTTCAAATGAAAAGAACAATACCTTATGTTGTAGTATTAGAGCAGAAATTTACCTTGGTACATTGATATGTCAGTTTCACAATTCAATTAAAAAAAAATTACCGGGGTAAAGAGAAAATGTAAAGGTCAATGATTTTGAAAAGAAATTTAATTTCCTGCTTAAATGTTTTGATACCAAATTAGCTTTGTGTGTTTTGTGAATATTTATGGACAGGTATGCCACTGTGAGGTTGATTCACTTATATAGAGAACCTTAATTTGATCTCAGTGGGTATTTCTGGTCAAGTTACTTAGCTGTGTAGATACCTGAAATCTCAAAAATACATATGATTTGGAGTCTTTGTCAATTAGATCATCAGGGACTGTCTTTATGGTCAAGTTAGAAAGTGGTGTACATACCTGAAATCTCAAAAATTCATATGATCAGTAGCCTAAGTCAATTTGATCCTCTATGGCCTCTATGGTCAAATTACTTAGCTGTAATGATTACAGCATCCTTTCACAAATATGCGAAAAATAGAGCCTTTCTCATTTTTATCATGCAGTATATTTTGGTGAAGTAACTAAACTGTATAGAATATTTAACTTCAGCCTTTCACAAAGGCATCTTGCTCTATGAATGTGTAAAGATGACAATTCTTCATGTCTTATATGTGATAAAGTTACCAGTACATCATTGTCTTGTCATTGGTTTATAGTGGCCTGGTTAGATGGGATGTCTTCAGTCAGGTTGCCACTCAGATTTTCATGTTATATTTATTTTAAAAGCTGGTAACTGTTCAAATTATAGTATCATCTATTAAAAGATTTTATTTAAGTGTTATTAGTATTATTTGGTTGCTCTCCATTTGATATTTACTCCACATCTCCTTTTGTTTATGTCTGTTTATAGTACGCATTAGTACAATACCTTTGTGCTATCCATTTGATATTTACTCCAAGTCTCCTTTTGTTTATGTCTGTTTATAGTACGCATTAGTACAATACCTTTGTGCTATCCATTTGATATTTACTCCAAGTCTCCTTTTGTTTATGTCTGTTTATAATACGCATTAGTACAATACCTTTGTGCTATCCATTTGATATTTACTCCGCGTCTCCTTTTGTTTATGTCTGTTTATAGTACGCATTAGTACAATACCTTTGTGCTATCCATTTGATATTTACTCCGCGTCTCCTTTTGTTTATGTCTGTTTATAGTACACATTAGTACAATACCTTTGTGCTATCCATTTGATATTTACTCCACGTCTCCTTTTGTTTATGTCTGTTTATAGTACGCATTAGTACAATACCTTTGTGCTCTCCATTTGATATTTACTCCACGTCTCCTTTTGTTTATGTCTGTTTATAGTACGCATTAGTACAATACCTTTGTGCTCTCCATTTGATATTTACTCCACGTCTCCTTTTGTTTATGTCTGTTTATAGTACGTATTAGTACAATACCTTTGTGCTATCCATTTGATATTTACTCCACGTCTCCTTTTGTTTATGTCTGTTTATAGTACGCATTAGTACAATACCTTTGTGCTATCCATTTGATATTTACTCCACGTCTCCTTTTGTTTATGTCTGTTTATAGTACGCATTAGTACAATACCTTTGTGCTATCCATTTGATATTTACTCCACGTCTCCTTTTGTTTACGTCTGTTTATAGTACATATTAGTACAATACCTTTGTGCTATCCATTTGATATTTACTCCACGTCTCCTTTTGTTTGTGTCTGTTTATAGTACACATTAGTACAATACCTTTGTGCTATCCATTTGATATTTACTCCACGTCTCCTTTTGTTTATGTCTGTTTATAGTACGCATTAGTACAATACCTTTGTGCTCTCCATTTGATATTTACTCCACGTCTCCTTTTGTTTATGTCTGTTTATAGTACGCATTAGTACAATACCTTTGTGCTCTCCATTTGATATTTACTCCACATCTCCTTTTGTTTATGTCTGTTTATAATACGCATTAGTACAATACCTTTGTGCTCTCCATTTGATATTTACTCCACATCTCCTTTTGTTTATGTCTGTTTATAGTATGCATTAGTACAATACCTTTGCAATGAGAGGAACAAGAAAATTCCGTCATTATCCTGCAGCTAAATGTGTACATGTTTCTTGTTCTAGTGTTATTTGAATGCATTTCTTTTCAACTTTTTTTTGCATGAATTAAGGTTCTCTTTTTAAGACAGTATTTGCTACTTTCACAAAACTACAACAAAATTAACTGTTATCTATATCTAGGTACATAGGAATCTTTAGGGGTAATTGATACTTTCCAAAATTTTGAAAAAAAAATTCAAATGTAAAAGTTTCTTAATAAGAAAACAAATATACGTAAATTCAAAAAGAAAAAGAAAAAGATATTGATGTTATAATTTATACTGCAAATATAATTCAATGTCTTCCTTAATAGTATCCTATGTTCCACTAATACCATTTGCACATTGTGTTGGTAGCTCTATGATTAAACCAGAGTACTTATTACTAATGCATTTAGTTGATTTACAGGGTATAGCTGTGTATAACTAAACATTAGTGATTAAAATATCATAAACATGTCTGCCGCAGCTGCTTAATTTTTAAATTTTTTTGTTGGAAAGTTTGAAAAAAAGCTGTGTAAACAAATAGTTTTGATTCTTTTTATTGAGCCTGCGGTATTTTGTATGGAACTAAGACATAGCAATCCTACATCTCTGTCTCCAATATTGAGACATAGTTTTAGATATCAATTTCTTTCTCAAACCTTCATGGAATATTATGTAACTTGGACAAAAATTTTTTCTTCATAATACAGTACCCAGAACAAAATATTAAAATTGTTTTCTTCATTTTCCCATATATTACTGACATCAGCAATAGCAGGCTAGTATACAATTTTTTTCCAAACAAATTTTGGCCTTCAACATGTCAATGATGTCAGGGTACTTGTTCAGCTCCATTATCTTAAATTTGGGATATCAAAAACATTATTCATTTGTTTAAATGATCCTTCAGGCTTCAATTTCAAGTGCAGTTTTTGTGGTTATGCAAGATTTATAGAGAGTTTCATTCATGGTATAGAAGATACAATTTATACATATGCACAGGAAAGAATATAGTCATTCAAATTTCAAATAGAATGGATAACTTCAAAGTAAGTTAATAAATAATAGACATGCATTAGAAAAACAGTGTACAGATTATAATTTAGATGTTTATTGTCTTTTACAGAAACTCCAATTGATGTAACTCAAAAAGAAACCAAGGAGAAGAGTAGCCCTGTCACTAACCTGGCTCCAAGTCCTATTGTTGTTGCACCAATGGCTGCCTCAGAAGATAGCTCGTTGGATGAAGTCATTGAACACAACAAAGTTGTTCAGGTTGAATCTGAACCCCCTAAGAAAATGAATGGCTCTGTTCCAACTCATGTATTAGAAACAACATTTGATTCAATGCCTAATTATGAACCTGAACAAACAATTCTAGAAGATTCTATTAATAATGCCACAGGATATGACGAGTCTTATGATACAGAAGAAGATGTCACAAAGTCTAGTTTAGAAGACCAGATCAAGGATCTAGAGGATTACATCATTAAGAAAGATAGTGAGCCACAACAGCCTAACCATGTCACACAGCAGGAACCAGTAATGGAAGAAACAGTAGCACCAGTTAAGTCAGAGCGTAACCAGACAGCACCACCATCACAGAAAGAGAATGACATCTCTCCTGTCACAGCTCAACCAGCCAATCAGGCTGTAGAAGAAAAGCCAAAAAGCGGAGGCGTTGGTTGTTGTAAAATCTTATTTTTCACATTATTCTTTATTTTTGTGACACTGGCAGTTACTTTGATTGTTATCTTGAACTCAAACATAAAACACCCAATGGTGAGCGAACTTCGTCAACAATTTAAATTTATTGATCCTGTCAGAGACTATATAACTCACAAAGTTAGAGCCATTTTAAAAAAGTCCTAAATCATGCAGACCACATGGTTGATGGTTGCGGGAGATTTTTATACATTACTTTGTCCAGGAAGAAGGTGCCTAAACATCATTGCTTAAGATTTTTTTATACAAATAAGTAAACATGCAAGAACAAATATTGTCATTTTGCTTCATTGAAGAAGAATAGGAGAAAAGATCTGTGTATTTTTATTCATTTTGTCACATGCATAAATATGTACTCAAACATCTTCATGTTAAAAAACTGATATTGCTTTATTCATATGTTTTAGAAGGTTACTATAGATTATATATGTATTAAAAAAAAATTCAAACATTATTAGAGTACTATTCTAATTTAAATGGCTTGATGATTTTATTTAAAAACACTTCAACTTGAATATTGTAGGTAATTTTAACCTATATAGAAAATAAACACAAAAGAAGAAGATGTGTTTTTGTACTAAAAAAAGGGTTGTATTTTTCTGAGATTTTAGTATCAAAAGGAAATAAAGGCATTTATTGTTGTATAAATGTACTAAATGCATATGTATGGCTTGTAAAGGAGAGAAATTTAACCATTGATTACCTCAAACAAATGGCAAGGTAGACTTTCAAATCATATGACATTATTTCATAAACCAAAACCACACTAATAATGGCATTTTAAATGGTAACCATTTGTCTATTAATTCACTATTTTTAATACTTAGCAGAAACTCACTTGAGATAAAGCACATACAAGTTGTGTCTAAAGATTCGTAATACATTTAATCTTTGGATTTTTACTTTATTCAAATGTATTTTAATGTCTCTTGGGAAACAAAGGTTTAGATAATTGAATCCAGAAAAAAATGTCTCAAAATTATTTTAATCTTTCTAAAGACAAATAGTTGAAAGCACACATCTATGAAATAGAATGTTAACCACGTGCAGTGTGAATATACATATCATTTTATAGTATAAACTTTTACTTGCTGTACATCTAATGAGCTTGGTATTTTTATATGAAATAGTGTATTTTTAATTATTTTATATTTGTTGTTGCTTTACTTTTGTTATGGTTGCAATAATGTATTTATAGAATTATGTCTATAGAGTTGTTATCCTATGTATACATATATCTTCTTTACTGAGGCCAAATATTTGTAGCAGGAGAAATGATAAAATTGTTCATGTAATTTTCTATATGTTTGTATCTTTTACATTTTATCTAGGCTTTCTATGGATGAGGACTTTCTCTAACAACAAAAATATTTTAAATAAGATAGATAGGCTAATGGTAAAATTAACAAAACATATCATGGTGCTTAATAAACTATGATTATAAAGGATAAGGAAGATAACTCAGTCAATTCGTAAAATTTTACATTATTATATTGTAAGCTTTATGGCTACATTATGTAGTTAGAGTAGTTTTTGGTAAATTCAAAATGATACCACTATGCTTTATTGGAATCAATATCGATTATTTATCCAAAATAAAGTAAAGATGATGTTATTCCAAGAAAATATATTCAGTAGATGTCTTTGAAATTAATATAAAGAACGGACATGGCTGCATGTAGAGCTCTTGTTATGAGGGATAGAAAAGTTTAATATCTTTTATGTTTTTTTTATTTAGTAGCATGCATGCTTATTTCCCTTTGAATTAGAATTTGTCATATGCAGAAAGCTTTTAGTTTAATAAATTATCTATATAAAGTATGTGGCAGAAAACTAGTAACTAAGGTTGGAATTTTTATATTTATTGAATTTTTATTTAGCTTGAAATGAAAAGTAAAGGATTGGTATTGATGAAAGAAAATAAGAAGAGTCTTTGTGATTAAAGTTTTGATCTGTTTGTTGGTTAAATGGATGATTTATTCAAATCTAGAAGTATAAAGATCTGAAAGTTATGTGGTTGGAGCCCCCAGTAACTTCAAATTTTGATATACACATCACATGTACCTAAAAGATAAGTTTTCCCTGCTGGGTCCCACATGTGGTCTGGATGTCAGATAATAAGACCTTTTTGGTAATGAAAGCATGATGCTGTTGACAGTCATAGCTAAGATTTGGTTAAGCTAAGACTTAAATATTGGATATCACAACAATTTGGATCTGTTGCCAGTCTTTGCTAAGACTTAGCCAGAATCCTAAAAATTGGGTATCAACACAATATTGATCATATGTTAGCATTATACTGCAATCTGCATATTGGGTACTATATCCAAAGTTTGTCAAATAAAGGTTTACATCAGTCAGCTTTTATATGTACATCCTAGTAACCCAATGTGGATGGTTGTGGTCAGATGGCCTAAGTCAGTTGATCTTTACTTACTGAGTTGTCAGTTTTGATAGAGTTAAGGATTTTACACAGCTGTCAGTTTTGATGGAGTTTAAGATTTAAGAAGTTTTGATAGCGTTAGGGATGTGGGGAATTCATTGACTTCTCTGCATGTATGTGATATCATTATTTAGTCATTTGGTAAAAGTAAATATCTTCAAGCATTGCATAACTTTTTTATACAATAAAGTTTCTGACTGGAGTTTCTGTACTATTTGTAAACAAAAAGTTGAAGACCTTATTGGAGTAGAATTATTCTCTAGAGAAGACCTTTGTTTACACAATAATTTATTTCTTTATTTTCTGCCTGTACATTATATAGATAACATTTTCTGAGCACCTTGTGTGATAGGTCTACTGTTTCTGTAACAAGTCATTATTGTTTTGCTTGAAAAAAAAAACAGTGATGATTTGCAGTAGAAAATTTGAATATTATTTTCGTACAATATATTTTATCTTCATTTTGTTACAGTGTGGATCTATCCTGCTTCAACTGTTTTAAATTTTCCTTATTGCTTCTCATTTTCTTTTACATTGAGTTCATATTCAGTTTTTGATTTTGAGATTTACAATGAGGAATAAATAATTCCATAATTCTATATGTTTGATTCCAAAAATAGCTTCTAACAAAAGGATCTGAATAAACATTAAGGAGAAATGAGGATAAAATGTAAACAATTTAATAGTAGAATGTCAATATTCAATACAGCAGTAGATCTAACTTTGGCAGGCATTTTACCAAAATTCTTTATTGACACATTTTGCAGGACATATGCAGGGGATTTCTAGTTCGACAAAGAAACTGCTGTAAGAAATATGAAATGGAAGTTACAATTTCAAATGAGATTGATTAATGTACCGGTAATATAAAATGCCTTCTGAAAGTAAAATGTTCCTGTGTGAGAAAAACCACTGAAAAAAAATTATGAAAAAAACTGATTGATTTAAGTCACTCATTACCATGTGAGAAAGCTTTGCCAAGGAATGTTAAACTTTTCGTGGTCATATACCTGCTTTTGGGTGTGAAGATGAACTTTACAAATTGCTGCTTTGTAATGAATCTTTTTGTAGATTTTAACATTTTTATATCTTTTAGTCTTTTGCATCACCTTGCCTGCTTCCTGGCCTAGTCCAATTTTAGTTTAAAGCTATTATTTTCACATATGCATTTTCACAACTAAATTTTAGAATTAGAATGATTATTAATTTCACAAAATCAGCACCATGACTAAAAGCATGTACGTTGTACTTTCAACTTTTGTTTCCATTTAAAATTTGGCTGTTGATCGGTAAATGAGATTTATACAAACAAGACCTGTCTTGTTTCAATTACAATACAACACCAAATCATTCTACATTTGTTGTATATCATTACAAGTGTTGCCATAGTTTACTGCTGTTATATGGAAGTTTTTATTTTTAAACACAACTTGCTTAAAATTGGAGAGTATTTTTCTATAAATATTTTTTAAGACACATATTTTATTTATAGTCCACTAATTTGCTAAAACACAAGTATGAAATAAATGGCATAATTCAGAAATGGTGAGAAATTCATTGCATTGGACATTTTGATTGATCTAGATGTCATATATGAGGAAGAGCACTGAAACTGCACAACATGATATAAGAGGATGGAAATTAAATTTCTTAATTGGTCCTGAAAAAAACTTCTGTAATTAGAATTAAGATACATGTATGTTATAAATGTGATTTGTCTTTACTTTTCCTTCTTTGTCTTTCTTTTTTTCTTATTGTTATTTATATTTTTAAAAAATCACTTCAGAAGTGAATATTGTAGGATTTTGTGAGGTAAAAATTGATGAAAGGTTTACATCCTATAGCAAGTGCTTTGTTTAATTTGTATTTATTGATGCCTTATAAGGGCTGCTAAAATCAGCAGCATTTTTTGAAAACTTATTTTTTTTCACATACATGCTTTTGTAAAATATTTTCCTGTACACTTACTAAATTTCTGTTAATTAATTGAATTACAAAAATAGAGAAAAAATTATACCTTAAAGCTTTTGGCAATGATGAACCAAACATTTTTAAACTCATATTTGAATACTGTAATACTTTTCCTCATTTGTCAATTCAATAGAATCAAGAATTTATTTTTTTTTCTTCAAATAAACATGAGATTAAGTAAGAGTTGCAGCTAGAATAAGGAGCCTGCATTTCATTAGCTTGTCTAGTCAGGGTAGTTTATCAGAAATATGTTTGTTGATTATATAATAAATTAGGTCACTGAAAATATGATGACACAAAAGTAGGGCATTATTTATTGTAGTTCAACAAAACTGTTTGGATAATGAGCTAAGCTTATCTGTTTCACTTCATTCGTTATGCAATGCTTCTTGTGAAAAACTGAAAATTTAATTGTAATATGATAATTAACATGAACAAATGTGTAGTTTTGTTAATATTTTATTTTACCATCCTAGAGTCAGAAGTGCTTATTTGATGATTGATTTGGGTCAAAACATTTAAATTTTAAGGCATTACAATTAAGTGGTTGGTTGTTGATCTGATCATTTTTTTTCCTGATAACTTAAAAGAAAGTTTAGTTCATTTATTTGTATCATCTATACTTTATTGTTATAACTAATATATTAAATAGAATTTGTGTACAGGAGAAAAATTATATAAGAATTGATCAGGATTTGAATTTAGAATATTTCGGATTGTTCAAATCTAGGTACATTTTACTATGTAAATGTTTTCAAAGATAGTGTAAAAAGAACAACTTTATTTTTTTTTAGGTGATAACATGACACAGACAAAACTTTACAGACATTTTATATTTGATTTACAAAACAAGGTTGTATATACATTGAATTATTTGCAATATTTGTATCATCATGAGAACCTATTACTTGTATGTGTATACATAATGGTCTGGTTTATTTAATAAAATCAGAATTCATATTTGTGTTTACATGCTTAAAATTGAAGACTGTGTAAAGTAAACCATGCACAAGAATCAGCTTGTACACTGATTTTATCATATCAATATCTAGTGCATTCTGGGTAATATTTTCAAAAATGTACACATTGTTGTTAGTCATATACTGTATGGTGTGTGAATTTCATTCTGGTGTACAAACACTGAACTTGAGATTCTGCATGGTTGATTAGGAACGTGAAATTTTTTACTTTGCTTCCACTGTGCTGCATTGTAATTTGTTAAATAAGGTAGTTCATTGCTCCTTCTCTTAGTTAAATACATTGGAAAAACAACAAAATAAACATGTTTTTACACTACATCCTCAAATGAAACATGGATATGTTGACAACATTGTGATAAACATCAACCAATCGAGCTATTGAAAAAATAAATCATCGAAAGTAGTGGACATCAGAAAAATACAGTGAATCCTGTCTAACTGAAAAAACTAAAGAATGCCTCAAGCAAACACCTGTTCAAGGCAAACACTTTCATCTGGACATAAAACAATTGGTGTTTACTTATTTAATCTCTGATTCCAAACAACTGTCTTCTTTAGATTAAAACTTGCCCCCTAAAATGATTTACCTATTTAAATTTAGTGAGTATATCTGATAAAATTTCAGAGCGCTTTGAAGAAAACAGATGAAAAAGACAAGAAATTCAGTTTGCCACTATAAAAAAGTCATTTAAGTCTAAATTGTACAAAGTCTGGCAAATTTCTTGGCTAATTTCTGTTTTGAATGACATCGAAAAAATCTAAATTTCAAATTTGGCTACATTAATATTCAGTATCAGATAATCCTTAAGTGGTATAAAGAGATTTGTAATGAATGGATATGATCTTAATTGTTGAGTTCTTTATTACATTATTGTGGTAACAATAGGTATTCTGTTAAACATTTATCAATCAAGTATATTTTAGGTATAATTGATTTTTTGTGTAAAAGTGATATTATTACACACACACACACAATCATACACAAAAATGCTCTATATAACAGAAAACAGAACTGTTAATGATAGAGAACATAGTAAACTGAAATATGAAATGAGTTAAAGATAGACAGCTTTATGTGTAACATAACAAAATGGGAAACAGAAGTTCTTAGCAGACAATACAAGAATGACACAATACTTAATGTATTAGATACAATACAACAAACCCATTTAGCCTATAATGGTTTAATGTATTCAATAAGAAGAAAAAAAACCAACTGGTTTTTGAGTACCAATGCACCTAGTTTAGCAAGATCACCATTCTGTCTCACCAGAAAGTCTGATCTCTTCATGCCATATCTAAAGTAGTGTGTATAAATTGTTCATTCATAACTTTGAAGATTTTATAGCATCATTGTTTTCAGAGGGTGTGATTACTCTGATGATTCACAAAGGCTTCCCGTGACCCTTTTATTTGATTTTAAGAAAAACTGATTTAAATGTGGGTTGAGGTAAATAATGTATTTCTGTATACATGTACAAACTTATTGCATTGAGTTGTGTTTGTGATCTGTTTCTTTTCAATTTTATACATAAAAAGGGGTAACAGGAATTACCTATAATGCAACAAACCACATCAACCAATAACAACTGACTACTCCAAAAAACAAACCGTAATGAACAACACATGGTCCAGATAGCTTATCTTTGTACTGCTATAAAATGTGATGGGTTAAACCAGTTTTAGGTGTGTACAAACCTCCCCTTTGCCTATCTAAACCAAAAGTTGTGTTTATCATGATGACTTAGTGCAGGTTATGTCAGATTGAGTCATGCCTGTATTGTCTGATATCTTTTTGTAGTGCTGTGGTTATTTAAGAAAACTACCTTAATCTGCAATTGTGACAAAGTCTTGAAACACTAATCAATAAAAAGAGAAGTTATCACCATGTTCACAGCTCATTGTAGTGGCAACAATCCTTTAGGATAGGACACAGTTTTAGTCAACTGTTGCCAAAAATTGAAAATCAAAATATTATTCATCAACATTCATTGGTGCAAGAATTCTCATTTCTTAAGTAAGCATTGTGACTAATAAAGCATCTCATTTAAATTTTTGCTGAATGTGTAGTGCAAACAGTGAAAAGCTGTTAAATATCCACTTGATGTTTTTGAGAAATGATTAATATGCAAAATCAGTATTAATCAAATCAGTATATAAATTGGCATAAACAATGTATCTTTCATTTACTGACATATTTGAGGTTATTTGTTCATTAATATCACCAACTATAGCTAACCTGTTGGGATATCTTCTGACACTTGTGTGCTTGCTGAGAAGCAGTTAAAACCGATCTGGACAGGGTTTTGCAGTTAACTGAACATGTGAGTTTTGGTTCATGTTGTACAAAATGAGGTTGTGGCCACATTAACTTGAAATGTCATACAGATGTTCTCTATGATGACCTTTTCAAAATATTTACCAAATTAGGATTTTGACAGGTTCATTGAACATAAATATGTTAGGGGCATAGTGTCCTATGGACACATATTCTTGTTCGTAAATAATCATAGCAAGGTATATATGTCTGTCTGACTGGGTTCATTTAACCTTGACTCCATTTTCCTGGTTCAATGCTCAAAGTAACACTTTTTGTGATTAGATTCTTTTCTGAGGTACTGGTCTAGTACCAGTTACCATCAGAAATTCACAGTTTTTCTGAAATAATTTGTCTCCTTCCTGCTTTGAATGTGAACTTTATGTCACTTATAATCAACCACTTCAATGCATTGAATTGGTGGAGAGACGTATTGACTTTAATTTAAAAAAGTTATAAATCTTTTAAGTTCTTTTGAAAGGAATTGTTTATTCTAAAGCAAGGTTAGATAGTGCTTTGTCTTCAAATGGAAAATTTCCAAAATCAAGGACATCATAAAATGAGACGTCATGCCCCCACATGTGTATATCTTTCCACAATGTGTTCAGTTTACAGAAAAATCAGCATTTCCCTACCTTAATTGGATCAAACAAAGCAGAGTTTTTACAAATGAACTAAAAATATTTGTCTGAAGATATCAGCAGTCTGTTGTTTTAACGCAATGCTTCCGTTATTGAATAAAATGGCAGATGACGGTGACTGGTAACTGACAGTAACTGGTCCTCTACCAGTACTGTTTAGTAATTGTCAACTTTATTTGATGTCTCAGATAATTGTAAGGTGTAAAGGTCTGCGAGGGTTCATCTGACCTTGACCACATTTTCAAGGTTCATTCATTATGCAATGTTAAGTTTTGTTGATTAGGTCTCAGATAGGTATTTACTATTCTGTGTATAGAATGATTGTAAGGTGTTTATGTCCATCTGACAAGGTTGACAAACATAAAAAGAGAGTTTAATATCTTGTTTATGAAGGGGGACAAATATATGCACATACAGTTACACAAATTATTAATTGCTCAAAGGCGTTTTATATATGGAATGCATTTTTTATTATTTGTCTCCCCTCAATGAAGTCTGTTAAAACATCAACAACTTGTTAAAGATTGTTACTGGGTCAGTTTAAGGGTGTCAACAATGTATTAGTTTGTGATTAGGTCAGTTTAAAGGGAACCACTAGCGGTAGGTCATTTCCCTAGAGATTATTTGGCCCACTCCTCAGTCATGGTCTATTGACTTTGAAACTTTTGCTTAGTTTACATGTATAAGTGTATGATAAGGTCAGATTAAGGGGATTAGCGCAAACGGTAGGTCAATGATGTTCAGTGTGCAGTTGTATAAGGATTGGCACAACTCGTTTCCTCAGTCAGGGTCTTTTGAATATTTTGCAAAGATAACATGTTAAAATTTGTGTTAAGTTCAGTATAAGATGAACCACTAATATTAAGTCAATGATATTTGGTATACAATTGTATTAGCATTTGCATGTTTCATTTCCATTGAGGTTATATGGCCCAGCCATCTCATCATGAATTACTGAATTCAAACTTTTGCATAGTTTACATGCAAAAGTACATGTTTAGGTCAGTTTATAGGGAACCACTTATGATAAGTCAATGGTATGTGGTATGCAGTTTTATCAGCATTGATATTTCTCAATTCCAAGAAGGTTATTAGGCACCTGTAGTCATTGTGTTTGAATATTTTGCATAGTTTACATGTTAAAATATTACAATTTTAATTTCAACAAATGCATTATACAATCTACTATCAAAATGACAAAAAGGCAAGACATATCTCTGTGTCAACAGTACATGATTACAGTACTATATAAGTTTTATGAAGCAAGTTTTTGGACAAAGCAAACTTTATGTTTTGTTGTTTTTTTGTAGTTGGTTGATCTGAAATTTAAGATTAGATTGCTTCTCTTAAGCACAATTTTTGCACCAAGGACAAGATGGTTAGCGTGGAAAAACATTAAAATTATTTAACGTATTGAATTAATATTATGAAATATAGCTGTAGTTTTGCATTTCTTAATTGTTTTTAAGGTACAATTTTTCACATATTTCTGGTAATGTTACAAAGCTTCTTTCCTTGTTAAACTTGCACATAGTGATCAGTTACAGAAACCAGTACATGTGTTGCAGAACAAAAGACCCAGAACCCAAACATTTCTTTTTTAAAACTGATAGGACTTTATGGCCCTATTTTGGGTTAAAAATATTTCTTGTGATACATTGTATGAACTTTTCTGTAAACCTACACTGATGTACACTATAATACTGTCTTTTATATCATCATTACCCATATAGGGTCCTGCTGACTAATCCGATGAAGGCCTATAGTAATCACCTGATGCACCCATCTGTCAATCACAGATAGTTTCTGATCTCTAACTTTCTATGAAAGTTGGCATGATAATTCACCACTTCTAGAAGGTGTGTTGTACAAGAAAGAAAACTGTACAATGAAATTCATGGTCCAAAACTTAATTGAACTTATTAAATCCCTGTGTACATGTGCAAAAATTGTTTCCGCTTTAAAACCCCTTAGAATTGGGTAATGAAACATGGTATGATTAGTCAACACTACTAAAAGATGTAAGGTACAAGGAAAAAAAAAAACTGAACATTGAAACTCTTGTTCAAAAGCTTAGTTCAACTTGGCCAACCCTGTGCATATGTACAAAAATTGTGTCAGCTTTCTATTATTTTATTAATGGTAATAAGCTATCTTTAAAAGGAGTAATAAGCTATCTTTGTTTAAAAGGAAAAACCCTGATTATCTCTAATTTTCATCACAATCTATTTGTTTATTTGAGCTGGGCCTTCTGTAATGGATCACATCACTATCCACTGGTTTACTTGGGCCAGGCCTCCTGTAATGGATCACATCACTATCCACTGGTTTACTTGAGCCGAGCCTTCTGTAATGGATCACATCACTATCCACTGGTTTACTTGGGCCAGGCCTCCTGTAATGGATCACATTACTATTCACTGGTTTACTTGAGCCGGGCCTTCTGTAATGGATCACATCACTATCCACTGGTTTCATCATAGAATTGGGATCTTTATCATCTCAGAAGTTTTCTCTCTTAATAAAATCTAATTTTAATTTAAAGTCAGAAGTTATTTTAAGTAATTAAGAACTGGATAGTTCATTAATACGACCAATTAATCTATAGTTTCCTTATATGACATCTTTTGACAATTACTGGCCACACATTAGTACAAACATATGTTTGACCAGCTGTTGCAGCCGTTTACTTATTGTTAACAAAGTAATGTATTGTATGTCATAGTATCTTCTGGATGTGCTTCACTAAATATCCCATCAGAAATCAATAAAGGCGTTTCACATTATTATTACACAACCAAATGTTTACATATTTTTTAGTGGATTAAAATCATTTATCACAAATTTACAAATATTTTATTGTAATTTGGATTATTAATTTAAAATTGGAAGTATTGAAAAAAGTACAAAAAGTGGAAATTCAATAAAATTAGAAAAATATTCAAGAAGATATTCACAGATATTTAATGGAAGGTTTTTAAGCACGTAAGATGATGAACTTGTGGATGTAGTAAATAGAACTAATTATATACAGCTTATTGAGTAAGAAGAAGGTTTGTGGAGTTATCATAAGCATTCAGTTATGTCCCCTTGTTTTTATGAGAACTAAATTTAATTATTTTGATTGAAAGTATTTTATTTAAATTGTTTAATTTAGTGATGTATTGATTTGATAATGTAAAAAATAATCTGTTTATCAGTTGTATTGTCCTATATTTTAGAAGGCTATAGCTCTTTCCAATGAAGATACCTGTTACCTTCAAAATTTAGTTTATGGACTAAGTGACCAATAGTTTTACATCAATCAAGCTTCTGTAAATTTATGAAATGAAGCAGATTCAAGCAGGAATAAATAAATCAAACATCATATTTTTTTTATTGTAGCAAAAAATCAAAGAAAAGGAAGTTTTGATGCAAATAGACCTTACAAACCAAAGTAAGTCATAGAGCTAATGAACTGTTGGATTCCCAATCCTTAGACTTTAACATATAAGAATTAATTGAAAATTTAAAAAAAATAATTAAAACAAAATTTGAAAAGGAAATAGCATGATCAAATTTATACTGGAGAGAATCCAGTTTTTATATTCAAAACACTTTATCATTACCAATTTTATAAACAATTTAAAAAAAAATTAAAGATAAGGGAGAGAGGAAAAAATGCAGATTATTTCACAACAAAGTTTTAATTTTTTTTTCTGTTAAATATTTTTTATTCACACTGGTAATACTTTTGTAGACAACAAAATTTGTAAAATGCCATGTAATACTGAAATACCCATACCAGATTGTTGTTTTGTATCTTATCATGAATAATTAATTACCACAGAAAATTAGTTTATTTAGACTGTGGATTTCATATATAATTTACGAACAGCAGCCTGTAAATTGTCTTGATAATTAGTTGATTACCTGAGCACGGTAAATAAAAAGGTATATCTTTATTCTTCAGGTGTAATATCCTTGGGTGTGGTACACATTTTACTTCTTCAAGACTTCCAGGAGTAATAAAGCAGCACATGTAAAATTTTAAAAGGGATTATTTCTACATCATTATTGGGTAAGTAATATCAACTTTATGATTGATATGTATAGAATATCAGGTTTTCAACACTTTGATATTTTATGATATCTATACATAGAAAAAGGATAAGCTATTTATCTTGCAAGTTTGGTTCTTTGCTCTCTCCTTTTTATGCTTGACAAAAGTTAGCTCGATAACGACTCGTCACACATTGTGAAGTGGCTGATAACTTCTCTTCAGATATCGAGATGACACTGATAAGTTCTGCTCACATCTAAAGCTGTGATACAGGGAATTATGGAGCGACTAAGCAGGGTGATATAGGCAAAGGGAAGAACGATAAACTTCTTCTGGAGTTTCAAATAATAATAAAATTGAGAATGGAAATCTACTTCAGCTGCATTATAGATTCTGTTTCAAATTCTGACCTACCTCTAATGTTGCCAATCATTTCTACCATCAATTTGCCATGAATATAGATGAGACATAGACATAACTCGAACTCTGTATGTCTGTCCTCTCCAGTTTGTTTGTGGTTCTCACTTGTGATATAAACATTGCAATCTTCATGTATAGTACAAAGCAATCAATGTCAACTTGTAAGAATTTAACAACTTTGATTAATTTTTGTGTTCTTTCCTCAAGAATCTATAATGACTTAAGGTTTTCATAATCCTCTTTCCCAGTTAGGTTGAGGAAGGATACATAATTTTGTCCCTGATTTTGTGTTAAAGACTAGATCTAAGCAGCTATAAATCATAAAGGAATAATCTTTTGTAGTTCATGACCATGGTCCACAATAAAATAAGGTCACCATGACCATCGTTTATGCAAGAAAGGCTTTGGTTAGGTTTTGTGTTAATTCCTCTATTAATATACCTATTAAAAAAAAATTAAAACTGACGGCTTATGCAATGCACAAACAAATAAGATTTACATTAACTAGATACATGGTACAAACAACACATGAATCAAGTTCAAGTAAGGATATGTGGTTTGATTACCAGTGAGACAACTATCCAACAGAGTCCAAATAAAGCGGATTTAAGCAAATATACGTCACTGTATGGCCCTCAATAATGAGCAAAACCCATACTATATAGTCGGCTTTCAAAGGCTCCGTCATGACAAAATTCGAAAAAAAAAGAAATGACCAGATTTATGAAAAAAAATAATCAACGAAAAACAAATATGACAGCCAGCAACCAACAACAACCGCTGAATTATAGACTCCTTACTTGGGACAGGCACATGTAGAATTTGGCGGGAATAAAGATGTTTGTGAGCACTCAACCTTCCCCTAACCTGTGACAGTTGTGTAACAGCACAGCATAAGAAAAAACTATAAAAATCAGTTGTGAATGGTTTGACTCATCAGATCACAAATAAAACCATCGTAAATACAAAAGAAATAAAGTACTGATCGAAGAAATCTTGCAGTTACTGAAAGCTAGTTTAAATTCTCCCAGACTAAAGGGTAAATCAGTACACACCCATCAGATTTACTGTAAAGACATCATATACACTATGAGAAATGCCTGACCTTATGCAAAGCCAAAATATAAGTAGATTATATAGACAGGATGTACGACCATAAGTTTTGATAAATGCATAGCAATATAATAGTTTAGTTATGTTCTGATATATCAAAAACAAATCAATGTTAGTACCAAAAATGTAATAATTTTATTTATTCAGAGATAATTTACCATGGTCAACATTTTCGCATCCATGGATTGCTTTATATAGTCCACAACATTAGACAGAATATTTTTGATTTGTTTAAAAGGTCTAAGTTTGAGTATGATAAGCTTTTGGCATAGAAACTAGTTGACAACCTATTAAAACTTTAAAGAACAATATGATCTTTCTAATTTTAATGCCAAATTAGAGTTTTGACCCCTATTTCACGGTCCATGAACATAGTAAATGATAGTGTGAGTGGGGCATCCATGTACTATGGACATTTCTCATGGAAGCTCAGAATTCATTGTGTTAGGTGTGCATTGGTAAAATGGGTATTTTATTTCCTATTGCTTTACAACCCCTTTTCAAGACCCATATCAAAGAAATGGCATCTGACTGACATAACACTTGACATGACTTGATAATATAGGCACTAAATGTCTTTGATTATCTCCATATTTTGCATTTTGATGGTAAACAGATTACCAAAAAAAAAGGATATAGGATGGATATAGATGAAATCATAGCTTCAAGAGTACTAGGAAATAACTCATGTATCTATATAGAACAACACTACTAGTTGCTTTTTTTCATCTTGACATTTCTCAGGGCTCTCAACAATGAATTAAATTGCTCCAACCTTAATAGAACATAGACTTAGAATGGTTAACAGTTTGATATTTATAGATAACTGCTAAAATGTCTTTGAAGTGACAGATTTTTAAGGGCTGGATTTCATTTGTGAATTGTACTACATGTAACAAAATTTGTCAAAAAGTCTGTGTAAGTCATGGGATTGGTATTATAGTTCATTCTTATGATTGGATTTAAATTACATACAATGGCTGTTATATTCACATTTTTTTGGCAAAGTTTACTTCTTATCAAAAAGTAAGATATCAAAAATACCGAACTCCATAGAAAATTCAAAACGAAAAGTCCCTTATCAAATGGCAAAATCCAAAGCTCAAACACATCAAACGAATGGAAAACAACTGTCATATTCCTGACCTTGATATATAGCTAAAGATAACAGATGTTTAAAGCAAAAATGAAATGAGAAACTTTCATAACAGTAAAATAACTGTTAATCAATTCTTTCATCAAACAAAAATATTGATTAATCAACATCAAAAGCCATTAAATATGTGTAATATCCCCCATATGTCAGGGATATAGTCTCTTTAATACATAAAATCCTTTTATGATCATGTAATACACATTACATTTTAATGAGATGAAAGAATGCCTTTAGTCTGCTGTCTATACAGTTGCCAGCACCAAATAAAGAAATATTTAACAACTAAATGAATATGCCACTTTAAAACTCCTTTGTCATGATTTTATGCTTTGTCTTTGGTTAATGGCACATTTTATAATTTGAGACCACACAACAATGCTTGAAAACTATACACAGCAATAAAGGAGTTACTGTCTTCTTGTAGTTACTTATCATGTGTTGTTCAATGTTCTTTTACGTTCATACCTTAAAAAATCATTTACAACATGTTTCAGGAATAACCTTTTTCAGTTACTCTCAAGACCAAAAGTTTGGTAGGCTAAACACATACAATGTTTTTTAAGCATCTAAATCAAAGAGGTTTACACAACTAGTACAGCCAAAATCAATTGTACTCTGCTTTGCTTGAAGGAGTAGCATTAATTTTAGTGCAAATTTCCACTCAACCATGTTATGATTAGTTATTGTTGGGTGTACTTCCACAAGGCAGTAACTAAAAGCCGCAGAAAAGGTCCAGAGGTCAAAATACAATCTGTTTAATTTTGATCATGATATTGTTTCAGATAAATGACATAACTATAAGATGATAAGATATATTTGGTTACTGGTACTAGTAGTGCAGACTTATGGACAAGTAACAGTCAAGCTATTAGATACAGCACTGTTAGTGGATGAAGGTCAGCAGTTCCAAATACGTATACAGAAAACAGGACTTATCACCTCTGTTGTCAATACAGTAGTGGCAGTAAGTGTTAAAAATTATCGGCAAGACAATTCTCAAAGTAATCCTTATCTTTTGTGTATTAGAAGTTAAATCAAAGTACTGAAGTAATGAACATCGGATGACCACAAGTTCTTGTGGATCGTCACAAGTACTTGTCTCAGAAAAAGACAAATTCGTGCATGGATGATGAATAAATGACAGGGAATTCAACCTAACCGTAATAACTATGATATTGTAGTGATACAAATCAGTATACTCGGGTTTGTTGTTATAATTATATTAATATAACAGATGCATGTATATATAATTTTCATCCATTTGTATATCATTCTATTCTACTATTCTAATAATAGTGCAGTGCAAGTGCATGGTGGACATTCTTCTGTAATAATTTGATTTTTTCTAATAGATTGGATTTGAGTAGGCATTCATATTTTCCCGCAAAACATTCTTGAGATATTCTTCTGCATGTGTTAACACAATTTTTCTGTACGTGTGCATAGATATTAATGATTTTTTACTTATATATATATTTCTAACGACAAAACATTTTCATATTATTAATTTATGTTCTAAAAAAAAATGTTTAGGAGTATTCATTGAAGAAATGAATTTATAACAAGTGATAAGGAATGTTATTTTGCACTTGATAATGTCCGCGTTTTTATAGATCGCTTACCAGTCAAAAACGAAAGTTATGTAAGTAGAAATCTCTATGGCAACAATACATCGGAATGCCCTCATGATCATCGCGATGTAAAAATAGTGAAGGAAACCTTTAAAAAAAAAGATTTAATCCTTGTTTTTAAACTGTTATGTAAAGGAAAGATTAAAAAAAGAAACAGAAAAGAAAAATTAAATCCTTTTACACTACTTTATTTGCAGGCCAACTAAAGCCCTCAAGTCATTTTTTTTTTCATTGAAAATTGTGTATGCCTAAAATGGTCTCATGGTAGAGAAAATGGAATAAAAAGGAGATCTAAAGTTTATTTCATCTTTTTGTTAAGAGTACTCAGATAACTGATATAAATCTCAGATTGAAAGATGAAGTTGTAATTTTATAAGGTAAAATACAACAGATTCTTTTTAATGAATCATACAGAAATAGAAAATTAAGTACAGTTCTTTGTAAGAACCAGGCAGAGTGCGATATATGAAGGTTTCAGATTTTATCTAAAATGGGCCTAGTAGAAGCAGTAAATGAATACTGCTCAAAAAATAATTTTGAGTGGGAAAATATGAGTGGTTGCCATTTTAACGAACACTCTATTTTTTGGTTGTTAAGCTAGTAAAATCTTTCAAAAATCAGCTAAATCACCACAATTCAGAGTCTGATTATGAATAGAATCATGCATTTTCATTAATGTTCATATGTAACATTGATACAACTTGGTTTAAGCTTCATTTTAGTGAAGATTGCATGTCAACCAAATTTGTAATTTTTGAAAAATTTTGCCAAAATGCATATTTTCAACTTTTCTGAAATTGGGATTTTTAAAATTATCAAATTTTCTCTGGTGTTTTCAGAAAAGTGCAAATGTGTACAGAATAGTTAGCACTGTAGTTATGAAGTTTGGATACTACTTTACCAAATTAAATAGAAAATGCGTGGGATTTTCTTTAGTTTTATCACCATAGCAACCGATTTTTCCTTGGAAACGGAGTTTTTTTGCAGAATATTGCAGTTTAAGAGTTTAAATGTCCTGAATTGTTTCATAACCGATAAGAAAATAAATAAAAGCTAACGCAAACTTTAAATTACTATTGTTAAGTGTTGTTGACTTCAATTGTTACCATGGAAACACATATTATCCATAGCAACATCCACTCAAAACTGCATAAATAGAAATTTATGTAAAAAATACATAAATAGAGGTGTTTATTTTCAAATTGGAATATGACTTTATTCTTTGCTTCACTCACAGTCTTGTCTGGTTTTTTTCTTCTTCAGATGGTTCAATAAATGTAATATATGATGTAACATTGGGGTTGGGGGGTTTGGAAAAAAAGGGGGGTATGTTGATTTTTAAATGTTTCATACAAGTAGATACTTGAAAAGATAATTGCGTTTGGTCGGACTTTGTTTCGAGTTCATCATCTGATAATCCATTTTTGAAAGTAAACAGATGATGAACTACATGTTTCGAGTTCATCATCTGATAATCCATTTTTGAAAGTAAACAGATGATGAACTACATGGGATTGCAATAGCCTGGCCAACCTGGCTTATGGTAAGGCATGATAGATATGGCCCTTAACAATTGTAAGAAAATTCTGAATTTCTTAGGGCACACACCCGTCTGAGATGTTATTCCACCAGCATAAATCACAAAATTGACCTGTAACATAATATTAAGCTTACAAACCAATAATAGAATCATTTGGCCAAAACATTTCTAAACTGAAACTGAAGTGTGATGGACGGACGGAAAGACGGACAGGCAAATTGAATCAAATTTTAAGTTGGTGGTGACTTGAAGCACACTTCTTATCCTTCTTCTGAAATCTCCTTCCTCTCCTTTAAGAAAGTAAACATGTAAAAATGTATCATTTCTTTCGGTTGAATCTTCAAAAATCGTTTTGCTATTCTCAACGTTTTTTTAACCTTTACATGAATTACGCCCTATTTTCTGTATCTGTCTCTGTAACCTTTATAAAAGACTGTCCCCAGATTTGGAATGAAACCACTAAGCTGAGAATGTCTGCATGATCACAAGATTAATAACAGTAATAATTTGAAGACAAATTCCACACATGGTCTTATTCAATTAACCGCAACACTAGAAACAGCGCAGTACATACCAATCTTATTTTCTTTGTAATTATCAATGCTTTCTAGTCCAAACAAGTTGTAATCATTAATGAATACAAGACTTTAGTGTCCAATGTGAAATAAAGAACAAATTTCCAATGTCCCGCGAATTGCACACATTTGATCGATTCAAGGTACAAGGGCAAAAACTAAAATAAACACTTTTATGGCCGCACCGCAATTTGGAGGGGGGTGGAGGTGGGGTAGGTTTACCCATGTCTATCAGTACATAAGTTGTCACAAAGTTGGTTTCCATTTTCTAATTTTAGTTTGCCTCAACCAAATCTTATGAAACATGTATACACAATGCTTATTACCACAAAACAGAGTTCAAGTTTGAATTTTGTTGGTGTCACTGTCAACTGTATAATTTGCCTTAAATGGCATGGTTAACTAAAGAAATTTCTCAAAGTGACCATTTGATCTTATGAGAACCTTTCTGGAGCCCTTTTTTTCTGTCATACATACCATATTATATTTTTCGACTTTCATGTAGATTTTTTTTTATCTTTTCTGTGAATTTAAAAAAGAAGATGTGGTATAATTGTTAATGAGACAACTCTCTCCAAGAGACCAACATGACACAGAAATTAACAACTATAGGTGATCATACTGCCTTCAACAATGAGCTTATACCGCAGTCCCACTAGGCCACGATCGCACTACGATCTGTGAAAAAAATACAAATTTAGACGATCGTAGTGCGATCGTGTAGATCGCAGTAAGGTCGTAATACGGTCGTGGTGAGGTCTTCAAGATCGTGATGAGTGTGGTCATCTTTGAACATGTTCAAAAACAATCGTGGTGCGGTCGTGGCGAAATCAGGTCGTAGTAGAAGCGTGGTGAGAGCGCAGTTAGGTCGTGGTAAGATCGCAAAGGTCGCTGTTACATCATAGCGAGAGCGTGGCAAAGCGGGATTCTATTCGGAGACTGCGCTACGATCTCACAGCGGCGTTAATACGACCTCACTACGACCAGCACGTTCTCACCGCGATCAATCTACGCTTCCACTACGACTATACCACGTTTACACCAAGCTGTTCAAGACCATAGTACGATTCTAGCACGTCCATGCTGTCCTCATCACGCTCTTCTTACGACCCGTCTCACGTTCTTACTACGACCATCATGCTAATTGTCATTTCACATGAAATATATAAAAGCCCTCCAGCTTTTGTTTGTCTGTATGTAATTTGGACCTCTTGTCTTTTTTCTCCAACGGCTCAACCCTGCTTGACACATCTCTGTCATCCCTGCTTTCGTACACTAAAACATCGTCATTTGAGCTTGATGGACTAGCAATAGGTTGTATATAATTTGTCACAAATCGTATGAGTTGGTTTATATGACAATGAAAAAAACTTGAAAAAAAAAAGAAAAAAGATTCAGGTTGCATTGGTCGGTGCGACATCTCTGCTAGATCAGGATTTGTTACTATCAGACCTCCCTCTGCCTCTACACCTACACCTACCACCATGCCCACGCGTTCTGGTAGATTTTGGTGGCATGACTGTGTTGTTTCCGAGAAATCTAAGTATTAATCAGAAATATAAGGAATGGAACAGTATTTGTATGGAACACGATGTTGGCGTTATTGCTGAGAACGTAGTAAGATCGCGGTATGAACGTAGTGTAATCGTGGTAAGAACGGGCTATAATCGCAGTAGAAGCGTGGTAAGATCGTGTTGCAATCGGAGAGCTCGTGGTATGGTTGTAGTGAGAACGTGATGAGCGTAGTAAGATCATGATAATCGTAGAGAAAGCGTGTTGAGAACGTGGTATAATCGTAGCGAGATCGTTGTGGAAGCGTAATGAGGACGTAGTATCATCGTGAAATCAACGAAAAATAATATTTTCATGCCGCTCATACCGCGACCTCACCACGATCTGAATTTATTTTAGATCGCGGTGAGCGTGGTGCGATCGTGGTCTAGTGGGACTGGGGCTTAAGCCCATGCCACATAGTCAGCTGTAAAAGGTCCAGAAATGACAATGTAAAACAATTCAAACAAGAAAATCTAACGGTCGAACTTTGGTGTTGGATTTATATATATTAACATAACCTCCCTTTAGTTTTTCATGAATTTGTGATATGACATTGAGAAGTTATTGAAATTTATTCTTTGAAAAGCGACAGGCGTAACATTTGCTCATGGCACAGCTGTTTATTTTATTTTATGGAATAACACCCCATTCAAAGTCTAGGATCAGCCCCCAAAGGTATGAGTACATTTGAACTGTGCAGTAGTTAATGTACACCTTAGCATTGCATTATCCTGAGTAATAACAAAGATATTTTGCCTTTGTTATGTGTAAAGTGTTCTTAAAAGACCATGACTTTATATGTTTTGTTTTGGTCTGTCCGTCCATCTGTCTGTCCTTGTCACTTCAGTTTCAGTTTGGAAATGCTTAAACCAAATGTTTCTATTATTGGTTTGTAAGCTTATATTTGTAAGTGAGATTTCAAGTTGAGTCTCTTGCTGTTTGAAATTTGTGAGAATTATTGCGCTAGGAAAATTAGAATTTTTCCAAAATTTCTTAATTTCTTCCCATTTGTAAAGGACATATATTGTTAGAGCAATACTTTCAAAAATTATATGGACCTTGACAAAAGCTAGAATGTGCTATTGCAATCACCATGAAGTCGATCATCTGTTAGTAACATTTCATGAATAATCATTATTATAGATTACCAGATTGAAACCAAATGTTGTAGAAAAAAGTAAAATAACAAATATACGGAACACTGAGGACAATTCTAAACAGAAAGTCTCTAAGCAAATGACAAAATCAAAAGCTCAAACACATCAAACGAATGGATAAAAACTGTCATATATTACTGACTTGGTACAGGTATTTTCTTATGTAGAAAATCGTAGATGAAACCTGGTTTTATAGCTAAACCTCTCAATTTTCCTTAAAAGGATTTACGAAAGATTCAAACAAAAACTACCAAACCTCCACTCCTCCCCCAAAATGCCACAGTGTATATATTCAAATTTGTTGAGTATTCTAAAGGAGCAAAGGCAGGACTGAGAGTTAAATAGATTAAAGCATGCAGTTATATTCCCATTAGAAAAATGAAAATTATTAGCATAATTATATGTATTTGTAAAAATCATATTATATATATTTTGATTGGATGTTGTTATGGGTGATATTTGTTACCATGACAACTGTTGTAATAATACTTAACCGTTGTAGTTTAGATTTAGAGTGTATATATGCTTTTATGTATTTTCATAAAGGTTTGGAAACAATTGAGAACATTGAATTCCTATACTGCAGAATTCAACAAATAAAAACTCTTATTTCCAAGGGACAAATACATTAATATGGTGATCAAATTCAAGAGAGCCCCATAATATTCTATTTATTTTGGTCAAGTAGTATTCAAACTTTGTTACTACAATGCTAGCTATGCTTTACTTATTTGCACTTTTCAATAAAAACACATGAGAAAATTTGATAATTTCATAAAACTCCATGATTCAGAAAAAGAAAATATGTGTTTTTTTTTGTATATTTTAACAAAAATCTAAAAGTCGGGTTGAACTGCAATCTTAAGGAAGTTCGCTTCTCAGTTTCAAATTAATTAACTTTTCAAAACACTAGTTAATATCGATAGGGATCAATAAAGGAATCAAAAGAGTAAAAAAAATATACAGGTCAATGTGCTTGTTTTCGAGATATTACCCATTGAAATTTTGGCGGAAAATATTCTCTTGACTTTTCATAGCTTTATCATTGACAAGTTTACATTCTCAAAAACTATTAAAGAATAATCGAAATTTTATAAGACTTTTCCAGATGGCTTATCATTACACATGTAAAAGATTTATAAAAAGAAAAATGGGGGTCAATGGCCATTTTTTAAAGGCATTCAGATGAATAAAACCAGAGGTTTCCGAAAATCTAACAAAAATCCTAAAACATGACAAGCGAACTACCTTAACTAAGCTCTGAAGGAAAAACCAATTTATATCGATGTTATATATGAAATTTCTGAAAAAAATTTGATTCTTTATATAATCAGGCTCTCCGACCAAACGTTTTCTTTTCAAGAATCTACATGTATGATATTTAAAAAAAAAAATAGACCTACACCCCCACCCCACCCCCCCTTTTTTCCCCCCACCTTCCAACCCCAATGTTACATTATATATTACATTTGTTGAACCTTATGAAAAGAACAGACAAGACTGTGAGTAAGCAAAGCATGCAGTCGTATTCCAATTTTAATATATACACCTTCTATTTATGTATTTTTTACATAATTTCTATTTATGCAGTTTTTGAATGGATGTTGCTATGGATAATATGTGTTTCTGTGGTAACTATTGAAGTCAGCAACTCTTAACAATGGTGATTTAGAGTTAGCGTAAGCTTTATGCATTTTCTTATTGGTTATGAAACAATTCAGGACATTTAAGCTCTTAAACTGCAATATTCTGCAAATAATAAATCCGTTTCCAAGGAAAAAATCGGTTGCTATGGTGATAAAACTAAAAAAAGTCCGACACATTTTTCTATTTAATTTGGTAAAGTAGTATCCAAACTTCATAACTACAGTGCTAACTATTCTGTACACATTTGCACTTTTCTGAAAAACACCAGAGAAAATTTGATAATTTCGCAAAATCCCAATTTCAGAAAAGTTGAAAATATGCATTTTTGGCAATTACGGTTTATGTAAGGTCAAGGATTCTACACTCATATAAAGATGCAAATATTTTGCTGATTATCATAAATTAGCTATACTCTATGGGAGATTAATTATTCCAAAGACAAGAGAAGGTTCATGAAGGGCTAATATTGGCCCTAAGATTGTAATGTTATTTTAAATCAGGTCAAAATACTACAAATTTCACATAGAAATGGTTTTGATATTACTATTTATACAAAATAACTACACATTATGACCCGTGATAATGCATTAATTGTGTTGTAATGTCAGTTTTGGTCCAATTTTTCCTCAATTCATAACAGTTTTACCATAACTTACTTTGGCCACCATCCCTGATCCAGAAAATTTTTGTGTCTAGGGATTCAGTATTAAACTTGACACCTTTTGGTTACAGCATATTTTGGATTTTAGGTTGCGGCCAAGGTTTTCCTGAAGCTTTTAGTTCTTAAAAATGAATAAAATCATCTTATTTTGACAATATCTCCAAAATGTTCTTGACTTTGGAGCCTATAATCAGTGTTCTCCCCAGGCCCTTAAAGGACCACGGGCCCGCGATGTATAATTTTTTACCGTGGTGGTATCAGTCTTTCCATGATGTATATTTTTTTACCGTGGTGGTATCAGTCTTTCCGCGATGTATATTTTTTTACCGTGGTGCTAAAATTTTCAGTAAAAAAATGGTAAAGTTTTAAACGATTTGTTAAATCTTTTCCATATGGTATAAAATTCCAGGTGAAATTTGACCAGTTCAAACCGTTTCAACCTAGATTGTTTACACCACGTGATCGATTTACCTTATGAGGTTAACCGTGTTGATTGGATTTAATCGATGTAAACTTGTTACAAGATTCTTTTGTGTTTTAATTAAGAGGTCATAACTTTATGATCACAGATAACTATTTTATGGCTTCGCTCACCACCCAAGCGCTGACCTGTGACAAGTCGGCAAATATACTTTGTACACAGTGTGGACCCGATAGTCTGCGCTGGTACCTTTTTGTACAAAATAAAGTTGGATCTTTACGGACAATTATACATTTCTCAATTCTTATATTATAGTATTATATGTCTGATTAAACCATGGCCAAAATTTTGACATACTTATTGCATGATAGTTGGGTTTCAAACTATCATAGTATCTGTCAACAGATGGACATTGTACATATTACATGACCCAGTTAGTTCATGTAGAATATTCAAGTTTATTTACAATTAATTACAATATATTCTACTTTATAAATAAAATGCATGACTGTACCTTCAAACTGGATATCTATATCCACAATTAATGAATAACAGAACTAATCTAGCAAATGTTATCCATAAGCACATGTTAAATCTATTTATATCTACTTCCTGTCATTTAGGTGGGAAAAATAGGAGACTTTGTTGTTGACATTGAATATGGTTACTTATAGATCTATAGACCTAAGATAAATTTATAGATTTAGGAAATCTTTTAAATGGATCATGACAAAAAGATTTAGATTTCAGTGCAGTATTAAGTCTGTATCTATGTTTGATTATCACCAAAGACAAGAAAGGTTAATATTTACATGACAAAATGTTTTAAAATTTATGAAACACTTTTATTCAAATTTAAGATAGAAACTGGTTCAAATAATAAAACAATATTTGTTCTTGTTAATTTTATATCTCCTTATGACAAGAATCATTTCACATACAACAACTTTCTTTTAGAAACTAGAAAGTTTTGAAATTGAACATTTTAGTCTCCTTTGAAAGATATTTTATTTTTATTGATCATGGATTTTATAAAAATTTAATTACTTTAAATTTAGATGAATATTTTGTAATGAATCCTGTTTTATTTATTTAAAAGAAAAAATTAAAGTATACAAACTGTTTATTGATTCACCTCTTTTTTACCAATAATTTTCTGACTCAATGTCTACATAACACAGTACCACAGTATTAAAACAAAACAAGAGAAATGAAGTAACTAGAAATATAGCTAAGCGACATGAGGCGACTGATTGTATAAATCATTTCACCAAGCTGTCCACATGCGTTACCCTGATGCTATCCAAAAATCCTGGGGAGAACACTACTATAATGTAACATTATGAAGAAATTTGTTTACCCAGCAGTAAGACCAAATTATGGCCATTATGATATTTTATGATAAAAGTTGAAATTCAATGCCATATTTTGCCCTTAGCAGACCCTGTCCTTTATATAGGAAGACAAAGATTTTTTGGGGCTTATATATTTTGATTTTTTATGCATACTGGTAGTCATCTAAGTTCAATCTATTTACTAGTAATTGACATGAGTGTTTCCAAAACAGCAAGTCATCTATTGGCCACATTGAAAATTTGCAGCTCTAGGTCTTACAACATGCAGATAGTATGGAATTTTCCCAAAATGAGCAATATATATAATGTCCAAATTAGAGTAGACATGATTGCATAATTTATACTTTATGGACAGCCAAGTGAATTTCCCCTTCAAAATGTTTTTCTTGCTGTCAAATGGAAAATGCAAAGTTACAACTCTTTTATACCCCATCCTCCCTGGTAATTTTTTTAGATCCTTGATCAATACAGAGTTAGCAATTGTAATCACATAATAACTTTATGTTTCTGTTGACAGGTAAAAAGTCCACTAGACACAGGAAGTGATTTTGTTGGTAGTAGTCAGGTAGGATCTTTTTATCCAGGAGGCCCTGATGTTGTAGCTGTTACCTTCACTGTCACTGATGACTCATTTCCTGAGGTCGAAGAGACCTTCACCTTTGAACTGTCAGCTATAAGTAGTGGTGTAACTGTGGATACACCATACATTGCAGCTATAACAATTTCAGCTAATGATGATGCTTATGGAGTATTTAGCTTTCTTGATGTAAGTATAAGACCGCTGTTTCTTTGCCATCTTTAATTTAGGGATTTGACAAAAATATTTGAAAATCACATATCTTTTTTATACCTCCCCTTTTTTCACCATAAAAAAATCTCGTGTTTTTCATGATTTAAATCATTGTCTTAAATCTTTTCACCTCACTCCGCTCAGTGGTATCTATTACATTTTATGGAATTACACTTACCCCATTCAAAAAACCTGGTTCAGACCCTGAATAAGATAAGAAGGTTGGTGCATCATGTTTGGCAGATAATCATGCTGAAAGGCCTATATTTCTTAGTTCTTTGTGCAAATAGATAGACATGCACAATTTCAGTGTTTAGCCTAATAATAATTTTCTTGATGATATCATGAAAAGTTTTCCTTCATTCTTCAATGTACATAACCTTCCTCCCTCAAATCACATCAAATGCGGAAGCAGAAAACAAATTAAGTTTACCCTAATTAAAAGAGCTTGCAATATCTTTTGTTCTTAACTTAACTGTTTTCCAGAGTTCTCATACATTGGTAACAGAAGCAGACATCATAACACCGGTCAAATTACGTGTTGGCAGAGATCGAGGAACAAATGGTCAAGTTACAGTTACTTTTGTGGTCAGTTTTTCTGTAAATTGTGTATTGTTAATTTATTCAAGGGTGAACCACTACAAATTATTTTTAACCAAACCTTAAAAGTGTGGAGCTTTCAACCATTGTGTGTTCAATTTAATTTAATGAGACGTTTTTTATATAATTATTCTGTATTGAAAGAATCTTGCTCAGGCTTAAATTGCATGCCTCAGTTGACTTTACCTTAATTTTACCCTGAGATTCTTCTGTTCATAATCCTGATATTTTTTTTTGTAAACAATGTTGGTAAAATTATAATAGAAAGGACAACCCATGGGAAAATTAGTCAACATATGTTTTTTATTGAAACAGAATGTTCTTGAAAAATGTTTTGGTTACAATAATGTAGTTTATTTGAAGGATTTTTCTTTTTAAGCTCTGTTGATACATTTTCAGTCATTAGATATATATATGCATTACTTAAAACTTTGCAAGACAAAACTTTCTATTATCATACAGGTAAACAGTACTCAAGCAGACGCCATCCCAGGAGTAGACATTACACCCAAATCTGGAATTGTTGTGTTCCAAGCCGGTGAAGCTCAGACTTACTTATTTGTTCAAATCAAAGATGATAACGTAAATATACTGTTTATGTAATTTGGTGTTGATGACATGTCTTTGATAAAGTTTGTTTAATTTAGTCATAATTATTAATGACTCAGGGTGGGATATTTTAAAGCTTGACATACTTTATGGACACCTGTCTATTATTGAAGGATGAATGTTGCCAATGATTTAAACAGTGCAAAGATGTTTGAATTTAGATGAATTATTCAACTGTTAGACTTGTTTGTTCCATGGTAATTTTTATGTCTGGTTCACCACTCAGTTTCTGTAGTAAATATAGAATAAGGAGATGTGGTATGATTGCCATTCCCAATGAGGCATTACAACCCACAAGAGTCCAAATGACATGGCATTTAAGCAACTATCATAAATTGTTTTGTTTTATTGAATTATAAACTCCAGTTTAATAAAAATCATTGATTATCAATTGCATCTCAACCTAATGAAAATAAGATTTCACTTTTAGTGACATATTTTAAAACAATGTTAGTTCAACAATGCACGATCAAGTTCTAAGAGGGAACCTGAGGTCTTTGAAACTGAAAAAAGTTTTAAAGTATTCAATTTACAATAGACTATATTTGTAATACTTTTTAAATGTACACTATGATACAAAAGGGCATAAACCAAATGAAAGGACAACACAAATGTGTAACAGCTTGTCCAATAATTAGATAAATCAGATATTGATGTGTAATACATGGAAACATTGTCATACACTTGATTATCAAATTGTGATAGGCAATATCAATGATATATTTCTTATGCCCTGTATATCATGGTGTTACTATAAGAACAATATCAACATAAAATTTCAAATCTTTTCAGATGTAAAGATTATCCTTAAAATCAAATTTTCATTTATGAATGATCTGTGATTTATATGAAACTTAAAACTTTAATTTTTTGGAAGAATGATTGATGAAACCACAAAAAGAAAAAAAAAAGCATAAATTAATATATACTATACCAATCTCAAACTCCAGATTTAAGAAAGGATGACTAAGAAACCTTTTTCAAATCCACTAATATTGACTTCCATAAACAACAGTAATTTGACAATGCCAATAATAGAATAAGAGTGTTACTCATTGTTGGAAGTCCCTATGGTGACCTATAGTTGTTTATATCCACATCATTTGTACTCTGGTGAATAGCTGTCTCATAGGCAATCATACCACGTCTCCTTATTTTTATATTGAATATAGTCATCAACAATAAGCTGGTGCTTGCATCATGTTAAAGCTCTATTTTACCCCATGCCTTGACAAATTTACATGACCTTAATAGAAATGAATAACAATATACCAACCTTCCAGTAAACTGAGACACCAAAAGCTATTTATTTTAATAAACAAATCTGTGAATTTAAATGAGTGTAAAATTTATTTGAGTAATAATTTTTCACTGAATTTCATTGAGACACAAAAAAAATATTTACTTATGGTTATCTACTTTAGATACCCGAAAACAATGAAGAGTTTATAATAACCTTAACTGGAGCTTCACAGGGTGCAAGGGTACTGGACACAGAAATGGTACTGATTATACAGGCTAATGATGCTCCAATCAGATTCCAACAGGTAAGTCATGTAGTTTATTAAATTAAAGATGCCCTAATTTGATTCCAGCAGTAAGGTTATGGGATAAGAATAGAATCAACAGGTGTCTATTTCACTAATTTCATTAGAATGCTGGACTAGTGAAATAAATTGTTAACAGCAGTAGTACAATATGTTGTTGAGTAAAAATTAAAGAAAAAAGAATCAACAGGTGTAAATTTTTTTTGATTAACCAAATTGTGATGAAAAGAAAAAATATACAGTGGTATTTATCTAGGATTAATTGGTTTGAAAATAACACCAAAATGCATTCTTTTCCACCAAAAAAAAAAAAGATGGTGGTGCAAAGGTTTCATTGCTACGTAATACTGTTTAAAAATCTTCATACAAATTTGTATATATGTAATCAGCAAACAGTAATATTCCCATTTTTTGTAGGCTGAATACAGATTTGATGAAGGACCAGGCACTAAAAATATACAGATTCCAGTATTACGAGGTTTAGAGAGTGATGGACAGAGTAGAATAGGATCTGTCAATGGTTTAGCCACAGTGGATTTTGTCATATTGACTGATACTGCCTCCGATGGATTAGACTTTACAGGACCAAGTAATCGACAGCTTGTCTTCAGTCCTGGTAGTACACAAGGTTTTATTCAGATACAAATACTAGATGACAGTGATCCAGAAGTTGAAGAAAGTTTTCAGATTTTATTGTCCAATGCTGTAGGAGATGTAATTTCAGGAACTCCAATCAAAACAACCATATTTATTAATGGAAATGATAATCCTAATGGTGTAATAAGTTTCAGCCCAGGGAATGATGGTGTTTCTATGCCACTTATCCAATTAAATGAAGATGGAATAAATTCAGAATATTTTACAGTTTTACGAACTGCAGGTACATTTGGTACTGTGACAGTTCAATGGGAGATACAAAGAAACGACACCCTTTCTGGAGGGGTTAGTGGAGACATATTGAGTACACAGGGAAATGTTGTATTCCAAGCAGGACAGTCTGAGGCTAAAATTAATGTTACCATAATTCAGGATTCTGTTGCCGAGCCACCCGAACGTTTTGTAATCAAGTTGTTACCAGGCAGTGTAAACGATGGAGCTAAAGTTGATGGAGTTATTAATGGATTAATACTAATAGAGGATAGTGATAATTATCATGGAACTGTAGAGTTTGGAGATGATACTCAACAGCAAATCATTGTGGTTAGTGGTTTCGTAATTTCTTTCCTATTCATCATACAAATTTGTTGTAATTGCTGATTAATTGGCTCATATAGTAATAATCTGTAGGAAACACAGTTATTTAAAGGATTTTTTTAAGGCAAGTCCAGGATAGAATTTCAAATATAAAATTTAAATTTTCTTGTCTGTATAAACTTCCTTAAATCTAGCTACCCTGAAAATTAAAAAAATTCTTGAACATCCCTTAAGATAGCAATGAACTTCATTTTCATTATTACTGGTACATTCTTAAGATTCTTGTTTTCTTTTTGTTAAAGCAGATTATTTACCAGATAAATTTTGGTCAAACTTGTATCACTATAAAATCATTTTGAATTTTTGCAATATTTTCTGTTTTTTTTTTTATATTTACCAATTTATTAAATAACTACCACAGGAAACAAAACCAACTGAGGTAAGTTTTGTTAGTTGGGTTTCGTTTATAGATTGCAATAGAAACCTATCCTAATCTAAGATATTCAGGAATACTATCAAGATGGCTAGTTTAATATATATATATATTTCTTTAATTCTTACCTGATTTATCCTTTTCCTGACCTGTTGATTATTTTTATTTGTTTGTTTGATCTCAATTCTTCATTGGTCAAAATTCAATTATGACATCAATTTTTGCTTTCCTCTGAATTTCTTATTATGACGTCTTGAAAAACATTTTGAAAAAAGGCGACCATGCCTACTGACGTCACATAGAAAGAACACATCTTTTTGCAGATCATTTGAAAAGGAGGAATAAGATTGTCTAAAAATCATTTGAGAAACAGATTCTATCACCAAATCTGTTGCAATAAGATATTTTTCCACTCTTGGCAATTAAATTTTAAATATTTAACTGTCTCAAGTGGATAAATATTGTATCACACTTGATGCAGTGATAGAATCTATATGTATATACTAATTTATTTACATGTGATCAAGTTTATTCAGAATGTCTAAAACTATATAGCTGTTGAAAGAGGAACCCTAATGAGAATAAGGTAAAATCACCAGAGTTTAGAATACCTTTTGGCTAAGATTTCAATTAGCTTACATCTTCAACTTTATTTTATTTAGTAAAATTAAGAGAATAATCTGAATAGACTTGATCATTGATATAAGGTGTCAGGCTGGTTTTATGATAAAATGTGTAACCTTCTTGTTTTAAATTAACACTTAGAAGACAACTATGTTTTGCCAGCATCAATCATACATTTGGCTATGGTTGCAATTAAGGAAAGTTGGCTTTCACAGTCACACATAGCACACTGCAGTCTTAATTGTTGCAACCATCAAATCATAGATTGAAGATGGAAAACATTAAGGATTTATTGTGTCATGAATTAATGATTATGTATGATAGCAATAGGGATATATTTTTGCTTTGATACAATTGCTTCCTATCAAAACCATTCCCATTTTAATCAATAAATATGATGAACACATACATGACCTTGTTTGTTAATATGTTAACATGGTTGAATTTCAAAGCTTCATATTTATGGTTTAGCACTGGTTCAGGTTACTCATATTAATGGTAAAATATTTTGTAACAATGTTCAAATCTTCTTGACAGCATTTTAGATCTTCTAGACAACAAATAAGTATTTCAAAGGTAGTTAGTTCTTTCTCCAACGTTATACAGAATGATCTGGTAAAAAGAGGAATAGATGCATGTGGCCTCCCAAATTTTTGGAAAGTTATGGGAATATTGTACAACAATTATTCATGTGAAATTATTTTAATCATGCAATTTGATGGTAGAATATGGTTAAAACGGTGTTGTAGTAAAGTTATAGTAGGTTTTTGCTGAAAATAATGGTTATTGCATACAAATAACTGAATCATATTTTACATGAATACTCCTTCACGAAAGAAAAAATCACTTATATATATATATTGTAAGTTTCGTTGTTCAGATATTGCGAAATTGAAAATTGATAAAAGTACTCTGCTATAACATGTATAAGATATGTCAAGATAAGAAAAAAATAATGGGGGATTGATCTCTATTTCTGTCTTATACAGGTATCCAATCCAAGACATGTACAATTAACAATTCTTAGAACAGGGTTTAACCAAGGAACAGTAAACGTCAACCTGACAGTAGTTTATACGGGACCGGGAGATATAGAAGGTATATAACAGGTTATATTGGTAAAAAAAGTTAATATCAATATGACAGCAATCCAAAAACAAAAAGCTTTCAAAAAATGTACCAGGTAGTTGTCACTATTTAATGTTAGACAGTAATTGCACAGAGGGCTAGGAAGAAATCACCAAATAGCCAATTAAAATTTTCAGAGGTAAAAATAGACGTATTTACACTTGTATGCAAATTTGTCTGCCATTACGTAAAATCACACAGGTTCCCGTAAACTTTGACATCATAATTCAAAACATTTGACGTCACAATTAAAAAGTGATTGTAGCCTGACTTTCAAAAGGTGATTCGGAGTATATCTAAGGTCATTCAGAGGCAAAATATAGCTAAATACCAAAAGTGTAAATACGTTTATAAACAAACAGAAGTTATCGGGCAGTGAAAAATAAACAGTGAAGGTAAAATATAGAAAATTTGAAATTGAAAATGTTTACCTTCTAACTAATTCATAAGGTACATTAAGATACAAATGACAAAAAGTCCAGTTTAAAAATTTCAAATTATTTTTATTGTTTGTCTTGAGTTACAGAAGAGTACATATATCAGTAATTGATATTTCAGATGTTATAGAGAAATCAGAGTGGCAGACGATATTTACAACTGGAATCGGTAGCCAGATTTTTAAAGTTCCAATTAACAGTTCAGCATTCTTACATGTTGGTGAAAAGTTTACTGCAACCTTAGCTGGTGTTGATCTTAATTATGGTTTGTTTATATGATTACCATTTTGTATCAATTTTATTTTAGTTTTTAATTAAAATATTAGCCCAAATGTCTTTTAATTAAGGAATTTTATATGTGACAAAAAATGGCAGAAAAAAAAAACCTTAACATTTTTCATTTTTTTTCTTGAGGAATATTACACATTTATTTACTTAGAATAGAGAATGTATAAATGCTTCACTCCTCTGTCCATTCTCTTAAGTATTCTTTGAATAAATTATTATAATATTTCTTCTGTCAGATGTTAATTCTATGATTCTTTTTCAGTGAAAAATATTCTAGGGTATATCATTTGGAACTGATATTTCAAATAACTTCGATTCCACTACAATTCTACTATAATTCTTTCAGATCCACCACTAGGAGCCTTTAACACTCCAAAAGTAGGTAGTAAAACAACAGTAGAGATACCAGTCACTATACAACAAGCCAATGGTGAGATTGGATTTCAGAACACTTATACTGTAACTGTTAGTGAACCAGAAACCAGTCCATACTCTGTAAGTTGAATAATTTTGTTACATGAATTTAATTAACATCCATTATAAGGATGTTCATTCAGTTACAATAAGGTTACAGTTTTCACCTTTTATTGACGTTCCCTAAAATATTATACATTGAATTAAAGGTACATGTTTTATGTGTAACCTGAGTGAGTTCTTGTTCTCTATTTTATAGTTTGAACTTAGAATTCTTAAAGGGTCTTAATGGCCAAGTAAAATTGAGAATGGAAATGGGGAATGTGTCAAAGAGACAACAACCCGACCATAGAGCAGACAACAGCCGAAGGCCACCAATGGGTCTTCAATGCAGCGAGAAACTCCCGCACCCAGAGGCGTCCTTCAGCTGGCCCCTAAACAAATAAGTATACTAGTTCAGTGATAATGGACGTCATACTAAACTCCAAATTATACACAGGAAACTAAAATTTAAAATGATACAAGACTAACAAAGGCCAGAGGCTCCTGACTTGGGACAGGCGCAAAAATGCGGCGGGGTTAAACATGTTTTTTGAGATAGTCTAGTTAACTAACTGGCATTTACTTATACAGATCATTTAAGTTTATCACCAGTAATAATGTAGATATTTGAGTCTTGCTATGGTCATCAGCAAAATACTGCAAAATGCACTGGTTTACTTGTGTAAAACAAGACCTGCTAGGTTACTTTACAAAGTCAAGTAACCATTTGACAACCATAGGCTTTTTAGACACTTAAGCAAAGTATTCAATAATTGATACTGACCTAATTATAGCTCTAACATTTTACAGGTTAATCTTAAACTGAGCAGAGAAGGTACAAGTGGTCAGGCAGTTATTAGCTGGTCATTAGCTGGTTCTGGTACCAATGCTGCCTCAGTAACCCAGGAAGATACTGGTCCCACTTCTGGTACTGCTGTCATGGAAGCAGGTTAGTAATTAGTTGGTCAACAGCACTGAAGGTTAACCAATGAAAGCTGAGAAAATCCAGAGGATAATGAACTCAAATCTGGTTTTGTTATCATAGTAGAAGATACTGACTGGTTTATTTATATTTGGTACTAATTTTCATGGATGGAGGAAAAATTGTAGTTCATGGGTATTTGTTTCGTGTTTTTGACCAAAGTCTTCATATAAACATACGGAATATTTGTATTTTGTTGAACATCTAAATTTGGAGCTCATGTATACCTGTGAAATCCATGACAATTAGTATCTACAAATAGTGAATCCACAGTCAGTGATAAGGAAGTAATTCAAATGGTTGCTAGCTTGGTTTGGTATGAAATGTTTTCAAAGTATGTTATATCCCTACACAGTAATCTTTTGTTTGTATATTTTGTTGGAAATGTATAGATTGCTGGAGTATTAATTCTAAATGTGATTTTATTTGTATAGATTGATTTGATTTATTGTTATTTGCTTAAGGATGTTCACCTCTGAGGAGCCAAAATTTTCTGGAATTAACCTTTTTTCTTAACCTGATTTTTGGGTTTATATGACTGTGAAAAAATAATTGGTGAAGAAAAAATCATATGGTGGTGCACTTCTTTTTTTGCTATGGCCCTTTGAAAGTACATAATTTTGATGATTTTCCCATTTTGCATCAATTTTTACCCATTTTTGGGCTATTTTCATGAAAAAATCACAGTTCCACAATTAAACTTTTTTTCATGCTTTCAATAAAGATGAAGTGGACCAATCTGAATAAATTTAACTTAAAAAAACTATAGGTAGGTGTTAATATAAGAAAGTTTTATCATATTTTGATGCTTTTTCGTGTCAAATTTACCATGCTGTCAATTTTGTAAATTTGTGATTTTTCTCTATTTTAAGAACAAAATGCATATTATTTCAACTTCTTTGTTATGAATGATTGAAAAAATACATATCTAAGAAATTTGAAACGAAAAAAGTGATATGGGATGTACATGTTTCTGGTAAAATCATTTCTTGTACCCCTCACCCATTTTCTCAAAATTTTGGCTAAAAAGACTGACTTGATTGGGAATAAAATTTTAAAAATTTATTACTCCAAAACTACTTATTGTAAATAGACAATTTTTTCACAGAGTTAAGTTTGATTATAACATTTTTAAAATTCATTGATATTTTCCACTTGTATCACATGTTTTGGAAATAATTCCAGAACGAGATTTAAATGAGACTGAAACGTCAGAAGAATACATCCTTAAAAAATAGATGCAATATTTCATGAATATTCAAGACATAGAACAAATGAACAATTAATCAAATGAGTAGGTTCTGCAAAGTTAGCCCAAGATAAAGAACAGCTAGTTTGTATTGCCACTGAAAGAAAAGGATATTTAGATAGGGGCAAACTGCAGTATTGGAGTTTCTAATTTTTATAAATAGGGAATGTAGTTGATTCCTATATAAAAAAGAAGCTTCAAATTACCATGTTAAAAAAGCTATAAAAATAGAAAGAAGACAGCAGTGCCATAGATATAATAAAAAATTTCCTTTGCAGACAAATCAGAGGCAGACTTTACCATTCTGATTAACCCAGATGATTTACCTGAGCTTAATGAAGAATTGACAGTGACCTTGACCTATGTCAGTCCATCTGATACACAACGTTTAAAGCATGGGGCAACACAGGTCAAGGTTATCATTCTTGAAAATGATAACCCAGGAGGAACTTTTCAGTTTTCATCAGATATGCAAGATTCATATCAAGTTCAAGTAAGTACATTTTTTTTTATCTTTTCGTCACTTAATTCATGAAGTTTTTACTTTAGCTTTCAGTATTGAAACCACCTGCTATTAAATGATACATGATTGATAAAATATAACTAACACATATATGGTGTAGAGTTGTCTCATTGGCAGTCATACTACATCTTCTTATGTTTTCATCAGTGGATTTCAAAATTTGCCTAAATGCTTCTAAATATCAATCTTCTTGAAACAAGTCAATTTAATCATTGTAATTGGAAGTAAGATTTTTTTCAGTGAAAAGATCTATAAGTTTATTCAATAAGCAGAGTGCTACTGAATTCCGGATCAGTAGTAATCATTTTGAGGAGGGGGGTGAATTTGGTTTTAAGGATACACATTTTTCCTAGGAAATAATATCCAGGAATTTTAATGCTAAAATCAATTATTTATCTGTATTCAGGAAAGTGTCTTTCATTCTCCACAAATTAAATGGTATATTTGTCTGTAGCTGCATTTGATGTGACACCAAACAACATGTAATCATGTTTTAATAGAAAAACAAAGGAGATGGGGTATCCATCCATGACACAAAATCGGTACATGCACAACAAAAAACACACAAAAAAGCAAAGGAACAGCACTTTTATTGCTGTTTTTCATCTCAAAGTCAGAGTGAAGCCTTAACACGGAGCAAAAAAACTCTCACCTCACTGCAAGTTTATGACAGCCCCTAGCATCAGCTTGAGCAGAATTCTTTGCAAAACTAATTTGGATAGACTTTGTAAGATGTAACACCACCAAATTGGGACCAGTCAAAAAAGAACATACTTGAAAGTAGTACGTATTTAAAACAAAATAGTTCCTACGCATAGGTGTAAATATAAAACTATGTAATTTTAACATACTTGTAGGAAGGTAGTTCTCCTATAGATATAGTTGTTGACAGACATGGTGGTTCTTTAGTCACTAGACATGTACAGTACACAGTTGTTCCTAATGGAGCTGCAGAATTCTATGGATATACCAATGTACTTAAGTTTGAACCTGGTATCATGAAGATGTCTGCTGCACTTTTACCTATAGTTGATGGGATTCCAGAGGTTTGTCATTTTGATTGTCAAATTTAGAAGAAAGTTTCCTGGAATTTTGGGGGAATTTTAAGGATAAATTAATAGATATATTATTTGGTAATTTAAAACTTTCACATTGGGAAAATAAATATTGTCTCCACCCAACAAACTTCAAAAGGAAAAAATAATTGTTTTTTTTTGTGTGTCTGTCTGCATATTACACTTTTGCAGGTCACACAGAGGTTAAGTCTTGTATCTTCACCTATTCAAACTCTGCCAACTGCTTGGGCTATTTGAGAGCCTAAATACTATATAGTTGTTTTAGCTTTAGTTTCAAAGTTCAAGGTCACAAAATGACTTACAAGACTGAAGCTTACCATACAAATGAGTTCTTCACCCCTCTATATTGCCTAATAGGGTGAGCTTAGAACAGTACTGAAATTTAAAAATCAGTGGTAAATAATCAAGGTCACAACATGACTGATGAGATTAAGCTTGTCAATGCATGTTAAAGCTCCAGTCTTTCATGAAGTCTTCATCAAGCATTATCAAAGACATGGCTATTGGGAAAGCTTGAACTTTATAATTATTAAGTTTTGTTCAAAGCATTAAAGATACATGTTTTTGGTTATTTGTGTTGATTGGACGTAGTCTCATTGACATAAACCTTACATCTACTTTTATTCTTATGAGCAATATTTAGAGAGGATAGATATAGGAAGATATGGTGTGAGTGCCAATGAGACAACTCTCCATCCAAATAACAATTTATAAAAGTAAACCATTATAGGTCAATGTACGGCCTTCAACACGGAGCCTTGGCTCACACCGAACAACAAGCTATAAAGGGCCCCAAAATTACTAGTGTAAAACCATTCAAGCGGAAAACCAACGGTCTAGTCTATATAAAAAGCGAAACGAGAAACACATATAAATTACATAAACAAACGACAACTACTGTACATCAGATTCCTGACTTAGGACAGGTGCAAACATTTGCAGCGGGATTAAACGTTTTAATGGTACCAAACCTTCTCCCTTTTTCTGAAACAATAGTATAACATCACAACATAGAAAACACACGATAAAATATCAATTGGAAGGCTTAACTCAATCAAAAGCGTAAATTAACACACTATGAACGAATAAATTTCGATCTGTGATACCTGAAAGTAAATACATAGTTAACAAAATATTAGGGACAAACATTCAAGGCCAAAAAACAAACAAACAAGTCCAAACAAAGCCATGGCAAGACACCACCGCGAAATATTTAACCCTTAGAAAATAATCACTTTTGAAAAAACCGGTTTTCATAAAATTATATACAAGTAAATGAAAAAACTTTGTCAATTTAGGTATACTACTTCTGTCTATATAAAATCTTCCAATAATTAGGAATACCAAGAAAGGTCTGTCATATAAATACCTAATTTAACACTAGATACATAAGGGGTGAATATCAACAATAAAACTTCCCTGTACAGATTTAAGGAGAATAATCTTGATGTTCATACAAATGTAGTACATGTATGAAGAAGTGAAAATTAGTAGATATTCCAAATAATCAAAGCTGGTATACAGACAAGATCCATATTAATATAAAATAACAAAAAAGTATTAAAAATAGTATCAACAGGTAGAATTAACAAGAAAGTACGATTTGAGAGTACTCGCAGTTACTAGTTAAAAGCCAAAAACAATTAATAATAAAAAATCATGCATCAGAGACTAAAATCAACTAAAACACATCCCAGGGATTTAGTATTTTAACATCATGAACAGTCAGAGAAGACATGACTTGTGCAATGCCAAAAATAAATGTATCGACAGGTAGTAGGATAGTGTGGAGCTACTTCTTTAGAGATAAAAATTAACGTGTGTGTGTGTCTCTAAACATCCCGCCTCAAAAGAAGATACAATTTAGTTATGTTTTAATTTGCTAATGACAAAATCGATATTAGTGCCAATGTAAACTATATTCAGAGATCTAATTACAATATTGGTACGATAACCCTTACTTATAAGTTTGTTTAAAGGTTCGATGAGTTTACACGGATCACTGTATTATACTGCAGTTATTCTTTTGATAGGGCTAATCTGGAAAAATGCTATTCAAATACATGTGACCATAATATGTTTACCATACTTATTTGGCTGCAGATGTTTGGTAATTTCTAGTAAATTTAGTCACAACTTTTCAAGGTGACTTGGAGGTTGACATTGTACAATGTATTGTTTAGGATTACTGTCTCATTAATGTATATCTCACACCTCCTTTTAACCATATTTATATATTAAAAAACAATACTGAAAATTTCTCGTAAAACAGATGTTTACAGGGTAAAGTATTCAGGTAAGAAATAGCAACTTTTATTTTAGACAAAAGAGATACCAATTGCAATAGTTTATTTTTCAGAAAGAGGAAAAATTTACCTTGACCTTGAATAGCTATGGTAACAGCACATCAGAGATAGGGTCAAGGTCACAAATAACTATAGATATCCTTGAGAATGATAACCCCTATGGGCTGATCCAATTTGAAGATGATCCTCCAATTGTCTATATGGGTAACCATTAGATTTAGAACTAAAGATATTGACTATAAGTTTTCATTAAAGATGTAATAGTGTTAGAAACACAATTTAACCATGCAAGTCTCTAAATGAACAAAAGCACTTAAAGCAAAATTTTTTCCTTTGACATATAATATAATGGCTTCAACTCAATACAATAATGTTTTGCATACTCACACATACTTTAAAAGATTTTAAATTTGTATAGTACTGTATATAGTTTTAAATGTTTGTTTATTAGAAGTACATTCTACATTATTAAAAATATCTTTTAGATGAGAGTACCCTCAGTGGAACTGTTACATATTTGATATCAGTACAGAGAACTCAGGGAACATTCAGCAGTGTTACAGTATCATGGGATATTATACCTAGTAACCAACAAGATTTGACTCCTACATCAGGATCAATTACATTTGGAGAAAGTCAAGGCCAAGGGACAATACAGATCACTACAGTTCCTGATGATGTAATTAATACATGTGTCTTATTTTCTAGAAACATTTACAAATATCTTCTTTTTGACTTAATATAGGCAAAACGATTGTTCTACCTTGAAGAAGTTAAGAGCATGATGCATTACCATTGGCTGCTTAGTGCTCTTGAAGGGTAGCGCAATCTCAATGCTTATGAGAAGAAAAAAAAGGAAAAATTTATACCTCAAATAATGAGATTTTTCAATGAAATAATTATAGTGCTTTCCAACTGATTTTGACAAATGTGACGGTATGTGTTTCACTGTAAAGATTTGACATTATTTCAGACTTTGAGATAGGATTTTTAGCCAATATATTAAAAGTTAGTCAAAAGCCTTAGCTATTTTATTGAAGATGGGATAAGGCTTCTTACATTAAAAAGTTATCAAACCTTTAGTAATATTTATCTGGAACCATTTTAGTATTCCTGCGAAGAGAGATTTGATATGGCTGAATTGTGTTTGAAATTGCCTTGTTGACAAACAATAAATAGAGGGTGTTTAATTATTGTTTTTGAAGAGATTGCCTTACACATGTTTTGGTTGCTGTTATTGCCACTTGTATACCTATGTCAGAAGTAGAATATTGAAACTAGGCAGATATTTATACCCAATCCACTACTGAAATTTGTAAGAAGTCGACAGATTACTTCCTCTTATATTTTAGACACATCATCAAATAATATCATAATTGACGAGAAATTTCATATTTTTATGCCCCGCCATCACCAGACGGGGCATTAATTGTTACCCTTGTCCATCCATACGTCCATCTGTTGGTCTGTCTGTCCATCCATCCATCCGTCCGTATGTCTGTACGTACATCCCAAAATTGGTTTCTGTTCTCTAACTTTAGTTTGCCTCAACCAAATGTTATGAAACTTATACACAATGCTTATTATCACAAAACACAAATAAAGTTTGAATTTGGGTAGCAACACTTATACCGTTCAATTTTTCATTTCGGTTCTTGAGTTAAGTTCCTTTATAACCTTATATGCAAGTGGGGGCATCAGCTGTGTCCCATGGACACATTCTCCATGTATTTTTCCAAAGTGTCTATTACCAATGTGGATGATATCTATAGTTACTGATTACTACTTCCTGTATTTTAGATACCAGAATCTGCAGAAAATTTCACCATACAGTTGAAAGATCCTACAGGAGGTGCAGAGCTTGGTTCAAGACAGACTTTCACTATCATAATTAACAAGAATGATTTCCCTGTTTACTTCCAAGGTTTATATATTTTTCATATTTTTATATATTATATAGGTGGTGCACTGATGGTGTTTTGAAATTACATAATCATAAGATAACCAGAGCAGTTATCTAATGACAAGTAATTTCTACAGGAATTGTCATGAAATTATCAAAAATGTTATATCAAAAAATCATTTATATTTTAGGTCAGTAATCAAATAAATACCTCACAAAAATATAAACATGTGAAAAAAAATTTATAAAATCTCCAACACAAAATATGAAAGTGTCACTTTGAGTAAATATAAGCAGTAATAAAGCATAATAAAAAGACCATCCAATGAGTTTAGAATATATAGGAGATAACTAAGTGTCATTAATCTTTGTTTTATTTTGTAGAATTATTACCTCAAGTTACTAGCATGCAAAACTGGATCATTTGTATTTTTATCTCTAGACAAATGCAAATTTGAATAAGCTTGCCACCCCCTTATCATTTATGAAGACTAAAACTTAGATAACGAATTTAAATGGTACCATAATGAGGACAAAGTATTAACATAAATGAAATACATTTGCTTTACGATACATCAGTATCAGCATATTATTTTGAACAAATAGCACAGGTCATTTGTGGCGTTATTTCATAATTACATATATAAGGACTTGTCACTGAAAATTCTTTTGCATGTGAAAAAAATGAATCATTAGAATTTTTTTCAACTGAGTTACATGTCAATGTTTAGTTTATAAAAATGTGAACAGATTCTATTAAGTATAGACAGCCAAATGTCCAAAAAAGCATAATAAATCATGGTTTATGTTCTTTAAAAAGTTATCAGCAAACTATTTTAGTTAATCTCATCTTATAGCTCTTCTTTTTGAAAAATAAAAATAGTATTTTTGTCTGAAATATTTTTCAGACTTTTTTCTTGTGGTCCTCATCTATTTTAGAACATCTTTCTTAGTTCCATTACTTTTTTGACAGAATCAGTCTACTATGTAGCAGAGGGTTCTGTGTTGACGGTAACAATACATAGAGAAGGAGATGCAAGTCAACAGGAAACAGTCAAGTACAGAACTCTAGATGGCACTGCATTGGTTGGTGACTACAACAAACTAACCAATCAGGATGCTGTATTTGCTGTGGGAAAGACTGATGTGTCATTCCAGGTGGTCATCAATGAAGATACTTTACCAGAAGGAAATGAGACATTTTTTATAGAAATATTCCAAATAATGGGTAAAATTTTTATGGTGTTTTTTTGTTATTAAACAATGATATCAACTGCATGAATTAAAGAAAAAATATTTAGGTCAATCAATGACTGTAAAATACATTGTATATCAAACATATCTATATTATAAAATCATATTATTATAAACATCTAGTTACTCAAGATTTTGATGGGGCTAGGTCCTTAGTAACTTTTCCTCATAAATAGCTATGGCTACTTGACACTATGTGTATTTAAAAGTATTTTGATTGATGATTATTGACTGCTCGTAGATAAAGTACTATGATTTAACCTTTACTTTGAGTACAAAGAGAAAATTAAAGCATAGTGTTTGAGTCATGACTCCCATATTTTTTATTTGTATTCAATGTCATTGGCTAAGATATATAAAAAAGAAATATGATATACATTTATAACATGATAAATAGATCAAATATTAAAAAGTCATATGTATGTATTTCAATAAAACATTGCAGTTTTGGTTATTCAGTAATAAAAATTTAAATCAGTAAAATGACAATTTATACAAAATCTTGCAATAATGTAGAGCACAACAGTCACCCAAAAAGATATTCACACTTTATATTTTCTGAAAGCCTTTCTTTTAAATTTTAAATAATGTGATTAGCAATGGAAGTTAGCTCCAAAACGTACCTTCTCTTTTATGGTGAATATAATATTTGACCCTATTTCACCTAGATTTTTGAAATGAAAATGTTGCCATTTTAAATGGACACTATCGTCATCCTATTGTCATGTCCTTGACAAGTCTGCATGAAAAAGCTGGTCCTTGAATGAAAATTAAAATAATTTTTTGTTTTGTGTCGAACTGATAAGACAGGACCATTAAAGTCTTTGGAAAACTGCTCAGTTATTGACATCTCTCACAAGTGTTGTTTATTTTATACTTTATATGGTAGGCGATTGTATAGTACTTTCTGAAATTTTATTATTTTCTTAGATGATTTTGATTTAGTTCTTAGAAATTTGTCATATTAGAAACGGGTAAGTTTTCAAGACAAAAACAAGCAAATAACTTTTAAACAGACTTATTCGGAAAGGATATAGTTATGATACTGTTGTCAGGTCATTATGGATTGCATATTTTGGTATTAATTTGATTCACTCATAGGGTCTTTGCATCGGAAATAAACACTATTATTCTAAAACCAGTTGTTGGCATGATACGGGTTATGTTCTTCTCATATATTTTATGATTGTATGATACTAAACCCCTAACGGGAGGGATTGTACTTGATTTTCATATGATGAAGACATAATCTTTCAATCAGTTTAATTGAGGTCTGGAGCTGGCATGTCAGTAACTGCTAGTAGTCCTTTGTTAATGTATGTATCATTGTCATTTTGCTTAGTTTCTTTTGTTACCTATTCTGACATCGAACTCTGATTTCTTTTAAACTGAGTTTTACTGTGTGTATTGCTATGTGTTTCTTTATTCTACATTGGCTAGAGGTATAGGGCGAGGGTTGAGATCTCACAAAACATGTTTTACCCCGCCGCATTTTTGCGCCTGTCCCAAGTCAGGAGCCTCTGGCCTTTGTTAGTCTTGTATGTTTTTTAATTTTAGTTCATTTATATGTTTTGGAGTTTAGTGTGACGTCCATTTTCACTGAACTAGTACACAATTTTATTTAGGGGCCAGCTGAGGACCACCTCCGGGTGCGGGATTTTCTCGCTGCGTTGGAGACCCATTGATGGCCTTCGGCTGTTGTCTGCTCTTTGGTCGGGTTGTTGTCTCTTTGACATATTCCCCATTTCCATTCTCAATTTTATTAAATAAACATGTGTCTTTCAATTTTAATTTCATTTACTTGCAGGTTAATATACTTGCATTTCATGTTTTTCAGGAGATTTAGTACTAACCAAAGGATCAAACTGTAGTATAGTTATTCTTGCAAATGACAATGCCTATGGAATATTTAAATTTCTACCTCCTTTCTCAGTTAGAGTGGAAGAAGGAAGTCATCTGGAAATAACGTAAATATTTTATTTTTGTTTTAATTCTGTTTTATCAGATGAATACATTTGCATTTTTTCCATCTCACCAGTCAGATTTTCTTTTAATATTTGAAAAAATTTTCCAACATCAACATTTTTTTATCCTACATGAAATTTAACGAGTTGGTGCGTAAACTTAAATGCATATGGATTTAGAATAAATACATCTTTTTTAACTATTTAATACTGCTTAATAATTGATTGCTTAAAGATCAGTGGCAAATATCTTGGGCATATACAGGACAAATTAATATTTGATTAATAGAACAATGTATTATTATCAATTATGATTTACTGAAGAAAATGAGATATTATACCTAAAAACATATATGCTATTGATGTGGTATCTGAATTATATTTACATTTTTCATTTAGAATATTGAGAGATGGTGGTGTATATGGAGAAGTAGAAGTATCATGGGAGATAATTGATGTACTGACCAATAAAATGCCACCAGATGGCAGTCAGTTTGACAAATCTAATGGAACAGTGCTATTTACTGAAGGATTACACAGGCAGACTTATACAATATTCCCAAGATCTGATCTGGCACCTGAGAAAGAAAGGGTATACACAGTGAGACTGCATGATATTGACGGTAATTTAAGTTCATGTTAGATTAGTATTAAAGTTTTAAAGATTTCACTAAGTTAAATAAGTTATTATTGGTTTTGATATTTAACGATCTGATGTAATGTCAATTGAAAAGCTGTGGTTCTCATCTGGTTATCATTTAGGCATCTTTATTTACTAAAGCAGAAAATACTGTATCATGTTATATCAACTAACATAGCATCATATTTCCTAAAAATTGCACTATTTTCTTACTTACACAATTAAAATACACATCCTCTGTCTACTCTTTATTACAAGTATTTGACAACACTTTGTTCTACATTTTGTTTTAAAGACCTTTCAGGATCCTTTGATTTTGTTGTAATGATTCACACCTTCAAAAATTTGAAGGCTGAAATTTCACTGGCTGATGTAATAGTTACCAGAACAGAACATAAAACAGGATGTTGTCAGATCTTTGTTAGCAAAGCATGCACACAGAATCTGTATTTTCAGATTGTTACTTACATTTTGTTAAATATCAAGTACAAGACAGTCAATAACTTACAGTGAAGAGATTTCATTTCAGTTGTTGTCGGCAGAACAGATGTAGAGCTAGCCTCATTGGCTGATACAGACTTAGAAGTGACTTTGACCATTGAAGAGAGTGATGATCCGTATGGCAGATTTGCCTTTGCCTATAATTCTACAGAAGTGACCATAGCAGAAGATTATTATCCTCAAGAACAGAGTAAAACTGAGGCAAAACTTGTGGTAGAGAGAAGAATGGGTGGTTTCGGAAATGTTCAGGTTACTATTTTTACTATATAACACACAATTAAAATGTTAGTTTTCTATTTGCTCATCAGGCTCATAAGGGCTATTGTGATCTTTTTTTTTATTTGCCATCCATTATTCATACTTTTCTGAAATCCATTAAAAATTTTCAAAAGTATTGTTTTCTGACACCACACTTGCCACAGGGACCAACCATGGTGTGAATTCTCTTTAAGGTGTATACTTTGAAACTTAGGATTCACATTAGTATTATGCATACATAGTAATAGTTATGCCATATTTCATCCTAAATCTGAGATGTCCACCATAATGGTTGCTCCTTAATTTTGTTATGATGATGTCAAACTGTAATTCAAGATTGCCACCATTGTGATGCATTGTTTAACACTATGAAACATATCATAAGGTTATATGGTGAATTAACTTGTATTTTACTCAATGGGTCTTCTAATTTTTTCCAGGTTGCATGGGAGATCTATACAGATCAGGTTGGAGTGACTATGCCATCTGTCTATGATTTACTTCTCATTGCTGAACCATCTACAGATGTAGAGAAAACTCCCAAGAAACGTAGACCATACACAGGCACAGATGTAATGTACTTCACTGGAGCTGTCAGTAAGTAATATACTTCTGTGTAAGTGTCACTAAAATCTGATTAATTGTTCTCTCCACCTTTCCCCCTCCAGAGAAATGTAGACCATACACAGGCACAGATGTAATGTACTTCGATGGAGCTGTCAGTAAGTGATATACTTCCATGTTAGTGTCTGTAAGTTCTGATTAATTGTTCTCCCCACCTTTCCCCCTCCACAGAAACGTAGACCATACACAGAGACAGATGTTATGTACCTCACTGGAGCTGTCAGTAAGTAATATACTTCCATGTTAGTGTCACTAAGTTCTGATTAATTGTTCTCCCCACCTTTCCCCTCCACAGAAACGTAGACCCATACACAGAGACAGATGTTATGTACCTCACTGGAGCTGTCAGTAATATCCTTCCATGTAAGTGTCACTAAGTTCTGATTAATTATTCTCTCCACCTTTCCCTGCCAGAGAAACGTAGACCCATACACAGAGACAGATGTTATGTACCTTACTGGAGCTGTCAGTAATATACTTCCATGTTAGTGTCACTAAGTTCTGATTAATTGTTCTCCCCACCTTTCCCCCTCCAGAGAAACATAGACCATACACAGAGACAGATGTTATGTACCTCACTGGAGCTGTCAGTAAGTAATATACTTCCATGTTAGTGTCACTAAGTTCTGATTAATTGTTCTCCTCACCTTTCCCTCCAGATAAACGTAGACCCATACACAGAGACAGATGTTATGTACCTCACTGGAGCTGTCGGTAAGTAATAAACTTCCATGTTAGTGTCTCTAAGTTCTGATTAATTATTCTCCCACCTTTCCCCTCCAGAGAAATGTAGACCCATACACAGAGACAGATGTTATGTACCTCACTGGAGCTGTCAGTAAGTAATATACTTCTGTGTTAGTGTCACTAAGTTCTGATCCATTGTTCTCCCTCCTTTCCCCTCCACAGAAACATAGACCATACACAGAGACAGATGTTATGTACCTCACTGGAGCTGTCAGTAAGTAATATACTTCCATGTTAGTGTCTCTTAGTTCTGATTAATTGTTCTCTCCACCTTTCCCCCTCCAGAGAAATGTAGACCATACACAGAGACAGATGTTATGTACCTCACTGGAGCTGTCAGTAAGTGATATACTTCCATGTTAGTGTCTGTAAGTTCTGATTAATTGTTCTCCCACCTTTCCCCTCCACAGAAACGTAGACCCATACACAGAGACAGATGTTATGTACCTTACTGGAGCTGTCAGTAATATACTTCCATGTAAGTGTCACTAAGTTCTGATTAATTGTTCTCCCACCTTTCCCTGCCAGAGAAACGTAGACCCATACACAGAGACAGATGTTATGTACCTCACTGAAGCTGTCAGTAAGTAATATACTTCCATGTAAGTGTCACTAAGTTCTGATTAATTGTTCTCCCACCTTTCCCTCCAGATAAACGTAGACTCATACACAGAGACAGATGTTATGTACCTCACTGGAGCTGTCGGTAAGTAATAAACTTCCATGTTAGTGTCTCTAAGTTCTGATTAATTATTCTCTCCACCTTTCCCCTCAGAGAAATGTAGACCCATACACAGAGACAGATGTTATGTACCTCACTGGAGCTGTCAGTAAGTAATATACTTCTGTGTTAGTGTCACTAAGTTCTGATCTATTGTTCTCCCTCCTTTCCCCTCCACAGAAACGTAGACCCATACACAGAGACAGATGTTATGTACCTCACTGGAGCTGTCGGTAGTAATAAACTTCCATGTTAGTGTCTCTAAGTTCTGATTAATTTTTCTCCACCTTTCCCCTCCATAGAAACGTAGACCATACACAGAGACAGATGTTATGTACCTCACTGGAGCTGTCAGTAAGTAATATACTTCTGTGTTAGTGTCACTAAGTTCTGATTTATTGTTCTCCCACCTTTCCCCTCCACAGAAACGTAGACCATACACAGAGACAGATGTTATGTACCTCACTTGAGCTGTCAGTAAGTAATATACTTCTGTGTTAGTGTCACTAAGTTCTGATCTATTGTTCTCCTCCTTTCCCCTCCACAGAAACGTAGACCCATACACAGAGACAGATGTTATGTACCTCACTGGAGCTATCGGTAAGTAATAAACTTCCATGTTAGTGTCTCTAAGTTCTGATTAATTTTTCTCCCTTTCCCCTCCATAGAAACGTAGACCATACCCTCACTGGAGCTGTCAGTAAGTAATATACTTCTGTGTTAGTGTCACTAAGTTCTGATTTATTGTTCTCCCACCTTTCCCCTCCAGAAACGTAGACCATACACAGAGACAGATGTTATGTACCTCACTGGAGCTGTCAGTAAGTAATATACTTCTGTAATAGTGTCACTAAGTTCTGATGTTCTCCCACCTTTCCCCTCCAGTGTCACTAAGTTCTGATTCAGTATTATACTTCTCCACTAAGTTCTGATTTCCCCACCTTTCCCCTGCCACAGAAACGTAGACCCATACACAGAGTTACAGATGTTATGTACTTCCATGTAAGTGTCACTAAGTTCTGATTAATTGTTCTGTCACTGTGTCAGTAAGTAATATACTTCCATGTAAGTGTCACTAAGTTCTGATTAATTGTTCTCCCACCTTTCCCTCCAGATAAACGTAGACTCATACACAGAGACAGATGTTATGTACCTCACTGGAGCTGTCGGTAAGTAATAAACTTCCATGTTAGTGTCTCTAAGTTCTGATTAATTATTCTCTCCACCTTTCCCCCTCCAGAGAAATGTAGACCATACACAGAGACAGATGTTATGTACCTCACTGGAGCTGTCAGTAAGTAATATACTTCTGTGTTAGTGTCACTAAGTTCTGATCTATTGTTCTCCCTCCTTTCCCCTCCACAGAAACGTAGACCCATACACAGAGACAGATGTTATGTACCTCACTGGAGCTGTCGGTAAGTAATAAACTTCCATGTTAGTGTCTCTAAGTTCTGATTAATTTTCTCTCCACCTTTCCCCTCCATAGAAACGTAGACCATACACAGAGACAGATGTTATGTACCTCACTGGAGCTGTCAGTAAGTAATATACTTCTGTGTTAGTGTCACTAAGTTCTGATTTATTGTTCTCCCACCTTTCCCCTCCACAGAAACGTAGACCATACACAGAGACAGATGTTATGTACCTCACTTGAGCTGTCAGTAAGTAATATACTTCTGTGTTAGTGTCACTAAGTTCTGATCTATTGTTCTCCTCCTTTCCCCTCCACAGAAACGTAGACCCATACACAGAGACAGATGTTATGTACCTCACTGGAGCTATCGGTAAGTAATAAACTTCCATGTTAGTGTCTCTAAGTTCTGATTAATTTTTCTCCACCTTTCCCCTCCATAGAAACGTAGACCATACACAGAGACAGATGTTATGTACCTCACTGGAGCTGTCAGTAAGTAATATACTTCCATGTTAGTGTCTGTAAGTTCTGATTAATTGTTCTCCCCACCTTTCCCCCTCCACAGAAACGTAGACCATACACAGAGACAGATGTTATGTACCTCACTGGAGCTGTCAGTAAGTAATATACTTCCATGTTAGTGTCTGTAAGTTCTGATTAATTGTTCTCCCCACCTTTCCCCTCCACAGAAACGTAGACCCATACACAGAGACAGATGTAATGTACCTCACTGGAGCTGTCAGTAAGTTATATACTTCCATGTTAGTGTCACTAAGTTCTGATTAATTGTTCTCCCCACCTTTCCCCCTCCACAGAAACGTAGACTCATACACAGAGACATGTTATGTACCTCACTGGAGCTGTCAGTAAGTAATATACTTCCATGTTAGTGTCTGTAAGTTCTGATTAATTGTTCTCCCCACCTTTCCCCTCCACAGAAACGTAGACCCATACACAGAGACAGATGTAATGTACCTCACTGGAGCTGTCAGTAAGTAATATACTTCTGTGTTAGTGTCATTCAGTTCTGATTAATTGTTCTCCCACCATTCCCCTAGAATTACCTCCAGAGTAATGTTTACCACTCACAGAGATATAGGTTATATACACAGTAACTGGAAGTAAATTCTGATGAAATTTTCTCAACTGCTTCTCCCTCCACTTGAACACATGATATATACCGAACAGGAACTATCATTAATTAGTTAGTTCTTAAACATGTCCATTTTCTTTTAAGTTGTGACCATACTTGTGTCTGCTGCTTATAATTTTGATTTTAAAATATTTATATTCTAAATAAGTAAATTTTGCCATTCAAGTTTATATTTAACACAAAATAAAATTGAAATATAATGGTTCCACTTTTCAAATGTTTTGAAAATAGTTTTGTTCCTATATAGTCTGTTTTACTGTATCCCGATTTCATTTTACACACAAAGGTCATATGATAATGTCAGAAATCTATGCAGTGTTGGATAAAGTACAACACCAGCAGCAAGAAAGCATCAACATATGGACAATGCAACCTTACTGTAGATTTTCCTCAGGGTGAGGGGTAAAACTAGAACAGTTGACTTTTTAAGTGGAAATCTATTTAAATCATTTCATTCAGTTAATTCTCCAGTGTAAAAACTACACATGTGCATAGAAACATGTCATGTGATACTTTTTTGATCTCCACATTGAAAGAAACAACTATCCCAAAACGCTCCTATATGATAATTAAAAACAAGAAAGATGTAAAAAGAAATTAACTGCAAAAAAGGTTACAAAATAGAGATTGTATAGAGCATTTTAGCTGTAGGATTTAACAAAAATTCAAATATTCATATTACCAAAAACAGATTAATAGTGTTTTGAATATCAAAACTAATATTTCCCCTCTGGAAATTTTCCAAGTGTTTGAAGTGGAAGGTTTTGAAATAAGACAATCAACAGTTTATTAAATAGACAGATCAAGTTGGAAGGTTAATACAGCCTTTGAAATATTTTCTGTATATTTTTAAAGGAAGTTATCTGACAGTCTCCAGTGACCGTCAGCCACCACCAAAAGACCTAAAGAATGGCTACACAATTAGTGCATGGATACAACCTTTTGCTGACCTTAACAGTTATGTGGTTGCCAAGACCACAGATGATGGATCAAGGTTTTTCTATACACTGAAGGTCACTACAGGAAACAGTGGTGCCATTTTCTTGTTTGGTTATTCTGTATCAGGAAGTAGTGTAAGTAAAAAGTTGAACTGATATGGGATTGTTCTTTTTCTGTACTATATTGTTGACTTTTTAGTCACATTTCTTCAAAAAAAATTGTGCAGTATCCATTATGATGAAGTTTTGAATTTATAGGAAATATGAGAAAAAAATATTTGTTTCAGTAGTATATGTAGACATTTAAAATTACCTTGACATCAATTTCATATCACAACGACCAGGCTTATGTCTCAATTCAGTCTTTTTCTCAGAAATTGTAAATATTAGATACAGTATTTGGTTAAATGTGAATCCATTTTAAGTTGTACATTTGCCAGGTGTCATTAGACCTGAATATTGAAGCAGTTGAGACATGTTAGTGCCATTGACTCTTGTTACAGTCTTAAGCATTTGCAAATTCACAATGATTCAAAACAGATATAACATGAGACACAAAAAGCAATCAGCATAAGGAATATTACTCCAGAGATTTTATGAAATATGCAGCTCATCATACAAAATGCATAATTAAGTCAAAGGAATAGTATTAAATATATCATCAGAGAACAGATAGCTAGATGCTTTTAACCAACTTTTATTTTAGAACAACCAGCAAATATCAGTTACAACAAACAATAACATTAAAGATGGCAACTGGCATCATATCTTATTAACAGTAGATAGTAGTTCTATATCATTTTACTTGGATGATGGAGTCCTTGGTACTAAGTAAGTACATTTGTATTTAGTATCTCTTTCAGTTTCATATTGCAATAATGTTGCATTTAATGTTAAAAGACAACTTCTATCTAAATGAAGATATTTTTTTAAGTCAAAAGGTTATTGTTTGAGACCAATTGAAACGACTGTAAAAATATTTTCGTTATGTTTTCATATACAGGAGTTAAGTTTTTAATACCCTGTTTTTGGTATACAAGCTAAATTCATGTGATTGTTACTTTAAAATACATGTATACTGATTTTGAAATATTTTTTGCGTATGTGACATGAAATCTGTCAGTTATATTTGTATTGCGAAAATATGTATAACTTATAGTGAGTTATGTTAATTAGCAGGATGCAGCTGCAGATTTTAAGAACGAAGTTTATTTAATGAATAATTTTATTTTATTATGATTACCGGTATAGATGGCAAAAAATAATGAAAACAGTTTCTGTCATTGTGTTAAATGATTTATGGTGTGTTTATTACTTCTAGTACTTTGTAATTGTTTTCCAGAGTTTTAAATTCCCAGCCCATGATAGATTTGACAGGGAGGTTACATATCGGAGCCATTGCACCTGGAAATGAGCTGTTTATAGGCTATTTGCAGGATGTTCGAATATATACCAGAAAACTAACTGCCATGTAAGATTTGTAAAAATACTATATTTTTATAATCGATATCAAATTAAATCCCACGAGTTTGGAATGCATTAGGTCTTTCCATGTAACAAAATATCCAAATTTTATTTCTGTAATGCAGATCTAATCAATATGACTACAAGTGCAATGAATTTGAATGAATAAGGACAATACATTTTGTCTTTTCTATTCATTATGAAAATACATTCACTCGTATGCATACAATCTCTCCGCCATGCTCTTTTTATGATATATTATATATTTACAGAGAAATTCATGAAGTGTACACCCTCCCATCAAAAACAGACTTGTCCCCAGTATCTGGATATCTTTCCTACCATGAAGCACTCAGAGAGCAGAAGATTGTTGTCACAGCAACTCAGGATTTGGAGGAAGAAAACAATGAAATGTTCACAGTTATGTTACTAACAGCTAATAAGGGTGGAACTTTGTCTAAGACTGATAGCATTTCTAGGATTACAAGTAAGATTTTTATGCCCCCGCACCAAATGTCAAGGGGCATATTAATTTTCCCCTGTCTGTCTGTCTGTCCATTTCTGTCCGTCAGTTCGTCCGTTCGTCCATCCGTCCGGATTAGGATACATTGTTTGTCCAGCTATCTCCTCCTACAGTTTTGAAGGTACAGCTTTAATATTTTGTAAGATGTTCATACACATAATGGAGGTGTGCATGGATACAGGATTTTGATTTCTTTTAAATATTCTGAAAATGACAGGTAGTTGGACTTAGTCATTTTTTTGGAACAAGCTGCATAAAGAGATCATGGTTTGTCCGGCTATCTCCTCCTACAGTTTTGGAGATACAGCTTTAATATTTTGTAGGATGTTCAAACACATAATGGAGGTGTGCATGGCCACAGGATTTTGATTTTTGTTTTCAAAAATTCTGAAAATGAAAGGTAGTTGGACTTAGTCATTTTTTTGGTACTAGCTGCATAAAGAGATCATTGTTTGTCCGGCTATCTCCTCCTACAGTTACATCATCATACATAGTGTTAAATTTATAATTTCTTATAGTCAGGTGGGGCATCATTTGTGTCTTACAGACAGAGTAACAATTTTAAAATAAGAATTGATCATTTTGTTTAAAATTTATTATTATGTATTTATTATTAAGAATTTGAAAATAGGACAAGTATTCTTGCTAAGGAAATAAGACCTTTCCCTGGAATCAGTTGGTGTTTATCTGGCCATGTAATTTTTGCAAAGTGAACTGTCTTATTGAATAAATTAAAAATTGACATTGTTCTCTGTAAATAGTTAGGTTTCAGTGTTATAGTATTTACTGAGTCACTGGTTAAAGTCATATGAAACGATTTTCTAGTAATTATAATGTTATCGAAATTATTGAACCAATGCATGCATATATACTAAAATAAGTCCTGTATGCACGATTTTTACATTTATTACGAATCTATAATGTATTATCGACAAATAATATTTCATTCAGTCATTGTTTATTGCAGGCTAAGGCCACCCTTAAAAAATTCCTTGTTTGGTGTTGCCTACCCATGCCTTGTAGGGTGGGGTAGGTAGGTAGGGATTTTTTTTTTGCCAGCAACGTAAGTTTCATGTTTTAGACAAGCATGACAAGAAAACAAAGTTAGACATGTTAGAGCAGGAAAAATATCTTTAAAGGAAATTTGAAACGATTTGTGTCATAAAATGTTTTGGGTAGGCTGCTTTTTAGGTGGGTAGGTAGGCAATATCAAACAATTTAAATTTTATTTTTTGCCTAATTAACTTTCAAGTATGTTGCAGAAGTTTACCAGATCGTGACATTGATAAACAATCAACACAGAGCAAGTGAAGCACGTGAAATTTAAGTGAATTGTTAGAGCCATGATATTTTATTTTTTATATTTTCCTTGCTTTACAATGTGTTAATTAAACTTTTCCTTTTTTTTTATTAAATGATTTAATGATTTGGTGTATTTAATTTGTTCTTTAAGAATCATTTATTACTAATTACCTGCTTGCGCAGGTTTGTATACATTAGTTCATCATAGTTTTGCTCTCGCACTTGTGCTGTGAAGTGTCCGAAGTTCTAACAAGAGTTCACGTAGTTAAGGTCAATGCATACGGGAAAATATCGGCAAATTAGTGTAAGGGAAGACAATAATTCAATAGCAGTACATTTATGAAGATCTTGATGATATAAAAGATTTTCATTTACAAAAAAGTTCATGTACAATTGTTTCATAGTAAAATGTAACCATTCAAGTTTATGAAAATTATTCCACTTTTTTTTAAATTTGAAGTTTCATATGACTTTAACAAACAAATGTTACTCTTCTTAAAATACAAACATTCACAGAATTATAAAATATTCTTTTTAAGTTTCTATATTTTCAGTTCAAAAGAGTGAGTAGAAGCAAAAACTGGCATTCCCAATATAAAATATTTCACTAAAACACAAAGAGGAGACCAGTGTTGAAAAAGCATCAAAGATCAACACAGACATGAAAGCTGAAAATTTATACTTTGGTAACACCCATAGTAAAATGAGTGATATTAGGTTGCATGGAAGGGTAATCATATTCTGTACAGTACTTAACTTAAAACTTCTCTTGCTCTAATGGACAACTTAGTCTTCTTGTTCAGTGACTGTGAAAACAAAGTCATCTATTATTCTTCTTGAAATCATGGGCACAGAGTTTGAATTTTACTTGAAATATATATTTAGAGTGTTAAATTATGAATTCAATTATTATTGTTTTCAGTTCTGAAGAGTGACAATGCTAATGGTGTGTTCAGTATTCGTACCTGTAGCCCCAGTCAGGCACTAACAGAATCCACTACTGTATCCTGTTCTGTGGATAGACAAAGGGGAGACGATGGTAATGTTAATGTGACATGGGGTGTGTTCCAGTCTCTAGGGGCGGGGGAAGTTGAGGCTGCTGAGGATTTTTTGGCAAGTAGAGGAATGATGGTATTTAGTGCTGGAGAAAGACTTAAGGTAATGTTCTTGTGTTTTATGTAAAATTGATACTTGATATTTGTTAATTCATTTCTATTTTTAACAAAAGTCAGATGTTGGTCATTAGTATGAAGGAATCACTGAGAATACGTTTATTGCCAACTTATTTTGATATTCTTGAACATTTAATCACTTTTTTATTAATTTTGTCCTCTTTAAAAGACATACAGTCAGTTTACTTTTCAAAAATGTTGTTAAATAAAATTATTATGATTTTGATCTTGTAGCCGATTAACCTTAATATAAGGCCATAAATGGGAAGAGAGTGGATGCATGGAAGAAAATAAAATGAAATTGAATTTCTCAACGAAGGAAACATAAAGTCTATCATTTACATGGAGTGAAACAACTTTCCATGAACAACCCTTAATCAAATAAGCATATTAAATAAAAATGGACGAATAAATAGGTTTTCATATGACATAATTTGAGTTTGAGTTATTTCCCTTAGTCACCATTTTAATGGGTAAATGATTGATTTTCTTATTGGACTAACAAAATTGAAACATGCGGTACAAAAAGTCTGATAAAAGATCCTTTCTAGATCTTAGTGATGAATCAAGCAAAACTAAAAGAAATTAAAATGGTTTTGAAAACAATTTTTTTCAAAGTCTAGAGGTCAGTATTACAAGTCAAATTTGGCTGATTTATAAAGAAATTAGTACATGTAGACCTCCAACTTGGTGAATAAGGGAAGTAACTCTTGCTCAAATAGTGTCAATAGAAACCTATCTGTACATTGAAAAATGTATTCTTGGGTCACATACTTAATAGTAATAGTAATTTAGACATTCTTTTTCAGACTTTCACTGTGACTGTCAAAGATGATAATATCCCTGAAGTTGATGAGATATTTCACATCAGACTGTTGACTGTTGCCAGCACTGATGGTACACAGGGTCCTACTAACACCAGTGGAGCCAGTATAGACCTGTCAAAATCTAGTTCTGTGTTTACCATTCTAAAGAATGACCATTCTAATGGAGTATTACAGTTCAGTAACAGGACACGACCCCCTACTCCTGATGAAGGAATTCTACCTGTAGCTACAGAAGAACCAACTGTAAGTTTAAACAGTAACTTAGGACTTCTAATAGGAATCCAGTGTGGTAGCTTATAGTGATGGAAGATAAATAATTGTTGACATGAGTTTTACATTAAGTAGAAGGGTTATAGTTCTTGATTTTAGATACTGTGGATTCATTAACATTCGTTGGATAGCAATTTGTAATGGATTTTGTGAATAAAGATGAACCTCAGAATTATATATTCAATGAAGTACAAATATTCTATAGGCTTGAATGCAGAATTTTGCAAAATCACGAAATAAAATATTTACGAAATCGCATGTTTTCATCAATCCATGAAAAATTGATACATGTACCAATAAAAAGTAAATTAATCCCAAGTTATAGAATCTCTTAAGATTTATATGAAAAGAGGGTTCATAAAAAAGTTGATTATTATATGAGGGTCCTAATGAGGGTACCTTGATGACAAATAATGGTAAAAAATCTTGCCAAATGACGTTAATGGCAATTTTAGTGCATGACGATAAAATGTACACTTTTATTATGACGATAAAAAAAAATCGACTGATTTTGACAAATCACGTTAAATTCTTTCCAAAAATAACGGTAAAAGGTAATTATTTGAGACCTCTGAAGAATCAAGATAAGATTATTTTAACAAATCACGATAAAATTTTAACCAATTTGATGCAAACAGTAGCCGAAAATGACCAATTGTCGACTGACGGTATAGGGCATTCCTATCCTCTTATGTTTCAAACATTATTTTGTTACTGAATGTTATAAAAATAATGTTGTAATTTTGTTCTTAGACAAAAGTATATGAAGAGGCAGGAACAATTGCATTAATGGTTGTAAGAGCACAAGGAACTGCTGGTTTTGTTACAGTGGAGTGGAGGACAACTGATGGAACAGCTAAAAGTTCAGGAGTTTCAACTCCAGATTTTCAGGTTTGTTTCCAATACAAGTTCTAATATGTTTCTATGTTTCTAAATATATTCAAAAGGTGTAAAATATAATTATGGTGATGGTTTCTGATAGCTTTCCACCGTTCAGAAAAAAACAATGACATCATGTTTAATTAGTTCCAATTCCTAAACATTTGTTTTAATTTTCTTTCATCTTGTTTTTGGTCTTGCCAGTCAAACAATCTGGTCATGATGTCAGCCTACTTTTAATAGGACAAGCATATTTGTTAGATTATTTCATTCCATACTTGTCCTTGTTACCCTATCAGGCACTGAATACTTACCAATCAGGTACTCTTACTCTCATTTGATGAACCGAATTGTAAACATAGAATAATAGAAAAAAAAAACAATAAAATAATTTAAAAACAGTCTAAGATAAAGTACTTTAGCTAGTGTAAAACTCAAATATGTACATTGATGTGAACAGCAGAATACTTTGTCCATAGTGTGATACAGATTGACCTTTACTTTGAATAGAAAAAAAAATTAGTATGTTGTAAACATTGTTTATAATCCATTATATAGACAGACAGTGTACACAAGATTCACTGTACTTTACTGTTGTCTTTCTTTGAGAATTAATTATTTAATTTGAACCTTTCAATATACTTTTGTGTAGTATTTCAGATATTAGTTCCTTGAAAAAAAATGTTCTTACTAGTACAAGAAAATGATATGTGTCTTCTGATTAATAGTTACTAATATTATCAGCAATTTGTACATTTTCCCTGCGATCCATATTCCCAATATTTTTTTTTATCTTGGACAGAATGTGATACTAGATGAAATTCTGCAATGACAACACTCTTAATGCAGTATCATTACGTTTTCCATGTCCATCTGCTTCAATTTTTCAATGAAATGCATGTTATGTGATTCAAACATCCAAAGAACTATGGTCAAGTTTTGTATGTGTAAAAGAGTTGTTTATTTTAACTACTTCATGTTATATCATAGTCTACCACCAAACATCTTGTTAAGATAAATTAAAGATGAAAAGAATAATGGCATTTAATGTTTTATTCAGACTTCATCATCTCTACCTAGCAGGCTCGCTTGATCTTCTTGCTCATAAAGTCATTATAAAACAAAAATGACATTGTTCTATTTTTATTAACTAAGTTATCTTGATTGGTCAGAGAAAAGTATAATAAACACAAGCAGGTCCTGATTGACTATTAAACAGGTTTTGTATGCAAGAAATTTTTATTTCTTTTGTCAACATATTGTTACTACATCAATCAGAGCAGATCTACTGTTATAGTTTAACTTTTACAAAATGGAAATTTTCTTATGCATGTTAATATATAGCAAGTGAATACGAGTCTTTCTGCAAACACAAGACAATGTGCATTCAAAGCAAAGACAAAATAAATAGTTTATTGAAGATAAGTTAACAACATTAAATTAATTCTTATTCTAATTCATTCTCCGTCTGTGAAATTTCAATTCAAATAGCTCTGACTTTTGACTGCTTATAGAGCTTTCAAAATATTGCTGTCTTTCACATGTTTTCATATGAAATTGGAAAACAGCAATTGAAACAAAAAACTTTGTTCAATAGCCATTATGTCTGTGACACCCAAAGCATGTTTCACAGACAAAGTTAAACTTTGAAGTACAGAGTTCATCATTCCACAGTTGGTCGTCATCTCGTCTCAGATACACACAGTTGGATGAATCATCATCTGGTTGGTTTGAAGCCCATCTGATGAATGTGAAGGGTTTGTTTACAGTAATGTCTGTAGCCCACATCCACTGTTTAGTCTTAGATACAAACATACCACTTGTCCACCATCCTTCTACCTTACTGTGGTCTGTAAAAGATATATATTCAATGATCGATTGCTCTTTTAGTATGAAGAAGGTAATCATTCTTGGGTTTTTTTGGTATTTTTTTCATAAAGACCTTTATATAAATAACCTTTTCGTTAATCGATTAAAAGAGACCAATAAAGTAACAAACAAAAACTGAACTCCAAACAGAGATAGACCAGATGCGTTGTCAGTGTAAGCTTCTCCTGCATTGCAGGTAGATATTAGTGTAACATCCATACTAGTAAGAAAAATACAACGAAAATTTACGAAAATCAAAACTCTGATTTAAAGATTTTTTTTCTAAAGAAATTGTTGACTACTTCATCATTTTCATGGACTTTAAATAGATTGCTATCAGTCTATATCTTTATTTTCTCAAGCATTTATATGACAAGTGTACCTAAGTTAAGATAATGGCTGTATGAATGTGAGAGTTTGACCTGTTTTTAGTCAAAATATTAAATTGCTGTTGGATGGACAAATAACTGCCAAGATATTAGAAGAACCGATAAAAATGTCTATAACAACACATTACAACCATACTGAATCATTGGATGGACATGGGCTAATCCTGGTGTAAAATCAATTTCCTTCACTTTTTAAATCACCTGGCCATAAGACCATGTGAGATATTGCCATTACTAGGCACCCTTTGATGCCTTCTCCTCTGAAACTACTGGACCAATTTGAAACAAACTTGAGATGAATAATCCTTAGGGTATCTAGTATAAAATATATGTTTTTTTTCCTGTCAGTCAACAAACATGGCCACCATGGCTAAAAATAGAACATAAGGGTCAAATGCATTGATTGTCTTAAATCTGGATACTATAACAGATAGAGACAATCTGACATTGCAAAAATACTCAGAATGTCAAGATCTACATACTTCCAATTTTCACCATAATTATCAGATGACTCCTGAAGGAGTTATTGTCAGTTTTTACCATTTATTCAGAAAATTATAAATGATAGGTAGAAACTGTAAAAGACAGAAATGATCAGCAATACAAGACCTACAATAATATCTGTATGACCACAACCATTGGATGACGCTGTCAGGAGTTGTGAGTCTTTAAATGATGATTTTTGATGAATTTTTATGTTTTTGTTAATTATCTCAAGAACTATAACAGATAGATAAAAATTGTAAGCAGTGAAAATGATCAGCTATTAAGATCTACAAAACAGCCAAATAACCAAAACCATTTGATTCTTAAGGAGTTTTGGTCCTTAAATGAAGATTTTTACGAATCTTTTGTATTGTTGCCACTTATCTCAAGAACTATTAAAAAAGATAAAAACTGTTACCTGAAAATAACGATCAGAAATACAGGATATATAAAAAAGCCAATATGACCGAAACCATTGGATAAGTCCTTATATTAGTTGTTGCCCTTAAAACAATTTTTTTTACTTATTTCAAAGTTTTGCAAATTGTCTTGAAAACTGTAATAGAAAGATAAAAACTGTAAATAGCATAAATGATCAGCTATACAAGAGCTACAAAAGTGCAAACATGGTTGAAACTTTTGGATTACTTCTTGAGTAATTTTGGTGTTTTTGAAATATCTCAAAAACAAGATAGGTACAAACAGTGCACTGCAAAAATGATCAGCAATACAAGATCTACAAAAATAACAAATTATTGCAATTATGGTAAAAATCAATCTGATTAAAATACAGATCCTCTTTCTAAGCTTGGCTTACAGGGATCTGACAACACTCCATTGTATGCTCTGTTCTGATAATTATTACATTAGCCAAAGGAATTTCAGCCTTCAAATTTTAAAGATGTGTATTAATCCGACAATACAAGAGGATCCTGAAAGGTCTTTAAAAAAAAAAAAAAAAATGGAGGGTTTTCAAATCCTTGTAAACAAAGCTTGAACACACAGGATCTGGATTTTAAATCTGATTGGGTAAAATTAATATCAAAATGGCATATTTTGTCCAGGTGAGCAATTAAGGCTCTTAAGCGCCTCTTGTTTTATTGGATTTAGCTGCTAGTTTCTTTTAAAATTCATTGCAGGTTAAGTCTTTACATATATTTGAATAAATCTGCATTTCATTGAATGATGAAGCATTTTCGGTTGGACTTTTTATTCTGTGCCAAGAAAAATTAAATATTTAAAAATTGTCATTTGAAGAAAAAATGGTGGTATCAAAAGTAGATTGCACTTATTTGGACTGTTTGAACTTCCTTGTAGAATTAATTTAATCATAATGATACGGTATGAAACGCTTGAAGACATAAATTATTTGGATTAACTGTGAAAAAAGACCACTGAATTTGTTTTCAGATCTTGTCAGAACTGTGGAGTTTCTTATTATGTTTAAAACATTATTTTCCCTTTGAAGATTAGAAATGAATCATTTGATTATTTGAAAAGACTGATATTTATTATGTTATTTCTTCAAACTCTATCAGAAGAAGTTGTCAAGTGAGATAAATGCGTGTTATACTGTCTGTAAATTTAAAAAAAAAATTAGTGATTGTCACTTTTAGTTTATCAATAGATAGAAGGATGAAATGTTCTACCACAAGAAACAAATTCAATTGGATTGTCAATTGTATTTTCAATTAAATTATCTGGTAACATCAATTGAATGGAGTCTCATTTTATTCATTGTATTTTAACATCGAATTATCACTTTTACAAAATTTAAATGATTCCGCTTTTATTCAATAAACTCTGAAAAGCCTTTTAAATGATGATTAAATGTAGTAAATTGCTATTAGATTAGAGTTCCTTGTTAAATATATATGTTTTCTCAGCAATTTTCTAAAATCTTACTAGAATTTGTCTGTAATGTTTTTTCAAGGCATATAAACTATAAAGGAACGTTAACTTTGAATAGTAATCAATGCTATATATAATATATGCTGGGGATCATTTAGAAATAGAATAAATGGGACTTTTTTGTGACAAAGCCAGAAATTGTCTTAAGTTGACCTGATAGTTTTATATGCAAGAAACACACATGAGACCAATAGCTATTATTAAAGGATTTTCTATGTTATAAAGACATATGAAAGATTACTGCAAAGAGATCTTATAGAAACTACTCTTTCCTTCCTAATAAGCTCATAGGAAATTTGAATTCATTTCATAGTCCCTTTAAACTGGGTCAAAGAATTCATTTTGGGTTTTTTTCTTGATGATATCAAACTATATATGAGTTTAATAATGTTTAAAAATCTCATTTCTAAGAATTAAAAAAACTAGAGGCTCAAAAGAGCCTGTGTCGCTCACCTTAGTCTATGTGCATATCAAACAAAGGACATACATGCACTCTCCAACATTGTAGATGAGAATAGATTTCATGACAAAAATCTCAATTTTGTTGATCTTGTATTACTGATCTTTTAGTCTGTTTAGTTTCTCTCTATCTTCTTTAGTTTTTGCTCAAAACACAAAAGAGGGTTAAAAAAGTCCTCATTTAAGGGCAATCACTCCTATGAAGACTGCAGGGTTGGCAAAAACCCAGGTTTTATGAGTATTGCCCAGCCCAGTGGGAAATACTGGGAAAACCCAGGTTTTACTGGGTTTTACCGGGTAATACTGGGCAATACTGTGTAATATGAAATACTGGCCTGAATTTTCAAGAGGATTCAGTGATTAATCACAAATGCAATACATTAAAGATTTTTATAAAAATAAGATATACTACTTTCTAGTATTTTAATTTATAAGTTCACTTGTTTTAGACTATATAAAGTTTATAAATCTGAGAAAATATTTATGGTCCAGCAACTCTTAAGACAAGTGTACATGAAGACACATAAGACAAATGTGAAAAGCTATTCTTAATAATCCTCCTAAAAATCTATCTAATTGCCATTCTGTCTAGATTGGTCAAGGTGTTGACTTAAAGTCGAAGAATTCAATTTGTTTTTTTAATAAATATAACTAATATTAAGAATTAACAATTCTATGTAAGGAAAATTACTTTTAAACATTTTTTGTTCATTACTTAAATTGTTTTTAGCATATGTTTATGTACATCACTAATTAATAAGTAATTATTCAGATTATAACACAGATTTGTTTATATAACAATAATCAGCCTTTTGATTTCTATAAGTGTCCCCCTTAGGGTGTTTATTTAGCAATACGATTGTATAACAATTAAAATTTACAATTCACTTAAACACTGCAATGAAAAGCATTTTTTTCAACTTGGATTTAACTTGGATTTAATAATGAAACAAAGCTTGGAAATTAGCAAGGTATCCTGAAATGTCCAAAACTTGAATTCTGCCTACATAGAATTGGTGGAGAAAAGGAAGAAATTGAATTTTAATCAATCTTCAGGAAGGACTCTCAATGGTTATCTGTATTAAATGTATATATTTAGCTATAATACTATTAAACTACAACAAGTCTTTACTATTTTGTGTAAAAATAAGCTTGAAAAATCATATTACCCAGTATTGCCCAGTATTACCCGTTTCTAGGAGTATTGCCCAGCCCGGGAAAACCCGGCTCGGGTTTTCCGCCGGGTAATACTTTGCCAACCCTGATGAAGAGTGGCAGTCTACTAACTATATCAGCAAAATTTGACTTTTTATAGATCTTGCCTTGCTGATTATTTTGTGATTTAAAGTGTTTATTTATCTATTATAATTTAAATCATATAACGGAAAAAAACATGTTTCTGTCTAAATATCATAGTTTTCATGATAATAGGCAAAATGAAAAAAATGGTAAAATTTGTCATTTATGGGCAATAACTCCTATAAGAATTTGTCTAACAGTTTTGACGTATATGGACAATTGGTAGAGCTCATTATTCTGAACATTTTTGCTTATTTCAGATTTTCTCTATTTATAACAGTTCAAAAAATAATAGACAAAACTTGCATTTTACCCCTATGTTCTATTTTTAGCCATGTCAGCCATGTTGGTTGGTAGGCAGGGTCATCTGACACATTTTTTAAACTAGATACCCTAATGATGATTTTGGCCAAGTTTGATTAAATTTGTCTCAGTAGTCTCAGAGGGGAAGATTTTGTAAAAGATTACAAAAATTTACAAAAAATTGTTAAAATTGACTATAAAGGGCAATAACTCCTTAAGGGGTCAATTGACCATTTTGGTCATATTGACTTATTTGTAGATCTTACTTTGCTGTACATTATTGCTGTTCACAGTTTATTTCTATCTATAATAATATTGAAGATAATAACCAAAAACTGCAAAATTTCCTTAAAATTACCAATTCAGGGGCAGCAACCCAAAAACGGGTTGTCAGATTTGTCTGAAAATTTCAGGGCAGATAGATCTTGACCTAATGTCAGATTTACTCTAAATGCTTTGGTTTCAGAGATATAAGCCAAAATGTACATTTTACCCGTATGTTCTATTTTTAGCCATGGCGGCCATCTTGGTTAGTTGGCAGGGTCATCGGACACATTTTTTTAAAACTAGATACCCTAATGATGATTGTGGCCCAAGTTTGGTTAAATTTGGCCAGGTGAGCTAAAAAGGGAATCTTGTTTTGCATCAAAAGTGAAAGTACCAGAGTAATTGCTTGTAATTATTAACTGACATAATAAAAAGTGTCAGTTTTGAAGCAAGGATAGCAAAAAAATGTAGGAATTATTGTATATTGATATACATGTATCATATTTAATTTAACTCCAATCTTAGTTACTGAGATTGTCAGAAGGTTTCTCAAGGCACTCCGGCTTCCTTCACCAATAAAAACATCACATAGAAAGTTTGTACTTCATTGAACATTTAAATTAATTTTTACCTATACCAATGAAATCCATAAATATTGGTACTGTTGATTCATTTATTTTTGTTGGTACCTATTTTCATGGATTGAGGAAAAGAAAAATTGTATCTATACCCACTGAATCCAAGAAAATGGGTATCCCACAAATAATAATGAATCCACAGTATCCAATGATTAATCTTGAATCCACAGTATCCCATGGATAATCATGAATCCACAGTATCTCATGGATAATCATGAATCCACAGTATCCCATGGATAATCATGAATCCACAGTATCCCCTGGATAATCATGAATCCACAGTATCTCATGGATAATCATGAATCCACAGTATCCCATGGATAATATCCATGAATCCACAGTACCTCATGGATAATCATGAATCCACAATTGAAAAAATAAACATTGTTCCCTGATCAATGCATCCTTCTAACATGTCTAAATGATATTAGAAGTTTAAATGTTTCTAAAATACGGGAAAACTGAACATAAATCTATCAGACAAGAAACTTCTTACTACCTAGTCACAATATTTGTTAGGAAAATGTTTAAAAGTTGCATGCTTAGTAACAATCTTACTTACCTTGATGGTTTTTGACAATGTACGTCAGTACATAATGTTCCTGGATTGATTCTAATGCAACAAGATCACTACCAAGAGCTGTACAATACTCATTAGCTTCATACCAAGTTGTATTGAAATTAGACAATAAATAACAGGATTGTAGCTTCCCTACATCAATGAGTTGAAAGTCTTGTGGACATGGGGTTTGAGAAGATAAATATCTGACTTCACGTTTAGAATGACTTGGTGTACCAATGTCTCTGATTTTTTCTTCCATTCTTCTAAAACCTTTTGTTACTTCTTTTGAAAGGTCATCCATAGATTCTGACAGTTTTTTCTCTAGCCTGCCAATTTTTCTCTTAAGTCTGCTTACTTCAAGATCTAAAACCTGAGGTTCACCAGCAGTTGTTGATCTTTTATATCTTGAATGATAAGTTTTTGAGTTCAAAGTCTTTTGTTCATTTGCATTTGAACTCCATTCTTCAATATTTCTATTTTGTTTTTGTTTTTGGGCTGACCCATGCTTCTCTAAGATGTTTATTTCATAAGTGAAATTGTTCAGTTTGACAAAACATTTTGCTGAATCACTTTTCAATCCTTCATTTTTACTTATAAAGACAAACAGAATGAAAGTAACAAAATAAGTCGTCCAGAATTTATCAAACATCTTGTAGCAGTATGATCACTTGATTTTAAAAATCAGTCATGTAATTTAAATGTATTCATGCTGGCATTTTAACTTCAAATAAATTAAATGCACATTTTCCATAATACTTCAATATGCATGCAGAATGTCACTGATCAGCTTCAAAAATGTAAACGATATCATTTTCCTCTCATTTAGACACAATACCGCCTTACGATCAACAACCTTTCATCAATACCTTAACCAAATGATGTTCTTTTCAATTTTTCACGACCTTTTATTGAATGGCAGGTTTAATACAATATTGACTACAGAATAATAATTGTAACAAAAATTTAATCACTTTGATTTATGGCCAAAGTTATGAATTTTATTTGATTGTTAGTAAGTTGTTTACTGATTTCAAAGGGAAAATTTAATCCCCAGAAGTTGTTATTTTACATAACCATCCAGAAAAGCGTGGCTAATCTCAGGACATCCTTTGATAGATATTTTATGATGGGCTGATGTGTAAAATTCTAAAATCATTCAACATGTGGGCTGAGATTTGAAATTTATTTGCAATAATGATTTATGTGACCCTTGATTTATGTAGGAGTTGTAGAAGTGGAATTAAGTATAAATTGGTTGGACCAAAATCCCTAAAAAAAGAGCATAAACAAATATTTTATATAATGATGCAAATTACCTCAAATAATACTTGTACTTTAAAGATGAGGTTTTTGGGTTTTTATGATTAATTTTGTCTTTAAATTAGTGTCTGCATTGCCATCTTTTGAGCTCACCTGGCTCGAAGGGCCAAGTGAGCTTTTCTCATCACTTGACGTCCGTCGTCTGTCGTCCGTCGTTGTCGTCGTCGTTGTCGTAGTTGTTGTTTAGCTTTACAAAATATTCTCCTCTGAAACCACTGGGCCAAATTTAACCAAACTTGGCCACAATCATCATTAGGTATTTAGTTTAAAAAATTTGTTCGATAACCCAGCCAACCAACCAACGTCATCAAATCAGTAACGTGACTTTAAAAGTATTCACAAAGGAAAACAAAAATGTTGTATATCAAACATGCAAAATCTACTGCAGGGGCAAAAAATTTGAGGCAAATGAAGACTGTTTCCTTTTCTACCATCAATAAATTTAGATATAACCATAACTGTATGATCTATAATGCATAGTTTTTTTCAGGCTGGTGTTGGGAAGCTAGAATTTAATGATGGGCAGATGTACCACTTCATCAATATAAACATTATGGACAATGCTGACCCTGAGGATGATAAAACATTTTTGTTCAGTTACTTAATCCAACAGGTGGAGCCACTTTAGATGTAGCATCCACTGTTACTGTGGTGATAAGGGCATCAGATGGGGCTTTTGGGAAATTTCAGTTTAATGATTCATCCCTCAGTGTAGAAACAAGTGAACATGGAGAATCTGGCTATACATCAGTCTTCTTAGAGGTAATTCTCATTATATTGTTAGTTGTTACTTTTACCAATTATATTTAGTTTGAAACTTAGTGAACAGAAACATTTTCCAATGAAATAATAGAAATAATATATTAAAGTTACATATATCCCTATCCCAATCATAGAAAGACATGGAATTAAATTACCAGTACATGTAAAAATCTAAGCTTACCTAAAACCCATTCACTACTGTTGAGCTATACAATTCTATTACCACTGATCTCAATTCTGTGCCGATTGACTTGTTGGTGGCTAAAATTCCTGATGATATTACAAATTTTAATGTCATGGATCCAACCTTTTACCTGTCTTACAGATGCACTTGCTCAGTAAATTCCATCACATTGCTGTTATATATTTTATTTATTAGGTTGATAGACTGCAGGGTATTATAGGGACATCAGCAGTCACCTGGGAAGTGCTCGGAAACCAAGACAATGACATTGTAGATCTAAATGGTATAATAGTGTTCAACCATGGAGACAAAAGTCGTAACTTAGAAGTTAAAGTTAGAAGGGACACTGTTCCAGAATTAGATGAAACATACCAAGTAAAATTAACATCAGTTGAACCAGTAAGTTAAGGTCAGAACAGAAACTGTTCCAGAATTAGATGAATATTTGAAATGATGCAATTGATTTTATCTGATGAAAATGGAAGATATGCTGAATTTGCTAAAATTTCAAGTATTCTTTAAGGACTTAGTACAATGACTGTTGACATATTCATGTGTATATTTGATTTTATGTATCCATTTTTGTTATGAGGTTACCAAATATTTTTCAATTTAACAAAAGACTAAATAACTTCAATATTTATAGAGTTTTAAAAGAAGTGGGATTAATACATTTACTAGAATTGAAAAAAAGTATTCATCAATGTATTTTTCTAGGGAGAACTTGGTGCAGCAGATAAATTAGTATCCAGTGTGACCATTCTGGCCAATGATGATCCATATGGAGAGTTTGTATTTCCTAGTGAACTAAGACCATTACAGGTTGAAGAAAATTATAAAAGTAAATACAAATGTTTCTTTCTATCCAGACTTTGGTCTGTTATCACTGTGTATAATCTATATACTTAGCTCCTTTCCATGTAAGTATATATTTTTAGTATTACAATGTAATGAAAATCACTTAAATTTTTCATTTTAAGAAAATAGTTTTAAATATCAAACTATATAATAATAAGGAGATGTGGTATGATAGCCAATGAGATAACTATCACTAGAGACATAATAATGTGAAGAAATGAGCAAATGCATACTTTATAGTAAGCTATAAAAGACCCCATACATATATATATGAATATATGACAAATTGATATTATTCTTTATTGTATTGAGATAATCAGATATAATGTTTGAAATGAGTTTAGTTGTGTTTTAAACTCATATTATAAGTGAATAGAAGGAAATTAAAGCAACTTTTGAAACTAAATGTAAGACATATTTTGCGTTCTGTGTATTTTAGATATAACTCTGACCATAAGCAGACTAAAAGGAACTTTTGGTACAGTGGATATTTATTATAGAACTCTAGGCCCAGCAGAGCTACATCCACAGGTTCCAGTTACAGTACACAGGGCTGGAGTCAATGATTACAGGACAGCAGAAGGCATGGTCAGATTTGGACCTACAGAGACACATAAGACTATAATTGTTACAGTAATGGATGATAGTGATCCAGAAAATGATGAGTCTTTCTATGTTATCCTGATAAATGCCACACTACACACTCCTGCTCAAACAAGGACAGGTATCAAATAAAAAATTATATATTACAAACATTTTTAATCCTAATTCCTAATAAAATAACAAGAAAATAACAATATTCAACTAATATATTTCCATAATATTTTAATCTAAGAAGTAGCTAAAATAGATTTAAGCTTGAATTTAAAACTTGTGATGAAATATGGGATAGACTTTGTTACTGATTAGTTGAAGCTTCATTTACGAGGATTTTCAAGATTTTACAATGTCATTTGAGAGGATTGATGTTGAATTTCCAAATTGGTTTGATCTGATCAGAAATATATCAATATAAATACTTCTACCTCATTAATGTTTATGTTCTTTTCTCATTGTATTTTTTAAATTGAATGTATGGCTTCAGTGTGAAGCCATAGCCTGTGTTATGATTTTCATTATTTATTTCAGTGTCTAACTCTCCAAGACTATCTGAATCTATAGCTCAGATTATGATAACTAGTAATGATATTGCTAATGGTGCCCTAGAGTTGTCTCCCACTTCTGTCAAAATTCTGGAAAGTGCACCAAATATTGGAGTCAAATTATTAAGAAGAGGAGGAACATTTGGTCAGGTAAAACTTAAAACTTTTCAAAACTCAAAGAAAGAAATTTTTAAAATACAGGTCTGTAAGGCTGGCTAAGAATGAAATATCTTTGGATAACTTGAACTCAATTTTAGGATTTAAGTCTAAGAGTTTGAGTTTTCATTATTTATGTCTAAGATCAGGTCTATTTCAGATTAAAGGTATACCCATTTCAAGATTTAAGTTCCTTAAAAATGTTCAGAAAAGCATCTGGGTAGATAGTTAATAAGTTGAATACTGTTTAAGGATTTGTTTTCTTTCATCATTTGTAGATTTATTTTATGATTTATTTTATTATTTATTTTCAAAATTTCATTTGTTTTTCCAATGGTTTCCAAATATATAAGATATCTGATAAAGTTTATAGTTCATAAGATATATATCTAAAGTTGTCTCATTGGCAATTATGCCACAACTCCTTATTTTTATATTTATGAGAATTTTATGTTATTCATAAGAAATCTTTAATATTATAGAAGACAAATTATTTAATCTTTTATATACTTAAAAGATATTGTATAAAGGATATAAGATATCATATATACTTTAAAAGATATTGTATAAAGGATATAAGATATCATATATATGTTAAAAGATATTGTATAAAGGATATAAGATATCATATATACTTTATAAGATATGACAATACTCAAATTGACAACAACACTTCAAATGGTCTGCAATTTTATTTGCTATGGTCTACATGTTTCGCCTGCAAGGCAGGTGTCATCAGGACAATTTTCATACAGAAATTAATTACTGAAGTACTCAAAGTGGTACATTGAATTTGACGTTGTCAAGGTGAGAGAACCAATGAAAAGTGAAAGTAGCAATAAAGAGTTATAAATAGATAAGATAAATATAGAAAAATAAAGTTTGTTTACAATGTAGATTGAGTTCGTTTTACTTTTATATGATTTATAACTCTTTATTGCTACTTTCAGTAATTAATTTCTGTATGAAAGTCCTGATGATATAAGATATCATATATTGTCAATTCTGAGTATTATTTAAATGTTGCATTCATTTGCACAATTTGACAACCCTGCATACCAAGGTATCCACTTCAGGGACTCTATCGAAATGATTCACACAGGCGTTGGTTCACCAAATGGAGTTTAATTTATAAGATATGGATATCTTATATATTTTATTAGATATCTTATGTATTTTATAAGATATCTAATATATTTCATAAGATATCTCATATATATTATTTGATATCCAAATAATGGTGATATTGTATACATTTTATAAGATATAAAGTATATGATATGTCTTGAATATTGAATAAATATAAATATGGTGTACCATATTTAAAGGTTTATAAATTGATGTGTTGCTTGGCTGTTGTCACACTCAATTTTGAACATTACGTACATTTTTTTATGAATATTTGGAATGAATAAATGATGTTTGAAATATATATCTAATGCAGGTCAGTGTAAAGTTTCGAGTAGTGAACAAAACAGCTGTTGAACATGCTGATTTTGAAACTCTTTCTGACATGGCTGTTATACCAGATGGTGCCAGTAGTGTTGATCTACCAATCAGAATAATTGACGACAATCTACCTGAACTTGAGGAAACATTCTACGTTGAATTACTGAATCAAATAACTGGAGGAGGAGTGTTGGGTGCTGAACAGTACCGGATGGCTGTTATAAATATTCTGGCATCAGATGATCCTGAAGGAGCATTTGGTAATTAGTTTAAAAAGGCTTTATTTCAAAGCAGAAAAATTTAATTCAGAACTTATTATACCCCTGCTTTAAAAAAGTGGGGTATACTGTTTTACCTCTGTTCGTCCGTCCGTCCGTCCATCCGTCAGTCCGTCCATCCATCCTTCCTATGAATATTTTTCGTTGCATCTTTCTCAGGAACTACATCATAAGGATTTCTGAAATTTGGTTTCAGGGTTTATATAAGTCAGCTATACCGTGTAATGCGTTTTCAGAATCATCACTCAACAACTTTCTGCTTACCAAACACTTACATATTTTTACACTATTATATTTAGGCGGGGTATCATCAGTGAGCAGTAGTTCGCAGTTTCACTTGTTTTTTTCTGTCATGAAAAAAAAAAGCTAATCCTGGATTCTTGTTAGGGATTTGGTTCAACACATATATATGAGAACTGGAACAATTTGTGGCTGAAGACTATTTTAATTATTGTTTGTGGTAGCGTAGTTTCGTCAACTGATTATGAATTTTGCATATGATATCAATGAATCATTTGTAAAGAATGTAGCCTCAATGTAGTTATCAAAATTTTACTGATGCTCTTCAAATGACAATGATTACTACCTAGTAACTATAATTAGATTTTTGTAGAGAACACACATCATTTAAACATTGCAATGTTTTTTTTTAGAATTTGAGATCGATGGACTATCAGTAGAGGAACCAGAGAATGGACAGCCAATGACTATAAATATTACTATTGTTAGGACTGGAGGGTCTTTAGGGGTAGTCACTATCACCTGGGCTGCATTATTGAATGGTAAATATATCAATATAATTATCAAATATGGATTATAGTTATGATTTTGAATAAGATAATATTGATTCTATATTTTGTGGATTTCAAGGGTTGGTCAAATCCAAGTAAGATACTCAAAAGTAGTCAGGAACCTCATCAGTAGTTGTCCTAGGTTTAATCTGGATTTATTTTGGTTCTTAAAAAATTAGGTTATAAAGTTTTTTGATACCAGTAGTTTGTTAAATTTGTTCTCAACCTTTCAGGAGCAGTTGTAAAGGCTGACATATTGTATAAACATGTATCTTTGTAAAATTTGTAAAATACCTATAAATATCTTTTGATTTGTTGTGTTGTTGGTTTGCTGTATCAACAATGTATACTGATGTCCAATTATATCTATTTCGCTATGATATTAGCAAAAAATTACAAAAACACCCTCTAAAAAGCAAACTTTTTTTCTCTAACCATATACATGGACATTTATACCTATAAATAGAACTTATGTAAATGATCATATGTGTTAGGGTGAAGTTGGGTATTAAAAGTATAACACAATAAAATTGAGAATGGAAATGGGAATATGTCAAAGAGACAACAACCCCAGGGCTCACGCTACCAGGCGACTAGGGCGAAGAAGTCACTTTCCGTCCGTCACTTCGCTTGCCCGACCCTCAAAAGCGAAAACAAGTCGCCCTGTTGTTTACGATACTCGCTTTCAGTCGCTTTTGTCATCGGACATTTTCAATTTTACCAAGTTGATAAAACATCAATTTTTATTGATATTAAAGAAATTCAGACATAAACGATTCATTTTCTAAGAAAAGAGGTTTAAGCATTGACTTTACAGTGTGTAGCAGGTTATTTAATAAAGACAACTTTCTATCACTGCATGCACTTCTGGTACTTGTTACTCAGAGAGCGTACATCAATCTAACTTTCGGCGGCAAAATAAGTTTGTTACTACATTTGAAAGTGATAAAGTTGCCTCCAGTAAATGTTTAATCCATTTATTGCATTAAAACGTCATATTCCTTTCCAAATAGCTTGTCAAACATCGTTTATTTTGTAAATTTTCTTCGTCCGCCATTATCCGTTTACTAACTACGGATCGAACCGGACCAGCTATGACCGAAATCCGTATTTTACAATAATAACTACGGACGCATGAATGGAACAGCTGACAGAAGAATATTGATCCCAAAAGGAAAATTACGCATTCCACATGCATTAACAGACTTTTGGTTAGATCTAATTGATTAATGTATATAATTCCATATAATTTATATGGATTGTTTCAAAATATTGATTAAAGTTACTTTACTAATATCAATATATTATGGCCCAGCTTAACTTTGTATATCTTTTGATGAGAAACACTGAATTTCATAAACATGATAAACAAGATAGTTTTAATTGAATTGTAATTCATATATTATAATTTCTTTACCTTTTGACAAAAAAAATCTTTTCAGTGCTAGATATTTAGTTGGTAGTTTCTCACAAGAACCTAAACTTAAACAACTTTGAATTTGAACTGTTAATTTAATTGTATACTCAGATATGAATTGAACAATGTAAAAGAACATTATTTACATATGACCCTTTATACTATAGTAAAATCAAAACATTGTAGCGCAGCGCACTGAAGGAGCACTTCTCTTTCAAATCAACCTGACCAAAGAGCAGACAACAGCAGACAACAGAAGGCCATCAATGGGTCTTCAGTGCAGCGAGAAAATCCTGCACACACAACCCTACAAAGCATAGAAATACAAAAGACATATAAAGAAGTCAATAATATAAAGTCTTCAGTGAACAGTAAAGTGTAAATATCATATATCAAGCTCTGACTAAAGGAGATGGGGCAACAAGGCCCTTATTTGGCCCAAATATTAGTGCAAATTAAAAAGTTTCCATACATATTCTTAAATTTGTCTTAACTACAAAGAACAAAGTGTTCAAAAAATAAAAACAAATTTCACATTTAAAAAGTTACCATGGCAACAACCTATGACAAAATTTGTATATTATGTAAATTGTATTTCACTTGTTTTCCACCCACTTTTAAGTATATATTAGATAGGAAAATTATTCCTGCACCCAAGAAACAACTTTATATTTGGTTGAATTATGTCAATAGTTATAATAAAGCTTCTCTCAAATTATTTTGTTGTTTTTAGGTTGCGCACAATGTTTCCACAATGGAAGTAACAACTGAAAACTATACAAATTCCGCAGTTTTCTTTATTTTCATGAAAACGGTGCATATTATGATGTAATTGTGAGGCCATAACATAAAATATTTTATGCAATTTATTTATATTTCTTGATTGATTTTATGCATTTCAAACATTATGTGTATATTTGAAATAGTTTTCAAAAACTTTATTTTTTCTTGGGCCGAAACTAGCCCTTAACGCCCCTACTCCTTTCCTCATATCTAAACAAGATGTGAAAAATAATTAGAAGTTATTTTGTTAGTGCCAGTGACTTAGCTGTAGATTTATTATAAGATTATTCATTATTAAAAAAAAGGCAGATATTGTTGAATTTTGTATATATAGGTGGCAGTGCAGCAAGTGATATTAGTCCAGTATCTGGATCAGTGTACTTTGTCAGTAATGAACTAAGACGTTCAATTGCAATACAGATATTACCAGACGACATCCCAGAAGGGCAGGAGGTAGGATTCTAAATATAGCTGCATCCATCTCTAAAGTTTATATTTAATATTATGTTTCTGTCTTAGTACAAAAATCAGTCAATAATATCATTGGTAGAAATATATGTTCATAGCATTATTTTTCTAAAACCAGATTAACTCCATATCAACCTATTTTCACTATAATACTCGTAAAAATTTGTTTCCATATCTCTTTGTAGGTATGTCCCACTAAAATAAGATCTAAAGTTATTGATAAAACTTTTACTTGTCTTTTTTCAATGGCCATTATTATTAAAAAAAATTTAAGAACCAGAACTGTTGCATGATTTTGATTTGCTGTTACTCTGTTTTCAGGTCATTATATTTACCTTGCTAACAGCTTCCAACAGTGGAACCATAGGACTGCGTAAGGATTTCACCCTATCCATTCTTCCTAATGACAATCCACATGGTACTGTACAATTTTCACAGAACATGTTCACTGTTCAAGAAGCTCAGGGTGATAGTATACAGCTGGTGTCACTCACTAGATCGTAAGTTTGGTATTGATCTTTCTTTTTTTTTAAAGATTATTCTGGATGCTTCCAGTTGAACTTAGCCTGGGATCCTGGCTCACTGCTCTACAGTAGAGCCAGGCGGAATACAACGACATGTTTTCATCAATTGGATGTTAGAATGATGCATCGTGGGATAGCGTCATTTCTTGAGACATGGCGGGAAATATTTATATTGTCACGAATTTATTGAAAATTATTTTTTCATTTCATATGAAATGCAAGTTTCGAAAAATTTAGCATATATAATTCAAACGTTATTGATTTACATCGTGAATCAACTGTTAATTAACGATCCGATCGATATATTCCTTGTTTATAGAACATGCACATGCGCAGTAATTCAGTCCTGTTCAGCGCTGATAGTGGGTCACGTGGATTGTATTACGCCTGACCCTATCGACGAAGTATAAGATTGGGTCTGGATGCCAGGCTAAGTTGAACTCTTTCCTTTAGATGTATAAAATGTTTAGACTTTAAAAATCACTTCACAAATTTTAAAAGAGAGATGGACGATACCAAAGGGATATTCAAACTCATATGTCAATGACAAACTGACAAGGCCATGGCAAAAAATAAAAAAACAACAGTATACAAAACACAACATAAAAAAACTAAAGACTGAGCAACACAAACCCCACCAAAAACTAGGGATGATCTCTGGTGCTCTGTAAGGGTAAGCATATCCTGCAATCACAGAGACAGATTGGAAAATCCTGCCACAGCATATTGAACCTTTATTGAATGTTTGACATCAATGAATAACTTTGTCTTAATACCACTTAAAATATCAACAAAACCATATAACATTATAAGATACTACAATGGATGAGCACACAAAATGATGTTCTTACGCTTAGGTTTTATGGTCAAGGGAGATCTAACCTTTGGTCTTTAATGGAGTCAATTGTAACAAGATTTACTATTTTTATTCTATTATGGAGAGGGAAAAACAAGGGTAACATATACTGTGAATTGTTATATTTTTTTGCCGTAACATAGTAGTCACTATATTATCTTTTTTCAGAGGAGGATTATTTGGACAACTCAGAGTTTCCTACAGCACCAAACAGACTGACATTGTTACTGAAGCTACAAAAGATGGCAGCAGTGTTCTTAGTTATTACAATCAACCACTAGTTGGCAGCAGAGGATTAACAGGAATTTTGGTTGACATCACATCAGAAACCAACCCAGCAGATGTATGTTTATTTTTCAAGTATTATATTATAAAAAGTAAACTGCATACAAAGTTAGATGATGACTATGTATCTGTACAACTCGTTATATTTGTCATGCATTTTTTGTTATCTTTTTAAACAAACAGTTTGGGAAAAAATGTTAAAAAGAAGAAGAGAACTTTAAAAAAGAATTATTAACAAGTAGGTTAATTAATCAAGTAAAAAACATTTGCTTCTATGTTATTCTGTTTTTGTTGTGTACTGCAATTTTTTTTAGATCCTTTTTTGCTGCAACATGGAAGGTGACGAGATACTAAAAATGTTTCATGACAACACCACAAAATCATATTGTCTGTTGACTTATTTAATTAGTTGAAATTTGTTAAGTTCTGAAATCACATGAAATATTTAATGACACATAAACGAAATCAGTTTCAGTTCAGATATAAAATACATTTCTTGCTAATTAGTAAAGCTTTTTTTTTAATAGGCATGTGGAAAAGCCTGTCTGAGGATATTGGCTTGTATAGCCTTTGAAGTGTCTGTCTCTTTGAAGACATGTGCCTGGTATTCTACAAGTTTGTCCACACCATTATCTAATACTGCTGATTATCAATATTATATCAGACTTACCTCTGAGGTAAGACAAAACTATGCTCTTGGCTCTAAAATAAGACAAAACTAATGTATGGAAATGGGGTTATACATCAATTACAGATGCATTGGTTCTTTGGTTTATTTTAGAATATTGCATGTAAAAAATATGAAGATACCGCATGACCAATTAAGATACATAAGTAGGATGACACAAAAACAAAAAAGACAAGTTCACAGAACATTACATAGAAAACTCAATCAATTCAGGTGCTGGTGAAGAGTAGTTGCACTCATCTTGTTGTGTATGACAAGTAAAAACCCAGTGGTGTGGTGAAAAGTTCTACTCTTACTTAAACTATTTTCTACATCTAACCTATATTCTCTTCTCTTTGATCTTTGAAATTCAGTATATTTCTGCTGTACAATTGTCTTACTTCCTTTCACATCAGAGATTTCTAAACAATTGTATAAACCATATTGCAACTTTATAAACAAAAAGTATATTTTCTATAGAATTCTTCAATAAAGAGAAGTTAATATATTTTGTAGCATAAGGTTAAAATCATTTATTTGTTTCTTTTTCTGCAGGTAAACAACTTATATTCAAGAAGAGCTTTAGAAGGAATTGATTTTGCAATTATAAACAATGGTTTTGCTCTAATTCCTGAAGGCACAAACACAGGAAATGTTCCTGTTACCATCAAGGGAGATAATCTACCTGAACTAGAGGAGAAATTTCTCATTCAGCTTAATTCCGTTGAGTTAGTTTCTCCTGTTACATCCACAAAACATCCACCTAAATTGGGTAGTATTACCACTGCAACAGTTGTCATAGAACAGAATGACAATGCCTATGGTGAATTTAATCTGATTAGTGATAATCCTACAGCCATAGAAGGAGGACATCAGATTGCAGTGGAAGAAAGACATAAGTTTGCTGTGGATCTAGTTGTTGAGAGGAAAGGTAAATATAAGTACAGAAGCCAGTAATACTTGATGGCATCACAAAATATGGTTAATATAAGTAGAGATGATGAACCAGCAGTAATACTCGATTACATCACAAAATATGAAAATTGATATGTCAGTAATAAGGACTCCTTCAAAATAAATTATGTTTAAACTTATGGTTGATTTTAAGTAATGCAAATTATTCCTTACAGTTAAAGAGATGAAAGGAGGTGGTTTACAAACACATAGATACAATCATTATCCATTAGTCTATAAATGCCATACTTTGTGCACACAATGTTAAAATATCTACATAGAATAAATATTAGAAGTGAGTTTTAAAACAGAAAGAGAGGATTTCTTTACGATGAAAGTTGGTGGAGATGGAGATGGAGATGGGGAAGCATTTACTACTTTATTTCGAAAGTATTTTTTAGAAAGGAGCTACAGGTTTTATTGAAGTATTTCTTGTATTTCAGGAGGTAATTTAGGTGATGTCAGTATAGACTGGTATATAGATATAGGAGCGAGTACTGCTACCTATGGTGTGGATTATACAGGGGATGGGGCTACACTACAGTTTACTTCTGGTGTGGCAAGTAAATGTAAGTATATCTTGGGTATATAATTATATCAATAACATTTGGAATCGTGACTATTTTAAAGAAAAATATTCATTTGCAAAACAAAATTGATAATTCAAGAACATAGTGTAAGTTAAATACAAAAATAAGTAGTTGTGGTATGTTTGCTAATGAGACAACTACCAGTGTTCAAATGACTTAAGATATAAGCAACTGTAGGTCACCGTAAACTTTGTTTTATTTATAGAAGAAAACCCTAATATTAAGGATATGTCCTGTATGCATTAAATAGCTAAATAGGTACTTTGTTTCAGAGGAATATCTTGTATATTTTGATGGAAAGAATTTGCTTATTATATTTCAATCAGAAACATTTTATATCTGGATTAAATTATTGCTGATCAACATTCTGCTGTAGCAGTAGATTTATGAGGTGAAATAAATATAATACAATAAATGGAAATCATATTTTTTTCTTTTTAGTAATCACAGTAACCATCCTAGATGATACTGTACCAGAGCAAAATAAAACTGTTATAGTTAAACTTAGAAATCCTCAAGGTGGTGCAGAACTTTCCTATGATGCAATGGTTACCATAGTGATATTAGAAAATGACAATATTGCTGGTATTATAGGTTTTGGAACAACTGCTTTGGTTGGAAAAGAAGGTAAGGAATTAGTGATAATACAGGTATGATTACCCAAACAAATTATGTTAATGTGTTATAGGATTCAATTAGGTGACATGATCATTGTTTGATGTTTTATGTACCATTTTTTTTAAATAGCTCATCAAAAGTTGTTTTAATAATCAATACCTATTATGTTCACCCTTTTGATTTGACTGGTTTTTAGTTGTTGTCCCTAAACATTCTCTATTGCTCTTAATCAATAACAGCTTCTAATTGCAAATCTTTGTAAATTTAGTACTATTACTATTAATTACAATGTGTCTGTTACTTTTTATGGTGCAGTTTGGTGTTTTTTTAATAATGATCCCCATTTTATGTCATTAACCGGATTGCCAAAAGGAAATATCGGTTATTAATTTGGTGATGTACAGTGGGCAGTTGGTCGGCGGCTGCCAAACTGTGTCCGTGCAATAACTTGAAAACACTTAGACAAAATGTTTTAAAATCTAGATATGTTGTTTCTTGTGACTAACAGAAGGTCAAGTTTGAATTTCACGATCATTCTTCCATTGACCATGCATATATTACAAGACAACAACGGTTTGAAGGTGGGTTTCTGAAAAGTTATTGGAGTGACCACAGGATTCTATGGTTTCATATTAAATAAGGTTATAATCTCATAAACATATCTCTTTCATTATTGACTTTATGATTTCTGCCTACCCACCCCTGCTGAACAAATGTATGTGTACTTATATACTCTCTTAAATTCCAATATTATGTCACTTATGATAAATAGGAGGTCAAGATTGATTTTGGCCTTTCCATTTCTGAACCCTACAAAAGTTCATTCATTTTTTTTACTTGATCCTGTTAGGGGGTCCAGATTTGCAAATATCATTTTCATGCAGGAAAACCTGGTTTGCTGTCAATCTGACAGGCTCTTGTTTTATATTTCATTTCCTTAGAAATATTGTGATTGAATGTAAGTAAATGAATTTTTTATGCCCCACCTAGGGGAATTATGTTTTTCGATCTGTGTGTCCGTTCGTCTGTCCACCTGTCCAGCTGTGGGTTAAAGTTTTTGGTCAAGGTAGTTTTTGATGAAGTTGAAGTCCAATCAATTTGAAACTTAGTACACATGTTCCCTATGATATGATCTTTCTAATTTTACTAGTAATACCAAATTAGAGGTTTGACCCCAATTTCACAGTCCACTGAACATAGAAAATGATAATGCGAGTGGGGCATCTGTGTACTATGGACACAGTCTTGTTTTTATTTGATTATAAACACAAAATACTATGATATGTAGATAATGTTGTATTTTCAGGTACTGATATAACACTGGCCATTATAAGAGCAAGATCATCATTTGGTACTGTAATGGTTGACTGGATGATACATGGATTGAATGGAGTAGACCCAGATAAAGGATTCTCACACATCAATGGAACACTTGTATTTTTACCTGTAAGGTCTTTTGAATGACAAAAAAGTAGTAAAATTATGTAACTTCTTTATCAAGACAAGAAAATTACCACAATGCAACAATACTATGTTTAATATTAATGCAACCATCTGACTTTAGGCAAAATGTTCGATGAATTTATTATTTTATTCTAGCATGCTTGATCTTTGAAATGTTGCTTACAAAATTTTGCTGGTTGTTTTTTTGTTATGTCGTCACAGCAAGTTCCAAGTGCCACTAATTCATTTTTCGAAACTCTCAAAACCTTATGAACTATTAACAAATACAAACCTTTTATTTCAAGGTGTTTGATATAAAACAGTCACTTTGAATCTGTTTATCAATAAATAATTTCATCATGTGTTGTAGATAGAAGTTATAAAGTGGAAAGTCATTAGTTTACACATTAAATTGCACAATATTTTATGTATACACATCATCACCTTATATTGAGTTAATTATAATGATATGAAGCTGTATCTTTTGAGCATTGTCATTTTGTTTCTTCTTTTAGGGAGATACATCTAAGAATGTAACACTGAGTATTTTGGATGATAATACACCAGAGGTGAATGAAGAGTATCAAGTCCTTTTGTCAAATATCAGAACTGTTGGTAAGTATATCACTAGAAATATGAAAGTAAAACAAGGGCAATAAACCTTATAGCTGTGAAAAAATTTATTCAGTAAAGAAATGGTTTTACACTCCTTGTACAGTGCAGGCATTGTTTTGTTATTACCCTCTTGTTAATTGGATAAAATGAAAGATTACAATAATTACAGAAACTTTCAAAATATAATATTCAGCTAGAAATGTCAAAATTTTTACAATAGTTTATATCAGTGGTTTATCTTTAAGGTATTGGACCAACAGGAGCAGCCATCATAGATCCACAATTAAAGATGGCCACCATAACTATCAATAGCAGCAACTATCCCCATGGTTTATTACAGTTTAGTCAGACATCTTTAGAGATTGTAAAAGAGGAACAAGATGTCATGATCAATCTACAGATAGAAAGAAAATTTGGAAATATAGGTTTGTTGAAAAATAGTGTTTTAACTTAACATTTACATAATCTTTTTGGTGAAAAAATAGTTTTAACTTCACTGCCTCTTTTTTCTTAAATTTTCAGGTCTTATTATATCTTATTGCTTTGCATCACAGTGAAAAGCTATTAGTTTTATAGAGTATTCACATCATCTTGAAATTATTACTTAACACATATCAACTCTCATAGGTTGCCTTATGATGTGGGAAAGGTTCTATTGGCTAAATTGAGATATAAAATTGAAAACATAGATATGACAATGAAGTTAAAGTATGTGCATTTAAGACCCAATCAGCAATTATTGCTACCTTTTAACATATTTAAGGATACTCCGAAGCACTCCGTACCATAGAAAGGTTGAACTTGTAGTAATAGGATTGGCAAACCTTAGTTATTTTAGCTGTTTATCCTAATAAATACACTGACTAAGATATTATCCATCAAACAGTATTTTTATGACTCCAAGGCTTAGTCAGTAATCTGCCTTATAAAAGATGTTAATTTTTGCTACTTAATTAACAGGTGGTATAAGAGTATCATATGAAATAAAAGAGGGTTCTGTGACTCCTCTGTCAGAGGATCTCCTGAAGGCTACTGCTGGGGATGATTTTGAAGCCTTGCAGGGGTATGTTGACATTGGTAATGGAATCTCCTATGCTACTATAAGAGTAAGAGTTAAAGAAGATAGTATACCAGAGCTGGATGAAGTCTTTATAGTAGTACTGACTGGTGTTATCTTACTGAATAACTCACAAGTGTCCAACATGCCTCCTCAGCTAGGTAAGTATAATTCCTGATAAAGGTATAATCTTACTCCCTTTTATAACGGTGCATCTGAATTGATCAAAGGTGTCGGAATGTGGTGTCAAGACCAGGAAGTTTTATTTTTGGAACAAAACTTGTTATGAATGCATACCGAGAAACTTTGCAATCGGAAAAATTTTACGTATTTTAAAAATCGTGATTGTTCAGCTACCTTAAAATATATTTATTTTCAGGATTTCCACATCAGTTTATATTTATATTCTTTATCAAATCGTTGTATTATCATTTTAAAACCATGAAAACAAATATGAAAATTATTTTTTTAATTTCAAGAGTTCGCTTTTAAGGGGAGATAATTCAGATAATATATCCACTGCACATTTTTATTTGTTATGTAGCAAGAGAACAAGTGTGGTGACCCTATTTCTATTGTAATTATCTGAAAGCATTTAATAAGAAGTATCTTCTTGTTATTGTATATAAAATTGTGTCATTTCGTTTCTTCTAAATTGTCACATAATTTTTTTTTACCTGAATAATCTTAACAAAATATGAGAATTTGGCTGAGCCTATAGCTTAAAATTAAGATCAGTGACATTTTCTTTATATTAAATTTATGGATATAGCAGCTATAAATTACCTAATGGAGTCATCTATCTTTAATAATTCAGAAATTATTCAAAATTCAATTTACAGGTACAAAGGACACAACCTCTGAGATAATTATATCAGCTAATGATGGAACTAAAGGGATAATAATGTTTGGTTCAGATTCCCACAGGTATATGTTCAATGTAATGATAACACCATTTTGCTTTCTCTTAAGGACTTGTTTGTTTAACCATTATTTTGACAGGCAGTACAAATAACAATACAAATGAAATTTCAAGATTAGTATTAATTAATAGACATGAAAATAGTTGTAATTTTATATTAGGAATTTTATATAACAGTATAATTGACTTTTATACTGTAAGGATAATGCAATTGTTGATAAAACAAATCCTAAAAGATTATGGGTACAGATGACTGTTTGTAAATTCAGAAAAAGGTATGACTCTGTTACCCTAAAAGAGGCAAGGCGATTAAAGGAAAATGGTGTTTGAAAAATCATCCTTAAATGTTCAAAATTATTGCCTTGATATTAGAAAATTGCATTGCAAAGAAAATAAATAGCTAAAAAATCAAAAAATACCTGGAAATTTTGGAAATAATTTATTAAATTTCATATTTCTTTGCAGTGTTGGAGTAGATGAAATCACAAAGAATATTACACTAACTATAATAAGAGATCAAGGAACATTTGGAGAAGTGACAGTGTTTTGCTATGCCCAGGGTATTACTGATGGGGCTACACAAGGACAAGACTTTCGTTTGGATCCTAAGGTATTATGTTTGTACTGATGTATCAATCTGTCTGACAATCTACTATAGACCCTTGCTGCTGATATTCAAAATAACAACATTTTTATAATTGACTTTTTATGGCCCCGCCTGCCCTAGGTTGGGGCCATATAGTTTTACCCTTGTCCGTCATTCCGTCATTTCACAACGAACAGTTATACAGACTTTTATGCCCCCGTCATAGACAACAGGGGCATTAAGTGTTACCCTTGACCTTCCATATTTCCATCGGTCTTTCCGTCTGTCCCATTTTCGTTTCCACACTCTAACTTAAGTTTGCCTCATCAAAAATTTATTAAACTCATACACAATGCTACCAATCAAAACTCGCAGACAGAGATCAGATTTGGGCAGTGAGTCACTTACTGTTCTAGAGTTATGCCCCTTTTTAACTTGGAAAATTGCAAAGCTTGAGCAGGGGCATTCATATCGTCAGACATATTCTTATTTTCTAAACACCTTCACATATTAAGCTGAATTTAAGTATGTGAGTCTACTATGATTAGGTACAGATCGAGTTTATGTTTGGCTCCGTCCCCCTGATTTTTGCCGAAAATAAGGTCTTTAGACTTTGAAAATTTGTGAAAATAAAAGTTATACAAACTTTTTTTCTAAACACCTTCACATATTGAGCTGATTTTTAGTATGTGAGTCTACTATGATGAGTTAAGGATCAAGTTTACATTTGGTTTGGCTCTGCTGATTTTTGCTAAAATTACTGGCTTTGGACTTTGAAAATTTCGTAACAATAACAGATATACAGATTTTGTTCTAAACGCCTTCACATATTAAGCTGATTTTTAGTATGTGAGTCTACTATGATGAGTTACAGTCCATTTTACATTTGGTACGGCTCTGCTGATTTTGGCAGAAATTACAGGCTTTGGACTACTCGAAATGGCTTCAAGCATTTTTTGCGAGCGGGGCCATTTTTGTTGTTCCGACACATTTAGTTCAAAACTGTAGCACAGAATATATTAGGTGAACAAATATTTAATTGTTTGTAAGTTTGAAAATAAATGTTAAAATTTATGGCAGTATCTTTCTTTTTTGTAATTTTTAATTTGCAGATTAGTATTATAATGTTGGAACATTATTATGTCTGAATAACAAAGATTTATTTTTTCTGATTGGAAAACAAACATTTTTATACACAACCAACGGCTTTAATGTTATTATACACTTTACGTATGATTAGTACAAGAAAAATTAATTGACAAACATACAAGTTGCATGTAGTTGTATTCACATTTTTCCTTCACCTTTGATTTTCTTTGATTCACATGTCACTTTTTATTTAGGAATAAAGGTGGAGGGATCTCCAGCATGCAGGTAAACCTGTCACCATAGCTATGCCCAGTTTATATGTACTTTTGAGTTATTCTTAATATTTCTTCCTTATGCAGGTTTTCTTACATATCCTTTAATTTGAATTTAGAGAGAGAAATATTCATTTCAAGTTTCAAAATGTTCCCGAATATATGGTTAAGGGGAATTTCTTGCAATTTAAGTGATATATCTGTAAATGTATGATTAATGCACATATATTTATGATCAATTAAAAGGTATTTAGCATTTTATATATATAAAAAAGGGAAACATGAGTTAGATTGCATACAAATTTCAAAAGATGTGGTCAATTTATTACATTGTGTAAGAAAATGTGTATGAACCTGGCTTATGATATTTATTTTTTTTGTATTTTATTTCTTATATTGTAAAAATTAGACAGCTACATGTATGTCTGCCTACATAATAGTGAAATTATATCAAGCATTATTTAACAAATAGCTTGTGTATGCATTTTCTTGAACCTGTTTTGTATAATATTGAAAAGATTATCATTTGCAGTTTTGCGAAAAAATATATAATTTAATGCTGTTGAAATTCATCATACAAATTAGTCATGGAAAATTTGAAAATTTAACCTGACTTTCATTGAGAAAATGTTGATTTAAGCAACTATGTCAATTTTACTGCTTATCGAAGTCATTATCTGCTTAATAGATATCACAAATCAGATTTTTTTGTAGTTGGAACTATTGAAAAATTACGATTTTAAACTGCTTCTTTGGTTTCGTGCTCGCATGCTCCTCTTGAGAGCAGGAGGGTGTGGATTTGAGCCATATCCAGGTCAAACCTAAGACCTTAACATTATTCAGTATTAAGCAGCAGAATTTAGAAGTAAGGTCAAAGACTAGTTTTCTCTCAAAGTCAGAATAATGTGTTTGAAATGGGATGACATGTCTTTTAGCTAGTTGCTGCCATGTAAAATACAATATTGAAAATTCCAGCTGATAATGATAGTCTGGTATAAAGTAAAGTTCATATTTATATCACAGTAACATATATATTCTTACATATTGTCACATTTTTTTTGTCACTCATATACATGTAATATTTGACCTCAATGCATTGTAGGATTGTATGCTATTCCCAAAAATTAATGGATAATTTTCCAAACATTAATTTATGGAGGGGTAAAGATACTTGACCTTCTTTTTGAAACTCATTTACTTACTATTGGTGGATACAATTTATATCAAGTCTGCTCTTTAAAAAGTGAAATTATGTTTCCTTTACTCTAAATCTTATATGAAAAGCTATCAATCACTTTTACTTTAAAATTAAACAGGAACTGACTTTCAAGAAAGGAGAGAATAGGAAGTATATTGTGATAGAGATAAACAATGATGATATACCAGAACCAGATGAGATGTTTGAAGTCATATTGGCTAACCCTAGAAATGGTGCTATACTGGGATCTCCTAGTAGAGGTAGGTTTGATGTACATGCAAGTATTTGAAGTCAAATTGGCTCATCCTAGAAATGGTGCTTATATGCATGTAATACTGGAAACTCGTAGTAGAGGAGGGTCATCAAGCTGGTTACTTATTCCTTATTTTTTACTTATTCCTTATACCTTATTCGCAACTTTTTTGTTTATTTTTTTTTTATATAATGTTCTTTACTTTGATCATTCTTTTCTTAACTTTAATGACTTTTTGAGATATTTTGAAAGGAAGCAAGTGTGCCAACCACAAATTAACCTGTCTCTGGGCGAAATCAGTCTGTAAACCATATATAAATAAGAAGATGTGGTATGATTGCCAGTGAGACAACTCTCCACAAGAGACCAAATGACACAGAAATTAACAACCATACGTCACCGTACGGCCTTCAACAATGAGTAAAACCCATACAGCATAGTCAGCAGTTTATCATGTTTATCATCTCAAAGTTAGACTATCAAGTTTTAATAACGTGACTTTTTGGTGCCTTTATTCTATTCTTTTTTCCTGTAAGTTCTAAGTTCTTTGATGCAAATTTACGCTGTCAGCATGTATGTACTCGTGCTGGACTGATACCCTGTTACTTATTCCTTCCTTATTAGCTTTTTGTACATTGCCCCTTTTTAACGAATAAGGAATAAGAAATAAGTATCGATTAAGGAATAAGTAACCAACTTTACAACCCTTAGTAGAGGTAGGTTTGTTGTACATAGAGATATATGAAGTTAAATTGGCTAACCCTAGAAATGGTGCTATACTGGAAACTGCAAGTAGATGTAGGTTTGTTGTACATAGAGATATATGAAGTTAAACTGGCTAACCCTAGAAATGGTGCTATACTGGAAACTTCAAGTAGAGATAGGTTTGTTGTACACGCATATATATGAAGTCATGTTGGCTAACCTTAGATATGGTGCTATATGTGAGAACTCCTAGTAGAGCTAGGTATGTTGTACATGCAGATATTCTTCCTGTTTCAAAAAGTAAAAAAACACTTTAAAGATCCTTAGTACTACACTTGCAAGGAAAACAATTACACATGTTTAAATGACATTATGTGGTATGATTTCTTGTTTTGGGTTCTTTTCTGAAGGATTTCAGATTCTTGGTGTTCATGATGAAGGTAAACAAGTAAAACGTGTACAACTCTCTCAATTAACTCTCCTGTAGTAAATGTTTTTGCATTTGGTCATATTTTGTCATGTACATTTTCATATATTGAAACTAATAAGTTGTTTAAATGAGTTTCATCTCCCTCTGACAAATTTGACATGTTTTAATCCCTTTGTTTAATGTAATCCCTTATGTATGTATCCCTCTTTGGCTGCTTTCTACTTAATTAAATATTCCTGTACAACTTCAAACAAAATATCTTTAAATAAAGAATAACTGTTTTCATCTGTAAATCTTTCAGCCAATGTGACTATCTTAGCCAATGATGATGCTAGTGGATCATTTAGCTTTGAGACTGACTCAGCAGTGACTGTTGAAGAGACAAGTGGTGACGTGAAGGGTGTGGCCCTGTTGAAGATAGTCAGAGGACCAGGGATTTATGGTGTGGTCAATGTTCCCTACCAGGTTATACCAGAACAAGTATCTAATGTGAATGATCTGTCACCTATGCAGAGTATCATTGTTTTCCAAGATAAACAGGTAATGATTCTTAATTATTGTCTTATAAGGCATTAAAAAGGGAAGAATCTATTTAGTCTGACCAAATTTCATGAAATTTTTATGCAAAAATGATATTTATCATTTGTGATTTTTACCATTTTCCCTCTTTGCAATTTTAGAATTAAGGAACTTAAAAAAAAAAATGGACACTTCTGTCAGATTGCATACAATGATTTGTTTTCTTTTACCAATTCCTTTGAAAGATTTATATAATTTTGATATTTAAAGATTGATGCATAATTGAGTTCTATTTTGAGAAGCTGAGTTTTTAAACCATTGGTGTGTGATGGGCGTATCATATGCTGATGTGATCAAATGTTTTTCCATTTTTTTTTTTGCAATGAATAATGCTAATGTCATCAGATTTTGGAGTAACTTTTCATAATTTCATCCCTCAGGTACATCAGATTTTCAATTCTTTGTGAAACATTAGATTTATACATGGTGTTTGATTGTTCTTTAGGATTCAGCTATTTTAGAATTAGAGGCAGTGGATGATAGTGAGCCAGAACAGATAGAAAGATTTACTGTCAGATTATTACAACCAAGTAATGGGGGCTTGCTGGGACAGCATACAGATAAAGTTGTTATTATTAACCCCAACGATTCACCTAATGGACTTATGCAAATTTACGCCAGAGGAACAACGTATGTATATCTGAACTGTATATTTCATACAGTGCATTTTTTTCATTTTAGAACTATTTTAAGCATGAGTAATAGTGTTATATCTCTATTTTTCTAATACTTTTAGTATTTAAACTAGTTCTGACCAGTTAGACAAATTTCTGATAAACCCCACTTTAATTTAATTGTCTTTTGTGATTTACTGTCATATTGTTAGAAATATAATACGTTATAAAATCATTATAGAAAAACAGAAGTATGTGAAGTGCCATGGTGTTACTCTTGTATGATAAGTACACATGTATATGGTTTGTCTGTTTTGATTTTGATCCAAGACTACAGTTTTATCCAATGATATTTGTTAGCATATCAAAGTTTGAAACAATTACCTATGATTATATTGACAACTATGTATTAATTTTCTATTTTTAAATTTAAAACAGTTTTTAATTCTTTGCAAGGCTTGCATTTTGAATTTAACTATATCTATCAGATAATCTCATAGCTAGAATATTGTGGTAGAATCTTTATAACTGACTGAACTCCTTTATGATAATGATCACAATATACTGACAACAAAATAGGTGCTTATCATTGTATATAGAACTTGCATGCTGATTGTTTTATATATTGCCATAGTTCATTCCTTCAGACATTTTATCTGCAGTTGAATATATAAAATAATTAAATTTCAGGAAACAAGTGTCTCTTTAATGTTTTTATTTGAAATAAAATGTTATTATTGGAAAACAAAAAATGGAGGTTCAATTTGTTTATCTTTCAGCAACAAGACAATTACTGTAGATGAAAATGTAGGTTTGATATTCTTTGATATACAGAGATCTCAGGGAACAGATGGTAGGATATCTGTTGACATGGCAACACAGCCTGGAACAGCTGTTACTGACACTGACCGTTCCTTGGTGACCTTGTCTCGCTTACAGTCAATACCATCAATACAGGTGGTTAACTGGTACAGTTATACATACAATGGTATGGTGTATATTGTCATGCTGACAAATTTCCGAGTAGGAGAATTGACATCTGCGATTGGTAGTGATGGATCTGCAGGAACTATAAATGTGGACAGATTGTTTCATTCTACTCTGTTTAAATGGCAGGGAGAGATGATACCATTGCAGGTATGGATAAATGTATGTTTTACCAAACAAACAAGATGAAACAAGCAAACTAATATTCTATGTACAAACTATGATTTAATTTTTTATATACTGTATTGTGGATTCATTTATTTTTGTGGGTAAAACTTTTGTGGATTGAGAAAAATTTGTATATTTTCGTGATTATTTGATTTCATAGTTTTGCCAAAGTGTGCATAAAAGCCTTTAGAAAATTTGTACTTTGTTGAACATTTAAACATGTGGTTAACCTTAACCCATGAAGTCCAAAAAATTGGTATCCCACTTATAATGATAAATCCACAGTATCTTTTAAATACTTAATTGAAAATAATAAAAATCCTAAAAATCGATATATTTGATAAAAAAAGATTCTATACTTTAAATTGTTTCATTTCAGACAATAGAAACAGATATTGCCTCTGCAGCTATCTCATTCAGTATAGGTGGGAGTACCTACCTTGCCATCAGTAACACAGGAAATGTAAGAAGGTACCAGAGCAAGTCAAGGATTTACAAAGTCAACACAAATGGAACCTTACTAGTAGTAAGTATTTATATATCTTATATATTTTGATGATTAATTTTACACAATACAATATCCAAGACTAAAACACACATAGGAGGTCAAAATTTTACACATCAAGGAACATTAAAATATACATTTGTTAAATATCTGTATTTAAATTCAATAATGATTTATTTCTTGAGAGGAGTAAAATATAAGCTTATATTCTTTTCTAGTGCTTACCAATCTTTTTCAGTTGCAGTCAAAAATGTTCCAACCTTCATCCACATAGACCCACTTTACTCAACCTACTTATTGTATTTATAGTCAACTTATTCTCATTCTCAACATGTATTAAATATCTAGCACTGGACATAAAACAAAACAGAATCAACCAATTAATGGCACAATACACCTTATCGCTATTTAGTCCATTCTGGAAAAAACCAGTCATTTAAACAACTTCATGTTTGGATCAAATATCACAAAAATAAAGGTCATCAACAATGAGCTGTGGGAGGAAAAAGTTTGGAAATAAACATTTTAAAATTTTGATAGTTTATGAAGCAATTTTTAAAAGACAAATGAAAGTCATTAAAAATGCTTTGAATTGTTTATGATGGTTAAGACATGTCTCTATGAAAATTTGTATGCACAATATATTGTTTGAACAAGGCCCCAGATAGCTTCAACTGGTTTGAAAAAGTTGTGTAATTTTAGAACTTATCCAGATTGGCATAAATAGCAATGATGTGTATTAAAGTGTACGAATGTTATTCAAATTTATTGATAATTGCTACAGTTGTTGTGTAGAATATTTCATTGTTCTACCATACAGATTCAAGATTTACCAACATCAGGAGCAAGAGATGTTAAATCCTTCACATCAGGAACAGATCACTTTCTGGTATTTGCTAACTCCAAGGATAACAATGGTAACACACTGGTTTCTGTAGATATTTACAAATGGGACCAGTCTATTGGAATGTTCACCTTTGCAGCATGGCAATCTCTAGATAATCAGGGTGCAGAAGCAGTAGCTGTATTTGAGATGGAGGGTGTTGTATATATGGCAGTGGTTAATAATTATAATTCTGTTCAAACTACATACATTGTTGAGTAAGTCTTAAATTATTGGATTTCATAATGATCTTTTATTTTCAAGTTTCTGACTACATGTATAAACACTATTCTCTTTGCCCTTGCATGTAAACATACATGTGAACCTCCGACGGGAGTACAGTTATCCCGTTTTCAGGGTCTCCTTCCGTCCTCCTGTCCAGGAGAAAAAATCCGTGTATGAAATATTTCATGAATGAAAATTTTCAGCCGCCATTTTTATAATTTGTTAGGTAGTACTACGGGTGTAACTGACACCTGTGTTAAATTTTACCTGTCAAAGAAGATGTATAATTATATGGCTTCACTTGACAGCTTGGGTGTCAAACATACTGGTAATCAACGATGTTTACCTCTGGCTAACTGCCGTTGTGTAATAAAAACTATGTATTGGAAAATTGGGTTACTTCCTTTGATTTATCCTGTTTTAAGTTATATTTCTTTCAATAATGTAAATTGTAAGAAAAATATAAATGAATAATATTTTAATCAAATAGTCATATAAGAATGGTAATTAAATGATTTTAAATGTCTTGGACAAATAAGAAAACATAAATTTAAAATTATTTGAGGAATCTAGACTTCTTTTCAAGGCTTAAATTGAAATCTACATATTAAGTCTGACCTACATGTCTAGTTAAATTTTTCTATTGATCACAGAATTGTGATTTTTACATGCCTATAAGGTAACCATTGATGAGAAGATGTAGATATGAATACAATTTTTACACAAAGAAAAGGTCATAATGCATTAACTACAAGCAGTCAACAACAATTATCAAAAACAAAACAAGAAACAGAATCTTCTCAATATTTTTTAATAATGTGATATCATTCAAATAGAAAGGCTACTATAAACATATTACATTCTGATGAAAAGTTGAAGAAAAACACTTTAAAAGACAATTTCTGCATCATACGTTACATTTACGACAAAATTTATGTCGATAAAAACCTCCTGATCTGAGGCCTAATCTCCTGACCAAAATTTCCAAATCTCCTGATTTGTGTTTCACAGTCCATCACATGTATGTGTAAACAAAGAGAATTTCAAATTTTATGAAGTAAACGTTAGTTCACTGAGTTACAATTTTAAAACACAAATGAATATTTAAACTTACAAATGATATGATTTATCATACTGAAATCAAGTTATAATGAATTTTTATAATTTTGAAGTTTTGGTTATTTTTGGCTGGGTTGGGTTGGGGTCTAAAACCAGCTTATAGTATGGTGATGCTAGGCAGGCGAGCAGGAAAAGTGGGTACCTACTTTTGTGTAAATCAACTTTCCTACAGTTTTAAACCCAGATATTTAAAACTTAAGAGAAAGATTGCACACATGTTGAAGTTCAGCACCTGGTTTCAAATCGAACTTAGTCATTTTCTGCCAAAATTTCAAAAGATGATAATAATTTATTTTTTTAACGCAGATCTTTGGACCTTCACAGAGAATTTGCAAACCAGTTAAGGTTGGGTGATCATTATGGAGTAGTTTTAAGATTTTCTTTGATTTTTACATTTCATATTTCCGTATATTTATATGTTCAGTAGAGAACACTTCTTTTGTTCAAGAAAAATCAGTGCAACCCAGCCATTTGAGTCTTTGATCAATTTTATCGCCCGTTTATGGGACGTATTATAGTATACCGTTGTCCGTCTGTCCGTCCGTCGTCAACATGTCGGACAATAACTCAAAAATGCTTTAACCAATTTGCATAAAACTTTGGTGAATTGTTTATATTTATTGACATGAGCTCCTTTCGTTTTTATAAATTTTAGATTTTACGTTTCCGAGTTATGGGGTTTTATTCATTAAAAGGGATTTTCCAGTTTTCGGACAATAACTCGAAAACACTTTCACCGATTTGCAAGAAACTTTGGTGAATTGTTTATATCTATTGACATGAGCTCCTTTTGATTTTTATAAATTTTAGATTCTACGTTTCTGAGTTATGGGGTTTTATTCATTAAAAAGGGGATTTTCCAGTTTTATACACCTGTCAAAATTTTGACGGGACGTATTATGGTATACAAATGTCGCCTGTCCGTCTGTCTGTCTGTCATGTCGCACCGTAACTTGAGAACGACTTATCCAAATTTCATGAAACTTAAAATAGTTGTTTCTTATGATGGTCAAACAATCTGTATACTTTTGGTGAAAATAAGATTAAAACTTTTGAGTTACAGGACTTAGTAACTACAACAGGTGTGTGTTTTTTTTCATATGTCGCACCGTATCTCAAAAACAATTTATGATTATTGCTTAAAACTTTACACACTTCTTAGTTATATTAATCTTAAGATTGTATACTTTTGGTGATGATTCAAAATTTTATTTTAGAGATATTGAGTATTTTGTTAAAAGGGAGGGTTTTTCACATGTCGCGCCATATCTCAAAAACAGTTTATGATTATTGCTTAAAACTTTACACACTTCTTAGTTATATTAATCTTAAGATCTGTATACTTTTGGTGATGATTCAAAATTTTAGTTTTGAGTTATTGAGTATTTTGTGAAAAATGGGGAGGGTTTTCACATGTCGTGCTGTATCTCAAAAACGATTTATGGTTATTGCTTAAAATTTTACACATTTCTTAGTTATATTAATTTAAAGATCTGTATACTTTTGGTTTTGATTCAAAATTTTATTTTTGAGATATTGATTTTTTTTTAAAAGGGGTTTTCACATGTTGTGCTGTATCTCAAAACGATTTATGATTATTGCTTTAAATTTTACACACTTCTTAGTTATATTAATCTAAAGATCTGTATACTTTTTGTTTTGATTCAAAATTTTATTTTAGAGATATTGAGTTTTTGTAAAAAGGGGTTTTCGCATGTCAGGCCGTATGTCAGAAACTATGATTATTGCATAAAATTCACACACAAGACGCGGGCGTATCATGCGTTCATGGCGCAGCTGTTTATTGGACAATAACTCAAAATGCTTTCAGCAGTTTTCATGAAACTTTGGTGAATTGTTTATATCTATTGACGTAAGCTCCCTTTCGATTTTTTAGATTTCAGATTTTACTTTTCCGAGTTATGGGATTTTATTCATAAAAAGGGTGATTTTCCAGTTTTCAGTTAATATCTTTAAAGTGCTTTGAGTAGTTTTCATGAAACTTTGGTGACTGGTTTATATCTATTAAGATAACCTCCATTTAGTTTTCTTAAATTTCTTATATGACATTGAGAAGTTATTGAACTTTATTCTTTGAAAAAGCAATGGGCTTATCATGCACTCATGGCACAACTGTTTATTTAGATATACTTCAAAAGTTTTTTAAAAGTCAACACTATCTTTATATGATTTTCTATGTTTCAGCTCAGTCATATACAAATTAAATGCAGATAAGAAATTTTCTGAACATCAGAGAATCAGGACTGAGGGAGCTGTAGATGTCACACATCTACTAATACAGTCCTTAAATATATTGGTATTTGCTAACAACAGAGGGGACTCTGTCAACAGTCCCCAGAAATCCTGGGTCTATAGATGGGACTCAACAACACAAATGTTTTTCAAGCATAGTGACTTAGACACATATCGTGTAGAAACAACATCAGCTTTTATTGGCTCAGATGACACAGGTAAGATCATAGTATATATATATATATATATATATATATATATATATATATAAAACAAGTCTAAATTGAAAACAACATTCAAACCTATGATTGCGTTGGATAAAAACGCAATTTTTATACGTGTGCATGCAAAACAAATTTCCTGATAGAGGGTCTAAATACAGCACAAACAACATTTTCCAAAAGACCAAAAAGTAAAAAGTATAATTTAACAAACGCATTTGACTAACAGGTCGAACAACAGATGTTCTTAAACCCTGCTGACTGCCATTGGCGATTGCCAAATAAATGGATCACAAGTTGTTACAAAATGGATCTTTTAAAATTATATATATGTATATGTACAGATTACCTGGTTTCCTTCAGAAATATCAGCCGCAAGCCTCAATGTGAACCTTTTTAGTGAGTGAGCCCCACGAGCGAGAAAAAAGCTTCACATTGTGATCAGTGGCAAATATTTTACGATATATATACACAGCACTAGTAACTTCTCAGACATTGTGACCTTATAGATAAGTTCTGCTTACGTCTCAAAGACCTGATATAAGAATTATGGAGCGACTGAGCAGGATGATATAAGGGAAGGAAGCACGATAAAATGTAAATCGGTATACGGTTCAAATAAATACAATACATAATGTAATTCAGAAATCTGTATGTTGCTTTTGTTAATCCAGTAGAAAGCTTTATCTAAACTTTATAATTTACTTTATCAAACTTGTCTCCCATAGAAAATATCACTTCTTTGAATGAAATGGTCTGAAAGATATATTGTTTTACAACTATGTACATGTGCATTATCATGAAACATACATTGTAATAATAGTGTAAATACTGCATAAACTGTACTTCGGTATGAATTACTTTTGAATTTAATTTAATTACTAAATGTGCTTTACAATAAAATGTTCATAAGATTATTTGACATGCTACTATTTTATATTTTACTTAGACAAATGTTTTAATGTCATAGTATTTGATTTATTAATTTCAGCCTATTTGGTAGTTTCAAACAGCATAGGAAATTCTGAGATATTGTCCTGGGACATACATGATAAAAAATTTATATCAGTATGGACTGGCCCTCCTGCTACTACAATGTTTCCTATACTTATACCACAGGCAACTGGTGCCCTGGCTGTTGTGACTGTAGGTGGCATAGCATCTACAGAAAATACTACCGTATATCAATTTGTTAAAATAAAAGACAGTGACTTCTCTCCAAGGTAAGATGCATTTATTGTTTCACATTTTTTTTCAATGGAAGTTTATATTTTTTATCTTAATGGAATTCAAGACATAGTTAGGCCTTAGTTTCAGATTTCTTACTTTCAAAATGACAGATCACATTTTTTGGAAAACTTAGTAATCAGATTTTAGATTTTACCCCACATAGTGATTTTTCTATTTCTATTAGGGTACTATTATAGTTTTACTTTAAGTCTAATCTTGGTTACCATATACATTGAAAATTCTTTTTTAATATTGAGAAATTTAAGGTGATCTATAAGTTTTTTTTTCCTTTCAGAACAATCACAATGACCTTTGAACCTGGTCAGAAGACCTTACATACATCTGTTGCCATAATACAAGATGACCAGCCAGAGGAAACAGAGATCTTCTATGTAACCCTTAGCAATCCTACAGGTGGTGCTGAGATTGGTCCACACAATATGATTACAGTCAATATATTGTCCAATGACAATGCTAATGGAATTATAGAATTTCCTCAGGTATGTACATGCTTTAACAAGAACCCTGTTGAAGGACTTAAAACTTATTGTTACACATTTCCTCAATACTAGTTAACAGAATTACTTCCTATTTTGTCAGCTGCTCAACATTGATGAGTTGTAAGGTGTGTGTGTGTTTTGGATCTGTCAAACACTTACTTCCTATTTTCATTACTTTAAACTTTGTGGTATACTTAGCATGACGACTTGTGCATTCTTGTATATATGCAGGTGAAATAGAGAAAAGATATATAGATTTTCTCTTGTTTTAGGAATCATTGGAGAAATTAGTAACAGAGGAGGATGACAAAGACAATACTGTTGAAATCCAGGTAGTGAGAAAACATGGCTTCTTTGGTAGAGTAGTGGTCAGATGGTCTATAACAGGGGACCAGAATGGTCTGTCAGATCTAACACCTCTAGAGGGAACAGTAAGTGATTTTTTAGACTAATTATTCAGAAATACTGTATTTCAGTGAAATATTTTAAAGTGGAAGTGTTTTGGAAACATTATTTGAACTGTAGTAAAAAAGAGATTGAAGATACCAAGGGGACATTCAAAACAAATAAGTCTAAGGGCAACTGACAATGCCATGGCAAAAAATATAAAACATATAGAAACCAACGAAAAGACAAGCAAATCAACAAAACACTACATAAAAGACTAAAAACTGAGCAACACAAACCCACCAGAGGTGATCACAAGTGCTCCATATGAGGCACCTGTCCTGTTGTTCATGCAAGTACATAAGTTAGGGAATAAGTCTCATCTGGTGATGTCACAATCATGGAAAAGTGGATGTGATTGTGGATAGAACAATTGGAACATATCCGTTATTATCAATAAAGTAAATATAAATGCTTATGCTGCAATACTTTATTGCATAACTAGTATTATCATGAATTTTCATTGTTTAAATACTTTGTTAATTACAGATTGAGTTTCCTAATGGTTATTCAGTTGCCCAAATAAGAATTACTATTCTGAATGACAACCTTGCAGAATTACCAGAGATAAGTTATATACGTCTTACTGAGATCATAGAATCTGGTTCAACAGATCCTTCAAACGGAGCTGTTATTGGTAAGCTTGGTGACCATATACTTATATTAGTTTTCTGTTAAAATTGAAAGTTACCAGCCAAGGTAATCTTGAATTTCAGTCATTCATAAAAAAAAAAATTATATAAAATTTTTGTATCATTTCTGATTTTGCTTGAATTGACCCAAAGTAATGCTCTTGACAAAGAACTAACAAAAAATATACAACTGACATGTACATTGACGAAATGGACATTGTGCAGTTTAAAGATCTAATTCATGATATAAATTTCAAATCAATGTAAATTTCTAACATAGTGCACATGTGTGTTTAATAACAATATTGTAATATTACATATTTGATTGATTGTTGGTGTTTAACACCACTTTCAGCACTCTTGGTTATATTGCTGTAGCCAATTTTTATTGGTGGAAGAAGTCAACATGCCCAGAAAGAACCATGACCTTTGACTGGAAAATGTCAATCCTAGTTATATAAAGGTTGGAGTCGAAGATGCATGCCATGTGTGGGGTGATAATTCACTTCAGTGTTGACAGGCTAGTGATTGTGGTAGATGAATTACTTAGACTGCTCAGACACAGAGGCCTGTGTAACATTACATTATTGTGTACATGTGTGTATAACATGATATTTTGCACTGGTATCATGACAGCATCTGAATAATTTTTCATTTCAGGAAAAAACAATGTAGCCAAGATAATTGTACAAGCAAATGATTCACCTTATGGTGTAGTTCTGTGGGAAAGAGAGTCAGTTATCTTACCAGAACCTGATGGTACTGACCTGACACAGGAAGTATACATCACTAGGCAGCAAGGCATGATGGGTCAACTTCAAGTTTCATTCCAGTATGTTTATATCTGTTCACCATAAAAAAAACTTTTTTTTGCTCATATTAATATGAAAAATGATTTAAAATCACAAAAAAGAAACATTGTATAACCTGGCAGACCTGAGAAAATATGTCAATTCATTGACTGTGGATTCAGTAACACCAGTGTTTATGCTTTGAGAAAACTTAGTGTGAATAGAGAAACAAATCTAAGAGGAATGAGTGTCATTAAAGTATTTGCATTCACATTTCACTCACTTAATTTATGCTTTGTTAAAGACAAAATATAATAAAAACAAGAACTTCACCAATAATGGTGTATTATAAGATTGGATAGGAATACAGATTTAAGTTATGATTTTTTTTAAAAGGAGATAATTCCATTGCAGGACGGGCATAGCAACTGGATACCCTGTTGACAGAAGAGCAGTATCAGGTGAAGACTATGTAGCCAGTATAAACGCTGTAATCATGCAAGAGAATGTTACCAGGGTTCCTGTACAGTTAGTAATTAAACAGGTAGGTGACTTGCTTGTAATGGGAATTATAAAGCTTTCTCTAAAAAGTATTTCCATTTTAGCTTACACAGCCTGTCATCACTGTAGGAGTTTCTTTACAGTTTCAAAATATTCCTTTAATTTTTCAATAATTTTGAGTGCAGTAGATGAGACTGGTATACAAAAGAGATGTTACTACAGATGAAATAATTTGCTAAGAGTTTTTCCAATATGTAAAAAGTGTTTGAGTCTTTAAAAGTAACCATAGAACTCATTCTAGGGATTTGATGGGAACATAAATACATACATAATTTCTATTTTTAGGATGACATTCCTGAGGCAGATGAATCATTTATTGTGAACATAACTGGTGTAACAGTAATGGGGTTGACCCCTCCAGCAGGAGCTGAACCTAGTGTCAAGGTCCCTGGGAATATCATAACTATTACTATAACAGAGAATGATAATGCAAGAGGATCTGTAGAATTTGATGTTACTACTGTAAGTTTGTAGCATCGCACAATACACTGTTATCTTACCATCAGTTTTCATGTCATATGTAGTTATTTTTTTTAGATTAGGAGCGACAGTATTGGTTTTTTATTCTCGGATCACTTAATCCTCAGTTAAAGAAAAATGGGGTTCATTTTAAAATGTTTAAAACTAATAATAAGTCCAAAATAGGGAAACATGATTCAAAGCTTAGTTGTAGGTCAGCTGATTAAAATTCAACACTAAAGACAAATCAATTTCTAGTTCATACCAATTAAATGATACTTTAGTTTTATATTTTTTGTCCCATATCATTCCAAAGTTTTAGCAAAGAAGGTTACATATACAGTCATTAATGAGATAATCAAACTTAAATAAGTGTTAACTTGTTTTATTGCAATCTGATCAAGTCAATTTGAATTTTACCAAGTGCTGTTTTAAACATTTGTGAGGTATTGAAATCAATACTGCATTGGTTGTTGGGTAGTGATTATCATTTTTAAAGAAAAGAAGTTAATGCTGATATGTCTATTGACGATGTTGATTATGATATAATACAAAACAATCAATATAATTTAAAGAGCAGGGAAACCACGTGTAACATAGAAAATACTAAAGAGATTGTCTTGCAATTGGTTCATTGCTTTTTGCTCATGGTCACATTAGAGTTTGTACCCCCTACATCTCCCTGCTGTTTGTAAAAGAAAACATTATTTAGAGTACAATATGTCTGTTCATATTTTATACATTGTTTATAACCACGTTAGATAAAATAAAAAATTATTAAGATAGCATTTTTTTTTCACAATATCATGTTATTTCAGAATATTGAAGGAAGAATTGACACTTATGAAGAATATGGTAAAAACAATACTATATCACTGAAAGTCAAGAGGACTATTGGTCTTCTGGGAACTGTGACTGTGTCATGGGAAGCTGAAACCAAAGAGGCTTCATTTTCTGACTTCCAGCCACCTAGTGGTAGTATAACTCTAATGGATGGAGAAGAATCAGGGCAGATAACTATTACAATACTTGATGACACCATAGCAGAAGAGATGGAGGTACTGAAATTTTGATTCTAATTCTTCTTATATATCAATACATACCTGCAATTTAATCTTTTACTTATGAGGTGGAGTGTTATATTTATCAGTCTTTGTTTTAAGAAAAAACTTTCTATACCTAAAATTCTTAATTTTTATATCTGAGAGTTGTCTTTTAATATGAAAACCAATTTTAGAAATTGACTGTAAAGGTATTATTTTCTTTTCTAGACTTTTGATATCAAACTTTTGACAGTGACAGGAGGATCTGCCTTAGGTCCAAAGACCAGAGTGAGGATAGCCATTCTGAAAAATGATTCTCCCAATGGATTGTTTAGATTTGTTCAGAATCAGGTGAGGTGATATAACATTATTGTAGTAATGTAAAGGTAAGTCATTGGGAATGTACAGTAGTATAGAATAATTACTTGAATATTCATGTATATTAGTACATATTGTCTAGAGTAGATTTTTATATTGCATGAGCTTGTGGGTGCAATAAATATTCTACCAGGAATAATATTCACCAAAATTCATGCAATAACCCTTTTATTTTATAGTAAATCTTGAAAGCTGTTTAAAACATTTTTTGGCATCAATGACACCACTAATTTGAAGCTTTATTTGCACTAGTGAAATATTATATAATTACTGTCTTTTGATGAGGAAATTATGTGGTTTTATTGACTTTTCAAAAGTCAATTAAACCACATATTTACTGAAACAAAAGACAGTCAATGGTTCATTCTGTATTCTGACAGAGAAAATGTATGAAATGACAATTATTTACCAAAAACCAATTGGTCATCAAACCATTTTACCATAATCATACACATAAAAGCACACAACGTTTTGCATGGTGAATAAAGTTTTTCCACAGGTGAATATGCTGTTTTATTTATAATCCTGTTTATATAGTTTTTTTTTCAATTTGTATTGAATGAATTGTGATTTTTTACCTTCAAATATTGATAACTGTTCGTATTGTATTAGTTTTTGTTTTCATTTTTATCTCTATGCATTTCAATTTAAAATACTTATTTTTTTGAAAGGTATCTGTGAAGGAATCTACCAGTGTGAATGATCCTAATGGAGAAGTAACCTTAGATATAGAGAGAATACAAGGGATGGAAGGTGTAGTTAATGTACAATGGAGGCTCAATGCTGAAGCTGTTAATGATTTCATGGAACCTATATCTGGAACTGTTGTTTTGCACAGGTTAATTTTCGTCTGGCTTTAAGCCACTGTCTTTAATAATTTATGGTTGTTTTTTGACTTATCTACAAAGGATATGAAGATAAGTAGATAAGACATCAACTTAAAACACAAAGACCCTAAGACACATGTAAACTAGCATATGTTTTCTATACTAGACAAGTGTCAGATCAAAGATCTTCAATCAACACCAAATTTCCTAAAAGACAAGATACAATAATGTATGAGCACATATATATTTGTGACAATTGTCTTGATTAGTATAGCCAAATTTTGTAATGAAAGTGAAAATGAAATAAAATGGTAATAAAATCAAAACTTGGGAAATACACAGCCTGTCATCACTGTAGGAGTTTCTTTACAGTTTCAAAATATTCCTTTAATTTTTCAATAATTTTGAGTGCAGTAGATGAGACTGGTATACAAAAGAGATGTTACTACAGATGAAATAATTTGCTAAGAGTTTTTCCAATATGTAAAAAGTGTTTGAGTCTTTAAAAGTAACCATAGAACTCATTCTAGGGATTTGATGGGAACATAAATACATACATAATTTCTATTTTTAGGATGACATTCCTGAGGCAGATGAATCATTTATTGTGAACATAACTGGTGTAACAGTAATGGGGTTGACCCCTCCAGCAGGAGCTGAACCTAGTGTCAAGGTCCCTGGGAATATCATAACTATTACTATAACAGAGAATGATAATGCAAGAGGATCTGTAGAATTTGATGTTACTACTGTAAGTTTGTAGCATCGCACAATACACTGTTATCTTACCATCAGTTTTCATGTCATATGTAGTTATTTTTTTAGATTAGAGCGACAGTATTGGTTTTTTATTCTCGGATCACTTAATCCTCAGTTAAAGAAAAATGGGGTTCATTTTAAAATGTTTAAAACTAATAATAAGTCCAAAATAGGGAAACATGATTCAAAGCTTAGTTGTAGGTCAGCTGATTAAAATTCAACACTAAAGACAAATCAATTTCTAGTTCATACCAATTAAATGATACTTTAGTTTTATATTTTTTGTCCCATATCATTCCAAAGTTTTAGCAAAGAAGGTTACATATACAGTCATTAATGAGATAATCAAACTTAAATAAGTGTTAACTTGTTTTATTGCAATCTGATCAAGTCAATTTGAATTTTACCAAGTGCTGTTTTAAACATTTGTGAGGTATTGAAATCAATACTGCATTGGTTGTTGGGTAGTGATTATCATTTTTAAAGAAAAGAAGTTAATGCTGATATGTCTATTGACGATGTTGATTATGATATAATACAAAACAATCAATATAATTTAAAGAGCAGGGAAACCACGTGTAACATAGAAAATACTAAAGAGATTGTCTTGCAATTGGTTCATTGCTTTTTGCTCATGGTCACATTAGAGTTTGTACCCCCTACATCTCCCTGCTGTTTGTAAAAGAAAACATTATTTAGAGTACAATATGTCTGTTCATATTTTATACATTGTTTATAACCACGTTAGATAAAATAAAAATTATTAAGATAGCATTTTTTTCACAATATCATGTTATTTCAGAATATTGAAGGAAGAATTGACACTTATGAAGAATATGGTAAAACAATACTATATCACTGAAAGTCAAGAGGACTATTGGTCTTCTGGGAACTGTGACTGTGTCATGGGAAGCTGAAACCAAAGAGGCTTCATTTTCTGACTTCCAGCCACCTAGTGGTAGTATAACTCTAATGGATGGAGAAGAATCAGGGCAGATAACTATTACAATACTTGATGACACCATAGCAGAAGAGATGGAGGTACTGAAATTTTGATTCTAATTCTTCTTATATATCAATACATACCTGCAATTTAATCTTTTACTTATGAGGTGGAGTGTTATATTTATCAGTCTTTGTTTTAAGAAAAAACTTTCTATACCTAAAATTCTTAATTTTTATATCTGAGAGTTGTCTTTTAATATGAAAACCAATTTTAGAAATTGACTGTAAAGGTATTATTTTCTTTTTCTAGACTTTTGATATCAAACTTTTGACAGTGACAGGAGGATCTGCCTTAGGTCCAAAGACCAGAGTGAGGATAGCCATTCTGAAAAATGATTCTCCCAATGGATTGTTTAGATTTGTTCAGAATCAGGTGAGGTGATATAACATTATTGTAGTAATGTAAAGGTAAGTCATTGGGAATGTACAGTAGTATAGAATAATTACTTGAATATTCATGTATATTAGTACATATTGTCTAGAGTAGATTTTATATTGCATGAGCTTGTGGTGCAATAAATATTCTACCAGGAATAATATTCACCAAAATTCATGCAATAACCCTTTTATTTTATAGTAAATCTTGAAAGCTGTTTAAAACATTTTTTGGCATCAATGACACCACTAATTTGAAGCTTTATTTGCACTAGTGAAATATTATATAATTACTGTCTTTTGATGAGGAAATTATGTGGTTTTATTGACTTTTCAAAAGTCAATTAAACCACATATTTACTGAAACAAAAGACAGTCAATGGTTCATTCTGTATTCTGACAGAGAAAATGTATGAAATGACAATTATTTACCAAAAACCAATTGGTCATCAAACCATTTTACCATAATCATACACATAAAAGCACACAACGTTTTGCATGGTGAATAAAGTTTTTCCACAAGTGAATATGCTGTTTTATTCATAATCCTGTTTATATAGTTTTTTTTTCAATTTGTATTGAATGAATTGTGATTTTTTACCTTCAAATATTGATAACTGTTCGTATTGTATTAGTTTTTGTTTTCATTTTTATCTCTATGCATTTCAATTTAAAATACTTATTTTTTTGAAAGGTATCTGTGAAGGAATCTACCAGTGTGAATGATCCTAATGGAGAAGTAACCTTAGATATAGAGAGAATACAAGGGATGGAAGGTGTAGTTAATGTACAATGGAGGCTCAATGCTGAAGCTGTTAATGATTTCATGGAACCTATATCTGGAACTGTTGTTTTTGCACAGGTTAATTTTCGTCTGGCTTTAAGCCACTGTCTTTAATAATTTATGGTTGTTTTTTTGACTTATCTACAAAGGGATATGAAGATAAGTAGATAAGACATCAACTTAAAAACACAAAGACCCTAAGACACATGTAAGCTAGCATATGTTTTCTATACTAGACAAGTGTCAGATCAAAGATCTTCAATCAACACCAAATTTCCTAAAAGACAAGATACAATAATGTATGAGCACATATATATTTGTGACAATTGTCTTGATTAGTATAGCCAAATTTTGTAATGAAAGTGAAAATGAAATAAAAATGGTAATAAAATCAAAACTTGGGAAATTAGTTTAGCTTTTTTAAGATACATTCACATTTTTTGTTATTTTTAGAGACCATTCATTTTGATATTTGTCATAAATTATTTCGTATGTGAATTTGAAGGGTGGTCTCTCACATTAGAGTGAAATTTGCTGAACTAAGGAATAAAAAAATGTACGATTTTTTGTAGGAGATGTTAAGGAAAGCATTACTTTGAAGACTAAGATGGACAATATACTAGAAGGTGAGGAGAAATTAGAGTCTCCTGATATCAGCTGATAATAATGCTGATATCTCCCACATCAGAGGGATGCTTCAGTTGTCCTACTTCCTGACCTTGGATCAGCTGGTACAGTCAGAATATTACCACTATAACACTGTCTATATTGGGGAACCAGGAGAGTCCAGTTCGACATACAATGGCCAAGTAGAAATTGTTCTGACAAGAGGAGCTGGTATCTATGGCAACATAGCTGTGACATGGGTGTTAACACCAAGAGATTTAGATGCTTTCATGCAAGTAGAGGGAACTGTTCAGTTTGTGGACCTTCAACAAACTGCTAAGATAACTTTACAGGTATTCTATATTGTTTTATTTTTTATATATATGACTTATTTTTCTTTATTACATAAGCCTAGCAATGACCTCAACATGACCTATTTATGTCAGTATTCTCTCTATTACTCACCTAATTTTTCATTATTAGTTTATAACAATTTGATTCAACCACTGAATCAAATAAGAAACAACATTTTCAGATTTCAAAAGGTATGGGGTTGCCAAAATTTTATATCGTGTGTATTGAGAGGCACTTACCCACAAGGTCTGGCTTCATTTGCAAATCCCTCAGCCATTTTATCTTGATTTGTATATTGATAATGGATTTACAAGTTTTGAACATCTGTTGTCTTATATATGAATATTGCAATTAACTAACAAGAGTGGAAAGAAGTCATGATTGCCTTTAGCAATATCCTCACAATGGCAAAATTAGTATGCCACAAAGCAGTTAGACATTATATAAATAAATGTCAACCACTGAAGAGCCAAAAAATAAAGAAGGCAGATGTTATTTAAAAGAATAAACAAACCTTTTGTAGCTACCTATACGGTATGGGTTTTTTTACATTGTTAGAGGCTGTACAGTGACCTATAATAATATATAATCTTTTGAACTTTTGTGGATAGTTGTCTCATTGGCAATCATATCACATCTCTTTATTTTATATTAAAAGTTATAATTCAACAAAATATTGCAGAAAGAATTATAATTCATCAACACATGAGATTTACCTTTCTTTATTCATAATATGGTTGTTCTTCAACATATTTCAAATTTTACTACATATCAAAATATCTATATTTGGTCAATTTTTTTTGTATTTTACAAAATTGACACCTTGCAGAAATAAGAAGGATCTATACATTACAGATTAATTCTGCTACAGGTGGAGCCACTATATCTAGTCAGCCAGGAACATTTAAATCTGATATTATATATGTTGCTAGTGACTACCCTCATGGACTGTTTGAATTCACATTACCTGAAATTACCAGTGTTACAGAGGATACAGCAAAAGTAGGACTTCATAAATATTTACATAATTTTGAATGGTTCAAATGTCTCCTTGCCAAAAAAAAAAACAAAGACAACTAGAAAACTAAAGTGGCTGCTTATATTTTAAATTTCAATCTGTACTGATGGTTTTGTGGAAGCATTGTCTTGAATCTGGGAGAACTTAGGTTGATATATTGAATATAAAAGGGGATGTGGGACAATTTTTAATGATACTGCCGCCCAATGGCATGATTAACCAAATGATATCTAGAGGTCAACACATGACCTTGAAGCTTTATTTGCACTAGTGAAATATTATATAATTACTGTCTTTTGATGAGAATTATGTGGTTTTATTGACTTTTCAAAAGTCAATTAAACCACATATTTACTGAAACAAAAGACAGTCAATGGTTCATTCTGTATTCTGACAGAGAAAATGTATGAAATGACAATTATTTACCAAAACCAATTGGTCATCAAACCATTTTACCATAATCATACACATAAAAGCACACAACGTTTTGCATGGTGAATAAAGTTTTTCCACAGGTGAATATGCTGTTTTATTCATAATCCTGTTTATATAGTTTTTTTCAATTTGTATTGAATGAATTGTGATTTTTTACCTTCAAATATTGATAACTGTTCGTATTGTATTAGTTTTTGTTTTCATTTTTATCTCTATGCATTTCAATTTAAAATACTTATTTTTTTGAAAGGTATCTGTGAAGGAATCTACCAGTGTGAATGATCCTAATGGAGAAGTAACCTTAGATATAGAGAGAATACAAGGGATGGAAGGTGTAGTTAATGTACAATGGAGGCTCAATGCTGAAGCTGTTAATGATTTCATGGAACCTATATCTGGAACTGTTGTTTTTGCACAGGTTAATTTTCGTCTGGCTTTAAGCCACTGTCTTTAATAATTTATGGTTGTTTTTTGACTTATCTACAAAGGGATATGAAGATAAGTAGATAAGACATCAACTTAAAACACAAAGACCCTAAGACACATGTAAGCTAGCATATGTTTTCTATACTAGACAAGTGTCAGATCAAAGATCTTCAATCAACACCAAATTTCCTAAAAGACAAGATACAATAATGTATGAGCACATATATATTTGTGACAATTGTCTTGATTAGTATAGCCAAATTTTGTAATGAAAGTGAAAATGAAATAAAAATGGTAATAAAATCAAAACTTGGGAAATTAGTTTAGCTTTTTTAAGATACATTCACATTTTTTGTTATTTTTAGAGACCATTCATTTTGATATTTGTCATAAATTATTTCGTATGTGAATTTGAAGGGTGGTCTCTCACATTAGAGTGAAATTTGCTGAACTAAGGAATAAAAAAATGTACGATTTTTTTGTAGGGAGATGTTACGGAAAGCATTACTTTGAAGACTAAGATGGACAATATACTAGAAGGTGAGGAGAAATTCAGAGTCTCCCTGATATCAGCTGATAATAATGCTGATATCTCCCACATCAGAGGGGATGCTTCAGTTGTCCTACTTCCTGACCTTGGATCAGCTGGTACAGTCAGAATATTACCCGACTATAACACTGTCTATATTGGGGAACCAGGAGAGTCCAGTTCGACATACAATGGCCAAGTAGAAATTGTTCTGACAAGAGGAGCTGGTATCTATGGCAACATAGCTGTGACATGGGTGTTAACACCAAGAGATTTAGATGCTTTCATGCAAGTAGAGGGAACTGTTCAGTTTGTGGACCTTCAACAAACTGCTAAGATAACTTTACAGGTATTCTATATTGTTTTATTTTTATATATATGACTTATTTTCTTTATTACATAAGCCTAGCAATGACCTCAACATGACCTATTTATGTCAGTATATCTCTATTACTCACCTAATTTTTCATTATTAGTTTATAACAATTTGATTCAACCACTGAATCAAATAAGAAACAACATTTTCAGATTTCAAAAGGTATGGGTTGCCAAAATTTTTATATCGTGTGTATTGAGAGGCACTTACCCACAAGGTCTGGCTTCATTTGCAAATCCTCAGCCATTTTATCTTGATTTGTATATTGATAATGGATTTACAAGTTTTGAACATCTGTTGTCTTATATATGAATATTGCAATTAACTAACAAGAGTGGAAAGAAGTCATGATTGCCTTTAGCAATATCCTCACAATGGCAAAATTAGTATGCCACAAAGCAGTTAGACATTATATAAATAAATGTCAACCACTGAAGAGCCAAAAAATAAAGAAGGCAGATGTTATTTAAAAGAATAAACAAACCTTTTGTAGCTACCTATACGGTATGGGTTTTTTTACATTGTTAGAGGCTGTACAGTGACCTATAATAATATATAATCTTTTGAACTTTTGTGGATAGTTGTCTCATTGGCAATCATATCACATCTCTTTATTTTATATTAAAAGTTATAATTCAACAAAATATTGCAGAAAGAATTATAATTCATCAACACATGAGATTTACCTTTCTTTATTCATAATATGGTTGTTCTTCAACATATTTCAAATTTTTACTACATATCAAAATATCTATATTTGGTCAATTCTTTTTTTTTTATTTTTAGACAAAAGATGACACCCTTGCAGAAATAAGAAGGATCTATACATTACAGATTAATTCTGCTACAGGTGGAGCCACTATATCTAGTCAGCCAGGAACATTTAAATCTGATATTATATATGTTGCTAGTGACTACCCTCATGGACTGTTTGAATTCACATTACCTGAAATTACCAGTGTTACAGAGGATACAGCAAAAGTAGGACTTCATAAATATTTTCATAATTTTGAATGGTTCAAATGTCTCCTTGCGAAAAAAAAAAAAAATAAAGAAGCAACTAGAAAACTAAAGTGGCTGCTTATATTTTAAATTTCAATCTGTACTGATGGTTTTGTGGAAGCATGCTTGTCTTGAATCTGGGAGAACTTAGGTTGATATATTGAATATGAATAAAGGGAGATGTGGGACAATTTACATTAATGATACTGCCGCCCAATGGCATGATTAACCAAATGATATCTAGAGGTCAACACATGACCTTGAACAATAGACCTGTGTCTATAAAATATTCAAAGCTCAATATCAGCCAGAGTCTTAAAAAATTGTGAATAAATGCAACAGAGACTATTAAAGTTCAGCCACCAGCATAAAATTTCCAAATAATAAAAAACATAAAGATATCTATACTACTAAAGGAAGAGACCGATTTCATTGAGCCATAACTCCTCTGAAACCATACAAAGTCGGAAATATTTGTGATATGAAGTATAAATGTAGTTTTTTGTACTTCCTAAATTTGTCTTTGAAACAATCTTTTTTCCTCAGAAAACGCCAATTTTTGAGAAAATATCCAAATTCGGAGACCGTTATCAATCCGTGTCTTAAACGCTTTAGCACATGCTCAGTCAACGTACTATCCGCAAAATCTATAATACTAAAGTCCAATTTGTTAGCCGTCATGATGTAAATACAACGATTTAAAGAATTCATTTTTTTTTTTACTGTAGAAGTAATATCTGCTTTAGTTTATCATGAAGAAATGATTATTATTTTTAATTGAATAGGTCAGTATCCCTATACTACGTCAATATGGTAGGATAAACAGAGTAATGTTGACTTACACAACCACACCTGGAACAGCTGAGGTCAATAAAGATTTTTATGGAACATCAGGGACATTGACCTTTGAACATGAACAGAAACAAAAGAATGTGGAAATCACCATACAACAAGATGATATACCAGAAGGTCCAGAGATGTTTTATCTTAATCTGACGTCTGCTAGGCTAAATATACCAAGGTACGTGGGAGTCAGAGCAAACAGACACAGATACAGATAAAATTAGGAACCATTTAGTTGAGAGAAAAAAATATTCAAGAAATGTCCTTTATCCTCTATAACTTTATATTTTCCTTGATGTTATCTATTTGTATGAATTTTCTTCACTTCATCTTGCATGAACTAAATGAAAGTAAAATGGTTGAAGTGTTGCATGATTTAAAAAAAAGCATAGTTAAAGTTAGTTTTTTAATTTTTTCTGTGATTTTGATAATGGTACTTTTGAAAGATTGTTATCATATTAAAGAAAATTTTTCTGAAAATAGCAATATATTTATCTATGGGATATTTCTTATTTAATGAATGGCTATTATTTATTTTGAATTTATTGAACCATAACATTAATTTTGACTCTTCACATTGAATAATCCGAAGCGGATTATGTAAATGAAGAGTCAAAATTTATTTTATGGTTCAATAAATTCAAAATAAATTATTGCCATTCATTATAAATAAATCTCTATCAAAAAATAAGGCTCAACGAACTTTTTATATTATTTATATTAACAATAACAATGTACACACATGTTGGCGTATGAATATACAACGTCAGAGTGGGCGTGTCGCCATAAAAATTGACAACATTGAAAATAAAAGTAATACTTTTAACCAATCAGAAGACAGTAAATACACCAAATTTATTTATATTGCAGTAACAATAACTATACTATTGTAAATGGACTACAATTAGACATGGCCCCAGCTATTGGATCCCTCAATGTAAAGACCATACTTATAGAGAAGAATGATAATGCTGAAGGAACCGTGGAGTTTAAAGCAGACAAGTTTACTGGTATTCAAGTTTTTTGTAACTTTCCATCTTCAAGCCATATTTTAAAACATTTTATGTTGAAATGAAGATACAGACAAAAGTAGGACTGTTTGTGTATTTGACCCTAATACTAGTGTGGTTGATGTACTGGCTGACCTTGTCCATCTGTATGTTTATTCAATCTTTGTTTCACATTACTCACCTTCTTGATTAAGAAATGATTTTGATTTTTTTTGCTTGAAATTGATTATATGAAGGTTTAAGCATGGTAGCAGTTTTTTTTTCTGTTGTGCAGCCACAAATTATCAAGGGTATATTTAGCACAACAGAACAAACATCCCAATAATGAATTAAAATAGACCCTCTGGTTTTAATAGTTCAAAGTGCTACTTAAGGTATGAAACAAGATATAACACATGGTTTTTTTAACTGTAAATTTACTTTATATTATTTACAGTGTTGGAAGAGTCGGGTGTTGCTAAGATACCTGTTGTCAGAAAGGGAGGTAATTATGGTGGATTGACAGTGAGATATACTGTAACTGAAATAAATGCTACAGCTGGTGTGGACTATGTGATGGCTGTCACTGAGGTCATGATTCAGGATGGTGAAAATGAGGCCACCATAGATATTGTTCTGAAAGATGATTCTGAAATGGAGTATGCTGAACAGTTCAATATTACCATTGATAGTATTATAGGTAAGTTTTAACTTGGTAAGATACTGCTTTGTGATAGTATTATAGGTAAGTTTTAACTTGGTAAGATACTGCTTTGTGATAGTATTATAGGTAAGTTTTAACTTGGTAAGATACTGCTTTGTGATAGTATTATAGGTAAGTTTTAACTTGGTAAGATACTGCTTTGTGATAGTATTATAGGTAAGTTTTAACTTGGTAAGATACTGCTTTGTGATAGTATTATAGGTATGTTTTAACTTGGTAAGATACTGCTTTGTGATAGTATTATAGGTAAGTTTTAACTTGGTAAGATACTGCTTTGTGATAGTATTATAGGTAAGTTTTAACTTGGTAAGATACTGATTTGTAATATATGTCCATAGGAAATAAAGTATAGCTTGGTAAAAAATAAATACAATTAGGCCATATGATTTTTTTTAGTAATTTTCTGTTGAACAAATTCATTTTATGCTTCGCCTAGGATATTAGAGGGGCATGATGTTTTCCGGGTAGTGGGTCCATCCATCCATCCTTTAGTCTGTCTGTCTGTCTGTCCCATATCAGGTTAAAGTTTTGGTTTAAAGAAAGTTGAAGATTTGGGTTAAAGTAGTGGTAATATCAACGTGAAAGTTACTACACATGTTCATTATGAAGTGAACTATTTGATATATTTGCCAAATTAAGGTTTTGACCAAGATTTCATGGTTCACAAAACATGGAAATGTAATAGGTTAAAGTTTTAGTTCAAGGATGGTTTAAATTTTTGTTTAGGGTAGATTTTGGTTATATCAAACTGAAATTTACACAGCTATTATGTTCATTATGAAGTGAACTATTTAATATATATGCCAAATTAAAGTTTTGGCCAAGATTTCACAGTTCACTGAATCTGGAAATAAGATAGTGCGAGCAGGTCATGGTGTCCTTTGGGCTCAAATTCTTGTTTTATCTGGAAAGGAATTTTTGAGTTTTATTACTGATTCATTGTAACACTACATATTATGTGATTCTTTTCACTGTAAAATTTGCAACAAGGCAGTTCTGGTTTATGAATGAATGCTGCCTGATAATTTTAAATGTTTTTTCTAGTTATATATTCAAGACTTCATCATGAGTTTATAATAATTGCAGGTGGTGCCAAGCTTGGTGCTATTTCTACAACAACAGTTACTATAGCCAAATCAGATTATCCAAATGGAATGTTTGGATTCAAAGGTCCACTGAAAACTGTCATGGTGAATCCATCCAGACAAGTACAAACGACCTTGACCATTGAAAGGTCGGGAGGTGTAAAAGGTCAACAAACAGTAAGATATATCTATTTTATATTATAATCTTTTAAGACTTTGAAGTCAGGAATTGTGACTGCTTGTAAGAAATTATGCGTGATAAAAGACTTTTGTTTAGAAACTTTAATTCTTGAACTCAAACTAGCTAGCTAGATTGAATGGTAAATGATATACTGTGGATTCATTTATTTCTGTGGATTAAGGAGAAATTGTTTTTTCATAGATATAAGAGATTTCTTGGTTTTGCCAAGGTCTGCATACAAGCCTATAGAACATTTGCACTTTGTTGAACATTTGAGTTTGTGGTTTACCTTAACCAAAGAAATCCAAGAAAATTGAAATTCCATGATTGATCATGAATCCAAAGTACTATATTTCTTTTAAATGAAGGTTTTCTTTTTCTTTTTGTTAAAGAGCCAAATATTCTTTTCAAATTGCAATTTTTTTTTTCCACTGATTAAAATTTTAGTCAATTGCAAGAACAATTTAGTCAGTAAAAATCAGGTGCATTAATGAAATAGAAATGCTGTGTTTTGTCTTGTCCACAGTACAAGTGTAAGTCAACATTTTTTTTTAAAGATCTTAAATTTTAGCCCAAATAGGCCTTAAAGACCTATATAATTACGTTCAATTTATTTTTAAGGTTACTTGGAGACTGATGGGACCAAATAATCCACAGAGAGTACTGCTAGAAACCAATGATATCTTCTACATCAGCAACAACCAAGAAAGCACTAGTGGTAATCTAGTATGGTCTGATGGAGAATCAGCAGCTAAAACCATTACCCTGAATATTAAACCTTACTCCAGCTGGGAAATACAAGAAATATTTATTGTAGAGATTGTCACAATTACTGGTTACCCCGAATCAAGTGGTGATGGAGAGATAGGACCAAATACTGGCAAGGCTTCAGTCACTGTAAGTCTTATAATTTTCCAGACTGACTGATCTTTTTGGATCATTGAATAAACATTTAAAATGTGTTTTATTTTTATTTGAACTTAAGTAAAACATATCCAAAGTATCGAATTGAATTCAAGGCAAATTGGAAAAAAAACTCATCCTTTTATGTGAAAAGGTTAATTCATGAAGATTACAAACGTTATTATGAAGGTAACAAAGGTTATCATGAAGGTTAAAAAGGTTATCATGAAGGTTCCAATATAATTACAGATTGAGAAGAATGGACATCCTAGTGGTGTAGTACAGTTTAATAGTGTGGCTTTGACAGAAAGGACAGTAGATGAACCAACAGGAATAAATCCTTTTCAGTTACAGTTCCCAATCAAACGTGAAGAATCCACAGGAGTAGTTGGAACCATACAGGTATGTAATTAATGTACATAAAGACTATGACATCCACAGGAGTAGTTGGTACCATACAGGTATGTAATTAATGGACATAAAGACTATGACATCTACAGGAGTAGTTGGAACCATACAGGTATGTAATTAATGGACATAAAGACTGACATCTACAGGAGTAGTTCGAACCATACAGGTATGTAATTAATGTACATAAAGGTAAAGGTTTGGTACCATTAAAACGTTTAAACCCGCTGCATTTGTTTGCACCTGTCCTAAGTCAGGAATCTGATGTTCAGTAGTTGTCGTTTGTTGATGTGGTTCATAAGTGTTTCTCGTTCTCGTTTTATATAGATTAGACCGTTGGTTTTCCGTTTGAATGGTTTTACACTAGTAATTTTTGGGGCCCTTTATAGCTTACTGTTGGGTGTGAGCCTAGGCTCCGTGTTGAAGACCGTACTTTGACCTATAATGGTTTACTTTTATAAATTTTGACTTGGATGGAGAGTTGTCTCATTGGCACTCATACCACATCTTCTTATATCTATATAAAGCATATTATACAAAAGGGTTTTTACTGCTTTTATACACTATATAAAAATCCAAATTTATGTCAGTGTATGAATAGATGGCAATAGGGCATAATGTCAATGACTATTTCACACTTTTGGACTATGTGATAGCTGTCACTGAGGTCATGATTCAGGATGGTGAAAATGAGGCCACCATAGATATTGTTCTGAAAGATGATTCTGAAATGGAGTATGCTGAACAATTCACTATTACCATTGATAGTATTATAGGTAAGTTTTAACTTGGTAAGATACTGCTTTGTAATATATGTCCATAGGAAATAAAGTCTAGCTTGGTAAAAATAAATACAATTAGGCCATATGATTTTTTAGTAATTTTCTGTTGAACAAATTCATTTTATGCTTCGCCTAGGATATTAGAGGGCATGATGTTTTCCGGGTAGTGGGTCCATCCATCCATCCATCCTTTAGTCTGTCTGTCTGTCTGTCCCATATTAGGTTAAAGTTTTGGTTTAAAGAAAGTTGAAGATTTGGGTTAGAGTAGTGGTAATATCAATGTGAAAGTTACTACACATGTTCATTATGAAGTGAACTATTTGATATATTTGCCAAATTAAGGTTTTGACCAAGATTTCATGGTTCACAAAACATGGAAATGTAATAGGTTAAAGTTTTAGTTCAAGGATGGTATAAATTTTTGTTTAGGGTAGATTTTGGTTATATCAAACTGAAATTTACACAGCTATTATGTTCATTATGAAGTGAACTATTTAATATATATGCCAAATTAAAGTTTTGGCCAAGATTTCACAGTTCACTGAATCTGGAAATAAGATAGTGCGAGCAGGTCATGGTGTCCTTTGGGCTCAAATTCTTGTTTTATCTGGAAAGGAATTTTTGAGTTTTATTACTGATTCATTGTAACACTACATATTATGTGAGCCTTTTCACTGTAAAATTTGCAACAAGGCAGTTCTGGTTTATGAATGAATGCTGCCTGATAATTTTAAATGTTTTTTCTAGTTATATATTCAAGACTTCATCATGAGTTTATAATAATTGCAGGTGGTGCCAAGCTTGGTGCTATTTATACAACAACAGTTACCATAGCCAAATCAGATTATCCAAATGGAATGTTTGGATTCAAAGGTCCACTGAAAACTGTCATGGTGAATCCATCCAGACAAGTACAAACGACCTTGACCATTGAAAGGTCGGGAGGTGTAAAAGGTCAACAAACAGTAAGATATATCTATTTTATATTATAATCTTTTAAGACTTTGAAGTCAGGAATTGTGACTGCTTGTGAGAAATTATGTGATAAAAGACTTTTGTTTAGAAACTTTAATTCTTGAACTCAAACTAGCTAGCTAGATTGAATGGTAAATGATATACTGTGGATTCATTTATTTCTGTGGATTAAGGAGAAATTGTTTTTTCATAGATATAAGAGATTTCTTGGTTTTGCCAAGGTCTGCATACAAGCCTATAGAACATTTGCACTTTGTTGAACATTTGAGTTTGTGGTTTACCTTAACCAAAGAAATCCAAGAAAATTGAAATTCCATGATTGATCATGAATCCAAAGTACTATATTTCTTTTAAATGAAGGTTTTCTTTTCTTTTTGCTAAAGAGCCAAATATTCTTTTCAAATTGCAATTTTTTTCCACTGATTAAAATTTTAGTCAATTGCAAGAACAATTTAGTCAGTAAAAATCAGGTGCATTAATGAAATAGAAATGCTATGTTTTGTCTTGTCCACAGTGCAAATGTAAGTCAACATTTTTTTAAAGATCTTAAAATTTAGCCCAAATAGGCCTTAAAGACCTATATAAATACGTTCAATTTATTTTAAGGTTACTTGGAGACTGATGGGACCAAATAATCCACAGAGAGTACTGCTAGAAACCAATGATATCTTCTACATCAGCAACAACCAAGAAAGCACTAGTGGTAATCTAGTATGGTCTGATGGAGAATCAGCAGCTAAAACCATTACCCTGAATATTAAACCTTACTCCAGCTGGGAAATACAAAAATATTTATTGTAGAGATTGTCACAATTACTGGTTACCCCGAATCAAGTGGTGATGGAGAGATAGGACCAAATACAGGCAAGGCTTCAGTCACTGTAAGTCTTATAATTTTCAGACTGACTGATCTTTTGGATCATTGAATAAACATTTAAAATGTGTTTTATTTTATGTGAACTTAAGTAAAACCTATCCAAAGTATCGAATTGAATTCAAGGCAAATTGGAAAAAACTCATCCTTTTATGTGAAAAGGTTAAATCATGAAGATTACAAACGTTATTATGAAGGTAACAAAGGTTATCATGAAGGTTAAAAGGTTATCATGAAGGTTCCAATATAATTACAGATTGAGAAGAATGGACATCCTAGTGGTGTAGTACAGTTTAATAGTGTGGCTTTGACAGAAAGGACAGTAGATGAACCAACAGGAATAAATCCTTTTCAGTTACAGTTCCCAATCAAACGTGAAGAATCCACAGGAGTAGTTGGAACCATACAGGTATGTAATTAATGTACATAAAGCATATTATACAAAAGGGTTTTACTGCTTTTATACACTATATAAAAATCTAAATTTATGTTAGTGTATGAATAGATGGCAATAGGGCATAATGTCAATGACTATTTCACACTTTGAATTTCTAGATATTGACACAATTTCAAATCAAAAGCATCTACTTTTCTATGCAATGAAAAAAAAAACTAATCTGGATTCATATATTTTTGTGGGATTTTGATGAACATTTAAATTATGGGTTCACCTTTACCGACTCAATCAAAGAAAATTGTTATTCCACATATAATAATGAATCCATAGTATTATTAATTCCATAGTATTATTAATTCCATAGTATTATTAACTCCATAGTATTATTAATTCCATAGTATTATTAACTCCATAGTATTATTAATTCCATAGTATTATTAATTTTGAATGGTCAAAAGTAAAAATTGTCTTATTTGAAAACCAAGCCCAGTGTTATAGCTTCCTGTTTTAAAATATGATACTGTATGAAAAAAAAAAATTACTTACAGATAGTTCTTAAAATAAGTGTTTTGACAATATAGAATAAGGTTCTTTCTATTATGTAATAGGTGTTTTGGGAAATAACTGGACCATTTGATAGCACTGCAGATTTCCAACCCAGGAATGGTTCTGTCTATATTGGTAATTTACAGAGAGATGCCAGCTTTAACATTCAGATATTACCAGATATGCTTCCAGAACTAACAGAAACTTTCAAGGTTATCCTAACCTCAGTGGAAGGTGGTGCTGAGATAGATACTAGTAATAATGAAGCTGTATTTCACATAAGGTTTGTATTTTCTATTTCACATTAGATTTGTATTTTCTATTATATTTACACAGATTCACTTCATGCATAACAGAAACTGTATGTGCTAGTATCATTCTTGAATATGAAAAGCCTACAATCTACAAAACTACAATAAAAAAAAAGGATGATCAAGACAAACCAACAAAAACAAAGGTGAACTCGGGTTCTCTGGAGGAGTCAGCACCACTGTTGACACCTACCTGTCTTGTAACATCTGTTAAGAACCTTTGATAAGTCATAACAGGTTAAGAGGCATACAATAGAAGATTTTAAATGCCTTATGTCCAACCCTAAGAGCTTACAATGCTAAAGTAAAAGAAACACAAATACCTTTGAAAAACTAGAGCTGAACTGAGGTGCTCTGGAGCAATAATCAGTTCCTGCACCCCCAGCAAATTTCTTAAATATAGGAACTGGTTGTAATAATCACTCCAAAGAGTATCCTACTGACTCACTCATATACAAGTAAATTACATAGCCTTTGATGTTTAATCAATTATTCTTAAGGCAAAAATCTTCATTTAAAAAAATGAGCCAAACAAAATTTCTTGGACACCTTTTTACTCAACTGTATGAACAGCTTCACACATTACTTTGAACAAATAGTGAGAGCTTAAAACATTCCATTACAGATACAACGACCACCCTCATGGATTATTTGGACTAATCCAGTCACAACAAGTGATAAATGTAGACCCATCAGATTTAGTAAGATCTGTACTACTGAATTTCACTAGACATGAAGGAACATTCGGTAAAGTTGCGCTGATATTTACCTTAAAATATGATATTGTAAGTATGACTGATAAGGTTCTTCTTCTCTTTACCAAATTTCCCCGACCTTCATCCCGGACGGCCTCTATTACAGGACCTACCTATTGTATTTATTATTAATTTGTTCTCGTCCTAAACATGCATGAATTATTTGCCACTGGACATTAAGCAACCAACAATCAATCAGTCTTCTTCTTCCAGGTAAGAAACTAGGTTCAAAATTGAATGTGATTTGTTCTGGTATAGTTACGGTTTATTGATTTTTTTTACTAAGATCTTTTGATTTCTTAAGGTTCCATAAAGGATTCATTATTTATTATTTGTTACTTTTCTATAGATATTTTTTTTTATTGAATAAAAAAAATGCTATCATATACTGTAAATTCAGAATATTTTTGCATGCATTTATTATTGCAAAAGTTGAACAACTGATACAAATGCTTGATTAATTATTGTGTAACAGGAAATGCTGCAAACAAATAATGCAATCAAAGTTCAGGATATAAGTTTTTATTTTTGCAAAATTTATCCAGTCACGATTTTCATAATAATAAAAGTATCACGAAAAATTCTGAATTTACAAGTACATTGATTCTGTATTCATTTACATTTATTTATTATTAGGAAATGACTTTTGTCTATGTGTTGTAATTTAGGAAACTGAAAAAAAAAATTTATGAAACCATGTTAAATATTTCAGCCACAGTCTGGTATTGTTCTTTCAAAAACTACTGGCACAGTGGAGTTTATTGAAGGTCAGACAAGTGTAAGGGTTACCATAGCAATAGAAGGAAATGGATTTCTGGCTGTTGGTTCAACATTTACAGCTACCCTTAAAGCAGTAGATTATCTTGACACTGGAGGTATGACAAGACTCTTTATATTTTTTGTATATTTTTTTTAGATATTAAACAGAACAATATTTACACAAACCCATTGAGTATTCTGATGGATTTGCGAGATTTTGGCATTTTGGGGTCTTTGTTCTCAGTAAATTATTATTATTATTCTAATTGCACTATTTGAACAGTTGTGTGTGTTGATGTCTAAAACAGTTTATTATAAAAAAATTCATTAATCTTTATAAGGTATTGTTAAAGAAAAAAAAAAAAATCTTTATATATTTGGATTTTGTTATATGCTTGAAACCCAAAATTAAAGAATCCAGGAAGAAAAGAATGATTTTTCTATCAAAAGCAAAACACTGCTGTCGTAAATTAAATACTCTTTTACTTGCTAATATAAGTAAAAGTTATAAATGTCAGGAGATTTGAGGTACATTTCAATAAGACACCAGCCCAACAACACAAATATATTCCCTACTTTGAAGTACATGTATTTTGTGATTTTTTTGCAAACAATGCATCCAGATATCATTATAGATTATAGATGTTCTTTTAATGAGAGGTTGTTTCTCAGGTGCAGTCTCATTGTGACGTAGGCTCATGACATCATACATTATCTTTCTACTTGACTGAGAAAAGCCAAGTAGTATGATATGGAAAATTATCATACAGAAAGACCCAAAAAAATCTTGGAAAATAGCAATAATATTTATTTTTAAAAGAACACATAATATATAGTTAATACCTAAAAATATTTGAGAACTACAGTCATTAAAACACTGGAATTTTATATTTATAATTACCCAACTTGTCATTCCCACTTCTAGTGACAGAACCACCAGCATTAAAGCCACTAGAAACAGAAGCCAAGATAACAGTGCCATTAGAAGCAGCTAATAGTGTGATAGGATTCAGAGATTTATTGGCTGGTATAAATGAAGGTAGGCAAAACTTTACCTATTTGTCAATACTTCAGATGTACTAGATACAGCTAATTGTTGTTCAATTAAGTATAATGACATGTTTTTTCAAGATCATCTTTAGCATTGATTGTGATTGCCGCAGAAATTTGTTTCAGGAATTTTGTCATCAAAAAGTTTTTATTTGTACAGGGCATTTGATGAAAAATCTGTTTGGCACAACTTGCAATTAAAAAGAAACACATACATTTCCTGATTGATATATATTGGTTTAAACATTTTGGATTTTTGTCATGTGTAATTCTATAATTTAAAAAAAAAAAAAAAAAAAAAAACACAAACTCTCACAGTATTAGTTTTTGCTATAAGCAAATTATGACAGAGCCTTTTACAGGAATATGGTCTGTAGATAGGTCTTCCAAAACGGTCGTTTTGTCCGGACTTGTCCAGTAAATTATATAAATGACTTGTGCCGAGGCTGAAAAGGACATTTTAACATAGCTCAGAAAAAAAAATGAAGTTTATGCGATCTTTTTGACCTGACCTTTTGCCTTAAACAGCCACACATTTCGGGTCATATAAGTGACATGATGAATAATTACTATAAAAACATACTATATGCGTGGTGTCATCCTGGTTTGCCCACTTTTAATTACATGCATATATAAACATAGGGGGAATTGTTGTTTTAACAATTAAAGTCTGTTTCTTTAAAAAAAGACATTTAACTGTAATTATTCACCTGTAAAATCTTAAAAAGAATACATATTTTTGATTGAAAATTGATTCAATATTGAGATTTAAGAAGGGAAAATATTAAAACAAAAACTATGAATATAATTAGAAAAGAGATAAATTTTATAAGAATATTTATATTGAGATTTAAAAGGACAAAATATTATAATAAAAACTAAAAGTATAATTAAAAAGAGAAAATGTCATAACAATTTTAAATGAGACTATAAAATAAAAAACAAATATTTATAAACTTTTAAAGGAAAATAATTGTATTCAGATTTCTATCTTTTCATCTTTATCTTAATTTATGAAAACACATTTTTTAGGTTAAAGTGAAATAAATATTTAAAATTTGAGAAAAAGGATATCTATAACTTTTTGATGCTAAATAAAATAAATGGTGAATGTGTCCATGAGACACAGATGATGCCTTTTTCTCAAGCTACAGGTTGTGAAAAAATGACACATTGTGTATGGATTATACAGGAAAAAGCATCATTATGTGGGTAGAAGATAAACTAAATGATAGAATTGTAAAATAAAATACGAGAAGATAGCTTTTAGAAAATGCTTTCAGAATATCAAAAGAAAAGATAGGGTCACCATTCGTTTTTTTTGTTGCTAAAACATAAAATAGCAAAATTTCATGTAGATTCCTTTAGAAAATGTACTATTTCCAGAGTTACCACCCCTTAATACGCCAATTTAAAAACTTTGAAAATCACGAAAAAATAATCTACGTTTGTAAAAATATTAGTATTTACATAAAGTATAAGTTAAAATCTTATAAATTTGTTCATTAAAATGAAAAATCGCATTAGTTAATTGCATTCCTGCATTAAATTTTGCTGACTTGTTTAAAAATATGGATCTATCATGATGCCTATTGTGCTCTGCTATTTTACTATCCAAGATGGCGAAAGACACCAATACTGCCTTAAATCCATTATGAATGATAAATTTCAGTGCAATGAAAAAAAAAATGATAAATTTCAGTGCTATTGATATTTATGTAATATTGCCTTTGTTAATTGTTTCAGTGCTATTAAAATATATATCAAAATCAATTTATTATTTATTTTCATTAATTATCTCCTTCAAAGAATCAATTCAATGAAAATTTCACAACCAAATATAGGAAGAAAAATATATTTTAGTATGCACCAATTGCATACAAACTTATCCAATAGATTTTACAGAGATATATGTATCTACATTCTTATATCTATATATTAAATAGCAACACAACTGGAACAGACTATACAATTTTTCCAATCAGTAAACCTTTTGTCTTTTTGTTTATATAACCATTTGATAATTGGGGTAATTAAAAGTGGGCAAACCAGGATGTAACCCTCTCATTACAATCAAGGTTAATTAGTTTAGTTCTCGGACAGCTGAAATTTACCTGTTCAGGCGACAGGTAAACTATTGTGTACCAGACGTTGATCGGTCTATTAAAAGTTATTTTCTTAAATTTCAGCGGTTTGCATCTAATCAATTTAGTCAACAAGATTTAAATTATCAGAAAACATATATAAAACTGATTCGATGTAAATTTAAAAAGGTAGTAATAAAGGTTTTAAGTGAAAAATCGTCAGAACCACGTTGTTTGAACTAGTACACTCGTGCACATGTGCACAAGTGTGAAATTTAATTATGCATCTGAATTTTCAAAAATACTAAAATATCATTGATACCTTTATCTAACGTTCATTTCGAGTATTTTCCGAAGAAAGAGCTACTTAAACTCAATGAGAAACCAAAGTCAGATTTATCTCCTCATCAATCCAGATGGCGCATAGCTTAATGCGGTCCTTATCAGCTTCCTGCTGATAATCCAAAGCGTTTGTTTACAGTAATCTATATCAAGTCTACACACATATAATATTTATTTCATAAACAATTACCCACTATTTGCTGGTATACATAATTATCAAGATATTTAGTAAGCAGTTTTTATTTTCATCACAATGTCTAATTATGGATCATGGAGTCTCCCCAATTAAAAGAAGAATTAAGAAAGAGGAAAGCAAGGATTTCTGGAAGTAAACATGAATTGATAGAAAGGTGATTATCAGATTTTATCATTTGCATTTTTTGATAAATAGAAATATTATCAGATTTAAACCTTTGAATTATTATTGTGTAAATAGAAGTTTCTACTCTTTTATTTAATTAGATATTTATAATTGTTTCATTTCTTATTTAGATTTACATTAGATCTTTTGAATACTAAACTCTCATCTAAAATCTTAACCATTAAAATCATGATATGAGATACATTACAGTAAAAAAAATCCTAATAAAAATATAATTGAAAATTTCTGAACCAAAATTTAAATTTTTTGTTTAGGCTTGAGGCATACGATAGAAACAAAGATTTTGGAAATCAGGATGAAGTTGGGAGGAGTACTCTATGACACTTCCAGATTCTTTTCTTTACAAAGATTTTAATAGTGGAACTGAATTTGTTGACTTTAAAATGGAAACTATAGAAGTGTATTTAAAACCAATGGATAAGGTTTTAGATTCGGATGCAAAAAATTTGTACAAGGAAAAGTTTTTAAAATATATTCGTCTTGCCAAATATGATAATACATTCTTTGTTAAAGCTGAATGCCGAGCTCAAATGAAAAGGACAGTGTCCTACAAAATAGATGTTGCCATTAATGAAAATGGGAGTATAGATGAATGTCAATGTGAATGTGCTGTGGAATGGGACCTAGTGCACACTGCAAGCATGTGTGCTGCCTACTTTAGCACTGCATAATTTTTCAAGCAATGGTGAAATTGTATCCGAGGAAACATGCACACAGAGGCTACAGACATTCCACCACAGTAAACCGTATAAAGGCTCCCGATAAAGCAAACAGTCTGCCCTGGCAAATAAAAGGAAGTGAAGTTCAGTTTGATCCACGGCCAGCAAAGTACAGAAATTGTGCTAATTACAATGATTACTTCGAAATGTTTGTTTAAACCACAGAGGTGTTTCAAAATTTCCAATTTCCCAACTGTATCCTCCTGCAAATGTGTATGCTGTAGCATCAGATCATGACTATCTTGAAGGACATCCAGAAGATAGATGGTTGAAAGATGCTAATATTTCGCACATATCAGAAGATAGAATTAAATATATTGAATCTTCAACAACAGGGCAATCCAAAAATAAGATTTGGAAACAGGAGAGATGCAAACGACTTCAAGCTTCAAATTTCGGACGATTTGTAAAGCAACAAACAGAACTAATTTCAATAATTTAGCTGATTCATTGACAGTTATGAAGGACATTAAAACTTCTGCTATATTGCATGGGCGAAAATATGAATCAATTGCACTGGCAAAATATGAATCTGCATGTGGTCGTGGAACCAGACAGTGTGGTATTTTTGTCAGTTCAAGTCATCCATATATTGGGGCAACACCAGATGCAGTCATAGATGACAAAACCATTCTTGAAATTAAATGTCCATTTGTAGTAAGAAATCAAATGATTACAACCAAAACCGTACCATTCTTAAAGGAGAAAGATGGACATTTAATACTAGATAACAACCATGATTATTTTTACCAAATACAGGGACAATTATTCTGTACTAATGCTAAAAAATGCATCTTGGTTATATATACATTTTGTGACTTTAAAAGTATTTGTATTGAACGTGATGATTTCTTTATTGACAACATGGTGAAGAAATTAAAAGAATTCTATGAAAATTATTTCAAAAGTGCTGTTCTACAAAGGCTTTTTTACAAGGAATATAACAAATACACATTTGATTGATTGATATATATATATATATATATGTTAAGTATGATACAATAATAATATTTCACTATTTAGTACTTTGTTTATCATGTTTATAAATCCTGAGATTCAAACTTCAATACTGAATAAGGCTTGAAATGAAAATTCAAAAAGTTGGTTAGAATGTGTTCTTGAAGTTTACTTATTCATGCTGTTTCTGGGATGATGCAGGTTTTGAAATTACACAACATAAAACATACAAATGTGATCTCACTAGCTAGTTTGGTTTCAGTAATATTCAACGGTGCTTTTAGGATTTTATAAGTTTTTGCCAGCCCTATTATTCTTTCAATATGAACCCTTTTGCTTGAAATAGCACGGTCTTTCAAAACTGTTTTGCCAGTCATTCTGTTCTTTTTTCGAAAAAAAGTTGGAATATTAATGGATACATCATATGGTGCAAATAAATCTTGTGCATTAAATCCTTTGTCTGCCATTATCGAGTCACCTTTATCACATATTGAGGACAAATTACTTTTTCACATATTTGCCTATCACTTGTTGAACCACCATATGCTGGAGAAACATAATTTACCAAACCACCAGGAGTTGCACCAACCAACAGTTTGATAGTATTCCTGTTTTATAAGTTGAAAATGTGGACTGCTGAGCTATTGGTGACTTTGGCTTCATCACTGGGCATTCAGTCCCATCAATTATTATTCTAGTTGATGGAAATTTTGTTTTAAAATCATGGGACTGAAAAATCGAACAATGTCTCGGTCAGGGAATGTTTTACTTCGCCACTGTCTTGACATGAAATTAACCCAGGTTACCCAAATGTTGACAACTGCTGTTTCAGAAATATTAAAAGACGACTGAGTTCAAAATTAGTTTTGTGTTGCGAAGTTTAATCAGTGTTAAAAAACTGGTTTTCTACTGACAGCTGTTCACTTCTATAATATAAATAATTGAGGTCATAAGCAGCATTTCCTAAAGTTGCAAGGACAAATGTAAAATCTTCGTATGTCTGCAGTCCTGTATAAAACATAATCCCAGGCGAGTCAAACATAAACTTTTCCACACAAAGGGATGGCCATGTCAAAGTTTGTGTAAGTGAAGAGTCAATAGATGGAACATTCCTACTTTCGTTGGGTACAGTCATTTCTACATCTACACATGGTTCGCCGTGTAATAAATTTCATTACCGACATTAGCATCATCACATGGAAATTTTGCCTGCATGTCCTCACTGCTTTCAGAACTATCAGAGTCAACAATGCCTTTTGCTTCACTTCGTTTGGCCTGTCGTACTGACCTGTCATTAGAAGTAGAAGTACTGATCCATGGGAAGACACTTGGAAAAGCATCACTTTTCAATCTTTTTACAAGGGCAACAGTACCTGAAAACAACAGTTTCATATTAAACAAATAACATTTTTATTTTTTTTATAATATTATAATTTCAGATGGACATGAATGGATATTTTGATTTTCTATTCAATTTTATCCAAAAAAGGGAGGGTCTTGTAATTTGGAAAGAATATTATTCACATATATCATTTTTTTTCTATCCCAAGGAGAATTAAAATAAATGTTTCAAGATTATTAAATATGCATGTGTATAAATATTTTTTTTACATGTTTTAACAAAATTTTTTTGAGTATTAATGATTTGTTTACATATTTCTGATAAGAAATTTTATCCTGTAATATAATAATAAAAATAATGTACAAAGAACTGATTCATGTTAAAATCTAATTAAGAAATATAACATCAGCACAAAGTCATTATAATCCAGATAACCTAGATAGAGAAATATTACTTACCACATGTGGTCTCTGACTTGTAATCTGATGGAAGAAAATGAAGTTTACACACAACACTTGTTTTGATGGTTTCCAAAGTCTATATCTATTTCCATCCATGTTTCTTTTGATTGCTTTGATCCATTTCTTCTTTAATTTTTCATTTTTGGAAAACATGACCTCCTCTATTGGAACAATTTGGAACACAACAGCAAGTTGATGGCATTGTTTATATCTATATTTAATTTTCTAATAATTTGTTTATCAGTAGAGAATCTCTAGGACCGTATTATAGTGTGCTGCCACCTGGAATTCTTATCAGGGTAATAACTGACTTTGGTTTCTCATCGTGCTATGTAAATGTATTTGGATTTTACGTATCCGTCTCATGTCCGTGTTTTACCATTGTCAGTCAACATCTGGTATTAGGAAAATGTACTTTTTAAAAACGAAAGTGAAGTTATTGACAGAGTAATTTTGCAGAGTCTGAGGCAGATATTAGTTCGCTGATGTTGCACACTTCAAATGGTGCACTGTCAATTTAACAGTTAATGCCAGAACATCGAATTTATATAAAAAATCAAGTGAAATATCATTTTTGTGTCAATCATAATTTATATGATGCCCAACTGGTTACTATGGTTGCCTTTTGTTACTAAGTCTGTAGGGATTTAAATTGGGATAAGACCAAAAAAATGTCCAGCTGGCTCAAATGTTTTTTTGAGGCCCTGCTGAAGATTCTTTTGAAGTTTTCAAGAAATGAATTAATATTCAGTAATTGCCATATATATATCATACATCAAAATGTGTTTTAATTTTTATACACACATTTACAGGATGATTTTGTTATACCGTTGTCCGTCTGTCCATCCATCTGTCCGTCCGTCATCAACATGTCGGACAATAACTCAAAAACGCTTTAACCAATTTTCATGAAACTCTGGTGAATTGTTTATATATATTGATGTAAGCTCCCCTTTAATTTTTATGAATTTTAGATTTTATTTTTCTGATATGGGATTTTATTCATAAAAAAGGGGGGATTTTTCAATTTTTGGGACAATCACTTAAAAATGCTTTGAGCAGTTTTCATGAAACCTTGGTGACTGGTTTATATCTATTAAAATAAGCTTCCTTTAGTTTTTTTATAAATTTCTTATATGACGTTGAGGAGTTATGGAACTTTATTCGTTGAAAAAGCGACAGGCGTATTATGTGCTCATGGTGCAGCTCTTTATTGTATTGCTCAATGTAAATTTTTGCTGTTATAAGACAATGCTTGGTATAGTAAAGTCTGTACAAACTAAATCCTGTGTAAACTTGAAAAAAAATGCAAGCTGACATCTTGTGTAAGAGTATAACAATAAATTTACTTCAACAATATAAGTTATGTAAACTGAACACTTATTTCATTTGAAAAAAATCAGACATATTTTACTGATTTGTCTCATTGGTTTGTGTCGTGAAATTTTTTTGTTAATGTTCTCATTGTGATCATTCTAAATCACTAATTATTTGCACTGTCATTTGTAAATTTACATTTTCAGAAACCAACACTGCCACAATGACCCTTCACAGAACTGGGACATATGGACCTGTAAACATTCCTTGGCAAATAGGATATCGTTCTGGCCAGGATCCAGGGAATGGTGTTTTAGGAAGCATAACTCCTCAGATAGGAACTGTCACAATACCTCATGGTGTGGACACCAAAGATTTCAGTGTTACTGTAAGTGTATAGTTTTATACCTCATGGTGTGGACACTAAAGATTTCAGTGTAACTGTAAGTGTAAAGCTCCATACCTCATGGTGTGGACACTAAAGATTTCAGTGTTACTGTAAGTGTATAGCTCCATACCACATGGTGTGGACACTAAAGATTTCAGTACTATTGTAAGTGTATAGCTCCATACCACATGTTGTGGACACTAAAGATTTCAGTATCACTGTTAGTGTATAGCTCTATACCTTATGGTGTAGACACTAAATATTTCAGTTTTCCACTAAGTCTAAATCAAATTTTCTGAGTAAAGTATTCTGTCAGAATTATTGTTTTCAATCAATAGAGTGATTGGAGATGTATAATCTGATGATGTATATAAAAGTGATTGACAAATTCTATGCTGGTTTAAGAGCATTGCATCAACTTTATGAAGACTCATTAGATTACCTGTTGCAAGACACTATTTTGTCCCAAATCATCATAGTACCCATTTCTTCCAGTGACAGTAAAAATTGACTGCATATTTCTCCTTAAACTGACTTTGCAGAATCTTCCTAATAGTTGAACTGTTCAGAATATGTATGAACTATTTCCCACTGGAGCAACAAGATATCAATTGAATGTTAAGCTGAAAAAGATCTAAAATGTCACTGATATGGAAATTTCAGAAGAAAAAAAAACATATTTTGGAGTGTTGGCTTTTCTTTTAAATATTCTGATTCTCTTTGAATTATTGTTTGCAGGTGACAGCTTTACCAGGTAGAGTGGAGTATTTTGTGATACATTTACCTCACACCCCATCTACAACAGTATCAGGAGGAACCAAGCTTGACCCTACTAAAACCACTGTACAGATAGAACCTTTTGGTGTAATCAGATTTGCTGATAATTCTACCAATCCTTTAGTTTCTGAACTGACGGAAAAGGTATATTTAAAAGTTTTAAGATATTAAGAATATGTCTTTTCAGTCAGAAAGCAACTCGAATATTTTTGATACAAATAACTGTGGGTATTTTACCTTCATTGTTCTTATTTTCCTCAATATCTTAAAACAAACTACTGTAAATTCAGAAATTATAGCGAGGTTTTTATTAATGCGAATAATGCAACTCCTTTAGTATCGCAATAATAAGAACTCGCATTCTGATATCTGGTACATAAGTTTGTATGTAGCTTTTCCTAAAATGGCAAAAATTAAACTTGCATTTTTGTTCATTCTTAAAAAATCGCATGGTTTTTCAAACAAGATGATGTTTCTCTACTGACAGGTAACTAATAATGCTTAGACACTAAGGGAAATTATTTTTTTTTATAACAGATGAACTCACTGGAAATAGTATTGTTATTGGACAGAAAAATATAAGTATGGAAATAAATATATATTTGAAAGTTCTTATTTAATATTTTGAAGGCATATTTATTGGTACAAAGAATCTATGGTTCCCAAGGTAAAATAGAGGTAACCTACAGGTCTCAAGGTGTGAGTGCTGACAGGGGTCTAGATTACATTACAACAGAGACCAATGCTGTCATCATGGAACCAGGAGAAATATCAGCTCTCATAATGATTCAGGTGTGTATCAATTTTCTTTCTTACTAGTAAGGGGTGTTTAACGACCTTGACTACCCATGAAGGTCTTGCACAGCCACAATTTTCTTTCTTTGAGAATTCTATTCTGTTGTGTTAAAGACTTATGCTGAAATAATGGTACTAAGAACTAAGAAAAGCTTTGATGATGAGTTATCTCCCATGAAAAACTTTGTAGGATTATATTACAGTAAAGACTAATGCTTTTGAAATAATGGAACTGGGATTAACAGTAGCTTTGATAATGAGTTATCTCCCTTGACAATTTCTTTTCTACATCAATTTTGCCCAACTGCGAAAAATTCCAATACTCTCTGTCTTAATATTTTTGTATTATATAGTCTTAATGAATGTTCCTTTGTATTCAGGTTACTATATGACTAGTAAAGAGTGAATAACTCAGTGTTGCCAAACTTGTAAATATTTTTTTTTACATGAAGGCTAAATTGGTGATTTTTTCTGTTTAAGAGTATTTTTTATTTCAGGTTTTACAAGATAACCATCCAGAGGAGGAAGAAAGCTTTCACATTAACCTGACTTATGTGGAAAAATATCCTACAGAATTAGTTCCAAGTAAATTAGTTATTAACAATATACATTCACATGACTGCCGCAAATCAAACTGATTAAACAATTAAGTTAAATCAAAATAGATTAATTAGAATGTATCTTTATCAAAAATATGAAAGTTGAACTTAATTGAGGACAATATGGATATACTGTTATCACACATTTATACTTAGTTTAAGTAACAAATAATTGATATTATCTTGAGATGTGTGCTTTTTCTTATCCTATTTTTGAATATTAGTTTTTATATGTACAATTGATTAGTCCAGTAATTGAGATGATAAAGTTGAGATGGATGAGTTCTCAAAAAACTTATTTAACCTCTACATATGTCAAATTTGTGATCAGCAGAGTTTGTTTGTCCTTGAGGGAATTTTATGATGGGGATGGATCTTGAATAGCCTATGGTTAAACTCACATAAAACTTGTCTAGATTAAGGTTCTTTTAGAGATAATTATAGGGTTTAGTCATGTGTCTCATATGTTGACCCCAATATGTTTTCTTGTTTTATTGTGTTGTTAGGTTGCTGTCTCATTGATGTTTCTTCTAACTTTAATATATATATACATATGTATGGATAGATTTTTCACAACAAATTTAATTTTACTACAATCTTGATACATCACTTTTTCAGAAATATCTCCTCGACTAAGCATACTACATGCCACATCATTAGTGAGGATAGAAGAAAGTAATGACCCCTATGGTATACTGAGTATAGAACCACTCACTACATCTGTAGAGGAGAAGTATACACAGATCCCTCTCAATATTCACAGAACAGGTATGTAGGATTTAAAGACTTTGTTGTAAGTAAACTAAATAAATTAGTGTTCCTGGATAATGATTAATTTTTTATGCCCCATTTATTATGCCCCATTTATGGGCATTATGTTTTCTGGTCTGTGCGTCCGTCCGTCCGTTCGTTCGTTCGTTCGTCTGTTCATCCGTCCGTCTGTTCGTCCATTCGTCCGCTTCAGGTTAAAGTTTTGGTTGGGGTAGTTTGAAGTTGAAGTCCAATCAACTTGAAACTTAGAATACATGTTGCCTATGATATGATCTTTCTAATTTTAATGCCAAATTAGAGATTTTCCCCCATTTTCACGGTCCACTGAACATAGAAAATGATAGTGCGGATGGGGTATCTGTGTACTGGGGACACATTCTTGTTTTTATTTGACTAAATCCTTGAAAGTCTTGTGGTATCATGCTTATCTGGGATGTAGAAATATTTTATTTCAATTCCATGTCAGGTCAATTCTAAGATTTAAAAATTGATTTTTCATACTCCTCTGCATTATTTACTATTAGAAGCAAAGCATTTGGGATATGGCGGTCAACTGATATGTGTATAGAGAGTATACATATCAGTGTACCAGCATATATCCAAAATGCTTTATGTCAGTAAATTCAATGTATATTTCAAGTGAAAACATTTTTTAAATATAAATCAAAATTTTCTGCATGGGGGGTCATTTGGGGGTGTTCCCACTCAGGGGCATTCAAATGGTATTGTGTCCACATATACTACAATGTTCCAGCCATGTTGTTTAAGGTTTTTCAGGGCCATAGTATATAGACCAGATCATGTACGAATTGTTCATGAAATCCAAAGAATTGGTATCCCATGTATAACAATGAATTCACAATTAATTTCTAATATTTGAACTGATATTTGAATAGGTGGTGTCTTTGGAACAATTAGTGTAGTGGTGAGATCTGTTGGTGGAGGAGAGGCATGGACTTCACAGATAGTAGCTCAATCCTCTGACATAAACGATACCATAACACAAGCCCTTGGCAACAGGAACATTAACAACATAGCAACAGGAGGTCAGGATTATGAAATCCTTGACACCAAGGTCACCTTCCAACAAGGGGAAGTCAGCAAATCTGTTTCAGTGACAATACTAGCAGACAATACTGCAGAGCCTGATGAAACCATGATTATCTATCTGACACAGCCAACAGGTGGTGCTAGAATAGCCTTGGGATCACCTGATGGTGGCAAGAAGGTAATAGCAGAGACTTGTGTCAAGGGTTATACATGATCAGATACTTCTAAAAAAATGTCAGAGAGTTAGAAAACAAAAGCATTAGAAAGATTATTATTTTATACCAATGATTTATTGATAATTTCTGTTTGTTTTTAAAAAAATTAATGGTACATTGTAAGTATGGCAGGGTATCGGAAAAAAAATTGACATATATATATTTAATGGCAGACTCACATTAGGTTAAAAGTTTTTCTCATCCTTCTTTTTGAATGTGTAAATAAATAGATAAATAGTAATTCCAATGTCTATAAAATGAATAGCGATTCCAATGCCTCAAACATTTAATTTTTTTTACAAATGTTAATGAGACAGCAACCTAACAAAACAGAAAATGGGAAGACATCTAGAACAGCATACATTATTCAACAACAGACAAGTGTCTGTACAATATGTCAAGCTCAAAATTGCTCTCAGTCTGGACTTGTAAATAAATATTACAGACTCGATCAAATACAAACTCCCATTTTAAGTTGCTTATGGTGGATTTTGCTTGTACTATTAAATAGTTATGTCCCTTGTTTATCTGTGAAATTGTAATTGCCTGATATGTAGGAGTACCTTTGACCTTATTGAAAACTCACTCTACTTTAATTTTATTATTGATTTTAAATTACAGGGTTTTTCTATTATAACCATACTTCAAAATGACTTGTCCAATGGAATAATTGGATTTTCTGAAAGCTCGAAATCTGTAACAGTGAATGAAGATACATCGCCAACATTTAGTCTACAACTATCAAGAATAAATGCCTACTTTGGAGAAGTTGAGGTAAGAGATATTACAACTTTTAACCAAATACTTTTAATGAAAATCATTGTTATATTTTTTATTCTTGTGTTGAATCAGCTGAATTCAACAGTCTCTCTTGATGGAAATAAATGAAAAATTTTTCTTCATAAAATATCATGATATGAGAAGCTTTTGTTTTGATATAAAGTCAATTCTCTTGCTCAGAATTTCAAAACTCCTTGTACAGTTCTATTTGTCTCTCACATTTATGATAGCTCTGTTGTATTAGTTTCTAAAAGTTGATACGCAGAATTTCTCTATTAAGCTAGAGCCATCCCATATCCCATAAATAGAACAGAAGGAATGGCTCTATAAAGTGATACTTTTGTTTTTTTATTGTAATTTTCTATTCTTTACAAATAATTTAAAAAGGAAAGATTACTACATGTACTTGTCTGTTCCAGATTAAAACACATGGGGGAGGTGAGGCACTTAAATAAATAAATTTTGGGTGGATGCATTTTCATAAGAATTTTATTAGAATTATAAGTAAGATGAAAATTTTAAATCATTGGTGGTCAGTGTCCAAAATAAGTGCCTCCCATCCCCCCTTGCGATTAAATCTGGTACAGCCCTTAATGATTTTGTAAATCTTAAACAAATCAACATTTCTCATATCGAATTGATTGTGGAATTTACCAGGTATCATGGAAAGCAAAAGCATCTCTTACCAGTACAGAGACTGAGGATACAGTGTTAGGAAACCAGTTGATGAAGACGGCAGGGACAGCTGTGTGTCCAGCACAGGAATCATCATGTACATTTGAAGTATCATTGAAGGATGACCAGGTAAGGCCACACCAAGTAATTTCTTTTTTCTCCATAATTACCATTATAACCATACTGATTTTTATGTGACCTGCATAACAGAGTTGACCTAAAAGGATCACTATCTGTTGTATTGACAGTGTTTATCATATTTAGGCTATATTATTATGAGGTACAGATTTAGTAAAAAAAATTGTATTTAAGGAGATCCTGAAATATTTCAGAATCTCCATAATTTAAAATAATGATATCCTGAAATATTTCAGGACCTCGTGATTTGATTTCAGGATATCCTTAAATTGACTTCAGGATCTCCTATTTATTGTTAATATATATTTATGAACATTTGGAAAACTGATAAGATTTATCATAACTGCTAGTCCAAATAATTATGACGTCTTGGAAGGCTATTTTAATTTTTTGCTTTGATGCCGTCTATATAGCCTTTCAAGACGTCATAATTATTTAGACTACTTAACTTACAGATATATAGTGTAAGCATGATATGAACTTTCTATGTTTATTTGCATGTGTGCATGACCTGATATGTATGTTTTGTTTGTTGTGCTTTTGTTTTTTTCAATTTTTAAAGCTCTTCAGAGCTTATGTTTGTAATTATATTGCATATACCGACTTTGAATTAAGCTTTATGTCAGTGTATTTTCAGATGAATTGTAAATGATTTGTTTTCAGGAACCAGAAGAGGAGATGAAGTTTATCATACAACTGACCAGTGCTGGCAAAGATGCTGAACTGGATTATAAAAGTATTACAGCGAACATAACAGTCCTTAGTAGTGACTATGTTCGAGGTTTACTACAGTTCACTGAGGACTCCAGGTCAGTACTACATCGACATTAGGCTCTAGTGCTAGTCTATACAAGTATAACTGCTAACAAAAACAGAACTAAGTAATCATTGCATTCTGTGCACAATATTTTAACTTAATGAGTTAAAGAATTTTAGCAATTTTATGAGAGACACTGAAATTTGTGGATATTATGTGCCTAGGAATAGAAATTGTCTCTCAAAGAGAAACTTATGATTCTGACAGAAACACGTGAATTACTGTAAACCAACTTATTTTCGCGGATACTTTATTTCGTGTTTAGCCCTTACTAGCCCATTTGGCGGCGATTAAATTTCATGATTTTCAAATTTGCTTGATGTTTTTAAATAAGGAAAGATCCAAGTTTTACATATTCGCGACAATTTAAATTCGCGTTATTTTTCTAATCGCAAAAAATAAATCACTCACAAAATAAGTTGGTTTACAGTCCCTCAACTTGGCTCATTTTCTGTAAGATCTTTCTGACTTAAATGATTACAATTGTGGTAGGTTGAAGTGATTCATTAAACTGTATCAGTTATTTATAAATATATATAAGTATTGCTTTGATCAATCCAATGTGGGTTGTTTTGTTCTTGTTGTAAGATGTGTGTTCTTAAGCTCATGAAAACCTTCTAGAAACTGTCAAAATGAAGATAGTAGGTAAATGGCTGTTTTTTTGATCTATTGACTATTTTCCAATATTTCAGTAGATTTTTTTGTCTCCTGTACATTCAGCCAATATCTTTTGTTTTCAAACATAGTATTTGACAAGTTATGTAGATCATTTAGACACAGTGGCAGTGCTTATAACCACATAATTTTGTCATTTAAGGTCTTGGATTAGGATCTGTTTGAACCCTACTAAATTTCATTTTTCTCTGATTTCTCTTCAAATATAGATGAATAAAATAAGATGCAGGGTTTATAATAATAAAAGAGCAACCCAATCACATAAATAACCAACAAATCTTCAAAGTCACATGTGAAGTTTTTTTTATATTATGACCTTTAATTCATGCAGTCATGAATGGATACTATTTTTCAGATTTAAAGTAATACATAAAATGAGGCAACAGTGACATTAAATGTAGAGAGGGTTAAAGGTCGTAACTATGATGTAGATGTCAGTTATCAAACAGAGCAGGTTACCAGTCAGATAACACTACAAGAGATAGACGTATACCCTGCACTGGAGAACTATGCCTTCAACTTAAAGACTGAGTCTTATTATTTCAGAAAAACACACAGGTGCATTAATGTTTAAATTGAAATGGCACAGTTTTGAAAATTTCTATAGATGTAGTTTACAATACAACATTATTGTCTTTACATGCATATCAAGAATAGTAATGTGAATGCTTTTTTATTCTTTTGAAGCAATTTGATTAAAATTGTTGTATCCACTTATTCATTGTATTACTAGGTACAATTGATAAGAGACTTGTGTCAAGGGTTATACATGATCAGATACTTCTAAAAATGTCAGAGAGTTAGAAAACAAAAGCATTAGAAAGATTATTATTTTATACCAATGATTTATTGATAATTTGTGTTTGTTTTTAAAAAAATTAATGGTACATTGTAAGTATGGCAGGGTATCGGAAAAAAAAATTGACATATATATTTTTAATGGCAGACTCACATTAGGTTTAAAGTTTTTCTCATCCTTCTTTTTGAATGTGTAAATAAATAGATAAATAGTAATTCCAATGTCTATAAAATGAATAGTGATTCCAATGCCTCAAACATTTAATTTTTTTTACAAATGTTAATGAGACAGCAACCTAACAAAACAGAAAATGGGAAGACATCTAGAACAGCATACATTATTCAACAACAGACAAGTGTCTGTACAATATGTCAAGCTCAAAATTGCTCTCAGTCTAGACTTGTAAATAAATATTACAGACTCTATTAAATACAAACTCCCATTTTAAGTTGCTTATGGTGGATTTTGCTTTTACTATTAAATAGTTATGTCCCTTGTTTATCTGTGAAATTGTAATTGCCTGATATGTAGGAGTACCTTTGACCTTATTAAAAACTCACTCTACTTTAATTTTATTATTGATTTTAAATTACAGGGTTTTTCTATAATAACCATACTTCAAAATGACTTGTCCAATGGAATAATTGGATTTTCTGAAAGCTCGAAATCTGTAACAGTGAATGAAGATACATCGCCAACATTTAGTCTCCAACTATCAAGAATAAATGCCTACTTTGGAGAAGTTGAGGTAAGAGATATTACAACATTTAACCAAATACTTTTAATGAAAATCATTGTTATATTTTTTATTCTTGTATTGAATCAGTTGAATTCAACAGTCTCTCTTGATGGAAATAAATGAAAAATTTTTCTTCATAAAATATCATGATATGAGAAGCTTTTGATATAAAGTCAATTCTCCTGCTCAGAATTTCAAAACTCCTTGTACAGTTCTATTTGTCTCTCACATTTATGATAGCTCTGTTGTATTAGTTTCTAAAAGTTGATACGCAGAATTTCTCTATTAAGCTAGAGCCATCCCATATCCCATAAATAGAACAGAAGGAATGGCTCTATAAAGTGATACTTTTGTTTTTATATTGTAATTTTCTATTCTTTACAAATAATTTAAAAAGGAAAGATTACTACATGTACTTGTCTGTTCCAGATTAAAACACATGGGGGAGGTGAGGCACTTAAATAAATAAATTTTGGGTGGATGCATTTTCATAAGAATTTTATTAGAATTATAAGTAAGATGAAAATTTTAAATCATTGGTGGTCAGTGTCCAAAAAGTGCCTCCCATCCCCCTTGCGATTAAATCTGGTACAGCCCTTAATGATTTTGTAAATCTTAAACAAATCATAACATTTCTCATATCGAACTGATTGTGGAATTTACCAGGTATCATGGAAAGCAAAAGCATCTCTTACCAGTACAGAGACTGAGGATACAGTGTTAGGAAACCAGTTGATGAAGACGGCAGGGACAGCTGTGTGTCCAGCACAGGAATCATCATGTACATTTGAAGTATCATTGAAGGATGACCAGGTAAGGCCACACCAAGTAATTTCTTTTTTCTCCATAATTACCATTATAACCATACTGATTTTTATGTGACCTGCATAACAGAGTTGACCTAAAAGGATCACTGTCTGTTGTATTGACAGTGTTTATCATATTTAGGCTATATTATTATGAGGTACAGATTTAGTAAAACAAAATTGTATTTAAGGAGATCCTGAAATATTTCAGAATCTCCATAATTTAAAATAATGATATCCTGAAATATTTCAGGACCTCCGTGATTTGATTTCAGGATATCCTTAAATTGACTTCAGGATCTCCTATTTATTGTTAATATATATTTATGAATATTTGGAAAACTGATAAGATTTATCATATCTGCTAGTCCAAATAATTATGACGTCTTGAAAGGCTATTTTAATTTTTTGCTTTGATGCCGTCTATAAAGCCTTTCAAGACGTCATAATTATTTAGACTACTTAACTTACAGATATATAGTGTAAGCATGATATGAACTTTCTATGTTTATTTGCATGTGTGCATGACCTGATATGTATGTTTTGTTTGTTGTGCTTTTGTTTTTTTCAATTTTTAAAGCTCTTCAGAGCTTATGTTTGTAATTATATTGCATATACCGACTTTGAATTAAGCTTTATGTCAGTGTATTTTCAGATGAATTGTAAATGATTTGTTTTCAGGAACCAGAAGAGGAGATGAAGTTTATCATACAACTGACCAGTGCTGGCAAAGATGCTGAACTGGATTATAAAAGTATTACAGCGAACATAACAGTCCTTAGTAGTGACTATGTTCGAGGTTTACTACAGTTCACTGAGGACTCCAGGTCAGTACTACATCGACATTAGGCTCTAGTGCTAGTCTATACAAGTATAACTGCTAACAAAAACAGAACTAAGTAATCATTGCATTCAGTGCACAATATTTTAACTTAATGAGTTAAAGAATTTTAGCAATTTTATGAGAGACACTGAAATTTGTGGATATTATGTGCCTAGGAATAGAAATTGTCTCTCAAAGAGAAACTTATGATTCTGACAGAAACACTTGAATTACTGTAAACCAACTTATTTTCATGGATACTTTATTTAGTGTTTAGCCCTTACTAGCCCATTTGGCGCGATTAAATTTCATGATTTTCAAATTTGCTTGATGTTTTTAAATAAGGAAAGATCCAAGTTTTACATATTCGCGACAATTTAAATTCGCGTTATTTTTCTAATCGCAAAAAATAAATCACTCACAAAATAAGTTGGTTAACAGTCACTCAACTTGGCTCATTTTCTGTAAGATCTTTCTGACTTAAATGATTACAATTGTGGTAGGTTGAAGTGATTCATTAAACTGTATCAGTTATTTATAAATATATATAAGTATTGCTTAGATCAATCCAATGTGGGTTGTTTTGTTCTTGTTGTAAGATGTGTGTTCTTAAGCTCATGAAAACCTTCTAGAAACTGTCAAAATGAAGATAGTAGGTAAATGATTGTTCTTCTGATCTATTGACTATTTTCCAATATTTCAGTAGATTTTTTTGTCTCCTGTACATTCAGCCAATATCTTTTGTTTTCAAACATAGTATTTGACAAGTTATGTAGATCATTTAGACACAGTGGCAGTGCTTATAACCACATAATTTTGTCATTTAAGGTCTTGGATTAGGATCTGTTTGAACCCTACTAAATTTCATTTTTGTCTGATTTCTCTTCAAATATAGATGAATAAAAGAAGGTGCAGGGTTTATAATAATAAAACAGCAACCCAATCACATAAATAACCAACAAATCTTCAAAGTCACATGTGAAGTTTTTTTATATTATGACCTTTAATTCATGCAGTCATGAATGGATACTATTTTTCAGATTTAAAGTAATACATAAAAATGAGGCAACAGTGACATTAAATGTAGAGAGGGTTAAAGGTCGTAACTATGATGTAGATGTCAGTTATCAAACAGAGCAGGTTACCAGTCAGATAACACTACAAGAGATAGACGTATACCCTGCACTGGAGAACTATGCCTTCAACTTAAAGACTGGAGTCTTATTATTTCAGAAAAACACACAGGTGCATTAATGTTTAAATTGAAATGGCACAGTTTTGAAAATTTCTATAGATGTAGTTTACAATACAACATTATTGTCTTTTACATGCATATCAAGAATAGTAATGTGAATGCTTTTTTTGATTCTTTTGAAGCAATTTGATTAAAATTGTTGTATCCACTTATTCATTGTATTACTAGGTACAATTGATAGATAGGTCCTTTCTTATTTTAAGGCATATGCAATTATGAATTTGTCCAAGCCAGATTATAAAACAGCTTAGAACATTGACAGTGTTTTCTACCTATTCCCTGCTTGCCATGAATATTGCTTGGACATATTGATCTGTCTGATATATTCCTTATTTGATTAAGTTTTGTACTTAGGTCTATTTCTCAAAAATCTATATGCATGCATTAAATATGTCTATTACTGTGGATTGATTTAAATTCGTAGGTACATATATTTTCGTGAATTGAGAAAAAAAATTGCATCTCCATGGATATTTGATTTCGTTGTTTTGCCAAAGTCTGCATATATTCCAATAGAAGATTTGTAATTTGTTGTACATTTAAAGTCGTGGTTCCCCTATACCCAAGAAATCCATTGAAAATTGGTATCAAACAAATAATAACGAATCAACAGTATATTAAATTGATATAGTCCTCTTGACTGGCAACTCTCAGTTCAAAATGATAAACGTTTGCCAATGTTTTTTCAAGGCAATCATCCGTATCTTATAATCACATCATTTACTTTACAGGTTAGTTCAAAATTTCAATGTCGGATAAAAATTTAATTTTTCTTTATTCACAGGAAATCAAACATGTAGATGTAACTTTAACGCCACAGAAAGCCATGGAGGGAAATCCTTACCCTAAACTCTTCAAAGTTTTATTGAAAAATCCTAACAATGGAGCAAGGTAAGGACATTTTAACTGTGAAGACAAAAATAGGGAGATGTAGTATGATTGCTAGTGAGACAACTATCCACCAGAGAGTCCAAAGGACAAAGATGTTTAAAACAACTGCTGGTATTATAACTAACAATGTAAACCTTCAAAAATTAGCAAATTCCATAACATACTAGATAAGCTGTAAAAGGCACCGACATGACAAAATGTGAAACAATTCAAACAAGAAAACTGGCTGGTATTAAAAGACATTAAAGAGAGTAATTAGAGTTTCAGAGGAATTTTAAAAAACTTGCAATTATGTCAAAGGAGATTGGTAAGGACCTTTTAATTATGAAGTCTTGTATTATAATTCTCAAGTTAGTAAGGGGAGTCATTACAGTTTTAGGGGAGTTCACTGTTAAAATGAAGAGAAATATTCAATGTACCATTGTTGACTCATTCTTCCCAGTCTTGTTTGTCAATGATTTAATGTGAGGAATTCACTTGATTTAATTTACTTAAAGTATTGATTATATAAGTTTATTTTACGTTGACAGTGTTCATCCAGATGTATCATTCTCTAAAGCTAGCATTCTAATTGTTGAGGAATCTAATATAGAGATCTGGAAATCTGTTATCAACCAAGGATCAGTCAAGAATAACACAGATATACTTAAGTATGTAAAACTTTGTCAACATTTATATAAAAATAAGAAGTTGTGGTATGATTGCCAATGAGACAACTCGTCGCCAGAGACCAAATGACATAGAAGTAACAACTATAGGTCACCATATGGCCTTCAACAATGAGCAAAACCTGTACCGCATAGTCAGCTATAAAAGGCCCTGAAATGACAAATGTAAAACAATTCAAACGAGAAAAATAACTGCCTGATTTAAGTACAAAACAATTAACATTCAACAAATATGATATACAGCAACAAACAACAACCACTAAAATACAGGCTCCTGACTTGGGACAGGCACACACAGAATGTGGTGGGGTTTAACATGTTTGTATGAATTATTACTAGTTTAGTACAGTTCAGGATATCATTTACAACAATTAATGAAAACTGTTGAGAGCTTTTACAAAACATGAATTATAAACATGCATACTAAAATGACATATTTATAATAAGAGCGTGCAATAATTGAATAACAGAATAGAAAACCTCCAAGTGCTTATTCAGCAATACTTTGCTAGGGGCCGTGTGTGAGATCTATACAACCAAATGACACAACTACTGTGAATTAGTGGAAACAGACTGCATAGCAACATAAAAGAAAAACACAAATACAACTCTTCATATACAACAGCAGAAAAGGCAGTTCACACCTTTTACAACATGTGGAATAAGCATTACAAAAATTTGCATAACAAAAAATTACACATGAAACCCATATACTAAATAAAAAAACAATGAAAATAATTCTGAAGAATGATTATTATGAATGAATGGGTATAAAGTTTATTGTATTTCATTATTATTTCAGAACTTTAGTGAAACTTGATCTAATAGTAAAGGATAATCTTGATAAAACAGAACTTACATTGGTGGAAAATATTCTGGAAAATATTTTGGATGAGGGACAAACGAGAGAGTAAGTAGATATTAAGATCAGGTAAAATATTTATTGTTATTCGTATTTGCAGTTTGAGAATATGCTGTTTTCTAATGTATTTTTACCCCCAAATAAGACGGTTGAAGTTAGCAAAAAATATTCGCCATTTGGGTTCAGTTTTGGAACTAAATTATATAATTGTAATGTATTATATGGAGTTCAATAGTAAGACACCCTCAACATTTATTTTTTTCCAAATTTTTCCAGATTGCCTGAAGAGATCTTAAATGAATTACTAAATATTGTATGTGGAATGTTGAAACCTAGCAGAAGAGATGCTACTAAAGGAAGATCATCACTTGGATTGTTAATGGAAAAGTTAGCATATAGTAAACTGACTGGAAAATCTTGTTCTAGTCCAGAATATCCTACTATGTAAGTCATGTGACCTCAGACTAGTCTAGAATATCCTACTATGTAAGTCATGTGACCTCAAACATGTTTTAAAGTGTTGTTATTTGAAAAAAAGTAATAAAGATTCTGAATCATACTCATTATGAAGAAAAAAGAAAACTGCAAGCCATGTGATATGGAGAGGTAGGTTTTTCATCAATTAGACAACAACCCAATGATACAAAAATACAACTACAGACATCTAGATGTCAACATCTTGGTCAATTTGGACAATTCATCTAAGACAAGCAGTAGTGGAAGCCTTTTCTTCAATTTCTCTGTCCATATTATAAACTTGGAAATGTATGATGACTGGGTTCTAAGCTGAGACATTTTCACATATGTGGTTAAATTTTCGGGATAGAAAAACAAAACGTGATTTAATTTTTCACAATTTTGGAAACCACTAAAGACTCTTGTATGATGCCACTTCAGCATATAAACAGTTTTTTTTTCACACAATTAAATCCTCTGGAAATTCAGCTCTTTACAAATATTTGAAAACTCCAAAGTTTTTACACCTTTATTCTATGGTATTCAAAAACGAAATTACTTTGGCCAATTCAATTTTCAATAAATAGTACCCTATCCAATATCATTGCTCAGAGGTTTTTAATACCGGTAAGAATATTATAATTGTGTTCCTCATTTTGAGGTACATTAAGAGATAATAATCCATATAGTCTAGAAAAATTGACAGCAGTCTATATATCATCTTATGCTCTTAATTGCCCAGAGTCTAAACATTAATGAAAAAAAAAAAGTATCAAATATCAGCCATCAACATCAAATTCCCCGGAGAACAAAAAGCATCAAGATATAATGAATGACAACCAATATTGAGGCTTCTGACTTGGTACAGGTACTTGAACATGTGTAAACTAGTTATTTATCTTTCAACAGTCGCTGCTATAAAATCTCAAAACAAAAGGTACAAAAATGCAAATAAACCTACAATTTAAATTTTTATGAAAAAAAAATGCAAAATTCTATAAGGCAACAAAAACACAGGTATGAGAAAACCACTGTTAATTTATATTGTATCAAAGAATGCTGACAGTTTTCTTTGTTTGATCTCATTAGTACAGTTCTTTCATTATATTGGATATATGAAAAATAACCAAAACAAATATCCATTGATATAAAATATTTGTTTAGGTCAACTCTGCAGTATTGTTTGCATGCAAAAATCTCAGCAGCAAGATGGCCAATGCAGAAAATACTGAACTTTAAGTACAAAGCACAGTAAGTAGATGTAAAAATAGTAAGAATGTTTTAAAAATATATCATGGTCTCTTACAAGAGCAACAAACCCAAATATAATCACTGAAATACTGTAAACCAACTTAATATTTTTCGTGAATACTAAATTTCTGTTTGGCCATTTCTAGCTGACTTTGCAGCGATTTATTTCCTTGTTTTTCCAATATTGTTGCTGTATTTATATAAGGAAATATCCAAGTTGTACATATCTACAACAATTAATATTCATGTTTTTTTCCTCCTTGCCAAAGCCATGAAAAACTAGTTCGTTTACAGTAAGTTTCTTCACTAAAACCTTTATAATAATGTGTATTGAGCTATTTTCATTTAACCATGTATAAACTGGATTTCACTGTGCTCTGCATATTGCAGACTTGACACACCTCACATAGATTATAGTATTACATTTTTAGTTTAACCTAAATAATACATATATTTATTAAATAATTAAATTTGTAGAAGGTCCTATAACAACAACACTTTAAGGAATGCTCCAGTAATTTATTGAGATTAGCATGTTTCGGTGGCTAGGCCACCGTCATCAGGATAGAAAACAATACATAAAATCATGCTGATTTACAAAATCGGGTTGAGAAAATTAAAATGTCACAATGTTGCTATGGTGAGTAACGTTATAAATAGCAATTGAAAGAGAAAGTGAAAGTAAGTATATATGGAAGTAAACTATTTAAATAAAATAAAATAAAATGAAAATACAATGTTGTTAAAATGTTTGTTAAAATTATTCTGCCATCATGTGTTAGCACTCTTGCACAGTGGAACAAATTATACAATAAATTATGATCAGTTGTGTTCTGTGTAAACTTTGTGTTCAGTTAACATCTTTATTTCAAAATATAGACGAAATTTTACTAGCAATTCCGTACCATTTCGACTGGCTTCCCTTGGCCAGAGGTACTGCTCCCAATCACGTCGGGAATGCTGTAAAGTGTTTGACCACCGCAGGTATAAGGAAAATTAAATAAAATATCACTAGTCTATACTGAATAGAAAGGCTGTATTCCTTCATTAAACTGTCGGAAGTGGCTGGTAATCTGGTAAAGTTGGTAGTATGTTTGATTAACGTATTTTCTGGAACTTCAAAGTGAATTTCATAATAAGAAGATTGGTGCTAATAATTGCAAATAAATTCTGTAAGAAAAAAATAATCTTATCACAGTTCTTTTCCTTCTTTGGACTCGTTTATGGTTGAGATGGTTCATCATAAATTACTTTCTTTGCGCCTGTTAAATGTCTGATAGCATTTTAGGAAGGTCGATCCCTGTTGGTGCCTCAATGATATAATTGTTTGTATAACTGCATGCAGATGGCTAACAAGATTAGCGCAGGTTGCAACGGTGGTTCCTCGAAGGATGCAGGGGTTCACGATAAAAAATTAAAAAATTAAAACATATATTTATTGTTGTCTTTTTCAGGCAAGATGATTCCTTTACCGTACCAGATGAAATAGATGATCCTCCAGCAAATCAAGTAGACAGTGTATGTATACATTTCTTTATAGATATTTATGGCATTTATGCCTTGGCACACATCCTTTTTGCAAAACATGTATAGTACATTTACACAATTCGCCTTTTCAGAATCAAATGCATTCTGGGTATATTATTCAAAAGTGTACACCAAAACATTGTGATGGATTAAAAACGTCCTAAACAATGGAAAGTTAACCAATGACGTGACATTATTTTCATTTTCGGGTACGAACAATTAAATTACCCACAATCCTTTAGATTCTAAAACGGCCAATTGTAATCCACTTGGACCATAATTCAGATGAAACTCAGGTCTTGTTTTGATAGAAGTAGGGGTAGCTGTCATGAAATAGAAGTTCCTTTATTATATAAGTTCCAATTGGAAGACATATTCTGTAATATTATTTCCATGGAATAAAGGATATAGAATATTTTTTCCAAGAGGAACAAGTATTATGGAATTGTTTATAACAAAGTTTCCAGGGGAACATCTTTTAGGCAGAACAAACATGTGTTGACAGTGTGAGCACTTTATCAGATCAGTTAGACAACTTTTTCCTGTTTCCCCACACTTTGATTTTTTCAATTTGCTGAATGAATTTTAAATTTTAAAATTTGCTGTGCAAAATGATTTCATAAATTGTCAACAGATTGAGAATGATGAATTGTTGCCTAGGAGAACTTTTTGGATCTTTCAGATTCCTACTTCCTGTTTGCATATACTTTGAATTAATTGAGCTTGAGTATACTTAACCCAACAACCTGTGAATTGTTTTTTTTCTGTTGTTTTTATATCAGATTGTTATTATCCATTGATTCTTTGTTCTGCAAACTAAACATATGCTTAAATACAAAGATATTCCTCTGTAAAAATATAAAATGTATTTTCAGTGTGTAGATTTCCATATGATAGAGTATAGCAGTGAGTTATGGTTTATGACGAGTGATCAGCCACAGTTACTCAGCAATAAGGTGAGTTATGGTTTATGACAAGTGATCAGCCACAGTTACACAGCAATAAGGTGAGTTACCTCAAATGAATGAGGGAGAAACATATCCTATGAAACTGAAAAATTATGTACATAAAAATACAAGATTATTGCCATGTAAGCAACAAGTTTCCAGAGAAAAGAACTGTATTCCAGTTTTAAGTCAGAATTGTAAATTTTAAAATCCAAGTTCTAGTTTCTGATTTTGAACAGTAATGACTTGTACCTTCTATTTCTGATTATCAGAATTGTCTATTGAATAGGAAACCAGTAACTGGTACCTTCAATTTCTGATTATCAGAATTATCTATTAAATAGGAAACCAGTAAAAGTTATATTTATATAATTTCTTTTGCTAAGGATGAACTTTCATTTATTGTGTTGGTAAAAAAATGTTGTATATTATCAGTTGTATTAGTTTGCGATGTATTACATGTTTTATTTAGCACCTTTATTATTTGTTTATATTCCCTACAATACCATTGTGAACATTCTAAATTAAACATCAAATCTTAAAATGTCCACAAAAAAGCTTTAAAAGGTTGCATTAAAAAAACTTTTTATATTTTTTAGATAATTAATTTTGGTATAAAAGGCAGACCATCTGCATACACCAACAAGCCAGCAATATATCGGATACATACAACAGATAGTAGGATTGCTACAAACCAGGCACAGTAAGTGTCAGATGGCTTAAGACATTTTCCCTATACATGTACATGGTATTAATGTCAAGTTAAACAATTTTTACACAAAAAGACATTTAAGCTACACAGATACATATATCTTCAATACTTCCTTTTACTTTTCCATGTTTGCTGTTTTTATGTGTCCATTAAAATTCCAGGAATACTGTGGACTATATTGATAAGCTGCCATTAGTACCATCACTGAGTCTTGTTTTTTAAACGATTTAAATTACTCAATTGGTATCTATTAAAATAGGATTTACAGTGAAACAGATATTGGCTTTAAGCTTATGTTCATGTGTACAATGCATTCTTGTTGTTAAGTTTTTTTTATTGATAAGTGTGTCAGTAAGAGAAAACCCTTTATTGAATAGTAACAGCATGAGAAGAGATTGCTGTTTTTTGGCTCTCATCAGGTGTTTTGAAATAATTTGGTGATCTGTTTAGAAATAAGTCATGATATTGTTAAAACCTTAAAGTATGCACATTAGGATGTGATACTGTGAATTTAATTCAAGATTGATAGACTTTTCATAATGGATCTGGTGTAACTTAACATCATGACTCTTATCAGTATTGTACAAATGACTTCCGAGTTGTTTGAAAAAGAAATTGCTTTTTCTCTTTCCAGATAGAGTGCTTTTAAATATTTCTTTTTTGACCAGTTATTATGATAACTATTTTATGTGTCCAATTTTCAGATGTGTATTTTATGACTATGGAAGTAAAGATTGGGTCAATCCATCAGGATGGTGTCAAGTGACCAATGACCTTTCAACGGGCCAGGATAATTTTGTTGATTGTTCATGCAAACATCTGACACACTATGCTGTCAAGGCAACAGCACTAGACGCTGGAATTGTGGGATATTCATCCTGGTTTTTTATTGCATGCTTCTTTTGTATGGTAAGTTTTAAAAAAAATTATAACTGGTAATAACTAACAACTATCATTTGTAAACATTTTATGACATATGAGTTAAATCAGGGGGCGGATCCAGGATTTTTGAAAGGGGGTCATAATTTTAGAAAATTGAATATATATCGTGTTTTGGACCATTTTATGCCAAAAAATCATATGTAACGTGAGAAACATAAGATTTTTGGGGGTGATCAAAGGGGGTCATACCCCATCACCCCTAGATCCGCCACTGAGTTCATTTATTAAAGGCTTATTGCAATTTCAAGGATTGAAAAGATATTTATATTTGTGAGGGAAAATATGATTTTTGTAAAGCTCAATAGTAATAAAACACTTACAATATCAGTCTTTATATGTGTGGTATACAATTATTACCATGAATTTACAAAACAAATGGAAAAAAAGATGCATAAATAACCAATATTTACTAAAGTAGATACTTTTTCATTGCAGGTGAGCATGGCATTGGCTATATTAGTTCACCACATATGTTCTATGTTACATGCAATGTTCTCTGCCAACTTACTCATGCATATGTGTTTTGCTTGTTTTGCAACACAGGTAAGTTAATATACAATAATCTGAATTTTTTGCGGTATTGATATTGCGTCATTTAAAGAGAAGAAAACTTTACAAATGTAAGCTTTTCAAATGGAGATCAAAGTATTTTGAAAATTAACAGAAATGAGCATACATGACTACTGAAAATTCAGACATTTTTGTGTACATTTATTATTTCAATTGTGGCAAAATGAATAGAAATACAAAATTAAATGTTGTGATTTTAGGAATTTTGGCAATGATAAAAACATCGAAAAAATTTCTGAATATACCGTAACAGTTATTTCTACCGAAAGTGCATTGTAATTCAAATCACTTTATTTCTAAGCAAAGCATTTTTTTAATTGTAAAAGCCAGCCTATTAGTCGTTTTATTTGTTTGATTAGTTTTTTTAATAGTGTGACATAGTTTTTGTCAAAGGTTGGAACTCTCTCTAGTTAATTAAATAAACAGATTCCTCCATCAGTAGAACCTGGACACAAAGGGTGCTGAAAGTGGAGTTAAACACCACCAAACAATCGGACATTAATAGTTTTCTATTTATTTTAGCTGTGTTACATAGTTTTCTATTTATTTAAGCTGTGTTACATAGTTTTCTATTTATTTAAGCTGTGTTACATAGTTTTCTATTTATTTTAGCTGTGTTACATAGTTTTCTATTTATTTAAGCTGTGTTACATAGTATCAGCCTATGGTAGTCCTGATGAGATACTGATATATAACAAGATAGAGAGTAATTATAGATGTATTGTCATGGGATTGTTTCTTCATTATTTCTTTCTGACACAGTTTACATGGATATTAGCTCAGGTAATACATAAATCACTGATTTATAACAAAATAAGAGTATTATGTGGCTGATAATATTTATATACTTTTCTTCCTTACAAGTCAAAAGAATATGAGCTCATTGATAAAATCCTGGTTCTTATAAAACACTGGCATACCCTTCAGTCAGATAAATTGGGTCAAATTTCCAGTTCACTGTGTTCTGTGGTCTACTTTTATATATATAAATAATCAAAAGCAGCTATTCACCAAGTATTTGAGTAATCAAAATAACAATAATTTCTTGTTGATTTTTGTAAAATTTCACACTCATAATTTAATTTTTGTTATGTGACAACACAAAACTTTTTAATTTCTGAATGCAGCTCAATTCCATTTGGTTTTCCAAGCTCAAACAGATGCATCAATACTTAAACTATTTTCAGGCAATCAATTACTGGAAGATCTTAGTAATGAATGATGAACATACAGACAGAAAATATGTTTTCTTCTTCCTCATAGGCTGGGGTTAGTATATCTCTTGGTTTTTATAGCTAATGTTTGTACTGTGGATTCAGTATTTTTTGTGGATACCAATTTCCTTGGATTTCATGGATAAAGGTTTAAACCACAACTTTAAAGGTTCAACGAAGTAGAAATACTCTTTCGGCTTGTATGCAGAAATATGGTAAAACATAAAAATCAAACATCCACAAAATATGGAATTTTTTGCATTCCAAAAAAAAAATTTTAAATCTTTTTGAAAAAAAGAAAGTTCAGGAAGGGTTAAAATTGGTCCCACAATTTTATATTTTTTCTAATCAGGCCAATTAAAATACTACAAATTTGACATAGAAATAGTTGATACAACTGTTAATACAAAATAACATTTTTTAGTACATCACCTTACGTTGTGACCTTCGATTTGGTCAAATTTTCAATAAATCATCACCCCTAATCCAGAAAGTTTTTGTGTCTAACGATTCAATATCATCATTGGCAACTTTTGGCTACAGAACATTTTAGATCCTAGGTTGCAGCCAAGGGTATCCTCAAGCTTTTAGGTCCGACAAATGCACAAAATCATCGTTTTTTGACAATATATCTAAAAGCCTAGAATGTACTCTAATGAAGAGATTTGGCTAACCTTGTAGTATTAGGCTTTTGAAATAGATCCATTTAAAAACCAAATTATGGCCATTTTTATGGTTTATGATAAAGCTGAACTTCAAGGCCATATTTGGCCTAAAGTGAACCTTGTCCTTCGTAGCTTTAGATTTAGGACATGAACTCAATAGAGGATAAAAGTTTCACTTTTATTTGTAGATTTGTACAGCTGCTGTGGCTTTAAATAATTTCATTTAACATTTCTTGAAATTAAGCTACCCTATATTTTGTCTCTGTTATGGACTTTGCATAAAAACTGCCTGGCTGGATTTTTTGTTGCATGTTAGTCTTGAGGGTTAATGGTTGTGGTTTCAATCCCTATCTGTTTCAAATCAAAACTTTGAAAGTTCAAATTTCTGCTTCTTTACAAAGCATGCAGCATTTAGGAGTAAGAGCAAAGTTTGTTCAGCTTAATTGTATGACTTTCTCCTTGTGGACTGCTACATTATGAAAATAGCAAAGTAAAACCTGGTTTAGCTTTTCAGTCTATTACAAATCAGGCCACATTTACATTAAAATTTGCACAAGATTATGTTAACATCAAATTATAGTTTGAAACATTGGGCAACTTTTGAATTTAATTTGTTAGTTTTCATGAATGATTTCTTTAAAATATTACTTCTTTTTAACAGGAAGCCCAGCTGTTGTTCTAGCCATATTTTATACAGTCACATATAACCTATATAAATATGTGTATGACCTACCTGTGGACCATATCTATGGTGACGTTAACAATAATGGACAAATGTAAGTGTATCAACTCATTAATTAGGGATGTTGCAGAAAGTTATTTTAAAAACTATCACTGAAAACTTGTCACTCATAGAATTTTGCCTATTTGACTGCAAGATAAAATGATGATGAAATATTTACCAATTAATGCAACATCTTCAAAAAGATAAATTAATGGATTTACTTGATATATATGTTGTATACAGTGAGTAATAATTACCATAATTGACTTGTTTTAAAAAAATAATTAAACTTGATATAATAGCTTTATCTTGAGAATGAGATAATCAATATTTAATGTTAAGGTCAGAAGTAAATGTTCCAAGGTCACCTGTTAGCAAAAAGCATTATGAAACCTGCCTCATAAACATAATGAAAATGATTTGAAGCAAATTTTTTTTGATGCAGGTTTGTATCACTTGATAACATTATGGAACAATAGTCATTTAGTTATGTTGGATTGAAAGGAGATGAAACATTGCCCTCTTTATAATCAAGATATTATGATTGTTTATAGCGAAGGAAATGAAACCTTTTCCCAGAATCAGTTGGTGTTTACCCAGGTATTTAATTTTTTGCAAGGTGAACTGTCCAATTGAAAAACTGAATATAAAAATTTAAACTTCCCATTGAATGAACTCCAGAGAAAATTAACTATTGTAACTCTTCAATGGGACAGTTCACCTTGCAAAAATTTAAATACCTTGATAAACAACTGATTCTGGGGAAAGATGTTATTTTCTTAGCAATAAGTATTTATCTATATGTAAAATTTGACCTTGTAGATGTTTTATTGTGAATGCCTATGCTGGTTTAGGAGGTATAATAGTACCCGTTCTTCTGATGCTGATCATGGTTGGTATAATATTTATGAAGGCATTCCAGGTGACACCACAATGGCAAGCTTATGATGACATTTATAGAGGCAGATACAATATCAATGGTAAATACTATTTTATAAAGGAATATACAGACATTAAAAAACAATGTTCTTTTGAAGTATTAAAGATCCAACTTGAAATGTAGTGCACCAGTTCAATTGTAGTCTTACAGAAACTAAAATATTTTGGGTGCATTACTAATGTAGACCGACATTCAATTTGGTTTATTTTTTGTGTTAGTTTATCATACAGCTTTTAGTATTAAATTTAGTTACAAGATACTAGATTATATTAACCAAAGCAAAATATGAATTGGATCATTTTTTAGTATACAAAATGTACAAGACATTTTGAAGATATGACATTTGAAGTTTTAGGAGTGATTTTGTATATAAAGATGATTATTGTACATTTCAGAGATTCGTACATTAATGTCATTCTGGGGAGTGATAACATTGACATGGTTCTGGGGAGGATTACACCTGGCTTATGGACAGCTATGGATGCTTATTCTCTTCTGTATCTTCAACATCATACAGGTTTGTTTTAAACAATGCTACTATAATCACAAGGATTTCTTTTTTTAAAATCCATATTTTAAAGGAATAAATGAGAGTATTATGCAGATTTTATGACCTGAGTATTGCTTATTCCTAGTGACAAACATGATATTTATGAAACTTGGGGAAACAGTGAAAATATTTTCTTGTCTTTGAGCATTCTTTTTGAGTTATTTTGTAAGTGTCATTCCCAATAATCAGACTTATTGCCTTGTCTTGGTATCTGTTATCTTTTATATTAAAGCCGAGGTTATTTCTGTTTTGAGTGCCTTCACTTGTATTTTATACCATTAGAAAAAAACCTTTCAAATTAAATAAATTTTTATTTTTGTTTAAAGTTTTAAGTAAAAGGTATAAATGTTTCAACTTTAAAAATATTTTAGGGTGTAATGGCTTTAGTTTTGTACACCATTCTCCGTAATCCTTGGATACAGAAATGTTTTGGACCACAAAAATCTGCATATCCAGTTACCTCTGGTGGAGATGGATTGTCTATACCATCCCATCATACAAACAACATTCTAGACATTGGCAGTCTGAAGGGATCCAGAGCTTCTGTACTTAATGAGGTTAGTATCTACCATTAATTCTATCAAACTGTATGAGAGCAAAATAAAATAGTGGTTGTTTTGTCAATCTGCTTGACCATTACATAGTCATTCAGACCTGTTACCTTTTTCCCCCTTCTTTTTTTTATCCTTTATAACTGAATGTACATTTAATCAGTATTATTTATCTCTTCAGTAATTAATTTATAGTTTAGTTAAACATTATTTGTGGTACTGTAAGTTCAGAATTTAATGCATGCATTTGTTATTGCGAATCAATGACTAATGGTAAAAATGTGTGATTAAATTAATGCGATTCCAAAAATTTTGTGAAGAAAAATCACATCTGAAATTATGAATGCGAGTTTCTATTCTGGGAACCTGTTTCTGTCACATTTTTCGCATTGATAAAAACAATCGCGATAATTTCTGGAAATACAGTCTTTTGTTTCTTTCATTATGTATTTATACATTGAAAGTACATGAAGTAATAAAGAGTAACATATATGTTGATTGATATTTTTTCAGAGCTGGGAAAAAGATTCCATAAACACAAAGAGCACCATGAAGGTCAAACGTACTCTTCCATTCAACCGTAACATCTATGTCACACCACCAGTACTAATTCCATCAATAACAGATGATAACCAGGATGAAGATTTAGACGAACTGTTGTTTGCACTAAAAAATGATAGTTTTATTCCCAGTGAAACATCCAGCATTGCTTCAGGGAAGACTTCAGACATTTCAAGCAAAGTTGACAAATATGAATTGAGGAGGATTTCTATAGCTGATACACATTTATAGTTTATAATTATTAATATATTATTTTACAAATAATTATCACCAGGTGTTGTAACGATCAATTTTTTCAGGAGATATATGTTGAGTCCGATTGGGTTACTATCAACTTTCAATCAAAATTGAATAGATTTATAATCTGTTATTATCAGTAGTAGTAACAAATATAGGTGTTGCAAGTTATGGAAACTTTTTTACCAAAAATCTGACATATAAAGATGATTTGTTAACTTGACAAGAACACTTAATTGTATAATTCATTTGTGCCATTATGTCCATAGTACATAAGATGTAAGCAATACTTCATTTATATTTTTATTCATTGGTTAATATAATTTTATGAAATCTAGTCATGTTTTTCTGTGATATTTATTTTTTTTCATTGTTTTTATGGTAATCCTATTTTTTTTTGTCAGTCATATATTTTTAACTTATCTATGCAATCAAAATCCTAGCAATCACATCATGTTATATAGTTAAATGTTTAAGTAAATAAATGTTTTTATACCTATGTTTATAGTTTTTCTTTAGTAACACTTTGTAATGGACAAGGATACATGTTATATGTCAACAAGGAATCTTAGTATAAGGCACAATCTTGCCTAATGTGTTTTCTCCCCTCAATTATATATTCAGAGACATAATTTTCCTGTTTTCCTGTTTATCTGTGGTAAATCTGTCTTTCTATCACAAAAATTTTCATATAAAATCTTGTGTATATAGGAATGAATGAAATAAAATTGAGAATGGAAATGGGGAATGTGTCAAAGAGACAACAACCCGACCAAAGAGCAGAAAACAGCCGAAGGCCACCAATGGGTCTTCAACACAGCAAGAAAATCCCACACCCGGAGGCGGGCTTCAGCTGGCCCCTAAACAAACATGTGTAAAACCAATTCAGTGGCTTGAAAGAAGACTTTGATTTGCAGATACAATGTATCTCAATTTGAATCAGAAGCCATAATTTGACCTAAAAGTCTTGTCTCAAATATTGGGTATATGTTACTGAGACGGAACCCAACAAGACTATAAACCAAAGAAATTAAAAGGTCAGCATATTGATCTCAAAAATTGACTAGTAACCATGCCATAGGTTTAGCTCTCAGTTACATGAATTTACAAAAATGACTGAATGAATTCAGAAGTCTCAAACCTTCAAAGATCTAGCATTGTCATCATCACTATCTATTAATGAATTTCCCTCCCCCTTTTCGACTCCTACACAAATCCTATCATAAGAAACCGTAATAAGTTCCTTTCTATCTGAAGAAAGTAATACTAGTCTAGTGCTAAAACTTTACTGGTATTCTAAGGTTACCATGACTATCATATTGAATCACTGTCAAATGACAAACTGTGAACATGGAATATATCCACTTTCCTAATATTTGTTTGCATCAGCCATTTGTAAGATCAATATTGGTCTTTTTACCATATGTTCGATATTTGGAAAGAATTTTTCATGTTCCAGTGACTTTATTGTGAGTGTTTCTCTCCACCTAGTGCAGTTCATTCAAAGTTCTGACCCACTGGCAATTTGTTTAATCATCAAAGTTCAGAGTGATAAAATAAAGCATATGTAAAATCCTACAAGATTGAATTCTGCTACATGTCTACTTTTAAAGTGTTGCTGAAAATTTTTATACACATATTTATTGAAATGAGTCTTGAAAGGTAAGTAAGTAATTTTTAAATTGCTAAAAAAAGACAAATGTAAGTTTTTGAATTACTAGTATTTTGTTTTAAATGTTTTATTTCTATACATGCTTCAAGGGTGTCTTTAAATCAAAAACTATAATTCTCAGTGAAATATACTTTTAGCTTCACTATGTTTTCATGAAGTTTTAAAGAAAGATAACAAAAACGAATCAATCTTTTGAAAATGGGGATCAATGGTTGTAGATTATATTCACATGGAAACTTATTGATAGCATATTGTACGTTTACATATATTTTACTGAATACATGTTTTCGTTCAAACTGATGTCTGATTTTTATAAATATAGAAAATGTTTAAAAAAGGAAAGTATAGACATTTAAGTTGGACACTTTTATAGCAATTCCAAAATAACTACCTCACCTTTCAATGACTCGTCACAATAAATATCTGCGTAGAAATTTCAAGCAACGCTTGAAAGCAGAATACAGTGGACTTCAAGTGGTGTACGTTCATAAGTATGCTTTATATTTTATCACTTTGCACTTTGATGACTTGACTGTGTTTCTCCTCAGCAGTTGGTTAAAATTTCTGACGTGTTGAACAATTTGATTTGATTAAACAAATTGCAATTGGGTCAGAATTTTGAATGTACTGCATTAGGTGTAGAGAAACATTTATAATTAAGTCGCAGCAAAATTCCAGATCAAGTCCATACCCTTGTGTTGATTTATCAGCTCATACTGATCCAGTATGTGAAATTTTCAATAGACCCAGGAGCTAGAGTCTATTATATTTGAGTTGGGACTAGATTGTCTATCACGAATTTCAGATCTATGAAGATCAGACCATACACGGTCTGTAAGACAATTATTCAGATGCGTGTATTTTGACTTTATGTACACAATATCTATGTTTTTAATGTATAAAGTGCTGATCCTTTGATTCAGTTGACTTGCTAGTAATAGGTATAACATTTCTATTTACTTTCAGTTTTAAATCTAATTGATATTTTAAATGCCAGTTAATTATTGTTAGATAATACTTTGCAATGAATGCATATATATAATGTTTACTTTCGATCAGATTGTCTGTTACATAACTGTTATGGTTACATGTTTTTTTTTATGTAGAATACTCTAAATACAAATGTATCAATGAAATCAGTGTAGCAATTATCAATTTGATCAATATCAAAAAAGGGAAGTTGCTTTAAATACAGAAACGAAAGTAGAATTTATTTGAAAACTTTGCAATGGCACAATCTGCTGTAGATGGAAATAGTGAGAAATTTGCAACACATGTAAATTGTGAATTTTGTGATACTAAGAAAGAAGTTAAATGGAAATGCTTAGACTGTGGGAAAATTATATGTAATGAATGTAAAGACAAAATCCACAAAAAAATTAGAAGAGGAAAATACCATGAAATAGTAGAGATAAAAGAGGATAAACAATTAAATTTTCCAGAGACTGATTTGGTAAATACAAAGTGTCAAGATCACTCTGAATAGTTGTATTCTCATTTCTGTAAGACATGTGAAAATCTTGTTTGTCCAAGGTGTGTAGTGAAATGTAACAAAGGACATGAACTAATTGAAATTAATGAGATGTATCATAGTGAAATTAATAGATTGAAGAAAGGACAAAGTATACTGCAAAATGATATAGCTAAAGCTGCTACTAAAATGCACGAAGAAAAACAAAAACAAATTTCAGAAAACTCAATGTACTGCAAAGTGAATAAGGATATAAATACGCAAGAGAACGCTTTGATAAATGCTGTTAAAGAATATGCTCAAATATGTAGAATGAAACTGAACAAGACCCACAAGGAAATTTCTAAAAATATCGAAGAAAACATTGATGCTATTTCAAGAAATATAAATCAATTTGAAGAAAAATACAATGAACTGGAGGACAGCATAACTACTGCTGATGTTGCTGCATTCTTCCGAAGTGTTGGTAGAATTAACAGAAAAATGTATGTAGGAAAAGAAAAAACCAAATCTACTTTCAACTTTACATCCAATTTTATTCCAGGCGAGATTTCGTTGTCACATTTTGGTGAATTTGAAAGTAATGAAAACTGGTTTGATTACTTAACTGTTGATTTGAATATAAATAAGGAATACCAGACTGAACTTTGCCGAGTGGGTTATTTATTTTCATGTACTGATTCACTATGGATAGCTGATAACAAATATCAAATTCTACAGAAAGTAAAACCAGAAGGTAATACATTGAACATATTACTTGCATTTAAAGTAAACACTCCAATATATGGCATAGCTGTAACTGCATCAAATAATCTTATCCTCGCTACTGGAAAATCCAAACTTCTCCAAATTTGTGGCGTTACTGGAAAAATGACCGACTCTATATATCAAGTACAAGAATTTTCCCCTTCAGCCATCCATGTAACCACTGAAGACAAGATTATTATTGGAGGCAAACATATGAAAACAGGAAGAAAAGCTGTGTTAGTGCTGAATGTTAATGGAGACCTAGAGAGTACGTATGAACTAGATCAGCAAAATCAACCTTTGTTTACTTATCCAAGGAAAATAACTGATACAAGGAATGGAAACATACATGTAATAGATTATAAACCAAGTGGATTTAGAGGCAGTGTTGTGACTCTTGGATCGGAAGGTAATATTATACACAAGTACAAAGGAGATCCTAATATTAGTGCAAAGTCGAGATTTAAACCGGTTGCCATAGTAACAACCCCAAAAGACAATGTTGTTCTGGCTGAAGTGGATACACATACAATTCATTTTTTAAGTAATTCTGGACATTTACTCACATATTTCCATACTAATGACATTGGAATACTTTATCCATATTCTCTTGAATTTACCTCATCTGGACAACTCAACATAGGATGTGGCAGACTTCCAGGCAGTGAAACCAAAGAAGCCATGATATATAAAGTGACCATTTCAGGGTGTTGATGACTATTCAAAATAGTAAGAAATTATGTTTTGAAGTTAATGTGTCCCATATATAAAACACATAACAGATAAAAACAAAGAATAATGTAATACTAGTACGTTAGAGTAGCATTTTTTAACACTTTGATGGTCGTGACTTTTCTGTGTTTTAAACATAGTGAGCTGTAATTTGTAATGTCTAGTACCTGTACTATGGTCTATTGTTCTGATAAAATTTGACAAAATATTGTCAAAATAATTGCAGAAATTGATATTCAATCACAAATATAAAGGGATTGGCAGGGGCAGATTTAGGAAATGTACCAAGATATGGTTGATACCAATTTTGTCATTTTCATGTAAAAATTGAAGGACAATAATATGTTCTTTAATAACATGGATTTATTTTCTGCATCTTATGTACATTTCTGCAATTAATGTCTCTGCCACACACACGTTATTGAAGAGGGCCAAACGTATAGCCAAACCCTTTAACAAACAACTCCGTTGTTTTCAAGTACAAATTGAAGTAAAATCAGATTTTTGTCATTTAAATGAAGGACAATGCTATATTCCTGTCATATATAATTAGTGCCAATCGAAACGCAACACATCGTATTTGAAGCCCTCTTTGGTCCCTTTTGAATAAAAGAAAAGGCATTCCTCAATATTTGCCTACAACTTAATTACTTGAACAGTTTGGTTTGTCACTAAGTCCAAAGTGGTCAGTAGCAAACTTCACGAGTCTTCGTCCAATTGAGTACCTCCTGACAAAAATGGTAATAAGTCAAAATAATGAGCATATATGTCTTTTTTATGTATGTGTGTAAGATTTTGTGCAAATTTTTAGAAATGCCTATATTATCTTTCTCACTTGACTTTATAGGGTATTAGTAAGCTCTTGATAGGATGTGAGCATATGCTCAATATTGAAAGCCATGTGATCAGATTCAGTTGTTTGATTTATACTCTTTCCGTTTGAATAATGTCACATTTACATGAAGGTAATTCAGTGGTTGTCGCTAGTTCATGTCTATCATATATGTTTTTCGTAAATTGTATTGTTATAATTTAGGCCGTTAGTTTTCTCTTTTGAATTGTTTCACATTTTTTCATGTGGCCGTTTATAGCCGACTATATGGTATGGGCTTTTCTCATTGTTGAAGGCTGCACGGTGACTTATAATTGCTTATAACTTTATGAACAAAAATTATCGGCTTGGTTTCTTTGATGAGTTTTTTTTTTTACAAACTTTCAATTTTACATCTTCATATTCAAATATCCAAAGTAATGTTTGCCTAAGAATTTTGAGATGCCTACCCTGTCAACTCACCCGGGTTCGCTCCTTTTTGGAGTTTTTTTTCCAATTCCCTCAGGTTTTGTTTGGTACTGTGATTTTCCTTCTAAATTGATTTATGAGACTTGAACATTGGTAAACTACTGTTGCCTTAATTTAATTCAAAATATATCTAAAAAACAACAGATTTAGTTGGACGAACACATGACTTTGCCTCCATAATACATGAAAATTACAAAGGAGCAGGTATAACAGGGGCCAAAGTTTGACCCTTAAATTGTAAAATAAAGTAAAGTTATTGAAAAACTTTCAAAATAACATTATTTTTTTCAATTCTCATTCACAAAATCAGATGCTATTACATGAAATTTTCCTCTTCTTGTTTCTCTATTATTTCATGGTCTTGTCCTCCTTTTATTTTACTGTGATTTTTTTGTCTTCTTATTCATCACATATAATTTCCCCTAAAGTATGATCATTTCCTTTTAACTTCTTTCTTAGTACATGTATCACAGAATTCACCATTTACATGTATTGCAAATTTCTATTTCCATCTACAACAGAAATTGTTCTAATACATTCTACATTCATTTCTGTATTTAAGGCGAACTCCATTTTTCGATATTGATCAAATTGCTTATTGCTACAATGACATTGATATTAAAAGTATTTTATATTAAAAGTCATATGTACCCATAACAGTAAAGTAATCTTGTCAAAAGCTTGCATTGTATATATGCTTTCATTGCAAAGTATTGTTTAACAATAATTAACCTTGCATTCAGAATGTTATTTAAAGATAAAATTGAATTTAAATAGAAATGCAATACCTATTACTAGCAAGTCACCTGAATCAAAGGATCGGCATTTTAGAAGAAATATAACATTTACAGACCTAATATGGCTTGATCTTTATACATCTACAATTTGTGATGGACAATAAATAGACCTATCTCAAAAATTATAGACTAGCTCATGAGTCTATTGCAAATTTCACATACAAGATCAGCACGAGATGATAAATCACACCCAATGTTTCGTCTTTATCCGGAATTTTAACATGAAAATTATTTGTTGGTATCAAACATATGGTAAAAGACATATTGATCTTACAAATTACTGATGCAAACAAATAATAGGAAAGTGGATATATTCCATGTTCCCATTTTGTCACTTGACAGTGATTCAACAAGGTAGCCATGCTGACCAAATAATACCACAAATAGTATAGCACTTATATAGTATGATAAAAACCGGAATGTGGTATGATTGCCTACGAGAGAACTATCCACTAGAGTTCAAATACGAGATTATTCATTTAAATGACGAACACCTGATTTTACTTCAATTTGTACTTGAAAATAACTGAGTTGATAAAGGGACGTTATAAGCAAAATTTTTGTCTACAAAAGACTAATCAGTGACGCTCATATAAAAATATTTAAAGGTAATTTTGAATTTACAAACAGTCATTCCTACCTTATTTATGACACACCTTCTGGTTTTCGGCAACATTAATAAATAGTATCATTATTTTCTTAATGGCATTTAATTTTTTTAGTTAGACACTTATCTGCATATTTGAATATGGGCAAAAATTGCTCAGACAGAGTGATTACTATATCCTCTTTAACCCAAACCCTTGAGTGAAAAAGCTTTCATACTTTGTAGGATTGCTTGTTATCATGTTTAGTTGACTGTTTTTATTATTTTTTTTTTTATTTTGATTTGATGATAAAACTGTCTGTGATAATTATATCCCAGCTCAAAAGGAAAAAGAGGGGTATTATTCTTTTCCTCCGTCCGTTTATCCTTCCGTTTTTCTCATGAAATTTTTATTACATTTTTCATAAGAACTACAAATTAGTGCTTCCTGAAATTTTCAAGTTTCATGTGTGCGTGCTGTACCGTGTTGTGCGTTTTCATAACCATTCACCATCTTCATGTTAACCAAATACTTATATATTCTTGCATTTTATAGCCATGTATTAAATTTTCATCATATTTTTCTCCGAAACTAAGAATCGGGGCTTCTTGAAAATTTGTATCAAACTTCATGTGACCATGATATCCTTTGTGATGCATTTTCATCCACTATCATTTTCTCATTAACTCACAAAATGGCTATGTATGGCTCGGTATTTCTCAGGAACTAAAATTAAGATAGTCCTGTGAATTTGTTTTACGTTGTGATGTATTTTCACATCCATCGATCTTCAGCTCCCTGTTTTATTCTTAAACATAATGGTTATCTCTGGGAAAACATATTTTATCTATTAGTTGTAATTGGTTTTGAACTAGTTATCAGTAATTGCGAGGACTCTGATATCGGTACTTTGTGTCGAACGGTGACCTGCTATTGCATTTTTCTCTCTCATTTGAACTCTGGTGAACAACTGTCGCACATTGCAATCATACCAAATCTCATTTTTATAATGTAGGAAATTTTCCTCTCAATTTTCACGAGAACTGCGAATAAGAGCTTCCTTTAATTTCGTACCAAGCTTCATATGAGCATTTCATACTTTGAGATGATTTTCTCCATCTCGTATATTGCAACACGACGGGTGACATATGTAGAGCAGGGTCTACTTACCTTTCTGGGATCACCCCATGATTTTGGTGGAGTTCGATTTGCTCAGTCTTTAGTTTTCTATGTTGTGTTTTGTATACTGTTGTTTGCCTTTTGGTCTTTTTATATTTTTTTGTCATGGCGTTGTCAATTTATTTTCGAGTTTGAATGTCCCTTTGGAATATTTCGCCTCTCTTTGCCAATCCCGAAATTTGCAGAAGGATCACATTCCATTGAAGTGCCAATATTTACAGTGATACGTACTTTGACCTATAATGGTTTACTTTTACAAAGTGTGACTTGGATGGAGAGTTGTCTCATTGACACTCATACCACATCTTCTTATATCTATAGTTTTAAAAGATTCAAATTGAAATAATACAGTTGTGACCATTGTACAGCAGGCTATTGTTCAAATAATTGTATTTCCATAGTTACACGACGGGACATTTATTAACAGCATAGCAAACTTGTCAAGATTTATGACAATATTGTTTATCAGAGTACAATTAGAACATATAGATATCATCCCCGTCATTTATGTCATTTAATCAGTATCAAAACTGGATTTTTTGTCAGACATCTTCCAATCTGCATTTAATATAAAATTTGACAAGATTTTACCTATTCATGTTCTTTATTAAAACAGGAACAAAATGATACATTTTTATAATTCTGGCAGTTTGATTGACTAGTCATGTAATGGTAGTACTAGAATATATGTTTCAATGAGACCTACGTGGTGCAAGTTGTCGCAATGCTTACCGCTGAAAAATCAAAAAGAGAGTTCTTTGCAAAGGGTCACTAAATCATCATCCCTCAAAGTTTGACAACCTTCGACCTATTTGTTCATAGGAGTAGAAATTGAAATATGACACATCAATACCAAAATATAATCACATACATTTTCAGTTGTATAAAAATATAAAGGGAAAATCAGATAGGGGATCGCTGCTACTACGACTGTTGTTATTGCATCGCCGTCTCAGTAAGTACAAAAATTGTTAAATGTTCAATTTGGCCCCTTGATAAACCCCATCTTAGGAAATCTAACTATAGAAACAAATAAAATTTACTACTACGTAACCTAGAGGAAAAAATATATAACTTCACATCGGCTGAAATAAATTCAATGTTTTAAAAGAAGATATGGATTGAAAACATATCAATTTGAATGAAAATTCATATTTGACTCAAAAAAATCTTATTTTAAATGTGGGATATATGTCAATGAGACAGCAACCTTTCCACAACACCAAGCCAAAAAGGATCAACATACTGTCCTCAATGATAAAGGGTAAGTCCTTAATCAATGACGCATTGGTCTACCATCTTCATTACATTTCTGTGAGTATATCACTATAAATTTGATGAATTCCCTTTACCACCTCTTTTACACTACTACGAAATACATGAATTTCTCCCAAACAAGTAATACCATTTTAGTACATTTTATAATATGTATTCTAAGAACTATTTGGATAGATCACTGTCAAATGACAAAATTGTGAACAAGACCTATATCACCACTTTCCTAAAAATAGGTCTAAAAGTATCAGCCGTTTGTAACAAGATCAATATTCAAGTAACAAAGCTGAAATCTAAGATAAAGTAGCCATCCTAGGTGTGATTATAGTATTACATGTGTATTTACATTAAGTTTTATCTTTATTAGGACACTTGGAGTGCATAATTATTATTGTTAAAAAATACCTCACAATTCATATGTATATACAATATAAAAATAAAACGATGTGGTATAATTGCCAATGAGACAACTCTCCACCAGAGACCAAATGACATGGAAGTTAACAACTATAGGTCACTGTACGGTCTTCAACAATGAGCAAAATCCATACCCCATAATCAGTTATAAAAGTCCTCGACATGACAAATGTGAAACAATTCAAACGAGAAAACTAACGACCTGATTTATGAACAAAATAATGAACGAAAAACAAATATGATATACAACAAACGACAACCACCGAATTACAGGCTCTTGACTTGGGACAGGCACATACAGAATGTGACGGGGTTAAACTGGTTTGAAGGCGCCAACCCTCCCTTAACCTGGGACAGTGGTGTGACAGCACAACATAAAAACAAACTATAAAAAATCAGTTGAAAAGGGCTTAACTCATCAGTTCGATACAAAGCAGAAATACATTTAACAAAAACACAGACCAGACAATGCATATTTCAAATGAGATCATCAGTTAATAACTGTAACGGTTTAGATATCTTTTATTGTGAAATACTTAACTACAATATCAACGAGATTATCAATTATCAATTTAATTAAAACTAGTAATCCTGTGTTAGGATGCTAACACAAAGTCATAAAACGGACCCCAATCATTTTCTGCGGTATCCATGGTAACGGCAGCCATTTTGAAATTCAAAGTTAAATAGCACGTCATCATATGCCAGTTAACATTTGTGTAAAGTTTCATTCAGTTTGAAGCATTTAAATAAAATGACATTTTGCAGTTTCCATGGTAACGGCGGCCATTTTGAAATTCTAAAGTCAAATGCCACATCTATATATGCTAATCTACATTTGTATTAAGTTTCATTAAGTTTAAAGCATTTTGAAATTTTTCACATTTTTCAGTTTTCATGGTAACGGCGGACATTTTAAAATTCCAAAGTCAAACTGCTGTTGCACATGGTGCTACCATAATAATATACCATCATATAAAATTTTATGTCTCTAGAATTAATTCAACACTGATGTTCTAGAATGTTCCATGAAAATTCACCCCTCAAATTATGCCAAGGAGACCCCAACTGAAATAAAAATGTTCCATGTTGAAGTGGACATGTGTCTTTAAATATTCGTAGAAGTAATCATAATTTTATCTACTCTACATACAGCAGCTCATCAGTTAATAACTGTAACGGTTTAGATATCTTTATTGTGAAATACTTAATTACAATATCAACGAGACTTTATCAATTATCGATTTAATTAAAATTATCAGAACGGGTAAAAGTCACCTCTTGTATATAGATATGAAAGTATATCGTTGTGCTGATATTTAGAGTAATTATGAATATAATATATGTTTTTAGCCGTGTATCACCTTCACTGGTGATCCAATGGATGGATTTGTCGTAGAGTTGTCACTTGTTTAGACGAACTTATCAAATAATTATTTCTGTGACTGCATCTTACGATCCTTTACGACAAATAATTTAGCTAATCTACAATCAATTCCATCTTCATGCCTAATATATCATGTACTGTGTTACAACTCTAGATTCTACTGACGATGAAATGTAACACTAGGCCACCGAAAGCTGAATTTTTTAGTTCAGTCTAGGTGGCCGAGAGGGTCTAGAGCGCTGGACACAGTGCAGGCGGTGTTGTCACGATATCCCAAAAGCATGAATTCGAATCCCGGCGAAGGAAGAACTAAAATTTGCTTCGGCAAATTTGCAGATTTAACATTGTTGTGCTGATATTTAGAGTAATTATGGATATGAAAGTAGAAAATATCTTGAAACTTTGTAATGGCACTATCTCCTGTAGATGAACATAAAGAGGGACATACAAAACACGTGTGTGAATTCTGCGATACTAAGAAAGTGGTAAAATGGAAAAGCTTGGACTGTGGGTTTATTACATGTGATGAAAGTAAAGACAAAATACACAGGAAAATAAAAAGAGGAAAAGACCATAGAATAATAAACATACATGAGAAGGTACAATTGCAAATTACAGAACCTGATTTCTTAAATATAACGTGTCAGGAAAGAGAGGGACGAAAGATACCAGAGGGACAGTCAAACTCATAGATCGAAAACAAACTGACAACGCCATGGCCAAAAATAAAAAGACAAACAGACAAATAATAGTACAGATGACACAACATAGAAAACTAAAGACTAAGCAACACGAACCCCACCAAAAACTGGGGGTGATCTCAGGTGCTCCGGAAGGGTAAGCAGATCCTGCTCCACATGTGGCACCCGTCGTGTTGCTTATGTTATTACAAATCCGGTAAATAGTCTAATTCGGTAAGTCACATTCGTGAAAAGGGAAGGGTATTGTAGTTACGACATAAGGAACATATCCGATATCATCTGTGAAACGGTTATTCCATAACGGTCAACCAATTCGTAATGGCGTCCGTAAAATTTACGAAGGGATGATTTCAACTTCACCATTTGGAACTCTTGGTTTAATAGCTTCCTTGTGAGCAGCAATCCTCTATCAAGGAAATCATGATAGGAAACACAAGCCCGGGAATATCGTATCAATTGGGAGATATATACTCCGTATGCAGGCGCTGCTGGAATGTTGCTACATAGAAATGGAAAGTTCACAATTGGGAAGCTGAAATCATCTCTTTTGTCGTAAAGTTTTGTTTTCAACCGACCCTCATTGTCAATTTCTAGATGTAAGTCAAGATATGAGGCCGACTTAACTGTATCTGTAGTATCCTTTATCTCTAGTTCGATGGGATAGATTCGTTCAACATAGTCACCAAATTTTGTATTATTTAGTGAGAGAACATCATCTATATAGCGGAACGTAAAGTTAAAGGATATTGCTAACTTCTTATCTTTCTTCCTAAGAAGTTCCTGTATGAATTCAGCCTCATAATAATAAAGAAACAAATCGGCAAGAAGAGGGGCACAATTGGTTCCCATTGGAATTCCGACAGTCTGTTGAAAAACACGTCCTCCAAACGTAACAAATATGTTGTCAATCAAGAAATCAAGCATCTTGATAATGTCAGTTTCAGAGAATTTTTGTTTGAATCAGAGTGATTCTTAACAAAGTAGGATTTATCCTCCCAAAACAAGATACTTGTATCTACGTTCGCCATTCTTTTAATGAAACAAAGTAATACCAACTCTTTCAATTTGTCTTTTAGTTTGGAATGGGAATACTTGTGTAAAGTGTAGAAAAGTCAAATGTTTTAATACTATTGCAAGATGAGAGAGTCTTAGATTGTATGTACTCTAAAAGATCTTTGGAATTTTTTAGTATCCACATCTGATTCACGCCACCTCTAGAATAGGCAGTTTCACAATAACTTTGGAGCCCGGCTTTGATTGCTGATAAAATAGATGTTAATAATTTAGAAAGAGGTTTCGTGGAGCATTTGGAAGACCCAGCAATATACCGTTGTTTGTAAGGACACTTATGTAGTTTAGGTATCCAATACAGTGATGGAAGATCCAGTTCGTCATCTTTGGTTGAAATTCCAAAGGAACATAGAACAGACCTATGATTATCCAGGATTTCCTCTTTAAATTTCACTGTGTATAATTTTCGCTGAATGGGAAAATACAAAGATGTAAACAACATAAACTTGATTGACTGACAGAGAATGGATAACAAATAAATACGAGTACTACAAACTGATATACACGTTATGCTTGGATGACAACACTCAATTTATAATCGCTAGGATGAAATTTGAAAAAACGGCAGGACAGGAGTTTTGAGTAAACATAAAGACAGGATGAGCAACTTGGCAAAAAAAAAAAAAAGCAGGATGACAAGTTATGTGTAAAAAAGTCAGGATAAACTAATAAAAAAAAATTTTCTCGTTTCTTTTCGTGCCGCGAACAAAGCGAAAATGAAACACACGCAAAAAAAAAACGATATACAGTATACAGCAACAAACGACAACCACCGAATTACAGGCTCTTGACTTGGGACAGGCACATACAGAATGTGACGGGGTTAAACTAGTCTGAAGGCGCTAACCCTCCCTTAACCTGGAACAGTGGTGTAACAGCACAACATAAAAACAAACCATAAAAATCAGATGGAAAGGGCTTAACTCATCAGATCGATACAAATCAGAAATACATTCAACAAAAACACAGACCGGACAATGCATATTTCAAATGAGATCATCAGTTAATAACTGTAACGGTTTAGGTATCTTTTATTGTGAAATACTTAACTACAATATCAACGAGTATTATCAATTATCAATTTAATTAAAACTAGTAATCCTGTGTTAGGATGCTAACACAAAAGTCGCCAAAACGGACCCCAATCATTTTTCTGCGGTATCCATGGTAACGGCAGCCATTTTGGAAATTCCAAAGTTAAATAGCACGTCATCATATGCCAGTTAACATTTGTGTAAAGTTTCATTCAGTTTGAAGCATTTAAATAAAAATGACATTTTTGCAGTTTCCATGGTAACGGCGGCCATTTTGGAAATTCTAAAGTCAAATGCCACATCTATATATGCTAATCTACATTTGTATTAAGTTTCATTAAGTTTAAAGCATTTTGAAATTTTTCACATTTTTTCAGTTTTCATGGTAACGGCGGACATTTTAAAAATTCCAAAGTCAAACTGCTGTTGCATATGGTGCTACCCATAATAATATACCATCATATAACATTTTATGTCTCTAGAATTAATTCAACACTGATGTTCTAGAATGTTCCATGAAAATTCACCCCCTCAAATTATGCCAAGGAGACCCCCAACTGAAATAAAAAATGTTCCATGTTGAAGTGGACATGTGTCTTTAAATATTCGTAGAAGTAATCATAATTTTATCTACTCTACATACAGCAGCTAATTTAAGAAATGTAAAAAATTGTTGACCCCACCCATCTTTGAGGCCCCCTAATTATGCCAAGTGGACAACCTGGTATCATAAATTTTGGGTTCTGCAATCCCCATGATACAGACCCATACCCATAATAAATATAAAGTTTCCATCCTGTATAGCTTCCAAGAAAATGGTAGGACAGTTTAAGGAGTCAGAAAGAGAAGAATAAGAATAACTAAATTTGCCATGCAAGCAATAGCGGATGGCAACCTTCCCACATTGTCACTATATTGCAGCCAGTTTTAAAATTTTAAAGAGTGAATGCACATATATACTGATGGCTATACATCTTTCTGTAATTTTTTAGAACATTTAGCAGATTAACAAATTTTACGCATAATTTTTCCTTTTTTGCCTTGTTTCCATGGTAACGGCCGCCATTTTGGAAATTCCAACGTCAATTGCCGCTTCCACACATGACAGTCAACATTATTGTGAAGTTTCATTAAGTTTGAAGCATTCTGAAATTTTTGAAATTTTTGCTCCTGTATCCATGGTAACATAGTGGTTCCAATGATTGTCAAAATCATTCAAAACCTGTATATAATGGACAACTATATTGTATAAAAATTTGATGATTTTAAGTTAAAGCATACGAAAAGTGTTCACCAATCCCTGAAGTTTTTGAACCATTTTGACCTTTTTGCATTGTTTCCATGGTAACAGCAGCCATTTTGGAAATTCTAACTCCAAATGCCACATCTTCCAATGTTGCTGATCGTTACTATGAAGTTTCATTAAGTTTGGAGCATTTTGATATTTTTGAAATTTTTGGTGTATTTTCCATGGCAACATAGTAGATTGCCAAAATCATCCAACACCAGTATATAGTAGACACCTACATTGTATTAAAATATAATGATTCTACGTTTAAGCATATCCAAATAGTTCACCAAAACCAAAAACTGGATTTTTTTCACATTTGTTCCGTTTCCATGGAAATGGTCGCCATCTTGAACCATTCCATGCTTCGTGCAAAACTTCACATGGGGGTCTTCAATAAAGTAGAGTTCCATCAACATTGGTCCATTGGATTTCGAGAAATCGCGTGGAAAAAATGTGTGGAAGAAAAATAATAATAATAAGAATAAGAAGAAAAAAAAAGAAACGTAGAATAACTCCGTTGAGGGTGCCATAATAATAAGAAACGGGACAAACACATAAAGTCTCCAAAACTCCGTTTTGGCGACTTAATTATCAGAACAAGGTAAAGTCACCTCATGTATATAGATATGAAAGTAAAATATATCTTAACGTTCTAATGGCACTATCTCCTGTAGATGAACATAAGAAGGGACATACAAATCACGTGTGTGAATTCTGCGATACTAAGAAAGTGGTAAAATGGAAATGCTTGGATTGTGGGCTTATTATATGTGATGAATGTAAAGACAAAATACACAGGAAAAAAAAGGAAAAGACCATAAAATAGTAAACATACATGAGAAGGTACATTTGCAATTTACAGAACCTGATTTCTTAAAAGTCTCAGGAACATTCGGAACAGTCATATTGTCTTTTCTGTAAGACATGTGAAAATCTTGTTTGTCCAAGGGGTATAGTGAAATGTCACAAGGGACATAACTAATTGAAACCATTGAGATGTATCACAGTAAAATCAACAAACTGAAAAAGGACAAAGTATACTGCAAAATGATATAGCTAAAGCTGCAACTAAAATGCACGAAGAAAAACAAAAACAAAATTTTAGAACACTCAATTTACTGCAAAGTGAATAAAGAAATACATACTCAAGAGAAAGTTTTGATAAATGCTGTTAAATATGCCAAAATATGTAGGAGAAAGCTGGATAAGAGCCACACAGAAATTTCAAGAAGTATTGAAGAAAATATTGATGCTATATCAAGAAGTATGAAACAATTCGAAGGAAAATACAATGAACTGGAGGACTTCATAAATACAGCTGATGTTGCTGAATTCTTCCAAAATGTTGGCGGAATTGCCAGAAAAAAATGTATGTAGAAAAGAAAAAAAAACAAATTTACTTTCGACGTTTAAGCAAACTTTATTCCAGGAGAGATGTCTGTGTCACATTTTGGTCAATTCGTCAATTGGAAAGTAACGAAAACTGGTTTGAATACCCAACTGTTGATTTAGAGAATTTAGTGATCAATAACAAATATCAGACTGAACTTTGCAGCGTGGGTTATTTATTTTCATGTACCGATTCACTGTAGATAGCTGATAACAAATATCAAATTTTGCAGAAAGTAAAACCCGAAGGTAATAAATTGAACGTATAATTTAAATGCAACTTTCCAATACATGGCATTGCAGTCACTGCATCAAATAATCTTCTCATAGCTACCGGAAAATCCAGACTACAACAAATTTGTTGCATTACTGGAAAACTGACCGACTCTATGTATCAAGTACACCACTTTTCACCTTATACTATCCATGTTACCAGTCAAGACAAAGTCATGCAAGAAAACCGGAAGAAAATCTGTGTTAGTAATGGATGTTATGGGCACCAAGAGACGGTGCATGAACTAGATCAAGAAAAAACAACCGTTGTTTTCTTATCCAAGGAAAATAACTGACACAAGGAATGGAAGATTTTAAACCAAGTGGATTCAGGACATTCAGAGGCAGTGTTGTAACACTTGGAAAGGAAGGTAACATTATAAATACAAAGGAGATCCTTATATTAGTGTAAAGTCGGGATTGAAACCGGTTGACATAGTGACAACACCAAAAGACAATGTTGTTCTGGCTGATGTGGATACACATACAATTCATTTCTTAACTAACTCTGGACATTTACTTACCTATTTCTATACTAATGAAATAGGAATACTTTATCCATATTCTCTTGATTTTACCTCATGGACAACTCAATATAGGATGTGGCAGACTTGCATGCAGTGAAACCAAAGAAGCCACGATATATAAAGTGACCATTTCAGGGTGTTGATGACTATTTGTCCCATATATAAAACTCAAAACAGATAAATATAACAATGTAATTCGTCAGAGTAGCATTTTTTCACCTTTTGGGACTATGCAACTGAAGACTATGCAGTATTTTAAATAAATTATGATTTTTTCTTTGGTATTTGGTAGTTTTGTCTATTGTCCTGATCAAATTGACAAATATTGTTTAAACAATTGAAAAAAATGATATTGACAACTAACGGATTGGCAGGGGCAGATCCAGGAATTTTAACAAGACATATTTGAAACCAAATTGTCATATTCATGTAAAAGTGGTAGGAAAATCACAATTCCTTTGACTGTCGTTTTAAAGCACAAAAAAGCCTAATAAATGGGAAAAAAAACTATCATATTCCGGACGTGGTACAGGCATTTGTACAAATTAAAGTAAAATCAGTTTAGTCTGATTTAAGTTTCTCTAAAAGTCACTTGTTACAGTTGTTATATATCTGCTTAATCGAAGTAATCAAGTTGAGCGATTCAGGCTCCTTTGACCCTCTATAAAACCAGAGATGAAATGAGTTGGATGTAAACAATTATAGGCCAACAATCAGCAAAACCCATCAGTATAGTAAGCTATACAAGACATGAGAAAATGAGGAAACAATTCAAAAAAGAAAACTAAATCTGTCACAAAGTAAGTCTTGATTACAAGAACAAATGTACATTCTCTTACACTTGGTATGCCTTATTATACCATAAAAATGCGGCCGTATAATGGTATGGCGATTTTGTCGTCGTCATCGTTCGAAGACATTTAGTTTCCAGATAATAACTTGAACATAAGTGTATGGATCTCTATGAAATTGTACCACAAGGTTCCATACCAAAAAAAGAAGGTTGGGTTTTGATTTTAGAGTTATGGCCATAACCGTTTAAGAATTTTGGGCCAAAAAGGGGCCAAAAGTAACATTTTTTGGGTTTCCAGACCATAACTTTGGTATAAGTGTATGGATTTGTATGAAATTGTACCACAAGTTTCCATACCACAGAAGGAATGTTGGATTGAATACGGGGGTTAAGGTGTATCTGCTTAGAATTAGGGGCCAGAAAAAGGGTGAAACAAAAACAGGCAATTTTTTTAAAACTATGTTTGAATTTCTTATTTCTGACCAATTTCAATGGGGTTTGAATAATCTTTAAATATTGGGGTTCTTTGATATGCTTAATCTGTCCCTGTATTTAGAATTTTGGCCCTTGTTTTCAAGTGGGTCCAAATTAGGGTGCAAAATTAAACTTTAATTGATTTCAGTATGCTGAATCTAGTATAGATATTAGATGTTGGGCCCATTTTTCAAATTGGTACACATCAGGGTCCAAAGGGTCCATAATTAAACTTTGTTTGATTTCAACAAAAATTGAATGGTAGGGTTTTTTCAATGCTGAGTTGCTTATATTTGATCAATTTCATTGTTTTTTTTTACAATAAGAGTTACCTCCCTTACAACGTTTTATCTTATAATTTATGTCTTATCTTTGAGGTGATACGCGAATGAAAAGCTGTCATTTTATTTTTAAATGATACTTTGTATTTTGTTGATTCAGATATATTAATTTTAGTGAATATTGTTTATGCATCGTTCTATTTTGAGTTACCAGTCCCTGTAAAATAAAGTCCCAGACTAAATCTACAAAACCTTTTATGAAATTCCAATCTATTTCAATCAGTTACATTTGCCAACACGAAATGCAATACTTGTAATGTTCTGTCCATAACTTTCAAACCTCCATGAGCCTAAAAATTTCAATTCTAAAACACAACTTCAATTTTAGTCAATGCATCTACATTTAATGCATCCCAACAAATATTTTCATAACAACATTTATATAAACAACAAATACTAATTTTATAATTTAATGTCACTTAGACATTCAATGATACTCATATGCATTGCAGTAACCCCCCTAAATTTATCAAATAAATAATTCAAAATAACATTCTAACAGTCAAAGTCATACATAAAAGCAATAAACAATTAAAATTAAATCCTCCATAACATCACATCAATTGTCTCCTGCACTTTGAATAGGTAAAAGATGCATCCCCAAAATTATCAAATTATCAGCATTCTCATTCAAATATATCAATCCACTTTAATAATAACATTTCCCACATATATTTTAAAACAATTTCCTTCATACTGACATATCTGTTCGAAGTGAAATAACTCAAACCACAATTCAATGATAATCCACTCTAAAACACACAATATTAATGTCACCTTTTGATATCACTTTCAGAACAATTCTAGCCACAAATTCACAACTCTGATCAAAATAACATTCCCACCACTTAAAGTTACAATCCCATAAACCCTAATTATCAATTCCTACCAAATTGCATGCCACTATTTCATCCCACATTACCATCCTATTTTGTGAAAAAAAAATTAAAAATGTTCAGTTCATGTTCATAACAATATATTTTTTTCTCCTTTTAACTTGTATATAATTTTATTTTGCATTTCATTTCCACTTCATCATTCATTCCTTAAAGTGCTAAATTATCAATATTAATTTCTAAATGCTACCAAGGACGTATGACTAACATATAATATACGTCCTTGATGCTACCAGTTTAACAATGTCAAGAAAAATGAATTACCTCCCCTTTCCCATCAGCTGAAGTCACAATATGTTTAAAACCTTCTATCTTTACCTGATGACAAATAAATCTAAACTACCATACACATCCATCTGTACCCCACTTATAGCAATAATCAAACACCAAAAAATTATTAATTAATTTAATAAAAGGCTTCCTACCAATTACAGCTTAAACTAATTTCCTTTATGGAGCATTTCAAAACTTGGCTAATATTGTCCACCAATAAATAAATAAATTTAATACTTAGATATGCTGATTCTAACCCTGTATTTAGATTGGATATTGGACCATAATAGGTAAAAGTCCAACTTCAAATTTATAAGTTTTTTGACCACCTTTCATTCTGTGTCGGAAACCTATGCTGTGTCAAATATTAAATCACAGTCTAAAATCAGAGCAGTATCAAGCTGGAATGTAGTGTCCATACTTGCCCCAACTTTTCAGGGTTTGACCTCTGTCGTAGAAAACTAAAGACTGAACAACCAATTGTCCTGCTTGCCTTTAATATTGACACGCCACTATCTATGCTGATGATGCTTTTACATGTATAAGATAAGTGAGTTGAAATTATTACAGAGAAACTAACTGCTGGTTTATCAAAATTTATTGAATTCAATTAATTGGATGAATCAATAGGATGAATTGTAACAAGTTGATTGAATTCAATGAATACGCAGTATATACTAATTATAACCAGTCAAAAATTATCAAAGGTGAAAATATTTACATTAGGATAGATGATATTGATTAAGAAAATGTTCAAACAGCCTCACTTTTAGCTGTAACCATAGATCAATGTTTATTGTTTTATCAAAGAAATTAAGTGTAGTTAGACATGGAAGAAATTTAGACCTTCTATATCTAACAAAGTGCTATATAAGTGAATAATAGTTTTATTTTTTCACATTTCAATTACTACTGTATAGTATGGTGCTGTGCAAACAAATAAAGCACACATCTATACTATTTTTAATATGTAAAATTCATATATCAAATATCAGAAAATTAATGACAATAACTATAGATTTGTTACCAATACTGAGATAAACTTATTTTAATTTCTAAGGTACAACACAACTTTAGATAAAGTATGTATGTACATATTAAATGTATTTGGAAGTGTTCATAAAATAAGGTCAAGAAGTACAAAATATGATTTTCACTCATTGTGTCGAGCACTAGTCTATGGAATAACCTGTCTGTAGATTTAAAAAATAAAACTGTTCTAAATAGCTTATTTTGGAGAAATAATTTTCATCCAAAAAGTCATTTTATTTTGAATTAATTGTTTGTGTATGGAAATTTGTACATTTAAGTGTATAATTGTTGTCCTTATTTTGTATGTATGTAATATAATACAGGAGCATGTAAACTAGTCTGTTTACCAATATGTAAAACCCTATGTAAATAAAGATTATTATAAATGATTTTATTTATTTTTCCCAATAGTAGCCAGTAATGTAACTACATGAACTTTATTTTATTGTTCCTCAGAATGAAGAATAATGTTTAAATACTCAAGTAAATCTTGATATTAAATAGCAAGAATATGTCATTTGAATTTCTTGAGAAAATGGTAAGAATATGAATGAAAAGTGATGAAATAAGTATATCCCTTTAATCTTAACTTAAACAAGAGGCTGTCAGAGTGACAGCAAACCGGATTTCCTGCAGAGGTCGAACCCTGAACAGTTGAGCAAGTATGGACACAACATTTAAGCTTAAAACAGCTCTAAATTTTGATTGTGATTGAATATTTGACACAGCATAGGTTTGTGACACAAAATGAATGTGGTCAAAGATCTGAAAAATTTGAAATTGGACATTTACCTATTATGGTCCAATATCCAAAATCTAAGTACATTGTTAGAATTAGCATATCAAAGAACCCCAAGAATTAAATTTTTGATGAAATACTTATTAATTACTCCATTTCTGTTCAAAGGGAAATTATAAACTCAAATTCATATAATAAATATCACTTTTCACCATTTCTGTTCAAAGGATAATAACTCAAATTCATATAAAAAATAGTTCTCTAAAATTAGATATGATTTAACCACTAAAAAATAGTTCTCTAAAATAAGATATGATTTAACCACTAAAACATTGTTAGAAACAGCATATCAAAGAACCCCAAGAATTCAATTTTTGATGAAATTAAACAAAAGTTTAATTTAGGATCCTTTGGACCTCAATTGTAACTTATGCAGAGTATAAGTGTTGTTTATACAGGCGGAATTGTTTCTCACATGATGTGGTGCAGTTCATTTCATCATAAGGTCAAAGGTCATGCCTAATTTGGTCTGCCTGATTGTCAGGGATTAGGTTCTCAGATTACAATTGCAGACTACCTGCTTCTCACTTTTGATTTGGCTGTTGAATACAAAGGACGTTTTACTCTATAGGAATAAGTTTTCAATTTCATTTTATAGTTTTGCTTATTACACTGATTTTCCTTTTGTTAAACTTGAGACATTATTGTGGAAGATTCTCTGGACTGGAAATCGGATTCATATAACTTTATTTTTATACTCCTGCCTTTGAGACACAAGAATTTTGTACACGACTTTTATTTCCAAAGTGTAAAAACGATATTCTCACTAGAAATGTAGTCAACTCTTTAAACTTCATCATCATAAATTCGTGATCTCGGACATAATTTATTATTGCAGTTAAAGGGAGTATATTTCGTCTTTCCAAACACTTCTTGATATTCAATGTCGGATTTTTATTTCCCGAAATTTGAGAACTTGAATCAGTTTGTTTAATAGTTGCGTGATTTTACGGCTATAATAACTTTAGTAAACAACATGGCTTCTTTGACCAGACGTAATCGTCGTTCAAGAAACAGACACCATCCATATAACAACGAAGAAAATGCAACACGCTTCTCGCATCATAACTTCAGCCATGCCCATAGTCCGTCTACAAGTACCTTACCATTTTCTCATCAAACTAGTGCCGGAATTGATTCATCAAAGAGGGACGAAAGATACCAGAGGGACAGTCAAACTCATAGATCGAAAACAAACCGACAACGCCATGGCCAAAAATAAAAAGACAAACAGACAAATAATAGTACAGATGACACAACATAGAAAACTAAAGACTAAGCAACACGAACCCCACCAAAAACTTGGGGTGATCTCAGGTGCTCGGAAGGTAAGCAGATCACACTCTCGCAGAATTATCCATTAATCCCCCGCCGAGGATTAAAGATTCTTACAACATTCAATCAAAATAGATATTAATATAAGAAAACATAGGTTATTTCTAGCATAACATCTTTTGCGCTACTACATCTGTTGTTCAACGTTTAAACACTTAAAAAAATCACGGCCACCAATTTTTGGCCCTTCTAACAAAATCCCGGCCACCAATTTTTGGCCCCTCTAACAAAATCCCGGCCACCAATTTTTGGCCACTATAACAAAATCCCGGCCACCAATTTTTGGCCACTATTACACTTTATACCTCTTCTAACATTTGATTTCATCCAATATTCTTAATACAATTAGACACTCAAATAGCAAAAATAACTTTTAAATATAACCTTATCAGCACGATTTCAGTATTAACAATAAATATAATAGTACTTCTAAATGCAGTCACGTGTAGCCCTATATAATTATATATAAGCATGCAAAAATTTTCAATTTGATATAAAATATAACAAAGCAATGAAGTAAATGTCACTAACAGTTCAATGTAAATCAGTGTTATCATAAACACATATCAACAAAATTTCAAATTTATTTAATATTGTCACAAAAATGTTCTTCCATCGACATTTGTCTCAGTGGTATCCGTGGTTTGGTATTTACATCTATAGTGGCGAGACAGTTTTCACACACTATCATCACGTTACAAGTGGCGAATCAATATTCACACACTCAATGTCAGAATCTTGTGGCGAGGCAATTCTCACACAAGTATAATCTCTTCAAATAATGTTGACTAGCTGTGGCGAGGCAATTCTCACACAGATCAGTAAAAGAACGTTTGGAACAATTTTGGTTGGTTGTGGCGAAACAATTCTCACACACAAAAAATTCACATTATCATCGGAGCAAACTGGTTAAATATATATACACTTTCTGCAATCACATCTTTCGCGGTCATCACTTTTTCCCCACATTTACAAATAATTTTGAAACTTCTAAATTCAATGTGAAATCCGATCCTGCTCCACATGTGGCACCCGTCGTGTTGCTTATGTTATTACAAATCCGGTAAATAGTCTAATTCGGTAAGTCACATTCGTGAAAAGGGAAGGGTATTGTAGTTATGAAAGAAATGGAGTGCGATCAGATTCATTCACCAACGTTGATATTGTGTCGCCCAATATCCAAAGAAATATTATTGAGGGTAAGGACATTAATCTCACTACTTTGTTAATAATCTCACTACTTTGTTTATATCCAATTACGGAAATCCTCAAGCACACAGTATCACTGCTGATGAAATTAAAGTAAATCTGTCTAGCAAGCCTGACCCCTGTCTTATTAGGAACCTGAATATACAAGATTTTATTCAGGCTTTTGGCAAATACAAGCGCATCATGCGTGTGTCCTGTCCTGAAAGACGCGAGGAGCTTGATGCGTATGAAGCAGATTTAATTCAGATCCACATATTTTATGGAGATAAATTTTATACTTACCACAAGTTATTCTCGGCAAAGGCAGCAACACTTCTAAGAGAGAAAAACATCAAAGTAGACTGGAGCAAGAGAGACCGTGACACTTTATCATTAGTTAGTGGGGGTATTAGAGTTATTTCATGCACTTTATGTAATCAAGTTGATCATGCAACAGAATTTTGTTCATTACAGTGTTCAGATCAACAGGGTATACATAGTAATTTAGGTTACAACAGGTCAGTTAGACCAAGCATGCCAAACAAGCTCGATAAACAAGGTCGTAATAGAGTATTTTTCGAAGGTAAAGAAGTGTGTAACAATTTTAACAATGTAAGGGGTTGCTACAGAACAACATGTAACCTTCTTCATGCATGTTCTAACTGTAGATCCACAGGTCACACTGCACCTACATGTACAGTTAATAGACAAAACCATCACAATGTACACATACCTCAAAAATATTCACAAACCTACAAAAATAACACTAGTAGTAAAGATGTCACTCAGACTAAAACTGATAACAAATCATGACTACATGTACATTCGAAAGATTATTCCATGGAAGCATCAACTCCTATTAACATAGAAACACTCGAACATGAGCTGTAGAATCATCCAGATATAATCTTCAGATCATATTTAATATATGGATTAAGAAATGGTTTCGATTCTATGGTAAAATATGATACATGGGATACCAAAGTATGCAAAAATAATTACTCAGCTAGGTCGCAATCTACAGTTGTTTTAGATATGATTAAGAAGGAATGCGAAAAAGGTTTTGTGTATGGGCCATTTCAACATGCTTCTTTTCCTCGTTTTAGAGTAAGTCCTCTAGGGGTAGCAACAGGGAAATATTCAGATAAGAAAAGATTAATTTTAGATTTGTCATCACCACACAATGACGAATGTATGAGTGTTAATGATATGATAGACAAAAGTGATTGTTCTATGTCTTATGTGAAAATAGATGATGCTATCCGCATCATTTCAAAATGCGGTAGAAACTCAAGTCTATCCAAATACGATATATCCGATGCATTTAAAATTTGTCCTTATAAACCTACGCAGTGGCCACTGTTTTACTTTAAGTGGGAATCTATGTATTATTTTTATGTTAGACTCACCTTTGGATGTCGTTCCAGTCCCAAAATTTTTGACACTGTCTCCCAAGCAGTGTGATATATTGCTGAGAATAACTATAAGGTACAGCATATCCTGCATTTATTAGATGATTTCTTAACAATTGACCATCCCGACAAAGATGGAGAGAGGACAATGGCAATAATGATGACAATACTTAAACGTCTTAACATTCCCATTGCTAGTCATAAAACAGTTGGGCCTACTACTTCTTTAGAATATTTGGGTATCATACTAGACTCACAAAAAGTGGAAACCAGATAACCTGAAAATAAGGTGCAAAGGATATGCAATTTTATTCACAAAATATTACATAAATCATCTTGTACAAAAACAGAACTTTTACATTTATTGGGACATTTAAATTTTGCTTCCAGGGTTATTTTACCTGGAAGGTCTTTTGTTTCTTATTTGATTAATTTGTCAACTACAGTAAAAGATTTATCTGATTTCATGCATTTAAGTACAGAATGTAGAACAGATTTAGACTTTTGGTTACGTTTTTTATCAAAATGGAATGTTTCCTGAAAATGAATTTACCAATAGTTTTGCTATGGAATTATTTACAGACGCTGCATCAACAATAGGATTTGGGGGTTATTTTCAGGGTAAATTCTTTTATTCTGCCTGGCCTTTGGTTTTACCATCATTGACAAACAACCTTTCAATAGCCTTTTTTAGAAATATATCCTATTGTTGTAGCAGCACTGCTTTGTGGACCAGAGTGGTCTTGTAAAAGAATTCCGGTGTGATAATGAGGCCACTGTAGCTATTGTGAAAAAGGGGAGATCAAAAACTTTAGAAATTATGAAATTGATGAGCCAGCTGACTTGGTGTGCAGCTAAATATAATTTTTATTTTAGTGCAAAACATATTCCAGGTTATAATAAAATGCTCCGCTGGTGCAGTTTCATACGACCGCAGAGGTCAAACCCTGAACAGTTGGGGCAAGTATGGACACAACATTCAAGCTTGATACAGCTCTGAATTTGGATTGTGATTAAATATTTGACACAGCATAAGTTTCTGACATAGAATGAATGTGGTCTAAGAACTTAAAAATTTTCAATTTACCTATTATGGTCCAATATCCAAAATCTAAAAGGTGTACGTACGTACATATGTACATACAGACGGACAGGGGTAATACTACTTAATGCCCCTTTGTTACGGCGGGGGTATAAAAATAGAAGATGTTGAATGATTACCAATGAGACATTTTTTCACAAAAGCCTAAAATGGCACAGAAATTAAGTTGTATAGGTCATTGACAGTCTTCAACAATGAGCAAGGCCAAAAGTGAAATCAGCAACATTTTATGGTAATATCTAAGAATAAAATTCCTTTGCAACCATAACAGCCCATTTAAATACATCATAAATGTATTAAAACAGTAAAAATGACATCATAGTCATGGCTAACAATAAACAAAAAACCATAATCAGCAACATTATACAGTAATATCTAAAAATAAAATTCCTTTGTAACCATAAAAGCCAAGGTTGGCAAAAAAGTGGTCAATACTAGTATTGACCATGCCGGCGGTAAATACCGGTAAATACCGGGAAATACTGGCAAATACTGGTCAATTGAAATTTTGATAGGACTTCACTATAAAACTAGTCCCTACCTCAGGTCAATTACTTGGTAAATGGAAAGATATAGTCACAAGGCAGAAAGTCACTTATTTACTACATTGTAATAGGACAATAAGTCACAATTAATTAGTTCATGAACATGATTTAATGAAGATTTATCAAATATTAATTTAATCATACAACAGATACAGTCACTTAAGAGAGACTATATAACATCTGGTTTTCTTAACAGTTATTTTGAGAGATGCAATTAAAAAATTTTTAAAAATTGTTTTATATATATATATATATATATATATGTTATATATTTATTAAAAGAAAACAATTCCTGCATTTAGAACATTTTTATCATGCTGTTGAATAGTCAGGAATTAATTCATTGTTAAAAACCATCTTTAGAAATCACTTTTATGACTTTTTTCCTGTTATGTCAACATTTATTAGGGGACAGTTGTTATAGTAATTATATTTTTGACACCTGTTAGCCATATGATAGGCAAAGCTCTGATAATCTATATTGCTAGTCACTTGTAATTCTATTTACCTGTAAAATTCAAACCTTTTCAAGAAAAAATGTCTTGATTTATGCATGTTAAAATAACTGATATAGCTGCTCAATTTTATATGTATACCAAAAGTATGCAATATCATTACCCCTAAGAACTAAATTAGTCATATTCAATGTTTTTATAATTAATAACATACCAATATCATTCATTTTTATAAACTGAATCATGCCAAAGGAATAAAGTTTTCCCTCAACCATTTTTTAACTAGAATTGATAGATAAGTCAGTCAAAAGAAGCATGAAAATTTCAATTGACCAGTATTTGCCAGTATTGACCACTTGGGGAGTATTGTCCGGGGCGGTAAATACCGGTAAATACCACTGGTAAATACCGGGGGTGGTAAATACCGCCCAACCTTGATAAAAGCCCATTTAAATACATCATAAAGGTATTAAAATAGAAAATGACATCATAGTCATGGCTAAAAATAAACAAAAAACCTTCAGCAGCAACATTTTATATTGGCAAATTTCCAATGGAGTTTATTATACTAAAGTTATTGGCAAATTTCAATGGAATTTATTTATACTAAAGTTATTGGCAAATTTCCAATATACATAATTTTAAACGTGTAGCTGAGATATTCAAATGAGTTTGAATTACAACCCCAATAAATTTGCAACCATACAAGCCCATTTAAATACATCATAAAGGTATTAAAATAGAAAATGACATCATAGACTGAAGGCAAGCTTGGGCAGGCCTCATTTATATAAACATGAGACTGTACAGACCTTCTAAGGCTTCTTTGAAATTAAATAACTTCAAATAAAAAGTTTTACCTGTAAATGGTTCCAATGATTTTGTCTTTTTGCTGGTAAAGAAATAATTTACTTTTGGTCTTTCATTTCATTCAGTTTCATTTAATTTATTGACATTCAATTTAAAAAATTGCCTCCTAAAACTTTTTAATTTTGGTTTCTCATGAGTTATCCATTAATAACATACGTTTTTATTTCGATATCTCTCTTGATTTTACCATTGACAATCTTGATCATTCAAGCGATTGATTGAAGATCGTATTTGAATGCAGGCAAACGTCTTACTGACGCCGATTTTAAGTTTACTTTCAGTCAGACCCGTAGCAGACGACATAAATCACCACCTAATCACTGAGACTGATATAACAGTATCGGATATTATTATTTTCTTTTAAAAATAAATTAAAACAAAATTGAATTAATCAAAAAAGGAAAATAGTTTTATCTTTCAAATGTAGTTATCTCTATTCATATTTAAATTTTGTTTTTAATCATTAATAATTTGTTAATAGTTTCATGTTGTTGTTATGCGGCCACTCTTGAAAATGTGAATGTGATTAATCTTATCAATCTTACAGTTACATTGTTTTGCTACACGTCCGTTAATTGTATCTAATATACAAATATTTTACCTGTAAAGACAGGTAGTCTCAAAAGCATGGGAGATGAATTTTGTTTCACAGCTGGGTGCCCAAGATACACGAGGCTCCGTTTATTGCAGTAAACTTTAAAGTTTTATCATATACTTGTAAAGGTATGTTTCACTGCTGAGTGCCCAATATGCATGTTTATTGTAGTAAACCTTGTCAAATATCGTCGGTGCACTTGTGGTAGGATTCAGGAGGGTGTGGATGGGGTTTTATAGAATAGAGAATAAGGGCAAAAAGTATAGAATGGAGAAAATGTACCGACAAATAAAGAATAGAAGAGAAAATAATTAGGTGATAAAATTTAAAGAATAGAGAAAATGGTATAGAAATTATAGGAAATAAAGAACCCCATCCAGACCCTCATTCAGATTATCCAACCGTAAATTTTATTTTTCAAACCATTTTTTCGGTTTCAACCCTCCTCTTTTTTAAATTTCAGTCTGACAATTAGGTGGTTTTTTATCACATTCCTTTCTAAAGAATCAGTTTAATCAGGATGCCTTTCTTAGTATACATGATAATTAAAAGGTTTAATTATTCAATCAATTTAGATCAAGTTTTGCAAACAATGTAATTAGCGGCGATCACAGAAGAGAGAAAAATATCATTAAAGGTAAATGAGTAATTTCCTTACGTAACAGATCAGCAAAGAGGTTATAACTTCAATGGGTACATAAAGCAAACATAAGCCTACAAATTCATGATATATTCATTAATAATATACGTTTTATTTCGATATCTCATGATTATACAATTCACAATGTTGATCAGTCAAGCGATTGATTTTTTATCGTATGGGAATGCAGGCAAACGTCATACTCAATCTTTTATCTTTACTTGCCATCAGACGTTGATATAATGGGGATAGACTACGTCCTCTGAATAAATCACACTGAGCCCCATGAAGCATCCTTTGAACCATCAAGCGCATGTAAGAACGTGAAGTGGCCTATAATGTAGCTTACATCTGCCGACATCCTACCAATATTCTAATTTCTGGTTCCTAATGGTATTTAAATTACAAAGCACGCGCCTAAGCAGCTGATAATTAATTATGCGTTACCTGTACTCAAGTAAATAATGCCGTATTTCGGTAGCATTGAAAAGCTTCTGGTTATAAAATTGTTCGGATTTCAATTTTTTGGAGATACTCGGTCGACAAAAGACAGGTCATGCTGTTGTTGAAATAATAAAGTGCCAAAAATAGAGGAGATGTGGTATAACATTCAAATGAAGTTAAATTGCCAGAGACCAAATAACAGAGTTGCACTAAAGGACATCATGCGGCCTGTACAATTGACCAGAGGAGACCTATACCACATAGTGATGCTATATAAACATGTAAGAGATAGTACATTGTCGAATGTCCAAGTCTTGTGTTTAACACAATTCATTTACCAGATTCGAAATGCTATAAACAGGAGTTAATGTCAGAGAACCAAAGCATTACATTTTAGAACACAATACAAGTGTAAAATCCTTCTGTCGTATTTGTATCAAGTTTTTGAAAAATGGTGGTTAAGAATTGTCAAGTTTATCAATTTCTAAGCCGTTTGGTGAGAAGCGTCAGTCAGTGGACAAACTGATTACATCGAATAATTGGGAAATAGCACAATTATCATGTCTCTGATTTTTTTCTTATATATAATACTTTTCCGCACATTTTTGTTCATTGCGTGTTTTACAATTAAATAGCGGATGGTTTAATCTGATTCTCTCTGTGATTTTGAAGCTATACTATATATATCCTTCTAAAACTCAATTAGGGGTAATATTGTTAATATAATAGGCTATATAACCCTCCGTAATTCTGCCAAATTAGTAGTCAACGTCTCAACTGTACTTTAGTTTATAACGTCTTTGGTGAAGTATGAAACTGGTTGTGTATTGTCTATTACTGTTGTTTATTATATGATGGTTGATTTCACAACGTTCAGTGGAAAATAGTTGATGAATCTTCAGGACTTATATGACGAATCGTAGATATTCTAAATGACCTTGACTTGTATCTTAAACGTATATAAACATATCTAACAAATTATCTACCGATGTTCACGATAAATACGAACATTTCCGAAGAATGACATATTACGATCCGATTCACAATTTATTAAATATTGATGGGCTTAAATACCAAACAAGGCTAATTAACACCAAGCGTGACATGTATATAATAAGAGGGTGATAAAATTTCGGCAAATATCATCTGCTTTTGATGTGCATTCAGTACTTTTATCTATGGCTATTATATCTATGGTCAGACAAAATGGTCCAGTCGGTTATAAAAAGCCATCGTTTTTGAAAAATCTATGAAACTAAAAATTCCATGAGAAGAAAGGTTAATAAAACTTTGTTTTTATTTTATTCTCTTCAAAAATATTTTTGGTTAAGCATTTGAACCGGCGATTTCCGTCTTTTGAAACGGCGACATTCCGCCGGGTGCCGGCTCTTAATGAAAACCCTGATAGTCATGGCTAAAAATAAACAAAAAACCTTCATCAGCAACATTTTATATTGGCAAATTTTAAATGGAGTTTATTATACTAAAGTTATTGGCAAATTTCAATGGAATATATTTATACTAAAGTTATTGGCAAATTTCCATAATTTTAAACCAGTGTAGCTGAGTTAAAATGGAAAATGACATCATAGTCATGGCTAAAAATAAACAAAAACCTTCATCAGCAACATTTTATATTGGCAAATTTCCAATGTAGTTCATTATACTAAAGTTATTGGCAAATTTGCAATGGAATTTATTGTCTCGTTTACAGATCACCCATTTTCACAAGCTGGCCCCAAAAGCAGAGCAGAGTCCATGCATAGTTCCAAGTGTATCAGAAGTAATGTGGCACTGACCGAAACAGTTAGTAAATTATGGCATTATTCTATTTCTGATGGGACAAAACTGTCATATGAGACTGGTTATAATCATTTTTTTAAATTTTTGTTGTTAAATGGTATTAATGTTACTGACAACAAGCCTCATTCAGTGTCAGAGGATTTATTGATATATTTTGCTACTCATTGCTTTCAGCATCTCAAACTACAGTACTCTACAATTAAGCTATATATATATGTGGAATTAGGCACAGATGCTCGAAGGACAATATCTGTTCTCCTTTCAACAATTCTAGTAACAATTTGGAGAGACTGTAATTGTTTTTCAATTCTATTAAAAGATTACAGAAACCAATCATTAAATATTGTTTACCCTTAACTTTTGATATTCTTCAACATTAATGTGTTAAGCTTAAAGAAGGACTTTTTTTTCTCCTTTTATTGACCAGATGTTATATACTGCTTTTACAGTAGCTTTTTATGGTTTCTTTTGCTGTGGCGAATTTACAATTCGCAAGTCAAAATCATTTGATTTTAACAACAATTTATGTATATCTGATGTTTTGTTTTATTCTGACTATGTTATTTTACATTTAAAGCAGTCTAAGACTGACCCTTTCAGGATGGGTGTAGATATTCAACTTCACAAGCTAAATCATGATTGTTGTCCTTTTAAAGCTTTACATGATTATTTGATTTTAAGGAAAACCATGTTCAAATTTCAAAATGATAGTGCATTATTTATTGATGAATCAGGCAAAGCTCTAGAAAGAGAATTTTTCATTAGCAAGCTAAAGCATCTTTTGGGTATATGTGGAGATAATCCTCATTCCTTTAACGGACATTCATTTCGAATTGGAGCTGCTACGACAGCTGGAAAATCTAATATCGAGGATCACTTAATTAAAACATTAGGTAGATGGAATTCTAATAGTTATTGTCGCTATATAAGAACTGGTAAAAATGTAATTAAAAGGGCACAACAAAAGTTATCATCATGATACTTGTATTTATCCATAATGTCATATTGTGTGTAAGATAATTTTTGCTATTATTCTTATTGTATACTATATAGTGTACATTTGCACATGTACATACCTGTAGATACTAATTATTTGTGTATTTTAAATATCATGTATTTGCTTGCTTTATTTTAAAAACTGATTCATATGATTAAAAATATATTTTATTTTTCTATATTTCATTATCAGTGAATTATTTAAGGAGTCCAAGGTGTTCCAAAATAAGTTCATCCCCTTTCACCAAATTTCCTATTCAATTCCTTGGGGGTTGCTCAGCTGTTTCACATCTGATCTTTGGACCATTACGAAATTCACCACTGGTTAATTTCTCTTTTTATCCCCAAGTAATTAACTACTTTTCATCTCTTCACCGTCAATTCAACCCCTTTTCGTAGCACCCTGCTACTAGATGAAGCATATCTTCATCCCCTCTGGAACCCTCTGAGTTCCAGTTGATTGACGGAGTGTCCATGTCCACGGGACTGGCTACCCACTATACCAAGTGTCATTGACAGGGCCAGGAACAAAATTTTCCCAGCTGAGTTACTGACTCCCAAAGGGCAAACTTATATTATATAATAAAAGTAAAATTCTATCCAGCCTTTTTTATCAACAGCCTTATAAAATTGTTGAAGTTACTAATTTGATGTCAGGTCTAGTCATTTGTCTGGTTGTTGTTTTTATAGGGTCAATAATTGTGGTTCTTCATCTTATTGACACAATTGAGAAATTTGTAGTGTTTGGATGTTTCATTAGCTTGAAAGCCAAGTTTTTATATACAAATGTACATGTTTATGTTGAACAATAATTTGGCACCAGTCGTTCCACGGTTAAAGAGACAACACTTTGATATATACTATCATATAAAAGGATCTCCATGAATTTAATTAGAGGTCTTAAGGTCATCACAAGTGCAGTCGTACCAAGGACCATATGGAATGTGTTAGGGGTGTCACTTGGCATTTGTCGTCTCCAATGTGCTCACATGTCTATGTAGGCACCAAGTCATCATTTTGCATCTGTCGCTTAATGTTTCCTAAGCTATCATGTATCACCAGGACGAAAGTATAAATGTGGTATTATCTAATTAATAATGAAAATAAATACAGGTTTAGATTCAGCATTTCAAAGAACCCTATATATATTCAATTTATGTTGAAATCAAACACAGTTTAATTTTGGACCAACTTGAAAACTGGGCCAAAATCAGAAATCTAAATATATGTTTATTAATAGACAATATAAGCTTAGTGTTTAAAGGATTTCACTTCATCAAAAAAAAAATATATACATATAGCATTCAGAAAATTAGTTTATACAGAATATCAAAAAAACCTAGCACAAAATTCTTCAAAAAATTTACCAAAGAAAAGGAAAAAATCCAAAATGTCACTTATCATTAATACAATGTCTTTTAAAAATCTATACAACTTATCTGTAAGTGTAATCAAACTTTATTTATATAATTAACCATTTCTGTTCAAAGGGAAATAACTCAATCACATAATAAATACCACTTTTAGCTTCTGGAAAAAGCTGTTACTCAAAAAAGAAAAAACCTAAAATCGTGAAAATTGAATATGACCTTCATTTAGTCACAGGAAACAACATATTTAAATTTGAAAAAATTTCATCACAGTTTTTCATGTTAATGAACGGACACTGTTTGGCAGCCCGAACGCCTGCCTGCCGCCGTACATCCCCAAATTAATAACCCATTTTTACTTCCAAAATCAGGTTAATAAAAAACAGAGATGCCCCAGACATAGTCTTGTTTATAGTACAGTAAACATTAAATTCATTAAACAATGATGTTATATTACAACTTAAATTTGTTATGTTTGAAAGACACATTTGATGCAACCACTCAAGTTATGATTTATTCTATCAAGGTCATAACTATGGATTCATTATTATTTGTGGGATACCAGATTTGGTGGGAATACTCAAATATGAATTTAAAAATGTTCACTAAGTAAAGATTGCAAAGATAACAGGAGGTAAAAAAAAAGGTGAATGTTTTTAATGCAAACAAAATGGTAACTGTCATATCATATCCAGGTACAACAGCTCTTGGTTAATGATTGCACAATAAAACAATATGCAAATTCTATTTATCATATGAAAAGTAATCATCAAGGTAACTTCTAGATTTTTTCATCACTGGGCATTAAAAAGAACAAACTGAAATTCCTGTTTTGTTGGGGAAGGCCTGAATTATTTCAGTTACATATATTTTTATAAACACCCTCTATAATAGTTAAGTTCAGACTTTAAAACTGTAGTTCAAGTCAGGTGGACAAATGATGTACTTACATGAACAATTTTATCAATAAATGTCACAGTTCAACATCCTGTCATTATTGAAAAATTTTAAAACATCAAAATTTGGATAATAAACAAACTTTTAGCATATATATAAACAATCTGCATACTATAAAATTTCCAGCTTGAAAACTGAAGGAGGAGTTAGCCAGAAGAATCATGTACCCCTCATGCATTATTTCCCTAAAAATTGACTTCAGTTCATCGTCATATCATTTGTGGAAAATTTGACAAACATCCAAATCCTGATAAATACTAACACCCTGCTTATCTTAAAAGTTCTAGTCTGAAAACTATAGAAGGTGGAAAACCACAAATGCATAATTTCACCAAATATACCAAGTTGAACATGCTGTCATTTGTGGAAAATGTGACAAAATCAATTTTCAGATAATATGCCATACCTTAGAATATGTACTAACACCCTGCATAATATAAGTTTTAAAATGAAAACTGTTTCAAGAGATAATGGAGAGACCAGAAACCCTATGTGGGATGGAAGAAAGCACTTCTGTGGAAATGAGATATACCGATGCCAATACAACTGCATATATCAAACATCATTGACTTTATCATGAGCAGTTCTCTTTAAACTGACCTTCTCACAATCTTGTAACATGTAAACTATAATCTCCATGAAATGAGATTGGCTTATGCTAATCCTAATCTTTACCAAATATCCTTTACTCACCATTAGTGGTTCATCTTGAACTGACCTAATCACAAACTTTTTCATGTAAAACTAAGCACAAGTTTCTATGTCAATAGACCATGACTGAGGAGATGTGCAAAATATTCTCTATGAATATGAGATGTGCCAATTTGTGGTTCCCCTTAAACTGAACTAATTACAAACTTTAACAAATTGTTGACACAACGGCCACCAGAAACAGCACAACTAAGTCTCTCCATCGCCACTTCGACAAGGAAATACAATAAAATGGAAGTATTAAGGAAGATGCCATTTCAGTGTGATGAGTCTGATCTTATCTGCAGAAAGTATCTGTGGAGCTATACTAAACAATTTGGGTTTATTTAGATTTGATTTGCTATTTGTTCAATTTGTATATCTGTAATTTAGAATAAACAAAAAAGTCAGTAGAGGATTAAACTTTTATACAAATCTTTATCAAAATATAAGTTAATTGAAAGCCCTTTTAAATAGCACTGGTTAACGAGGTATTCTTATGGCACATATAACATTCTGTAAACATCAAATGGTACTTGGAATCTTCTTCAATTTCTTACTTCCGACAGCTGTAAAAGAAATAAAAAGAAGCTGTACAGCTTTAACTTTGTTTTACAAGAATTTGTTTTTGACTGACTAACAAAACTTCAGATTTACTGAATAGTTTTTCGGAATAATTTCTGTATATTTTTACTGATAATTTTGATAATTAATTTACAGTGAAACATCTGTCAATAGTCTAGCGTGTTATTATATGAAATGGTTAAAAAAAGAAATTTCATAAAATTGGAAGTACATGTATAACAGACTTATTTACACCTTCCTCCAGTACAGGAAATTTTAGTCAATTATAGGGCTTTACTTTTGCTAGTTTTTGTCACTTGTTTTCCATTTTTGCAGTAAGATGTATGCATATAAAATACTCCTACAAACTCAAAGCATCCCAAGAAAAATAAGTGTGTACAATGATTTGAGTAATATGAAAAAAAAGCCTAATGCATCTAACCAAGAAATATATAATTCAAAATGTGCACTAAATAAAACAGTTACAGTCGACTCTCCTTATGTCGAAGTCAGCTGGACCAGAAAAATATTTCAATAACCCGTAGTTCAACTCAAAGCAATACCAGAAGTTTGACAGAAGAGGGACACAACTCTTGCTTAGCTTGGTAAGGCTAACATAAAGCCAGATGAATATGGGTAGGGGATTGATATTCTGGTCTGAGATCGATGGATCTGTATGTAACTGTCTTTTGTCATTACAATAAAATTATAAGATTTTTTTTGTCTCATCTATTCTGTGTACAGTTTCAATTTTTTCGTGTGGATTTTAGCCTAGAGAGTAATTTATAATAGATTTTGCGTGATTTAAGGTTAACAAAATTGTTCATTATCGTATACAAAGATATTTTAGAAATTTAGATTTCTTTTCATTTTCTTTTATTTCAATCTTTTTCTGCAAGACAAAATACAAAATTATGAAAGACGCTGATTATGTAGTTTTGGGTTAATCACTAAGATTTAAACCCTACTTTATGCACAACCAAGCTCATTAAAGTATGATTACGGTTAATTGCTTTTAAAACATTTTAATTAATTTTTCATAAAATGTATCATTAATTATTTATCATGGTGATCAAAGATAAACTAAACACTTGTTGAAAAAGAATGTCATAAATCAATACAGTTGTCAGTAACCGGAAATTTAATTACACGTGTATTGTCAGACCATTTAAATCCCCGAGGTCATGTTTTGACATATGTATATTTATAGTTCGAGATAAATAATGCAATTTGGATGCTTTTGTTAACCTTGGGACTGTAAATTTGGTTCAAGTCAACCGAGATTTTGACTAATCCAAATTCGACTCATCAGGAGTCAAAATACATATATTTATATGGGACAAAGTTCGGGACCATGGGAAAACTTCGACTCATCCTTGTTAACCGAGTTCGAGACAACGAGAGTTAACGGTATGTAAATGTAGTAATATTCTGTCAATTATCATGCATTGTTAGACGGGTAGGAAAAATATCTGGATATTCCGCCCATCAAATGGATGCATCTACCAATAACTCTAACCTTAAACATGACAGACTGGTACATGTACCTTAACATTAGGTATTGACTTCAGTGATAATAAGCAGTACCTCCCCTGGTTTTAATAGGTAGAAATCACTTATACAAGGTTTGTCTCACCTTTCATACTGCAGACGTTAAAAAATGCTAAAATCAGTTATTGGATACAAAGTCTGACAAACCTTTTATAGGGAATACTTTAACATCCACCCCTAGTACTATTAGGTATTAGTTATTTTTTAGATTTGGCTACAGTGCTGCCATCTATCAATAGCCAAGGGAAGTAAATACTGTAATATCTTGTTGATGTTATGAAATAAAATTACTTTTTAAGAGATTTAACCTTTCAGATGATAGACTTCATTATCCACACCTCTCCTGGGTAAGTCTTCATCATAAAGTTAGACTAACCTTTAACATGACAGACTTCAGCGTCTACTCCTAACTTCAGTAGGTAATCTAACCACATAATTTGTTTATGTGACAGCTTATCACCTGGACCTTTTACTTCACATATCTGAAAACAATTATTTTTATGTGAACTTCTGCTTAAAGAAACATTAAAAACCTCAGTATTTTCTTTTCAATATCTACAACTTATAAAGACTTTCAAATCTCATTAGAAATAACTAGTACTGATTCTCCAAATTGTAACAATTAACTGTAACATTTGTAAAATGAATTCAGTACATGTGCTTGAAGAGTTCAAGCAATTCTAACATTTTTGTTGTATTATGTTTTGACTTTCCAAGATAAAACTGCATTGAAAATGTCTATAAGTGTTTAAGGTGGATAGGGGGTCTTAATTAAAATCCATAGATTTTTTAATAATTTGTCAAAATGTAGTTTTTATCATGCTTTTTTCCACAATATAATAAAAAGTATGGGTCACCAGACTTTTTTTCACGCTACATGTTGTGCAAAATTGTCAGATTTTGTATAGATTATGCATGGAAAATCCAATTTTGTGTGATAAAAAGAAAACTACACCATAGAATTTTAAGATAAAATGTGAGACGATATCTTTTATAACATGCTTTCAGATAAGAAAAAGAAAAAATGGGGTCACCGGACTTGTTTTCTTGCTACATATTAAAATAGGTAAATTCACAACACTTTCTATTATAAAAATTACTTTATCTGTGTTATCTCCCCTACTATCTGAGTTATCTCCCCTTATGTGGCAAAATTGAAAAAAAATGAATCAAACAAAAATATTGTGTTTTTTAGAAGATACAGCCGTAAATGTGATAAAACACATTATTTTCTATATTAACATGAAAAGTCTTACACATGAATTACATACTACTCTCAAAATTTGCACATTTCATTAAAGATCTAGACCAATTGTCATTTGCTACTTCAAAATCCAAGATGGAGGAAGAGACCCAGGCCACCTTAAGGGCCTACTTCGATTCGTCTAACTCGGGTTACTTGAGTTAAATTTTGAGGTTTGATTGTGCATGCGTCAATAGAATCAAAAACTCTGGTGGAGAGTTACTCGAGGTCCATTGTTTACCTTAACAAGATGGATGAATTTACGATACTAAACCATATTTTTAGTGATGATGAACAAACGATGGCAATTCAGTATATAATTGATTCTAACCAAATCTTAATACAATTATTGACAACTTTGTTGCCCAGGGACCATGTCCCACGTATGCAAAACTTTGCCAAGGAGACTGTACCAAGATTTTCCACGAAAGATTTCAGAAGCAGTTTCCGCATCGATCGAACTACTTTTGAAATTGTGCTTCAAGAGGTCGCACCCCTCTTGCAATCTGACCAAGTTGGTGGCAAAGAACAGATCGCTGTGGACAAGCAGTTGATGGTTTTTATTTGGTATCTGTCCAACCAAGAGAGCATGAGAGAGACGTCCAATTTATTTGGAATGTCGATTTCAACAGTCCACGCTACCATTTTGCGAGTGTGTCGCCACTTCAATAGTGCATATCGAAATGTAAGGAACTTATTATTTGATAGGGGGTCCCCATTTCTGAGCCGGGGGTAATTTTTTCCAAGAAGGATCAGACCCCTTATAACCACCCCCAACGTGGCTGCGTGTAGGCTGAGCACATAGGATATTTAACGGAAAGGGGGCAAAGGGGGTCCTAATAAGAGCAGAGCAGTGAACTGATTTCGACAATAACAGTTAACAGCTAAAAAAATATTCACAATAGCCGATAACAATGAATAAAAAACGCCCAGAACACAAGAACAGTAAACGTCACCTTGCCCCCCTCTGAAAAGTATAAAGGAGGTACACATGTGTATATTTTAGCGAATATTTACAATTGATGGACATTGATGTAATACAATAGATATATATTGTGGTGTTTTGATGTGACTATTGTAATTAATTGAGCACTTAAACTTCTATTTCGTCACATAGAATGGCTAAAATCCGTTTAAATCATAAAAAATATATTTTCGAAAAGCACTCACGTCTCTTTTGTCACCATCTTGCTGTTTAACGTGACTCGATTAAACCTGGTCAGGGGCAGGGTTGATATCGAGTTAACTCGAGGGTTGTAAAATGATAAAACTCGGGTACTTCGATTGCAACTAGAGTAACTCGGGTTACCCGAGTTGGACGAATCGAAGTAGGCCAAGGATACAAGTTGGGAGTAATTTCAGTATAAAATTGCATTCATAAACATAGATGGTCAAAATATAGGGCATATTTTCAAAAATAACAGGCCTCTGTAACTGTACCTTGAAAACTTTTGTTTCTGTATTCCATAAAGTGAGATCAGGAAAACCAGATCTTGTGTGACGAGGATCCTTGGCATATCTTCCCAGAATTCCGGACAATGTTTTACCACCAATACATTCAACCAAACCCTATCAATATAAAATTTTCACTTTCATTAAACGCCATGTGAAATCTTCCAGTTTACAGATACTAATTTTTTATGTAAATGGGAAGGAAAAATGTATTTATGGTATTCATTTTGCAATACTTGTTAAGCCATTATTAACTACCAAACGTGAAACATAATCTGACTGTGAAGTAACCTCCATATATACACCATATCACCAACTATCACTACAGCAGATATAATAGGATCTGTGTCCCCGATTGCCATTAGAAATATTTGTTTTTACTATCATGTACTGTAGATTTTTGTCTGCTTTTCTAAAGACCACTGCAATACAATGGATTTTGTAATCATGTACGGCAGATTTTGTTCTGTTCCTATTACATCGGCAGATTATCTGTAATAGGGTGTGACAATGATTATCATCAAATGTTCGATTATTTCATTATATTTTCCTCCTCTGGTCATGGTCAAGTGGTGCAAGCTCACTAGCCATTTAATTTTACAAACAGTGTGGAAAAATTTGTCCATGCAATAAATATATCTTAAAAATGCTAGAATTATACTGAATTTGAGAATATTTATCTTGAGGCTCTGGAAAACACACCAAAAAATTTAAAAAGCAACTCGCTTTTTTAAAACTGACATTTTAATGTATATTACATATATATTTTTGGGAAGCTGATGCAAGTATCTTTTTTAAGTAGCTATTTTCAAATGATGAATGTAATTAAAATATTTTGAAATCATTATAACTACTAGCATTTACAGGTTAATTACAGTTTAATGCATAGAGATAAATTACCCAAATGGGTCTCTGATTTCATAAATGTGAATGAAACTTCAGGATACAAATGTTCGTGATGTTTGGAGCAACAATGTCTTCAAAGGTAAAAATACATCTGTCCATAATGTAGAATAATTCCTTTACATATCTAGAGTAGAATACTTACCTGTACATGCTGTAGATTATTAAATCTTTCCCAGTTCAGACCAGCACATAATGTACCTTCATGTTCTTCCCAAGTCTTTGCTACTATATCATTTAACTCCTGTGTCAAAATTATACATTCATAATTATAATCAAACACAAGCACTGATGGGTAAAGATTGCTTTCATTTTGCAATTTTGTGAGTTAAAAAAACTAGAGGCTCTAAAGAGCCTGTGTCGCTCACCTTGGTCTATGTGCATATTAAACAAAGGACACAGATGGATTCATGACAAAATTGTGTTTTGGTGATGGTGATGTGTTTGTAGATCTTACTTTACTGAACATTCTTGATGCTTACAATTATCTCTATCTATAATGAACTTGGCCTAGTAGTTACAGTGGAAAATATTTTGTAAAAATTTACAAAAATTTACAAAATTTATGAAAATTTAAAAAAATTGACTATAAAGGGCAATAACTCCTTAAGGGGTCAATTGACAATTTTGGTCATGCTGACTTATTTGTAGATCTTACTTTGCTGTACATTATTGCTGTTTACAGTTTATCTCTATCTATAATAATATTCAAGATAATAACCAAAAGCTGCAAAATTTTCTTAAAATTACCAATTCAGGGGCAGCAACCCAACAACGTGTTGCCTGATTGGTCTGAAAATTTCAGGGCAGATAGATCTTGACCTAATGAACAATTTTATCCCGTCAGATTTGCTCTAAATGCTTTGGTTTCAGAGATATGAGCCAAAAACTGCATTTTACCCTATGTACTATTTTTTAGCCATGTCTGCCATCTTGGTTCATGGGTGGGGTCATCGGACACATTTTTTAAACTAAATACCCTAATGATGATTGTGGACAAGTTTGGTTAAATTTGTCTTAGTAGTTTCAGAGGAGAAGATTTTGTAAAAGATTACAAAATTTATGAAAATGGTTAAAATTGACTATAAAGGGCAATAACTCCTTAAGGGTCAACTGACCATTTTGGTCAAGTTGACTTATTTGTAGATCTTACTTTGCTGAACATTATTGCTGTTTACAGTTTATCTCTATCTATAATAATATTCAAGATAATAACCAAAAGCTTCAAAATTTTCTTAAAATTACCAATTTAGTGGCAGCAACCCAACAACAGGTTCTCCGATTCATCTGAAAATTTCAGGGCAGATAGATCTTGACCTGATAAACAATTTTACTCCCATGTCAGATTTGCTCTAAATGCTTTGGTTTCAGAGATATAAGCCAAAATCTACATTTTACCCCTATGATCTATTTTTAGCCATGGCGGCCATCTTGGTTGGTTGGCCGGGTCACCGGACACATTTTTTAAACTAGATACCCAATGATGATTGTGGCCAAGTTTGGTTACATTTGACCCAGTAGTTTAAGAGGAGAAGATTTTTGTAAAAGTTAACAGACGACGCCGGACGACGACGATGGACGCAAAGTGATGAGAAAAGCTCACTTGGCCCTTTGGGCCAGGTGAGCTAAAAAAACACATTGAATTGTATTTTGCTAGGCAAATTAAAAATCTGAGTTGGAGTTATCTTCCTTTCTTCATGATTGTACATTTGTAGTTGAACCTATTCCTTCAATGAGTACACCATGCATTACTTATGTAATTTTTATAAAAAATGTTTTCTTAATAAGAATGGTACACAAAATACAAAAATAAGTAAGCAATGAACGAGGTTGTTAAATGTGATATATGCGGGAGGGTTGAGATCTCATAAACATGTTTAACCCCACCGCATTTTTGCGCCTGTCCCAAGTCAGGAGCCTCTGGCCTTTGTTAGTCTTGTATTATTTTTACTTTTAGTTTCTTGTGTATAATTTGGAGTTTAGTATGACGTCCATTATCACTGAACTAGTATATATATTTGTTTAGGGGCCAGCTTAAGGACGCCTCCGGTGCGGAATTTCTCGCTGCATTGAAGACCTATTGGTGACCTTCTGTTGTTTTCTGTTCTGTGGTCGGGTTGTTGTCTCTTTGACACATTCCCCATTTCCATTCTCAATTTTATAATTCAAATACACATCATATTGTAACTTAAATACAAATCATATTGTAACTTAAATACACATCATATTGTAACTTAAATACACATCATATTGTAACTTAAATACAAATCATATTGTAACTTAAATACACATCATATTGTAACTTAAATACAAATCATATTGTAACTTTAATACACATCATATTGTAACTTAAATACAAATCATATTGCAAAATAGGTGTTGAAAAAATGTTGTGAAATTTCTTCATAAAATCTGTACACCCCTGATTACACCAAGACAACTAATATGATCATTTGACTGCACTATTTTGGTTGAACTATCAAAGGTTGTAATCAACAAGGAAGATATAGATATGATTAAGTTAATACCATAGGGTTTTGATTTCATTTCATGCAATCTTTACCCAAAAAACATGAAATTCCCAACATAAAGAGACATTGACTACAACTGATAATGTTCCAGACCTGGAACTTGCATGTGATACCAGGGATTGCTCTGGCTCCAAAAACATAAGAAAATTGTTATAAATTTTCTCAAAACCTGAAGTTTCTCAATTATCATGCATTCTTAAGAAATAAACCTACATATAAAATTTACTCAGTTCTTAAATGAAAGAAAATTGTGAAATACACCCTTAGGTTTCTGAAAAATGGACATACACGTGTACATTCATAGCAGGCACCAAAAAAATACTTACGTAAAGATATTACAATCAATTACAGAAAATATACTTGTTCAACAAAAATAAAATCTAGATTATAGAAACTAGAGGCTCCAAGGACCCTGTGTCGCTCACCTGATATTTTTATTTACAATTGATGCATGATAAATGCAACTGTTGTACTGTCGTTTAGTTTCAGAGATATAAGACTAAAAGTGCGTTTTATTTCAGCCATGTGTGCCATGTTGGCAGGCAGGGTCATCATACACAGTGGTCCCTGGATATCCTAGTGGTGATTTAAACCAAGTTTGGTTTAATTTGACAGTAGTTTCAGGGACAATTTTGTAAAATTTATCTAACAATAATGCCAAGTGATGAGAAAGTTTGTTGTGAAGTTTTGTTGTTGCGCAACCCCAAAAACAAAAAGGTAATCAAAGAGCTGAAAGCTCTGAGGAAAAATGACGCCACTGTCTCTAATATTGTGATATATTTTATGCAAGTCTTGATTTTCACATACCGTAATTAGTTTAACATTCCAACATGTCTCGTAAGCATATAATTGATATTCGTATATATGTGTGTGTTATGTGAAGAGACAACTGGCTGTTTTTTTAGTACAAATGTATAGGTCAAGACTACCTGAATCATCTACAGTATCCAATGACTACTGGCTGTTTTTTTCTATAAATAAATAGGTCAAGACTACCAGAATGATCTACAATATCCAATGACTACTGGCTGTTCTTTTGTACTAATAAATAGGTCAAGACTATTTGAATGATCTACAATATCCAATGACTACTGGCTGTTCTTTTGTACATATAAATAAAGACTACCTGAATGATCTAAAGTATTCTAAGTAATGTGATTTTTGTCTTGCAATTACATTTTCTAAATCAAGAATATAGACTACTAGTATCCTTTTCAAACCAATGATTATGAAGAGCCTGTTGTTATCAAGCTCTTATACCCCACATACTCATTAAATAAGTTACTAGTGACCTAGTTATTTCTGTTACTTGAAGCAAATTATATTTCTGTAGATTTAGACAATAGTATAATATTGTTTTACTAGTTTTATTTCACCTTGAAGATTAGACAAATGGGGATACTCCTTTGATTTTTATTTCATGTCAGTCAGGTCGCTTTATATGAAACTTGAAACCACTTCTCTGCCATATTGTTATTTCATAACAACACTGCCCTTGACCATGTTGACCCATGTAATTGATATTCATTCTTTAACCATATATCATAGTCAGTTAGTTTTTGACTTTGCACTCCCACACCACCTTTCAGGTCAAATGTCTGTCTCCATTTAAGTTAATGACATTGAACAATCATGGTATTAAACACAATTTCAATAGTGATAATGCTGTTCTAGTACATGTAGGTCACCATATATTCAACTTGGGTAGCATTCCAGTTATTGAAATTTGTGTCAGATTAGAACAATGATCTAGACCTTTAGGAATGGATCTTACAATTAAATATGGAGCCATAGTATGGGACCCCTACACGGTAACAAAAATAAACAAGCTTGAAAGGATACGTCAAGCGGCAAAATCTATCACCAGAAATTACAAGTCAAGAGAGGATGGACGGGACACGTCTCTAAAATGCTTGCCTAACTGGAACTACTACAAGATCTCCAGACAAGACAAACAAGGAGTTGAAGCCAGAAGTTAATATTTATGTAAAAAGTAGTTGAGGGCTGATTCCGCTATTGAACCATACTGTCATTCTATAATATTATTAGTAAGTACTTCTGTATTGTCCTTGTTATTGGTCCATGTCTTGGTGTATTGGTCTGAGGCGGCCGAAGGCCAATACTGCTGGCCGAGGACCAACAATAAGGCCAATACAGAAATACATGTAATAGTATCTTTATTGATAAACTACAGTGTTACAATATTTTTTTATTTCATTTCACAAGAGATAAACATTTTTACCTTGAAGTGGAACTATCCAAATCTCAGTTTCTTTTTATAAGATGCAATATCTAATGATTTGGTGCCGTTTCCATGTATCTTCAGCCTTTTCTCATCTGATGAATTTTTCTACCCTTTCCAGTCACTATAGAGTGTTACAACTTTAATTTAGACACAACACATAAATAGTAATTGGAAAGGTACTGCCATTGCATGTGTAATGCAAATATATTTTTAAAAAAGATAATGTAAGAGTTGAAATTGATACAACTAATCCATAAGCCAATTGACCAAAGAACGAAGATTCGCGCAATTACAGAATGCATTTGCCTGGTTCGGGTTTAAAAATAAAAGACCGTTTACAAAACATGAGAAGTGAAAGTAAACAGTAAAAATCGATTTGTACCATCGACATGATGAAATTATGAGGTCGTCAAGAAATGAACTTTGTGATAATTTACTCGTTCCCCAAAGCTGAAATAATTCCATCGTCTACTTTCAAAATGCTTTTCTAATGAATGGGACCGTCTTTAACCTAAAATATATGCCATACTGAACGTTTCAGCTTGTTTATGGTGAGTAAATAAAAACTGCGTCGTACAAACAACTGTTTACTTTCAGTTTGAGTTTATCGTGACTTACGATCTAAAACTAGAGACGTTCCAAATTTTTTTGGTAAATAAAATAAAGTATGTAAACTGGTTCCGTTCGACTACAAGCAGATTCCAGTTAGTATGTAAAATAGTAAATATGAAACCGAGTGCTGTAGGCGGAGGCATAATCAACTTCCGTTAGTTCTGCTGGTCAATGGTATCAGAAACATGCCGCTGATAGCGTCATTTTCCAATAAAAATTATCATTTTAGGGCAATCTTTCCTATTAATGATTTCTGCAAACTTCAGTTGATTGTGCAAGGGTTGTATAGCCAGCTGAGGTCGTTAAAACTCTCATTTGTTGTTGCAAAATTCAAGTGGTTTTGAATTGCTTTGTTGATCTTTTTGTATTCAACTTTTAAACAACAAAGTACAACAAATATGATGACTGATACTCATGACACTGAAAATATGGTCTTCATTCTTGTGAAGAAAATGATAAGGTTTGAAATATTTCTTAAATATTAATTCAATACCAATACTTTAATTTGTATTGGATTTATCCCAGGAAATGAGAACAAGGCACACAATTAAATTCAATTTTTTCCTAAATTTCTGATAAAATATAAAATGAAGAACTATATTTTTTAATGAGAATTTTCTTTTTAATAGTTAATTGATAATTTGAACAATATTAATTAAGTTTTAGATCTTGCATGGTTGATTAATTTTCTCTCAAAATTTCTGATATTCTATTAAAGTTTTAAATATAATATCAGGCAGGCATTACCTGTGAAAGGGATGAAGTCTGTATAAATTAGTGTAGGAATTCAAGCATCATTTGCACTTCGAATCTGTAGAAAATGAAGCCAAAGTACTGAAACATATCTGACATTCGACCTATTGTTCGGGATTATAGTTGTGACATCATTTTCAATGTAAAGAAAGAAACACCATCATCAGGTATTAATGTGGTTTTTTTCATGTTATAGAATTATCAATTATTTTTATTGCCAGTACATTAGTAGATTGTTTTCTATATTGATTTTCTACTGCAGTTTCAGAAAAGAAGATTACAAAGGATAATGAAAATTGTTAAAATTGACTATAAAGGGCAATAACTCCTTAAGGGTCAACTGACCATTTTGGTCATGTTGACTTATTTGAAGATCTTACTTTGCTGAACATTATTGCTGTTTACAGTTTATCTCTATCTGTAATAATTTTCAAGATAATAACCAAAACGGCAAAATTTCCTTAAAATTACCAATTCAGGGCAGCAACCCAACAACCAGTTGTCCAATTCATCTGAAAATTTGAGGGCAGATAGATATTTACTTGATAAACAAGTTAATCCCTGTAAGATTTGCTTTACATGCTTTGGTTTCAGAGTTACAAGCCAAAATCTACATTTTACCCTATGTTCTATTTTTAGCCATGGCAGCCATCTTGGTTGGTTGGCTGGGTCACCGCACACATTTTAAAACTAAATACCCTAATAATGATTATGGCTAAGTTTGGTTGAATTTGGTCCAGTAGTTTCAGAGGAGAAGATTTTTGTTAAAGATTACAAAATTTACAAAAATTGGTAAAAATTACTTTAAAGGGCAATAACTCCTTAAGGGTCAACTGACCATTTTGATCATGTTGACTTATTTGAAGATCTTACTTTGCTGAACATTATTGCTGTTTACAGTTTATCTCTATCTGTAATAATTTTCAAGATAATAACCAAAAACAGCAAAATTTCCTTAAAAATTACCAATTCAGGGGCAGCAACCCAACAACCAGTTGTCCAATTCATCTGAAAATTTGAGGGCAGATAGATATTTACTTGATAAACAAGTTAATCCCTGTAAGATTTGCTTTAAATGCTTTGGTTTCAGAGTTACAAGCCAAAATCTACATTTTACCCCATGTTCTATTTTAGCCATAGCAGCCATCTTGGTTGGTTGGCTGGGTCACCGCACACATTTTTTAAACTAAATACCCTAATAATGATTGTGGCTAAGTTTGGTTGAATTTGGTCCAGTAGTTTCAGAGGAGAAGATTTTTGTTAAAGATTACAAAAATTTACAAAAAATTGGTAAAAAATTACTTTAAAGGGTAATAACTCCTTAAGGGGTCAACTGACCATTTTGATCATGTTGACTTATTTGAAGATCTTACTTTGCTGAACATTATTGCTGTTTACAGTTTATCTCTATCTGTAATAATTTTCAAGATAATAACCAAAAACGGCAAAATTTCCTTAAAAATTACCAATTCAGGGGCAGCAACCCAACAACCAGTTGTCCAATTCATCTGAAAATTTGAGGGCAGATAGATATTTACTTGATAAACAAGTTAATCCCTGTAAGATTTGCTTTAAATGCTTTGGTTTCAGAGTTACAAGCCAAAATCTACATTTTACCCCTATGTTCTATTTTTAGCCATGGCAGCCATCTTGGTTGGTTGGCTGGGTCACCCACACATTTTTAAACTAAATACCCTAATAATGATTGTGGCTAAGTTTGGTTGAATTTGGTCCAGTAGTTTCAGAGGAGAAGATTTTGTAAAAGATTACAAAATTTACAAAAATTGGTAAAAATTACTTTAAAGGGCAATAACTCCTTAAGGGTCAACTGACCATTTTGATCATGTTGACTTATTTGTAGATCTTACTTTGCTGAACATTATTGCTGTTTACAGTTTATCTCTATCTATAATAATTTTCAAGATAATAACCGAAACGAAAAAAATCCTTAAAATTACTAATTTAGGGCAGCAACCCAACAACCCATTGTCAGATTCATCTGAAAATTTCAGGACAGATAGATCTTGACTTGATCAACAATTTTACCCCAGTCAGATTTGCTCTAAATGCTTTGGTTTCAGAGATATAAGCCAAAATCTACATTTTACCCTATGTTCTATTTTTAGCCATGGCGGCCATCTTGGTTGGTTGGCGGGTCACCGGACACAATTTTTAAACTAGATACCCCAATGATGATTGTGGCCAAGTTTGGTTAAATTTGGCCAAGTAGTTTCAGAGGAGAAGATTTTGTAAAGTTAACGGACGACGGACTGACGACGGACGACGGACGCCAAGTGATGAGAAAAGCTCACTTGGCCCTTTGGGCCAGGTGAGCTAAAAAGTGAACAAATACATGACAAATCTTTAATAAGATAGAATCCTAAAATCTAGATTGTTTCCATACCTCATTAGAACTCTTTTGTATTAAATCAAGTCGATCATCTATATGTCTCTGTCTGTTGAAGTAGAACTCTTCTCTATGAAGATCTAATGGGTGTGTCTGGTAAGGACTGTGGAATACATCTGGGACATCCATGAACATAATATCCCAGAAAACAGACCAAACAAAATAGATATCACAGAACCTTCTGCATGTATACCTATAAATATCATAACAAAGTAGATATCACAGAACCTACAGCCATTATACCTAGAAATATCAAAACAAAATAGATATCACAGAACCTTCAGCCATCATACCTAGAAATATCAAAACAAAACAGATATCACAGAACCTTCAGCATGTATACCTACAAATATCAATACGAAATAGATATAAAAGATTCATCAGCAGGCATACAAACAAATATCATAACAAAATAGATATCAAAGAATCATCAGCCATTATACATAGTAATATGAAAACAAAATAAATATCTCAGAACCTTTATCACATATACTTACAAATATCAGAACAAAAAAGATATCAAAAATCATCAGCCATTTTACCTAGAAATATCAAAACAAAATAGATATCACAAAACCTTCAGCATGTATGCCTACACATATCATAACAAAGTAGATATCACAGAACCTTCAGCATGTATACCTACAAATATCATAACAAAATAGATATCACAGAACCCTCATCGAGTATACCTTGAAATATCATAACAAAATAGATATCAAAGAATCATCAGCAGGCATACCTAGAAATATCAAAACAAATTAAATATCACAGAACCTTCAACCATTATACCTAGAAATATCAAAACAAGATAGATATCACAGAACTTTCAGTATGTTTACCTAGAAATACCAAAACAAAATAGATTTCACAGACCCTTCAGCATGTTTACCTACACATATCATAACAAAATAGATCTCACAGAACCTTCAGCCCTTCATATCTACAAATATCAAAACAAAACACAAATATCACAGATCCTTCAGCATGTATTCTTAAGACACTTGAAGACCCTACATCAACTGTCAAGATGAAGAACAGGAATAAAAGCCCTGTTCATTGATAATTTTCTATGTTTTCTATGTATTGTGTGTGATTTTGTCCCATGTATATTTACTCCATATCCTTTCATTTTCTTTAGAAATATCAAATCAAACTAGATATCACAAAACCCACAGCATGTATAACTAGAAATATGAAAAAATATAAGAAGAATGTGTTTGAGGACACAAATGACCCCCATTTCCTCAAGCTTTGCAATTCTCCAAGTTAAAAGGGCATAACTCTAGAACGGTTAATGACTCACTGTCCAAGTGAACAAATACATGACAAATCTTCAATAAGATAGAATCCCTAAAATCTAGATTGTTTCCATACCTCATTAGAACTCTTTTGTATTAAATCAAGTTGATCATCTATATGTCTCTGTCTGTTGAAGTAGAACTCTTCTCTATGAAGATCTAATGGGTGTGTCTGATAAGGACTGTGGAATACATCTGGCACATCCATGAACATAATATCCCAGAAAAACAGACCAAACAAAATAGATATCACAGAACCTTCTGCATGTATACCTATAAATATCATAACAAAGTAGATATCACAGAACCTACAGCCATTATACCTAGAAATATCAAAACAAAATAGATATCACAGAACCTTCAGCCATCATACCTAGAAATATCAAAACAAAACAGATATCACAGAACCTTCAGCATGTATACCTACAAATATCAATACAAAATAGATATAAAAGATTCATCAGCAGGCATACAAACAAATATCATAACAAAATAGATATTAAAGAATCATCAGCCACTATACATAGTAATATGAAAACAAAATAAATATCTCAGAACCTTCAGCTCATATACTTACAAATATTGTAACAAAAAAAAGATATCAAAGAATCATCAGCCAATCTACCTAGAAATATCAAAACAAAATAGATATCACAGAACCTTCAGCATGTATGCCTACACATATCATAACAAAGTAGATATCACAGAACCTTCAGCATGTATACCTACAAATATCATAACAAAATAGATATCACAGAACCCTCATCGAGTATACCTTGAAATATCATAACAAAATAGATATCAAAGAATCATCAGCAGGCATACCTAGAAATATCAAAACAAATTAAATATCACAGAACCTTCAACCATTATACCTAGAAATATCAAAACAAGATAGATATCACAGAACTTTCAGTATGTTTACCTAGAAATACCAAAACAAAATAGATTTCACAGACCCTTCAGCATGTTTACCTACACATATCATAACAAAATAGATCTCACAGAACCTTCAGCCCTTCATATCTACAAATATCAAATCAAAACACAAATATCACAGATCCTTCAGCATGTATTCTTAAGACACTTGAAGACCCTACATCAACTGTCAAGATGAAGAACAGGAATAAAAGCCCTGTTCATTGATAATTTTCTATGTTTTCTATGTATTGTGTGTGATTTTGTCCCATGTATATTTACTCCATATCCTTTCATTTTCTTTAGAAATATCAAATCAAACTAGATATCACAAAACCCACAGCATGTATAACTAGAAATATGAAAAAATATAAGAAGAATGTGTTTGAGGACACAAATGACCCCCCATTTCCTCAAGCTTTGCAATTCTCCAAGTTAAAAAGGGGCATAACTCTATCTAGAACGGTTAATGACTCACTGTCCAAATTCGAACTCTGTCTGCGAGGTTTTGGTTCTTAGCATTATGTATGAGTTTCATAAAATTTTGATGAGGAAAACTTTAGTTAGAGTGCGGAAACAATAACGGGATGGACAGAAAGAAGGATGAAAGGATGGTCAAGGGTAACACTTAATGCCCCCACTGCCTACGGCGGGGGAATAAAAAAAGGTATTAAAGAACCTTTAGCATGTATACCTAGAAGTATCAAAGAAAACAGATATCCTAGAATCCTCAGTATGCATACCTAAATATATCAAAACAAAATAAACATACAATCCTAAGCATGTAGACTTATAAATATCAAAACAAAATACATATCATATAACCTTCAAGTTTTCATACAAATGCAATTGAGATATACTGCGTTTGTTTGTTTGTACTTTTTCAAGTAGTGAATTTAATGGAAATACATAGCCCCTTTTATCTGCAAATTTATCCATTATTCTCATATATATTACTTAATATCTTGACTCTCAAAGCCGATCTGATTTTGTAGTAGGCTAAGGTGTCATCTGAAACCCTTCTTGCAACTGTACAGATGAAGAAAAGCAAAAAGTACAATGTTTAATGCAGTGTTTCTAGGGATACAATTTATGGGGTTTTTTTTTCATTAGTTAGTCAAAATTTTCAAAAATGAGTGCACCAAAAAATGACTGGTTTTAAATCGGTACATACCATCAGGAAACCCATTGTGCTTGTAGTGATCTAGGACTACTTCCTCCACACAACAGAATGCTATATCATCAGTATCTGTCTCACTGTTACCCTGACTGTATTGTATCATAAACTTATACTTCTGTCCTTCAATATTGTCTGATAACGTTTGGCCCTCTATTGTTACCTTAACATAGATTAAGCTCATTATTTTTTTTTATCAAAAACGAAAAATCACATTAAAAATTTCTTTTGAAAGAATCATTAATGTTCAGAGTTGATATCATAAAAAATGCTGATTATCTACTTTCTATATAAAATGACACGCATAAACTTTAGGTGGTTTAAAGTTGATATAATTTCAACAGATAAGGGTATTATTGCAATGTCAAATTTGTAGCAAATGGAAATATGTGTATCTAGATAAAACAAACCCTGAAAATATTATATTTACAAGGAGAATATTGATAAATGAATTTGAATGTTATAATTCAAAAAAGTTAGATTTTTGGTCTTGATTTTGTTTAATTTTATTAAATTAAACTTACAACTGGTAGTTCCAACAATTTTTCATGATGGAAATCCTTCATTCTTGATTTAAATTTGGATTTAGCAGTAGTACAAATCTTCTCTGCTCTTTGGTACAATGCCAGTCTTCTTCCGGTCTTACATAACTTATCATTCAACCCATCCTGGACTGCTTTTAATGCCTTCAATAAAAAAAAATCAATCTTCAAATAAATTATAATACAGAAATATACTAAAATGTTCAACAAGTATACATTTTCTATAGGCTTGTATGTAAACTTTGCAAAACGATAAAATCAAATTACCATGGAAATGCAATTTTTTTTTCAAACCACAAAAAAATAAAAAAACAATGAAAATAATAGCAATTGAAGGATTGCTTGGGACAAGTGAAATTCATTCTCGGAATGTAAAAGCTGCAGCATACTTGCCCGATTGGCAATTAAGAAATAAAATATAATCAAAGTGCTTGTGGGCACTGAAGGGTAAAGATTGCTTTCATTTTTCAATTTTGTGAATCATTGAATTGAATTTTGCTAGGCAAATTAAAAATTTAAGTTGGAGCAATCTTCTTTTGTTCATGATTGTAAATTTGTAGTTGCACCTATTTTGATAACAGATTCATACACCATGCATTACTTATGTAATTTGTAATGAATAAATGTTTTCTTGACAAGTATGGTAATTCAAATACACATCATATTGTAACTTAAATATCTAAGTATAACATATCAGTAATAAATTGCTTGACATTGACTGGATAGGATCTAAAGAATGATCACTTCACTGTACTATTTTGTTTGAACTATCAAACGTAGTTATAAACCTTGGAAGATAGAGATATCAAATTAGTACCATAGGGTTTTGATTGCATTTCATGCAATCTTTACCCAAAACGGAAAAAATCCTAATCGACCTTTATTTATTTCTCTTTCTACCAAAAACTCATCATATCAATCAGTCCTGATAATACTGACAAAGTATCTTATTTTAAGAAGAACACATTAAAAAAGTTAATGTTTAACCCCTTAGAAGAATGTTTTGTCACTATTAAGAAGAAAATAATTAAATCCTACATTTCAAGATATACATGTAACTGAACTGTGATATTTTTTATTATGGAAAAGAAAGAATATAACAAAATGTATATACCAGATCTTGTTTTTTAAGATGAATGTCATAATTCAATGCTAGTCTCTCCCACCAATGACCTCTATAATGTTGACAATAACAACCCTGTGATAGTAGTTTCTTCAGCAGATCTACAGCTGCTGGATAATCTTTTCTGCGTTGTAAGATCTCTACTCCCTGGTTAAAGACCCTTGTGTAGACCCCACAGGCAGTGTATGGTCGTAAAAACACAGGTAACTTTTTATCAAATCTATATAAAAAGTAAAATATCTTAATATCAAATGTTTTGTGAGTTCTATAAATAGAATTTAAAGAAAATATCAACTGCAAAGTTGAAAAATTTTTATAAGTTTTTTCCCCTTATTTTGCAATTATGATCAAATTAACTAAAGATCAGTTTCAGACAGTTGGAAAGCATGACATAAACTAGCAAAGAATCTGAAAAAAAATAAAAGCCACAGCATCATTTGCATATTTATAATGAAAAAATATACATAAACCAAGGTTCTGGAAATTTTTTCATACAATTTCTGTCATTTTGAGATGACTTGAAAGTTTGGGTCTTTTTTTCAAACTGTCAAAATTATTCACACTAGATTCATGGCATCAACGAACTTGTTTTGGCTGGTTTCATCACATTTACTTCATGAAGTTTCTTATCATGTTTCCAAAACTTTCAATAATGTTTTAAGGAATGCAAAAGTTTAAAATTAAAATGATTTTAATGACTCAAATGATAAATTTCTTAGGAGTAGCCAACGCTTCTTTCGATTTTGAAGACAAAATAAGAACAGAAAGTTTAAAGTTAATACTAAATTATATATGATTCTGGAATTCATTTATTGGATTCATTCTCTTATCAAAAGGCAAAAAATCATTGTACTTTTAATTTCATTACCTGTAAAAGTGCTTGAATATGATTGACAATTATTTTACTCTTTTAATTTAGTATAAATCATTTTGCATTTTATGATTAAGTATCTAATCTGGTGAAGACAATTTCACACATGGGTATTACATAGTAAATAAAGCGCATATTTGACTCGTGAAAATTTACCTTTTTTCAATGTACATTTACTTAAAGTTTTAATTTTTAAATCAGAATTGGCAATGGTCTTGACTGAAAAGTTCTTAAATAATGAAGTAACCTGTAATGGAATAGAATTTCTTTAAAATATTAATTCTGAGCTTGATCACAACTGTCAAGTGTGAAAGACACAGGTAAAAAGTGATTAGCGATCATTAGCCACTATCTCCCAGAGTCATTAATTTGGTTATTAGGAGGGCCTTCAGGATTATCATACTATACTGGAGTGCCAGTTTTATGTCGTGACTTGGCAAATATGACCGTTTCCGGACCCTTAAAATAAAGCAAGGTTTTCAAAGGATTTACATATATAAAAAAAGCTGTATTACACCTTGAATAGATTTTACTCACTTTATAATGCACTTGTTTTTAGTTAAGTTATCATACTGTCTAACAGCTTCTTCGTAAATAGTAAATGCATCTGCATATTTGTTCCTTTCTATTTTAGTGAGGATGTCAAATTCAAGAAGAGAAGCTTCACAAAATCTGCAAAGAAAAATGTAAATTCAAACCATAAACGATTGTTTTATATATTCATAAAGGAGACTTGTCACCATAACATCTAGTTTATCCCATTACCGTCTTTTGGGATGTATAGTGTGCATTTGTGTATAGTGCGCACCTTTATGGTCCAAGAAACGTGAGAAAAAAAGTTTATTGTTCGTATAAGACTCAAAGACATTTTCGAAAAGTTACAGCTCCAAATTTCGGCAAACAGGAAGTTTATCGGTAAACAGGAAGTTTTTTAAATGGACACCAATGTCGGAGAATTCCGTACGGAATACGTAATTAATATGAAATTGCAAATATTCTGACAAATGAATAAGAATTTTATTAGATTGAGATAAATCTACATTTAAGTTTGTTTTTTAAAACCAAATTTAATAAATTGTTTGAGTATCAAGGACAAGATTAAATATCCAAATCAATGTTCTGATTGAAACAATAACATAATTACGAATCAGTCAAATGATTATCATTAACATCATTAGTGCTGTAATAAATTGTTAAAATCTCATTATTTTTATTTTTTGTTTGTTGATTCTAGCTGTTAATCCGGATTATCACACCTCAATCAACGGGTCTAATCGATGTCAAAACAAATCAGTGACAGGTTCACCTTGTTCCTAATTAAATTCGTTCAGGTTACAATTATGGGATTATCATGTTTCAATCATAATTTCTTGAACGGTTTTAAACAGTTGTTTAAAAGTTACAAAGTAGAAACGTATTTATAAAATAAACTTCTCATAGACTAAATCATCACTTTACAATATCAAGTCACATGACTGACCCACATGACTGGCGATCACCTGATACATTAGAAAAATGGTGGTTTATCTTTTCAAACGAGCGTGGTTTATTCAATTTTCATACACTTTTCTTCTACTCTCCATGATGAACACATACAAAAACAGTAAGTTATGACAACAAGGAACACAGAGGCTAATTTAACCGACAACAAAAGCTTTATTGTGTCTTTATTAAGACATGGCAAATTTCCGGATTGCAAACAGATGGACAAATTTACATGATAAACGTAACTACAGAGATATAAAATGTATTTTATTTGAATAAAACATGACAAATCAAGAACAATAAGATACATATTACAAATATAACATGTAAAACATAAAAACAATCGAGGTTTTAGCAAAAAATATTCCGTACTCTTCACTTCTCCTGGAAATTTCTTTGTCGGAGTTTGGACCTGAAAAAAGACTAAGAAAATGTCTGTAGGCATGTATAACGCACACCCTCTTACAAGAAACATGACCCAGGGTATAAATGTGCGCACTATACATACCAAAAAACGGTAATTAAGTCAGGAATGTAAAAGTCATTAGCCACCATTGAAGTCCTGGTTTTCCACTTTGTTTTGAATTAGAGAGCTTTACTTTGAAGTTTAGAGCATTATATTTTTCCTCTATCAATTAGAACAAGGGGTCATGCATAATTTTTTTTCAAGATGAATAAACGTCAATGTGGATGTTTTGAACAAACTCCACAATCTTTAATAATGCTCCAGACCTAGCAGATTTATTGCATCATCATTTTCTACATAAAGAAATGCCTGTACCAAGTCAGGAAAATGATGGTTGTTTTCCATTCGTTTGATGTGTTTGAGCTTTTGATTTTGCCTTTGATAAAGGACTTTCGGTTTTGAATTTTCCTTGGAGTTTGGTATTTTTGTTATTTGACTTTTTATGCAGTCAGAGTTATTACAGTATTCTGTTTTCTATCTGTTTACTCTTCCAACTTAACATACTGTGATGCCTTAACCAAATAATTAGGAATGGTGGTAATTTAAGGTTCTGCATACTTTTTTATTCTAATTAATATTTTCAATGCCTAGTTGTAGTAGTTCCTCTATATCATTTGTTTCATTGGATCAAAAATAAAAGAAGTTCTTTTCCAACTGTGAAAATACTGCACTGTTAATTGTATTCCAACAGAAAAAAACAGCAAAGAATATTTGTTCCTGATGTAAAATATTGTGAAATATTTATAAGCAATTATCCAAAGTATTAAACTTATATTTACATGATGCTATTCAGTAAAAAATATGCATTTTTATGATTTCCTGTAATGCATAATGTACATTAACTCATGCATAACTTGACTGCTATGCTTCAAACTGCCAAATTACTTCGAATGATGGGCAGAGGGTATAAATCTTTTTTATGGAATTTTAAATTTGTCTTGACAGTGTTAATGGGATGAATTTGGTGAAAAGATTGAATATATTGTTCGCATATAGCCCTTAATTTTTTTAATGTGCTTGAGATGTGTGCATCTAAAGCTTTTGGTGCTGCAAATGTCTCAACAAGATTTGATTTTTTATAATTATTGTAATCTTAAAAAAATACCTCAGCAAAGCCTCTCTATCGAGAAAGATCTTTGTCTGTTTGTTGACTGTGAATTTAGGGTAAGTAACTTGTCCAATATTTACTCTTAACATCTGAAACCTGTAATACAATCACTACAAAATAATAACATACAAATGGGCTTTTCACAACAAATGTTTCACAATATGTCAAAGATAATAACCATATTTAATAAATTTTAGTGCACAAACCATTTATTTATGGAATAAAAACTCAGGATCAAAACTTAAACTAATTAGCAGTAAAAATGTAAATGACATATACTTACCCCAGCTTTTATTAGAAAACAGCAAATTAAAAACACCTATTGGCAATATTGAAATAGCATGCTTAATTGTGATTTAAATACTAACCATTTTCCTTATCATTAATAATGCACAGCACTTATCTATCTTTCTTTCACAATATCTTATAACATGATTTTTCCAAGGATATAAATACATTTCATTCTCATTCAACGAAAACAACAGGAAAAATTAATGCCCTTCAAATAATGTCAAAGGTCAGGAGCCTGTATATTAGTGGTTGTCGTTTGTTGCTGTATATCATATTTGTTTTTCGTTTATTGTTTTGTATCAAATCAGGATGTTTATTATCTCGTCTGAATTGTTTTACATTTGATCTGTTGGGGCCTTTTATAGCTTGCTATACGGTTTGGGGTTTGCTCATTGTTGAAGGCCTTATGGTGACCTATAGTTGCTTATTTCTAAGTCATTTGGTCTCTGGTGGAAATTTGTCTCATTGGCAATCATATCACATCTTATTTTTATATTAATTGATATCATTTTTTCATAAAGATAAGTCTTAAGAGAAATGGTGTCCTGAGTCCCAATTTCAAAATTATTTGCACTTTATTTTAGGTTCATGTGTTGGAAATAATGAGTCATTCTGCATATCCTTACACTTTTTCCTATCAAATACTTATTATTTCTTTTGTATTTACCTATATCACGTTTTAACTTGTGGTGAACTTCATATTGTACATGGTGGTGAAACAAATGGTTCATTCATTGGCACACATGTTCAAGGCAAAATGCTTTGTAAATTTAATTGGTGTGGTTAGTATCAACAAAATACATACAATTGAAGTGACTGTCCTGAGCTGTCCTCGTCCAATACAGTATCTGTCAAAGAAAACAGCATCAATGTCCTGGCAAATACCTTCCTTGGTTCCTCTGCTACACATATACACGTGCCCAACAACTTCTTGGCTCTGAAAGAAAATGGGAAAAATGATCATGTATTATTTTCTGGGACTTTTTATAATATTAACTATGTATAAAAAGTTTCTCTTTGGTTTTGCTTAAATGGTTAGCTAGGAATAATTGCTCTGCATGATAACATATTGGGGTACACAATGTTAACAATATTACTTTTAGATAAAGATGGGTTTTTTTTCACCAATTTGTTTATGTCACATACTTTCTTGTACTTTGTAATATAAGCGATATTTTCCTCTATGGTTGGTTACCCCAAATTTGAAAGTGTCATCCCTGGGTACCATGTATAATTTAATGGACCAACCCTCATCAATAAATTCTTAACATTGTCATCCCTGGGTACCATGTATAATTTAATGGACCAACCCTCATCAATAAATTCTTAACATTGTTTAAGTGATTATTAGATTGTTTCTTTATATTCTGAACAAAAAAATATTGGACAATTTTTTATCTTATTTTCTTCTACAGTAATTATTAAATGAATGATATGGGAGGGACATAATATTTCAGCAAAATCAAGGTTATCTCCCATTCCTATAACAGAATGTTCATCCCCCTAACAAATACATTTTCATTCTTCTTTTCAGAACAGAACATAATAGTTCAATTATTATTGGATCGATGTGTGCAAATTAATAAATGTATTGTAATAGAACAATAGAACTTAATAGAACTTTTCGTGTTTTTTCAAACTAGTGTACCTGATAACTTATTACTGTTTGATTTTATTTGAAATAAAAAGTCAAACATTTGAATTGGATTTTTTAAAGACACTGATACAGATATACACGAATAAAAACTTTTCTGTAGCAGTTGACTGAAATTTTTAACTAGTTCATCAGTTTGAAAAAAAGAATTCAAACTTCAACACGAAAAAGATTTTTAGCCAATCGGTATTGTGAAAGACAAATCCTACTGCAGAAATACTGCAATAATACACATAAATTTGGTTATTTATGTTCTGGGTTGTTGTCTCGTTAATGTATACCCCAATTCTCCCTTTTTCATAAATGTATCATAATATGCCACTAGACACCTCTGAGTAGTGAATTATAGATTAAGTATAAACTTTTAAACATCTAATCAGGGAAATCTACTATGTGATACACAATGCTTTAAACATCCCTTTTGTATGAAAATATGAATAACATTAAATTTTAGAATTACCTATTCAACATAAGAGTTTCAGGAGAACTTCCTGCAACTTTGAACATAGAACCTATTGTATTCTGTTTTGTCTTTTTAATCAGAAGGTCTGTAATATCAACTTTATTCTGACTGGCAGTATTCATGTGGTACAATTTTGCTAAAGTCTTTGTGTCACCTCCTGATAATAACTTCAAAGCTATCTTCAGATCTTTTAATTCTTTATCTGTGAAGAAAAAATAGAACAGTTTAATAACATTGTTTTTCCACTGTAAAATTTCTTACAGATAGCATTAGTCAATATGTCTTCATATTTGAGTCAGTTTTTTCACTTAAAATTACCATATGATGATAGCATCTTTTTATTTAAATACAGGCCATATGATAATTTCAAGGGGTTCCGTTTATGATTGCCTTTTGCAGTTGGGTTTGTGTCTCACTGACATTAATCAAATGTCACTTTTTATTTTAATTTGAACTTTATTTACAAAATTTATAACTGTGGCAGCCTGATGTTTTCATGTATGTTTAAATATGTTGTTTCTTTAAAATACATAATTTGATAATGTAATTTATGTAAATTTAATTCAAGTAAAACTATTAAATCAGCCTGATTACCTTCAGTTAACATCTTTGTCTTTACAAGTTCTTCAACAACAGGCTCTAAATCCTCTGCTATCCTGGGATATTTAATCTTACTTAGAGGTAGCCATACCCACTTTCTACAGAATAATCTCAAGTACAACTTCTGTGCCGTTTCTGTGAAGGAAAGTAAATAATTAACATTTGAGTTGCTTATAACTGTTTCTTCTTTAAGTATTGCAGTACATGTATTACAACTGCAAATATCAGATAAATATATAAGCCTTTTATAATGCAAAAGTGCTTTTCCAAAGTTATTTTATTACTATTGACACAGATAATCCTAAACCAAGTATTATGACAGTTCTGAAATTTTTCAAGTCATGTGAATGAAAAAAAAAAATACTGACATATTCATTCTAATAAGTGCATTAAAAAGAAAACCCGTTTTTTTTTTTATTAAATTGTAGACTTTTAAACATTATCAATAATTATTTAAACTATTGCCTATCTGTATTAGTTTCTTAAATTACATTTCCTCTTTCCTTGGTGTTTCTAGAACTAATATATATGTAGTGGTTATGTTTGATGTTTCCAAAATCATTATTCTGATTTATAATTGTCCTAAATATGCATAAGACATTTGCCACTGGAGGCTAAGCATATATAAACTATAACACAATGCAGGGTTCAGATGTATATAATTTGTATAATACTATATTATAGCATTTTCGGTTATAGAATATTTAAAGAAAAAAAGAAATACTAATTGTTTACAAAAGGTGAAGACTGATTTAACCACAATCTTGTCATCTTTTCCTCGATTATGACCTACTGATTTAGACTTATCACTGGGTTTGTACTTAAACAAGCAACACAATGGGTGCCACATGTGAACCAGGATCTGCTTACCATTCCGGAGCACCTGGGGTCACCCCAGTTTTAAAGGGGGGGGGGTCGTTTTGCTCAGTCTTTAGTTTTCTAAGTTGTGTTTGGTATACTGTTGTTTGTCTTTTTGGTTGTTTTTTGGTTTTTGCCACAGCATTGTCAGTTCGTTTTTGACTTATGAGTTTGAATAAACATTTATCCCTCTAGTATCTTAAGCCTCTCTTTTTTAAATCATATTTTTTATATAATTGACATGTATAGATTCTACCACTTCATGCAATAGGAAACACTATGTCTCCAATCTACTTTGTAAATACCAGTACTTAAATGTTTTCAATTATTTTTAATATAATAATTAAAAATCGCTATATATAGTGGTGAAATATATGGTTATCCATGAAAAGCAGTGTTTATAAACATGTGTGCATAAAATATGGAAAAAATTGATGTTCTTCTCTGAAGTTATAAAATTTGCTCTATATGTACAACCTTAAACATAGTTAACTTTTACCATGGAAATAATGTGAGGACTTTTCACCAATGAAGAGCCTAGGATAGACATTTAAAATAAACAATGGGATCAGATAAAAGATTTAGAGAAACATTAAAATAAATAATATTTACCAGATAATTCATTAAATGTTGAAATAACATCCATATCCTCCCTATCATACAACTTAATATTATTTTCATCTTCAAAAACAGTTGACAGCACTGTTCTAAAATTCTCTAAATAGTATGGTGTCCTAAATTCTGAACTCTTATCTTCATCAATGTCTATATCTTCATTTTGTTGAGAACTTTCATCAACAACACTTGATTCAGAAGAATTTGATTTGACCAATTTATGATTTGGAGATTTAGAAGTGCAAGGTTCTTCTTTCACTGATTGAAATGGCTGTGTGTTCAACATGTGACCATTTTCTGTCTTGATGTCTCTTCTACCTGAGGGATCTTTATTTTTTAAAGAACACTCCCCCTGACCACCAGATTCAGCAGTAATTTTGATTTTAATACCATCATCTAAAACTTGATTTTCAGAATTATGTTTGTCATGAGAACATGAATGTTGATCCTGTGATTTGTCCATATGAGAATTTTCTGCTTCCTTTTCAGTTTTACTCATTTTACTAGATTCTTCTTCCAACAAAGTATTAGATTTTCTTTTCCTGAGATTTAACATTCTTTTTGTTTGTCTAGAGCTGCCAGAAGTGTTTTGGTTTTCCTTTTGTGATGATTCATTTACATTATCATCTGTTACTTCTCCCAAGCCATCTCCATCCTCTCTTGTAACAATATCTTTATCTTCAGATGACCTGACAGTGTTTGGCTTTTTGGAGTTCAATTTACGAATGCTTCCATCTGTTTTACTTTTATCTGAAATTTTATCTAAACAATAAGGTTCAGTCAAAGAAGGTATTTCTGTTGAACCCATATTTTCAGATACTTTCCCTGAATATTTAACATCTGTTTTTGTATGAGATGTTGAACTTCCAGCACTGGCAGATTTCTTAAGACTTAATCTACGTCTTGTCTGAACTCTATTTCCCTCGCATCCATCACAAGAGCCTTTCTGGAAATATGACGATTCTGTTTCTACTTTGACAATCATAACATCATCATCACTGCTTGATGTCTTTGCTGGACTGCAATCTGAAAACATTCATACTTTATACTCAAATATAGTCTCTACTTAATTTAATCACACTTTTTTAGACTTTGGGGATTTTGAGCATGACACACTGTATGGACACCTGTCCATTGTTAACGTCCATAAGTTGACCTTTAGATGTTTTGTGTTGCATATACTCGACATCTTCTTTTATTGATACAAAATGCCTAGATAGTATTTTAGTTAAAACAGTGGACTCATTCACATTAATAGGATGCTAGATTCTATCAATTTGTGGATATAGGTAGATTATGAACTGTAAGTTATAGTGAAATACAAATTTTCTATTGCTTTGAAATAATCAGATCAGAAAACTCATCAAAACAGTAACTTCATTGACCTATCAATATCTATGAAATTAAAATGTACATCATTCCACAGTTAATAAATAACATTTTTAATAAAATTTGACTGAAAGTTTTACTTTAAGTGCCAATCTGCCTAAAATTCAGACAGTGGTGAAAACATGACAAACAAAAACCCACTCAAGTTTACATTATTTCAAGTTCAAAATATACAATGGTGTAGAATATAACATTTGTTTCCATTTTTTGTTCTGGTATTTCAAGATATAATTTGGTTGAAATCCATTAGAATTAGGGGGAGCTAACTTTGTAATTTGCTATCATTCTAACCAAAAGTTATCTAGAGATATCTCGAATTATCAGAAAGGCAGAAACTAAAGACTACCATTTCTAATTCCGAATGAGGATAAATCAAAAATAGGATGATTAGGTCAGTGGGTTTTTTCGGCCATGCATGTTTTGAAATTTTTCTAAATTGCCTGATTCTTACAAAGACTGGCACTTAAAAGCATTTCCAAAACTAATCACAACAAGAACAGGTGTCCATAGAACAACATGCCCCAATTGCATTATTATATTATTCAGTGAACTGTAAAATTGGAATAAAACCCCATATATGGCATAAAATTAAAACAAAAATTAAATATTACTAAGTTTAAAGTTGATGTAACCACTTCCTAGTAAGCTAACAGTACCTTTACCAAAAACTTTAACCTGAGAATATACTGATTTCACACTATCACATTTTCAGTGAATCATGAAATGGGGGTCAAAACCTTATATTGGGATATGGCTTAAAAAGTTCACATCATAATGAACATGTGTACTGAGTTTCAAGTTGATGTGACCACAACTTTAAGGCAAACTACCATAACCAAAATCTTCAACCTGATACTAGATGGACAACTGATGGTCACACAGATCAAAACAAGAATGTGTCCATAGTACACAGATGCCCCACTCGCACTATCATTTTCTATGTTCAGTGAACCGTGAAATTGGGGTAAAAACTCTAATTTGGCATTAAAGTTAGAAAGACCATATCATAGGGAACGTGTACTAAGTTTCAAGTTGATTAGACTTCAACTTCATCAAAAATTACCTTGACCAAAAACTTTAACCTGAAGCGGGACAGATGGACGGACGGACGAACAGACGCAAAGACCAGAAAACATAATGCCCCTACTACTATCGTAGGTGGGGCATAAAAACACATTGTCCCCTAACATCGTAGTCACACTGAGATATAATTCATTTTGACACATCTAATACTTCTAAAATTGCTGATCTGTATCTTGTTTCAAGTCTTGGTATAAAGTGCATATACCCTCTGCAATGTGTCAATTTGGTATATCATGGTATATATGCAAAATTCTAGTTCTACACTTCATGAAAATTTCACATGGGCTACATCACAAATTACTTAATTTTTTTCAACGAAAGATATTAATTTAAAAAGCTAATTTCACAGCGAATTCATGTTCTATAAGATTTAAGATTTAGACCATATTAGGGTCTAGCACACCTTCTCAAATGACATTGTTTTCAGAAAAGAGATATGAAAAGAGTCATTATTTGGTCACTTAAATTGCAAAAATAAGCCTTTCAAAATTATGCTAATTTTATTGATAAAGGACCTGGTTGCTTTAATCTGGAAACTTTACTGCAGAAATGTCACTTGTGATGTCACTATGGCATCATTAACATGTTGAAATTTACATATTTGACCTAAAATTGCCATTACACACATATTTTTTGTTCAAAATATATATTAGTGCAAGAGCTTCACTGAAAAGATATTTTACACACATAAATATCTTTTTAAAATACATTATGTAGTAAAGCTCTTGCTCATATCTAATTTTTTTATATTTAATGACAAGATCTAAAAATGAAGCTTTTTTGGCAGTTTTGCACTAAATGTAAGAAATTTGAAGCCCTACTGCCAATGTGTAAGACAAAATTCAAAAATATAAATACAGATGTTACAACAGTCTTATGAACATCTCGAGGGTGTTATTCGGTAAATTTATCATCTTTTTGATTTACGAATTTAAGGGGCAAAAAAAATGGGCCTTATCATACCTGTGTGTCATGGTAAACTTACTTGATGTCTTTTCAATGGATGAAGCTATTTGTTTCTTGAACATGGAAGTTATAGTTTGAGTACCAGGTGTGTGTTTTACAATACCCTTCCCTTTTGAATTTGCTTTCTTCTGATTAACCTTCATTTTATCAACCTAAAAAAAATATGTTCACAATATACAGTTGATAAAGTTCTATCTGCTGTTAACCACTCATATACAGTAAATATATATACAGATTAAAAGGTCTTCAATCAAATCATGCAAATGTCTGGGTTAAAAGTTTGTAACAACCTATCTGTAGCAAGGGGTTGAAATTTTACACTAGTTGATCATGTTTAATTGAAGCTTGAAAACATGTTTTGCTAATTAGTTTAGTGTGAGGATATGTAAACAGCCTCTTACATAAACACACTCTAATGTGTCAAGTTTGTTAAATAGAGAGTGTAAATTTACCAAGTCAAAACTGAGACAGGTGAATAAAACTAACATGTTTAATACAGAAATTGTTGCACATTATGAATGTGTTTTAATTTGATTTGAGTGAATTATTTTACATGTTATAAGCATGATAAGTGATGGTTAGTATATCAGAGTAGTTTTTTTTTAAGTTTGGAAATATGATGCACAGTTCAACAACTGAACTTCTGCCAGTTTTCCAGCAATGCTAAAAGCTTCTTTTAATATTGCAAAGATTCTAATTCTCTTGAATTTTCTAAAAATTGCCCGCAGTTAATAAGTGTTAATTTTAATGATAGTAAACACAGTCATATAAACAAGAGGCTCCTAAGAGACTGAATTGCTCACCTGGAATTATTGTGTAGATCTTGATTATTTTGCTGTTTAATGTATATTAATGCATGTTCAAACATGCCTTTCAAAGATTCTCCGTATCTATAATTAATTCTGTGAAAAACTAAAAAAATCACTAAAAATCTTCATTCAAGGTCAATAACTCCTATAAAGGATCAATTGACAATTTCGGTAATGTTGACTTATTTGTAGGTCTTATTTTGCTGAATATTTTTACTGCAAAAGTTTCTGTTTATCTATCATAGTTTCTGAAAAAAAAACTTAAATATTTAATAAAAAATAATATTTCAAGGAAAATAACTCTTATAGTGGATCAATTGACCAACTCCGTTCTGAGGCTTATTGGTAGATCTTACTATGCCGAACATTTTTGCTGTTCAATATTTCTCTTTATCTTCAATAGTTTTCAAGATAACAATCAAAATCTGAGAAATTTCATAAAAAATAATTATTTCAGGGTCAATAACTCCAAATTGGGTCTCCGATATGTCTGCAAATAAATATTGAAATGTTGATCATATACATGTACAGAGTTCTTGAAATCTTTTTCCCTGGTGGTCCTTGAAGAAAATTTGGTGGCCCTCTCTATTATTTCTATTGCAAAATACTAAAATTGTGCCAGTCCTTTGCAAATTTTGGTGGTCAAATCCCTAGGACCACCACTTTTCGAGAACTCTGCATGTACCAAACGTCAGTTTTGCTCTTACTACTTTGGTTTTTAAGATATAAGCCAAAAACTGCATTTTACCCTATGTTCTATTGTTATCCATGGCAGCCATGTTTGATGACTGACTGGAATAAAAAAAACACAAACTTTATACCAGATACCATAAGGATCATTCAACCCAAGTTTAGTTGAATTGGTTTGATAGTTTTAGAGAAGATCTTTTATTAAGTTTACGATGATGATGATGACAGACGCCAAGTGATGACAATAGCTCTCCAGGCCATTTGGGCAAGGTGAGTCTAAATCAATCATTCAAAATATGAAAAGGTTAAAAAAAAACATATCACTGAAAACAACAAGAATAGATTCAATAGATCTACTACACCTTATCGCTATATTTGGTCCAATCCGGAAAAACAGTCACTTTGACAACTTCCTGTTTGGGTCATCCGTATCAAAACAAAGTTCATCAGTAACGAGCTGAGGAGGAAAAATTTAGAAAGCCAACACTTTGAAACTTTGATAGATTATGATCCACTTTTGAAACTCAAATTAAAGTAAAAAATATTTTATTTGAAGTGTTTACGATTGTTTAAACAGGTCTCTTTAAAAGTATTATGCATGATACATTGTTTCAACAGGGCCCCAGATAGCTTCAACTTGATGAAAAGTTGTGTAATTTTAGAACTTACCGGAATGGAATAAATAGCAATAAGGTGTATTAGTCATGATCGTCACATTGGGAGACTTCATCTTGGGAGGTTTGAAAAATTGACATCTTTCTTCAAAAAATAAAATTGGAATGGGTTATGTTATGTTTGGAAGATAGGACTCTCTTAATGGAAGCAACATACTTGCACAAGTTACACTGAATGGTCAGATGATTGATTTGAAAGAGGTTTATATATTTTTCTGAACTTTTCTTGAATGTTTATTTCAGGTTGTTATGAGTGTCATGTAAAAGAAAAACGAATTTGTCAGTCATGTTGATAGTGTGAGTGCATACACCAATGCATATTGAATGTCTAGTCATAATTATGACGTCTTGATTTAAAATTTTGCTTTGACGCCTTCCTGCGATGTAAGGCGTCAAAGAAAAAATATAATAGCCTTTCAAGACGCCATAATTATTTGGACTAGAATAAGGCATGACATAAAGCACTTGGTATAACAACATGCAAATTTTGCAAATATTGGATTATTTCCCCCTGAAAATTGTAGTATAAAGAAACATTTCCGGTTTGAAAAAGGAGATAATCCGTGCAATAGCTTAAAACCAACGTCCTTATAGACATAATAGAAGACAACCGTGTGACAATGAAAAATCAAATGGAATATTTTATTTATCATTTTTTATGAAAACATTTATTGAATTGAAATTTGCAAAAATACTCATCATAAAATTTCATTGTAAATTGCTGTCCATCACTCTGATTCTAACAAAAATTCTCTGAAACTGACATTATCAAGATGCTTGATTTCTTGATTGACAACATATTTGTTACATTTGGAGGACATGTTTTTCAACAAACAATCGGCATTCCCATGGGAACTAACTGTGCCCCTCTTCTTGCCGACTTGTTCCTTTAGACATATGAGGCTGACTTTATACAGGAACTTCTTAGGAAGAAAGAAAAGAAGTTAGCAGTATCCTTTAACTTTACTTTCCACTACATAGATAATGTTCCTCACTAAAAAATTCTAAATTTGGTGACTATGTTGAACGCATCTATCCCATCGAACTTGAGATAAAGGATACAACAGATACAGTTAAATCTGCCTCATATCTTGACTTTGTTGATGTGGTTCATATTAAGTGATTCTCGTTTTTTATAATGATTAGACCGCTGGTTTTCCTGTTTGATTGATTTTACACTTGTCATTTTTGGGGCTCTTTATAGCTTGCTGTTCGGTGTGAGCCAAGGCTCCGTGTTGAAGGTCGTGCTTTGACCTATAATGGTTTACTTTACAAATTGTGACTTGGATGGAGAGTTGTCTCATTGGCACTCATACCACATCTGCTTATATCTATTTACATCTAGAAATTGACAATGAGGTCGTTTGAAAACAAAACTTTGACAAAGAGATGATTTCAGCTTCCCAAATGTGAACTTTCCATTTTAATGGAGCAACATTCCAACATTCAGCAGCGCCTGCATACGAGTATATATTTCCCAGTTGATACGATACGCCAGGGCTTGTATTTCCTATCATGATTTCCTTGATAGAGGGTTGCTGCTCATAAGGAAGCTATTAAACCAAGAGTTCCAAGTGGTGAAGTTGAAATCATCCTTCGTAAATTTTAGGAGCTACCATTTGATTTTGATGGGGGTGGGGGAGGATGAAAAATTTTGTCCTGCTTTCTTTTTAGATGTAATCTCTGTCCTGCCTTTTATTTTTACTCTATTCAGTCCTGCCTTTTTTTTTATAGTTTATCCTGATTTTTTACACAAATTGTCATCCTGCCTTTTTTTTTACCAAGTTGCTCATCCTGCCTTTTTTTACTCAAAACTCCTGTCCTGCCTATTTTTTCAAATTTCATCCTAGCCCCCATAAAATCAAATGGTAGCTCCCTTACGGATGCCATCACAAGTTGGTTGACCGTTACAGAATATCATTCTTACAGATGATAACGGATATGTTCCTAATGTCGTTACTACAATCCTGTCCCCTTTTCCCGAATGTGACCTACCGAAATTAGACTTATTACCGGGTTTGTACTAACATGAGCAACACGACGGATGCCACATGTGGAGCAGGATCTGCTTACCCTTCCAGAGCACCTGAAATCACACCCATTTTTGATGGGGTTCGTGTTGCCCAGTCTTTAGTTTTCATTGTTGTGTTTTGTGTACTATTGTTTGTCTGTTGGTCTTTTTCTTTTTTAGCCATGGGGTTGTCAGTTTATTTTCAACTAATGATTTTGAATGTCCCTTTGGTATCTTTCGCCTCTCTTTTGGAACACCTGGATTAGTCTTCAGGTATCCTTGGTGGGATTTGTGTTGCCCAATCTTATTTTTTGCAATTTTTTCTGTAGGCAATAGCATTGTCTGTCTTCCAACTTATGGTTTTAATTGCTATACTGATTACCTTTTCTTTATTCCAGATTCCCAATGCTGTATGAAAGAAATGAAGACTGTTTTACTTTGAAATAAATTCATATTTGACCCAGCAATCTCCTTCAGATAAATATAGTGTCCCTTACAAAAATCAGATATAACTGCATGAACATGACTTCAAATACGTTTCTGGAGTACTTTATGATTTGTAATGATATAGCTTTGGTTGACTTACGGTACAGTAAATGGTACATTTATGTTCATAGAGAGGTGGAAGATACCAAAGGGATATTAGATGACAAGCTGCACTTTATTTCTATAGATCAATGACTTGCACTACAAGTAATACCTGCAAGAAACCATAAGGAACAAGGGGTTTTTATTCAGTTTCTGACAAGAGAGTAAATGAATGTAATCAAACCCATATAGAACCAAATAATGCTACCTACTTCATTGACCAAATACCATTAGATTAATTTCTTTTTATGTATATTTACTCATTACATGTACAATGTATTATTATTTTTGATGTCCATCTACATTTCAATAATTCAGGACATTCATATCAAAACCTCTTTTACTAAAAAATTGGAAGATAAAAAAAGGTCAATGACTTTGAAGACCACACACCAAAACACCATGCAACCATACATCTTTATTTTAATTTGTATTATTTTTTTTTTTGGGGGGGGGGGCATGGTTGTTCTTTTAATAAATTGTTTGGTTGTTGATTTCTTTTTTTTTTTTTAATTCAGAAGGAATTGAATGCAAATTGTTTGATTCTAAATTTCTTGCCAATAATCTATTTATTTCAGGAGGGAAGACAATAAATGTTTGTTTCCATAGAAATTTTGGGAAAAAATTATATTCAACATTTAAATAAAAAATAATCTTGTTCCTCTATGCTATTGAAAAAAATAGAGTTGTTTTTATATCATGTGTGTTAACATTTGTGTTTTTCTGACATTTACCTAACACTGTAAATCTATATTGAAATAATGGACATTGTTGAGTTTCAGAAATCGATGTGGCAGCTCATTCAGAGAATGACCCAAAATTAGTAACAACATGTCAACTGTTGATATGATGGCAAACAGTAGCCCCAAAAAACAAGCATAAAAATTGCATTTGAATACAATTTATCATTCAAATTATTTGTTGCCTTTTTGCTGACGGATATTTAATTGATATCTTAGTAGCCACCTGAAACATTGCAAATTTGGACTGCAAGTGTCAATTGACGTTAACTTGAAGTAAAGTCCATTAACCCCTTTGTCCCTAATCCCACCTGTTGTTTTCATTGCAACAGTTATTCTATTATAGACCATATGAACTGTGTTCACAGCAGGGAGTTCAATCTTATAATGCATGGTCCATAAACTCTTTCCAGATGTGTTGTTTATAATGAAAATATGACAACCTGAATGCCCTTCTTGGAGTTAAAAATTGGAAAACTGTATAAAGTAGCCAAAATCATGTGGGGGTGGGACTCATTTGATGACCACTGTGTTAATGGCATAGGCCGTATGTATTAACTATTATCCTAATTGCATGCATAGGTAGTTCAGGAACACCAGGAGGTATTATATAACCCAAAAAAATCTGGACTGTAAAAACTAGGTCTCAGTTTTGTCAGAAATCTGTAAAAACAGACATTTCAGCAGACCTGGCTTGTCTTTAATACTTCCCCAGCAAGACAATCAAGTCACATTTACCTCCAGTCAGCATGGATGGGTTGCTGTAACTACAAGGTAGTACTTGAATTACAATGAAATACAGCTTGGTCAATGTTCACATCTCAAGATCGTATCAAAATAGGAAAATAGACTGAAAATGACAAATTAAACACTATCAATTCATAATTGCTGACCACATTTGACAAAACTTGAGGGACACAGGCAGCTGTCTGCAAAATAAAGAATAAACCTCATTGTAACCAAAATAATTCAGCTAAACATTTCAGATAATAAGCCAGACCACAGATCTTATCATTATAAGATTCTATAACAAACTAGACCTTAAAGAAACACTTTGACAACCCCTATCAATGTTATCTGTCCTGCATATAATTAAAAGTAGGAATTGAAAAAATAATCTGTGATTATTTATAATGATTTTGGTTGGACCATGACATGGATTAAACACAGAACAGTATTTCAAAAGTAGACAGCTAACTTTAAAAGTTATTAAAGTTTTAATATCTAAGATTTGAAAGAAATAAAGATATTCATGTACAATCTTTAATAAAACAATCACACTGTGCATACACTGAAATAAAATGTTTGTCAACTTTGCTGATTTCCATCTAAAATTTGTTGGTTCTTTTTTTCTTCAAGTCTTTTTAAAGCTTTCTTTGACAGTTTTTTCTTCCACAATCCATTTTCTATTTTATATGTTTTACTATGGTGTGTGCAGGCTCCATGATTAAGCTGGAACTGACATAAGGCTTCTAAAGGCTTGGTTAATACCTGTAAATACAATTACAAATTGATAGTTAATACAATATTGAATTCATAATTAGTGTGGTTGGTATATTAGAGTTATTTTCATGCAACTTGTTTCAATTTGATTTCAAGTTTTTGTGCTTGAACTTCATTATTCACTGTGTTTCATGTGAACTGCTTAAACAGAAACATGTAAGGTATTTTTTTTTTTCATTATGAAATGGCCATTTTATTACCTGTTTGTCCGTAAAAATACTCCCACCCTCTTTAAGACACTAAATAATTTTATTGTAATTACCTCAAATGACAATTTGGAAATTTTTTTAAAACTTCAAAGTATTTTTTTAGACCTTTATATCATTAATTACCAATTACAGTTACTTGTGATAACTTTCTTTTTTTTAATTGTTTTATTAGGTAAAAAAAGAACTACATTACTAGTTTAATTTTATAGATAACGGTCATGATGGTATTGTCATTTTATCTATTCACTACTGGAATAATTGTTTTGTTTTATACACAGCAAGCAGTTGCTAAACCATCATAAACAAGTAATGAGGTCATGTATCAACATGTTTGTGAATAAAATGTAAAGAAATTAAAGAACCTTAGTGAGCGCGCTCACATACCCCACATCCCCACATTGTCATTGGAGAAATAAAATAAGTGTAAGAAAAAAAAATTGAATCATAATTTCCTGTCAATATGCACATCTACATAGTTTGTCCTTATTATCTACAAAGTTTCATGAAATTCTGTTGTGTGGTTTCAGAGGAGTTGCAATGACAAACTGTTGCAGAAGTACGTTGAAGCAAATAAGTTCAAAGGGGTGTAACTCCTAGAAAAAAAATTGAATCGTAATTTCCTGTCGATATGCACATCTACATAGTATGACCTTATTATCTTCAAAGGTTTCATGAAATTCTGTTGTGTGGTTTCAGAGGAGTTGCGATGACAAACTGTTCCAGTAGTACATTAAAGCAAATAAGTTCAAAGGGGCACAATTCCTAGAAAAAAAATTGAATCTTAATTTCCTGTCGACATGCATATCTGCATAGTATTTCCTTATTATCTACAAAGTTTCATGAAATTTTGTGGTCTGGTTTCAGAGGAGTTGCGATGACAAACTGTTCCAGTAGTACATTAAAGCAAATAAGTTCAAAGGGGCACAATTCCTAGAAAAAAAATTGAATTGTAATTTCCTGTCGATATGCACATCTACATAGTATGTCCTTATTATCTACAAAGGTTTCATGAAATTCTGTTGTGTGGTTTCAGAGGAGTTGCGATGACAAACTGTTGCAGTAGTACATTAAAGCAAATAAGTTCAAAGGGGCGTAACTCCTAGAGAAAAAAATGAATCATTATTTCCTGTCGATATGCACATCCACATAGTATGTCCTTATTATCTAAAAAGGTTTCATGAAATTCTGTTGTGTGGTTTCAGAGGAGTTGCGATGACAAACTGTTGCAGTAGTACATTAAAGCAAATAAGTTCAAAGGGGTGTAACTCCTAGAAAAAAAATTGAATCGTAATTTCCTGTTGATATGCACAACTGCATAGTATGTCCTTATTATCTAAAAAGGTTTCATGAAATTCTGTTGTGTGGTTTGAGAGGAGTTGCGATGACAAGAAACAGGACTGACGGACGTACAGACGGATGGGTCAAAAACATTATACCCTGCGCAACTTCGTTGCGTGGGGTATAAAAAATATTTAAAAGTCTTAATGTACATGGAAAAATATCTTCTATTTTGTAGGTAGCACCTAGTCCATATTATATCTTGTATTTTTAAAGATGCATGACATGTTTATTCAAAATCTTATTCCTCTGCAGTAAATTTGACCAAATACCTACATCAAATAAGTCTGGAATCTGTTCTAAAACAGATAAAGCAAAAGCTGCTGTTTCCAGGGTAGACAGGGAACCATCATCTGGCTGAGTACGTATCACATATTTACTTTTTACAGTAGGGTTAATTTGCACCTGAAATTAAACATAAAACTAAGAAGCATGTTCTTCTTTTTAGTTGAAAACCTATATGTGACTCTTATTTTAATGACAAAGAGTGTAATTGGTGCGGTTTTTAAAAAAAATCATTTTTCGAACATAAAACATGTACTGTCAATTCAGAACTTTTATAATGTTTTTATTATTGCAAAGAGGTAGGTTGGAAAAACAAGATTCCAGATTCCCTGTCCAACTTAATATGCTTCCCTAGTTATGCTAGCAATTTTCTGCAAACAAGTCATAAGATATTGCCTTAGCTAAAATGAAAGAACCTTTGTGAGCAGCACAAAAATGTCGGCATTCACCTCAAAAGCTAACCAAACCTTTAAACAGACTTATTCGGAAAGGATATAGTTACGATACTGTTGTCAGGTCATTAAGGATTGCATATTTTGGTATTAATATTGATTCACTCATAGGGTCTTTGCATCGAAATAAACACTATTATTCTAAAACCAGTTGTTGGCATATACAGGTTATGTTCTTCTCATATATTCTATGATTGTATGATATTAAACCCCTAAGGGGAGGAATTGTACTTGATTTTCATATGATGAAGACATAATCTTTCAATCAGTTTAATTGAGGTCTAGAGCTGGCATGTCAGTAACTGCTAGTAGTCCTTTGTTAATTTATGTATCATTGTCATTTTGCTTAGTTTCTTTTGTTACCTATTCTGACATCGGACTCGGACTTTTTTTAAACTGAGTTTTACTGTGCGTATTGCTATGTGTTTCTTTATTCTACATTGGCTAGAGGTATAGGGGGAGGGTTGAGATCTCACAAAACATGTTTAACCCCGCTGCATTTTTGCGCCTGTCCCAAGTCAGGTTCCTCTGGCCTTTGTTAGTCTTGTATGTTTTTTAATTTTAGTTCATTTATATGTTTTGGAGTTTAGTGTGACGTCCATTTTCACTGAACTAGTACACAATTTTATTTAGGGGCCAGCTGAGGACCACCTCCGGGTGCGGGATTTTCTCGTTGCGTTGAAGACCCATTGTTTTGTGCTCTTTGGTCGGGTTGTTGTCTCTATGACATATTCCCCATTTCCATTCTCAATTTTATGCTTACATACTCCATGCCCTTACATTGTCACTGGGCAAACAAAATCTCACTAGAAGCCTAAGTTCATAAACCCATAACTCCAACAAAAGTCAACTGATAAAAATTTCTTGATAAATATGCACATCAACATATTATGTCCTTATTATCTACAAAGTTTCATAAAATTCTGTTATGTGGTTTCAGAGGAATTGCAATGAAATACTGTTGTAGTAGTATATTTATGCCAAAATTTTAAGTTCAAAGGGGCTTAACTCCTAGAAAATAATTGAATCATAATTTCCTGTCGATATGCACATCTACATAGTATGTTTTTATTATCTACAAAGTTTCATGAAATTCTGTTGTGTGGTTTTAGAGGAGTTGCGATGACAAGAACAGGACTGACGGACAGGCGGACGGACAGGTCAAAAGCATTATACCCCAGGGAACAAAGTTCCGTAATTATAAACCAAACAAAATTTTAGTACTAATTGTCAACAAGGATATCTTACCTGGATGTGACATCTGTAAGTATGGACCTTAAAAATCGTCTGCAACACTAAATTATGTTTGTTACATTAACCTTCGGGCTAAATCCATGACATGATCACAAATTTTCTAATAGTGGCGATTATAATAATAATTGATTTTTATTTTGTTGACTTAACACTCAGTGACAAGTAGATTGTGCATATTTAGGATGATGTGAACAATCATGCAAAGTATCTACCTTTAACTCCATTGAGCACTCATGATAACGACTGAACAAAATTTGTTCACATGCTAAGTTGACTACCTTCACCTTCATGCTAATGTGCTAGAAATCACAACCTTATTAAATAAACAAACTTAGCATCACTGTAAAGCTCCAAGTAGTACACAAGATATGACCTGGGTGGAATTTACAAACAGGAACCTTGGGTCTAAATTTCTGAAACATTATACTTAGTTGGGACAATATCCCTAATGGACCTTGAGATGAGGAACACAGATTTATGACTCTCATTAAAAAATTAGTCCGCCATACAATTGTGGAAGCTGTGATTTAAAAAATTGACATAAATGAACTAGGACTGGTGTTTTATAGAGCTGATGTGATGTGAAAAAAAGTATACAAAAATAAACCTGAACAAATAATTACAAAGGACATATTTTTAATGATTTTATAGTCAGAATTTTGGGATTATTTCCTGAGGAGAGACATTTTCACTATCTTTCGGGTTGGGCACTTGACGGGAAAACGAATCACACTTGCCACCCCGAAAATCGCACCACACATGTGCAAGTGTCTCAGCTTCAAAATGAGCAATCATACATATCCAAGTTTACGATATGGCCTGAGCAACAGAAGAAAACGTTAACATTACCGCCTGTGGAGAATCTATTACGCATATTGCCCCAGTTAAGGATGTACACCTCTGACGTGTCAAATTTACCATGCTGACAATTTTGTAAATTTGTGATTTTTCTCTGTTTTAAGAACAAAATGCATATTATTTCAACTTCTTTGTTACAAATGATTGAAAAAATACATATCTAAGAAATTTGAAAAGAAAAAAGTGATATGGGATGTACATGTTTCTGGTAAAAACATTTTTTGTACCCCTCACCCATTTTCTCAAAATTTTGGCTAAAAAGACTGACTTGATTGGTAATAAAATTTGAAAAATTTATTACTCAAAAACTACTTATTGTAAGTACACAATTTTTTTACAGAGTTAAGTTTGATTATGATATTTATTAAATTCATTGCTATTTTCCATTTGTATTACATGTTTTGTAAATAATTCCAGAACGAGATTTCAACGAGACTGAAACGTCAGAAGAATACATCCATAAAGACCTTGATATCTTTAAGCTGCAATTTCAATCTTTTTCCTGACAAATATTCTGGAGTTGGGAACAAACTATATATTATTAAGAAACCCCAGGAAGTATTCAAGATAGAGAGTTACATGAAACATGTAGCTATGGTCTACAGTCTGCAGCATTAAAATTAGTTCCAACATTGTTTGCAACAAATCTGCTAGAAGTTGCTAGAAAAAAAACATACAAAGTAGCAACTATTGGATCAATAGGCACTTGCCGCAATATAGCCTTTTGTGCTTATTTGCCATAAAGCAAACACTAATAAATCAATCAAAGGGGGACAATTTGTAAAGGAGAAGTTAGGATCTGCAATGTTAAATTAGTTTGTGACTTTGACTCTCAAGCTAGAAATCCCAACCTTATACGTGATGCATCTTTAAGTGACAGTGATCAATCATACAAAGTAGCAACAATTTAACCCATAACTATACAACTAGTTATACATTTGCACCCTAGTTTTACCTTTCTGGGAAATTGTAACATAGGATTTGATAGAAACATATGCTTTGCTTGTCCCCAGGTTCCATCCAACAGTACCAAGTTATATGACACTTCATCCCCTACCGGTGGAAGTTCAGATATATCTTCAGCCCCAGGGCCTGGAAATAGTAGTAAGGTGTTTGGTTGTCTCATTAGCTCTAAAAGTCCTGGATATCTACAAAAACAAATATGTCATTTGCAAAATTATCAGGTCAAAAGTCCTGGATATTTCAAAAATATTTACATTTGGTTATAACAATCTTCAGCTCAAAATCTCCCACATATCTGCAGAAACAACTATGTCATTAACTACACAGTACCATCAGCTCAAAAGTCCTTGATATCCAAAGAAGCAAATATGTGTTGTTATCACACTTATAAGTACACTGTATAAGCACAATATATCCTGAATATCTACAGAAGCAAAAACATTAATAATATCCTCTGCTATCACAAAATCCTGGAAATCTACAGAAACAAATACATGTGGTCATGCAATTATCAGGTCGAAAAATCATGAAAATCTACAATAACAAAAACATGTTGTTAATATAACAATTATCAGCTCTGTAAGTCCTAGATATCTATAATAACAAATACATGTGGCTATTACAATTATCAGCTCTGTAAGTCCTGGATATCTACTATAACAAATACATGTGGTTATTACAATTATCAGCTCTGTAAGTCCTGGATATCTACAATAACAAATACATGTGGTTATTACAATTATCAGCTCTGTAAGTTCTGGATATCTACTATCACAAATACATGTGGTTATTACAATTATCAGCTCTGTAAGTCCTGGATGTCTACAATAACAAAATTCATGTGAGTATTACACTTATCAGCTCTGTTAGTTCTGGGTATCTACTATAACAAATACATGTGGTTATTACAATTATCAACTCTGTAAGTCCTGGATATCTACAATAACAAATACATGTGATTATTACAATTATCAGCTCTGTAAGGTCTGGATATCTACTATAACAAATACATGTGGTTATTATAATTTTCAGCTCTGTAAGTCCTGGATATCTACAGAAAAAAATAAATGTTGTCAAGTCAATTACCAACTCAAAAGTCCTGTATATCTAGGAAACAAATGTATTTTATAAATGTTCCTAGTACAACAATGTAGAATAGTGTAAAAACATAAACGGTATCAGTTTTTCTGCATCAGATGCGCATTTTCGACAATCAATGTCTCTTCAGTGATGCTCGAGGCCAAAATATTTGAAAATCCAAAGTTTATTAAAAAGATGAAAAGCTATAAACCAAAAAGGACAAAAAAGTATAGCCAAAGCCGGGTCAATTATAATAATAATAAATAGTATCCATTTAACTGATATTTAAAAAAAAATATAATAATTCATTCCATAACATGTTGTTGCAAAAATTATTCTGATCAAAACTTTATAATTCATTTCATAATATATTGTTACCTACATCATTCAGATCAAAATTACCTGAAAAAAATTCAGTGTCTCCAACCTCATTTTGAATTTGAGATACTAGGGAGGTTAAGACCAAGGGACCAGAAAAGGTCATATTTGCCAGTCATGACCTAAACTGAAAGCTATTTGTCCTAAACAGAAGATTGGAATTTAGGACACATTTTTTTTGACGGAAATATTTTCGGTTACTTCATTGAGATCGGGTTTCTTAATTGCCAATTTGCACTTAATTTTGTTTTGTAATCCCTTTTCTGTAATAAAATTGCCACTCCAGTATAATATGACAATCCTGAGGGCCCTCCTAATAACCATATTAATGAATCCGGGAAATATTGGCAAATGATCACTAATCACTTTTTACCTGTATTTTTAATGGTGTGGTGATCACAAGCTCAGAACTAATATTATTCCATGACAAAAACTTTCTTCATTATGTAATTTCTTTTCAGCAAGAAAATCGTCAATTCTGATTTTGAAAATTAAAAACTTGTTTAAATTATGTAGAAAAAAAAAGTTTTTCATGAGTCGAACGTGCACGTTATTTACTATGTAATATGCATGCATGAAATTGTCTTCACCAGACTAGACACTTAATCATAAAATGCAAAATGATTTGATGCTAAATTAAACAAGTGCAACTATTATCTGTTATATTCAAACACTTTTAAAGGTATTAATTTCAAAAGTCCGTGATTTACTGTTAATTTGATAATAAGAACATTGACCTATAATGGTTTATTTTTATAAATTGTTATTTGGATGGAGAGTTGTCTTACTGGCACTCACACCACATCTTCCTATATCTATAAATCCCTGAAATGAATCTGGAATTACTCGTACTTCAGTATTATCAAAAAACTTCTGGTTTTGATTTCGTCTTCAAAATCGAAAGAAACATTAGCGATGTCTGAAAAATTTACCATTTTAAGTCAGTAAAATCATTTTAATTCTAAACTGTTGCATTCCTTAACTGTTCTTGAGCGTTTTTAGAAAAACGGAAAGAAAATTAGACGTAAATGGGATTTAAACAGTCAGTACAAGTTCGTTGATTTCTGTGAATAATTTCGACATTATTCACAACATCAACGAACTTGTACAGACTGTTTATTTATTTTCTTTCTGTTTTTCTAAAAACGTTCAAGAACAGTTAAGTCATGTTAGTGAACTCAAAATGACCAAAAGTGACTGAAAAAATTTCCGGATCCTTGGTTAAGACAGTAAAGACATTGCAGAAAATTGTATTTATTTTTCATTTTATATGACCATAAATATCACTGTGCATATAGAATAAATTGGAAGGTAAAAATACAAATGTACTTTCTTCTGAAGAAAAAATAGTTTAACAACTTAACCATGGATGTTATGCAAAATTTATGCTTTATCATACATACAAAAAGCCACGAGATATTAATAAAAGTATATGGCACTAAATTTCTGATCAAGGTAATAGGATATTACAATGTTCAACAAAATTAACAATTCTTTTTAACCTGAGGAAAGGATAGTAAAACAAGTAATGTCATAATACCACAACAGATTGTGTGACATTGCACACAAAAGTAAATTTTCATTCATTTAGATGGTTCATTTTGAATGTCATATTTCATGGGGACATAGAAAATGATGCAATAGTTATTGTATCTTCCCTGAAACTGATGGACATTTCTTTAAGTCATGATTATCACTTTTTCACAGGACATGAAAAGACCCTATTACTGTATTATATGTGTGCTTGCTTGTGTATAGATATAAGAAGATGTGGTATGAGTGCCAATGAGACAACTCTCCATCCAAGTCACAATTTGTAAAAGTAAACCATTATAGGTCAAAGTACAGCCTTCAACACGGAGCCTTGGCTCACACGGAATAGCAAGCTATAAAGGGCCCTAAAAATGACTAGTGTAAAACCATTCAAACAGGAAAACCAAAGGTCTAAATTCTTATCTATATAAATAAACTGCTTCGCTGAGCGCAGCTGGATACGCCCGCAGAGGTCCAACCCTGAACAGTTGGGGCAAAAATGGACACAATATTCAAGCCTGATACAGGTCTGAATTTGGATTGTAATTGAATATTTGATATATTATAAGTTTCTGAATAAATGTAGTCAAAGAACTTGAAATTGGTTATATGAAAGATTTCTTGCTGTTGTGCAATACAATGCTGTTGCGCATTACTTAGTAAATCTGTTGTCAGACTATAAACAAATAAAATCTTATAACTGGGAAACATACAATCGAAAATTTATAAAAATCAAAAGGGAGCTTACAAAAATAGATATAAACAATTTACTAAAGTTTCATAAAAAATACTGAAAACATTTTTGAGTTATTGTACGAAAACTGGAAAATCCCCCTTTTTGTAATGAATAAAACCCCATAAATCGGAAATGTATAGTCTGAAATTTATAAAAAAAAATTTGTTAAAGCGTTTTCATGTTATTGTGCTGACACTGTTTGGCAGCCGCTAGTGATCCGCCCAGCCGCCGTACATAACCATTTTAATAACCGATATTTCCTTCGAAAATCTGGTTAAAAATCAAAAGGGAGCTCAGAAACGGTAAATCCGAAATTTATAAAAACGAAAGGAGCTCATGTCAATAGATATGAACAATTCACAAAAGTTTCATGCAAATTGGTGAAATTGTTTTTGAGTTATTGTTCGAAACTGGAAAATCCCCCCTTTATTAATGAATAAAACCCCAAAACTCGGAAATGGTAAATCTGAAATTTATAAAAAACAAAAGGGAGCTCAGGTCAATAGATATATACAATTCACCAAAGATTCATGCATATTGGTTAAAGGGGTTTTGTATTAATGTCCGACATGTTGACGACGGACGGACGGACAGACTGACGGACAGACGGTCAACGGTATACCATAATACGTCCCGTAAACGGGAGTATAAAAACGAGAAACGAGAAATACTTATGAACCACATCAACAAACAACAACCACTGAACATCAGTAATATGTATTAGATACACCATGGGGATGTTAGCCGATTGGGCGTATCCAATTTACACCCAGATATACAAAATGATAGATTTCAATACGGTAATTTAGAAGAGGGGTCTTTCAGCAATTTGACCTTATGTGAAAATAAACATGATAACGCAAGATATCCAATAACATCTTGCATGTAAATAAATATATGGAATGTCTCCTATGAAGACTCTGAATTGAAGCTGCAAGTGGGAAATACAAAAAAATACAATAAACTGTTAACACAGAGATATGTCTTGCCTATTTGTTATTTTGAAAATGCAAATGTTGAAATTAAGATAGCAACACTTTAACATGTAAGTTATGCAAATATTCAAGGTCAATGAACCATGACTGAAGGTACAGGGCTAAACAATCTCCATGGAAATCAGATGTGCCAATGCTAATACAACTGCATACCAAATACCATTGACTTTTCATAAGTTGTTCCCTTTAAACAAACCTAAACACAAACATTTATCCATACCTGCCAATCCTCCCGTTTTGAGCGGGAGACTCTCGCTCAAATGGCGAAATTCGGGAAATCTCCCGCTTGCCAGTACCCTCCCACGCGGGAGTATGGAATCTCCCGCTTTTGGATATTTCAACCTTGAATGACAAGTCAACATTAATTACGTTTTTGTGTCACTGATGAGGGTTGTTGTTACCTGTAAATCACAGACAATGTGAAATTAAATGGCTTCACTTGACAGCTTGGGTGTCAAACATAGTACTAATTAACAATCATTAACGACTTTTGCTGCAAGCTTTGTGTTATTAAAAACACTTCAAAGAAATTTTGGGTTACTTCCCCTGTTTAATCCTGTTTTAAGTTATCCTTCTTAAAATAATGTGAATTGATACAACAATATAAACTAAATACAAATTGAACAAAGAATCATAAAAGGATGGCAATTAAATGATTTTGTAAGCCTTAAGACAAAAAAAATAATTATATTTTAAAAATCAATTAAAAGATCTATACTTCTATTCAATGTTTGAATTGAAATTTATAAGACATGTATTGAACCACCTTCCATGAAATATGAATTTGCACACACTTAATACACCATCTTGTGACAATCTGATTAAACACCTGAAACAGAGGTAACTTAATTGAAAAGCTGTGATGGGCTGCAAATGTGGAATATGATGAAAAAGGAAAGAAACAAACAACATACCTTGTATAGGATATAACCATATTTAAAGAAATAAAGTATACCTATTAACTCTTATATGTGTTTTGTAGAAGAATAAATAAACAGGTCATATATTTCACTTGAAAATGTCGTTCGCGCAAAATCTCCCCCTCAGCTGTCATAGCTGATAGGGAGATCTCTCTCTTTGAAGGTTTCAGAGGTTGGCAGGTATGATTAACTTGTTAATTATGAAAAAAGTTTCAAAATCAATGAACCATAATGCGAGGGTGGGGTTATATAATCTCCAAGGAAATGAAACTTGCATATGCCAATACATTTGCACACCAAATATCAATGACTTAACATTAATGGTTCATCTTAAACTGACCTAATCACAAACTAATACATGTAAACTAAGCAAAAGTTTCAAAGTCAATAGACCATGACTGAGGGGTAAGGACCAAATATTCTCCATGGAAATGAGATGTGCTAATGCTTATACAACTGTATACCAATTATCATTGACCTACCACTAAAGGTTCCCTTTAAACTGACCTAATCACAAACTAATAAATGAAAACTAAGCAAAAGTTTCAAAGTCAATAGACCATGACTGAGGGGATGGGGCCACATAATCTCCATGGAAATGAGATACACCAATGCTTATATAACTGCATACCAAATATCATTGACCTACGACTAGTGGTTTCCCATAAACTGACCTAATCACAAACTAATACATGTAAACTAAGCAGTTTCAAAGTCAATAGACCATGACTGAGGGGGCAGGGCCAAAAAATCTCTATAGTACTGAGATGCGCCAATGCTAATACAACTGCATACCAAATATCATTGACCTACCACTAGTGGTTCACCATAAACTAGACCTAATCACAAACTAATACATTGTTGACGCTGCCGCCAACGCCGGAAACTGCATACCTATGTCTCGCTTTTTGACTCCGTCAAGGCCAGACAATAAAAATTACATCATAACTTGAAGTTTTAAAAAAGAATGTTTAAAAGTTCCCAAGAAAAAGTGTGGCATTCCAGATGAAATTTACCTGTGTTCTGGGAATTTTTTGGATCTGTAAACATGACACTTTCCTGGTGATAGACTCTGATTTAACATTGGAGCAGTTTTTAAATTTCTTGATTCCTGGAATAAATGTTATAATAAATAGTGAATGAGAGAATATATGAGGTAATTATTAACAAGACAAAAACAAACTGAACATCTCAACTTTACATAAACAAACATATATGGCAGAAAATATGTAACCCAATACCACATTAAAATATACAAAAAAGTGCTAAAGTTGGATTTTTTTATAAAACAACTACTTATTATAGATCAGCAACAGATTTAATTTAGAAATTGGAAATATGGAGGAAAAGAATTATAATGTTAATTACCACTTGTGTCATGCATGAAAGTTAACCAAACGTAATATAAAACGATGAATCATCAACAGAAATAATAAATTCATAAAAAATTTAAACTTAAAAGTGCAACATGGAGGTTTTTGAAGTATTTTAAGATTGACAATATATAATCAAAGAAAAAATAGGAGTTGCAATATCTGATCATTCAATTAATCTTAAATATGCATAATTTTCATTGTGAAGTCAGCACATTTCAAAAATCCTTAGTAAAGGTATTCTGTACAACATCACTCTTTTTTGTGATGATTTAATTTACAGTAAAACAGGGTGACACGGTAACTAAAAGTGGTAAATCTGTGATTTAGGACCCAATTATATATACAACAACCAACATTCACAGTGAAATAATCACCTTTAAAAGGACAAGGGTTGATAAGGGCCATTTTCGGCCCCACCCCCAAATTTCATGTTGTAACACCATACCACAGACCTTCTGAAAATGGTGGCATTTTGGGTCTATCTCGTATATTCTGTTGCCTAGCAACCATTATAATGGTGGAGATTAACTCATTAAATATGCTAAATATACAGCTCAAATCTATTTATATTTGAAATCCAACCTGTTTAACATGCAGTAAATCATACATTTATACACTGTTTAATTGTAACACAATGTAATGCACATCTCTTGGCAAAATCATAGTAATTTCTCCCTAGCAACAAAACTTTTTACATAGCAATGGTAATTTGTTTTCTATTTTACAAGATTCAACTTTTAATATGTTGCAACAAAAAGATCCACATTGTAAAAAGTAACAAACTCCAAGGAAAATGTCAAGGATAAAAATCAATGCTGAAGTATCAACAAACAAAACTATAGACAAACAACTGTAATTTTTTAAGAGACTATGGTAACAAAATGCACTTTAAGAGTCCATCTGTGGAGTAAAAAAATGTACCATTTCCCTAATGGTGAAATTGATGGTTATTACATTTATTCATGAATTAATATGTGTACACCTTATATATGGGCAAAGTCAAAATAAATGGTTCCTTGCATATAAAGCAATATTTATCAACCATGCTGATCATTTGATTGGATAAATTGATTTCAAATGATGTGGCTTGATGTGTAGAATATTCCTGCAAAACATCTTTGAAAAATCTCAAGTATTAAAAAAATTATGTTAAAAAAAGATGCCAAAATTGTCAGGAGTGCAACACTTTTTTGTGACATTTTGAAAAAATACTTTTTTTTTAAGACACAGCAAATTGTTGTATGGAGGAATATGCCTTAAATTTTATTTGTTTTACAACTATTATATCTTAGTGATGATTTCAGCTCAGAATGAAGCTTTTCCATTGAACCGTTTTGATACAGATGTGTTTTGAAAAAAGTTGTGCCATGTCAGAGTGCAACACAAAATTAGTATTACTGAGGAATAGAATGATTTTGCTTAAATGACTCACACCTAAACATAAGCAAAAGTCATTCCTGTAAAACAAATATGTCCTTTCTAGAATAAATAGTTCATTTACCTGATTATTGATATATATAATGTGTGAGTCTAGTAAATAAGGCCTCCTTATAAGTGTCAGGAGTGCAACTTTGAAGTTTAAAGACTAGCACTGAAAAATACAAAAGCCAATATATGGTTCTGTTTTATTTTCAAAGATACTATACTAGATACAAGATTGCACCCAAAGAGTAGCCTGATAGACAAGGAATTTTCTTTTAGAACCATTTCTTTGGTGTCAGGAGTGCAACAGTTTTAAAATGACATTTTCTTGGACTTACATTTTAAGATAATCTCAGCTCCTAGTGACTTATTTGCATCTAAACATGTTTTCTAGCTATTTAGGTTACATGTATGAGTTATAATAAATTCTTAAAGGTAAATTTCAAAGCAGGACTTAGATTCAAGAATCATTGTTTGTCACAAGCAAACATATTTGAATGCTAAATTTTCATATTATTTTCAAATTATGGAAGCTAATTGTCTTAAACTTTGTCATTTGATTAGGAAATAACCATATTTCAATTTAAAAGCTTTATAATGGTTGCATTAATACTTATTAATTTATTATAATTGTTATAACAAACAATTAATTGTGTTGCACTCCTGACATGAATTTACCATAACAAGCCGTTTTGCACATTTTGAGTTCAATTTTTAAGACCCAACCTTTGAATGAATGAAAGATGGGAAAGATGGCTGTGAAACTAAACTTTAGAGTAAATCTGACAAGCTAAGTGCATACAAACACACCATCAAAGTCAACAACAACTTCAACTTTGAGGAGTAGAAATTGAGAAAAACACTGAAATAAGATCCAAATCTGAAGGACAAACTAGACACATATAAACAAAGAAAGAACAAAGAAAACAAAACAATGTAACCCTAAATTCAAAAGACTCAGACCAAAATTAAAACACATATGAGAAAATGAAAACAAAACAGAGAAGTGGCAACAGAGAGAAGAAGAAAATTGACACAAGCTAAAAAGTTGCAAACCAGCAGAAAATTGTCCAGTCAAGAAGCAAAAGTACAGATGCACTTACAATACCTAGAGAAATCAGAAAGAGAAGTCAAAGAATAAGACATTATCTGCTTGACCATCCCAAATCTTGGACTAAAACAATTGAGCACATCATATCACAGCTACACCAAGGTGGTTGTCAGAGTTAATGAGAACTGATGGCAGCTGTGCAAGAAATTGATGAGTCTTGAACATGTTGAAGTATAAACAAAGTTGAGGAACCCCTTAAAGATCTGAAAACTGTCGAAAAGAAAATGGCATTTTCAAAAGAGTCCCTTAGTTCTTGGTCTAAGTTTTTTAGGTAGCCTCTATTCTTTTTGAAAAAGCCAGTTTCTTTTCAACAGTTTCCAGATCTATTAAGGGTCTCTCAATTATGTTTCCACTTCAGCACCCATCAGTTTCTAGCACACTTCCATCAGTACTGATTAGTTCTTACAATTACCTTGGTGTAGCTGTGGATATGATGTATTCAGTTGTTTTAGGGCAAGGTTTGGGTTCAGGAAGAATTTTCCCTATATTTTGTCTTCTTTTTCTGATTTCTCTAGATAGTGTATCTGCACCTGACCTTTACTTCTCGACTGGACATTTTTCTGTGGGTTTGCAATTTTTTTGGCTTGTGTCAATTTTCTTCTTCTCTTCTGTTGCCAATCTCTCATTTGTCTCTCTGTTTTGTTTTTTTTCATTTTTTAGATCTGTGTTTTTATCTTCAGGTCTAAGTCTTTGTAATTAGGTTTTACATTTTTTTTCTTTGTTCTTTCTTTGGTTTTATTTGTCTAGTGTGTCCTTGAGGTGGATCTTCTTTCAGAGTTTTTCTCAATTTTCTGCTCATCAAAGTTAGAGTCGATGTTGACTTTGATGGTGTGTTCCCTTAGTCTGTCTGATTTTATTCTCAAGTTAGTTTAGTTTAATCAACTATCTTTCTCATCTTTCATTCATTTTAAGGTTGGATCTGCAAGATGAACTCCAAATTTGTGAGACTTTTCAAAATAAAAATATTGAATCTGTGCAAAACTTTTTGTTATGGTAAATTCATGTCAGGAGTTCAACAAAATTGTTTTATTAGGTAATTATTAACAAGACAAAACAAACTGAACATCTCAACTTTACACAAATAAACATATATAGCAGAAAATATGTATCCCAATAACCACATTAAAAGTTACAAAAAGTGATAAGTTGGATTTTCAGTGTTCTCCCAGGATTTTTGATAGCGCTGTGGTAAGCGTGCGATATTAGATTGATTCACCTTTCGTGTTTGCGTTGTAATGTTACATTTACTTAAACTGCCATGTTGGTTATGTTATATTAAATAGACAAAGACCTGCATTTTTTTATTATACATCAGAAATGGAAATAAGTTACATTTTATTTATTATTATTAAGCTTTAGTAATTTAAATGCATAAATAATTTAAATAATTTGATTTCATTACCTTCCTCTCCTCTTTTTCTTATAAGAGTGATTATGTACAATGTAGAACAGTAGCTATATCTTTTCTCTCACTTTTATTTGTTTGACTTAAACTAGTTGTGTATTTCATTTACAACTTCATAATTAACTGACAAATATTTAAAAAAGTTTCCAATGGTCAAATTGGACTTTTTGCATTGACTTTTATTTACATCTTTCAAATTATAAATTCACAATTAAAATCAGTATATTATTTAATATCAAAGGAAGAAATGGGATTACACTTTCTATAAGTACTTAAATGTTATATCAGACATGTTTAAATAAAGGCTAACATATTCCAAGATGCATCTGATAGAAACCTAATTTTTGTTTAAAGATTTTTTTTTATTATTTAAGATGGGTTATTAATAAAAAATTGTGTTTGCCAATTGAAACATAAATACCACCTTTAAAGGTTTTGTTTGATAACTTTATAAATATTTGAATTATTGCCACCAGAAATATTTGACCAGATCTGACGAAACTTGTTTTAGTTATTTTTCCCTCCTAAATTGCCTCCCTTCTGCAATTTCCTGTTCCTATTTACACTTTGACCAAGTGGCTGTTTCTATGTATCATTAAATGCCATTTCATATCCAAACAATCCTCTGTTAATATTGATTTTAAAATAACATTTAATTAATATTTATTGATAATTGGATGGCATAACACGATATTTTATATTTATTTACATGGTTTTTTCGTTTTGTTTTATCCTCTATTCGATTTTGAAAAGAAATGATGCAAGGACATGTAATTGTAAAATACGGGCTTGTAATGAATCCCTGGACAACGGGAATGCTTCCCTAGAGCAATGCAGGTTCAACATTTTAGTTGTAAACACGAAACAGTAATGAAATAATCGTAGATGATTGAAAAAATAGACAAGACCACGTTGTCAGAGAAAGGGTAAACCTTTCCTTAAATACTTTGGGAATGATTTATTGAGCACTATCCACCCATTTCATGAAGTTTCTGCACCTTTTATTCTTAAAAGTGAAAAACTCGGAGAAAAATAAACAGGTCTTTTTGACAGTCAAAGTTCTGCCAATGACGCAATTGTGTTCTTTCATTGAACTGACCTCTCATATATTTGACTTCATTAGGTGAATAATCGATCTCAGACAAATCAACCAGTTGATCACATGATCAAAATTGTACAGATAAACACTGGAAATTTGAAAATTGAAAAACAATAGTGCTGATAATTGATTGGAAACTGCTTCGGTCTGCCCAATAGCACAGCGCTGAAATGCGATAGCGCTGAATACCACAGCGCTAAATCAGCCTGGGGAGAACACTGAATTTTTTTTATAAAACAACTACTTGTTATAGATCAGCAACAGATTTAATTTAGAAATTGGAAATATGGAGGAAAAGAATTATGATGTTAATTACCACTTGTGTCATGCATGAAAGTTAACCAAACGTAATATAAAACGCTGAATCATCAACAGAAATAATAAATTCATAAAAATTTAAACTTATAAGTGCCACATGGAGGTTTTGAAGTATTTTAAGATTGACAATATATAATCAAAGAAAATGGAGTTGCAATATCTGATCATTCAATTAATCTTAAATATGCATAATTTTTATTGTGAATTCAGCACATTTAAAAATCCTTAGTAAAGGTATTCTGTTCAACATCACTCTTTTTGTGATGATTTAATTACAGTTTTAATAAAATGCTCCAGGGCGCAGCTTGATACGACTGCAGAGGTCGAACCCTGAACAGTTGGGGCAAGTATGGACACAACATTCAAGCTTGATACAGCTCTGAATTTGGATTGTGATTAAATATTTGACACAGCATAGGTTTCTGACACAGAATGAATGTGGTCTAAGAACTTAAAAATTTTAAATTGGACATTCACCTATTATGGTCCAATTATCAAAATCTAAATACATGGTTAGATTCAGCATATCAAAGAACCCCAAGAATTAAATTTTGATGAAATCAAACAAAGTTTAATTTTGGACCCTTTGACCTCAATGTGGACAAAGTTGATAACGGGCCCAAAAATCAATAATCTAAATACATGGTTAGATTCAGCATATCAAAGAACTCCATATATTCAATTTTGTTGAAATCAAACAAAGTTTAATTTTGGACCCGATTTGGACCAACTTGAAAACTGGGCCCATAATCAAAATCTAAATACATGTTTAGATTCAGCATATCAAAGAACCCTAAGAATTCAATTTTGTTAAAATCAAACTAAGTTTAATTTTGGACCCCGATTTGGACCAACTTGAAAACTGGGCCCATAATCAAAAATCTAAATACATGTTTAGATTCTGCATATCAAAGAACCCTAAGAATTCAATTTTTGTTAAAATCAAACTAAGTTTAATTTTGGACCCTTTGGACCTTAATGTAGACCAATTTGAAAACGGAACCAAAAATTAAGAATCTAAATACACGGTTAGATTCGGCATATCAAAGAACCCCTATAATTCAATTTTGATGAAATCAAACAAAGTTTAATTTTGGACCCTTTGGACCTGAATGTGGACCAATTTAAAACGGGCCCAAAATTCAAAAACTTAATACACGGTTAGATTCAGCATATTAAAGAACCCCAAGAATTCAAGAATAAAACCCCATTGAAATTGGTCAAGAAATAAGCAATTTATACGAAGTATCTTCTTTGCACAATCCTGTGCAAATGAATATTCTTGCTATTATTGCAATACTGTACAACTGACAATTTCTTGCTTTTGCAATATTGTGCTATTGGATATTTCTTGCTATTGTGCAATACTGTGCAATTGAAGATTTCTTGCTATTGCGCAATACTGTGCAATTGAAGATTTCTTGCTATTGTGCAATACTGTGCAATTGAAAATTTCTTGCTATTGCACAATACTTATTATATAATAATTTACACATCCTGTTTGGTGTGTATCTCCTACCATATCATTATTATTTGCTTTTAAATATAAATCAGAAATAACCAACTTAAATGGAAAATTTTAAAAGAAAAAAAGGAAAAAAAAATTCCCCAAATTTTTGAACCCCTTATGATTCATCACCCCAAACTCAATCCCAGCCTTCCCTTTGTGGTATGGTACCTTGCAGTACAATTTCAGAGATCCATACTCTTGAACACAAGTTATTGTCTGGAAACTAGAAAAATGTGTTTTTGGCCCTTTTGGCCACAAATTCCTAAATGTTTAGGGCAATTACCCCAAACTCAAACCTAGCTTTCCCTTTGTGATATGGAACCTTGAAGTACAATTTCAGAAAGATCCATACACTTACACACAAGATATTGTCCTGAAACTAGAAAAATGCTTGTTTTTGCCCCTTTGGCCCCTAATTCCTAAAATATTGAAGCAATTACCCCATCATCAATCCCAGCCTTCCCTTTGTGGTATGGTACCTTGCAGTACAATTTCAGAGATCCATACACTTGAACACAAGTTATTATCTGGAAACTAGAAAATGCTTATTTTTGGTCCCTTTTGGCCCCTTATTCCTAAACGTTTTAGGCAATTACCCCAAACTCAATTCCAGCCTTCCCTTTGTGATATGGAACCTTGTAGTACAATTTCAGAAAGATCCATACACTTACACAAGTTATTGTCATGAAACTAGAAAATGCTTGTTTTTGCCCTTTTTGGTCCCTAATTCCTAAAATTTGGAAGTAATTACCCCAAAATCAATCCCAGCATTCCCTTTGTGATATGGAACCTTGTGGCACAATGTCAGAGAGATCCATACACTAACACACAAGTTATGTCTGGAAGTTACAAAATGCTTATTTTGGCCCCTTTTGGCCCCTAATTCCTTAACTGTTGGTACCATAACCCCAAAATCAATCCAAACCTTTCTTTTATGGTATTGAACCTTGTGGTAAAATTTCATAGAGATCCATTCACTTAAACTAAAGTTAGAGTGCGAAAACCAATGTGTCTTGGACGACGCCGACGCCAACGTCATACCAATATCGACCGCAAAATTTTTTGCAGTCGTTTTCTTGATCGTATAAAATGCTTGTTTTTGCCCTTTTGGTCCCCAATTCCTAAAATTTTGAGGCAATTACCCCAAAATCAATCCCAGCCTTCCCTTTGTGGTATGGTACCTTGCAGTACAATTTCAGAGACATCCATACACTTGAACACAAGTTATTGTCTGGAAACTAAAAATGCTTATTTTGGCCCTTTTTCCTAAACGTTTTGGGCAATAACCCCAAACTCAATTCCAGCTTTTCCTTTGTGATATGGAACGTTGTAGTACAACTTCAGAAAGATCCATACACTTACACACAAGTTATTGTCATGAAACTAGAAAAATGCTTGTTTTTGCCCTTTTGCCCCTAATTTCTAAAATTTTGAGGCAATTACCCCAAAATCAATCCCAGCATTCCCTTTGTGGTATGAAACCTTGTAGTACAATGTCAGAGAGATCCATACACTAACACACAAGTTAATGTCTGGAAGTTACAAAATGCTTATTTTGGCCCCTAATTCCTGAACTGTTGGTACCATAACCCCAAAATCAATCCCAACCTTCCTTTTGTGGTATTGAACCTTATGGTAAAATTTCATAGAGATCCATTCACTTAAACTAAAGATATTGTACGAAAACCAATGTGTCTTCGGACGAGGATGACGACGACGCCAACGTCATACCAATATATGACCGCAAAAATGTTTTTTCGGTCGTATAAAAATTACAGAAAGGCCAGACATATCTCTACGTCAACAGTTTGTTTGTGTTGGGTACTGTTTTTCTCTAATTTTGTGTCTGTCGAAACCGTTGACTATTCATGTCACATGATGATACATATATTATTTATAGCTCAAAAAGTTGTTATTAAACAGAAATTCAAACTTCTGGATGATGAAAGCATTCATGATATTATAAGTTTCCTGGATCCGACCCTAATACCAGAGAAGATTGTCCCATTTCGAAAACCAAATTTTGAATTAAGATTAGCAGAAACATAAGAAATGATCAGATTTTGTTATATTATATGTTTATCTAAAATTTTATATTTCCCCCCCCCCAAAAAAAAATATTTTCCTCAGAATTATCGTTGACTCCCTTACAATATGTAGTTCATTGCTTTTGATTTTTTAAAAAAAGTTAAACCAGGTATACTTATGAAAATAATAATAGAAATACATATTACCGATTCATAAGCGAAAAAGTAAAATTCATAAGGCATAAGTATGTATAAATTAAACTTTGTCAGAAGAATATGTCATATTTTAATGGCAAATTTCAGCCTTTTATTGGTCTGACTTGGCTATGAAAAAATGTAAAAGAAACTATCCAACCAAACTTGCACCAAAAAATTTTTATCTGAAGTTTGATATGATGCCTACCATTATCTTGATGATATTCTTTCGTTAAATAATCTAGAGTTCTTTAAATATATACTACGAAATTTACCCAAAGGAACTTACTTTAAATAAATCTAACATAAACAGCAGTAGTTGTCCTTTTCTAGATTTAGACATTTCAATTTTAAAGTGAAACTCCATACTTAAATTTACGACAAAAGAGACGATTTTTCATTCCCTATTGTTAATTTTCCGTTTTTAGACGGCGATGTTCCTTTGGCTCCATCATCATGATCATATCCCAACTTGTTCGTTATGCCCATGTGTAGTGATGTCATAGGTTTTAAGGAATGTAATCAATGCATCACTGGTAAATTATTAAGTCAGGGATTTCGTTATCATAAATTGCTTAAAACTTTACAAAATTCTTTCATAGATACAAAGATTTGATTAGTAAATTTGGCTGTACCTGTAGAAAACGGTATTTCATCCTAAATTTTTACGGTACTATTGCACTTAAAGCGCTGAAATCACTATGTGATCCGTGTAAACTCATTGAACCTTTAAACAAACTTATTAGTAAAGGTTATCTTACCAATGTTGTAATAAGATCTTTGAATGTAGTTTACATTGGCACAAATATCGATTTTGTCATCAGCAAATTAAAAGATAACTAAATCTGTATTCTTTCCAAACGTTTTTTGGGATGTATAAATACATGTCCATGTTCATTTTCTATATAGAGATTACTCTATCTATATATTACATTATACATATTTATTAACAGGTTAACTCTAACTATCCTACTGCCTGTAGATACTTTTATTTTGGCATTGCACAAGTCATGTCTTCTTTGACTGTTCATGATGTTAAAACACTATAAAATCCCTGGGATGTGTTTTTTTAGTTTATTTTAGTCTCTGATGCATGATTTTTATTATTAACTGTATTTGGCTTTTAACAAGCTTTCATAGTCTCACTATTTTAATATATATCAACTTTGATAAGTGTTTAGTATGACAATAAATTTTCACTTTTGTTCTCGTAGTAGGAACAACAAAATCATTTATTATTATTTCCTTACTCCAACAATTATTTTATTTACCTGTGTACGTTATTTTATTTGGCAGCATTTTGTCCAAGGTTATGGTTGTCTTTCTGATATTGTTTTACATCTAACCCCCTTGTTTTATTAATTTTGTATTTACATTGTGTCAAAGATCAAATTTATTTTTTCAGTGTATGTTCACTTATTTTTGTTAATATGTCTTTTGATTGAGTTAAGCCATTTCAATTGATATTTTATATTGTGTCTTTCTATGTTGTGATGTTACACTATTGTTTCAGGTATAGTGAAGGTTGGCGCCTATTAAAACGTTTAACCCCGCCACATTATATATGTGACTGTCCCAAGTCAGGAGCCTGTAACTGAGTGGTTGTCTTTGTTGCTGTTTCTCATACTTGTTTTTTGTTTATTGTTTTGCATAGTTTGTTCTTATGTTTTATCGTTACATCACTGTCCCAGGTTAGGGGAGGGTTAGGCGCCAAAAAACTAGCTCAAACCCGCTGCATTTGTTTGCACCTGTCCTAAGTCAGGAACCTGATGTTCAGTGGTTGTCCTTTGTTGATGTGGTTCATAAGTGTTTCTCATTTCTCGTTTTTTATATAGATTAGACCGTTGGTTTTCCTGTTTGAATGGTTTTACACTAGTCATTTTTGGGGCCCTTTATAGCTTGCTGTTCGGTGTGAGCCAAGGCTCCATATTGAAGGCGGTACTTTGACCTATAATAGTTTACTTTTACAAATTGTGACTTGGATGGAGAGTTGTCTCATTGACACTCATACCACATCTTCTAATATCTATTGTCCAAATGTTAAAATTTCAAATTGGTGCAAGCATGGTGCAGTGGTCAAAATGTAGGAAAACCATCCCAATTTCTGTATTTTTGCTTATTTTCCTGTTTATGACATCATTTACACCTACCATTGTGATGTCATTAAACATCTTTTGTTAGATAAAAACAGTGTTATTTATATCATTGACTCATATTCTAGTAATTAATGGAGAAAAATCTGCTCAGTTGAAATTTTTATTATTTTGTAAATCAGGGGACAATTTATGCCATATAGCCCCTACTCCTTTTTAAATAGCTAAATCACCTTATGTGTATTGTATACTGGTAATTTTATATACCGGAAGTGTATTAAAAGGGGTAAATGTATTATGATTGCTTGAAGTTATGAGAAAAAACCTGTTTTGAAGTTTTGTACTGTTTCCATTCTCTTAAATTAACATTTTTGTTTAATCATATTTAGTTATCTAGAATTTTGAAATCATTCGAAGTAAATGGGGAATGTGTCCATAGGACACAGATGATGCCCCCGCTTGCATATTACGTTATAAAGGGACATAACTCAAGAAGGTCAACGTGACGCTACCCAAATTCGTACTTCATCTGAGTTTTGAGGTAATTAGCATCGTGTATAAGTTTCATAACATTTGGTTGAGGCAAACTCAAGTTACAGAACAGAAACGAAAATTCAGCAATTTTTCCATTTGTCAAGGGGCACAACTCTAGAACGGCAAAAGTGACATCACCAAAATTAAAATTTGATCTGTGTTTTGTGGTAATAAGCATTGTGCATCAGATACATAACATTTGGTTGAGGTAAACTCAAGTTACAGAACAGAAACGAAAATTCAGCAATTTTTCCATTTGTAAAAGGACATAACCCTAGAAAGGTAAAAGTGACGCCACCAAAATTCAAACTAGATCTGTGTTTTGTGATAATAAGCATTGTGTATAAGTTTCATAACATTTGGTTGAGGCAAACTAAAGTTAGAGAACGGAATCAATTCTGGGACGTACAGATGTACGGATGGACGTACAGATGGACAAGGGTAAAACTTAATGCCCCCTCCGCTACAGCAGGGGCATAAAAATTCACATCTTTAAAATTTACCTCAAATGGGTGTTGTAAAATAAATACTGTTGTTGATATTTGTATAGGTTCTGATGGTAAAAAGGGACACCAACAAACTGTGACTGGTCTCCTGAAATGATAATTTTAAAATTTGATAAATCATGAAAATACTGGACCTTTTATCAATGTTTATATATATTTTTATTTTTCTTTGCTTTCGTTTCCCTAAAAAAATGTTGCATTTACTTGTTTCTGGCAATATTTATAAATTAGGCATTTATTAGATCTCTATTCCAAAAAATTAAGAAGTCTTGGAACGTTTTGCTTTGACATCTACCAGCGTCAATGAGGGATCATCATCTATAAAATTACCCTCTGCAGACGTTATGATTATCTGGACTATCAGATCTCCAGATAAGAATGGTCAAACATTTGCACAAGTATATAATAAATCCCCCTAATCTATTTCAATATATTTTTCTTTTGTGTGCATTTTCAACTTTAGTGTATTTGTATTGTCTATGTCAGCACTATTTTATTATTTTGTGTTCTCTCTTCCTTTAACTTTTGTGCACAAGCAGTTTCAGTTTTACATTCATATATATGAATCTCTCTGTCAGAACTAAATAAATGGAGAATGTGTCCCCATGGACACAGATGATGCCCCCGCTTGCATACAACATTACAAAGGGACATAACTTAAGAACGATAAAAGTGACGCTACCCAAGTTTGTACTTGATCTGAGTTTTGTGGTAATAAGTATTGTGTATAGGTCTCATAATGTTTGGTTGGGACAAACTTAAGTTACAGAACGGAAACCAAAAATTTTACAATTTTTCGATTTTTAAAGGGGCAAAACTCGTGAATGGTTAAAGTGACCCAACCAAAATTCAAACTTGATCTGTGTTTTGTGGTAATAAGCATTGTGTATAAGTTTCATAACATTTGGTTGAGGCAAACTCAAGTTAGAGAACGGAAACTAAAAATTTTGCAATTTTTCCATTTATAAAGGGCATAACTCTAGAACGAATAGAGTGACACCACCAAAATTCAAACTTGATCTGTGTTTTGTGGTAATAAGCATTGTGTATAAGTTTCATAACATTTGGTTGAGGCAAACTTAAGTAAATAAGAGAACAGAAACTAAAATTTTGCAATTTTCCATTTATAAAGGCATAACTCTAAAATGGTTAAAGTGACGCCACCAAAATTCAAACTTGATCTGTTTTGTGGTAATAAGCATTGTGTATAAGTTTCATAACATTTGGTTGAGGCAAACTCAAGTTAAAGAATGGAAACTAAAATTTTGCTATTTTCCATTTATAAAGGGCATAACTATAAAACGGTTTAAGTGACGCCACCAAAATTCAAACTAGATCTGTGTTTTGTGGTAATAAGTATTGTGTATAATTTTCATAACATTTGGTTGAGGCAAACTTAAGTTAGAGAACGGAAACTAAAATTTTGCAATTTTTCCATTTATAAAGGGCATAACTCTAGAACGTTAAAGTGACGCCACCAAAATTTAAACTTGATCTGTGTTTTGAGGTAATAAGCATTGTGTATAAGTTTCATAACATTTGGTTGAGGCAAACTCAAGTTAGAGAACGGAAACTAAGTACCAGACGTACATAAGTACAGATGGACAACGGTAAAACTTATTGCCTCCTCCGCTACTGCGGGGGCATAAAATAATTTAGTAACTGTATGTATGTATAGATAGATTCCTCATTAAGGTACAGTATTCGACAATCGATTAATTCGACAACAGTTGATTTTTCCTTCAGTTTTTAATTCAATTCAGTGTAAAAGAATGAATTGAATAGACACCTTAATGATCGATTAATTCAACAAATCTTTAATGATTGATACGATCAATAACGATTGAACATTGTTTGTCGATTCAATCAACTCAATGTGTTATGATGCAGACTTTATCGTAACGATTGAACATTTTTGTCGATTCAATCAACTAATGTGTTATGCTGAAGACTTGATTGTAATAATCGATACGACTGATAAAGATTGAACGTCATATGTCGAATCAATCAACTCAATTTGTTAATGGTAACTATTTATACTATTGATAAACGATTAAGATTAAACATGATCAGTTATACTATATTTCCAACTTCAGCACTGGTAGAGATACACGAGTAAATCTTTGCGGACACTTGACAGGTCGACAGTTGTCAGGTGGACATTAAACAAGTTGACAAACAGTTGACGAGTAGACAAAATAAAACGACATGCAGCATTAAAACCCCTCTTGTGAAGTGCATGCAGGTTCCATTCTTTCATTATAAATATTTTTACATTGTTAAACATAAAAGATTATTAGATACTGCTTGCCAAAGCCATATGGTGTTTCAATGTGCCGCCTAGCCCCCTAGGCTATATCCTTGTGCCATCTAGCGTCGTAGGCTGTGTCAATGTGCCATCTAGCACCGTAGACCGTGTCAGTGTGTCGTTTAGCACTACATGCTGTGTTAATGTGACTTACAGTGCCTTGTGCTGTGTCAATGTGCCATCAAGTGCCATAGGCTGTGTCAATGTGTCATCTAGTGCCGTAGGCTATGTCAGTGTGCCATCTAGCACCTTAGGCAGTGTCAATGTGCCATTCAGTACTGTAGTTAATTATATTATAACTGTGGCACAATCGTAACGATTGAATACTATCATTACCTTCGTGCTCGGTATACAAAATTTAATATAGAGTTTATTGAGTTGATTATATTGATCACCTGTGGGCACCATCGTATCTATTGAACAGGATCGATACGATCGTGCAAGGTTTGAAATAAGAATATAGAGTTGACTGAGTTGATTATATTGTTCAACTGATGCACAATCGTATCGACTGAATACGATCGATACGATCGTGCAAATTTGAAATAAGAATATAGAGTTGACCGAGTTGATTATATTGATCAACTGTGGCACAATCGTATCGATTGAACATGATCAATACGATCATGCAAGGTTTGAAATAAGAATATAGAGTTGACTGAGTTGATTATATTGATCAACTGGTGCACAATCCTATCGATTGAACACGATCGATACGATCGTGCAAGGTAAGAAAATAGAGTTGACTGAGTTGATCATATTGATCAACTGTGGCACAATCGTATCGATTGAACACGATCGATACGATCGTGCAAGGTTTGAAATAAGAATATAGAGTTGACTGAGTTGATTATATTGATCAACTGGTGCACAATCCTATCGATTGAACACGATCGATACGATCGTGCAAGGTAAGAAAATAGAGTTGACTGAGTTGATCAGATTGATCAACTGTGGCACAATCGTATCGATTGAACACGATCAATATGATCGTGCAAGGTATGAAATAAGAAATAAGAGTTGACCATGTTGATTATATTGATCAAATGTACCACAATCATTACGATTGAATACGATAGATACGTTCGTGCAAGGTTTGAAATAAGAAAATAGAGTTGACTGAGTTGATTATATTGATCAACTTTGGCACAATCGTAACGATTGAATACGATAGATACGATCGTGCTAGGTTTGAAATTATGAAATAAGAAAATAGAGTTGACTGAGTTGATTATATTGATCAACTGTGGCACAATCATAACAATTGAATACGATAGATACAATCGTGCTAGGTTTGAAATAAGAAAATAGAGTTGACTGAGTTGATTATATTGATCAACTGTGGCACAATCGTATTAAACCTCATACTCCTAAACCAAAAACAGAATTGTTCAAAAATCTTTTATGTATTCTGGACCATTCTTGTGGAATAATCTGCCAATAGTGAATACCGTTAAGAAATATTACAAATGTTAATTCTTTCAAATACAAAATAACAGATCATTTATTGAAATCAAACTAGCTGTATAAAAATATTGAAAACTGATTATGTCATCATGTTTATTTTTTCATAATATTTTATCAAGTTGTATTGAACATTATTATCATACTTGTCTTTTTATACTAATGTATGCAATGTATATGTTTGCATTTTGTTTGTAAAATAAAGTATTGTTGTTGTTGTTGTTATTGAATATGATCGATACAATCCTGCAAGGTTTGAAATAAGAAAAATAGAATTGACTGAGTTGATTATATTGATCAACTGTGGCACAATCATAACAATTGAATACGATAGATACAATCGTGCTAGGTTTGAAATAAGAAAATAGAGTTGACTGAGTTGATTATATTGATCAACTGTGGCACAATCTTATCTATTGAATACAATCAATATGATTGTGCTCCAACTACAATATAAATACACAGTTTACAGAATTGATTATAAAAATAGCACAGTTGACTGAGTTGATATACCCCGACATGAAGGAAGTAGGGCAATTTGGTACAACAATTGATTGAATAGACAAAACGATTTGATTGAGTACAGTTGACAAAATAATTATACTACATAAAAAAAAATGTTGAATCAATCGATTGTAGAATACTGTACCATACTCAGATTCCTCCATTATTCTGAGCATCCCTTGAGGGCTGTGAGGGTACAGCGGAATCCATGTACACTCCCTAAAGGGATTAATGGAGATGTGTCACTTCCATATTTACAACAATGTTTACAAGGACAATCCCCAACCCAACACAAAGAGAGTGTTAGGACACCGGGAAGTCTGTTATTATGGTAATGGAAGCCGAAGAAATCGCAGAAAACCACCAGGGTCCTTGACGGAAGGTATTGGGTCCGTTCGCCCTGAGTCGGTTCGCCCATAGAGTCCGTTCGCCCTACTTTAAAAAAAAAGATAATATTGTGGTATTTTAAGATTTAATAAACATATTCAGATATTTATATGATCAATATTAGAAAAATATATATTCTCGAAATTATGAAAAAAACATGGAAATATTCAAAAGTTTATGGTTTGGTTTTTTTAGCATCATATATAGTTAATGGGCTTCATTCTTACATTAATTTTTTTTATTTAGAATTATTTTTAACGGCTCTTGATTTTAATTTAGAATGCTGATTAGGTATAGTTATGATGTCTTTGAGCTCACTTATTTTTGTATTTAAATTGTCTTTGTTGAATTAATAATGAAAGTAACATTTTTTTAAAATAAACTAGTCAGCTTGGAATGAGTAAAAACAACGATGTACGAATTGTAAGACATAAAAGGGATTTTTGTTTCGCACACAGCTTGGGTTCTTTGATCTCACATTCATTTTGACACATTTCCTATTTATGTGCTCTTTAAAATAATTAATAGTGTAAAAAAATAAGGACATAACTGGTGTGTGATGCGAAGTTCGAATTGAATCCTGTTAATGATTGTTTTGAAAATGTTTAAAATTTATCAATAAAGATAAATACATGCAGATAACATGGTCTTCAGTTGTTTTATATTAAATAACTTGTATTCCTGGTACTCTACAGTGCAGATCAAATGAAAATAATTTTTGGTAGCAGCAATACAACATAAATATTCGGGGAAATTTTCAACAAACTTTAACATACTCTTTTCAAATAATAAGCATTATACAACAAGACTACAAAATAAAATAAAAATCAGAGCGAATGGACCCCAGGCGAACAGGTATAAGGACGAACGGACCCAAGGCGAACATGTATTAGGGCGAACAGGTACTAGGGCGAACGCGAATCAGGGCGAACGGACCCGGATTCTTGGCGGAACAGACAAACCGAAGAGATATCAGCAGATTGATCTCCAGGTCAAAGTCAGTGGCAACTTTGACCTACCAAGGCACCCAAAGTAACTTTTCTAGTTTAAACTCTGGTCTGGGTACCAGAGATGTGTGTGGGAGGGTGAAAATCACCCCTTCTGATGTACTGAAATTTACAATGTTCTGAGTGAGAATCGGACCCGGGACCTTCACAACTGCAGCCAGTGGCAAATATTTCACACATGATCGGACTTGTCCAAATAATTATGACGTCGTAGGAAGGCATCACAGAAAAACTTAAAATAGCCTTTCAAGACGTCATAATTATTTGGACTAGTTCCGGAAGAGTGGTGATGGAAGTGTGATCTTAAAGATCATATATTTCTACCTGCATCTGGAACAAACATCTCGCTTGTTTATTTTTGGCTTTTCTAAGTTGTCTGCCAATTCAAAAGAGATTCTATAAAGTTGTCTTCTTCCATCACAAAGTTGTATCAGTTATCTTATTTTCGCTGTTACGTTGGAGAAGGGTACTTTTAGAAAAGGAGTGAAACATTAGTTGCGTTTGCCATTCCGATATCACAAAATCCGAAAAGAACCTTGACTCTGTAACTTCCGGTTGATTGTATAGCAGCACGTACCTCAAAATTTACTCTTAGTACAGACAAACCTGAGCATCTGGAAAAGTTTTAAGGCATAGCATGCCCTAGATAAATAAAATTCAAGTGCATTGTATGTTTTAGAAAATTTAAAACTTAACTGGATTTTGCAGTGCACTTTTTGTTTTCTGCAGACTGGGACTATTATACTAACTAACTATATTGTTAGTATAATAGTCCCAGCTGCAGAAGATGATAAAATTAAAAAACAGTTGTCAGAGTTACACTTGATATGGTCCACTCAGGTACACAGTTTAAATCACCAATTATTGTCAGGTATCTAATAGATATAGGAAGATGTGGTGTGAGTGCCAATGAGACAACTCTCCATCCAAATAACAATTTATAAAAGTAAACCATTATAGGTCAATGTACGGCCTACTGTCCATCTATTGTCCATAGTCAATCAATACAGTTCACTTCAATTATAACCTGGCTGTGGGAATGTTCTCAAACCTCTTTCCCAACTTGGTCTATTTTGACACCTTCTGGAGGAATGAAAAAAAAAGTGCACTGCAAAGTCCTGTTAAGTTTTTCATTTTCTAAAACATAAAATATATTTGAATTTTATTTATCTAGGGCATGCTATGCCTTAAAATTTTTCCAGATACACAGGTATGTCTGTACTCAGAGTAAATTTTGAAGTGAAAATGCAGCCATTTTAGCCAAAGGGTCCACATGAACCTTAAATGAACTTTCGAAATATTTTAATATTCACTTAGAACAATTTTTTACCGGCTGTGCCAGTCTGTCAGTCACCCTGTTTGAACTTTTAATGCAGAAGTCATACTTTTACGATATTAGAACATTGTTTACCGTCACGTTAGTTTTATTTGAACTTTTAATCAACGCCAATATAGTTTTTATGAACTTTTTATCAACGACCTATGAACTTTTAAATTCATTTTAAAGTTATCCTTACGTAGTCTCGTATTCAATACTTGTCATCATGTCACATCTATCAATTCGATCAAGGAGGACCCGTAGACCAGCACAAGTCTTTACACCCTCAAGGCTTCAACCCGATGATGTGTAGAAAATAAAAGTGAAAATGTTCGTACGAAAACTTACGCACTGAACAAAAAGAAAGCATTGAAATAGAAAATTGAAGCTACTGATAGGGAATTTTCAGTAGATGCGATTTTAAAAGGGGGCAATTTAGTTATTGAATGTGATACCGGATTATTTGAGGTCTTCAAAGCAGAACTTTATAGACATTTTAACGACCCGTCTTGCTCAAAAGTTCACTCTACTACTAAAACTATAGATGAAGAAGGTCTGACAGTGGAAGAAAATATCTCTGTAAAACTAGCAACCAAAAAAGACAATTGTATAAAATCAATCTCTATAACACAACTTCTCGTTTTCTTGTCAATGGCTCACAGTTCTTGGAATTCGTGAAGGTGGACCTATCAAAAGTGTTAGAGGCTCTGGTACCAGAGATGTGTGTGGAGGGTGAAAATCACCCCTTCTGATGTACTGAAATTTACAATGTTCTGAGTGAGAATCGGACCCGGGACCTTCAGGACTGCAGCCAGTGGCAAATATTTCACACATGTTCCTGACTTGTCCAAATAATTATGACGTCGTAGGAAGGCGTCACAGAAAAAAACTTAAAATAGCCTTTCAAGACGTCATAATTATTTGGACTAGTTCCGGAAGAGTGGTGATGGAAGTGTGATCTTAAAGATCATATATTTCTACCTGCATCTGGAACAAACATCTCGCTTGTTTATTTTTGGCTTTTCTAAGTTGTCTGCCAATTCAAAAAGAGATTCTATAAAGTTGTCTTCTTCCATCACAAAGTTATATCAGTTATCTTATTTTCGTTGTTACGTTGGAGAAGGGTACTTTTTAAGAAAAGGGAGTGAAACATTAGTTGCGTTTGCCATTCCGATATCACAAAAATCGGAAAAGAACCTTGACTCTCTAACTTCCGGTTGATTGTATAGCAGCACGTACCTCAAAATTTACTCTTAGTACAGACATACCTGAGCATCTGGAGAAGTTTTAAGGCATAGCATGCCCTAGATAAATAAAATTCAAGTGCATTGTATGTTTTAGAAAATTTAAAACTTAACTGGATTTTGCAGTGCACTTTTTTTTTGTCTCTGCAGAAGATGATAAAATTACATTACAAAAGTCAAAAAGTCTGAATAGACCAATTTTTGTCTGAATTTGCATGAATTTTTACTCGACATTCTTTCTTTGTCTGAATTATTTTTAAAAATTCTTAACATAGTATGAATTTGTCTAATAAGGTTCTTGATTTTTCTTGACAAGTGTCTTGACAGTATTAACATTGTCTTAAAATTTCTCGACCCTTTCTGCATCATCTGATAATAGTCTTGATTAGTCTCGACCAATTCTTGATTGTCTTAAATTTGTCTCGATCAGTCTTGACATATTCTTGACATTCTTAATAATGTCTGAATATGTCTTGACATATTCGTGACATTCTTAATAACGTCTGAATTGTGTATAGACACATTCCGCACTGTTTAAACACTTTCTTTTGCTGTTATATACTCATTTTAATTATCGCTAAACTTAACTTAGAAGCATCAAGGATTTGTATAAGAAAATACCCTTTGGGTGCCCTTGAGTGGGAGTACCCCAAATGACCCCCATGTAGTTTAATTTTGATTTATTTTTATTAAACGTTTAATTAAATTGTTTTCACTTGGAATATATGTCGTAGCTGGGACTATTATACTATTAGTATAATAGTCCCAGGTCGTAGTTACTGACAAACAGCATTTGAGATTTTTGCCGGACGAAAAACTGCCAGTCAAATTTTCTTTACTAAGATGGGTGACCTGAGGCAGTTTTAAAATGTGACCGTGTGTCTTTTTTTAACCCCACCTCTTGTGCCACCTCTCGTGCGTGTGTGTGGCTTAAAAGGGGGGACCTTGATTTTTTTCGTTTGAGACAAAGAATTTGTTCCCATCTTGATTCAAAAACTTATTAAATACTTGTTATACTTCCCTCCTGATTTTTTTCTCAAGAAATCATAGAACAAAAAAAATGTTTAGATCTTAATTATGCATGTCTGTGTGAGATCCATTTCATAATACCAATGATTTCTATAGAAATCATTGATGGGACCCTTTATAAATACAGTTTTCTATTATTCCCGGAGTAGATAATAATTTTCTTTTCATCTTTTAGATTTGCTTTTATGTTAAATTATTTCACTTCATTATTTTAACGAAGAGAATCCATTTTAGTTCTAAAATTTTTAACTAAAATGAAGATTTTCATTTTGATCTAACGACAAACTTTTTAAATTGTAGTGGCATGGTCAGTCAACTGATAAGTTGCATGGCTGATTACAGGTAAAGCTGTAATTTTCCATATGACAATCGTGTGTACCCTGGGTGTGTATAACTTATTTGGAATACCTGAATTTTCTGGGGAACATCCTGTCCACATGTAATACTTAATACATATTGCAACAGATGACATTACACAAATTTTCTTATGTTAAATCAAGACTATACAAATCCTTGGAAGAATTAGGATACAATAATATTTTTCTATTAATAAAAAATACATTTTGGCACAATAATTGTTTATTTATCATATTAACATTGAATATTATGCATGTAGAATGAAATATGTCTACAGCATGATTGGTTTTAATCATTTAAGCAATTATTTATAAGATTAAGGAAACAACATTTTTAATTATTTACAAACCACATTTTAATTGGTTTATATCAACATACCCACATTTGTATTGGTAACACTTTAAATTTCATAGCCATATTTGTATTTATAAAATATTTATATACCCAAATTTTAATTATTTTATATTTCCATGCCCAACTTTGGTTTTTGTTGTAATAAGTGAAACAACAGTATATTATATGAAGAGAAATAAAGATAAAATTTATTTCAGGTATATTGGTCATTATTTGTAAAACTCAGACTTGTCAAGTAAATTTAAGACACAATTCAAAATGTTCAGAATAAGTCAAACCATACAGAGAAAAATAAGAATGTCGAGAATCTGTCGAGAAATTTCAAGACAGTATTCAAATGTCAAGAATTTGTCAAGAATTTTAAGACCATATTCAGAATGTCAAGAATTTATCGAGTAGATTTCATACAAATTTAATATAAATCAGAATTCTATGAACTTTTAACTTCATCCTAAAGTTATCCGTACTTAGTCTTGTATCCAATACTTGGTATCATCATCATGTCGCACCTGTCAATTCGATCAAGGAGGACTCGTAGACCAGCACAAGTCTTTACACCCTCAAGGCCCCAACTGTGTGTAGAAAATAAAAGTGAAAATATTCGTACAAAAACTTACGCACTGAACAAAAAGAAAGCACTGAAAAAGAAAATTGAAGCTTTTGATAGGGAATTCTCAGTAGTTGCGATTGTAAAAAAGGCCAATTTAGTTATTGAATGTGATGCCGGATTATTTCAGGTTTTCAAATTAGAACTTTATAGACATTTTAACGATCCGTCTTGCTAAAAAATTCACTCTATAACTAAAACTATTGATGAAGAAGGTCTGACAGTGGAAGAAAATATCTCTGTAAAACTAGTCAACCAAAAAAAGACAACTGTATAAAATCAATCTCTATAACACAGCATCTCGTATTTTTGTCAACGGCTCATAGTTCTTAAAGTTCGTGAAGGTAGACCTACCAAAAGTGTTAGAGACTCTGGATAAAAATCCACTACTTAAGGAAATAAATGAAAGTATCAGAAGTGCATGTCTAGTAGGTCTCTCTCAATTAGAAACACCAACAAACCCTAATATTGGTCATGATACACAGCCTGAGGTAAACTGGGGAATTACTTCACCAAAATTAAATAAACTGTCAATTTCTGATATATCTTATAACGAATGAAGATCCCCAATGTGATCATATTCGAGGACCCCCCACTCGACTCTCAATCGGTACCTGAAACTCCAGATGTCAGTGGTGTAGAAATGTGTTCCTTATCTGTAAACACGTCGCCTATAGACATAGATTTACTTCAAGATACAAACCCTGACATTATATTTTCTAACGACAATCATGTCCTGCTTTCTCCAACAATCTCTGAACTAGTAAAGGATAACGATAATACACTTATTGATGAAAGTCATGGTACTGATCTTACTATATCTGAGCCTAATGTAAGACCAAGTCATTGTAATATCAACCAACCGTTACATATTGCATCGCCAATGCCAACCATTGAAAACTCTGAACTCACTATTCTCGAACAACAGTTAAAAAGAAGGAAAAAGAGTGAGAAAAGTGGGAAAAGAACTAAAGGAACGCGAATACGACCAAAAGCAGTTGTAAAACAATTAGCTCTATCTCGTTCAAAAATCTTAGCATTGGAAAAAACTGTGACTGATCTAGATCATTCAAATAGATTACTCAAATCCCGTTTTCTAATAGAACAAAACAAAACCAAGAAAACCAATCCAATGAAACATCTATGAACTCTAGTCCGTTGTTAAATCAAGATCATACCTGTATGTCATCTCAATATTCAGCAAGTCATAATTTTAAAAACTCAGACATTCAAACTCAAAAGCTACTTGATACTCAAATGGAATTTCTGCGAATGCAAGCTACTCAGTCCGAAAGGCTGTATGAATTTATGTCAAGAATTTGCTCTCTGGAAGTAGAGAAGGTTACAATGAAGCACGAAATTGAAAAGATAAACAATAAACTTTTAGCATCAAATAACTCTAACTTAGCTCAACAAAATATACATCAAGCTCAACCCCATATGAGTCAGCATTTTAACATGGGGAAACCTCCAACTACTGTACCAGTAATTCATCCTCAGCAGTTTGCACCTACTCTAGGCACCTCTGTTGTACGACCATATTTTGTACATGTTCCTACAGCTCAACCTAGACCAGCGCAAGTCTTCCAAATGCACACAAACCAAACTTTTGGCCCTACAACAAGGAACCATTCACAATTCAACTCTACGTATAACAACAAAAATATAAGACCACAGGAGCTCATGTGGGGCAAAAGCCCATAGTAAGAAGCAAGATATGAACTTAAAATCACTAAGAACGTGCCCGTGAGAATGGAATTTGTGTAAAAATAACACTCCAAACAAAACGATAGTGAGTGCAGTAGATGCCGAATGTGAAACTTTGCCCACGAATCATTTTTAGAGAAAGGCCAAACATCAAATCATCCGCCGAGAATTCAAGGAACACACATCAACAACTGAGTTTTGTAACATTGAACACTGAGTGCTTTACATCCAATAAGGCATATTTATTAACTTTAATGAAAACCAATTCAATTCTGGCCATTCAGGAACATTTTCTGTATAATTGTGAAAAATCTAAATTGGAGAGATTCTGTGCTGAAAATAATTGGAGTTGTCTTATATAATGTATTATGGGATGATACAGATCCCATTTCTAATTATGCAAAACCGCGAGGTATGGCAGGTACAGCGATTTTATGGTCAAATCAAATAGCAGAGAAAATTACTGTTCTGAATGATGGGAGTCATAGAGTTAGTGCAGTGACACTTAGTACTGATATTTTAGATTTTAACTTGTATTGTGTTTATAAGCCATGTCAAAATTATTCAATGGATTTATTTGAAAGTACTTTGGACGAACTAGGTGAAACTATGACAAAGTATAGTAACTCAGCAACTATAATGTTAGGTGACATGAATGCCAGTGGGAATAGGTCAAAGGGTTATCGGCAAGATAAAGTTCTAAAAACAATTTTGGAAGAGAAACTTCTGTCTGTGCCAAAGGACTACCCAGAAGACCATACTTATTACCACCATAACGGGAACAATCTTCCCAGATTGATTATATATTTATATCTTCTACTCAAATAGATAAAATCTCAGATATATAAGTCTTCATAGATGAATCGCTTAACACCTCATCTCATAGGTCAGTGCATGCAACCTTGTCGTGTTTCTTTTCTGCTAAAACTATTAAGTCTGGAAAATCGATTGCAACACTGAAGAAAGTGAACTGGAAAAACTTGACTATGAAAATATGAACAACTACTTCAACAGAGATTAAAGTATATGTTTATCGATAACAGTATTTTTCATTTATCGAAATGAGCTGTGAAGATTTTTTAGTATTTTGACTACAACCGCTTTTGAATGTGCACCAACACCTTCTGTTGGAAAAAGGAAACCTCATGGAATTCTGTGCTGTAACAACTCTGTAAACAAGGCAAGGATGCACATTGGAAATAGAAAGTCCTTGGATGTCCGTCTGACAAAATGACCCTGCAAACAGAAAACGTTTAGATATGAAGAGAGACTTAGAAAATTTCGAAGACAACTGAATGCTGAAGAGCGACATTCTCTCTATCAGAACATTATGAACGCCCATTCTGGTGACAATGCCACATTTTATAAAATTATTTAGAGGCAGAGTGGAAAACGCTTACTCGACTGTCTGATCATTGATGACGTTCACTTTGATACACCTGATCTTATTCGTGAGGCGTGGACAAATTATTTCACTGACTTGTCTACTCCTTCGGGAAAACTGTCGAATCAACAGTACCGTTCTCAAGTTGAGCTAGACCGTATTTTGCTTCAAGACATTCTTGAACATGAAGATGAAAAAACTATTGAATTTGATATTGAAACAATTCAAAAATGTATTTCAAAAATGAAAACTGGAAAAGCTATTGACCAATTTGGAATTTCTGCTGAACATTTTAAATATGGAGGTGAAAAAACAGCCATAATACTTACAAACTTGATAAATGAAGCATTAAAATTTAAGCGTGTACCATAGTGTTTCAAAGAAGGTATTGTTTCACCGTTGTTTAAAAGTCATGGAAAACCTATCTGCCTACCAAAATCTTATCGACGATTTACAGTTTCTCCTGTAATTGGAAAACTGATGGAATCGGTACATCTTTGTTTAGAGGTACAGAGCAGACTTCAACGTGGCTTTACTGCCGGGGTCAATCCTACTTTGCGGCACTTCCCTGACTGAGGTAATCATAGAAGCAAAAGAATTAGGACAAACGTTATATTCTACTTTTGTTGATGCGTCATCGGCTTTTGATGTTGTTTGACATGCCTCTCTGCTAAAAAGGATATTTCAAAGTGGAATTTCTTGCCAAGGTTGGAAAATCTTAAATGATTGGTACACAAATATGAACTCTGCAGTCCGTTGGGAAGGCAAGTTATCTACACCGTTCTCTGAACTCCAAGGCGTCCGTCAAAGTAGCGTATGGTCACCTTCCGTCTACAAACTTTTCGTTAATCCACTAATCAAGAAGTTAGAAAGTGACAGTTTGGGTTTTAAAATTGGAAATGTTTTGTAGGTACCCCAATGTGTGCAGACAATCTGCTACTTGTCTCTTCCAAACCCGATGAACTTCAGACTATGATAAATTATACTTCCCAATTTGCAGAGACAGAAGAATACACGATAAGTAAGGAAAAACTAAAGTTATGATTTGGAACTCATCTTTAAATTGCAACCTTTGAATCAAATGGAAAAGTTTCACATTGGCTCAGAAGCATTAGAAACTGTAGAAAATTATACACATATAGGAATGGATAGAGACTCGTGAAGTAGAGGTAACAAGGACAATTGTTGGAAATCGTCTAAAACTGCAAGACAGGCTTCTTACGCACTGATGGGCTCAGGATCACATGGTTTAAATGGACTTAATCCAGAGGTGTCATGTAAACTTTGGTCAGCGTATGTGGTTCCACGTTTGTTAATTGAACTTGAAATAGTCAATCTTAGTGCTAAAGATATTTCCCGTTTGGACATCTTCTGTAATAACATTCTGAAACAAATTCAAAATCTTCCCGCTAGAGCCTCCAACGCTGGAGGCTTATCTACTCCTAGGTCAACTACCTATTACTACACTTTTACATAAACAGATTCTGATAACGTTTGGTACCATAGCTAGAAGTGACTCTGTTGAAAATGATCTTGCTAAACGTCAACTGTCTACAAAAGGAAAAAAAAGTCAAAAAGCTGGTTTATTAGGGCTGACAAGATTTTGAAACAGTATAATTTACCGTATGCCTCAGAGGTTTTACTTAAACCAGAGTCAAAATACATGTGGAAAATGAAAGTAAAAAGTGTGTTAATGCCTTTTGGTCTGAAAAGCTGTTTACTGATGCCAAATCGAAATCGTCACTGTTATAAAACCAAAATGCTTTTGGATACATACATTCTACAGTACCTCCGCTCAAAATTTTCAAATGGTTAAAAACCTCAATTTGTCCACTGTGTGAGGAAGGAACTGAAAACTCAGAACATTTCCTAGTCTTATGCTCTGCTTTAACAAGTATTTGAGACATTTTTATCACACAACTTTATACAGTTGTTGTACCAAAGACTGGAACTGCTGCGTGGTCAGTCATATGTGTTAACAACTCTAAAAGGATACAATTAATCTTGGACTGTAGTCTTTTGAATGGTACTCTGTGTTACAGAAAAATGACATTACTTTGGTGGAATCAATTACAAGAAGTCTGATCGCTTAACACCTCATCTCATAGGTCAGTGCTGGCAACCTTGTCATGTTTCTTTTTTACTAAAAATGTTAAGTCTGGAAAATCGATTGCAACATTAAAGAAAGTGAACTGGAAAAAAACTTGACTATGAAAAATATGAACAACTACTTCAACAGAGATTAAGCTATATGTTTATCGATAACAGTATATTTTCATTTATCGAAATGAGCTGTGAAAAACTTTTGAGTATTTTGACTACAATCGCCCTTGAATGTGAACCAACAATTTCTGTTGGAAAAAGGAAACGCTCATGGAACTCTGCGCTACAACAACTCTGTAAACAAGGGGAAAACAGCCAAAATACTTACAAACTTGATAAATGAAGCATTCAGATTTAAGAGTGTACCGCAGTGTTTCAAAGAAGTTATTGTTTCACCGTTGTTCAAAGGTCACAGAAAACCTATTTACCTACCAAAATCTTATCGACGTATTACAGTTTCTTCTGTAATGGGAAAACTTATGGAATCGGTGCATCTTTGTTTAGAGGAACCTAAACTACTAGAGGTTCAGAGCAGACTTCAACGTGGTTTTACTGCCGGGGTCAATCCTACTTTTGCGGCACTTCCCCTTACTGAGGCAATCATAGAAGCTAAAGAATTAGGACATACGTTATATACTACTTTTGTTGATGCGTCATCGGCTTTTGATGTTGTTTGGCATGCCTCTCTGCTAAAAAGGATATTTCAAAAAGTAATTTCTGGACAAAGTTGGCAAATTTTAAATGATTGGTACACAAATATGAACTACGCAGTCCGTTGGGAAGGCAAGTTATCTGCACCGTTTTCTGAACTCCAAGGTGTCCTTCATGGCAGTGTATGGTCACCTTCCGCCTACAAACTTTTCGTTGATCCACTAATAGAGAAGTTAGAAAGTGACAGTTTAGGTTTTAAAATTGGAAATGTTTTTGTGTGTACTCCAATGTGTGCAGACGATTTGCTACTTGTCTCTTCCAAACCTTATGAACTTCAGACTATGATAAATTATACTTCCAATTTTGCAGAGACAGAAGAATATAAGATAAGTAAGGAAAAAACTAAAATTATGATTTGGAACTCATCTTTAAATTGTAACCGTTGGAGTCAAATGGAAAAGTTTCACATCGGCTAAGAAGCATTAGAAACTGTAGAAAATTATACACATATAGGAATTGATTGAGACTCTCGTGAAGTAGAGGCAACAAGGACAATTGTTGAAAATCGTCTAAAAACTGCAAGACAGACTTCTTACGCACTGATGAGCTCAGGATTACATGGTTTAAACGGACTTAACCCAGAGGTGTCATGTAAATTCTGGTCAACGTATGTGGTTCCACGTTTGTTATTTGGACTTGAAATAGTCAATCTTAGTGCTAAAGATATTTCCCGTCTGGACATTTTCTGTGATAACTTTCTGAAACAAATTCAAAATCTTCCCGCTAGAGCCTCCAACGCTGGAGCTTATCTACTTCTAGGTCAAATATCTATCACTGCACTTCTACATAAAAAGATTCTGATAACGTTTGGTACCATAGCTAGAAGAGACTCTGTTGACAATGATCTTGCTAAACGTCAACTGTCTACAAAAGGCTGACAAGATTTTGAAACAGTATCATTTACCATGTACCTCAGAGGTTTTACTTAAAGCAGAGCCAACATACATGTGGAAAATGAAAGTAAAAAGAGTGTGTTGATGCGTTCTGGTCTGAAAAGCTGTTTACTGAGGCCAAATCGAAGTCGTCACTGCGGTACTTAAACATAAAAAACAACTGTAAAATTGGTGCTGTCAATTTTATATGGAAGAGTGCAGGTTCAGAACAAATGTGTATACGTGAAGCCTGTAATAAAACCAAAATGATTTTGAATACATACGTTCTACAGTACCACCGCTCAAAATTTTCGAATGGTAAAAAAACTTCAAATTGTCTCTGTGTGAGGAAGGAATTGAAAATTTAGAACATTTCCTAGTCTTATGCTCTGCTTTAGCAAGTATTAGAGACATTTTTATCTCAAAACTTTATACAGTTGTTGTACCAAAGATTGGAACCGCTGCGGGGTCAGACATATGTGTTAGCAACTCTGAAATGTAACAATTAATTTTTTGATTGTAGTCTTTTTGAATGGTACTCTGTGTTACAGAAAAATGACATTACTTTGGTGGAATCAATTACAAGAAGTCTGTGCTACTCCCTTTATGAAAAACGAAGTGATCTACTTGAAAGTTAATAAAACATTTATAAGGTCTACCAAACTCATAGGTTGTAAATAGAAAAATTGTTAACTGTATAGTGACTGGAAACAGGCTGTAAATATAAAGAAAAAATTACTGGATGAACTCCACTGATAGAGGAGGGAATTACAGAAGGTAACAGATAACAGGTGTAGCTGTATGTTTACATCATAATATTTGATATTCTGGGGAGGGGAGGGGCAGGAGTATTTGCGAAATGATAATAATTTTCACTTTTACACACATTTGTTTCCTGCATTTCGTGTTGCAGAATATACATCTGGCTCAGTGTGCAAAGTTATTTATTTTCAGTGTTTTACCAGGCTTACTTATTCATTCTCAAATCCTCCTCCTCAAGAAAATCAAATGGTGGCCCCCTTTATAGTATCAACGGGGTGAAGGCGCCGTCGATTTATTGACGGTTCAAGAGAGCAGATTTAAAGCTCTCTGCGCATGTTTTTAGGTATAAATAGCTTGTATACACATTTTTGTAAAAAAAAAATCACCGTGGGATCAAAACTGTATCGATGCCTTTAAATGAAGTATAACAATTATAAATAAAGTTAAGATAGTTAATTCAGATTAACATTTTACAAAGATTTTTTTTTTATCTTTTTCACACCCATTGTCACCTGATAAGAAATGTTTATTGCCAATAATTAACAGGTTCTATAATTACAAGTTCCCCTCGGTTATAGGGTGATCAGCGTATCGATGGAAAAGCGCCCGCATGCTGTATCTAAAGGAACTGCTACGTCACGCCGGATAAGAGAATAGTTGTGGACACAAAAATTAGTTTGAATGTTGTTGTGTTCTACTGGTGGCTCAGATACTGCTGGGAATATTAAATATTGAATATTATTGTTCCTCACATGTATTTCGACTATGTTTGATGATTGAAAGAATATTTAAATTTTTAGCTGTGATGGTTCTTGAATTTTTCTAATAATCGTCATGTTGGATCAATAGCAGGAACCAGTCCCTCAACCACCTTGTACAAATATATAAGCTTTTGGCTCGTACGTCTATGTTGTATTTCTTGGAGTTCTAGTTTGACAAGTATGTTTTTTGGGCATCCATCTTCCCTTGTTTTGTAACCGCCTGTTATGAACCTTGCTGCTTGTCGTTGTATCATTTCTGGCTTGTTGGTATCTGCTACACTGTGGGACCACATACTGTGACTATCGTTGATCGTACCAGTGAAATGTTAGCCATTTTCTTACATTCCTATGGACAGTACCTTAGTTTCCTTCCGAGAAAACCTAGGGTTGAATTACTCTTAATTTCTACATTTCTATACGACGTGTGGTCTACACCAGATTTTCTTATATTTGCACTCCTAGGTATGGGTTGTTCTGAACTTGTTGGAGTATGTGACCATTGGACGTAAACAATTTCTGGCTTTTGTTTTTGATGCTAAGGATGTAGCATTTTTGCTTGTTTGCATCAAGTCGCGTTCCCCAGTTTGTTGACTAAACATTCAAGTTTGCTAGATCTTCTTGCAGTATTTTGTGGGTTTTTTTTTCTATATTCAATGGTTCTGTACACTCAACAGTCATCAGTTAACAGCCGCATTTGATATTTAACGGTGTCTGGGAGTTCACTTATGTGACACAAAAGAGTAACGATCAAAATACTCTTCCGTATGAGACTCAGTGTCCACTTTTACTTCTTCCTGGTGTTCTCCTATACACAACCTGATCTGCCTCGTTGTCAGGAACATGTAAACCAGTTACTTATTTGTTCTCGAATGCCGTATTCTCCCATTTTATATTAGTTTTTATGGGTACAATGTCAAAGCTTTAGTGAACTGTATAGTGACTGAAACAGGCTGTAAATATAAAGAAAAAAAATTACTGGATGAACTCCACTGATAGAGGAGGGAATTACAGAAGGTAACAGATAACAGGTGTAGCTGTATGTTTACATCATAATATTTGATATTCTGGGGAGGGAGGGCAGGAGTATTTGCGGAATGAAAATAATTTTCACTTTTACACATTTGTTTCCTGCATTTCGTGTTGCAGAATATACATCTGGCTCAGTGTGCAAAGTTATTTATTTTCAGTGTTTTACCAGGCTTACTTATTCATTCTCAAATCCTCCTCCTCAAGAAAATCAAATGGTGGCCCCTTTATAGTATCAACGGGGTGAAGGCGCCGTCGATTTATTGACGGTTCAAGAGAGCAGATTTAAAGCTCTCTGCGCATGTAACAGTGTCTTGTAGATGATTCTAATCCAGTACATGAAGCTATGTTTTTATTACATATTTGAATTTTTAGGTAAAAATAGCTTGTATACACATTTTTGTAAAAAATCACCGTGGGATCAAAACTGTATCGATGCCTTTAAATGAAGTATAACAATTATAAATAAGGCCAGACTTTTTTTTATCTGTTTAACGAGAAAATTTGTAAAAATTAGGGTCGAGGGACGAAATAAAAAAATAATAAAAGTGCAAAATTGGTTCAGTCGACACTAAAAATAAAAATAAAACCGTTATATGTGACCTTTTTTTTTTTTTTGAATTTATTAAAATACAAGAACAATGAAATGAGAACAGACCAGCATAGTAACCCTTCTATTAATATGAACATAAAACTATGTTTTGATTCTTTATTTCCACAAATATAGATCCATGGCACCAGGCAAATATATCAACCTGCTGCATATACACTATATATGTATAATTTAATTTTGGATGTAACGCGTCTTCTGATTGGCTGACGTTGTTTTGTTTATCAGCTGATAGACATAATTTTGTCATGTGACCGTGACGTCATCAACGTTTTTTTTTATGTTTTACTCCGGTTTAAAATTGAATCTAGAATTAAATTATAAGAAATGACTAATATTTTTCTGTCTGTTGAAATAACATAAAAAATGAGGTGCACACTTTAAAATAACCCACTACGCAGTGTGTACCACATTTTTTATGTTATTTCTTCATAGACAGAAAAAAATATTACAGTCATTTCTTAAATATATACCTGTCACCCAGTCAGGAACCTCTTATATAATTAGTGTATGCAGAGACATATATACACATGTGTATATTAAATTTAATAAAAAATAATAAAACTTGAAACTTGAAACTTGATATATGTCTCTGGTGTAATAGTCCCAGATTTGAGCAAATTAATAAAGTTAAGATAGTTAATTCAGATTAACATTTTACAAAGATTTTTTTTTATCTTTTTCACACCCATTGTCACCTGATAAGAAATGTTTATTGCCAATAATTAACAGGTTCTATAATTACAAGTTCCCCTCGGTTATAGGGTGATCAGCGTATCGATGGAAAAGCGCCCGCATGCTGTATCTAAAGGAACTGCTACGTCACGCCGGATAAGAGAATAGTTGTGGACACAAAAATTAGTTTGAATGTTGTTGTGTTCTACTGGTGGCTCAGATACTGCTGGGAATATTAAATATTGAATATTATTGTTCCTCACATGTATTTCGACTATGTTTGATGATTGAAAGAATTTTTCTAATAATCGTCATGTTGGATCAATAGCAGGAACCAGTCCCTCAACCACCTTGTACAAATATATAAGCTTTTGGCTCGTACGTCTATGTTGTATTTCTTGGAGTTCTAGTTTGACAAGTATGTTTTTTGGGCATCCATCTTCCCTTGTTTTGTAACCGCCTGTTATGAACCTTGCTGCTTGTCGTTGTATCATTTCTGGCTTGTTGGTATCTGCTACACTGTGGGACCACATACTGTGACTATCGTTGATCGTACCAGTGAAATGTTAGCCATTTTCTTACATTCCTATGGACAGTACCTTAGTTTCCTTCCGAGAAAACCTAGGGTTGAATTACTCTTAATTTCTACATTTCTATACGACGTGTGGTCTACACCAGATTTTCTTATATTTGCACTCCTAGGTATGGGTTGTTCTGAACTTGTTGGAGTATGTGACCATTGGACGTAAACAATTTCTGGCTTTTGTTTTTGATGCTAAGGATGTAGCATTTTTGCTTGTTTGCATCAAGTCGCGTTCCCCAGTTTGTTGACTAAACATTCAAGTTTGCTAGATCTTCTTGCAGTATTTTGTGGGGTTTTTTTTCTATATTCAATGGTTCTGTACACTCAACAGTCATCAGTTAACAGCCGCATTTGATATTTAACGGTGTCTGGGAGTTCACTTATGTGACACAAAAAGAGTAACGATCAAAATACTCTTCCGTATGAGACTCCAGTGTCCACTTTTACTTCTTCCTGGTGTTCTCCCTATACACAACCTGATCTGCCTCATTGTCAGGAACATGTAAACCAGTTACTTATTTGTTCTCGAATGCCGTATTCTCCCATTTTTATATTAGTTTTTTATGCGGTACAATGTCAAAGCTTTAGAAAAATCAGGGATTAGAATGTCAGTTTGTAGACCGCCGTCGAATACGTTCATAAAGTCATGTAAGGTGACTAGCAATTGTGTTTCGCAAGAATAACCATATCTGAATCCATGGTTGTGCGATGTAATACTTTATGCTTTTCGAGGTGTTTTAGGATGTTACGGCATATAATGTGTTCTAGAAGTTTGGAAGATACCGACGTCAATGAAACGTGTCTCTAATTTTCAGCTGCCTGTTTGTATTCCTTTTTGAATATACACGAAATGTTTGCACTGAACCAGTCTTCTACACTTTTATTTTGGCATTGCACAAGGTCATGTTCTTCTCTGACTTTTAATGACGTCTTTACACTAAATCCATTGGATGTTTGATGTGTACTGATTGATATTTTAGTCTAAGATACATGATTTTTTTTATTAGTTATTGGTTTTGAACTAGCTGTCAGTAACTGCAAGTATTCACAGATCTGTACTAAGTGTCCATTTTGTTGTAAGAGATGAGGGATGGATAAATACCTTGCCACGTCCGGTATGTGTTTTTGTTAGATTTTTTTATTCTTGGTATCGATCTGAGGAGTTCTTTACGTGCCTATCCAAAGTCTGGAGCCTATATTTCAGTTGTTGTCGTTGGTTCATGTTTGTCATATTTATTTTTCGTAAATTGTTTTGTTATAAATTAGGCCGTTAGTTTTCTCATTTGAATTTTTTCATATTTTTCATGTCGGGACCTTTTATAGCCGACTATACGGTATGGATTTTTCTCATTGTTGCCTATAGTTGCTTACATCCACTTCATTTGAACTTTGGTGGATAGTTGTCTCATTGGCCATTATACCACATCTCCTTATTTTTATATTCTAGTAGTATTCCTGTGTCCATTGATGTTTGAAAGATTGAAGTTAGACCTAGTCATATTTCTGTAGCAAATTCTTTCCTTATTCTGTTTGGTTCAGATTCTTGGATTTACATCTGTTAGTAGTTTTTCAAGTCCTTGTTTGTTGTTATGCTTAGATCAGGTATGGATTCTTTGATGTATTTTGCTGTTTTGGATATTGATGTTGATTGACCAATTGTGAAGACGGATCCGAATTGTTGAATACAATTTGTATTCTGCCTTCCTGACCTGCCTGTTATCTTCTTTTTGGAACTGTCTATAATTTGTCAACTTTTGAGTACGTTAGCTTTTTGGTATAGACTTATATGTTTCTTTTTGAATAGCTTCCTTATTTTGTAGCTTATCCAGGGTAGGTTGTTCGTTGGGCGGATTTATTTAGATAGTATGTGTTTGTCAATACTTTGAAAACAGTTCTTTCTTGAAGGTGTCACTCATTTCTTGTACATTTATTCCTTTGTCCTGCATATTTCTGATTTTCGTTGATGTTATTGTAATTTATTTTTTTAAGTTGTTCTAGTTCGCCTTTGAGTAAACATAACATTTCATGGGTTTGCTACTTTGTTAGTATGGCTTAGTGTTGCAGTCTGTAACTATCATTTCATTATGTGATATGCCAAGTGTTCTTTTGGATGATTTTGACATGTTGTTGCTAACACTATGTCAAGGAGGTTGTCCTTCCTTAATGGTGATTCACGGATTTGAGTGAGTTGGAAGGGTAGATTTATTTCCAAGAGTTTAGTTTGGATCGCCATGACACTTGAGTTGTTTGGTACTGCCATTGATTCCCAGTTTATATCTTGGCAGTTAGTCTCAAGTTAGCATGATATTATTGTTTTTACTAACTGTCTTTTGTAAAGATTTTTCTAGTTCATCGAGGCATTTCATGTTTCTATATTGCTTTTAGAATGACCCAAAAAGGAGTTCCCTTTTGCTTTTAAGATTTGTTTTACCCATTCTAACTCACAATTTGTTACTAGGCTAGATTGTTCTTCTGATATGATGTCTTTGTGGACAAGGATAAAGACTCCACCACCAAGTCTTCCCCTGTCGGTCCTGTAAGCGATGTAATCATCTTGAACTACTTTGCTGGATTTAATAGCGTCTTTTGTGCTGGGTTTCACTGGTTTTTCTCCTTTGAGCTAGGATTCTGTTTCACAGATGATGTCAAGTTTGATGTACAAACTGTAGTCTACTGCTGCTTTAAATTCGGAGGTTTGTCTTATATGCTTCTGCAAATTGTTAGTAATCTAAGTTTCCTTTTTAAGTTAAATACCGTATAGCGGGTTATTTTCGCGGGTGTAAAATTTCGCGATTTAGGGGCAACAAAGTATACGAAATTTTTTTAATATTTTAGCGGATACTAAAATGGTTGCAGTTAAAACGTTGTGAAAATTGACAAACAAGTGTCTATTGTTACGGTTAAATGATTGTTTAACGTGCATGAAGTCTTATTTATTAATAATATTTTGATACAGTTAATCAATAGAATACCGGTACTTTGATATTTGTCCCATGTGTACAAACTTCTTGTTAATGTAACGGTTGGCTAGTTACGAAATTGACTGGACCTTTGATGTACTAATTAGGTTATAAGATTATCATGAGTGACTTGCAACTCTGTTATAATTTGACACTAATCAATAAGGATAAAATACCTGACAAAGTACTTTACACTCTTATATTATTGATTATTGTATTATGTAACCAATTAACTAATTAACAACTGACAGCCAGTGAACAATGGCATTCTGCATTTATGTTGTTTAAATTAACATAAACCATTATTGATCCGACGAACGAGATAAAATAGATAGTTTACAAAACGCTTTAGTAATAAGAAAGTACAGAACCTATGCATATTTTCGCGGAATTTAAATTCGCGATTTCCCCTCACTCGCCAAAATAAGCGAAAATAAACACCCCGCGAAAATATCCCGCTATACGGTATGTTGTTACTTTGTGTTCTTCTTCTATTACTGTAATATTTGGAAATATTTGTCGTTGAGGATTTCGTTTTGAGTCTTGGACTGCTGGTCTTTGTAATGGGCTAAATATGCTTGATGACACAGCTTCGAATGAGATTTCATATGGGAATGGTTCGTAGTAATCTTATTTGTTCAGTTCATAGCTGTGACGTGTAAAAGCTGACACAGTTATACTCTGGCATGTACAGCAGAGCCATTGACTGTTTGATCTTTGAAGGAGTTCGTAATCAACTGTGCATAGTTCAATACATGAACCATTTCCACCTATCACATTCATCACAACAAACACCATCCACATGGTTACACGCTTCGATGTTTTCCTCTAGGTCCCGGGTTAAGTTCAATAAAACAACCTAGTATAAGTAATAGTAGTGTGAGGTATTGTTTCACATTTGATGTCGTTGGTAATGCTATTGGTTTTCTTCCTACTGTTGAATGTTTTTATTTAGTACACAGGAGAGTGGTTGTTGTTGCATATATGATTTACTGATTTTTAAGTTTGTTTCAATGCAGTAAAGCACACCTGTTAGCAGTATGATGTTGGTTATATTCATATTGAAAGTATGGTATTCTGATACAGTTGTTGATGTTCAAGGTCTTTGTGTTTTCAGTCCTGGTTTAGCGCAAAAGAGCCCGTGCTGACCCGAGCTTTAAAACACGTGTTAACTTACCAACAGTCTGTCTGGGACTGGGTAGAAATTGTCTTATGTAAAATTCGTTCTAATAGGTTTGTTGGTATCTTGATACTGTTGTTAATGTTTGAGATGGTATTCTGATACTGATTTTTAATTTCAAAATGTTTTGACTAATGAATATGAGACATTAAATCATTGTGTTTTTTTTTTTTTAATTTATAATATAAGAGGCATATAATACATTATTATATTTCTCTGATAATATTGACCATTATAATCCTATAAATATTCTGTGGTAATAATAATTTGATCGTTTAGCTCAAATAAGCGAAAAGTATTAACAAAAATACCAAACTCCAAGGTAAATTCAAAAGGGTGAAGGGGCCTCGGTGGCCGAGTGGTCTAAGTAGTTACTACTGTAATCACTAGCCAGTCAACAATGATGTTGTGAGTTCGAACCCCGCTCGTGCGGGTGCACTCGACTCCAATCTTAATTGACTAGGATTGTCAGTTTTCCTATCGAAGGTCTGTGGTTTTCTCCGGGCACTCCGGCTTCCTCCACCAATAAAAACTGGCCGCCACGAAATAGCCCAAAAGCGGTGCTTAAAAGTGGCGTTAAAACACAAAAAATCAAATCAAATCAAATCAAAAGGTGAAGTCCACAAAACCTGACAAAATCAAACGCTCGACTCCATCAACCAACGGAACGAATAGAAAACAACTATGTGAACGTTTAGTGTTGTTTTGTGTTATCTTGTGCTGTATTGTCTTGAACGTACAATTATTTGTAAATTAAGCCTTGACCTGTTGTCCACCTAGGCTACTGTCTGATAGGAAGTTGGTGGATACGGCAATTTGTGCCTTTTCGCCTTTAATAATAATAATTTTGATATTGTTTTCATGGGAAGCGCTTTTAAATAATTACAAATTAGATTTGCTAAACACAGATAAAAATCTTAAGTTATAGCGATGGGTGTGGCTAAAGGTATATTTAACGCCTTTCCCAAAGGAACAATGGAAGCAAAACAGATTATTTCCTATGATGTCCTATCCATTATTATTATACATATATATAGGAAGATGTGGTGTGAGTGCCAATTACATACACATAAGGAATAGCATGGCATATAATAATATAGAAAATGATATTCTATATGGGTTCGAGTTTAATCAAATATAAACTCTTCATCTGACATGTGCGAGAAGGCGAAATCGAGAAAACACCAAATGGTTTTCGTTTCGCGTTTTTCGCGTTTCGAGAGATTTTTTTATTCGAAATAGCAGCATGATCATACTCATCATATACTCATATATAAAAATGGAAATAACATAGACAATATAATACTTCCACGATACAACATAGATTATACCAGTTCAAACGTTATGAGAACACATTCAAACTAATATTGTTTTTTGCATTTTATTCTTCCTTTAAAAAGTTTTTTTTCTTACTGATTGGAAAAGAAGTTTTAAATATTTGTAAAGTAATTCAAAATGTATAAATAAATATTGAAAAAAAAATAAAACAGTGGTTAATTTTAGTTTTTTTTTCTTTAAGTAGGATTGGGAGAACATTCTTTTACATTACAATATTTGTGCTTCTTGATTTTTAAGTTTGCATTTCATAAAAAAACCCAGCAAATGAAAGAAAATCAATCTTAAACGATGTCGGTTCAGATAAATTTTAATAAAAACGCATAAATATTTTTTAAGAACCATTTCTTACACAATGATCTGTTAGGAAGGTGGTTTGTGGAGTTGTAGCCGTTTAATGATAAGCATATCTTTGGATGGAACACATTTCAATTACAAAAATTTTCAGAAAGTCACTCTTATGGTTCTTTTGATACATTACAAATAGCTACATAAAAAAACACCATAACTAATCCAATACACAATGTTAAACTATATTTATATCCATGCACTAAAACAATTACATATCGTAGTGGTAAAAATTACCATAAACCATTCTGTTTTAATATAATATATGACGTGTCAGAACATTTGAAAGCAGACAGTTTTTGAATTTTTTATTCCGCACTTGGTAGATTCCACACTTTTGGACTTCTAAAATAAAACTTTAATTTTAAAATTTTGTATTTGATTTAGGAACAATGAAATTTTCGTACTGTTTCTGCATTTTAATAGTCTTACAAGCATCATATTTTAAACAGAGTGTAATATTTACCATCACATTTACCACTATGTTTGTTATACATTTTGTCCAGTTAATAAATTGTTGAATGTCGTGAATCGGTAGATTGGTTTTGTTTTATTCATATAGTTAGTATTGCACCAAGTGAACATCTTATTTCTACTTATTGAAAATTGATGGTAAAAAAAATTACTCACTTTGAATAACGATATTATTATTATTAGTAGTTATAGTAGTGTTTTTGTATTATAGTTTGCATGCATACTTAGATTATATTATATATAGTTGTTCGACCTGTTAGTCAAATGCGTTTTGTTAAAATAGACTTTTTCACTTATTTTGGTCTTTTGGAAATTGTTGTCTGTGCTGTATTTAGACCCCTCTACCAAGAAATTTGTTTTACATGCATAAGTATAAAAATAGCGGTTTTTATCCAACGCAACCATAGGTTTGAACGTTGTTTTCAATTTAGACTTTTATATATTTTTTCGTTTGGGCTTGTATTATATTTTCCTTCGGGTTTATATGATCCGTTCATCCTATTTCGACTCTTTAAAATTCAAGAGTCTATCCTAAATTGAGGTAAATTATATGGCCTTCCAAATACCGTTTCGATCCTTTACATCACTGAAGAGACATTAATTGTCGAAATCCGGATATGGTGTACAAATTTTTGCACCTCATGATTGTGGTATACCATCTTTTCCACAAGTTTATTGTTTTCTGTTTGGTATTAAATTATATTAAGATCCATTTCGTTAGATCTGGTGATCAATTTATTTGGCAATCGCCAATGGCAGTCAGCAGGGTTTAAGAACATTTGTTGTTCGACCTGTTAGTCAAATGCGTTTTGTTAAAATAGACTTTTTCACTTATTTTGGTCTTTTGGAAATTGTTGTCTGTGCTGTATTTAGACCCCTCTACCAAGAAATTTGTTTTACATGCACACGTATAAAAATAGCGATTTTTATCCAACGCAACCACAGGTTTGAACGTTGTTATCAATTTAGACTTTTATATATTTTTTCGTTTGGGCTTGTATTATATTTTCCTTCGGGTTTATATGATCCGTTCATCCTATTTCGACTCTTTAAAATTCAAGAGTCTATCCTAAATTGAGGTAAATTATATGGCCTTCCAAATATCGTTTCGATCCCTAACATCACTGAAGAGACATTAATTGTCGAAATCCGGATATGGTGTACAAATTTTTGCAACTCATGTTTGTGGTATACAATCTTTTCCACAAGTTGTTCGACCTGTTAGTGAAATGAGTTTTGTTAAAATAGACTTTTTCACTTTTTTTGGTCTTTTGGAAATTGTTGTCTGTGCTGTATTTAGACCCCTCTACCAAGAAATTTGTTTTACATGCACACGTATAAAAGTAGCGGTTTTTATCTAACGCAACCATAGGTTTGAACGTTGTTTTCAATTTAGACTTATATATATATATATGCGTTTTGTTAAAATATACTTTTTCACTTTTTTGGTGTTTTGGAAAATGTTGTTTGTGCTGTATTTAGACCCCTCCAACAAGAAATTTGTTTTGCATGCACACGTATAAAAATTGCGGTTTTTATCCAACACAATCATAGGTTTGAACGTTGTTTTCAATTTAGACTTGTTTATATTTTTTCGTTTGGGCTTGTATTATATTTGCCTTCGGGTTTATATGATCCGTTCATCCTATTTTGACTCCTCAAAATTCAAGAGTCTATCCTAAATTGAGGTAAATTGTATAGTTTCCAAATACCGTTTCGATTCCTAACATCACTGAAGAGACATTTATTGTCGAAATCCGGATATGGTGTACAAAAACTTTGCACCTTTTGTTTGCGGTATACCATCTTTTCCGCAAGTTTATTGTTTTCTGTTTAGTATTAAATTGATAATTAAAATCCATTGATTACATCGGTGATCCGTTTATTTGGCAATCGCCAATGGCAGTCAGCAGGGTTTAAGAACATTTGTTGTTCGACCTGTTAGTCAAATGCGTTTTGTTAAAATATACTTTTTCACTTTTTTGGTCTTTTGGAAAATGTTGTTTGTGCTGTATTTAGACCCCTCCAACAAGAAATTTGTTTTGCATGCACACGTATAAAAATTGCGGTTTTTATCCAACGCAATCATAGGTTTGAACGTTGTTTTCAATTTAGACTTGTATATATATATATATATATATATATATAAGTACGTCTGAACCAGTGACAACTCTACAATTTCTCCATCGGATCACCAGCAGTGATGGCGATACATGGCTGTGTACATTTCTGTATATACAACTCGTCTAAACATCAGCCCAACAATGTTAGATCTGTATCGCAAATTTTTTGTTCTTCCCCGGCCGGGATTCGAACTCATTCTTCTGAGATATCGTGGCACCAAATCGCCTTGCACTGTGCCTGACGCGCTAGACCACTCGACCACCTAGGCTCCACAAAAAATAAAGCTTTCGATGGCCGGGTGTTACCTTTCATCGTCAGTTTTAATCTAGCGTCGTAATACAGTACATGATATATAAGGCATGAAGATGGAATTGTTACAGATCAGCTGAATTATCTATTGTAAAGGATCCCACAAATTAATGTAAGATGCAGTCACAGATATATCCAGCCCGGTCTAAATATCTAATATATGCACCAAAATTGTTGTTTTTATGCGTTTAAGTGTGTATATGCCATTTTGTTTTTCCTTGTTGACATAGCTATTTGTTTTTATAGTGATTAAGATTATAACACAATGTTGACTGCTGTACCCCAATTTTTGACAATTTATGTCTGTTTGTATTGCTCACACATTGTTGTCAATATAATTGAATTCATACAAGTGAGAGGTTTAGCTAGCTTTAAAACCAGGTTTAATCTACCGTTTTCTACATAAGGAAATACCTGTAACAAGTCAGGAATATGACAGTTGTTTTCCGTTCGTTTGATGTGTTCGAGCTTTTGATTTTGCTATTTGATAAGGTACTTTCCGTTTTGAATTTTCCTTGAAGTTCGGTATTTTTGTTATTTTACTTTTTATCTTTGGGATATGTTTTTTTATATATTTTCAAAACAATAAAGTGGAAGGCGATATTGCGAAAAAGCGAAATAGGCTTTTTTTATCCTCAACCTCTTCAACTTCGTATTTTATTTGGCCCTTTATCTTTTTTTTTTAATTCGACCGTCACTGTTAAGTCTTTTGTAGACAACACTTGCATCTCGTCTGGCGTACACAACTATAAGCCTGTCATCTTTAGTGAGTTTGTTTACAACCACTGGGTCGATTCCATTTTTTCGAAATACTAAGGATTTTCTATCCAAGGAATAGATTACTTAAGCTGTATTTGGCAAAACTTTTATGAATTTTTAACCTGAACGCTCTTCAACTTCCTTTATTTGACCTTTTTATCTATTTCCATTCGAGCGTCACTGATGAGTCTTTTGTAGACGAAACGCGCGTCTGGCGTACAAAATTTCAATCCTGATTTCTCTGAGTGATGAGTTTATTTCCACTGCTGGTGAAGGTCCCCCCTCGAGTAGTCAGCACTTCTATGTTGCCATGCATAATCATTGACATATTAATGTAATATTAATAAATTAACTGTTTACCAAACTTTGAATTGATCGAAAAACTAAGGATTTTCTACCCTTTACCTCAGCTGTATTTTGCAAGCCAATTTTTTTATCCTCAAAACTCTTCAACTTCGTACTTTATTCAACCTTTTAACTTTTTATTCAAGTGCCATTGGTGAGTCTTTTGTAGACGAAACGTGCGTCTTGCGTACCAAATTATAAGCCTGGTATCTTATGTCACATTTTCCCAATATTTTGGTTTGTTATAAATTTAGAAAGGCGCTTGGGATGCATGAATCTTCATACAGAACAGGTGACAAACGTTTGTAATCCCGTCCCCTTTTCCCGAAAATGACCTACCGAATTTGACTTATTACCGGGTTTGTACTTACATGAGCAACACGACGGGTGCCACATGTGGAGCAGGATCTGCTTACTCTTCTGGAGCACCTGAGATCACCCCCAGTTTTTGGTGGGGTTCCTGTTGCTCAGTCTTTTGTTTTCTGTATTGGGTTTTGTGTACTATTGTTTGTCTGTTGGTCTTTTTCTTTTTTAGCCACGGCGTTGTTAGTTTATTTTCGAGCTATGAGTTTGAATGTCCCTTGGTATCTTTCGCCTCTCTTTTGCCAAAGAAAAGAAAATACCACGGAGTTGTAACCTAGTTTAAAAGAAGATTACAGAATGTAGAACTTTCGCCAATCCAATCACCTAGCTCATTATTACCATAAAACTATGATTATTTCATATTTAATCAATGAATAAATACAATATGCGTCAACTTTGATCGGGACTTTAATGAATTAACATCACCAAGTACTTATTCTAACCTTCATTTAGACGATAATGCAGAAACCAACTTAAATCCAACTGATGAAATTGAGCACTCTGGTCAAAGTGGTCAGACCAACAAAGAGTTAGAAATGATTTCAATGATGAAGATATGTGTCAGAATTGTTTTTGTTGTCCATGTGTTAATAGACAAACTTGGGTATGGGTTGGGCAGAGACCAGATGTAAGAAATAGTGGAATAAGAAAACTTAAATATAAATTGATCTGGAGAATACTGCAGGATAGAGGAATACGGGACAATCCTCAATATCTTCGGAAGAAAATTAGACTTCTGAATAGTGATAAGGTTGATGAAACCGTGGTTATTGTCAAGAGAGAGGTTATCCCCGATTGTATATTAAATCTTGTGAGGAAATTGTACCCAAACCCTAAATCTAAGCCATACATGGGACTAGGCATATATGGTACTAATCTCTTTTAGTGGTGACTGAAATTATGAAACTATTTGAAACTTTGTTACTACTTTACTCTCAATGTTGATATACAAAAAATTGAAAACAACACGTCTAATAATTTCATGCGTCCGAAGCGCTTGTCTGGATTTACCTTCATCAGGAACGCTCAAAGCCAAACATTTGAAATCCGAGGATGTATAAGTACCGAAACAGTTGAAGAACTATATGACAAAAATACCTAAAACAAATAGCCAAATTCATCTAAGGTCAACTTTGCCTGAGGGAGCTGAAACCTTAATTAGTTTCTTTATAATTTCAAAATTTACAAACGGACAATTTTAGAAAGGTTTGTTATAAATCATGTCAGTACCGAAGTAATTTACGACAAAAGAGATGATTTCAGCTTCCTAATTGTGAACTTTCCATTTCTATGTAGCAACATTCCAGCAGCGCCTGCATACGGAGTATATATCTCCCAATTGATACGATATTCCCGGGCTTGTGTTTCCTATCATGATTTCCTTGATAGAGGATTGCTGCTCACAAGGAAGCTATTAAACCAAGAGTTCCAAATGGTGAAGTTGAAATCATCCCTTCGTAAATTTTACGGACGCCATCACGAGTTGGTTGACCGTTATGGAATAACCGTTTCACAGATGATATCGGATATGTTCCTTATGTCGTAACTACAATACCCTTCCCTTTTCACGAATGTGACTTACCGAATTAGACTATTTACCGGATTTGTAATAACATAAGCAACACGACGGGTGCCACATGTGGAGCAGGATCTGCTTACCTTCCGGAGCACCTGAGATCACCCTCAGTTTTGGTGGGGTTCGTGTTGCTTAGTCTTTAGTTTTCTATGTTGTGTCATCTGTACTATTATTTGTCTGTTTGTCTTTTTATTTTTGGCCATGGCGTTGTCAGTTTGTTTTCGATCTATGAGTTTGACTGTCCCTCTGGTATCTTTCGTCACTCTTTTAGATTATTTGATTAATCAACAAATTTAGTTTTCTGGAAGGACAGTTTGTGTTACACAGTAATGTTTCACAGGGATTTATACATAGGCTTTCTCTGCAAATTCGGTAGGTGCTGTCTTTATGATGCATGAACATTATTTTGCATGTGCATTTTTTTACAAACAGAGTCAGCTTTTGTCAAGCTCCGCCTTTTAAATTCAAATTTGAACTTAAAATCTGTTCACTTCAGATTTGTATACATGGTATATTTAAAAGATAGAAAGCTTTGAATAGGTTTTTTTTCAAATAATATGTTGCAAATTATGTGAAGAACAAAAGTCATAATATATTACAAGTGATAACAAAAGTTTTTCATAAAACATTGTCTCTGATTTGAACCCTGTCAATTATTTACAGAATTTTAAAATTCAAGGGATGCAACCCTTTCATTCTCATACTGCTGGATTAAGATGCAGATTCTGCGTTTCATCTCGTGATTTATGTACACAGACTACGACTGGCAATTCATTGTTGCATAACTATGAAAATCTGTTTCAATAATTTCGTCTTAATTCTTATTTTGTTTGTTTATTTCACCATCTTCTGTGGCAAGGAAGGAAAATGTTCATCAAAATCCATAAAGTTTTTTAACTTTTTAGAACATAAATTGGATGTAACATTAATTTATCTAGGTGCTGCCAGGCATTAAAACTTTTAACATTACACAGTTTTGTCTGTACTCAGAGAAAATTTCATGGGGTAAACACAGCCATTTTTGTTAAAGTGTATAGATGAACCTTATACATAACTATTTGCTATTTATTTATTCAGAGCACAATATGTATTACTTACCAAGTATGGAATGAAATTATTAAATAAAATATTTTGATATAGTAAATTCCAGTTCTTTTATTACTATGTATTTTACCTTGATTTACCTTAGTAACATGTAAATTGTAAAATTATGTTACAAACATAATCCAATGTTTACACAATAATTTTAGGTTTTCTTAAATAGTTTACCAATGAAATCCAATCTAGATAAGAACGTAGTTGTCTCCCGAATTTATCATCAATGAATACAAATATTTTTCTAGCAATATTGGTTAGTTATTTAAGTTTTGTTTAAAAGATTATTTTGTTCACTTATAATTCTGTTACAGGAAGATCTATTCAATGTATTGTATATAAAATGTCGAGTATGTTGTAAATATAAATATTGTTTTGCACTCTATTACTATCCGAAATAATTGTATACTGATCAGAAAGGCCAACAACAGAATTATTCGTCATCACGAATTAGTTGACCAGTATTTGAAAAACTAACTTCATCTGGAGATGAAGCTTCAATGTCAAACTAGTGTGTGCATGTGTATGTTGATGTGCGTGTGAAAATGTGTGGAACCATCCATAAACAAACTATTTCCATGATCAAAGATCTTATTCGTTTTCTTGAATATCGAAAACTAACACAACGTAATAACGTCAGTTTTAGTCATGTGTCTTCGATAATTTTTTATAAACTCAATATCCTATCATTTGTAAAGTTTCAGTCTAAGCACTTGCCTTATCTAATTAGTTGGTTAATCAAGTATAAATTAACAATGTAATTCTGTTTTATGCCAGGAAGCTGTTTGCCTGTCACTTCCTCAGTTGTATTATCAATGGTGAAATATTGGTTTAGAATAAAAAACTATGAAAGATGGTTTACTGTATGATACCTATATGTGTAACAAAAACATGTTTACTAATAATATTGAATGCTAGTATTCATCCATACATTATATTTTTAAATAGCTGAATATTCAAAATTTAGCGGTAAAGCTTAACTTTTTTATCAAGTCAGTTAAGCAAAAACTTTGTAATAGTTTTGTAAAATTTTAGAACACAAAAAGAACAGATACGAAAAGTAGTAAATTAGATACTTATTTTAAACTAAAAACTTGTTTTTCTAAAGAAATTTATCTATCTTTAAACAATTTTCGATTGAGAAGTGCCATATGTAAAATCCGATTCTGTGCCCATGATCTCAAAATATAAAGAGACGGGTATAAATCTTTATATAACGAAAGAGATTAAAGGCTTTGTAAGAAATGTACCCTGAATTTGGTTGAAGATGAATTATTACTAGTTGTCCAGCATACAATGATGATAAGTATTTGTCATAATTTTTCAGATCTCTCAAATCAGGCAAAAATTGTTTGGTTATTGACGAATGAAAATTTGTCTGTACTAAAATATTTAGGGAATTATGTTCTAGATGTTAGACGAAACGTGAATTGATATACGTAATGACGGTGATTATTGTAATGATTTAATGGTTCTGGTCCTGCCTGGAATTAAATGGACACGATTTATATATGAAGAAATATATGCAGTTTAATCATGTCTATATCTATGTGAACTTTTAATATTTCATTTCAATGTAAAAATAAATATATATATATTATTATTCTTATTCAGTTCTGCTCACGTCATTCAAGCAGAAAATGTTTTGTGTATCCTTTACTGGAACACAAAACTCAGTCTTTCCTCTATTGATGAATTTTAATTTTTGATTGTGATGTGCATGGTCTTGTTACTAGTTTAGCATTACCTCTCACTTCTTTCACTTCTACCACTTTGTTTGTGCCTCATGTAGTTTGTCAATGTAATTTTTGTTTGATATCCATAAATTGCATTGTTAATTTTTCCATTTCTGAGTTCCTATTCCCTCCAAGAATGATCAAATAGCATGTTCGTATGTAAAAGAGGGACGAAAGATGCCAGAGGGACAGTCAAACTCATAGATTGAAAATAGACTGACAACGCCATGGCTAAAAATAAAAAGACAAACCGACAAATAATAGTACAGAAGACACAACACAGAAAACTAAAGACTAAGCAACACGAACCCCACCAAAAACTGGGGGTGATCTCAGGTGCTCCGGAAGGGTAAGCAGATCCTGCTCCACATGTGGCACCCGTCGTGTTGCTTATGTTATTACAAATCCGGTAAATAGTCTAATTCGGTAGGTCACATTCGTGAAAAGGGAAGGGTATTGTAGTTACGACATAAGGAACATATCCGATATCATCTGTGAAACGGTTATTCCATAACGGTCGACCAACTCGTGATGGTGTCCGTAAAATTTACGAAGGGACGATTTCAATTTCACCATTTAGAACTCTTGGTTTAATAGCTTCCTTGTGAGCAGCAATCCTCTATCAAGGAAATCATGATAGGAAATACAAGCCCGGGAATATCGTATCAATTGGGAGATATATACTCCGTATGCAGGCGCTGCTAGAATGTTGCTACATAGAAATGGAAAGTTCACAATTGGGAAGCTGAAATCATCTCTTTTGTCGCAAAGTTTTGTTTTCAACCGACCCTCATTGTCAATTTCTAGATGTAAGTCAAGATATGAGGCAAACTTATCTGTATCTGTAGTATCCTTTATCTCTAGTTCGATGGGATAGATTCGTCAAACATAGTCACCAATCTTTGTATTATTTAGTGAGAGAACATCATCTATATAGCGGAACGTAAAGTTAAAGGATACTGCTAACTTCTTATCTTTCTTCCTAAGAAGTTCCTGTATGAAGTCAGCCTCATAATAATAAAGAAACAAGTCGGCAAGAAGAGGGCACAATTGGTTCCCATTGGAATTCCGACAGTCTGTTGAAAAACACGTCCTCCAAACGTAACAAATAACTTTCCATGCCTGCTTATAAGGAGCTGATTCCATTTGTTTTCAGTTGCTGGCATGTTGTAGTTTGTAAAAGATGTCCACAATCTACAGATTAAATAGTTAACTTGTTCATTTGATATGACCAATTGTCGTTCTTTGACTTTGGATTCTACACTGGTTTTCCCTGAATCACGCCATCGAAGAATGCGAGTAGAAGTCTACCAATGGCTGTATCTTCAGTATCAATTCCAAACACAACGTATGGTGCGACATTAGCTCGAATAATGTTTCATTTGTTGACAGACAGTTCAATACTTCAATACAACGAAGGCTTCTTTGTAGCGCATATGCCTGCTAATTTTTTTGTAGCTATTTTCGATATTCAATGAAAATAAAACTTTATAAATTAATATATCCAATGCGCTTACCTGGATTTACCGCCATCAAGAACGTTTATACCATTATAATTGAAACGAAAGGATGTATATATTTTCTATGTTTTCTATGTATTGTGTGCGATTTTGTCCCATGTACATTTAATACTGAATACTAACCTGCTGATACCATCGGAAACATACAGTAACCAACAGCTGTTTCGATACAATACTAGAAACTAGAAGATAAAAATAATACTTTATCAATTGTGTGCGCCTGAAGCGCTTTTCTTGATTGACCTTTATCAGGAACGCTCAAACCCCAAAATGAAAGCAAAATATGTAAAAGTACTTGTATACGTGAGGAGCTAAAAGATCAAAAGGGACCTGAAAAGAATACTTTTAGGCAAATCCATCTAAGGTCTACTTTTCCTGATGAAGTTGGAAACTTAGCTTCTTAATTAAGGGGGTTGCATGCATAGATATAGGAAGATGTGGTATGAGTGCCAATGAGACAACTCTCCATCCAAGTTACAATTTATAAAAGTAAACCATAATAGGTCAAGGTACGGCCTTCGACACGGAGCATTTGCTCACATCGAAAAGCAAGCTATAAAGGGCCCCAAAAATTACTAGTGTAAAACCATTCAAACGGGAAAACCAACGGTCTAATCTATAGAAAAACGAGAAACGAGAAACACGTATGAACTACATAAACAGACGACAACTACTGTACATCAGATTCCTGACTTAGGACAGGTTCCAAAAAAATGCATGAATGTCTTCTTTGTGTCTCATCATCGTAAGTATGCTTGATATGTTAAAGTGATGAGCTTTGACCTACTTCTTCAATTTATTGTGTCAGTCTTCCAGATGGTTGGTTGTTGGGTCTTTCTGTTGAGTAATGATCAGTACGCATTTTTGCTTTCCATTCAGTAGCTAAATACGTAGTCTGTGAAGAGAGTTGGTATGTTAGTATCTGCATGCGTCATCGATGTCTTCGAATGTATTAAACCAAACATAATCAAATGTGATGGGTGGTAGAAGTGATAAAACTGCAGCTCTGCAAACAAGTTGATGGAAGTTGTCTTTCTCAGTCTTTGCTGTCTGCAAACCACATATGTGTGCGTTCCTCAAGATACAGAACGTGTAGTGAAAAACTGGTACGCAAGAATCGTGTTTCGTCTACATGAGAATCTTCAGTAGTCATTAAATCAAAACAGTTTCAAGGCAAAATCACAAAGACGAATTTGAAGAAAATTGAAAACCAGCAATTCCTAAAAATTGTGCAAAATACGGCTACGGCTATCTATGCATGGGATAGAAAAACATTAGGGATTCGTATGATTCAACATTTTATCATTAGTTTTTTTAAGAAAATGAACATATCATTGATGTTTCATGTCAACACAAAACTGCTGACATCTTGGCTGGGGATACCATCGGGGACGAAACGTCCACCAGCAGTGTTTGTAAAAGACAGTAAACAAGTGGATACAAAGTAACATCACCCTTCAACAACGTACATCTAGTAGAATAGTGTTGAACATACGTAGAATCTATCTCTGCAGTAGATAATGTCTACTGCAGATATTTGTGTGATGTTTTGTTGTGTACTGAAGACAAGCAGTCGACTTGGTTTTATCACCTGCAGGAAGGAACGGTTGTCCGGTATGTACTTTGATTTGCACTCTGTAAAATTGGTGATTGTGGTTGGCAGTCACGTTGGTTGGTATGTTGTTTTGTAGAACACTTCCGACTGATAGTCCCCGAGGGTATCACCAGCCCAGTAGCCAGTACTTCGGTACTGGCATGAAAATACGGATTTTGTGTTATTAAAATTTGTTGTTAGAAAATTTTGGAATTTTGTTTAATTTAAGGAATGTATCTCCCTCGTGCAAAGCTCTGATTCCTTGCCCTACTTTGGCTATACTTTTTGTCCTTTTTGGTTTATAGCTCTTCGTCTTTTTTATAAGCTTTGGATTTTCAAATATTTTGGCCTCGAGCATCACTGAAGAGACATTGATTGTCGAAATGCGCATCTGGTGCAGAAAAATTGGTACCGTTTATGTTATTCCAGTAACATCGGTCTTCATGTCTGACTTTAACTTAGTTCATAGTTGCTTGGATTGGCCTAATCTTAAAGTTTAATAACGGAACTGTTTATAATAAAGTATTTATGCTTTTTTTAATTAAAAGTTAATTGTCTTGTGAATTATAACTAATTAAAACATAAATAATGCTTTTTATTTAGTTGCAAGTAAATAATTAATTTCCTTCCCTCTTTAAAAAAATTACATTTTCTCTAGTTGTTCATCAGTTTTAACACTGAAATTTCAATACTTTTATAATTGTGCCCCAAAACAATAATAAGTAAAATATTTTTATTTATTATTCAATCATAAATTTCACATGAAGTGTGATGTTTTTTTTTAAATAAATTACCTTTTTTAATTAGAAACTAATGACTAAAACAACATAATTTTCAAAATAATCTTTTGTTATTTCCGTGTTGTAATAGATAAGGTAAATTCAAAATTGGAACATCCAGACTTATTTATATGCTCATTATAATTTTAAAAATCAAATCATCAAAAAATCGGCAAATATTTGACTTGCATGAATTTATAATAACCAAAAATAACTAAGTTCATAGCTTATGATTATACGAAATTAATGTTCGTCTAACATGACAAGAATATGAGAAAAGACCACGTAAAAGGGGGAGAAGATACCCAGGGATCAATCAAAAAACCATAAGTCGAGAAAATACAGAAATCATCATGGCCAAAACAAAAAAGATGAACATACTAATAACAGTCCATAAAACAATAAACAGAAATTTAAGCATTGATACGCAACATTAACCCAATCGAAAACCGGGGATGAACTCCGCTGCTCCAGAAGTGACAGTACTTTCGGTTCAAATAGTGACACTGTAAATATTCGTCATTTCTTGCTTCCCACTCAACACAAAAGACTTAAACAATAGATATAGGAAGATGTGGTGTGAGTGCCAATGAGACAACTCTCCATCCAAATAACAATTTATAAAAGTAAACCATTATAGGTCAATGTACGGCCTTCAACACGGAGCCTTGGCTCACACCGAACAATATATAAAAACGAGAAACGAGAAACACGTATAAATTACATAAACAAACGACAACTACTGTATTGAAAATAAACTGACCCAACAGAGTCATGATGAAGAATGACTGCAATCTAAACTACTTATATTTTATGTTTTACTATCTTTGACAGAGTGTGGATACGCATGGAGGATACATGCATAGCAGGAGATGTTTACCCTGTAGACGCAGCCCGGTTTGCTTCTTTCTGATGTCATGCTATTTTCTTAGTTTTCGTTTGTTACCTTTATTTGTATCTTCTTATAAGAATGAACTTGATAGCTTGTGTATGTTTTGTATACTACTGTTTACTTTTTACTGAAAACTTATATCAATATAGCATGGATATATATGCCAGTGCTTATGGTAACCTGTCTGAGGTGGCTGGTTCAAACGTTACGAGGAAAAAAAACCGAAACTATAATAAAGTTTTTCTGATATTTTTTGTATATTTGACAAATATTTAAAAGTGCTCCTTTCATTCTTCGGTATAGAACAGCTTTATCTATGGATAGAATAGCCATTGTTTTTTATTATTAAAGCTATTTTGTTCGTTTAAACAAATGCCGAGTAATTATTTAACAACGATTTATTGGCCTGTATTTGGCTTGTGGGGTGCTATTTTAGTTAAAAATTATTGATTTTCGAGTTCGGGGTTTTTTAACAGCAATTTTTTTTTATTGGTAAGGACAGTTTTTTTAGTAGAGTTTCTTACCCAACTGACAAAGATGATTTCTGGAAGAAAAATGATTATAACTATCATAATGATTATACTAATATTGATAATATCTTATCCATTCAAGTAACTCATTTGAGTAACACCAATTATCAATAAGGCTCTCGTGATACGATATAAACTGCATGGCCAATCCAATACACCATGTTAAATAGAATTCCTCTGCATGCACTCATACAATGGCATACATGGTGGTAGTGGTAAAAGTTGCCAATATACAACACTGATAGTGATAACTGTAAGAATATTTGACTGCAGATACAGTTTTTGATTTTAAAATTTCACTGGATGAGGAATACCACACTTATGGCTTTACGAAATCTGAATTTGTATTATTCTGTATCTAATTGTAAGAACACGTCATATTCCCCTTTAGTCTTTTGGGGATAATTTCCTTAAATAAATCCATTTCTTAAACATGTGGCTATATATTTACTCAAACAATTTCACCTAACATCGACTTTTTTCCGTTCAGAAACTTACAATTAGTCTGAGCGGTGTCAAAATCAAAACTCACAAATTCTAATCAAAACGTAATCACTTTGGACCAAACGCACAGGGAAGTTGTTAATCTGCATACTTTTTGACAATAACATAAACGGCACCACTTTTTCTGCACCATATGCGCATTTCGACAATCAATGTCTCTTCAGTGTTGCTCGAGGCCAAAATATTTGAAAATCCAAAGCTTATTAAAAGGACGAAGAGCTATAAACCAAAAAGGACAAAAATGTATAGCCAAAAACTCTCACTTGTATGACAGTCGCATCAAATTCCATTATATTGTCAACGATGCGTGAATAAAACCAACAGACATAATAGGTTAAAATGTCAAAATAGGTGTACAGCAGTCAGCACCGTGTCACAATCTTAATCACAACGAAAACAAAATATTTAACAAAGAAGCACAAAAAAATAATAAAATTGAGAATGGAAATGGGGAATGTGTCAAAGAGACAACAACCCGACCACAGAACAGACAACAACAGAAGGTCGCCAATAGGTCTTCAATGCAGCGAGAAATTCCCGCACCCGGAGGCGTCCTTAAGCTGGCCCCTAAACAAATATATATACTAGTTCAGTGATAATGGACGTCATACTAAACTCCAAATTAAACACAAGAAACTAAAAGTAAAAATAATACAAGACCAACAAAGGCCAGAGGCTCCTGACTTGGGACAGGCGCAAAAATGCGGCGGGGTTAAACATGTTTATGAGATCTCAACCCTCCCGCATATATCACATTTAACAACCTCGTTCATTGCTTACATATTTTTGTATTTTATTTATGTATGCCAAATCAACCCATAAAGGATCGAGGGATTTTAAGCACTAGGACCGAATCGTAATTTTAACATTAACTCTGGCGTAGAATCGCGTGTTTGACGTCAGAATGTAAACGTCACACAGTTAGAGATATAAAATAATTTTGTCGTTCAAAGTTTGCAAAAATTATAATAGAACAATAACACAATGGCGGGATATTTAAAGTTCAGAGACACGTCATATGTATCAAAGAAACATAAAAAGTCACAAGGACAAAGCACACACTTGTCAAGTAAAAATGAAAAATAATACAAACAACACAATGACTGGATGCATAAGTACAGAGCCACGTCAAATGTATATCACCAAAAACAGACCAAACAGTAAAAGTAATATTAATAAAGACAAATAAAAGAACACTTTAATACGTTAATAAGATGACAAACAGCGTCAGTACGCAGAATCTATACTTCAAGACCACCATGTATTATTTATGAAGTTGATACGGAATTTTTATTAACAAGGTCTTGGTACCTTCCGATGAACTTTTTTAGAAAAAGGAATACTTGAGAGTTCAAGGAAATTGTAACAGTAAAAGGAGTAAGTGCCGTTCATTCTTCTACGATAAATTATTCAGCATTCGCATACGCGAGAAAAAGAAGTAACTTATGTTACTTTCCTTCTTTCTGATGTCATGCTATTTTCTTAGTTTTCGTTTGTTACCTTTATTTGTATCTTCTTATAAGAATGAACTTGATAGCTTGTGTATGTTTTGTATACTACTGTTTACTTTTTACTGAAAACTTATATCAATATAGCATGGATATATATGCCAGTGCTTATGGTAACCTGTCTGAGGTGGCTGGTTCAAACGTTACGAGGAAAAAAACCGAAACTATAATAAAGTTTTTCTGATATTTTTGTATATTTGACAAATATTTAAAAGTGCTCCTTTCATTCTTCGGTATAGAACAGCTTTATCTATGGATAGAATAGCCATTGTTTTTATTATTAAAGCTATTTTGTTCGTTTAAACAAATGCCGAGTAATTATTTAACAACGATTTATTGGCCTGTATTTGGCTTGTGGGGTGCTATTTTAGTTAAAATTATTGATTTTCGAGTTCGGGGTTTTTAACAGCAATTTTTTTATTGGTAAGGACAGTTTTTTAGTAGAGTTTCTTACCCAACTGACAAAGATGATTTCTGGAAGAAAATGATAATAACTATCATAATGATTATACTAATATTGATAATATCTTATCCATTCAAGTAACTCATTTGAGTAACACCAATTATCCATAAGGCTCTCGTGATACGATATAAACTGCATGGCCAATCCAATACACCATGTTAAATAAAATTCCTCTGCATGCACTCATACAATGGCATACATGGTGGTAGTGGTAAAGTTGCCAATATACAACACTGATAGTGATAACTGTAAGAATATTTGACTGCAGATACAGTTTTGATTTTAAAATTTCACTGGATGAGGAATACCACACTTATGGCTTTACGAAAACTGAATTTGTATTATTCTGTATCTAATTGTAAGAACACGTCATATTCCCTTTAGTCTTTTGGGATAATTTCCTTAAATAAATCCATTTCTTAAACATGTGGCTATATATTTACTCAAACAATTTCACCTAACATCGACTTTTTCCGTTCAGAAACTTACAATTAGTCTGAGCGGTGTCAAAATCAAAACTCACAAATTCTAATCAAAACGTAATCACTTTGGACCAAACGCACAGGGAAGTTGTTAATCTGCATACTTTTGACAATAACATAGACGGCACCACTTTTCTGCACCATATGCGCATTTCGACAATCAATGTCTCTTCAGTGTTGCTCGAGGCCAAAATATTTGAAAATCCAAAGCTTATTAAAAGGACGAAGAGCTATAAACCAAAAGGACAAAATGTATAGCCAAAACCTCTCACTTGTATGACAGTCGCATCAAATTCCATTATATTGTCAACGATGCGTGAATAAAACCAACAGACATAATAGGTTAAAATGTCAAAATAGGTGTACAGCAGTCAGCACCGTGTCACAATCTTAATCACAACGAAAACAAAATATTTAACAAAGAAGCACAAAAAATAATAAAATTGAGAATGGAAATGGGAATGTGTCAAAGAGACAACAACCCGACCACAGAACAGATAACAACAGAAGGTCGCCAATAGGTCTTCAATGCAGCGAGAAATTCCCGCACCCGGAGGCGTCCTTAAGCTGGCCCCTAAACAAATATATATACTAGTTCAGTGATAATGGACGTCATACTAAACTCCAAATTAAACACAAGAAACTAAAAGTAAAAATAATACAAGACCAACAAAGGCCAGAGGCTCCTGACTTGGGACAGGCGCAAAATGCGGCGGGGTTAAACATGTTTATGAGATCTCAACCCTCCCGCATATATCACATTTAACAACCTCGTTCATTGCTTACATATTTTTGTATTTTATTTATGTATGCCAAATCAACCCATAAAGGATCGAGGGATTTTAAGCACTAGGACCGAATCGTAATTTTAACATTAACTCTGGCGTAGAATCGCGTGTTTGACGTCAGAATGTAAACGTCACACAGTTAGAGATATAAAATAATTTTGTCGTTCAAAGTTTGCAAAAATTATAATAGAACAATAACACAATGGCGGGATGTTTAAAGTTCAGAGACACGTCATATGTATCAAAGAAACATAAAAAGTCACAAGGACAAAGCACACACTTGTCAAGTAAAAATGAAAAATAATACAAACAACACAATGACTGGATGCATAAGTACAGAGCCACGTCAAATGTATATCACCAAAACAGACCAAACAGTAAAAGTAATATTAATAAAGACAAATAAAAGAACACTTTAATACGTTAATAAGATGACAAACAGCGTCAGTACGCAGAATCTATACTTCAAGACCACCATGTATTATTTATGAAGTTGATACGGAATTTTTATTAACAAGGTCTTGGTACCTTCCGATGAACTTTTTTAGAAAAAGGAATACTTGAGAGTTCAAGGAAATTGTAACAGTAAAAGGAGTAAGTGCCGTTCATTCTTCTACGATAAATTATTCAGCATTCGCATACGCGAGAAAAAGAAGTAACTTATGTTACTTTCGTTCCCTTAATTAGATTCTTAAAACAAGGAAAACTAACAGCCACAACTTCATTATTAAAAATATATATTCTAGAAAGTATGTTAACGTCTATTGATCTGATAATTGCTCACAGTTCCTGATAAAAAAAAATAACAAATCAATGACAATGAATTAATTAACTACAAAAAAAATCTAAAATGTATTTGGAATTAGAACAAAACACCAATAAAACAATTATTTGAGTCAAGTAGTTCAACCTAACCCTGATATTGAAAAAGTAACAAAGGAGAAGGGGGCTTATATAAAGACTGTAAACAGAATAACATCAATCAGTCAATTAATTAAAAACGGGGGGAAATCCGTTGAAATGAATAATTGAAATATTTGTTCAACAAACATGTATTGAAATATCCTAATAAAAGTTCATTAGTTTTCCATACGTACTTTTTGTCCATGGTAACATCGATTCTGAATAATTGTAACGACTTCTAAGGACCTGTTTCAATTATATTAAAGAAATCTGTTTAATAAATAATAATAATTTTCAGTCAATAAATTTTACAGACAAATTTAGCGAATGTTTCAGAGAAGTTTAGCAAAATAGTAGCACTATATATATGTGAATATATGGATTTCAAAAAAGGAACTGTGTCAGATGAATAAATTCCGACAATGTTAAATTTAGTTTTTGTTTGTTGAGAATAATTGCGAACAATTAAAAAACAATCCCTTCATCAAATAGAACCACTACGAGTTCATATTTACATACTATGAAGATCAAATATTAAATATTTAACTTCATCTTACTTTAAAATGGGATGAGGATGTTCATTGATTACAGATGATAGCAACCAGAATGAAAATGACGTATATAAGTAGAATATTTTGTCATTTTTTAAAATCTTGTATGAAGCAATGTCGGCCAGAGATCGTGTAACGGAGCTGTTATTGAAGAATGTGAAATGTTTTCTCTGTCTAGAACCGTTTGAAGACCCTAGACTATTAGACTGTTGTCATTCGTTTTGCTTGGATTGTCTAGAAGCATATATTGAAACATTCGAGGATACACACATTGAATGTCCGCTCTGTGAAAAAAAAACTGAAAGGCCAGAAAGAGTGAAGGATCTGAAAAAGAATATTTATATTGACTTTGCCACTGTTCAATTTGGCATTCACTGCTCAATTTGTGGCGAGAGGGAATTTGCCAAATCTCACTGTATTGAATGTAATCAAGATTTCTGTAGAAGTTGTATTAGATCACATGGAGGAATCACAACCACCAGGGAACACCATCTGGTTGATTTCGATAAGCAACGGAAACCAGGAAGAGTATTAAGGGATCTATATTGTAAAGTTCACCCTGAGGAGAAAATGGTATATTACTGTGTTGAATGTAATCAGCTTATTTGCAAACACTGTAATTTAACGGTTCATAAAAATCATGCTTCTAAACACGCATCGGAAGTAGCATCTAAGTTGAGAAACAAACTGAAAATGAAATCAGAACATAGAGAACATAAGAATTATATCACTTGGCTAGCAGAGAGGAGGGAAATGTTCTCCAAGGAAATAGAACAGAATAGAAAATGCGAAAAGCGCACAATAAAGAAAGTAACAGACATGGCAGACCAACTTATAGCAATAGTCGAGGAAATAAAAAATATACTAATAAAGAGAACAAGTGACATAACAAAGAAACAAATTCAACCGTTAAAGCAGAAGATGGAGGTATTTGAAAAGTACATCCTATCATTCGCTGAGCTCTTACTTCATTCGCGCAATCTTTACCAGAAAGCAGATGATATTGAAATAGTGAATACTTGTGATCATCTTACCAGATCTCTCGAAAGTTCAAAACAACAAAAAGATTACACCCAATTTAAGTTATCTCATACTTATGAATACCCAATGTTCAAACCAGGGAAAGCAACGGCCGATCAACTTCTGCCATTCTTCGGAGATGTCCTGGTGGGCGATGGACTCGACGATGAAACAAACATAAAAGTATATGATTTTTATACAGAGAAAAGCACTACTATTTTATCAATGATTCCACTGGAAGATGAAAGGATATGGGTGATAGACGGAGAGGGTGATATGAAATTGTATGATTCTTCTGGTCGAGTTCACAAGCAGGTTAGTGTTGGAATTCAAGCCGACGATATCATTTCAACTCAACAACACATCATCATAAGCGGAAATGCATCAAAGATAGTTAAAGTGTTTGACAGAGATATAAAAGAAGTCGCTTCCATCAATACGGAGCTGTGCTGTCGTGGTGTTGCTGTTGATCAAAATGATAACTCAATATACGTATGCTTGACGGAGAAAAATGCTTTCTTTGATCATGATTCCACACATAGTAATAAAATTGTTCGTATCATGCCGACAGGAGTCAGGTATGAAATTTCTGATGTTCAAATATATGCTGGTAATCCAACTGTTGAATATCCTGCCAGAGTTGTGATCAAAAACGATGGATTAGTAGCTGTTTCAGACTGGAAACGAAACTGTTTGACAATTTTGAACAAAGTAGGATATGTTGAAAGGCAGTATTTCTCTGCGGGAAATGGAGACAAGAAAGACAAAATATGTCCTCGTGGCATTTGCACTGATAAAAATGGAAATTTGTATTTAGCAGATTATATGAACAGTAGAATTCTAAAAATGCCGGACAGCAACAACGAGTTAAATGAGGTATTGACAACCAATGATGGTATTAATAAACCTTGGTCAATTGCAATAGGCCCGGACGATCTTTTATGGATAGGGAGCAAAGACGGCAAGATAAGTGTTCATTATTTCAAACAGCCGGAGCATGCTTCCTACAAGTAATAGTTGTCTTTAATGCACTAACGCGTATAGTAAGCGTGATAATTGTTACAATAGAATAGATTTATATTTGTATTTTAATAAACTCGCCTGAACAAAGAGCAAAAATGAGTTGTTGTCATCATTTTAGCGCCCAGATATTTTTTGAAATCATTTCTCGTCTCTGTACCACTCAGCGAGTAGAGCAATGAAAGTAATTTCACTGAACTTATATATTAAATGTATATCAATTTAGTCCTCCCATAATCATGTATTGAATAAATATAAAACAATCAAATAAAATATCAAACATGAACAACACATTGGTAAAGAATGAAAGTCTATGACTTGCGTCGCATGATTCAAACCCAAAACCATTATAGTATCAATAAATCAAAAAATAAAATGGTCTACTTAATACACAAGAATTCTTCACAATATTTATAAACAAAACCAAAATTTTTACTACAAACGTGAACATCAGAATAGTAAAAAGGATAAAGAACATGATATAATAACTGCAATACCGTGAATTTCCTATAAAATTGTAGTCTTCTTCTTTATTATTGTTCATAGATAAGTTTCACATCAGTTCTCCAACTTCAAGTGTTTCCTTTTTCAAAAAAAAAATCTTGTTCTATACGATGTGCTAGATTTTATCGGTCATATCAAAGAAAATCCCAAAGATTAATAAAGTTGTGAAATCTAGGACAGATTCATATATAAAAAGAGAAAATGTGATAGATACGGGTTTGTGCCATATGGATGTTTCGTGTTATTTGAGTTTATATAGCTTAAAATGTTTCAGACAATTGTTTTGTTTGGTTGACGACTAACGACAACTTCTACGTACATAAAACAAAACTAAACATGTTTTATTGATTTTGTTCATTGAATTTGTTTTCTATTTAACTTAGATTTTAATGAGAGAAAATTGATTATATGACAATTATATATTTAATTTCATAAACTGAATACCATTGTTCCAAACCAATTATGTCATGAATATATCTTCACTGAAACTATGGCTAATCAGCAAATATTATCATTTTTGTCGTTAATACAAATAATGTACTTATGGTTTATTCGATATTTTTAAAATGATGCCAGTAGCAAAGTCCTTTTCCAGATACTTTATTCACATCTAATGCATATATTGCACCTTTTTCTCTAACACTATAGAATTTTAATTATGTATTTCCCATATTCCAATCTTCTTCGCTGATTTTATGTTAAGTCAGATGGACGATCAAATAAACAAGGTAACAAGAATCTCTTTGCATAATAAAGTTTTAAGTTCTAAATTTAATATCATATTTAGTTTTTAACATAAAATATAACCACTGCTACCCTCGAAGACCGACGTATTTAGTGTTATTTAACTGTGGACTCCAGAAGACCCTGTTAGTCCAGCTAACAATTCAAAAGTCTCTAAGGTAAACATGAATAGTCGACAAACGTTAATGACATTGAGGGTAAACTCGTGAGTGAAATTAAATTCTAGTTTCCTTGTCCAATTGTCTAAAGGTCAAAGGTCAAATGACTATCAAAGGTAGATCACTGTTGGGAATTCTGCATTTGGATGAGAGTGACCAAGTCTAAAATATAAAACATGGTCGTATCACCGAAATGAATGTCAAGCTAATAAATAAAGACATAGGATTATTTCTCAAATGTATTTAGATACTAGTAGTGTAGAATAATACGGTATTATACATTTGTGCTGGTTCGCCTTGTATGAATAAAGTAGGTGTGGGATATATGTCAATGTGACATAAATCCAACAACACCAAAAGACTTCTTGGGATCAACATATAATATTCAACAATAGAGTGTCTATACAATATGTTAACCTGTTGACCATTCGGAGTATTTTTATTTTTTTACAGGGATAGGGGTAGGGTTGATGACAGTAGTTTCTTTTATCGTTAATTCTAGTTTGACCGAAACTGACTACAAGTTTGTCTAAATAGAAACAGTTCTGTTTGTTTTATATACTGTTTAGAGAATGCTTGCTGCTCTCAATATGAAAACATTCAATTCCCCTATGACTGTATTTGAATCGTTCTCTGTTTCTGTCTTTCCTTGGTAGCTTACTTTGTCGAATTCACATGTTTGTTCCAGGTCCAGATAGGGGCAGCGAAACTTGTTTTAAAAATTCTTTTGTTGCAAATGAAAAACCAAAGTTGAATACCAAAGTCACTAAATAGTTTAGGTAAAGATACAAGAGTCAACAGAAATTAACCAATATTTTCACTCGTAAATCTTTTAGATTATAACTATCAAATAAAAAAAACGGAACGAGATGATGCGTATCCAATGTCACGTATCTCTGTCTTTATGTGTACAAGCAATCTAGATATTCAGAAACCATGTTCGATTGTAAGCATCATGACGGTACATTTTAAAACTGGCAATTAAAACATGGATGATAACGGACCCATATGAACTATGACGGCAAAACATGTCTCGTGTTCGACGAGGCACCAATACACTGTACTCAGATAACTACAAAACAATTAGTGAATATAGTAAAAGTTCATATTATAATGCCCTTTCGGGTGTTCTTCCTCAGTCATTTCCAATGGACTTTTGAGAAAAATGAAAAATCTGTTAGTGAATTATCTTCAACTAATAGATGATATTCAGTTAGGGATCATCTTGACTCGCATACTGTACAAATTATTTGAGAAAGGCTCCCCAAAAAATACTAAAAATCATATGAACTCCTAACCGAGAGATCAGGTGCTTCGACACGGTAAGCTTCTCCTGCTATGCATGCGTCACCCGTCATGCAAATCCAGACTTAGTAAACAAATACCTCAATATGGAATAGGACACATTTTGAAAGGAGTAGGGGCATTAAGGCCCGGTTTTGGCCCTAGAAAATAAAATGTTTGATAACTATTCCAAATTGGCACATAATGTTTGAGAATGCATAGAGCCAAGAAATATAAATGAAAAACATTAGATTTTTTATTTGATGACGTCACAATTATGTCATAATATGTACCGTTTTCATGAAAATGATGAAAAATACAGAATTTATTTAGTTTTCCATCGTTATTTCCATTGTGGAAACACCGTGCGCAGCCAAGAAACAACAAAATAATTTAAGAGAAGCTTAATATAACTTTTGACATAATCTCATCAAAAATAAAGGTGTTTCTTTGGTGCGCACAATCTTTGCCAATCTAAAATATACTTTCAATTTCACATAGATCAAGGAAAAAAACAAGATATACAAATTTCGTCATGGTTTGTTGCCACGGTAACTCGTTAAATGTAAAATTTGTTTTTATTTTCTGAATACCTTGTACCTTAGTCTAGTTAGGACCAGTGGCGTAGCTAGGCGGAAGCTCGGAAGCCAAGGCTTCAACATCGTTTTGTCAACAAACAAAAAACATAATAAAAAAAAAATTAAAAGGAGCTACAGGGATGAGAGAGTGAAGGGAAGAGAAATGGCGATGTGTGGTCAAATAAAAAGTTGTAGAAGTCAACGAGTCAATAGCACTTCCCAGACTCCCGGCGTTCGTTCCCATCGCCTGCGCTTTATTCCCCCTCTTTTTATAGCAGACGAATATTGTGTCTGCCGGGGTGTTCCGCTAGTTACAATGCAATGCAGAATTGGCACTACCAGTGACCAATGCCACCGCTGACCGTAGTTTCAGTGTCATACCCCGGGTTAAAACATAGCTGAGTTTTACGATGACAACCGAACAACTTTCGGGGCTATGTATCCTTCACGCATACAAGGAGACGCCCATTTATAAAGTAATTGACTGTTTTGCAACCAAAAAGGACAGGAGGCTTGCTTTTTTGTTTTAAGTTACTGGGGAGAGAGTTTGACTCTAACTCTTTTAATAAATCATATCCACACATAAGGTTTCGATTCGCTGTATCTACAAAGTGAAATGTTCCTCGAACAGTTACCCTACTGAGTTCGTATTTTTGAAATAAAACAAGACATTTTTGTAAGTTTATTCACTGACAAACATGGCAGGAAATTTAGAATCATGTATAATGTTGTATCATAAATATTGCTCAGCTTTTGCACGATGTTTTTTTTAATACAGCTAAAGGCAAGGATGAGCCATCACATTCGTTTATTTTCATTTAGTTGACCTCGTAAGTTGTATTCCGCTGCCCATCAATATAAAAAAAATAAGATATGGTAATGATTGCCAATGAAACAACTCTTCACAAGAAACCAAATGACACAGAAATTAACAACTATAGATCGGCCTTCGACAATGAGTAAACCCATACCACATAGTCAGCTAAAAAGGGCCCCCAAATGCCATATGCAAAACGATTCAAACGAGAAAAATAACGACCTGATTTATGTACAAAGGTAAAAGAAAAGCAGATATGATATACAGCAACAAACGACAACCATTACACTGAATTACATGCTCCTGACTTGCATTGGGACAGGCACATACCGAATGTGGCGGGGTTAAACTAATTAAAGGCGCCAACCCTGCCCTTACCTAGGTACCCACTATATTAAACTGAATAAACTGTTTACATTTCATCTCCAAACAATTTATAATGTTGTGGTTTTTGTCGTGTCTGCGACTTTTGTCGCAAAAGCGAGACATAGCGATCCTACATTCCGTCGTCGGAGCCGTCCATAAATATTCACTCTGGTTAAAGTTTTGTAAATTTTTGTAAATTTCTCAAACCACCCTGGATTTCTACCAAACTTAGACAGAAGCTTGTTTATGATCATAAGATAGTTTCCAGACGTAAATTTTGTAAAAAAAGAAAAAAAAAATCTGGACAGAAGCTTCTTACAATCAAAAGCTAGAATCTAGAGGAAAATTTTTAATATTTGTTTCCCATTTGTGTTGAGTCTGCGATTAACAGTAAAAGTAGCGACACTGGGTTCCGCGGAACCCTTACGAATTTTTATTATACTGGTCTTAGTTAATATAACTTTTTTACCCCTCTGGAATCTCCTGGTTTTTACAGTTTCTTTAAGGAACAATATATATTTTTTCACAGAATTATCTGACTTGTATCAAACAAAAATGCTTTTGTCTACACCTTAACATTCAATATTTCAGTTAATTTTAGTGGGTCTAAAACCCTAAAATCCAGGAGCTTCCGGGGTCCTCGCCCCTGGCCCCAGACCCCTGCCGATTTGGGCTTCACCTTCAACATTTGTCTAGCTACGCCACTGAGGACAAATTTAAGAATATGTGTATAACTTTTAAATTTGCAGTAATATTTGGGCCAAATATGGGACTTATTGCCCCTTCCCCAAAGTTTCTAGATAATGTTTTAGACTGCGGAAACATGTTTCTCATGGGTTGAGGCACAGACATGGTATTTGTCAGCCAATTAGTTATTTTAACGGACAAAATGTGAAGTGTTGATTGAAGTCATTCTTTCGGATAACCCTACTAGAGGAGTTTTTGCGTTAGGAGCTCACTTCTGTGAATAAATTCCGTATGTATAGCATGAACATGCGTATCAATCAGATATGTAATCGCCATACGATTTTAAATAAATATTCTTAATATGAAGCGGAATTTCTAGTTTTGGTAGTATTCTTTAATTACTATCACTGGGATATATATGAGTTGCAATTACATGCTGAAATGTGGTTTATCTCTAGTAGTTGTTTCTCGGATTACTATGGATTGGGTACGGTTGGCAGGGCCGTAACTACATTGAGGCAAATGAGGCAAATGTCTCATGTTGCAAATTTCGAATAAAAAAATGATCAGTTGAAACAAAAGCTTGTCTTCAAATCAAATTGTTTTCACGGCGACTGTCTTGCAAGAAGCAAGTTCTGTTCACCCTCTGACGTCGTCCCCTGTTTTTTGGGATCCATGTTCCTCTTTTATTTTTAGTTTTCAGTGTTGATGGTCTATTGTCTACTAACGGAGAATTTTCAGAGTTTCGTCACTGTAAGTTAAAAGTTATTGTCTTATTACCGTATACCTATCACCTCCTTTTATTGATTGATATAATGATTTAAACAAACAATTCAAGGCAACAATAAATAACTGAGTGTTGATTTAAGTCATTCTTTCGAATAACCCTACTAGAGGAGTTTTTGCGTTAGGAGCTCACTTCTGTGAATGAATTCCGTACGTATAGCATGAACCACTAGCCATTCGAATTCACACTCAGTCGAAACGGGAATAGGATACAATCGGTCAAATTACAAATCAGTAAAGGAATATTCAGACGATCAGTACAAATTTTGCATTGTGGAATGAAGACAGCACAAAAATAGATGTTCGTTCCTGTTTCTAATACTAGTACCAGAAAAATGATCGTCTGATCTGTAAATTTTCCGATTGTGTCCAATTCACTACTATTACTTTGAACTGAGTCACATGGCAGCGGATGAATGCATAGTATGAAACGCTTAACCTGTCGACGCACTCGCTCTTACTCCTTCTGGAGTTCATGCAATTCAATTTTTTCCTTGGTTTGTATCACCGTAATGGATTTATGAGATTGAACATCGGTGTACATGTTGCCTTTCATCTTATGCACATATCTCTGTTTCATTCTCAGTTTATAAGATGTATTGTTGGTTAAGTCGATCATGCACAGAATCTATCTCTCCAATATCTAAATTCATCTGAAAACTGAAGGATTGAATGCTTAATTGTACACCATATGCATTATTTTCGAATTCAAATTCATCTTTATAAAATTCACCATCGGTTGAAGCGATCATGCTCAGTTTATCAAAATTAATCAGAGTCTTGAATGTTTAAGTTTTTGATTTTTGCGATATTGAAATCTTTTATATAGCAGTTTGATAATGTAACTTTGTTACTGGAGACATGACTTTCATACGGATTATTCATAGGAGAAAAAAGTAAAATAACAAAAATACCGAACTCAAATTCAAAACGGAAAGTCCCTTAACAAATGGCAAAATCAAAAGCTCAAACACATCAAACGAATGGAAAACAACTGTCATATTCCTGACTTAGTACAGGCATTTCCTAATGTAGAAAATGGTGGATTAAACCTAGTTTTATTGCTAGCTAAACCTGTCACTTGTATGGGCGACAATATGAACACTCTCCGAAGGTTCCGAATGACGATTCTGATATCTTCCAAAGAAAATAACAATTTTCTCAATATAAGTTTAATATGGATATGGGTCGTCCATTTAATTTCAGCTTATTATTTGCAGCTTTTTAATTGAAGTCATTTTCAAATCATTAGCGCTGTACGATGATGTATGATTTTTTTATTAACTTTAAATCATTTTCCCTGATATCCCATAACGTGTAAAAACATGTTCTGCATATACAAGTTAGAAAAAATATTAGTATGAAAATAAGGAAAAACGAAACTATAAATCTATTCTATTACCGTTTTTTTAATATGAATAATGGAAATGGACATTTACGATGATTTCCAAAAATTATTTGAAATCTGAAAGATAAAAATAATAGATATGTTATGTCGTCTTATGTCAATTCTAACGCTTACGAAAAACAAAATTGCCATGGGAAGATATTTAACACAACAATTGAATACATTTGGTTGATTTTTTATTTTACCATTACATTAATTTATTAATCAGAGGTGACGACATTTTGTAAAATATTCTGCAGTTTGTTCATGTGTATCTTGTGGTCGAATACGTCCCCAATCAGGTGATTCCGAGAGCCTATTTATAGGTGTATACCGGCGGATACCCAGTTGAAATTAAACAAAAGAAATGGAACTCTTTATTAGAGAAGGTTTAAAAGGTCAAGTTGGTATATTTGAATTGTTTACATCTGTTTCTATGGGCTTTAAAAGTTTGATGAAGGTGCATAATTTAGGATTTTATGCATCTTATAAACGTGTGTTTACTTACATCATAGTATGGAGCATCGAGATATTTGTTAACTTTTAAATTGTAGACAATTTTTACAACAATTGTGGTATTTGCAAATACAGGTGGATCTTATTTGCATCTCTACCCCACGCGGCGACAGTGTTTTTGGAAAAATCCTAAACATGGGCAAAATTTCATCGAAAAGAGAAAGTCGAGTGCACCTTTTTATGTTCAGACGTGTTTGAGTTGACTTCTCTGTCTTGAAAACGTATAAAGCAAAAATATTTGATACATCATTTCGCTTCAGATTCTATTATTTTTATAGATTTAGGGTACAGGTTGATATAATAACATTTAAAAATTCAGTCCTAAGAAATTAAATATATGGGTCAAGTGAAATACCTTTCTAATGAATAAAGGCAACAGTAGTATACCGCTGTTCATAAATCGATTAAGCAAAAACAAATCCGGGTCACAAACCAAAACTGAGGGAAACCCATCAACTATAATCATCTAATGAGTCATAACAACAGAGTAGGTGTGTTCGAATAGCATATTTTTTTAAAGTACTTGACGACAGACTTTTCAAGTGGATCATAAAAATGCAAACAGCAATATCATACAACCGCAGAATAACCAAGTGCGTGTCTTACGAAACTTAACAGCTCAATGTTATAGACGATATTTTGCAGCAACATAATATGTTCAATACTATTGACAGACAGAGGTAGACTGGAAAATGTCCGGCCCAATACAGCAAGGGTAACCATGCATGGATTCCCTAAGTTAGAACAACATTAATGGTTTGATTTCGTCGGATTTGAACACCATAGAACATCTTTGGGCCGAACTTAATAGACGCGTGAACCAACGCCAACCTCCACCTCAATCATTAAACCATCTCCGTCAAGCGTTTCAACATGAATGGCAAAGGATACCATAGTTCTGAATACACAATTTGATTCGTTCCATGCCAATGAAATGCAGAACAGAGTAAGCCATACATGGTGGTCATAATAGTTACATACCTTAACGTCTCTGGAAATTGACCCAATACATCTTATATGACTGGTTTATTTTCAAATCTTTGTTCAATATCCTGTATGACATGCATGTGAGAGATCTTATCTCAATTAACTAGTATGTATTTCTGTAAAAAAAAAAAGATTTGGAGTACACAGAATACATTTTGAAAAAAAATATGCGTTTCTTTCTTTTTGCAAGTAAATGTCCGTCATGTAGTCTCGACAATTTTAAAATATTGGCGACGAATTTATCAATTATCTTGTAAAAGTAATAAGATGTTTATGCATAAGATTTGAAATGGGACGGTTAACGTTATTCGTCACGAATTTGTTAACGGTCAACTTCAAATGTCCTTTTTTCTGTTGAATTTAGAAATATGGTTTACAAAGTTCGACAAGGTACGGTACTCTAACTGGCATTGCTGTTTGTGGTTGATGTGGCCATGCTTATTTTTTAACATTATAGACTATGTCCTGGTATTACTGGTTTGTCCACGAACATAAGTATTATAAGTGATTAAGTAAGATTGCTTGCAATATGTCCCCATACCACTGACTTAATTTTTTATCCGTATTCTTAGGTTAAAGCTTTCAAGGTTTGAGTCCAGCTTCAAATCTGCGTTTATTCCTGTAACTCTTCCGGCTTTAATAAGCTCATCAACTTGATCTAAATAACTTACTGTGAATCAGTGAAAGGTGACGTCCACAATTACTCTTGGACATTTGGAAATACAGGAACGAGCTTCGTTGAACTCGGGCAAATAAAGAATATACAAAAGTGAAAGACGCTAATACACTCTATAAAAGTTCATTTTTTACAAATAAAATTATTATCAATTTTGCTGCAAATAGTTTCTTTTCGTCATCCATTTTGGTAAGAAATATATATTTATATCTTTATTGTAAAATTGCAATCATAAGGGTCAAGCAATAACGCATAAAATATATACACTGTACTTTGACCTATAATGGTTTACTTTTATAAATTTTGACTTGGATGGAGAGTTGTCTCATTGGCACTCATACCACATCTTCTTATATCTATGTACCATTTCACTAAATACACAAATGTAAGGTTATATTTACTACATTGCACTACTATGAGTACACTAATGTTTATTTCAAATGGAATTGATGAATGTATTTATACAAAAAAAAATGAATATTAATCAAGAAAATAATGTTATCTTCGCCACAACAGGTATGAAGCTACTTTTTTTAATAAGAAAATGGTTTTGTTTGAAAAAAATCGACGTGGATCCAATATGACTAAAAGGCTGTTTGAATGAAAATGTTATCGAAAGAAAGACAACTGAGAAAACATTCGTACTGTAGTCTATGACGAGTTATTTTTCTTTGCTCAATGTCAGTGTTATGCAGTCAAACAACCACCCCAGTTTAGGGTAATGGATTTAATTTTTTTTAAGGGGGTTGAGGAAAATATGTAATTTCATATGATTTCTGATTTCCTTTTTTTTCAATTTTAAGAGCCTAACACAAATGAAAAAATAAATGTTCCATCAAAGCTTTTTTCCATGAGATATTGCCATAGACCAAAAAGTAGAAATTTCGGACAGACTGAAAACACTAATAAGGGCATCATTCACAACCCATGTCTAAAGAAGGCAGTGAGTATAACGTATATGATTGACTTCTTACAAAGCATTGATTAAACCGGCGCTAGTGGCCATCTTAAACTTGCAGTGAGTTAAGAGTTTTTGCATCATGTGAAGACCTCACTTTGACTTTCAGATGAAGAACAGCAACAAAAACAATGATCCGTTGCTTTTGGTTTTTCGTGTGCACATAGGGATTTTTGTGTCATACATCAGATCATTTTTTCGCCATTAATATACTGCAAAAATCCTACCCTTCCAGGAGTAAAATTACGAAGCAACAAAAACATTATTATACGTTTCTGCATTTACTTTAAGTATAACTTAATCGCAAGTGTCTTCTCTAAATTCATTGTCAGAGGACGATAATAGCAGTACAAATCGAACAAGGATCGAAAAGTCTAATTACCATTAAAGACTTTTTACAGGACTGAATATTTTCTTTAACAATTGACAATGTAATACACCAGATGTCTCCTCCCATGATCTTAAGGAGTAAGTTTAATAAATTTGTACTCCTTGGACCATCTCTCAACCAAGGTCATCAAATAGAACGATTGCGTTGTTTAGAAATTAGGAAAACGATGCTGAGGAGTTGTTTGTACATATGTACAACCCATTTTAAGTAGCCACTGGTCTTGGACAATCTCTGATGGGTAACAGTAAATATGCACCTCACTATTAAGTCATGTTTCTGTTATGTATTCTCGAGTTTCCAACATATGTAATATCTAATCAATATATGAAGGATTTACTGAAAATTAATCCTTTTCAATAAACTATAAATCGTTTAAATATGTACCAAGTACGGTAAATAAATGTGTTTTTAAATTATCCCTTTTAAAGTTACGCTTTCAGTGACATGGCCTTTGCACATGTTGGTTCTTTTACACCAATTTTGTATTTAGTACGGTTTAATTGCCTTGCCAAATGGAATAAAAATGATTAAAAAATCTAAAGCTTTATTGATGACTAACGTAAACACTGGAGTATGATAAAGCTAATTTAAACTACAGTTAAGGCCTCAGGAATGTTAATTTATTTTCATGGCACAAATTTTCAGACCTGAACGACATCCGTAGATAGTCTTTATTTACATTTCAACGCTTATGTGCTTAAAGCCATGTTCACGGACCAGAAACAATTATCAAACCCTTCAAAGCATAAGACGTCAACTTATTCACCTCTAAAAAGATTCATAACATAACAAGAGCCGGGGACACGTATCAGGTGACCGCTAAGAATACAAACACAAAATAAAAATGGCTGACATTTATGTTTCGTCACGCCTTTCCGACTATCTGATAAGTTATTGTTCCCTTGTGAATATTGACTGATAAACTCAGGTCTCGCTACTTGACGAACCATGTTAATGAATAGATACATTTTAAACAGGCTAATATCAATTTCACGCCATGATGATCAATGGATTTCGTTATCTTCAATAGGTAGGCGGGAATCAATTTTCTTCAGAACTAACGAATCGAAGCTCTTAGAAGGAAATGGGTGTGCTTTAGTTTCCTTGTATTCCTCCAATAATCTTATTCTTGTACTTAGTTTGCAAGCCATTTACTATTGAAATTCTAAGAGGATTTTCTCGGATTATTCGATCCATTATTTTTGCATAATTATTCTTTAGAAGCTTGTCAAGCTTGAATAATGTTATAAAAAACCGACATAGAATTTTTCCAATAACAAGACGCCTGAACATGTTAATCACAGTATATTTTCTGATACAAATCGATGGCTTCTTCTAATCAGAGTAACTTTTCTTGTTTCCCATCTGCCTCCGTCAGATCATTTCCGCCATGACAACAAAAATTAGGAAGACCCGAAGGCAATTAAAATGTCGCTTTTCTTTATTTCGGAATGATCTCTGTTGTGTAGTTATGCATATGCTGCATAAAATCGCAGGTATGCATTTTTGATCTTTCGTCCTATTGATCTGTACAAATTTTATGACGTGAAACGACCTAATAAAATCTATTTTATATATACACATTCCGTTTCGCTTTATGGAATAATTACATTTTGGTAGAAAAATTAATAAAGTTGCGCACTTTGGCGTTATTAATCCACCATTCAATTGCTATCATGTGAGGGATTAATGGATGGGATGCCAACCGATTGCCCATTACGTCGAACATTTTGTGATAAAATTATAATAATGTTTTTATGATATAACAAATCAATTTTACTTTGGCTGAAGAAGTCCCACAGGACTTAACAACAATATAGCGGAACGTTTTACTGCCAAGAATTCAGAGAGAAAAAATAACCCATCTCTGGTCTTAACTTAAGCTAAGGTTCTAAGACATAATTCGGTTATGAGAAACGTTTTTGTGGTTATTTTTGGAAAGCAAAGCAATCCATTGACATTTGTAAATCCTCTAGACTGATTTGTCTTGGCTAGATTTCAAGCAAATGCTGCACCAGATGACTGTGTACACTTATAAGTAACGTACAAAAAAGTCATGGTTTTATTGATATGTCTCGATGAACATTAGGGCAATATCTATCCGCTTCAAACTATCAATAGCTGTTAGTAGGTGATTGTTGGATACTTTCTATTGTAATCATTAAGATTTCAGTAGTTTTAAGACTCTTAATTGTAGATAAGATAACATTGAAACTATCTGTTTATATGAAACCACATCTTATATGGAATCAAAACGTATTCTTTCTGTCAGTGACTCAAATTATCCTAGCCACTTTTCTTGCGAATTTTTTTTTTTTTTTAGCTTCTTATCATTTCTTTCGCATTTTGTATTAGTTGCGTTTCTGCAAGTTTTCGCTCGTTAATATTTCATCTTCTATCGTAACATTTGAATCTTTGTTTCTTTAATTTTGTATTCTTCATCATTGCGTTTAAAACAAAACGTTTTTAGCTTCTTATCATTTCTTTCGCATTTTTGTTTTAGTTGCGTTTCTGCAAGTTTTTGCTCGTTAATATTTCATCTTCTACCGTTACATTTGGATCTTTGTTTCTTTAATTTTTGCCTCGCCTTGACGGAGTCAAAAAGCGAGACATAGGTATGCTGTTTCCGGCGTCGGCGGCGGCGGCGGCGGCAGCGGATGCGGCGGCGGATGCGGAGACGGTGGCGGCGTCAACAATGTATTAGTTTGTGATTAGGTCTAGTTCATGGTGAACCACTAGTGGTAGGTCAATGATATTTGGTATGCAGTTGTATTAGCATTGGCACATCTCATTTACCATGGAGATTATTTGGCCCTGCCCCCTCAGTCAAGGTCTATTGACTTTGAAACTTTTCATAATTTACATGTATTAGTTTGTGATTAGGTCAATTTATGGGGAACCACTAGTGGTAGGCCAATGTTAATTGGTGTTCAGTTGTATAAGCATTAGCACATCTCATTTCCATGGAGAATATTTGGCCCCGCCCCCTCAGTCATGGTCTATTTACTTTGAAACTTTTGCTTAGTTTACATGTATTAGTTTGTGATTAGATCAGTTTAAGATGAACTGCTAATGTTAAGTCAATGATATTTGGTATGCAAATTTATTGGCATTTGCAAGTATCGTTTCCATGGAGATTATATAGCCCCACCCCTGATCATGGTTCATTGACTTTGAAACTTTTACATAGTTTACAAGTTAATGTTTGTGTTTAGGTTTGTTTAAAGGGAACGACTTATAATAAGTCAACGGTATTTGGTATGCAGTTGTATTAGCATTGGCACATCTCATTCCATGAAGATTGTTTAGCCATGTACCTTCAGTCATGGTTCATCGACTTTGAATATTTGCATAACTTACATGTTAAAGTATTGTTTAGTTTCCTTGTATTCCTCCAATAATTTTATTCTTGTACTTAGTTTGCAAGCCATTTACTATTGAAATTCTAAGAGGATTTTCTCGGATTATTCGATCCATTATTTTTGCATAATTATTCTTCTTGAAGCATCAAGCTTGAATAATGTTATAAAAACCGACATAGAATTTTCCAATAACAAGACGCCTGAACATGTTAATCACAGGATATTTTCTGATACAAATCGATGGCTTCTTCTAATCAGAGTAACTTTTCTTGTTCCCCATCTGCCTCCGTCAGATCATTTCCGCCATGACAACAAAAATTAGGAAGACCCGAAGGCAATTAAAATGTCGCTTTTCTTTATTTCGGAATGATCTCTGTTGTGTAGTTATGCATATGCTGCATAAAATCGCAGGTATGCATTTTTGATCTTTCGTCCTATTGATCTGTACAAATTTTATGACGTGAAACGACCTAATAAAATCTATTTTATATATACACATTCCGTTTCGCTTTATGGAATAATTACATTTTGGTAGAAAAATTAATAAAGTTGCGCACTTTGGCGTTATTAATCCACCATTCAATTGCTATCATGTGAGGGATTAATGGATGGGATGCCAACCGATTGCCCATTACGTCGAACATTTTGTGATAAAATTATAATAATGTTTTATGTGATAACAAATCAATTTTACTTTGGCTGAAGAAGTCCCACAGGACTTAACAACAATATAGCGGAACGTTTTACTGCCAAGAATTCAGAGAGAAAAAATAACCCATCTCTGGTCTTAACTTAAGCTAAGGTTCTAAGACATAATTCGGTTATGAGAAACGTTTTTGTGGTTATTTTTGGAAAGCAAAGCAATCCATTGACATTTGTAAATCCTCTAGACTGATTTGTCTTGGCTAGATTTCAAGCAAATGCTGCACCAGATGACTGTGTACACTTATAAGTAACGTACAAAAAAGTCATGGTTTTATTGATATGTCTGTCTCGATGAACATTAGGGCAATATCTATCCGCTTCAAACTATCAATAGCTGTTAGTAGGTGATTGTTGGATACTTTCTATTGTAATCATTAAGATTTCAGTAGTTTTAAGACTCTTAATTGTAGATAAGATAACATTGAAACTATCTGTTTATATGAAACCACATCTTATATGGACTCAAAACGTATTCTTTCTGTCAGTGACGCAAATTATCCTAGCCACTTTTCTTGCGAATTTTTTTTTTTTTTTTTAGCTTCTTATCATTTCTTTCGCATTTTTGTATTAGTTGCGTTTCTGCAAGTTTTCGCTCGTTAATATTTCATCTTCTATCGTAACATTTGGGTCTTTGTTTCTTTAATTTTGTATTCTTCATCATTGCGTTTAAAACAAAACGTTTTTAGCTTCTTATCATTTCTTTCGCATTTTTGTTTTAGTTGCGTTTCTGCAAGTTTTTGCTCGTTAATATTTCATCTTCTACCGTTACATTTGGATCTTTGTTTCTTTAATTTTTGCCTCGCCTTGACGGAGTCAAAAAGCGAGACATAGGGTATGCTGTTTCCGGCGTCGGCGGCGGCGGCGGCAGCGGATGCGGCGACGGTGGCGGCGTCAACAATGTTGTGTGATTAGGTCTAGTTCATGGTGAACCACTAGTGGTAGGTCAATGATATTTGGTATGCAGTTGTATTAGCATTGGCACATCTCATTTACCATGGAGATTATTTGGCCCTGCCCCTCAGTCAAGGTCTATTGACTTTGAAACTTTTCATAATTTACATGTATTAGTTTGTGATTAGGTCAATTTATAGAGAACCACTAGTGGTAGGCCAATGTTAATTGGTGTTCAGTTGTATAAGCATTAGCATCTCATTTCTCAGAATGGAGAATATTTGGCCCGCCCTCAGTCATGGTCTATTTACTTTGAAACTTTTGCTTAGTTTACATGTATTAGTTTGTGATTAGATCAGTTTAAGATGAACTGCTAATGTTAAGTCAATGATATTTGGTATGCAAATTTATTGGCATTTGCAAGTATCGTTTCCATGGAGATTATATAGCCCCACCCCTGATCATGGTTCATTGACTTTGAAACTTTTACATAGTTTACAAGTTAATGTTTGTGTTTAGGTTTGTTTAAAGGGAACGACTTATAATAAGTCAACGGTATTTGGTATGCAGTTGTATTAGCATTGGCACATCTCATTCCATGGAGATTGTTTAGCCATGTACCTTCAGTCATGGTTCATCGACTTTGAATATTTGCATAACTTACATGTTAAAGTATTGCTAATTTATTTCAACATTTGCATTATCAAAATTACAAAAAGGCGAGACATATCTCTGTGATAACAGTTTATGTATTCTTCATCACTGCGTTTAAAACAAAACGTATATTGTCTTGTTGGTACTGGGCATCTTTTACGTCAATCAAGAATAAACTTTAATTATTTGAACATTAAATTATTTTTAGTTGCTTTTTGTCTTTTTCTTGATAAAAACTGGCTTTGCTCCTTTTGGAGTTCATGCGAATCCCTCGGATTCTGTTTATTACCTTGAATTGTCTTCTTAATTTGAACATCGGGAAAATATTGTTGCATATATTTACTAATTGTCTTCGATATAACGAAAAAGATTTGTCTCGATTTTGTTGGATATATTTGGGTACAATCAGTATGATTAATTTCGAAATAACAATGATTCTAAATGTCTTCATTCGCGCACGTGTTATGACGGCGTTTTGTGCATGATTTCCTTTAAGAAGCATAACTTGATACTTTTACTTTATGTGAATCTACTGGTCATTCATTATTTATATTCAACGAATTAATGGAGCATTCAACTTTTATCCGTGATTCCATGGCGTGCGAACAACTTCCTCTCCTGGTTGAAACTTGCGGGAAGCATTGCAGCCATCCGCCATTACAATAAAGACTGTAATAAACAGAGTCATTTACGGACAACAGTAACGTATTTTCGCTTCCATAAAAAAATCAATGATGATGGCTCATTGACAGATATAAAGTAAAACTCTTAGATTTATTGCATTAAGTATATTGGCACAACCAAGCTTATATAGTCTTTATAGTATTCAGACAGGCAAAACTATAGTTTGATTTAAATTCTTCCGGAACATTCGCTAACCCTCACTTGCTGGATTGCATTCACAAGACAGAATACATTGAAGCACGAGATATTAGAATGTGCTTACGATGCTAAAATAACATTGGATTATACTTTTCAGTTGCTAAAACAGCAATCAATTTTTTTTTCATGTAAATGAACGACATTTATGTTTAATATGCATAAAATAAAAGAAATGCAACCTGCCTGTTCGAGACTGTGAGAAAATGTTCCACTTAGCTATACATGCATGTTAAGATGTAACTTTAAAGAATGCAAATTTTCAATTTCTTCAGGGAACTGTATGTAATTGTGTCTTTTTTGGTTTATGTGAAGGAGTAAGCAGTATGACCAAAAATTTCATTTTTGTAAGAATGCATTTTCCTTTATGAATCAAATTTTCAAAAATCCTTTCTAGTCTAATATTTTTCGATGTATACATTAGAAAGAAAAGTCTGTAATAAGCACGTTACTTCTTTGCCAGATGGACATTTATTTTCCTGTCACGTGATTACTAAATTACCAATAAAGCACGTTAACGCGATCAATGGTACCTAATGCAGCAAATCAAATAGAAAGAATTGACGCCTAAAGTGTTATGTTTCATATCACCTTACATGTTCGGTGCACGCCACATTTGACATGCATTTCTTTATAGGCCTTTTACTGATATTATCGACGGTATTGTATAAAGCTCCTTTTGTAACCTTGATTCATTATATTATACTTTTTATGTATAATATAAATCGCTAAGCTGGGGTATTCGGTACTTTTCATTGTATGTATAATACGTATTATTGCATTTTTTTCTCCATTAATGGTACATAATAAGCACACAACACTTAATGATATCAACATGCTATGGTATATATGTATTTTCGGTTTTTACAGTTGCATCTTTGTGTATACATATATATTCGACGTGAAGCTTCAAGTGGTCGTTTAAGAAAGTCTTAATACTGATTTGTAATAACTGCCGAATATCCATATCTCTGCATTTCAGACGTTTTGTTGACGTACAAGCAAAAGAAAAAAGATCAAACCATAACTGGGGCTCTTTTCACAAAAAATCTCACTCATATATATAATCTATGGTTATACTGAATGTTAATGACTTACGATTATTTGCTCTCGTAAGATTTTTTGTGAAATGAGTCGCTTGCTTCTTTCCTTTTCCTCGGTTATTGTGTTATTGTGTCACCTAAGATACGGGATATAAATAAACCGTGTGATGACATGTAAAGGAAATTGATGAAGCCATGTACAAGTGATTAAAATACTCGTAGTGTCTACATATGTAGTGTCTACATATACAAGTACAAACAGATTTTTTTCGAATTCTGAATAGATATTTTTCGTTTAATTTCGAACAAGTTATTCCCTTGAAATAATGAACTTGTGTCTTTGTGATCAATCTTATGTAAGACTCCATTAACTATGTTTCTGTCAATTAGAATTTTAAAATTCTCAGCACAAATGTGTTCATAAAAGTTTTTTTTATTATTTTCCAACTTCCTATCACAAGACAGCCTACGAAAATTGCTTCCTTCATCTATTCTGATCTTCATGAAGAATGAATTTCTACAATACAACATGCAATACTTAAATTACAATTCTAACAAAAACTGTATTTCATTTCTTGTTTATTTAAAAGATATTAAGATGTAACGTGCTGGGGAGTAATTACTAACTAAAGTCTGCTTCCACACCACTTAAATTTCATAATTCCGCACGGAAGACGCCAGTCTTGCAATCAATATTTTGGGTAATTTGATTGGTTTCCAATCAATAATTGTATTGCTCTACCAAGCTCTGGTCGTGACTTTGATTTGAATGAATAATAAATAAAACATTTGACCTTCAAAAGTCTGTTCAATACGCATATTCTTTGAATGAAGTTTCACTTGTTTAAAAATGCGAACTAACCGATTTAAATATTGGATATATTTTCGTATTGTTCAATTACAAATCCAGAATACCGACATGTGGCTGACATTGTCAATCAATATCATGACAGACAATTATGCACAAAAGGCGGGACATATTCCGTTCTTTGCAATAATTTTCTGGCTTAATATTCTCCAATCATACTACAAACTGATAATAACTCTCACCGATTTGGCCCGCAAGCTTTGTAACGACTGAGTGCGTTTCTAGAATTATTCATCCACAACACAAACGTAAAAAGAATGTCATAATTGATAGTTTTGCCTTTAACTACATTTTCCATGTACTTGAAGATCTATAGGTCCTTGTTAATTAGAAATGTGCAGGGAAATCGATCCAGCCCTAGGCTAGTCTGACCACAAATCAATAGCTAATGCTATTAGATATTAGATATTCAACAAGATTGCTAACTTCATTACAGAGCCCTATCTCAGTAATACATTTTGAAAATTGTCTCTTTCATTTGACGTATTCAGCCAACACAGGAAAGCAGATCCCAGGGAAATTGTGTCGTTTGACTGATCTTGTTGAAGTTCAGGGTGAATTATACATCTGTAAAAATACATTTAAAGTGTTATCTTTTCGGTATAAGACCTTTTGGTGTGTTAAGGTCTGTCATCTTCAGATCATTTCAAGTGCTTATACATTCATGTATGCTTCGTAACAACCTACATGGCAGTCAACGTAGTTTCCTATATTTATCTTCAAATCTTCAACCGAAATGTGTGCCGATACATTTGCAACAATGTTTGTGGAGGCTGATGTATCTAACAAATCGAATAAGATAGGATAGGATATGGACAAACGCCATCATTTTCATGTTATTTACGCCTATGTTGGGTTATCTGATCAGCATAAGCTGAAATTCCACAAAGATACCACAACTATTTATCTAGCCAATATCAGATACACACACATACCTATCTTAACAACAGGCCAACTCAAGCGATAAAATGATTCTCTTAGGTATAAAACATCTGTCAAACGTGACTGTCAATTATAGTGATTGACAGATAAGACGGCGTGGTTCTTTCTGGTATATATACGAATCTTCGAACGGTTATGGGCGTTTCTTTTACATCTCTTGGTGACTGACTGAGAAAATTATGCACAACGATATTTCTTATGTGCTTATTAATGAATCTTCGAATTTTGATTGGATGCCGTACACACTTGATCAACCATAACAAATGATCCACGTGGGTACAGCAGTTGCCTTGGATAGTGTCAATCCGGAATCAGCCACACACTCTGATATAGTGGGGTAATCCTTCCTGAAAATACTTACCACTTTATATATATATATATATATTTATATATCGTATAAAGCTTACTATTTTATCCGATTTAATCATGTAATAAACGAAATGGATTATTATAAGATGGATAAATTTTATCTCCTTCATGACAAGCAATATTTCAAAACTTTTCAATGAATTCAAACCTTCTTAGAAAAGATTTGATTAATCTTATAACATCCGGATTTTACTACACAAAGGCTGTAATGGAAGCTCAAGAATATTATTATTAAACCGCCGGATTTTCAATCTTTTAGCGCTCCATTAAATTTCACTTAAATACGTCAAAGTTAATGAATTTACGAGAAATAGATACCAAGTGTTTTATTCATACGTTCATCCCCCGGGTTTTGGTTGGGTTTGTGTTGCTCAGTCTTTGGTTTTTATAGAGTGTTGTGTGATTTTTTTAAACTTTTGGTTGACTTTCGTTTTTTTGTTATGGCGTTGTCAGTTTCTCTTCAACTTATGAGTTTTGAATGTTTGTTTGGTATCTTAATACCGAATCGAAAAAGACAACACTTTAAATATATTTTTTATATAGGTTCTAAATACGAAATGCAGGAATCAATCGTATACAAAAGTGCAAATGAATTTTCGCGAAAAAAAAAATAAGTATGCTTAACAACAGATGAAAATGAGTAGCAAATCCGAAAATAAAACCTCCTGTCCCCACCCCACAAATATCAAATGGTCGGGTCCTTGTTAATTAGAAATGTGCAGGGAAATCGATCCAGCCCTAGGCTAGTCTGACCACAAATCAATAGCTATTATAGAAAATTGCTATTAGATATTAGATATTCAGCAAGATTGCTAACGCTTCATTACAGAGCCCTATCTCAGTAATACATTTTGAAAATTGTCTCTTTCATTTGACGTACGCATTCAGCCAACACAGGAAAGCAGATCCCCGGGGAAAATAGTGTCGTTTGACTGATCTTGTTGAAGTTCAGGGTGAATTATACATCTGTAAAAATACATTTAAAGTGTTATCTTTTTCGGTATAAGACCTTTTGGTGTGTTAAAGGTCTGTCATCTTCAGATCATTTCAAGTGCTTATACATTCATGTATGCTTCGTAACAACCTACATGGCAGTCAACGTAGTTTCCAATATTTATCTTCAAAGATCTTCAACCGAAATGTGTGCCCGATACATTTGCAACAATGTTTGTGGAGGCTGATGTATCTAACAAATCGAATAAGATAGGATAGGATATGGACAAACGCCATCATTTTCATGTTATTTACGCCTATGTTGGGTTATCTGATCAGCATAAGCTGAAATTCCACAAAGATACCACAACTATTTATCTAGCCAATATCAGATACACACACATACCTATCTTAACAACAGGCCAACTCAAGCGATAAAATGATTCTCTTAGGTATAAAACATCTGTCAAACGTGACTGTCAATTATAGTGATTGACAGATAAGACGGCGTGGTTCTTTCTGGTATATATACGAATCTTCGAACGGTTATGGGCGTTTCTTTTACATCTCTTGGTGACTGACTGAGAAAATTATGCACAACGATATTTCTTATGTGCTTATTAATGAATCTTCAATTTTGATTGGATGCCGTACACACTTGATCAACCATAACAAATGATCCACGTGGGTACAGCAGTTGCCTTGGATAGTGTCAATCCGGAATCAGCCACACACTCTGATATTATGGGGTAATCCTTCCTGAAAATACTTACCACTTTATATATATATATATATTTATATATCGTATAAAGCTTACTATTTTATCCGATTTAATCATGTAATAAACGAAATGGATTATTATAAGATGGATAAATTTTATCTCCTTCATGACAAGCAATATTTCAAAACTTTTCAATGAATTCAAACCTTCTTAGAAAAGATTTGATTAATCTTATAACATCCGGATTTTACTACACAAAGGCTGTAATGGAAGCTCAAGAATATTATTATTAAACCGCCGGATTTTCAATCTTTTAGCGCTCCATTAAATTTCACTTAAATACGTCAAAGTTAATGAATTTACGAGAAATAGATACCAAGTGTTTTATTCATACGTTCATCCCCCGGGTTTTGGTTGGGTTTGTGTTGCTCAGTCTTTGGTTTTATAGAGTGTTGTGTGATTTTTTTAAACTTTTGGTTGACTTTCGTTTTTTTGTTATGGCGTTGTCAGTTTCTCTTCAACTTATGAGTTTTGAATGTTTGTTTGGTATCTTAATACCGAATCGAAAAAGACAACACTTTAAATATATTTTTTATATAGGTTCTAAATACGAAATGCAGGAATCAATCGTATACAAAAGTGCAAATGAATTTTCGCGAAAAAAAAATAAGTATGCTTAACAACAGATGAAAATGAGTAGCAAATCCGAAAATAAAACCTCCTGTCCCCCTCCCCCACAAATATCAAATGGTCGTCCCCGAATGCTTATACAAGGTGATCCTTTTGTGTGTGCAAGTTGTTTTTAATACAAAGTTTGACAAAACAAAACCCCCAAAACAAGGGTCTGTATATGCCATTATATGGGCGTTTTTCTTTCAAGGACTAGAAGTTCGTTACTGAAAAAACTTGTTTCCCCGTATGTATCACAGATGAGCACGGATATGTTCCAATTGTCATAGCCACAATCCCGTTCTCCTTTCCTCAATTTTAACATCACCAAAGGAGATGATCCACCAAATTTTCACTTGCCATTAGTAATACGACAAATGTCTCATTTGGAACAGGGTTTGTTTAACATTCTGGAGCACCTGAGGTCACACCCGGCTTTATTGGATATTTTAACAGTTTTTTCCTCTATGATAAATTCGAGTTTAAACTTTGCCGGTTGGCGTTGCTGAGTCTTCAGCGTTCGCGTTGCTCAGACTTCAGTATTCGTGTTGCTCCGTCTTCAGTGTTCGCGTTGCTCAGACTTGAGTATTCGTGTTGCTTTGTCTTCATTGTTCTTTGTAGTGTTATGTGCACTCGCGTTTGTCTTTTCGTCATTTTCCGCGGGGAGGGGATGGAGTTGTATTGGTGTTGTCGGTTTTTCTTCGACATCTGATATTTTATTGTCACTTTGTATTCCCTTTGCTTGGGGTCTTCTGCCTTTTTGCTTTTGAAAAAAATCATTTTGTTCAGATTTAATGCAAGGTAACACATTTTGTTGTGGTCACCTTTTTCGAAAGACAATAAAATATCACCTCCTTGGTGATATGTAACAATTTTCATTGCAATACGCGGAATGCATGCTGAAACGGAAGTTCTTATATATATATATTTTTTATCATGTTACCATTTTTAAGGAACAGTATAATTAACCCGAATAATTCAGTCCCTCCCCGTAATCGATCTCTCCTACTTGCGAGTGGAGTAATCGTAGATCAGCTGATTGATTGATTGATTGTTGGTTGCTTAACGTCCAGTGGCAAATATTTCATGCATATTCAGGACGATAGATCAGCGGAATATAACGACTGAATTATTCGGGTTACAGTATAATACGAATACCAATGCAATACCCGGAATGCTTAAATAAAAGTTCTTATCTTTTGAATTTGATCTTTCTATACAAATAAACCAAAGTAAGAATACAAAGATTAAACTCGAATTTATCATAGAATATAATAAATCGGAAAAACTGTTAAAATATCCAATGAAAATAATTCACTTACAGTGCATATAGGAATAACAAAATCTGTCTCAAGTTGGAAAGTGAGACAAACTGTGTTATTGAACAAAGCAGTCACATTTATTTACCGGAAAATGATGATAAATATCAGCACCTGCACCTAATTCTAAAATAGTATTCAAATTCATGGAAAGGAACTCAAAATTTTAAGCAGACCGTGTTTATATGTTTTAAGTTTGAAATATTTAGCGTTTTTTTTCCTTAAAAATAGATGAATTTGATGAGAAAACGACACTGTACGAACATTAAAACAATCGGCATTTTAAAGCTCAGTTTTCATAGTATATATATGTATAGATTGCATCGTTTCTTTATTGTTGACAAGTTAATGTATTATTATTATAATTTGTTATGATAATTTTCATTTGCATAAGTTTATATAGTAAATCTTATCAACGACTACAATAAAAGCATTTCAGACCAGTCGGAATAGTGGAACTTTAGCCGTGCGTGTTTGACATAAGAAGATAATGAAAATAATACATATAACAATATGTAAACATTTCCTTTTACAACTTTACTGGTGTTAAAAACTGACTTGAGAGTAGAATAAGTGTTATAACTTTTACACGAAACTAGATATTTTATGGACTTCAAATATACTAAAGTATGTAAATGATAATAAACAGATATTTCATGGTTGTCATACAAATTATTGTTGTATTATTTGAAATCTGTTAACGATATGAGAGTTCATTTTCATATTCAAATAATATTTTGATAATTAATATGTATTTTTATGCGATGGGATAGACACACGAACAATCATTAATGACATATTTTACTGGTATTATGGGAAATGAAAAGATGAAATTTTAATATACGATATCTAAATACCGTATCATTTCAAAAAGGTCAATTCTATTAGGTCTATAAAACCGTCACTAACATCTGCGCTATGCAATATTCCGACCGTGCGAGACCCTCATGGGTAGTCAATGTCGTTAAACACCACCTAGTAGTAGCGCTGTGCATTCATAGAGACAGGTCGTTTTGGAATATATGTTCCGTCGTTCATAACGCGAATATTTTATTTATTCATGTTTCTCTCTCCATTTCTATAATAAATATCCTTAAAATGACTTCAATACTAAAACCGTTTCCTTGCCTTGTATACTCGATAACAAGAAGCAACGAAATGACTATACAAATGAATACTTTACAATCTTAAACAAATAACTGTCTTGATGGTACGGAGTAATCAATAGATTTGCGTGTATCTATACCATCTCTATTCCACATCTACGGCAGTTACTAATATCTCTAGAGAGACCTTTTGTAACTGACTATAGCGTCGCGTCTTCATTATAACATCCATACGGGAATACTTAATTTATGACGAAAACACAACTAAACGTCTGTTGGGAAATCAAGAGCTTGAAATACTGAAACTATATTTATCACTTTAATTTAAATCTTTTCGGTGTTAAATTCATTTCATCGTATGTATTCGATAAGCCATGAATTTGAGTCAATGCTCTTGTAATTTTCTGTACTATTGAACCACTAGAGACAATATGTACAGGAATTGGTGCTCCTTCGTTTGACAATCAGTACCATCAGTCATTCTGATGTCTGTTATGCATGTTAAAGCATACTTATCTCAATGTATAAACATCTTTATAAAAAGGGGATTGCTGACCAATGAAAATTTTGTATGTTTTTATGGGTGTATTATGTAATATTTAATTTATACTTATCTATTTAAGGAGAGAATGTAGCTATCTTTTTCGCTAATTTACTTTAAAAACAATATGTTGGTGTAGTGTGTATGGCATGCTGAGAACCCAGTCCCCTTTTCTCTAACTCTGTTTAGAATTTGTTTGGACTATACTTATCGCGTAATCCTATAAAATAAAAGTAATCAAAACTGTCTCACCACAGCAAATCATTGATAATACAATTTACACCAAGATGTCGTTAAATGAAACTGGATACCCTGCATTCATCATGCTTTTCAATAACATGATATCAAATCGCTGAAAGACCCCTTCCTAAATTATTGAAAACTATCATTCTGCAAAGACAATAATATCTTGGTGTAAATTAGATACACCCCTCAAGGTGTATCTAATACTAGAGACATATACACAGATATGTGTATAATGTCTCTGCTAATACATACAAGAAAACACAAAAAAATATGGAAACAATTTACAGAAGAAAACGATAAATAATACTGATGTCTTACATGATATGGAATATATGTCCATGTGATAGTAACCAGACACCACAACGAAACAAGGCGAAAACTTGAGCTATGTCTTTTAATATAGGTAAGTGTCTATATTATGCATATGTCGAGCTCTAAATCGCCCAAGTCTAAAAAAAATGTGTTGATTTTAACAGAGACTTACATATATAAACACTTGTATTTGATTTAGTTAAGAATTCGGTGGATTGATATAACTCAAGGGGATTTTGTGGTTATTTTTGTCGTTGGGATGTTGCCTCATTGACTCATACCCCACATCTTCTTTTATCCATTGTCTTAATATATCAATGTTACGTATGGTCTACTGAAGAGGAGAGTCAATTTCTGTCTCATAGTGAGTCAAACATGGACAGTCTTAATATCTTTGTAATTGATATATCAATGCAGTTGCAAGCCCTGAAATATTGTATGAACAGGGAGATATTTAAACTCCATACATTAACCAATCTAAAAGAGGGTATGTTGAATAGAGGAAAACATTTTACTTAGCAACAGACCCCCATTAGACAACACCCTCCCCCGGAAAGTTGTTGCACGGTTTTTTTTTACGTGCAGAGAGAGTGATACTCTCCCTTCACGCGTGGAATTTTACGTCCCCATTCCGACCTGAATTGTCTGTGTATATATATATCCCGCACAGCCAACCTGACGCTCAACTATAGTAAGCTATTGCAGCCAGACGTGGGAAGTCCAAGGATGACTATGCGAAATTCGAAGTCATCCCTTATGTCGTAAAGGGTGTTTTTAATATATCTATTTCATATATATATATATAAATCAATAAAGTGGAGACAATCTTAAACATCAATTGAATGAACAGTCTTTAAAAATATAATATACTAATGTCATTTATATATATATATATAGAGAGAGAGAGAGAGAGAGAGAGAGAGAGAGAGAGAGAGAGAGAGAGAGAGAGAGAGAGAGAGAGAGAGTACACAGTCTAGGGCATTTTTATGTTAGTGCCATTCATTGCACAACGTCATGCGTTTTTCAGGCTGTTTATGCTACACTAACACACTAACTTCACTTTACGCTAAATCCGTTGTATTTGTACTGATTGATACTTTAGTCTGGGAGAACACGATTTATTTATAAGTTGTAATTAGCTTTGAACTAGCTATCAGTAGCTGCGAGTACTCTTATTTCGGTGCATTGTGTCTTCAATTATTTTGTGAGTTGTTTTTGTGCCTCGTACCGATCTTTTGAGTTAAGCCAGTTGCTACTTATTTTTACAGTTTGTTCTTATGTTGTGCTGTTACAACACTGTCCCAGGTTAGATCTAGGGTTGATTGCGTGTTTACCCCGCCACATTCTTTATGTGCCTGTCCCAAGTCACGATCCTGTAGTTCAGTTGTTGTCGTTGGTTCATGTCTACCGTATTTGTTTTTGTCAATTGTTTTGTTTTGAATTAGGCCGTTATAGTTTTCTCGTTTGAATTGTTTCATATTTTTTCATGTCGGGGCCTTTTATAGCCGACTATACGGTATGGGTTTTTCTCATTATTGAAGGCCGTATGGTTGCCTATAATTGCTCACTTTCACTTCATCTGAACTCCGGTGGATAGTTGTCTCATTAGCAATCATACCACATCTCTTTATTCTTATATAGATCAATAAATTAGGCACTCTTTATGATATGTCAGTGCGATATAACAAAAAGTCTTAAATATCTATGTAATTTACAGATTAGTGAATTGGACAGTCTAAAATATCAGTTTTGATAAACGGCAAGTATTCCGATAACTATTTACTTCTATAAAACAGCCGGAGAAGAAGTATATATTTGCTTGTGAAGTCATCAATTTCGCACAAACATGCAACTTTGTCTTGAAAAATGTTGTCTTGCCAATTATCATAGCAAATGTATTGCTGTTTACACTGAAAAGGTCCAACCTATATCATTCATTAGTGTAAACAAGGAATTGTATATCTATAAGATATACAATATTCCTTGGTGTAAATCAAAATATATCTAAACTGCACTAAAATTAGTTGGAAACCTAACACTTGTACATCAGTAATTGAAATTATCAAGAAAACTATAAAAAAGGAAACGCGATGTAGAATAATATTATTACATTTTACTAATTTGATTCGGTCAGAAAGTGTCACAAGCTCAACTGTACTGAAAACGGCAGTTAGACAAGTTATATTGCAGTTATTTTCAAAATATATAAAAAATAGAGATCTAAAAACCACAAAATTTTGTAACGCAAACGTAACAACCATGCAATCAATTGAAAGTCTGCTCAATTTCCAACGCATTGACTATGATAATATAACAATTGTAATTCTTTCAAATGGGTCCAAGTTGTCAGTAAACGTTGTCCAAGTATCTTTAAAAGTGGAACGAGTTATCTTGGTCAACATAGTCATCAAACTTGGAATTATATAGTGAGAGGATATCATCTATGTAGCGGAAAGTGAAGTTAAGGATAATGCTAGCTTCTTTTCATTCTTCATAAGACGCTCCTGTATGAAGTCAGTCTCATGTGAATAAGGAACAAGTCGACAAGAAAAGGAGCACAGTTAGTTTCCATGGGAATGCCAATTGTGTGTTGAAAAACACGTCATCCAAATGTTACAAATATGTTGTCAATCAAGAACGCAAACAGCTTGGTTTCAGAGCATTTTTATGTTTGAATCAGAGTGATTTTTTACAAAGTACTAATTATCCCTCCATTATAAAAGATACTTGTATCTACGTTGGTTATTCATTTTTATGAAACAAAGCAGGACCAAAAGAGAGGCGAAAGATACCAAAGGAATATTCAATAGTTGTTAATTTCTGTGTCATTTGGTCTCTTGTGAAGAGTTGTCTCATTGGCAATCATACCACATCTTCTTTTTATATTCAAAATCATAAGTCGAAAATAAACTGACAACGCCATGGCTAAAAAGAAAAAGACCAACAGACAAACAATAGTAAACAAAACACAACATAGAAAAACTAAAGACTGAGCAACACGAACCCCACCAAAAACTGGGGGTGATCTCAGGTGCTCCGGAAGGGTAAGCAGATCCTGCTCCACATGTGGCGCCCGTCGTCATGCCTGTACAAACCCGATAACAAGTCTAAATCGGTAGGTCACATTCGGGGAAAAGGGGACGGGATTATAGTTACGACATTTGGAACATACCCGATAACAAGTCTAAATCGGTAGGTCACATTTGGAACATATCCGCTATCAAAACGGGGTCACCAACTCGTGATTCGTCCGTAAAATTTACGAATGGATTTTCAACATACCACTTGATAACAAGTCTAAATCGGTATACCAATTGGAAGGACCAAGAGTTGTATGTGAGATCGGCAGGTTGGTTCTAGTAACGTTAATATTGGCTACTATGGACAGGAAAGTATTCAATGACTTACAAGAACAGGCACTTGAAAGATATTTTTTGAATGCCTCGTTCATTTACTTGACATTTACCTAATCCCTAAAGAAGTAAGAAGACTAACATATGAATGTGCATGCAGAAAAGTTCAGTATACAAATGCTGCATTCATGGTTAGAAAAAAAGTGCACAGGGGTAGATTGGTTTCATCTATTCATGCGAAGACCCTAATCTGTCAATAAGAACTCCAGAAGCCACGAGTCTGTCAAGGGCAACTAGTTTTAACCATACGAATGTAAATTTGTGTTTTTCAATGCTAGAAGAAGTTATGGATCGATACAAATTAAGAGCTTCTGATATCTGGAATGTATAGAAGAAACAGGTGTAACCACTGTAAAAAAAAACGTTAAAAAAGGGCGGTGCTAAAGGAGTTAAACAAGTCAGAGGTATTACTTCTGCTGCTGTCTATCCCCAGACAAAGATTGCATAAACACCATTGGAAACAGTGTACCACCAATGATGATTTTTCTTAGAAAGCATTTCAAAGACCACTTTATTAGTGGACCTCAAATAGTTTGTTGTGGAGCTTAGCCATCAGATTGGATGACAGCTGATAATTTTCTCATCTTCATACAGATCTTTGTGTAGCACACAAATCACGTACTGAACAAACCGTCCTGCTTTTGTTAAATAAGCACCTATAGTCATTTTGCTGTAACAATACGTGCCTTTGCAGAACTCAACGGAATTTTTAATAAATGCTTTTATTTGTTCGCCATTGTTCCCACAAGCTTCAACCATTAGACAGGGCGGTGTATGGTCCATTGAAAAATGCGTTGCAACAGCACATGATTGTTTGTTGAGAAATAACCCTGGGAAGCCAATGACTATATATATGACTTACCTGGAATCTCATGAGAGTCTTGGCCGAATGCTACTACCCAATAAATATAATAAGTGGATTCAAAGTAAGTAGAATATTCCCAATGAATCCTTATGTCCCTGCGCCGAAGAGTGGTACCTATGGAAAAGAGTCAAATGATGATCAACAACAGGATACTGGTGAGCAACTTGAGAGAGAAAAATCAAATGAAGAACAAGATAAAAACAGATAACCATTGGAAATAAACTCATCATAGATACCAGGACTAAATTTTGCATCTACGCCAGACGCGCGTTTCGTCTACAAAAGACTCATCAGTGACGCTCGAATCCAAAAAAGTTAAAAAGGCCAAATAAAGTACGATGTTGAAGAGCATTGAGGACCAAAATTCCTAAAAGTTTTGCCAAATACAGCTAAGATAATCTATTCCTGAGGTAGAAAAACCTTAGTATTTCAAAAATTCAAAAGTTTTGTAAACAGTTAATTTATAAATATGACCATATCAATGAATAGAGGATTGAAAAAAACGAAGAATCTAATTTCCAAAATATCTGTAGAAACGACAACGAGTTCTGTTAAATTGTCAGGAGTGATGGACACTGCCTAATTTATTGATTTCAGGTATGAAAGCGGAGTAAAACCAAAACATTTGCATTGAAGAGATATTCCAAAACCTGAGAGGCGAAGCTATAAGAAATGTAAACTTTTACACTGATTTTATTACTGACGACAAAAATTAATTTACAGAGATTAATAGTTACATTGATGAAAATAATTATATGTCCGATATTGCAGATTTAACCCCCAAGCTGCTGTGCTACTATACAAGTGAGAAGTTTAGCTAGCTATCACACCAGGTTTAATCCATTATTTTCTACATAAAGAAATGCCTGTACCAAGTCAGGAATACGACAGTTGGTTTCCATTTCTTCGATGTGTTTGAGCTTTTGATTTTGTCATTTTATAAAGAACTTTTCGATTTGAATTTTCTTTGGAGTTCGGTATGTTTGTTATTTTACTTTCAACATATACCAAGTTTGCACCAAGGTGAGCAGAGTTGCGAACAACGATCTGAGCTAACGCAATTCCCACTACGTCCACAACTGACACACAACGAAACATCTATCACGTTTTGGAAGGACACGAGGCAGCATGTCATCCTCATGCACAAAATGAAACAGCAACTTCATTCGACCCAAGAGAGTACACCAATTCCAAAAAACACCTTCAGAATGCACTTGAAGATGAAGAAAAGAATAAATATCAGAAACAGCACAAAACTGTTAAACGAAAGTCACAAAACATAAAAAGACGCAACAAACAGGAACAGAGGAGAAAATCAAAACAATCGACGAAGATAAATGGTTTTGCTTGCTTGATCTATCTAGAACCGTATTCAAAGGTTATTTGGATTCAGTGCACCAGATGCATAGGATGGGCTCATGAAGAATGCACCAAATGAGAAAAAGGTATTTATTTGTCAGAATTATGACTCCGATGAAGACTAGAGGGACGATGCTGTTGATGTGAAGTATTCAGAAATGAATGTCACTATTCTTATCGAAATTGAATACTTTCCTTTTATTATATACAAAAAAGTATGAACAAAAATACAGAAGTCCAAGGTTATTAAAAAAGGGGAAGTAAAAAAGTAAAAGAATTACGTTACTGTCAAGGAGAATGTAGATAAACGAGAACAATATTTTATCATGAAAGCAAGTAAGGAAAAAATGTATAAAAAATTGATATTTCATTTCCTTTCCTTTCCAAATGCATGATAAACCGCATAAGCAAACAAGATAGGAAAACAATGTAATTATTTTTTGCTTGAATATCCTGCAAACCATATCTGTATTTTTTTGTTTTTGATATTATAAAAACTACTTTAGTCCAATTCATTATGCAACATATAAAAATACAATATTCCAGAAGAATATATATATATATATAAAACAGTAAATATTTTCACAGTCGAGATGTGCTTAAACACAAAATCAGCAAACAGAAAGAGTGATATATATAAATAACTGTCAAATCCCTAACTTGGTTTACAGACTTTTATAAGATATGGTGTTTTAGCAAAATATATTTCTCTTGGGGAAACAAGATTGGTTGCATACGATTGATATAAATGTTTGTAGTCTAAATGTATATCTGTTATACGGTCCGTCGAGTTAAATGTGACAAGCGACAACCTCCATCAAATCGTCAGTTGTAACTAAAGAAGTAGTCTTAAAAGATTCAAACCCTTTTAAAAATGTGCATGAGATGTTGGTCGTGTTCGCTAGGTCTGGTGAGAATACTGCGTATAGTCGATGTGTATGCAAGACAACAAACTTATAAAGGGTTTCATTCATCCCCGATCTCCCTACTTTGTGATTGGGACTATAAAAAACATAGATATGCTTTCAGTCGTAATTTCTTTTAATTCTGTATTTGAGGTAAGATATTATTTAATTTGTGAAATTGTCGTAGTAAAGTCTTTTGTGAATTTGCCCTTTGGTTTATTTTTCTCCTGTTTGCAGATGATGAGAACATTTCCTTTTTCCTAGCATATTGTATCAACTGAAATATGAGGGGGGAGTCACCAAAGATACCAGGCTTATATATAATGCTCTTCAACTGTGTATTGTGTCGATGCCACTTCAGGTGGACATTTTGTCCCCGATAGTATAACCATTCCAGTATAGTTAAATGTTTTGTGTTGACCTGAAATATCATTCTGTAAATGTATTGTTTATAAAATGTTGCTCATTCGAATCACGATAAGGGTTCTCTATCCCAAGACAAAGATTGCATAAACTGTTTTTAGCATAATTTTCGAATTTTCGGTTTGTAATACTCTTCATCTTCGTATTTTATTGATCCCTCTAACTGTTTTGATTCGAACGCCACTTATTAGTATCATGTAGACGAAACGCTCGTCGGGTGTTCAAAATTATGCGGAACGGAAAATGATCGGTTCTTTATGATACATGAGAAACAAACGTAGATAAAACCGTAGGATGAATATCAGAGTTTGAAATTTTATTAACACTCTTTTTTTAAAGTTAAAACATAAAGGATAATCACATACGAATAGTCTTTGACAACTCTAGAGCTTGTGGTAATTGAAATAAACCTCATTAAATGTTGTCGGATAGTTAGGTGCATGCTCATTGTCATTACTACACAAGCTTTACAAACATTTATCATAAACGCATTACGATCTCAACGTATGGTAAGTATAACCACTAAACAAGGAAATGCATGGTTATTATGCATAATTTATCATCATGGAACAGAGATGGATGGGTGGATGGCTGCTTAACGTCCAGTGGGAAGCTAAATATATATGCAGGACGAATGGAACAGAGAAGAGTTTCCGTTGAAGACGTGGTTGAAGATTCACGTATCACTTAAAACTTAAACGGAGTAACAGGGTATCAAGGATAAATAAACTTGAACTAAACTATTTTTATGACTTAGACAAAAACCAATCATGTGTGTGTGTGTGTGTTTTATAACATACAAAATAACGTTAATGAAAATGCAGGGATGTCTGCGTCCAAATGGTATATTCTAGTATTTCTTACCATGCCTAAGGGAATTTTGCTATACTAAACGTACCAAGACTCATCCAGGCTAATCATATTGCAAAGGCTATACAATCAAATGACGTTTTCTTTATTTATTTATGGAGCTGTTATTAGAAGTTTGATGTTTCTGCTTTCTGAAAGGAATCTGGATTCAATTTATAAGTCGGTAAAATGATAAGACATTGAAATATCGGATTTATTGCAGTGCAATTATAATTATTGTAATTTCTTCATATCGATTCTAGAAGATTTAATGGTACAGATTATTTGATAAGGTTTCTTCTAGAGATCATTAATTTCTTATCAAGAAATTAACAAGTCATATGCATCAAGAAACATAAGAAGATTAGAACTGCAGGGAGAAAAAGCAAAGATAAGATGAAAAAAAGTAATAGTTCATGCACATCAAAGTAACAAGGAAATTTGAGAAATTTTGATGATTCATATCTTTTATATTTAATTATAATCATTAGTTTGTAGAATGTCTGGAAATAAAGTCTTCATAAGGTATGGCTGTTAACAAATTGAATGTTTGTGCATAGATAGTTCGTGCATATGAAGATGGTGTAAATCATTAAAATGTTTAAAATATAACTGGGTGTAATTTTTATTTTTCTTTAAAACGATAAAACTTTTAATCATAATTTAAGAGTCTCCGTCATCTGAATCAGGAACAATGATGAGGAAAGCATACATACCTGTTACTTGCAGTATTATCAAAAGGAAAAAATAAGTTTTTGGGGACTGCTATTTGATTTTCTAGAGTTTGGGTGGGTACATGTAGGGTGCATTAGGATTTTTTTCACAAACGGAGTATCAAATTTTATAGGTATGCTTATTTTGTTTATTTTTGTATACAACTTTTTGTACTTTCTTTTTGTGAGGCAGAATATTCATTTTCATCTTGTCTTGGACAAGACTTTATTTTCAGTTCTTATCAGGCTAGCATATTTATTTCCTTGATCCTCCCCACCCCATACAATCAAGTGGTCGTTCCTTTACAGATGATTACAATTCAGATATCATGCATGCAACCCTTAGTTAAGAAGTATCTTGCATGTTCTATCATCAAAAGGAAAAATAAGTGTATAAAGAATGAACCGTGCTGGATAGCCTTTAGAGGAACAGAGTGAAATCTGGCAATCAACTAATTTAAGCTAAATTAAAAAAACCAAAAGATAGGCAAATATAGACAAATACTGCATGTAGTATGTCTACAAAGAACATTAACGTGCTCTGCAAAAAAAGGATCGATTGTTTTTCCAGAAATTTCAACACGGTTACAAGTATGAGAATAGTAAAACCACATATAGCAATCTTGTCTTGCCTTCTCCCTTGAATTTTTTTTTTTTATTTTTCAACTAAACTTCTGACTACAGGAAAATGTTAAATATCAGTTATAACTGACAATCAACAGAAGACTGCCAACTAACGAACAATAAACACATCTTTAGTGACTGATTCAGTTTAATTGCATTTCAGTAAAATTCTGGATGCCAGATAAGTTAATTATTATCTCAAAATATGTATACCTATAATTGAACCGCAGCTGTTGAACATTGATCTTTTAATGTCAATGAACATCAAGTGTGATTATCATCATAGTTTTATACAAGAAGGAGCATATACAGTAGGTCATTTCTATTACAGTAGAACGGTGAAAAAAATCATTGTCTCACCTCAAAATCTGAACAAGTGCCGAACGTTCCAATATATAAATATAATAATTAGAATCAAGATAACAGGTTCACACAAATAAGAACTTGAACCTAACATGCAAGAAGAAAAAAACACACATTCAATGTTCTTGAAAGATGTAGTGCATGCTTCGTGTTAAGAAATCAACACCAGATTTTATGATATATGGAGAACTTGGTAGATATCCTTTAGATTTTAAGATTAAGTCGCGTAAACTACTGTTAGAAACTTCTGTCATGAAAGCAAGAAAAATTCCTGTTATTTTATATAACTATTCATATAACAAAGTATTGGATAATTATTCCATTACTTTATATTTAAGTTACTCTAGATAATTGTGGATTGTTATATGTTTGGAATGCTCATTACTTTGTCAGTAATACATGGTTATATGATAATATATAAGTTAGAATATCAAGGAAGTAATCTCAGCACTTCTGTGTTGACATGAATTATCATTGATATGGTCCCAATTATAAATTAACTGTTTACAAATCTTTGATTTTTACGATATACTAAGGATTGTCTACCCAGGTATAGATTATCTTATCTTTATTTGGCAAAACATTTCGGAATTTTGGGTCCTCGGTGCTCTTCAACTTGGTACTTTTTTTTTCCTTGACAACTTTTTTTTAATCGAGCGTTACTGTATGGTGAGTCTTTTGTAGACGAAACGCGCGTCTGACGTCCTGGTATTTTTATGAGTTTATATGACTTCCATGGTCGTATAGCAATCTATAAACAATATTGGCACTCAATCTTAGTACAATCACCAAAAGCTATTAACTATCGCATATTCAAAGAAAACACTGAAAGGGAAAACTATTTTAAAATCACATTTAAAATGTTTGTACATTCAGGACTTTAAGTAATAAATTTCATATTGAAATGGAGGTGGAATAAAGTTCCAAGATAAAATCTATATTGTAAACTTTGTAATTCAGGAGATGTTGATGATGGATTTCACTTTGTTTTAAAATGTCCTCAATTTAGTGATAAGAGAGGAAATTTTTGAAACCTTACTACCGAAATAGACCAAAGATATTGAAATTCCTTGATCTTATGAATACTAGAAATAAACCTATGCTGATCAATTTGTGTATAGGAGTAGGGACAATAAGCCCTAATTTGGCACATATATATATTAGTGCAAATTATAAAATAACCATACACGTTCTTAAATTCGGCCTAACTGTTCTAATGTATAAGGTGTTCAGATTATTTTTTTAGAAATTAAGCCAGTAACCATGGTAACAAACCATGACAATTATTTTTATTTGTAAAATTTCTTGATTATCTTTTTATCATCAACTTTTAAGCATATTTTGAGAATATGTATTTAAAACTGTATTAAATTGAATAGTTTTCTTGGTCTTTAGGGAAAAGGCGCATATTAATGACATAAATGAGACGTAAAAACATAAAAAAAAAATTGTGTGAAACTCATTTATTGATCTTGATCATATGCATTATCAAACATTATGTCAAAATTTAAAATAGTTCTCAAATACTTTATTTTATTTGGCCAGAAACAGCCCTTAGCACATGCTTTTGAGATTCTTTTTTTTTTTCGTTCCCAAAGAAAGTGCCAAAATAAACTAAGTTTGGAAAATGTTTCAGACGATTCCTCAATTGAATAATGCATGGTAGTGAATTGTATTTATTGAAATTGACAATAGACGGAAAATTGATATCTACATAACAATAGAGGTTTTAAACTGTGTAAAAGAGGAGCGTATCAAATGCAATGAACGTGTTAGTTTATTCATAGATGTATTATACATCTATGGTTTATTTTACCATCTTCTGCGGACTTTGAAAAAAGGAATCTCAAAATCCTGGAAAGATTTTAATTTTTAGACACGTAAAATACATCTAAATTTAACTTATCCAGTTCCTGCTATGCCTTAAAACTTTTCCAGGTACACAGGTTATTCGGTACTCAGAGTTAATTTTGTGGTGTAAACACGGTCATTTTTTCCAATTCCTTCTGATGAGTTTTAATTGTATCTTCACCTGAAACTTTGTTATAACAGTTTTATCCAACGCAATCATAGGATTGAACGTTGTTTTCAATTTAGACTTGTATATAAATATATAGATATACCTCTACCAAGAAATTTGTTTTGCATGCACACGTATAAAAATTGCGGTTTTTATCCAACGCAATCATATGTTTAAACGTTGTTTTCAATTTAGACTTGTTTATATTTTTTCGTTTGGGCTTGTATTATATTTGCCTTCGGGTTTATATATAATCCGTTCATCCTATTTCGACTCTTCGAAATTCCAGAGTCAATCCTAAATTGAGATAAATTATATGGCCTTCCAAATACCGTTTCGATTCCTAACATCACTGAAGAGACATTAATTGTCGAAATCCGGATATGGTGTACCAATTTTTGCACCTTATGTTTGCGGTATACCATCTTTTTCGCAAGTTTATTGTTTTCTGTTTGGTATTTAATTAATAATTAAGTTCCATTTTGTTACATCTGGTGATCCGTTTATTTGGCAATCGCCATGGCAGTCAGCAGGGTTTAAGAACATCTGTTGTTCGACCTGCTTGTCAAATGCGTTTTGTTAAAATATACTTTTTCACTTTTTTGGTCTTTTGGAAAATGTTGTTCGTGCTGTATTTAGACCCCTCTACCAAGAAATTTGTTTTGCATGCAGACGTATAAAAGTTGTTGTTTTCAATTTAGACTTGGATGTATATATATATATACTTTGAATTTTCAAAATCCTAAGGATTTTCTATCCCAAGAATAGATTACGTCAGCTGTACTTGGTAAAACCTCTCGGAATTTTGGGTCCTCAATGCTCTTCAACTTCGTACTTTTTTGGCCTTTTTAACTTTTTTGATTCTAGCGTCACTGGTGAGTCTTTTGCAAATGAAACGCGCGTTTGGCGTACAAAATTTTAAACCTGATATCTTTGATTAGTTTATACTGGTACAGAGAATTTGCAAGTATGTACAGAAATATGCATATATTTACAAACATTTCACAATACAGTGGTTTCGAAACAATATACATTCTATGAAAATAAAGATATATAAACGATGTGAAGTGAATTTGTGTTATCGGGGTTTACCGTCGAAATTTCATGAAAATCTAAAATATCAAGTAAACGTGATTCTGATGGGTCAATCCAGTAATTAACTCTAAGTAATTTGGAGCACCTGATTTCCACCTGATCCAGAAACGTGATCATTGTGTCAAGTATCTTCTATGACAACTAATCTATATGTTGTGTGTTTGTAATTAATCAGAAAACTGTCAAAATAATCAATTTACCCTTATCGTATAAAATACAGCTTCTGTAATATCATATACCGGAAATCGGATCATTTTGTAAACAATAGCGGTCGTTCTTCAGATTGAAGGTACAAAAAGTAAACATTGTATAACTGATTCTATTGATTAAAACTATTAATTTATGATAGGTTGATTACCTTTGCCCTATTATATCAATAATGGTATCGATTGAGACAATATTGTACATACAAATCATATAACAATTGACAATTTAGTCAAATATTTGTGTAAAGGGAATAATCTGATATTAAAGTATTGTCAGTGGAGGCAATCTCCCACCAATTTATCTATAGGAGCTAAATTATGTTTCATTTCATTGGAATTACAATGTATTGAATTTAATTTTTGCGTTACCGTGTACTTATTATTTCTTTATATGGATGTCGAAATTCAACACCGTTTTTGCCAATTTTGTGACAAGGGAAAACAAAATGGATATTAACTTAATAAACTCCGACTTGTCGAACAGACATGAATAAATTTGAACATTTATACTGTTATACAAGTGGGCGGTTTAACACGTCTAAAACCTAGTTCAAACCACCACTTAGTCATTGACTTTACGGCCCGCACCAGACTGCCACCACCAAGCTAGGCTTATATGACGATCATTGTTCATCTCACAGGGATTCGGTTGGCGGACCTATCTTTTTAATATTTTACTTGAGGAAGTTGTTATGTTGCTAGTTCTTAAACGATAACAAAAGTTTAATATCAAACAATATACTTTCCCATTTGGTAATAGTGGTAAACATTTAAATTAAAGTTTAAAAGTTCATTGTCATAAATATTTGACTGAGACATAAACAAAAAGTTGTGTAGGAATCGAAGAGTAACTCTTTGTTCGATTGTTTTTTAGTAGACAGGCAACGATTTTTTAACTTCGTAATATCCCAAATTTTGTACTGCTGGATTTGCTAAGAATTGCTCATAGATTGAGTTCAAACCATCCAAACCATTTAATCATAGTATTACTAAGATAATTTTGAAAACAATTATTTAACAGCAAAAATACATGAGAAATAGTGGAGATACAACACAATAAAAATATTTTTCTCTGAACTTACTAGACGAATAAGCCATTCTTATCTAATGGGAGTGTGGAGATAGAAAAGTGTAGTTCTGACAAAACCTTGTATAGTGTAGAAATCTCGTATTATATATAGTTGTATAGGGAGATAGACCATTGTACTTGGATCTCAAATATATAGCTATCTCCATTTTTATCAAAAGTGGACATATACCACTATAAGATTCACACGACGTGTTGTCGATCGTGGTTGCCGGTGTTCGTATCTTGCTCCTGGTGAAGGTAGAATATCATTTAAAGCGCATCTAATGCACAATATGTATCAAAGTGATATTTTTATTCATGACATCGAATGCATCGGAAGCACCAGTGTGCATAAGATCAAACTTAATGTGTATTTAAATAAAACATTGGTTGCCATGAATACTAGTATTTGTATCCATTTCCTGCTCCTTCATTTCAAACAGAAATTTGTGTTGATTGATGGAAGATACCTGGACATCTGTCATTTATAAAGACAGAAGAAAATACAAGTTGATTTTCTGCCAAATAAATTCACCACGGCATCTACAATTATCTCTACCAACAAGAAATGTTTATTCAAGTGCATAAAACATAATTATTGTTTGTACCGTTAATGCAGAAATAAATACATGTAGAGTCAGCCGCGTATTCATTTTATCGCTAAAAAGAAAATCAATTTACTATTATATTCGCATCGCTTCCTGTCAGCTGATAAGTGACAATTATGTCGAGATGAAGAAATAACGACACGTGATCGACGTTCTCAGTGTGATCATTGGTCCATGTTATTATTTCTCTTCTTTTTTATCTGATAAAGTTGATTTATACCAACAGATTTCGAAATCGTTTGGTTTAAGTTATAACATTTTTTTACTCAATTTTAGCAAATACTACGGTTTTTAAGGCACGAATGGATTTCGCCTCTTCAGTCTGATGGATGATTTTGAATAGTATAAACTCTAACTTCAGAACTGGCTTGACGAATTACTCATAACTTTTTCCAACGCATGCTTAGTAAGTACCGGAAAATGGTAAGTGCCGAGAGAAAAAATATAATAATAGAAAATGCGTTACATTTAATCAGATTAACTGTGGGCATCTTTTATAACACGTAGTGTGCTGGTTACATTTTTATTACAAATTATTCATTAATAAGACTTTAAAAACATGGAACAAAGAAAGAGAAAATCTTATCATCTGTCGCAAAATGAAAACAAATGAATGGAGGCAATGTGATAAATTATCAACGAATTGCAACGTCGCTTTCTACTATAAATATAACTACGACTTGTGCTTAACTTTGGTCGCTGCTTTTGGCACGTGTAGTGAACGATCATGCACGTGTCGGGTAAATGGCTTACTGATATAATAGAAATTGTGCTTTTATGTGACATCCCAATTTTTGTCATGCACGCTGTTAATGTCAATTCATTGCTTTTATGGATTGCTAGTCCTTTAAATATTAACGTTATTGTTCTGGCCTGTTGACACCAAATTGCTGATCAATAATATCCTTTTTGTATGGATATAAAATTTATATATGTTTCTAATTGAAACGACAGCCTGTTAATAACACAAAAGTCCTATTAAAAGTGAATTTGATGACAGCTTATTGTCGAAGGACATTTTTTTCAATTTTCGCATGACAACTTGACCATACCTATGTTAGACCATATGACAAACTGTAGATAAATATGATCCAGAGAATATAATACCTCAATTATTATATGTTTCTGGATGAAATACGCAATTCTATTGCTGTAGATAATATTAAAAAGTAAAATAACAAAAATACCGAACTCCAAGGAAAATTCAAAACGGAAAGTCCCTATCAAAAGCTCAAACACATCAAACGAATTGAAAACAACAGTCATATGCTGTCGACCACCTCCGGGTGCGGGATTTTTTCGCTGCGTTGAAGACCCATTGGTGGCCTTCGACTGTTATCTGCTCTTTGGTCGGGTTGTTGTCTCTTTGACATAGTCCCCATTTCCATTCTTAATTTTATATTTCTGACTTGGTAAATGCTTCTCTTTTATTTCTGGAATGGTATATGTACAGTTCATAATAACAACTTAATAGTGCCGAAATCGCATTACTGGGCTACTACACTACAAACACAAACAAAGGTAATTTGAGTACTTGTCATCGCATTAGGAACCTATCTAATAACCATTCTTACTGTAAAGTTCAAAATAAATGAATGTAAGGATCAATTTTGAAAACTTGAAACACACTTCTTTTTGTCATGCGACGGATTGTTCTAAATAATTGATATAACTCTTGCTTTTTGTATAATCGATGGTTACATGGCTTGTTTGATTTATGTTTTGCTCCTAACTAACTTGACTGGAGAAACATGAACCGAAGGCAGATGTTTTAAACACTGATAGTTATTATAAATTGAGATGTTTCACAGATAACAGATGATTGAAATTACGCGTTTATTCTGTTTGAATTATTTAAGATTTTTTGGCGTATGTAACGTTTATTTATGCACCCGCTTGTTTATAGGCCAATTGTTAAATTTATTGTCAGTATTTTTGTATTTGCCACGTGCTGCACGTGCTTCGGTGTGTACATTTCTTCAAAAAAACTACAAGAGCGCCCACAGCATTTGCTTCCCGTCAGTGTCATGCGGAAATACAAAATGATTTTCGTGGAAAATAAAAAATCATTGAACAAATATATAGTTTGAATACAATGTCCATGTTTCAATAATTAGAACGATAGAGCTGTGATTCACTCGAAAGCTGTTTGCGTTTACCATACAAACTTATCTAAAACATTCTGTTCTAAATATGCAACTGCTATAATCAAACGCGGATAATGAAGGGTCAACATTTGTTTTCACAGTTCATCAGAAAGTAACGAATAATAAATATAACACGTCGATGTCTGCCTCTAATTAGGAGTCCTATCTCATGTGGCGAAAATTAGATTAACGTTTCAAACTCCTTTGTGTACAGACTTATTGATCGTCTGCTAGCGGCAGGCGGATGTGAAATACAATATTTGCGTTCATCAGTCCTAATGATCCGTATTATGCATGCAGTATTTGATTTACTTTGTAGCTGATTGCCAGGGTAGCAAGGAATTTGATTGGTTGCTGTCAAACTCGAAATTCTAGTTGCTGCTGACCGGCTATGGTGTTAGTTATGCGTTTATTGGTTAATACAGTTAAACTGACATCTGTCAATTTCTTTTGCTGTAGATGTTGACATTTCATTGAGAAGTGTTCATACTTTAGGAGCTTTATTGTCCTAAAAGTTACATAGAAGGCTGAACAAGACACAATATTAATTTATATCAGACATGTATGTCCGATCTTTTGGTATTAGACGTGCCACTCATGCACTTTTCCTTTCCCCGTGAGATTGTCATTTTATTTGGTTATTCGCAAACTTCATTTGTCAAATGCATCAAACCAAATCGTTCTGCTTGCACCTGTCTTTTTTCCAAATTTCATATTCAAACACAGATCGTTCAATAATCTTTGATTCTCTCACTGGTGTAATATTCTATAATTACAAACTTTTATCCAATAATGTATATATTTGTCAGGTAAATATTTATATTTGACAGACTTTGAACTTGACATCGTTATTAGTGACTGTCATTTACTGATTAAACAGGCGATCAATTTATTCCTCGATCTGTTAATATTGACATAGGCAATCGAACTTTGCTATCAAATATTGCATTTTTAGTTTTATTTACCCAACACCTTTAAATTAACGTTCCCAATGAATCCATGCTTGGAAACACCACAGACTTTAGCATATGTTGTTAATGCATTTAGCTATTTTTCTACATAGAAATTTACCATTTTTTTTTTCGTATCAAAGACTAATTAAACAGCTACAAATGGTGAATATATAATAGATAGATAAGTTAACTTAAACCCAAATAATCCTGCCGTGATATTCTTCTCATTTAGATCAATCATGGAAAGGCTATAGGTAGGGACAAGGAGGTTATATTAGATAACCTCCTTGGTAGGGGCGAAGAATCATTCGACTTATTATGCCAATTCTTTGATATCGGTAACTGGTATCATTTTTGTAGTCGATACAGAGGATAATTTGTTCTTCTAATTCCAAAATTAATTGAGACTAAAACTATTTAAAGATTATTCTATTAAACTGAGAATTAACCATTCTCATTTATTTTTGTTACAAATAGAGGCGTTGCAAGCAACAGGGGCGAATCCAGGATTTCCGAAAGGAGGGGTGGCGTAATTCCAGAAAAGGGAAGATATATCGCCGATCAGAGCGAGGCGAAAATTTTTTTGACGATATTATGCTAAAAATTCAATATGTCGTGAGAAACGTGATATATGAAAAAAAAAATTGGCGATCCAAATAGGGAAGTTTTGCCGTATGCCCTCTACGCCCTGTCCTGGAATCACCACTGAGTGAGGTGTTGCCACATCCTCATGCGTACTTTCTTACTACATTATGTCTTTATTGGTAGATTTATCGTCTTAAATGACTATATCTCTCCTTTTGAAAAGGCAAATAATCTTTTCATCTTCTTTTTGTCATTTCCCGATGATTATAAATTTTCATTAAATTTTGTAAATATCATTTTGTTAAAAATTAAAAGAGCCAGTATAAAGATTTATTGACATTCTGAGCAAACAATTGTAAAGTATTTATGATATATGGTATGAAAGTTGGGAATATTTATTAATCTTACAATAACCCAGCAATAAATGGCTCTTCTGATCAGATAAAGGGTACTTAGACTATTGAAAAATCGGCGTAAGTAGCTTAGGAAAGCGGAAACGAGTGCAGCGTCTGAAAAATTATGTCGCTCCGTTGGCCGTGTTTCATAACGATATGTCCAACGCTATTTGTTATACAATTAGTGATAAAAACCTCCAAACCTTATGTAAATATTTAAACAAAACTGTATTTACTTCCAAGTTCTTTACACAAGAAACATTAGTAAAATTTTAGAAACTGTGTTTGAATAACTTTAATCCCCGTCTTTGATACTGAAATTAATAACCTTTGAACGAAACAAATTTTATCAATGGTCATTTAATAAAATATCTCAATTTCTATGTAACAAGGCGAAATTAGTTATTAACTTTAAAGCAAATTAATTAATTTTGTTTACACAAGCGACGTCCGGAAAAACGCTATCTGTTCTTTAATGATTAGAGAGTTGTGAATTTCGGACGTTTGTGTCAACAAAGATCGTCTACTATCTTTTTTTCTATTCATGATTAAACAGATAAAAGACATTTGTACAAACGGAACCTTAATATAGGCAAATATAACTTGGGATCCAGCTTAAACTAATATTTAACTACAACAAAGAAACTAAGTAAGCAATGTTTGTGTTTGTGTAGAAAGGTAAATATTCAACAAACTCTTGTTGTCCTTACTCAATATTAAATAAAAAATGTCCACCCAATTACATTTCCGAGAGGGGCTTAAAAGTAAGTCCTCTTATTTTTATCGGATTATGGGATTTCAGAACAACATTCCACCTAAATTGTCAGTAATATTGATATAAAACTAGACAAAACATGTGCAATTACACATTTCAGAGTATATAGGTCTGGTGGTACTCTTTCATAAAAATACATAACCTTACAAACGGTTTTTGTATGAATATGTGTTTGAACTACTGATAATCCGTAATTTTAAGTCAGTATACTTAAAATACGAATTTTATCTGCTTCCTTTACTTACCGTCTATTGCAAATATATGAATGGTCATATTCGTTCTTACATTTATGACATACGGGACGATTTTTTTCTTTCCAATTGTTGATTTTACGTTCCTGTGTGTTGATGGTCCCTAAGCTCCATTAATGCACATTTTTCCGTTGGGTTAACCATGGAAGTAAAATATAATACTCCCATGGTTTAACCGTCTAGGTTGACAAGAGTACAAAACGCCAGTAAAACCCATGCGAACGAAGGGCGTCCGTTTGCCTGCGCGGGATGTATAAATACGTAGCCACGTCCGCTCAGAATAGAGATGTTAAATCCGATGTCTGTTATGCATAACTCCAATACAAGTGTAGATACAAGTTAACCCAGTAAGATGGGCTTCACTTCACTAATTTGTATACTGGAGCTGAAGGGCATTTCTTGTATGTTGCTCCAATGGGCTGTAAATGTCACAACTTGGCTGGAAGTAATCCCTTAGAGACTTCTTAACCCATATTTCCAACTTTTGTTTTATTTTGTGGTGTAGATCTTGACTTAGAGCTGTCGAAATGTGATGGTCTTTGCACTATATTATTTGTTTCAAACCCCGGTTCAAAGCAGGATGTTATCCCGCTTCTATATAGATATAAGAAGATGTGGTATGTGTTCTATCTCCATTTCTGAAGCTTGTTTGCTGCCTTACTCGTTGTTTTTTTATGGATGTCATTCCTGTCCTACTGTTCGCATTTTCACCACCTGCTAGTAAACTGGTTCTATCACTGGTTTATTGATTTATATCTCTTGAGGTAAGTGAGATGTCTAGACTTAATATTCGTTTTTCCCCTTTTTTAATCTGTAAAGTCTATAAGGATGTCTTTGGAATCTGTGACTACTTGTCAATGTAGGGCAGCTGCAATCTATCACAAACCGGACAAAACAATAATATTGTTCAATAATCTCTGATCTTGCTAACTTATTGGATTTATTGATTTAACTCAATATTGTCGGGTTTCTACTTACTTTTTAAAATGCTTCCAGATGTTTATCAATGTTAATCGTCTATTGGAGTATTTCAGTAGCATTAGGTTTGTGTTGCATTTAACTGTTTTACTTTTATTGTTATAGTTTTATCTTAGTCGTATATCTTTTTCCTGGAAAATTGCATATTTCGATCTCGTAAAGATACAAATGTACATGTCAATTCTCTTCTTTATAACCACCACTAGTGAAGCAAATGAAGTAGAGGTTCTCTCCGCTACAGCTATGTGTAGTTGAGCTTCTGGTCTTGAAGGTTATTAGTGTATGATATTGTTCGAGCCTTGCTTAGTCCGTCTATAAATTCCAATGCCTTGTTTCGGCCACTGTATATCTGCTCTTGTTACGTTTTGTTCTATATATGTGCCTGTCCCCAAGTCAGGAGCCATGATTGTCGGTTGGTTGCTATAGCTGCATGCCTGTCATATTTTTTGTTTGTTTATTGTTTTGTCGTAATTTTGGCCGTTTGTTTTTTCCTGTGAATTGTTTCATATTTGTCTTGTCGGGGCTTTATATAGCTGACTATGCGATATTAGTGTTTTTCTCGTTGTCGACTGAGGCCATACGGTGACCTATTGTCGCTTAAATTCACGTCATTTGGACTCTGGTGAATAGTATCCTAGTCTCAATGGCACTCCATAGTCCCAATAGATATAAGATATAGAGGTAAAAAACTTAGAAATAGTGACGAAAAGGACATAGGGGCAACACATTGAAGGAAAGCAACAACAAGCCATTCAAACGGACAACAAGTTACAGCAGGCATACACGCTTCTGACCTCAAGTGACATAAGTTAAACTTTCAATGGACTCCCTGGAATCTAATATCCATGTACCGCATTGGCCAATAATCATGTAAATTATTACCCTACATTGTTAGACCTTGCCTGTGAAGGTATTTCTTTTTATGGTCTTGACTAATGTGATCCAGGAAATAAATATAAGGCAGTGGCTATTTTGCAGGCTCCGGCAAAATAGCCTCTTAGGTGCTATTTTACCGGCTCCGGCAAAATAGCCTCTTAGGTGCTATTTTACCGGCTCCGGCAAAATAGCCTCCTTGGTGCTATTTTGCTCCGGCAATGAAATAATTTTTCTATTGAAATCATTGACGTTCGAAAATGGAAGACTACACTTCGTTGTCCAAAAAAAAAATAAAATGAAATAAACGCTATGTTCGACTCATCTGAAGAGCTAAAGCAGCTTTTGGAGAACTTTGAAAAGGACAATTATGCGGTGCAACTGTGGAAACGTGATTCAAGGACTATACCATTTATGAAAACTATAGAACACCAGACAAAACCTTTAGTAACGATCTAGTCTATGGTGCAATTAAGTACTGCTGTGTTCATGACAAAAAGACCACAAAACCGTCGTCCTCTCACTGGTTAGTCAACATTACATGTACATGTATTTTCGTTTAATCTTGCAACTATATACATTTAAGAATGGCAGCACGCATTTGAAATGTCAAACAGACAGAAACTAACATTGTCAAAACTTGAAAAATTGTCCGTCATTCAACATCCAACGGTTAAATCGATTTAAACCAAACTTGGATACACTTTGCACAAACAAGTGCGTCCTAATGTAGTGCATAATATAACAAACCTAATATAACATTTAACACATAATTGTGTTATTCTCGCTAAACATCAAATCATAAACAAGCAATTCTAAAAACCCTATCCAACAAGTGTTGTGTGCAGTTCATGTCTGCATTGGCAGCATCTTTCTTGTGCAAGACTTAAAAACGCACCAAAAGCAAGGCACTTGTTGTGTTTTACTTGTAAAGCATTTTGAAGTTGTTGAATTTTACTTTTAACTTCAAAACTTATGAGATATTTTTATCATAATTTCAATTAGTATATCAATCTAAATATGCATGCATAATTTGCTTATATATGTATTACATTTTTAAAAAAGACGGCATATTTTTTTGGTATGTAAAGTAATTATTAATTTCAAAATGTATGGGATATTTTTTATTAGAATATCAATATTAATATGTATGGTTTGCTTATGTATAAATGTTATAAAGAAGACATATTTTTTAGAGATTTCTTATTAACATGTCAAAGTGTATGTTTCTACAATTCTTCTGAATTAAGACCGGCAAAATAGCAAAACTCAATATATAAATCGCTATGTAGCCGGAGCCGGCAACATAGCGCTTAGGGGTCTATTTTGCTGGAACATATGCCGGAACGGCAAAATAGCCACTGCCTAAATATAATTACCAGACACGTCATGAGTCTCGAACCAAACCGATTAAGACCTTCGCATTGCATATATATGGGACGGTTGTACAAGCCATACACCAACAGTCTCGTATAAATGTATGTTAATTGGGAGTCAGTTAGTGGGTATGGCTGTCGCTTGTACCAGATGTTTTTGCTCTAACTATATATATTACAGCCACACCCGTAGCCCGGGGGGGTTAGAGGGGTTCGTACGACCCCCCTTGAAAACAAATAAGCACTGTTAAAGTCGACGTTCTGTTTGAATTGTAACTGTTTAAGTGAGCTTCTCGAGTCCATGTAACCCCCCCTTCCCCCTTTGGAAATTCCTGGCTACGGGCCTGACAGCACAAGTTGACACACTTAGACGTCTTTTACAATGTTTGTCGGGTGCACGTACAAAATAGCATCAATCCATCATGAATAATTTCTTAGACATAGGCCAACTACAAGAACTTGACAAAAAATAGACCTATAAATATCCAGGGACTTTCTATATGTTAGTATAGACTGTCCCTGATATATCGTTGCGAAAAAAATACAAGTTTTAAGATTGAAAACAAGAAATTTCGAAATGTTATGGACTATTCATATACCCCCTCCCAGATCGTGGCCTAATAAAAACATAAACATAAATATGAAACATATAAACCAGGGACATATATATGCATAATGTATATATGTCTATTTAAACCATGTAGAAATCTGAGTCCTTGAAGTGGGAAAGCGTCATATTCTTACATGGATTCTGATGCAAAAGCATACTAGTATATCATTAATATACATATTGATAAACACATTGTATTATAAAACTTTGAAATTAAAATTTTAAATATGGAGCTTTACAAAGGACGTATCTCAAACACTGCATGCAATTGCATTTCAAATATTAATGACGCATTCAAGGCATATATGCGTTCAACGTAGTCACCAAACTTTGAATTATTTAGAGTACAACATCTATATAGCGGAACGTGAAATTAAAGGATAATGCTAGCTTCTATACATTCTTTCTAAGAAGCCTCTGTATGAAGTCAGTCTCATTTAAATAAAGGAACAAGTTGACAAGAAGACGAGCACAGTTGGTTCCCATGGTAATGCCGATAGTTTGTTAATAAAATGCTTCGCTGAGCGCAGCTGGATACAACCGCAGAGGTCCAACCCTGAACAGTTGGGGCAAAAATGGACACAATATTCGCGCTTGATACAGGTCTGAATTTGGATTGTAAATAAATATTTGACATAACATAGGTTTCTGACACCGAATAACTGTAGTCAAAGAATTTAGAATTGAGTATATGATTTGTATTTATATTCAATTTTTTGCTTTTGTGCAATACACTATGCTGTTGCGAAATTGAACCCCCCCCCCAAAAAAAAATTACCCCCTTTTTTTTTGCTTTTGTGAAATACACTATGCTGTGGCGTATTGACCCCCAAAAAAAAAAATTTTTACCCCTCCCCTTTTTGCAAAAGAAATAATATTTGAAGAAATTTTCTTTTTAATTTCTGAAATCTGAAATGAAAAAAAAAAATTGCCCCCACAATTTCTTTTTTCCCCTCCCCTAATTTTTTTTCACCTCCCCCTCCTTTTCCAAAAAAAAATTCTTTCCCTCAAGATATGGTCATAATCTCAATTCAAATTTCCATTGAAGTTTGCAACCATAATAACCAATTTAAATACATCATAAAAGTCTGAAAATAGAAAAAAATCCCCCCAAATTTTTAGACCCCTTATGATTCATCACCCCAAAACTCAATCCAAGTCTTCCCTTTGTGGTATGGTACCTTGCAGTACAATTTCAGAGAGATCCATACACTTGAACACAAGTTATTGTCTGGAAACTAGAAAATGCTTGTTTTTGGCCCCATTTTTTAGGAAATTACCCCAAAGTCAAACCCAGCTTTAACTTTGTGATATGGAACCTTAGTACAATTTCATAAAGATCTGTCCTGAAACTAGTGCTTGTTTTTGGGAGGCAATTATCCCCCAGCCTTCCTTTATGGTATGGTACCTTGCAATTCCAGTTATTGTCTGGAAACTAGAAAATGCTTATTTTTGGCCCTTATTCCTAAACGTGGGCATTATCCCAAACTCAATTCCAGGATATGGAACCTTGTAGTACAATTTTAGAAAGATCCATACACTTACACAAGTTATTGTCATGAAACTAGAAAAATGCTTGTTTTTTTGCCCCTAATTCCTAAAATTTTGAGGCAATTACCCCCAAAATCAATCTCAGCATTCCCTTTGTGATATGGAACCTTGTGGTACGATGTCAGAGAGATCCATACACTAACACACAAGTTATTGTCTGGAAGTTACAAAAATGCTTATTTTTGGCCCCTAATTCCTTAACTGTTGGTACCATAACCCCCAAAATCAATCCCAACCTTCCTTTTGTGGTATTGAACCTTATGGTAAAATTTCATAGAGATCCATTTACTAAGTTATTGTGCGAAAACCAATGTGTCTTCGGACGACGACACCAACGTCATACCAATATACGACCGCAAAATTTTTTTTCGGTCGTATAAAAATCATAACAAATATGTTGTCCATCAAGAAATCAAGCATCTTGACTATGTCAGTTTCAGATTTTTTGTTTGTTTGAATCAGTTATGTTTTTTACAAACTACGATTTATCCAAGATACTTGTTTCTACATTGGCCATTCTTTTTTAATGAAACAAAGCAAGACCAATTCTTTCAATGTGTCTTTTAGTTTGAAATGGGGAATATTATGGCAAGAGGAAAGAGACTTAAATTGTATGTACTCGTTTACAGGATTTTTGTATTTTTTAAGCATCCACATCTGAATCACGCCACACCTAAAGTATGTTGTTTCAAAATAACTTTGAACCTTGGCTTTGAATGCTGATATAATTTATGATAATAATTCAAAAAGAGGATTCCTGGAGCACTTGGAAGGCCCAGCAATATAACGTAGTTTGTAAGGACACTGGAGTAATTTAGGTATCCAATACAGTGAAGGAAGATCCAGTTCTTCTTCTTCGGTTAAATACCAAAGGAACATTGAACATACCTCAGATTATTCCTGATTTCCTCCTTGGTAAGTAATTTCACAATAACTTTGAACCCTGGCTTTGAACGCTGATAAAATTTATGGTAATAATTCAAAAAGAGGTTTCCTGTAGCACTTGAAAGGCCCAGCAATATAACGTTGTTTATAAGGACATTGAAGTAATTAAGGTATCCAATACAGTTCTTCTTTGGTTAAATTCCAAAAAAACATAGAACAGACCGAAGATTATTCCGGATTTCCTCCTTGGTAAGCGTTGTGAGGGTATTTGTTGAGTTTCAAAGTGAATTGCATACCCGATTCCTTTATCAGTCAGTTTATGTAACGTGATTTACACACAAAAACCATGTTGTTTGAGGCTTTATCTGTAGGGACAATAATATAGATTATTATCGTAAGATTTTTTTGCAAAAAGAGGTGCAATTTTGTACCAATTTTGTCCAATGTTGCTTCTATGGGAAACTTACGAGGTAGCAATCTCAAGCAGGCAGTAAAAGGAATGCATCGAAGTTTTGGATTTTTTTCCAACATTACAACTATGATCTAGTTCTAAACTATTATTACAAGTGTAGATTGGCATGGTGGGTGATGTAATGTATCTGTATGCATAGCATGAGATGCTTACATTGTTGATGTACCAGGTTTTGCTCATTTTTGAATTCAAGAGATCCCCTAAGTATTTGTTTTTACCTTGATTTGTATATTCTTAATGGATTTATAAGTTTGAACATTGGTAAACTAACTGTTGCCTCTACTTTACTTTATCTGAAAAAACTATGAAAAACATTTTTCTTTTCTTTTCTTTTTTTAAATCACCTTGTACGACCATTCTTAGATTTCACCATCAATTTGGCCATTGTTACATTCTTACAAATACTTTAAAATGGCATATAGTTCAATTCTGTCAAAGTGTCGAATTTGGCTGGAAAACGATCAAACACAGTGGTTAAAATTGAGGTGATATAATTTTTGATGGATGGATTGATGGTTGGAAGCTTTATTTCCAGTCGCAAATTAAATACATATTCAGGGTGGAATTTTAGTGTGCTAGTTCACAAGGTAAGAGTCCACAGGAAGGAAGACATGTTACCCTATCTGGACACTTGACTTGACTCTTGAGCAGACCAGTCTTTGTTCTTACTCCTTCATGCTGTGTGCTTAGCAGAGAAGCAGCAAATACCAATTTTAAAGTTTTTGGTATGACCTGGTAGGAGTTCGAACAAATTTTTGAGCTAAGCTGCTAATAAATGTGGATTTTATATCTAACAATTTTCTGTAAACTTTTTTCAAGTGCCTTTCAAAATTGGAGTGTCAATACTAAAAAAACTTGCACTGTAAGGAAACAAGATCTGGAAATCTCAGACAGCTAAGATAAGATATTTAAAAGTATGTTAAAGGTTTAAGTCAAGATGAAATGTATTAAGAAATTATGAGATTATGCACAGAATTACTATATCACAATGTCATCCAAGATTAATTGATTGATGCTTGCTTTGTGTCCAGTGGCAAATATTGTATGCATATTCAGGACGAGATGTCTTCAAAGATGAGGGGACCTAATCATCTGAAATTTTGAATCATAACTTTCCAAAGATCATGATCATTATCACAAAACTCAATTTAAATAAAAACTCAAAACACACAATAAAGATAAACAATTTATGTAATTTGTGTAAAGTAAACTTCACATTGTAGTCACTAGTATACATCCAAGGAAACACACAACATATAAATGTGCTACCATTATAATGATTTGATGATACTGATCACATGATTAGTTCCACATTAATTTTGTAACATCACATGATCATTATGAAAAATCTTGTGGGTCTTAAAATGTTTACATTTATGGCAGCAACAAATGTAAAGATTCCCAAAGTTATTCACTAAATGTCAGGAAATGAGATGAGAAATTTACATCAGAATACCATTAAATACAAACCCTGAATAGATAATTGGAGTATTTCCATGGAAACAAAAATCACAGGGACTAACTTGGGCAAGAAATTGTATTTCTTTGCTACTAACAACACTTCACACATCTATCTACAGTTATATACATATAAACAAGTTCCATTTACACAATCACTTTCACAGAGTTGGATTAAAGTCTCACTCTTTGAGACACATAGCACTGAAATCTCCTCAGATCTGCTACAGACTAGTATAGTGTTTTTCTAGTTTGTAACTTGTCCAGGAATGAATCTTGCAACTGCCCTCCATAATTTACATTTATTTACAGGTTCTGAGAAATGTAATTGCCATTTTTACTATCCTAGGTGTTAATTGTATATTTACGAAGACAACTTAACACTAAATATTAGACTTTCCATGCAAATGCATCTTAAACAATCTTGCATCACTGTCTTTTTTCAACAGACACTACCTTACATAGGTTATCCTTTGACAGTTTGTACAATTTTCCGATCAGAATAGCCCTTTCAATACAAGAGAATAAGTTTTTGTTTATGAAAAACATATAACATCTTTCTCTTAATTATTCCATACATAAACTTTTTTCATCACATGTAATAAGGTAGTGTCACATTAGAAGATAACTTCGTACAATGTTGCCTTCTTATCTCCTGATCCTGTTACAATGTACTTATCGTCTGTAGAAATGTCACAACTCAAAACAGATGAGGATTCTTTTGACTACAAATAAAAAATAGAAAGAATTTAATGTTGCAACATGTAACTCTCTAAGCATTTTTCAATTGTTTTTTGTTTTGTTTTTGTTGTTTTTTATAATATATCATAAGAAATATGTAAACTAGCATTTATTATAGTGCAGTGTTCTTTCAGAAAATTTTGAAGGAGCAATTATTGTTAACAACTGTCTCATTTTCTTTTAAGATTCATATACATGCTAAAAAAATGCAACTCGACAGAAAGGGGCAAAAAAGATTTGCCATAGTGACCTGTAGAGAAAACTGGTCGTATATTGAAATTCAGTAATCCATATTTTGTTTGATATAATTTGTATAATTTTACCAAACATCTCCGTTACTGTAAAAAAATTTGTGAACACTTAATTAATCCTGAGCACAGGGATATGCTTGATACAAGTTAATGTTTTTTTTCTGCCAGAGACAAAAGATGACTTAAAAATAATTACTATGAAGTTTCTGTTTTCTTTGGTACTAGCATTTTTACAAAAACAAGTTTAGCAAGTCGTGGTTATCAAGTCTTACCTGGAATATACTAGCACCATATGGAGTTCTCCAAGCATTTAAGAGGTTATCTTTGCCTGTACTGACAAACCATTTGCCACAGTAAGCAAACTTAAGTGACAGAACACAGCTCTCATGAAGGTGTAACTGGTATTTATCTGGTTTACTGCAGTGTAATACTTCAACATTACTGCTTTCCATTCTGTAACAAAATTAAGTTACATTTTTATACTCATGGAATACAAAAAAAACTTTATTAACAGCGACTTTATTTAATGAAGATTTTTAGATCAAGATCTCTGCCACTCATATATCCCATCCCACAAGAGTTTGGTAAAAACTTCAGAATATTTTTTCTCCAAATTTGTAAATTAAGCATCTTACTTAACATGGGTACATTAAAATTTGACACCTTTCACACATATTACAAGTATTCCAACATGACAAATTACTGTCTTACATTATCTGTTCACAAAATGTAAAAGTTCATACAAAATTGATTAATAAAATTGAGACAAGATCTTTATGTGAATAAAAATAGATTCCTTGACATATCTCTTGGAGAAATATTTCCCTTGAGGAAATTATAGCCTTTGGAGGTATGAAAACATACCATCTGATGATGACCTTAAAACACTGGGACATAAAAAAATTAACACTTGCTTAAGATGATATTTGTTTATGTTAATTTTACATATATCCTCCAATCTAGCATTCTTCTCCATGAAAAAAAATATTTATCATTTTTTTAAGCCTGCATCTCATGTAGAGTTGATAATTTATTGCATTTTTTTACATGTATATTGCTTAAGATAAAAAACAATGATGTAGATATGTATTTTAAGACATTCTGTGTGGTAAGAACTCCTTAAAATAGAGGAATTCGAATTATAATTGTTTACAAGTGTTTTTATTCACTTTAAATTTTAATCATTCAAATACGTACCCTACAGCTAACCACTCCCCAGTGGGACAATAACCAAGTGAGAATATTTGTGAACTAAAGTCATGCTGTTGTAACTGTCTTCCCTAGAAAAAATATAATTGAATTATTAATGATTTTCACAACACAACATAAGATTCAATATTACAATCAAAGAAGTGCTACTGTAAATTCATATTTTGAGTGCTGTTTCTATTACTGACAAATCATTACAAGGCCAGTACTGCATTATCTGGAAAAATACTATTAAAATTCTGATAAGTTTTTTTGTATGTAGCAATTTCAGAAATCACATTGATAGATCTCTCATTTTTCCCACTGTTCAACCAATAATTGCTCTGTATTGTGTAACTGTAACATAAAATGCTATTTTTTTATTTTTTTTTCATAACAGGCTGGCTACACATTAAAAAGAAACAATCCGTATAAGACTCTGTCATGAAAATTTAGGTAATCCTTCTTTTTTAATTTTTCTGCCAAGTAGTAAGTCTTTTTTACTGTGTGTACATAAACTGGTTTTATCTAGACTTTGTTTATGTTTATATATTAAAATAAACGTGTGACTTCAACTGTAATATTCAATTTATTTATCTTATCCACCTATCTATAACCATGTAAACATACCTCTCTCAAATCCCATGACCTAACTGTATTGTCTAATCCACCTGTCCATAATTTTGTACCCTCAGGTGAGATATCAATACAGCTTGCACCGTCTGTATGACCTTGAAATTGCCTGAAAGTTACAATCATAAAATATAATAAGATACAATGTATAAGGTATTCATATAAAATCCCCCCCCCCCCACATTACTTTCAATTATCTTGTCTGAAAACATGTACCTTATTTCACCAAAAAAGTAACGTAATAATGTGATTCATAACTGTCAATAACATCAGTTCAAAACATTAGATATCAAGGTGGCTGAAGGAAGAACATTGGTAACACTATATAGTCTGCAAGAGGAGGGTGACACGTGGGTGCTCATTTCCCAAATCCCACTATGTTTTGTAATTGTTTTCCACTCTCCACTTTTTTAACTACCTATATCCTACATCCCAAAAATATGTCGCCCCCACTCCTGCAACTGAGTGAAAAATGTGAAAAATGGCAAAAATTCATATCAAGCAAATAAAGGTAACTTTTCAGTAATCCTTTCTATTAGAACATCATTATATGTACATGTTGATGGTCCTACCTGACTTATGTTTGATTATGTAAGTCTCACAGAACATAACATCATTATATGTACATGTTGATGGTCCTACCTGACTTATGTTTGATTATGTAAGTCTTGCAGAACATAACATCATTATATGTACATGTTGATGGTCCTACCTGACTTATGTTTGATTATGTAAGTCCCACATAACATAGCATCATTATATGTACATGCTGATGGTCCTACCTGACTGATGTTTGATTATGTTTAGTCCTACATAACATAGCATCATTATATGTACATGCTGATGGTCCTACCTGACTAATGTTTGATTATGTAAGTCCCACAGAAAATTGCATCATTATATGTACATGTTGATGGTCCTACCTGACTAATGTTTGATTATGCAAGTCCCACACAGCAATGTTTCCATCACTACAGCAGCTGAAACAGACTTTAGAATCTGGACTTATAGCTAGGGCATAGCATGCTGGAGCACTGGATGTTAATTCTGCCTTAATACGGGGTGTTGGCTGTAAAATAAAATATTTCTTTCATTTTTATGTGTTTATAATATTGTGAAGTCTCCATTGTCGAAAATCACATCAAAATGTATACTTTGATAGCTAAACAATATTAACTAATCAAATCATACTTTGTCATTATTTTCCTAGAGTCAATTTACCTGACCATTCCTTTAAAAAAAAAGTTAAAATTATTCTTGCAGTCCCATCTCTCCCAAATCTGATTTTTCAAAAACAAAATGTTGATAAAGATACAGTTTAATCTTTCTGGTGCATTTCTGTTTTAGAATTTATACAAGTGATGAGATTTTGATATATACTTCAATATATGCTGATAAAAAAATGTCATTAACTATCATATACTTCAAAAAACACCAGGCTGTTACACAGGATGACAAATGATAAAAAGACAAAAGTATGCATAAATTTACTGAGCAGAAAGTTCACTAAATTATATAGCTGATTTGTTTGTCACAGCTGTTAGAGCCTGTTGATATGCATGGATGTTACTACATAGGTTTATAAGAATAATTTCATCATTCAAATTATACATGTATATTATACAATACTGATATGGATAAAAGGGCAGAAACCAACAAATGAATAAACAAAACAAAAACAAACCAAAAACATAAATAAAACAAGAGTGTGTCCAAAGTACACAGATGCCCCACTCGAACTATAATTTTCTATATTCACCGGACAGTGAAATTGGGGTCAAAACTCTAATTTGGCATTAAAATTAGAAAGATCATATCATAGAGAACATGTGTACTAAGTTTCAAGTTGATTGGACTTCAACTTCATCAACAACTACCTGGACCAAAAACTTTAACCTGAAGCGGGACAGACGGACAAACGAACAAACAGACCAAAAAACATAATGCTCCTCTACTATCTTAGGTGGGGCATAAAAATAAAAATTAATGTCTGGTATAAGGTTCAAAGTCAATTTGTAGTGCTAGTAGACTTGCATTAATTTTATAAATATATGTCTATTAGCTATTTGTCAGACCACTTAACCACTCAATCCTATGTGAATTATACAGGGTCAATGTTATTAGACAACTGTTAAAGGGGTCTACCTAAACTTGTTGCAAAACACAAAATACTTACAAAAGTTTTAAATTTTAAACAACAAACACAAAGAGAAGAGACTGTTTTGCAAAAATTATAGTGACATGAAACTTTCTTCTACATATTCTGCAACTACAGATTCAATTTACAATGCCTTAAATACTTACAGCAGCCAAATCCCAGATAGACAAAGTGCTGGCCTCTCCTCCAACAATTAAAGTTCGTCCATCTTGTAATAATTTGATTGATCTTATGTAGTTATCCCTTTGCTGAAATTAACAAAAATAATTGTAAGAAATCCTCCTACTATTAAAGAATGGTTTTCACATATTTCTTTATCTATATTAACATTAGTTTTAAAATACATACGTACTGACAAAACCAAAAGTTAATCAATGGATATTCTTAAGCATACAGTTGTTTTAAAATATAGAGCTTACAGAATCATACAAAACAGGTTAAGTAAGCTAGAACCATTAATTTAAACTCAGCTGTGAACAGCATTTTGTGAAATTGCATTATGTAGTCAATTGACCAGTATTCACAATAATAAATGCACACAACAAATTCAGATGAACAGTAACAAAGAATTGACAGGTCATGGTGATTTACACTTACTAAACAATCAAGTTGTGAAACTGGACTCTTGTTTCCAGGTTGACTAATATCCCACACCTTTACACAGCCCTGCAATATATGGATATTATTATTCATAACGCTTTGTCAAATTATTATCTTTTTCTTATATATAAAAATCAAATGGTTAAACACTGTGCTGAAAAGAGAAAAGGAGTAGATGTCATGACATCTTTTTGGTGTAAAAATTTGAACATAGCTAAACTGTATGCATACAAATAAAATAATTATCTTTAACCCTTGCTGGATTTCTGGGGCAAAATAAACTTCGTTTTTTGTCTTTTAACCACATGTATTTTTTCTTCTTCATTTCAGTATCTATAATTTCCTAAAAAATACTATAATATATTACTAACCTTGCCCCCTGTGTAAACATGTCTTGTTGGGTTACTAATAGTTACAGCACAGACAACTTCCCCATGATTTAATGTGTTGATCTGTCGAGCATGACGTGGAATTCCTGGACCAATCAAAGCATCTGGAGGAAAGGGAACTGGCTGCATCTGACCATCAGCACTAACATGGAATGAGTAAGCTCTGTTTACAAAATCAACAAACCATATAAAATAGGGACCAAACGGAAAATGGTATAAAACTGATTGCATGCTCATCTTGTTATATTTAATACAGTACCAGGCAAGTGAAAAGTTTTGTTTCTTTTGTTGTGCAAATGTTTAGCTAAACTCTTAAATGGGTGGCTGCACTTATTTACTTATGTAGTGCATTATATAATTTAACCTTTGTGAATTTAATCAAGAAATGTGGTCTACCTATTTTCAAGGATTATTTTTACCAGTCAATTAACCCAAGTACTGGTACTGGTTTTCTTGCCTTTATTTTCTTTTGTATTACAGCAGACACTTTGACTTTTGTAAACTTTAATGACAGTTTGTGGCTTTTATTTAAAGTCATATGAAACTAGTTTCTGGTGATAATATTAAGGAAATTATTGAACCAATGCATGCATATATATACTAAACTAAGTCTGATGTGCACTTTCTTTTTCATTTATTCTGAATCCATAAGGTATAATTGACAAAAAATATTTCATTCAGGGATTGTTGATAAAAAATGTTGCTTCTAATTAACTATTGGATTTCATTGCCTAATTTACTGAATTCATGACCTTGATAAACAATTAACACAGAAGCATGGAGCACATGAAAAATAAGTGAGATGATGGAGTGATGTTAAGTTGAGTTTTTTTTATATTTTGCATTGGTTAAAAAGAAGGTCAAACTTTGTACACATTTTTTATAGTAAAACTTAACCATTCAAGTACATGTATAAAAAAACATATTACACTTTTTTTTGTTAAATTTGAAGGATCATATGACTTATAAACCAGAACTGCAATAATTTACAACAATTGTTGGCATGTGTTTGATCTGTTTTTTATCATTTTGTTGTCAGTTTTGCATAATTCATGCAACAATTATATGTAACCATACAGTTAAGTTATCCATCCAATTATTATCACCTAAGTGTGGCTGTTTAAAAAGGAGTATTTATATAACAATAACAACATGAAAATATATTTTCTGAACACTAACTGCACTATCTGCTTTTGACGTTGATAATTACATGATTTAACCATATGTTATACACGTTAATCCCCTCGTGACAGTGGAAATGATATTTTACTACATGCATAATGTGTGTTGTTTTACCCATAATGCTTTAGGGCACATAAAACGTACTTGCAGTGAGAAAACAATTACAATGTTTACATGAAAATTAACATACATGTGTGTGTGTTATTTGATGTATCTTTCGTGTAATGTAAGTGCAAAAACATAAAACTTAAATATAGTTTTAAGTTTTATCGATTTTAAATGTATGTTATGAGCATATTGATGTAAACATATTTTGTTAAATTAACAATGCATGTGTTACAAGTTTTTCATGTTAACAATGCTTCATGTACTATGATATGTTTTTTTCTGCATACTTTATGCATCTTTAATAAGTCAAAAATCTTGTAACTGAGTAAAGTTTTCAGATCAAAATAATATTAAAGACATAATGTGTTTATCATTATAATATAAGTTCTTTTGCTTGTAAAAGAGCAGTTTATTTTTTACAAAAAGTACTTGTACAGCTGCTTCATAAACTTTTTTATTTGAAAAAAATCTTTAAATCTTTAAACTTGTTACAAAAGTTTTTGTAAGTGAGAATTTCATTACAACATTTTTATCTTATGACAATTTGTACTTTGCAATTTTAATTAATAATTTAAAACCCCATGTAAAAGAGCAATGTGTCAATAAATTTATCAAATTTCATAACAAATGGAAATGTATTAAAATACAAGACTGCAGCAGTCTATTTGCCAATTACAGATTCTGTTATTACACACCTTTATCACAAGTTGTTTCCCTTTGTCATTAGTAGTCTGGTTCTATACCTAACAAATGGGCTGCTGCCCATGCAATGCATGATTCGTTGAATTTAAACCAATTTGAATTAAAATTGATATCAAAAGTTTTAAGCTTCACTAAAGATTAAATGTATTTAAAATATTTGAAAAATTGACATATTACAAATATAATGCACAGATAATTTGCTTTTTCCGCTTGCTCTTCATTGGCATTGAAAATCTATGTCCCTTCTAAGCTTGTTCAAAATTCAAATTGGCAAATAGACTATTCAACAGAACTTACTCTTTTTATATTTTGGTCTTCAGTTTGCTAGACTTAATGAACATTGCAAAGAATAATTATCTTTTTGGTCTTCAGTTTGATGGACTTAATGAACACTGCATAGAATATTATCTTTTATATACTTACGGTTTTCCACCAGGAATATTTCCGATAGCTCCTGATCTCATATGAGCATGTGGATCAAACAAAGGATTGCTGGATCTGTAGCTATTTATAGCATTTGGTGAGATATTGTTGTAGGGCATACCATTACTGTATACACTGCTAGGGACATCTGCTGGTAATCCGTGAGCTCCTGGAGGCATAAAGGGAGGATAACCACCTGTAATCAGGCATTACACAACATCAAAGTCTTACGTGTTCCACAACATCTAATATGAATACACACATAACTCATGATTTCTAAGTTGTACATTACACAACAGAAAATATCTTATGTGTGTATTACTGCTTTACAACAAAAACAACGCTTACAACAACATCAAATGTCAGCCTCCCCCCCAAAAAAAATCCCGACCCAAACACTGTCCTAAATGTTTATCAACTTTAAATAGTGATTAATCCATATGATGTTAAAAGATTTTGTTCATGGTACTATGAACCACTATTTTGTTCATGGTACTATGAACCAGTAATTTGTTCATTGTACTATGGACCAGTAATTTGTTCATTTTACTATGAACCAGTAATTTGTTCATTGCAAAATCTGAACCATTTCTGAATTATTTTGCATTCTAAATGTGAGAAACATGTATTCAACAGTGTAAAAATAATTCATGTTTTATAATGAACCAAGATATAAAAATTATTATATCAAAACAAAAATGTACATTTTTTTTAAGAACATATTTTTAAGGGGGAGGTCCAAATTTTCAGAATCATTTCCTTGGTCCACAACATAGGTAAGATAAAACATAACATGTATAAATAATGTTCATAGGATAATGGATTGACATTTTAATACTTTCATTTTGAACTATATGTATTTCAATGGGTTTCTTCAATGACTAGTTTTATTATGAATTTATCAATGACATGTATCGTAAGTTATAGCATATTTATTAAATCTTCTGCGAAATTAATTCTGAAAATGAACACTTATATCAGGGAAAAAAGTTTGTTATATAAATACATTTTTTCTTGCTACAGGTGTTCAGTATATACCATATACATCAAATTCTTAATAGATGTCTTAATTAACATCGTAAACAATTTTTTTTGGCATTTTATTAGCAAGCCCATGAAAGGTAAATAAAATGAAAAAAGCGTAAACATGCATACATATAAAAAAATTTATACAACAATTTAAAAGCAATTTTATAACATTTTTGATTAAATTTACTCATCCATGAGATGATTTTTATGTGAAAAAACTTGTGGTGCATTAAAAAAAGTAGAACCATTAGTCATACAAACCACAAATTAGGAATGAATACTTTTGGTCATGAACTAATTTCTATATTTTTTTGACAGAAATGGATTGCCATGTTAAAAGGGATGTGGTTAAATTGGGCGTAAATAATTTTGGTTACAACTTGCCTACATTGTTTAAAACTTGTAAACAAATTAAACATTTAAAATGAATTTTGGTTTACAGAAAAATAAATTATGGTTCAAAGGGCGTTTACTTGTAATTATGATCCTGCCTTATTAGTATTACTACAAAAATTTAAACCTCCCATTTTTCTATTGTAAACTACATTATGAAAACACATCAATACTTTATATCATTTTAAAATTAAATTTGAAATCGATGGATATCTGCAGTTCTCATTTTCCACAGATACATAATATCATTAAGCTAGTTCAAAGTTACAAAGCTTCACAGACACACAATTTATAATCTTAAACATGAAATTTTATGTCAGACATATATATTTAATGCAGAACATCATATCATACTCGAAATGATGAACAGTTCCAAAAAAGAACAGTTTGGAGCATTCATTAATCATGAAGAAGCACAACATCATCACCATGTGACACTTACCACTTAAAGGATATTTGGCTGGATTTTTCATAGCACTTCCACTAGATGGACCTGGAGTTGTGTTTCCTGAACTTGTAGGGGTTGCTGGTTTTGACACAGGAGTTGTTGACTTCTCATTCTGTAATGACTAGAAAATAAGACAATGTCATTGAAATCTCATCTGTGAAAATCAATGAAGGTGCTTCTTAAGAAACATGAAGAAAGGCAGAGTTACCCTTTTTATGGATATGCAATCAAAAAAATTACCCTATTTTAACTTGAAAAACTAAAATTCTTGTAAATTCTAGTAAAGAACTTTTCCAGCTGTATGATTGACATACAGAAAAAAATAAGATAACACTGATGAATCTGACCATTTTTTTCATGTAATCTTGGAACAATTATCTTTATTTTGGTATAAAATGAATGATATCTTCCTTCAGCTCTCTCTTTGAGGAGATACACTTGTTTCTTTTGTGTTCTCTTTGTGTCTTGAAGGAAGGACATTTGTTTTAATGGTGTCCTGTCTTGTGCTTGTTCTTGAAGGAAAACGTGTCCTTTCTTAAATGAAGGACACTTGTTTCAATGGTGTCCTGCCTTGTTTTTTTGTCTTGAAGGAAGGATACTTGTTTTAAAAGTGTTCTGTCTTGTGTTTGTTCTTGAAGGAAAAACACTAGTTTTATTGGTGTCCTGTCTTGATGGAAGGACACTTGTTTTAATGGTTTCCTCTCTTGTGTTTATGTCTTGGAGGAAAGACACTTGTTTAATGGTGTCATGTCTTGTGTTTGCGTCTTGAAGGAAGGGCACTTGTTTCAATGGTGTCCTATCTTGTTTTTGTGTCTTAAATGAAGGACACTTGTTTTAATAGTGTCATCTTGTCTAGTATTAGAAGGAATGATATTTATCAAGGTGTGCATTACCTCTCTGTGTTTGTGAGATGTAGAACTACCATGGGATGAAGCATCACTTCTGGGACTAATTCTTTCATCTTTCTTTGTGGACAGATCTTTGGATTTTTCTCTCGGAGACAAATCGCCATTAACAGCTGGTCCTGTAGCATCTTCGCCGACATCAACTACAAGTTCATCTTGATCTGATTTCTCAGCTTCACTTTCCTGTAAATGTTCAAAATTTTATATGAAAGAACAGACCAAGTATATAGACAGTTTTAGCTGAAAGTTTTTATATCTATCTACCAGCATATGTGTCAGTGACTAATTTCACTATTCTAATAATACCTGAACTGCATTTGCCTTTAATGATTTCTGTGATGGTAATTTTTCACTAAAAATAAGTTATTTTCATGATCCCATGAGTTAATACAACCTTTAGTTTTGAATAAAGTGTCATAACAATACCAATTTGTACCTCCTACACACATATATAGATATTTTCTTCTTCTCTATATCTGCATAAACAGGATGTTGTGATTTATATGACATTATAGGTATTGTGACAATGTTATTTTATTTATGACACTCTAACATGTAAAAGCTCTAATATTCTACTATTTGAGATTCTTACTTCATGTATACTGCTAACATTGGCTTTACTCTCCTCCATTCTTGGTCTTTTCTTTGAGGATTCTGGAGGATTGTCAGGAGTTCGTATTCTGTGTGGATGTGATGAATATTTTTCATATTTTTCTCTATCTCCAGGGGATGCTGATGACCTCTGTTTAAAAAGAATTTGGTTAATTTTAAATTAAAACTAACTGTAATTAGAAATCTATGAAACAAGTAAACCCAATATCTTAAAGTATATATATATATATATATAGATAGATAGATAGAAAATTCATTTGCAATCATACTTTTCCATCTTATCTTTATACATCTAAGACATGAATCTTTACAACTGCTTTTAAAAGAATAAAAACCTTACAACTGCTTTTAAAACAAGAAACCTAAGTATTAAACTGTGAAAAAACAGAAGTACATGATATATGGAAAATACCTAAAAGCATGTTATTTTTCCCTTTATAAACTGTTTTAAATGATACTCAATATGGTTTCTTTATGCTTTTATGCAAAATGGAAGTAACCAAGCATTTATAGGAATGTTATTTACAATTTTAAATTGATATTTTACACTTTTCTCTAAAAGTAAAATTTAAATCTAAGATTTTATGTAGCATGTTATTGAGATTTTGCTTACAAGGCATAAAAAATATCCTTTTACAGAAAGTGATTCAATGTATTTTGAACACTGATAAAGATATATCACATGATCAATGAAATTAAAACACTTTCTGTCATAAAAATTCAAAATTAAGCATGTGGAAACATGTAAATTATCCTAAAGATCAATGACTGCATGATGATTGCCTTTTTAAAAATTCTGATTTTCTGTTATTAGATATTCTGTGCTAATTGGACGAAGATGTCCTGAATCAAGACTTTTAATTTTCTTTTGACTAATTTTTTTCAAGTGCCAGATTGTTGTCTTTCTGTGTCAGAATTATTAATAAAGTCTGCAGTTTTACCAATTATCATATAAATTTCATGCCTGATTTTGTCAAATTGTCAATCCACTGAGACAAGAAAATGATAACAAGACAGTTTTTTCTCAACATTATGAATCATGACATTCTTTTATGCTTTTAGTATTGTGCATTTGGATAGCAATATCCATTTGTAATAGACCTTTTTAAACAATATATCCCAAGGCTGTTGAAGTTATTATGTGCAAAGAAATAATAAAGAAATAATATTTATAAGTTTCTCAATATAATCAGATAATCCAGTAAGAATTTATGTTAGTTCAACTGTCAATTTGCCAAACATTACAGTACAGGATAAAGATTGTAAACCCTCAAATTTAAATTATTTAGTTATTAGATTAAAATTTATATTGGAAATCCTGCTAAAATCTAATAAGCCTAAGATTTTAATTTCATTTTATTACTAAAGGATAATATAGCCTATAACACATTATAATCCTAATATCTTAATCGTCTCTTAATTTGCCAATTAAATTGATTATCTGTTAACACATTTCTCATTGACAGATAATTCTTAAAGAATTTAAAAGCTTTACTTCTTACAAATGCCTTATCGCAAGAAGATTTCAAGTTAAGTCTTAAGAAAACCAAGGGTAAGAGTGCAGATGAGTGTGGTCTTGATTTTTGACCATTGAAAACTGATTTTCAATCTTCAATTCAATGTATTGTTCACAATTAAACTTTGTATCCACCCATTGCCAGGATTTCTGAGACTTCTAGGTGCATTTAACTAGATTCACTATTGATTTACTCATTGAACTCTATAAATGTGGAGAAAAAAGTCATTTCGAGAAAATGAGGTTCACTTCGACAAACAGAAATCTTTGAATTTCTTGATAAAAATTTCTTCTTTAGATTGATTTTTATCTTCTTATGTTGACACAGCAAGTAATTCTAAACATTTATTTGAAGAACCACTTTCAATGTTCTGTTCAAACAGTTTTCCCTCAACAATCTAAACAAGGAAAAATTCAGTAATTTCAAAAACCCCAGAAGGAAACATTACTATGTCAACAATCTATTGTTTTTAACCCTGAAGCAATCCATTAATGGTGTGTGCAGAGACTCCAATGTACACAAGTTCTGAATTGACTTGGAAAATCTATACGAATACACTTATTTACAACTAAACACTAACTAGTGTTTTCATAGAGCAGAAGTAAATAATGACAAATAATGATGAATATATTTGTGTTTGCTCTACGGCCTCTGAGTAACAGCTTTTGAAATATTATGATCCGTGGGCTAACATTCAATATTATAAAATGTAAATATTGTTAAAGCATTATGAAGACAAGTAGCTAATATCCCATCACAAAGTTATATTACCCACAGTCTTTGTTTGTATTTCACACATTGAAATGATGAATTTTATGCTATGGAGTTCCAGAGGTTGAGAAAAAAGTCAATTTGCACTTAACCAGATAAAGATGCTATTTAATCGTTTACCTTTAACCTTACATTTTACTCTTAGGTGTTGAAGACAGTTTAAGGACGTTTTCAATGCTTTTTAAATGGAATTGTTTTCACTAACCTTATCACAAAATGTGTTGTATAGATATAATGTACCAGTACAGTTTTTCACCTTTTTTATACATTTTAATAAAATACCTCAATGTTTCCTGATCAGTTATGATAAAAATAAAATAAAGTAATTAAAAAGAAAGCATTTAAAAATATCCCCAAAATGACCTCTTTTTACTCCTACTTAAAGATCAAAACTGAAGCCTCTTAAGAAGGGACACCTCAGTAGGTTTTTTTCTGATACTGATTAAAAGTTTTTTGTCTGAGACTTGAAGAAAAAACTGAACTCGCACACTGAAAACAAATAAAGCTTGAAAAAGATATCTGAATGTATTTAATGGTTCAACAACCCCAATATCACAGCATAAAAACAGTAAGAATTCCTTCTTAAATAAATCTCTTCTAATCCCTGAATTACTTTAAAACCGAATCAATTCCATTTGAATGATAAGAACTGATCCGATCTGCATGTCGCCCTTTAAGCTACATGAACAATATTACTGTATGCTTTTTATGGCTAAGTTGACATTTTACGATCAAATTAAAATCGGGGTTGCAAAAGTGTTTTGGTTTTCTCATGCGTTTATAATTCCTCAAAGGTTTTTATACTACTTAAGGCATAATCTCCAATAAATACAGCTCTAGCTTCATTTAGTGTAGAAATAGCTTGCGGTATATGTGAAAATGTATTAATAATGTATCTGAATTTTTTTGCCGTATTGTAAAAAAAATACTACCTTGTGATTCTCAATCATTTTCTAAAACCGTGCATTGTACAGCCTTCTTCTATTTGCATTACCAATGGTTAACTTTGTTAAAATGCACATTTATATAGGGTAATAAAGGGCAGACACTAAAGTGTTTACACAAACAGAGATATCTAAATATACATTAATGTGCAGTGTGGTTTTATTAAAAATCTTATTTATCTTAATTTATGTAAAATGTAGGAAGAGACCTTTTTACATTTTAAAGAACAAACAATTTAAAAGTGTTGAATTTGTAGTACTGCATTTTTATTATTAGGTGTACAGCATTAGTATTATTTCTATTTGGCATACAACATTATCTTCATCAAAAAAAGAAAGATAGGTTTGTTTTTATTTCTTTGAACTTCCTGCATTTACACTTGGTACAAATAAATGCTGTTAATAAAGAATTCATGCGCACAACTGGTTTCCTTTTACTTTTGTTCTCTGAAGGTAACAGAATGACACAGAGACAAAAATAGATAATTCTGTACAATGTATCAAGATTTTCACACCTATTCAAACCACAAATTCCAATACCACATCAATAAAACAGACAGTTATTCAGTAAAGGTATGGGAAAAACCTAAACACAATTAAATTAAGATCATGAAAATTTATGTCGCCAAAAGATGATCTATTTATCTCACCACATTAGATTTTAATTTTTTTTTACATGACGTTAGATTGAAATTTAAACTTGAAACTGTTGTTTGAACACAACTCCTTTAATACCGATGGTATAAAATTGCTGGCTGACTGCATTTTCCGGTGGTAATGGGGATGACTAATGGATAGATTTTTCAACAGTAAGATCAACAATGGTGTTTAAATGAGTTTAACATGTTTAAGTACAATTCAACAATTTTTAACAACTTTCTCCATGCCTCAGTGATCACAAATACCTACTTGAACAAGCTTAGGTCTATACATGTCACAAGATCTCATTATTCTCCTTTGTAATGTTATACACTTCCCATCTCAATTTCTCTTGCCCCTACTTGGTACTTTTTGTTTTCATTGGTTGACCATTTGAGATATATACCAGTTAAAAATATCTACAAGCTTTACCTAAACTAAAGAACCTTTATAGATGGGGCATACAGATGTGGAACATAAGGAAAAGTAGTAATACCCTTCCCCCCCAAAAAAAAAGTAAAAGAAAAGAAAATTTTTTGTTCAAGGCAATTTCAAAGGAAGACATGAATTTGGGGGGATTAATTTTTCTAGAGAGACAACTCTAAAACAGTAAATATGAATACACCCAACAAAAACCAAACTAAACAGTATGATAATTTTTAGATTGTTTGTGTGTTGGCTTGCTGTCTCAAGTAATTATCTCCTTTTATTCATAAATATACGTACCATATTGGATTGACAAGATAGACTAAACAAACAAGCATTCTGTGAGTATTGCATGGCAATACATAGTCCCCTACCGGTTAAAAATTCATTGTAATGGAGCAAACCTACCACTAAATTCTTCAAACAATTTAAACTAAACTAAAGAAAAGGAAAAAAATCCCAAAATGTCATTTATCTTAATACAATGTCTTTAACAAATCTTTAAAAAAAAAATTGGTTATTTCCCTTTGAACAGAAATCTAGTAATTAATAAGTATTTCATCAAAAATTTAATTCTAGGAAAGGGCTTTAACTGATTAAGGAGAAAAGCTAAAATCGTGAAAATCGAACTCGACCTGTAACTTGTCATGATAAAACAATACAACAAATATCAAATCAATATCTTCAAGCATGAAGAAAAAAAGTCTGGAAAACTGATTTGCCGGACTGACGGATGGACAGACGGACGGACGGACAGACAGAGTGCAAACCTAAAGTCCCCTTCGACTTCGTCGGTAGGGGACTAAGAAGTGGCTACTTCTACCCTAGAAATTTTTTAAAAGCCATAAAATAAATCTGTGATTATAGATATCAAAGAATACATACTGTGGGTTCATGATAAGTTTTAGGGTACTAATTTGTGATGATTTTTTTGAGTAAAAGTGAACATAGAGTTTAAGTGTATTACATAATACAATTTCCTACAAGTATGCATGCTTAACTTGTAAAAACCACCAAATCAAGTATTCACGTATAAAAAATGAATCAACAATATTTGAATGACTTGTTTTATGTGAATCCTGGTTTGTGGTCATGTAGTTGTATACACTTTTGTTCAGGTTGAGAAAAAGCATGTGGATGGCAGGATGTGGCAAAAAAGGGTGTTTAATTTATTTATAGTAACCCTTCAAATCATCTGAATCTATGTAGTATTTCAAAACCTATAAAATTATTGTACTTACATTTTTCTCTTCTGTAACCATATATGAAAAGAAAAAGAAACAAAGAAATTATAAGATTTGGTCATTAAATTGTAGCCAAAGGGAATGTGTGTTTGTCAAATTCATTATTTTGTGCTTCAGTTTGTAATAGATTCCCATATGATTTTTCCCTAGAAAAAGTATTTAAACATCTGGACATTTTCCAACACTGTTAATTAAGTCCATCAGTTTGGACACCATACTATATAGAAATCTTTTTTGTCAATATCATTATCCTGTACATCTATAATTCAGAATTCTCCATACAACACTGGGACTATAATACATTGTCCTCTGATTATCCAATTCTGTTGAAACAACTGAAGGGAGGAAAAATCAATACAGACATTAATTTTTCATAAAACTGTCTGAATACATGAAATCTGGATAGTTTACCCATAAGAAATGGAAGTTTTGACCCGAGAGTAAAATAAATCTAATCGCTTCCATGCGGAATAATGCAAAATCAATATCGGAGAAAAAAAATTCTTAGAGGAAGGAAATGCATCTCAATCAACTGATAGCAGCGAAATTAGAATAGAAGAAAACAAGTTACGTCAGCCAAAGAATTTTCTTACGGAGAACATTTCCAATTTTCAATTAAAGACTATGTCTTATTAGATTTTGTGACTTGTTAAATTATCACTCAGTAATTCACTATAATTCTAATTAGCAAAAAGAAAGGCTTTACTATTTAATCATGATTCTGATTACTTAAGTATATAATCATGGTTCTGATAAGGTCTTTATACTTTAGAACTAAATATCCCAATAAAAATAAAGAGCCTACTGTCTATCCTAACAAAGAACTTCTCAATTCAATATTTATGTCACTCAATGTCAAATTTATTAAACATGTGACCTTTAAAATTGTAAGGTGCAATATATATTTTTAAAAGAGTAATTACACTGTATTTCCTGCAAGTTTTTTATGGATTCAAAGAGCAAGAAGAGAAATATACTAAACCAAAAGATATATTACCAAAATAAATGCTCATATATACTGGCTAATTTTGAGGAATATATCAATTGTTGATTGCAATGGAGACAGAAGCCAGACAGCAGGTTATTTAATGAAGACAGTTCTCACCTTTTTCAATATCTTTAGCAAGACCAGGTAAATGACCACCGGCTCCAAGTCCATGACCTAATGCTAATAAACTAGCTGCACTTGATACTGGCAGACCCGGGGGTTGTAAACCTGGAGGATGAGGAGGCATGGGGAAGGGTGGGGCACCATGTCCGTGAGCCCCAGCTAAATGCTGTCCTGCCTGCATCTGTTGCTAAAAAAAAGAAATTCATCATGTGGATTAAGTTGTTTTTGTGACTCATTTTTTTATATGTGGCAATGTCCTTTGGAAAAGGTTTTATTGATGACTATTTTTGAAGTATCTGTAGTATAGCACTTCTGATATTTTAGTGTTTGGAAGTGGTTATTATGTCTAAATAAGATATTATAAAAAAGAAATTAATAATTTGCTACTTATACGTTCTCAACTAGCAGCAAAAATGACTCTTGACAAATATACATGTATATCTAATTCCCTGTCTTTATTTACCACAGGTTCTTAAATTTGAGGTTTAGGTGATGCCTGAAGCATTTTAGTTTTCTGCATGATGATGAATTTGATTAAAGAATGCTGTCAAAGATGTATGGGCCAACTCTTCTTATGTAAAGTAATAAACTGATTTTTTTTTTCAATATCAAAGCAGTCTAAAGGCTTATTTCATATTTCTGAAAATAAATACATTTTATTCTTCTTCACAATCCACAGGTAATAAACATTTCAAGCATTCCCAGATGTAAAATAAGTTATACTAATTAGTTTGTAACAGGTGAGAAAACCTAAGAATTGATTGTTTTGCTCTCACCTATTTTCAGGTGATACATACAATGTAATTTTATGGGTGTGAGTAATCTGTGGATGGACTGGTTTTTAAATTAATATTTTGTGGTTTGTTTAGCTATCCATTCATAAAACCATAGTTTGAGTATTCCTGTCAAATTGTGGTCTGCCAATGGCTTTTATCTTTGGGAAATGTGAAGTAAACAATATATCTAATTACCTTCATTTTAAAAAAGTTAACTATCTCTTTGGTTTTTCATTTAATTGGGCACATGACAAAGAAAACGGTAGTTTTTAGCAGTGGGATCTTTTTCAAAATTTTGTTACAATAAGAAATTTTTTCCCTTATAATAAAATAGATGGAGTACTTTTGTACATCTTATAATGATTATCACATGGAGGTAATACCAACACTACATTACATATAACAGGTTGGATTTAGATTTTTTTTTAATTTTGCTTTCCTTCAGAAGGAAAATAATGTGTTTTTCATCAATCATGTGTAGTTTACGATTACAAAATTAATATCTTTGTAAGTATGAATGTTCCTTTTTTTTTCAATGCCTACTGACTAAAACCCTATCCTCCCTCTCTTTCAATCCTTGCCTTTTCATGTATATTAAAGTGAGTTGTAAGGATATGCTTTACATGTATATGCTTGTTCCTAAGAGATAATTCTAAAACAGGAAGTATTGCATGCAATTATTATTGATTGTTGGTCAGCGGAAAAAAAACCAAGAACAAACTAGCTGATGCAATTTTAGGAAAGATTGCTTTCAAAGTTAAAATATGAGTTTTAACTAATGTGATAATAATCCCTTCGCATTTTAATAATAAGAACTAAATAAATGGGGAATGTGTCCCCATGGACACAGATGATGCCTCCGCTTGCATACAATGTTATAAAGGGACATAAATCAAGAACGGTAAAAGTGTCGCTACCCAAATTTGTACTTGATCTGAGTTTCCTGGTAATAAGCATTATGTATAAGTTTCGTAACATTTGGTTCTGGCAAACTAAAGTAAGAGAACAGAAACGAAAAATTTAGCAATTTTTCCAATTTTAAAGGGGCATAACTATAGAATGTTAAAGTGATGCAACCAAAATTCAAACTTGATGTGTCTTTTGTGGTAATAAGCATTGTGTATAAGTTTCATAACATTTGGTTGAGCCAAACTAAAGTTAGAGAACAGAAACGAAAAATTCAGTAATTTTTCCATTGGTAAAGGGGCATAACTCTAGAACAGTAAAAGTGATGCCACCAAAATTCAAACTTGATCTGTGTCTTGTGGTAATAAGCATTGTGTATAAGTTTAATAACATTTGGTTGAGGAAAACTAAAGTTAGAGAATGGAAACCGATTTTGGGACATACGGACGGACGGACGGACGGACGTACAAGGGTAAAACTTAATGCCTAAAACAAAAATCTGAAATTTAAGTCAAACAAAAAATTGATACTGTAAGCAAAAGTACCAAATGACACTTAAAATTAAAACTAAAGCTGACATTATTGAACAGACAATATTATACTTATACATGTTGGCACCTACCCCCATAATAGAGTTCTTGTTCATGTTGACACCTACCCCTATAATAGCATTTAGTTCTGTCATTGTTACTTGTTTGGCTCTTTCTACAGCTGCTGCGACTTGTTGTTGATGTTCTTGTGATAAAAATGGAATGACCTGAGCACATATTGCATTCAATCTTTTGGCAATTTCAGTCTAAAAATAAAAATGAAGGCTTATATTTTTATGGATTGTGTGTATATGATACATTAAATATTAAAACTGTATCGTTTTTTCAAGGGCAACATGATTAGACATTACATTTTATAATTGTGAGTATTAATATACCCTATTAAAAATTTTATTCCAGCTTAGTGTCAAAACCCACTTGTACATTAATAGAAAGCAATTATATTTGTCAAAGCAGATTCTAAATTAGAAGAAATTCTGTGAAATTGAGTACAGAAGGCCAATTTGAAAATAATTATGTACAATAATAAACTAAATCTGATAAGCACTATGTATCTGATGTAGACTTCCTGGAAAGAAAGGATATGGGTTTAATGTTTGAAAAAAATTGGTCATAATAACAACAATAAAAAAATATATTTATACTTCTGCAAGGTCACACAAAAAAAGTCACTGTTAGTAAATACATGTACATGAAACAGTGAGATCAAAAAGTCCCAAGGTCACTGAATTATCTGAAAGTCAATTCAATAAGCTCAATTTTCATTATATATACAAACCTCAAACTGGATTTTTATGTCATAAAATTTAATTACCAACAACAGAAAACTGAAGTATAACAGTGACAAAATGTTCCTAATAATAAGGGTAAAGTTGGCTGGTCCTTATAAATAACATTTAAAGTCCCTTCACAAGTGGACCTCATGGTGAAGTAAACTTTATGGACTTTCCCTCAACATATGTGTACATGTCTATCAATCAACTCACAGACCCTTAACTTCTATCAAAGATTCTATTCTCCACTGATTACAAAAAAATGTTATGTACTATTCTCACATCATCTGGAATTCCTATAAAACACTTCCCTTTCTCCAAGTTAATTAACGATCCTTGGTAAACGACAACACATGGCAATGTAATTAACATGCATATCATTTCACTCTTTGGTAACCTTATTTTTTATAACATATTTTGTCAGTTATAGCTTAGACACAAATTACATCTGGCTACACTTTCTTCAGTTGGTAAATATAAAGATGTCTGGTGTAGCTTTACCGCACCTTCTTTGAGTGATGGACAGAGTACTAGAGACTAGGTGAATAGGTGTGAGAACAGTCTACAGACAAAAGAAGAAAGCTAGTCTCTACACCTCCACCCCCCTCTTTCCATGTTAACATTGATCCTCAGATTACTTAAATCTTCCTGCACTTTGGATTATTCACTAGTGTGTCTGTAGACCTTTGCATTAAAGTTTATGAAGGCATTTTTATTTGTAATTGAAGAATTAGAAGTTGATGAAAATTATTTAATCAATCTTTTTAAAACAATTTGTCTTGATTTTTTTTGCCGCTTATTGAATTCCAGCAACACATATCGGTTTCATTCATTTATTAACATGATTATATTAACTGACAGTTTTTCATTTCTGTTGACTGTGTAAACAAAAGTGTCAACTAAGATAAAGGATTCTCTATTGTTTTCTTTTCTTATTGATCCCAACCTATCACTTTTCCTGTTGTCTCAAGTGTTTACCAATGTATGCTTCAACAAAGCCATGTCAAACTGGGAGCAAGTTGGATTGCATATTAGCAATAAAATTTTATTGATTATCCATTATGAGTTTCATTAAATAAAGTTATTGACCAAAAAGCTTTTTCTCTTACAATCATGTGAAGAGATTTTTTCTTTTCCCAACACTGATCATCATCTAAGACTCTTGTCTAAAGAGTTTCCATGGTGACAGTATTTTGGTTTGAACAGATTATCAATTTGGTTCGAAGTGATGTATTTATTTATATTGATTGGGTAAGGTTGATTTTATTAACTATGAGAATACTAAACTTCTGTTCTCTAATTGTATTTCAACTAAGATGAGAACACATTTTGATCAATTTTTAGAAATTCTGTCAAAATGATACAGATAAATCCTGCATACACAAAAGTTGTCTATCACAGTAAAAAATATACATATTTTCTTTCATGTTGTGAAATTTTAATAGTTTCATGTTGATATCAAATTTCTTCTCAATACAAATGCTTTTGATATGTTTTTGTGAACATAAAGGAGAAGAAAAGAAAAGTGAGATAATTATCATTTAAAACAAATTACAGACACCTTTCATCCATAAATCTACTTGCAAGTATTTTAATTTTCTGACTACAAATAAAGCTATAACCTTTAGGCCATTCTATGCTCATAAATGTGAAACAGCAGGCTTTTTTTCACTCCAATTATTTACTAGTGAGTAATTGCTAGCCCCAGAACTATTATACACAAAAATGTGCTTGTAGTTAACTACTTAATTCAGTACAGAGTTGGCACTTTGCCAAAAGCAATATGACACTGCTTCAGGTCTAATTCTGCCTGCAAGACATAATCCAATTTAATACTGGAGATATTACATCAACTCCCAATCAAAATATAAATCTTACATGTTTTTACTTATCAATGTCCATCATTTTACATTTCAATTGTGGGAGGGGCTTATTCAGTATTTCTACAAGATTGACATTCCAATCAAAAGACACCATTTTCATTAGACTCCACAACTGATGATCCACATTTTAAAGAAATTTAATCCTTTTAGCAAATAATTATTTTTCACAATAAAAAAAATCTGACAATTTTTTAAGAAAATAAACAGGAGAAATGGATTTTTAATCAGATAAAACAAATAACTTTTTTATTCTCCAATTTTTATAGAAAGTCATAGATGGATGTTGATATACATCATGTAGAAATTGTCCATGTTTCCTCTCTAGCATCATTTAGAATAACGCTGAACATCTAGATACTATTTTTATGAATGTTTCGGTTGAAACTTCAGTTTTTGAGACTTTAGTTTAAAAAGAATAGAACCTCCAACATAAATATCAATTTGTGACCATCACTTCTTGTTGACCCTTACTTCTTACCATATTATACATGTAAAAGTGTGTAAATGTTTTATCCTGCAGTTATGAAGGATTGATTATACATAGTACATTGTATCATCAAGGAAATTATCAAATTCAAGTATAGAATAAATCTAAAATTAAATGTCAAATGGAAATTATTTACCTGTTTATGCATTTCTACATTAAGTCCATATGACATCTCATAGTACTGAAAAAATTAATTCAAAAACATTATAATGTTTCATGGACACAAGTGATATTAAATTGAATACATGATAATGACATTGTGCAAAGTGTACAAGTTTGAGTGACAAGTGTGTACAAATAAAAATACACACTGAAATTATCCTGATCACTAATATGCATCTGTTAAATTACACTCAAAATCAATGCTATTTCATTTATCCTGTCAATTCCATGCACCACTAAACATTCACTCACCATAACGTAGTGTCTCTGCATTTCTGTTTTCTCCTGAGCCAGTTTTTCACATTCCATTTTTAAGCTGTAAAAATACAAAACTTTAAAAATACTGTATTCTAAAATCAAAACATTTGCTGTCAATGCAAACTGATTGAAAAGGATAATAAACAATTTTATTTGTCGCATAAAACAATGTGGATATGAACAAGTTAACAATTGAAACATAAATCATTATCATAAAATTACTGTCAGAAACTGTTACGGTCTACTGATCACGGTATACAAAATCATTACCGTTTTGGTATAAAATTTGACATTAAAGATTTAATAGCCTAGCTATATTACCTGTGATATTGAGCCTGTAGGAAGCTAAATTCTTCCTTTATTCTGTCGCAAGATTCAGACACTGTAAATTTGAAAGGTTGCCCCGTCTGGTGTGGACCCTAGGGAAAAAAAGAAATAAACAATTCTAAATCACGTTTGGCAGGAGGCAAAGCTCCATAAAAATCACAGAATCTACGAACTGATAGTTTACCCGCCATTATAGTCAAGTGGTTATATAGTACAAGACAAAGAAAATTAAAACATAGACTTACAGGATGTCTGTTCGGGTACATTTTAAGATCCAGAATGGAGGCTTATGTAAATCTAATCCTAGGTAAAAAGTCGGTGACACAACAAAAAACACTTATCACAAAGGAAATTCCTATTGTACTGACGCGAACTTCATCGTCTAATGTTTACATTCCATTTCTATTGAAATTTAGCTTGTCTCTCAATCCCCACATGCACAACAAGACACTGGTATCAAAAGTGTTAGATCCAGGGAGGCAAAATCCTTAAATTCTATAAGCAAAATATAACTTAGAACAGAATTCAACGTTGTATTTTTGTATCCACTGCAAGATCCGTGTGAACTGCCCATATAAAATGCCACACACAGTACAATTGAACACAAGTTATTATTCTACACAATCTGCCAAAGCATTTGCCATATTAGGATGATTGTGATTGGTTGAACTGAGGTAAATTTCTTCTCTAACTACCCACGTGCTTAATGGATTTTTAAAGTTTTCACACTTTAACTATCCAATCGATGTTCATTTTTATCTTTATCACGCCTCAAGTGTGCATATGTAATGAGTGAATGTGAATAATTAATTACCCTGCCAGAAATTATTTTGTCAATCAAATAAGTAAACCCACGTGCTTCAAATTGATAAAAATCGAACCGAATATTTCAAGTATATATCACCTCGATAGTTGAAACTAAACAACGTTCAATTGTCAAAAATACTAATTAATATAATGTGGCAAAAGGAATCATTTCAAACCATCACAAGAAAAATAAATGATAAAAAAAGTTTTCAGCAGTGGGCGGTACACACCACGTGACGATTTACATTAATTCAGTTTAGAGATATTTCATATATTTATCATCTTTATATTTGTATTTGTTTGTTACCTAATGAAGAAAATTACTAATCCAAAATAAAACATGTCTGTAAATAATTATGTTAAATAAATGGAACCTGAAAAAATTGAATGTTAAATTTAATATACTAATAAACTTGGTGCCATACATCATAGATTTGTATAGTCTCACTATACAAATCCTTGCACACACGTTCCTATTGATGAAATGAAATATAAACAAAACAAATAATGATGATAAAAAAATAAGTAAGCAAAGGACAAAAAATAAAGTTGTCGTGGATCGCTTTCTACAAAAGATTGTTGCAAGAAAACAACATAACTTACATTTAAAAAGGGAAAAAAATACCATATAAATCAAACGCAGATGAGTTACACTTTTCCAAGATTGATAGAAATCGACAAAAATATGGTTTATAAAAGAGAGCCTAACTAAAAATACCAAAGGGATATTCAAACTCAAGTCGAAAACAAACTGACAATGCCATGGCATAAATTATACTTTCGTTCTTATAGACGGCACAATATTTATTTGATTGATGGACCGGTAAAAATTGGTCGGTACAATTTCTTGTTGGTTTTACTAGGCATCTGGCAGGGCCAAACTATTTTTAATAAGAATAGTGGCAGAGCAGAAACTATTGTGTGTGAAAAAAATCATGATGTGAAATGAAGATTGTGAACACTTAAAAATTGTATGTTGCATCAGAGACATATATACTAAATATATATAGTAGTTTACTTTGTTCAGTTGTTCAGTTAAAAAACAGTGTAGGAAACAACTAACACCAGCACATTTAACCCCACCCCACCCCACTCCTGTTCTATGTACAAAATCCAACTTTTGATGAAAACACAAATTACCGTTTAAGACGTTTTTAATTAGTTTGTAGAAAAAATTTATTAAAAACAGATGACAAGAAGAAACCAACCACAATATTCATATAAAAAAACAGACTTGCTATATAATGGATGATACAAGAATGAAGAATGCAATTTAGAAACTGTAGCATTTACAATGTTTATGAAGCTTACTTAATATTCTCTCTATTTGATTATCTCCCATGTTAGTGTTGTATCTCAAGTACAGTCTTCAGCTGCAGATCAATGAGTTACCTAAAAATAAAATCTATAATTACTTTTTTATAAACAGATATGCACGCTGACATTTATTTTTCTGAAAAAGATCTCTATTTTGAAAAGGATTCATTTGTTGATTTCCCCTGAAAATTCTTTTATCTGATAAGATACTGTCTGTCTTGTATTTTACATTTTCCTTTTGGTGGTATAGGATATTTTTAAGTACCTTGTAAGCGGGTGGGGTAATTGGAGGGGAGAGGTTTAATATCATTCGCTTATTATCAGTTTGTCATATACGACTAAAATCTTTGTTTAATTTCACATTCTTTGATGGATTCTATTCACAAATTGCACACGATCCCCGTTCGTGACGTCGCTTAAAGGAATCTACTCAAAAGTACAGCGACCGCTATTTGAGTACCGGACGGCATTATTTCTTTGTCAGCAGGTTTTTACTTTGAGCTTGCATTCAGTAACCACGATTATTCTTTGATACGATAATTTCTATTGTACTGTTTCACTTGTACTTATGGTTCTGGTCACCGGTAACACCTAAGTTATATAGTAAAAAGGTTTTTCTGTACATTATACTTATTTTTATTGTTCCTCCTTGTATGTACCTTTAACCATTCTACTGAATTAAAAGTATATATATACAAGTCTTGAATCACGGACGATAGTAACCGTCCTGAACGAGCTCGTTGTCGATTCTGAAAGACCGGTGTCTACTAAATTCAATACTACTACTTGGTGGTTTTTAACGACCTTGACTGGCTGTTAAGACCTTGCACGGTCGGATCGGTGCCAGAAGGCGTTTGGTGAGCATTGGAATATTTTCTTGTCAAGTTGGTCGGAAAGAAGTCGACCATTTTGGTTTTGGTATGTTGTTTCTGTTTGTTTACTCTTTTGGTTTGAAGTAGTCTTCTTCACAACGGATGTTCTCAGGGCCAGGTCGGTCAGCTGTGTAGCCCGCAAACCACGATGATGAAGTAATGGTCGATGAGTTAGGACGTAGTAATAATGATTGGCGGTCCATTATCCAACACCACGGATACAGGCCCTCGGACGCCAGACGGCATAACACTCTCCTATCCATAATGCGTTTTGGAGTGTATGCTGACGCGGACATTTACATCAAGACGAAATGCAGACTGTACAACGTTGAATTGGTTTCTGTCATCAAAAGTAGTACGTCGTTGAGCCATCTATCAGTAAACCAACATCGTAGATAGCAGGTGAAGAGGAGCTGACCAAGCACGTCCGTTCAGCTGAAATGACTGAGACGTGACTGTATGTGATGATGTGATTGAAATTCAATGGCGGATGACAAGTGTCATTTTATTCACAGTTTATTCTAATTAATTAAAAAATCAAAAATATAATATATTGCCTACTGATTGGTAATCATTTCGATGTATACGTTTTCTCTAATTTAGTATGAAACCACACATTGAATGATTTAATTTGTCTTGTGCAATTTCACGCGTTATCCATTCATAATGTTATAATTTTAAAAATTTAAATAAATCTTCTAAATTTTTATGGCTCTTGACTCAAAAAAGTAACTCTTATGGAAAAACTGGGCTGTTATATTTGTGACTGTTTTGAATTAAGGAGATCAGGTATGCATATTGACACTAAGTCAAGTAAATGATTTGAGAATGAATGCATATAATGTAATTTTATTCTTTTATTCACAATATATATGTGGTTTTTGGCTCTGATTCTGACCAATGCTAATATACTTAATATATATTTTCAAGTGACTATTATTGTTGTTGTTACCAATTATGTAAATCAATTGTATCTGATTTTATGCCCTTTATGGGCCCTGTAATTTGGGGGAAAAAAATATTCATTCGGAATATTGCACTCGGCATTTTTGATTAAACCATTAGAAAACAGATACCACTTTATCTGCTGACTGCAATATTTATCCACTCTCAATGGTTAAAGATTGGTAGTCTATCTATTTCTATGGGATAAATATCGTAATCCACACTTAAAATACTCTCGTGTTTTGTTATTATTCGTCCTTGTTCAATACCTACGAGTAGGTACATCTCTGTGAAGAAACGAAAATTGATTTGTAGTAAGAGGAGGGAATAAGGAGGCTGCAATACGATGTTGGAGTGAGATGGGAAAATAAAGGTGTCAGCACCGGTTGGAGAGGAAGTAAAGAATCCGATCCACTCTTACATTGTTGCACGACTACATATGTGACAACTTTACGACAGACGTTCTCCATCCGAAAACCTATCGGAGATGGGGAGACATTTATCAAATATTTTTTGCCAAAATTTTTTACCTACAGCTATCATGATTATGCTATTTCTAGAGAGATAAATATATTTGACAAATATCTGATGCATTTACGACTGCAGTTTCGATCGAAGAAAAAAATCAACATCTGATTAGTTTCAGATACTTTTGATTTTATCACCAACCGTGTCATATATTTCATCTTGATTTCTCGACCTTATCATATATCACGAAGCTATTCCAGCGAATTATTCCTTCCGCTCATTACTTTGAGATTGGCCCCCAATAAGTTTGAATTAGAACATTGACTCTTGCATATAATATATATATTTACAAGCAAGGGCATTTGAGCAACATGGGCACATTCTTTTTGTATTTTCTTATACATATATTTGTAACCAACTGTGCCCCTCTGTTTGCCGTCTTATTCCTTTCTTTTTATAAGGCCGAATTCATTGACACAGAAGCTTCTCAAGAAAAATGAAAAGAAAATAGCTTAATCCTCCCTTTCCGTTATATGAAGGCTCTTTCACTGAATAAATTTAAATTGGGTGACTGTGTCGATTGTATCTATCCCAATGAACGGATAAAGGATACCACAAATATACAGTAAAATTTGCCTCATATCTTGACTTACATCTAGAAATTGACATGAGGGTCGGTTGAGATGATTTTGATTTCCCCTTTAAAAACTGTCCATATCTGTGTAGCAACATTCCAACAGAGCCTGCATGTGAAGTATATCTTCCAGTTGTTACAATATCCAAGGGCTGGATTGCGTTAATTTTCTATATCATGCTGTACTTGATAGAGGGTTACTGCTTACAGGGAGGCTATTGTATCAATTGTTCAAAGTGCTAAAGTTGAATTCATTCCTTCAAAAGATATATGGACGCCATCATGACTAGGTTGGTTATTATGTACTGTCACAGATGACACCGGATATATTCAACTTGCCGTAACCACAAACCAGTCCTTTTTCTTGATTGTGACATTACCGAAAGTAACTTATCACCGGTATTGTACTTGATCGATCAACTTTCGAGTGTCACATTTGGAGCAGAAATTGCACTACTATACCGAAGCACCTTAGTTCACACCATCAGGTGCGGATCCAGGATTTTGAAAAAGGGACCCCCAAGTTAGCCAACGTTTGGACTGATGCTTGTAAAAAGTCTATGCATTTATCATGTTTATAGCTCCAAAGGGGCTGCCCCCCCATCCGCCTCTGATTATAGTGGATTTTGGTGGGGTTCGTGTTGCTCAATCTTTAGTGTTTTGTTGTTTGTTGTTTGTCTTTTCGTCATTTTTATTTTTGTCCAAAGTGATGTTTGTTTTTATTTGACTTGATTTTCCAGTGCACTCATGATACCTCCTCTCTCCCTCTCTGTTTAGCATACATCAGGACGTCGGGTTTCTGTTTTAAATCATTCCATATTTTGTCATCCCGGGATTTTGGGCCTTATATACAGTATGCCAAACTTAGTCAAATTCTTGGAACAAGACACAGAGGTACTGCACCAAATGGAACAACAGTTTCAAAGGCGGTTTTAGCCCCTTCATGACTATTATAAAATTCAATCTGGGAAAAGTACAAATTCTTTTATAGGCCCAATGTGTTCATAACGCAAACATACCCTAGTATAAAAATCACGTGCACGCATTGCACATTTGCATTTACATGCATAGGCAAATTTAAACTACTTGTGCAATGTGCACTATATGAACGAGACTTGATAAGATTTTCAAGTCCCGTTCAGATGCATCAAATTACTACTCTAGAACCTTGAAGGAAATAAAACCAATATTATAACTTATTTTTGAGATAACTGTGTCCTAGGACAAGATCTTACTAAAATTAGACTAAAACGCTGATAAAAGAACTTCGATACAGTTATTACTCCATAAGCAGGAGCACCTGATATCAGCCCCAGTTTTTGGCGGGGTTCGTGTTGCTCAGTCTTTAGTTTTCTATGTTGTGTTTTGTATAAAGTAAAATAACAAGAATACCGAACTCCAAGGAAAATTCAAATCGGAAAATCCTTTATCAAATAGAAAAATCAAAAGCTCAAACACATTAAACGAATTGAAAAAAAAACCAACTGTCATATATTCCTGACTTGGTACATGCAAATCCTTATGCATACTGTTGTTTGTGTTTTGATCGTTTTTCGTTTTATTGCCATGCCATTGTCAATATAAATAAGAAGATGTGGTACGAGTGCAAATGAGACAACTCTCCATCCAAGTCACAATGTGTAAAAAGTAAACAATTATAGGTCAAAGTGCGGCCTTCAACACTGCGCCCCAAAATAATTTCAAACAGGAAAACCAACGGTCTAATCTATGTAAAAAACGAGAAACGAGAAACATTTATGAACCACATCAATAAACGACAACCACTGAACAACAGGCTCCTGACTTAGGACAGGTGCATACAAGTACAGCGGGTTTAAACGTTTTATCAGGCGCCAACCTTCACCCTAACCTGAAACAGAAGTGTAACATTACTACATAAAAAGACACACTATAAAATAAATCAATTGAAATGGCTTAACTCAGTTTGTTTTCGACTGATGAGCTTGAATATCCCTTTGGTATCTTTCGCTTCTCTTTTCCATAACCTGAAATTGGATTGCAGCGAAACATACACACACCAGTCTCCTGGGTATAGCCATTTTGTAACTAATATTTACAGTTTGCTATATAGTTGTATTGTTGCATCATTGTCCTGGGTTTAGGGGTTGTTCTCTTATATGCATATTCAATCCCACCACACTTTTTGTTCTGAGGCAGTACATAATCCAGTGGTTGTCGTTAGTTACTGTATTACAGGGGTTTTCTTTGATTTCCTTTCTGTTATAACTGTCTTTCATTTATTTGTTTTCACATAAATCAGGCCGTTGGTTTTCTCTTTAGAATCTTCCACAGAGTCACATTTATTCATTCAGAGGCCTTATGTATGAACAAAATTTTCGGAATAAAACACAAAAGTAGTGAACCATATAGACCTGTAGGAGAGGTTAAATGGTAAAGGCGAATTTAGCCCGACTTTTGAGGGAGGACTGGATTTCTAGGCACAGTTACACCTTTTAAAAGAGAGGCGGAAGATACCAAAGGGATATTCAAACTAATTAGCCGACGATAAACTGACATCACTTAAGAGACATTAATTAACCATGAAAACTTAATATTGACCAATGAACCATGAAAATGAGGTCAAGGTCAGATGAACCTTTACCAGACAGACATGCACACCTTACATTTCATTCCATACACCAAATAAAGTTGACCAATTGCTTATAGTACAGTGGCGGATCCAGAGGGGGGGGGGGGGGGTTCCGGGGGTTGGAACCCCCCCTTTTTTTGGGACAATCAATGCATTTGAATGGGGACATATAGTTGGAATCCCCCCTTTTATCCTGGGTTGGGAACCCCCCCTTTTTACAATGGCTGGATCCGCCCCTGTAGTATCTTATAGAAGAGAACAAAACTACTGAAACTAAATATTGACCAATGAACCAGTAAAATGAGGCCAAGGACAGATAATACCTGCCACAGAGAAATGTACACCTTACAATCATTCCATAACCAAATGACATTGACCTATTGCTTATAGTATCTGTGAAACGGACCTAATCGTTTAACTTCAATCTTGATCACTGATCGGTGAACTGAGGACCTTGCAAGGAACCCATATACCAAATATAGTTATCCTTTTACTCACAAAAAGAGAGAAATTCACATGACAACTAACTAAATATTTTTTTAAGCAGTCGATAAACCATAAAAATAAAGTCAAGGACGACAAACATATGATAGACGAAAATTTCGTAACATAAGGCATCTGTATACAAAGTATGAATTAAGCCTCCAGGTCTTCTACCCTCTGAAATATATATCTTACTAGAAAAAGTCGCAGGCGAGACAAAAACACAATATAGAAAACTAAAGACTGAGCAACACAAACCCATCAAAACCGGAAGTGATATCAGGTGCTCCAGAAGGGTCAGCAGATCCTGCTCCACATGTGTGACTTGTCGCTTGTCGTGTTGCTCATGTAAATAGAAACTCCGTGATAAGTATAATTCGGTGATGGCAGATTCGAGGGAAAGAAGGCGGGATTGTTGTTATGACAATTGGAGCATATCCGTCGTCATCTGTGAAACAGATATTTCATAACGGCCAACCAACTCGTGATGGCATCGGTCGGTAAAATTTTCGAAGGGATGACTTCAACGTAACCACTTAGAAACCTTGTCTTCCTTGTGAGCAGAAACTCTCTATCAAGGAACCATGATAGGAAATGCACGATCTGTAAAATCGTATCAAATGAGAGGTATGTACTTCATCTGCAGGCGCTGCTGGAATGTTGCTACATAGAAATGAAAAGTTCAGAACTGGGAAGCTGAAATCATTTCTTTTGTTGTAAAGTTTAGTTCTCAACGGCCCTCATTGTCAGGTTCTAGGTGTAAGTTAAGATATGAGGCAGATTCCACTGTATCTCATGTATCCTTTTATTTAAGTTCGATGGGATAGAAGCGTTCAACATATATATATATATATATATATATATATACATAATTAAGATCCATTAGTCAAATGCGTTTTGTTAAAATATACTTTTTCACTTTTTTGGTCTTTTGGAAAATGTTGTTTGTGCTGTTTTTAGACCTCTCTAACAAGAAATTTGTTTTGCATGCACACGATTTTTATCCAACGCAATCATAGGTTTGAACGTTGTTTTCAATTTAGACTTGTTTATATATATATATATACATGTGAAGTCACCAAACTTTGAATTATTTAGTGAGTGAGAGGACATCATCTATTTAGCGGGAAAAAAACGTTACACTAATTTCATGTCATATAATTTATAAGATACCAACATTACTTGATAACAATGAATAAATATTTCAACAATCAACCTCTATAAAGATTAAGACACCATTGGAGCCGGGCAACTCTGTGACGTCGTTTCAGTATGGCTCCCTTCAATGGACGATGTACTCGAAGGTCATACTTACGCAGGCTATTTCGGACAGTTTGATCTGAAATTCTGTTGTTGGCTCTTACGGGTATACGCCTGGCTGTAGCTACAGCAGTCACATAGCGATTGCGCAGGTGCATCACACAAATTTGCCTGTCCTGATGTACATCGTCGCTCGGGGTCGTCCGGAACGCGAGCGATTCTTTGAAGTGCCTGAGTCTTTCAGACGAACCACAAGTCTATAAATTGTCATTCTGGAGGAATTAAATTGGTTTGCAAGTGAAGTTTGTGAAATTCCTGCTTTCAAAATCTCAATGGCTCGTTCCCTCTCATCTTGACGTTCACTTACGTGTAAAGTTCTAACGTTTTCAAATTCACATTTTGTTTACTGATTTAAACTACACAATTTGTGATCTTCATAGCAATTCAAACATGCACACCGGGAAGAAACTCAGTTTAGAAATTAGTAAAATTTGGTCAACTTCGAAAAACGACGTTACAACATTCTAGATCATATTCAAACGACCAAAGTCGACAAGAGTACAACATAACTTTTAAATGTTCAGACACAAGATAATTTAATTATGGACGAAGTTTTCGAAAATTAATAAAAACTAATATAACGTTTCTTTTTTTCACTAGTATATATATAGCGGAACGTGAAGTTAAATGATAATGCTAGCTTCTTTTCATTCTTCCTGAGAAGCTCCTGTATGAAGTCTGCCTCATATGAATAAAGGAAAAAGTCGGAAAGAAGAGGAGCACAGTTGGCATCCATGAGAGAGTATACAATATTGTCAACTATTTTCACGAACTTCTAGTACACGTATGTAGGTATGTAGGTTTTCATTTATTTAAACTGTCGAGGCCTTTTTTCAATCCTTTTGATCTAGTAGCAATGTAGGTACTGGTGGACACCAAAAAGTATCTTGGTCTATCAGTCAAAGTAATTATGACGTCTTTTACGCCTTTTTTGTTGGACGCCTTCCGTCACAGGGGCATGCTAAAAGGTATTACTAGTAGGTACTGAATATCATTCCTTTGAAACAGAATCGCCATGAGACACCAGTACGTCGAGAACTTATAGTTTGAAAGCATCGATCCTAATATACAAGTAAACGGATATTTAAATTACCTTAAAACATATGAAAACCAGTTTTATATCATCGATTTTTATAATGAAATAAATCTGATTAAAATAATATCTTCAATTTTAATTCTTTTAATTTTTTGTCGCCGTGAAACCGCGGGATAAAACACTGGCTCTATAGTTCTTTGATGAACAAACTATAAAAATCATTCGGAAAGGGCTTGCTCAACAGAATGCATGACACGATGCACAAAAACAAATACTGACATCAGAAATGAAATGAATAAAATATCAAATAATTTGTAGATTACAAAGTACCTTTTTACTCTATATGATACGACAAGCTAAACAAATTCAGCGATTCTTGGTAAACTTTCCAAGATCAGAATTTCAGTTGAAACTAAATCGTTATTTATTATACGCTTTTTAAAACAGAGACCACGTGGTGGTTGAAAAGTTCTGAGGTAGATATCTGACAACAGATTTGATCAATGAACGTTCCGCCAAGAAAACTGCTTTTAATAGAACATGATCGACTTTGTAATAGAGCCCCGTTTCTTTAACCCGAATAATTCAGTCCCACCCCGTGATCGACTCTCCCACTCGTTAATGTAGCCATCGTAGAGCAGTGGAATATAACGACTGAATTATTCGGGTTACCGTTTCTTTGAATAATAGACAATGTACGGTCCAAAGTCGATGAACACTTCATGCTGTGATAATACAAATTAATGCAGGCTTTTTCATATCGGCCCGTTAATCATCACTAGACGCTGCTTGGTAGAGGGATGTAACCGGTTTGATATGGAAAATGCTGAGGGAAAAGGTCATGTAATATTATAATAATCTGTTTATCATGTACTTCAGGTAAGTATAGACCATTTGTTATTTTTTCAATGTAAAACCATATCAATATATAAATGGTTAGGTAGACAGAAACTATGGTGGTATTGGCGATCAGGAAATAATGAAAATTTGATTATTTGTTCAAATCTTCCATCAGTCCTAACTCTTTAAATTTAAACAGAAACCAACTTATTACTCAACAGTAATTTTCAATTATCTACAATGAAAACATAAAACAACTGGTGAAAATTTTCAACTGTTTCAATTATTTAGTTCAACGATATTGATTGTATATCAACAATGTAAATCATCGTCCTGTCAAAGCACCTGCATTTCCATACATATTTATAGTAACATTTCCAGTAATACCACCGGTTCAAAGCAGGCCATAACAGCATATCCGGGCGGAAAAGGAGTTATCAGCGCATGCATGGGAACTGTGAGCTAGGAGACTGCAAAATATAGCATATTGTCGTACGTGACAATTCCTGTAATCATCAGAGGTTCGATTTTTGGATTGAATGGATTAAAATGTTTTTGACATGGATAAATATGAAAAATGTAGCACATTTGGTTTTATTACTGGGAGATCCTTCTTGTACCATTATCCATTTTCCTTTAGTGATTAAAGAAGATAATAAACAGAAATAACTTATTTTCAACGGTAGATCTTCACAGAAACGAATATTTTTTTGTCTATATAATAGGAATACCAACAGCCCGTCGGTTATAATAGATCTACATTAATCAAAGAAAGTTTTAGCAAACAGAATTGTTTATAAAACTGTACGCGCCCGGTTCTCCATTTTGATTTACAACAATCGCTTCAAAATACTCAATTTCTCAGTGAAATTATATCTTCTCAAATCAAGAAACTAATCAAAGTGGATTGTAAATTATTCAATACGAAAACACAGGTTTGTGAAACTTTAATGATAGGTACGATAGCTAACTGTTGTCTGTATTACACTGATGACTTATCCGTCATCATTATATGATCAGCTTGATAAAAATCACAGTTGTCATCATACAAAAGATATTTTCTGGCTTCGTTGATTCTTCTTTAATGTCCGATCTGACTCACATTTGATCTAATCAAGAGAAGGAGAAAATCAAAGATATGGGAAAATGTTTAAAGCACGCCACGGTAAATCACCCAGCTTGATTGATAGATTTTATCCCAGTCTGTAGGAAACTAGCTATACGAAAGACCAATCAGATAATCCATTGCTCCACCCTTATGTTGCTGGTACTTAAGCGTCTGCATTAATGAGCAAAACGCCTAAAGGCAGCAGTTTCATTGTCTTGCTTGCAGAGAGTTTTGCGTACAATGAGAAGTATCCATCGACAAACATATTTATTTGATGGTTATCATAAATGTATGATTGTGTTCGTCGCTTATCATTCGTGTTCCTGGAATAACCGTGTTGCTACCATATGCTGTGGAAGTCGAATTATCCATCCATTTAAGAGCATCAACCTCATAAGTGCTAAAAGGCTAAAAAGCAATAACAAAATCATTTAGATCAGCCCTGCCTGAGGAGTTGAACTCTATATTAAGAAAAATGTTCATCTCTATTTATTACATGTAACTGATTTGCAATAGATATGATTAAAGTCCTGCCAGTACCAAAGTACTAGTCACAGGGTTTATCGCGCCATAAGGGACACACAATAATTCCACAAGCACCGACTACGATTCAGTGTAGTAATTGTCTTTGGAATAACCTTTATCGGATATTTATTTGACTTATAATATTTAAAGATAAAAAAGAAGTCTCTAGGAGTTAGTACATTTCTTGTGTTACGTGAGCTAAATTAATATATTTAGCCGAGTTACAGAAACCTGGTCCTTTCATGACCGTGTGTAATTACAGAAATCGATGAAAGTTCAACTCTAAGGTTCGTCTACGAGTCTCTAAGCAATAGAAAAGGAAAATTAATTTATTGCCAAGAGTTTTATGAGAAGTAATGCAAATCTCTCATTTCATTGTCAATTAAGGATACCATCTAATATAACAGAGAATAATCTCTCAGCTAATCAATCGCCATACCTTCGACACCAATTTATCTAACAATCAGATAGCGTTCAGACCAATTAACTTCACAGTGTACAACAAAAGGCATGTTCAGTCCAATGTCATACCACTGGGTACAAGTCTGACGCCGGATGAATTTCTCTGGCGCTCAATTTTAATGCCAACTTAAATAAAGTCGTACATTCAATTTCGTCATAGATTGCACTAAAATCTGACACTTACACAATAAACAATACAATTAAGAAAGTATTACATGTCCTATTAAAGTTAAAGCCAGAAAATTCCCGTGCATGTACTTGCGTAGAGAAAACTCATAATGCTATCGGAGAAAATATATAACTGAAGTCAATCAAACTAGAAACTATTTTGTCATCGATATGATCACTAATAAAATAGTAGTTGACAGGTTGTGCGAAAGAATTGTTAAATGAAATACACTAAAATTGAGAAATATCAGACTGATGGTTGAGAAGACAACCAACATTGTGTATGCATTAGCCAATCTACCGTCATTCGAATGTGACTAGAAACTAGAGCCACTTCAAATAATGGTTGTCAATTAAAGTCTACTGCTATGACATGAAATGTTTGGACACGCCAAAAATACGCGGCGCTTTTATATAATTTAAAATACTTATCATAGCATATAATTTTCTACCGTCAACAAGAAGTAATTTAAATCTATTTTGATTCGGGTGGTTACGCTTGAGGTACTACGCAGACTCTGTTATCTTTTTAAGAGCTGTGTGAATCCATCTTTGCAATTAATAAGTTGTATTTAAGTACCCATGACGTCCCATTAAGTCGGATCAAATAACCCCAATAAAATCTTTAAGGTAAACCAATTGTTACCTGGAGCAAATTTGTTCAAACACCTGTGCTTTGCCTGGATGGTTTTTCTCGCACCACAAAATTAAATAATTCAACGTTCTTATTGGTTTATACCTTTTCTTAACTGGCGTCTATACAAAAGTGAATGACAAGTTAGTTTCTTTGTACAAAATTAATTTATTATATATTTGGGCGTGTTTTATCATTTCATATTTTAATCCGTGGCCAACAAGTTACACGTCGTATGATACTATCGCCGGTCTTGTCGAACTGTTTCGAGTAACTCTTAAACGTTTATGCATTAAAAATGCATATCTATTGTCATTTTTGACAAGCTTTGCTAAGTCAATATACAAAAAACGATTGAAATACAGATCTCAAATTATCATATGGCCATGCTATCATCGGTGACCTTAGAGATCTGAAGCACACCATCAACGCCAGTGCAGTAATAGCAAATCTTTAAGTTTAGTCTCATTGTATTCACCCGACATCCAATTTTCAATTGAAGTATTTAGTCTTCCGGTAATTATCTTGTCGAGGGCTATTGATGATTCAAAAGTCAACATAACAATCCACTTTCACTCTCCAACGCTGGAGGTGAAAATGGTCATAAGAGGATTGGATAACCCGCCATCAACATCTAATTCAATATTGCCGTAAATCTTTCATGTTGGAAAGCCCTTAAGTGCTAGAAATATATTACATCTGCTAAAATCGATTCATGCAATAGAAGAAACACACTTCAGCTACAAATTTGAACTGTGAATTGTACTTCATCCTTTGGAATTGCCTCATCGATTTTCCCTGTCGGCTGCCAAACACTGAATTTTGAATTAGCGGCAAATGCAAGGTTATAATTTGATTTTCATGTCTGCATATAATAGGATTCTCTTCTTTCTCGACAATTTCCGCTCATGTTCTGACAAAACAATTGCTTTCCACAAAAGGATCAGAACGACTTCATTGAATAAAATAAGCGCGTTAATACGAAGTCATGTGACTTTCATACAAATCACTTCCTTTAGAGATATATAAACCAATATAGAGACGAATATAAATATAGAGACGAGAAATAAGCAAACATGCTCGTTCTAAGCTTATTCGAAAGCAACCTACTAAAGGACTTAGAATCTAGATTTATAAACCATTACAGGTTAACATCAGGATCAATCGATGTATGTAAATACAATATTACAAAAGAACTTATAGAAGACTATTCTATCAATCACTTTATGCAACATATGTTTAACTTAAGTTAGGTTTGGAGATATTTCTTGAATATCAGTAAGTACTTGACTAACAGAGCAGCCAGACAATATACAAATGCACACTTTTGCTCTGAACTTTCAGTCCTAGGTGAAAAAAGCCAAGCCAATGGTGCTGAACTACAGGTTTTACACATGAATAATCAAATTCTACTGTCAAGTAAGGATACAGGATATCAACAGCCTAATATTTGGCGCTCCTTAATATCAATGATACGGTCATTTGTTAAAAGAAATACAGTTTATAATATTAAAATCATCCGAAACCGTAACACTAAGGTTTTCTACCTTCATGCAGGCGTAGATCGCATTGACCAGAATCGTTTTTGGAGTTTTCGGTTTTCATAAGCCTGCTATCCTCTTTAAGAAGTTTTACAGCGTATGTTCACAGTTATTAAAGGAGTAGAACACAAACTCATATGGTATAATGTAATCTATATATATATTTATATTACGCTATTTCAAGTTTTTGTGGTCCTCTACTTTCGCCTTAAAGTTATTTAATTTCAGACAGCAGCTTCATTGTATGCAAACTGCATCTTTGTTGAATTGATTATTAAAAATCAGTGAACATTTAATTGCAGATACGACGGAACTAGTTCCCAGAAGTTACAAGATGTTTGAAATGACACTTCCGGTACGACTTTCCACTGTAAAAATACACTTGCTGAGAAATTGCATAGTCAAATGTATTCTTTTAAACTATATTTGAAAATCAAATCCCAGATTTATTCCCGTGCAAGAGAAATAGAGAGAGAGAGAGAGAGAGAGAGAGAGAGAGAGAGAGAGTACGAGTGCATGTTATATATTGTACTTAATGCTGAATTACTTTGAACAGTATACAAATATTTTTAAAAGCTTTTCTGAATATTTAGTTTCAAAAATGATTCGCCTACTTATTTCCATGAGAAAGCCACTCATGGTTGTAATCTCCGGGCAGCACAATGACAACCATACGTAAACATAAAATTATCGACTCAAATTCACACTAATTTAAATTCATATCCGCGTTTAAGCACAAAAGAGGCTTTGAGATCATTAAAAATATCAAATTCCACATTCATTGTATAAAGCCCTCAAAATCACAAGGGCAAATTTAAAGCAACTGTCAGCTTATACAGTGAATATGGGTTTTCACTGCTGAGTAACTATTGTTCGACAAAATTATTCAAAAGTAACACGCCCCAATTTCTGATTATATCCATTTTGGGGATTGATAATTTTTAGAAGTATTGCAGAATACAATTGGACAACATTAGCATCCAATCAGATTGTGATCCATTCGTGTATCGGATACTATCCATTGTAGAATTATAAAAAGGCGTCTTCCAATATCGCTTCAATGGATTTGTTATGTCTCCGACAGGCGTTGACATGTATTAGAATTATCCTTAATATAGAAACAAGTCATGCTAAGAAAGCGAAGTCTGGCCTGCTAATCCATTGAAGTTAGTGTCAATGAGTGACTTTCCAGGTCGATGGAGCGCTTTATGGAACTCAATTTGTTCATTATAATAGAAGCCATCAATTTACGGCGACACGTTTAAGTTTGAAAGTGCTACGATCATTAGGTGTGAAACATCTGTACCAGAATTTTAAATTATTTCCTTTCTACTTTTTAACTATTTTATAGAAAAACCAGTGAGGTAGAGAATCATTGATTAAAGGTGGTAGTAAATCCTTGTTTAAGGCAAAAAATACAAGCATATTGGCGATTTCTCAATAGTCTTAAAATTATCTTTTCAGACACGTCCAAAGCTTTTTGCGAGTATGAAAGAATAGTAAAATCTCCCTGGATACCGAAAAGATTTTTTAAGACGAATAAATACATGTACCGAATAAATATTATAAACCGAAGTTCATTGGATGATTGCACCTTGTATTTCTTTGAATTTTCAAGATACATTTTCATCAACTGTTATCTGGAAAAAAGAGAACCATTCTCGTTTACTGTCGAACTCAATGTTAGATACAGTAAAACGTTATGCTTTTGAGAAAATACAATATCGGTAAAATATGAAATATCAATTAAAATCATAAAATGGATCAGATCGATATCTGGAGATGATTGTTTTTTCATTTTAATCATCTTGAGGAAGATGGTAAACAACACTTCCAAATTAACGTTTTTTTTCAGTTTTAGCAGAAGACCTCATAACAGGATATTCACAAAATGGTTGTTCTAGTAAAAATCATTTAAACAAACTTGATGACCACATAGCAAAAATTTTCGCCAAACTGTTTTATTCGATTGAAACCTCCAGATAACATACATGTTGCCACAAAAGAAAACCTTCCCAAATAACATGTGCACCGATGTTTCAAGAGAAGTTCTTGTTCATGAAACAACAACGTTCCAGTGAAAATTTGTCCTAACGAAAACATATTTCAAAAACAACAATTATATCCAACATCGGTTGTTCAAACCAGAAATCTGTCCGTCTACCATCACATCCTAAGAACAGTTGTTCTAACACGATAACCGATTACCATCACTTAATTCTTCCAAAGAACGGTTGATCAATCAGAAGTTTCCATAACAGCACTTATCACAGTATTCCCAAAGATCTAACCATACAGATATTCCAACTAACAGAATTTTCACAGTTGTTCCAACAGAAAATCTAACCCGCTTTCCATAATTATTTCAAAGGAAAATCTTACAGCAAGGTCTACATGTGCGATTTATTTCAGACAAGACCTTACATAATTTTTCCATGACTTGTTACCCGACCGGAAGGACACAAAACACAAGCTTTCGCAAATGAAATTTTTCTTTATAAGTATTGTTTTATATTAATTACCTTAGCTGTATTTGGCAAAACCTTTCGGATTTTTTGGGTCCTCAATGTTCTTTTATTTCGAACTTTATTTAGCCTTTCTTTAAACTTTTTTATTCGAGAGTCCTGCAGAATCGAAAGGCGCGTCTGGCGTACAAAATGTTACTCCTAGTATCTATCTATATATATATGATAAGTTTATGACACAACTCATAATTCTGTTAGAGGATCGTTATCCACTATACCAAATATTTTACATATTCTACATATTCGCTCATAATGTTTTCTTAGATCAAATATCAAAACCTCCGGCGCAGACAGCTCTTATTGCTCTTTGGACCTCTGAGCATCATGCCCCGATAGATCAAATGAAAAATACACCACCATTGGCCAAGTGTACATTATAATGTAACTTGTGATTCAAGTTTCAACTGCCTACATCTTCATGAAGTTGTTTATATGACTTACTGCTTATCAAGAAATTTGCTTTCGATTATAATTCTTCGCTTTATAGAGCAAGTATCAAACCTCCCAAACTTGTGCAAAGTTTTAAGATTCTGTGATTTATGGTTGCAGCCATTGTCCTGGGCATAACGTACTGACGTATATGTACGTATGACAAACATCATTACAACACCCTACCTGCTTTAACAAGCGTATATGAGGAAAATTCGTAAGGGTTCCGCGGAACCCGGTGTCTCGCCTACTTTTGCTGTTAATTGCAGGCTCAACAAAAATGAGGAAAACAATTAATAAAAATATTCCTCTCGATACTATCTTTTGATTGTAAAAAGCTTCTGTCCAAGTTTGGTAAAATCCAGGATAGTTTATGAACCTAATAAATGTTTTAAAAACTGTAACTGCAGGCTGTATGTAATGTTAGCTGGAAGAAAAACTGAGTCTATTTATAAGTAAAATACGAAAAAAACAGGTACAAAATTTTAACAAAATTTCCTTCTAGATACTAGCTTTTGATCATAAACAAGCTTTTGTCCAAGTTTGGTACCAATATAGGATAGTTTAAGTTATTAAAATTTTACAAAACTTTAACCACAGAGTGAATGTAATGTTTTCTGGCAGAAAAAAACTAAGTCCATTTATAAGTAAATAAAGGCAACAGTAGTTTACCGCTGTCCGAAATTCATAAATCGATTGAGGAAAAAACAAATCCGGGTTACAAACTAAAACTGAGGGAAACACATCAAATATAAGAGGAGAACTACGACACACCAGAAACACAACATTAAAATGTAACACACACAGAAACGAACTAATACGGCTAAGGTTTTCTGTCTGGGATAAGAACATCCTTATTTTCTTAGAATAATTCATACTTTTGCAAACAGTAAATTTATAAAAATGACTATATAATAGATATACATGATAACACCGAAGTGGTGATTAACTACAGAATAAAAACGGATACATAAAACAACATAAACCAGCACATAAAAATTCACAGCCGAAATAAAATACGGAAAAAAATTAATTCTTTTTACTAAATTTACATCTGGATACTATCTTATGATCATACACAAGCTTCTGTCCAAGTTTGGTAGAAATCCAGGATAGTTTAAGAAAGTTATTAAAATTTCAAAAACTTTAACCACAGAGTGAATGTAATGTTTCCTGGCAGAAAAAAAGTCCATTTATAAGTAAAATACGGAAAAACCAGAATTTTTTTTTTATTTTACTACTGAATACTATCTTATGATCATAAACAAGCTTCTGTCCAAGTTTGGTAGAAATCCAGGTTAGATTAAGAGAGTTATTAAAATTTCAAAAACTTTAACCACAGAGTGAATATTTGTGGACGCCGCCGACGACAAAAACGACGACGGAATGTAGGATCGCTATGTCTCGCTTTTTCGACAAAAGTCGAAGGCTCGACAATAAAATGATCATAAAGAAGAGTAATGGAAAGAATAATTGCAGAACATAACATGTAAAATATTTTTATATCTACAGCATTGGATATATTTAGGACATATAAAATCAATGCTCTACATACCGGGTATTTTATTCGTCTCATTAAACGGAGATGTTCTACTAATATTGGAATCGTAGATACAAATTCATTCCTTTAAGTCATGGATAATCTTACTTTGTGTGAAAATTCGAACAGCAAATACACAAAAGATATCATCAGAATGCCGGACATCGATACTTCAATAGGCACTAATTGTGCACCCATACTGGCCGACTTGTTTTTGTATTCATATCATTTTGTAGTTCATGCGATTCCCTAATTTTTCGTTCGTTTCATTGATTTGTGTCTTCTTGATAGATTAATAAGATTTGAACATCGGTAAACTACTGTTGCCTTAATTAAAATGGATAGTCAGATATATTATGATAGTGGGTTTGTTAAACGTTCTACTCTACTCATTTACCTGATCCTCCAAGTCGGACGGTTATCTATTTCATTTGATGACCATTGCTGTTTTCGCTGCTTACTTATAGATGTTTCATTACTTTGTTATAGTAAGAAGTTATAAGAACGATGATGTTTGGGTTGGTGTTGCGTTGTTTTATAACTTTTGTTTTAGAAAAAAAAATGATTTTTTCGAAAGACATAAGTTTTTTTGCCAATAAGCAATGATGGCCTTTGCCGTATTTTGCAGAACTTTTCGGAATTTTCGGCTTGCAATGCCCCTTAACTTTGTGTTTGATATTGCCTTCAAACTTTTTTATTCGCGTTCCATTATGAAGATGAAATGCGCATATGGCTCAACAAATTAAAAGTCTGGTATCTTCGATTAGTTTTTACATTTGTCGATGGTTAATAACGGCTATTTTCAACTACATGGATACTGCATTGGATCGAATCGTTGCTGGAGTCATTAAAAAGTAAATAGCCCTACAGTTAACCAGCAATTCAAGCTACATCTTTTGAATGGTGGATAAACAGGAGCCGATCCGGAACCTTTGTTCAGCTGTACTAACTGAGACGTGACTGACATGATTGAAATTAAAGCTGTAATACAAGGTATCGAACCAGGATCGTCTGGATGAAAACCAGAAATCCTAGTCACTGGCAAGTTAATTCTTAATTATGAAACGTTTTGAAAATTTACAAAAGTTATCACTTATACTTCTCAATTGGCACGTGAATGAATATTATACAACTGACATACAAATATCACAACTTACTGCCTTTATCGGGCTTTGAATGATTTAGCACTTAATGGAAAAAAAAATAAATAAAATAAGGTGTTTGTAAAGGACGAAAATGTCATTTGCACTGAACAATGTAAATAAAAAAAGGTTGTTGTCAGAAGCTTGGAACTTATCGGTCGATCATAAGATGGCTTAACAGCAATCTTTAAAAAAAACTTGCTACAAAATAGAAGCTATCGCTTGCAACACACAGTCGTCAACAAAAGACTAGTGTATATACCACTGACAAGCTCAATCTCCCAGAGTGAAGACAAGTGGTGAATATAGTCAACACCATATTCTTAGAGGGTACACTTTACTCAAATATAAGTTACTGACAATGTTCTTAACTTTACATGTGTAGGGTTAAATAGAACTTGGAACTATGTTTTGCAGTACTTTACCTTCCTTATATTTTTTAGTTATCTCTTGCAGTATAAAGAGCATTAAAAACATATATACAATAAAAAGCACTTCACTATAAATCGGTATCATAGACAATGAAAAAATCTGTGAAACAATACATTATACTTGCAGGTACTGAAAGAAAACTAAAGGTACTATATCGGATGTTGCACTTTTAAAGTAGATTTCATTCATATATAGTATACTATTATGAACAATGCAGACACATATGATCTAATGTAATAGTCTTAGCATATTTTTGTCTTCAAGTCAAAGTAAACATCGGAATAAAACTAATTAAAAAAATAATACTTGCTGAAGAAATCGGACAAAAATAGCTTACTGTACGTTACTTGAAACTGTTGATACCAAATCTATATTAATCACAATGATGAAAACATATTACTATTTACAAATTTAGATATATCATAAAAGATCCCTTAAAAGTTTCTAACATAAATATGTTTTAAACTAAAAAAAGAAAAAAAGAAATTGCAATACGTAAATTGTATTTGCCTATAATTTGGATGAAGAACATGAGCTATAAATGTGATATTGGAATTTTATTTGATTGCTAAGTTTTCAGAGTGTAATCAAGCAAATAATTTATTTACCTGCAACTAGATCGTTATTTGTAAGATTTGATCAAGGCATTCAAACAAAACCAAAATAAATCTTAACACTTTTTGATATCTCAATATAATTATACTTTTCACCAAGGTGTTATTTAGGGATCCTTTTAACGCCCTTACATTAATACGATTTTATTTGTACTGTCATTCCCCTTTTTGTCAACTTACATTTAATGATGTTAATTGTTACTTGGTTGTGTAAATATCTATATAGGTTTGGTGGTACTAAGATGTCACTTACAATATTGCAGTATTGTATGCAAGTTTTCATGTAAATCTATAACCCGAATAATTCAGTGGTTATATTCCACTGTTCTTCGATGGCTACATTAACCTCGCGAGTGGGAGAGTCGATCACGGGGAGGGACTGAATTATTTGGGTTAGTAAATCTACCGTATTATGCAGTAGCGGGCTGCCAGCTGATCAACCTGGACCTGAAAATAGCCGTTGTAAAGGCAGTACTTCAAACCAAACCAACATAGTCTACAAACCAATCGATCTATGCAAAACCAATATGGCCACCTTCTTCCAACTTGACGACAACAACATTCTAATACTCACCAAACGCCTAATGGGCACCGAGGCGACCGTGTGAGGGCTTAACAGCGGGTCAACGTCGTAAAAAACCACCCTTAAAGTAATATTATGCAGACAAATTGTGCACCAGTTACAGACAGCAGTACAGTTGACTATAAACGCAAATCAAAACACACAAGACTTCAGAGTTAATGATTTTTTTTAACCAAATTATAATTCAAATAAGATGTCATGATTTCAATGTATTTTGAGTTTGCTTTCAGTAACTGTAAGCTTTCATTATGCAGCTAAATAAGATTGGACATGATGACATCTGGTAATGTTCTTATACAGCTGACTTTTGGTCTTCTGTAATACCAATGCAAAGCACAGAATTCAGAGCTTTTCTAGTTTCCTTTTTATGGTGTTTTTATAACTCTATCTAAGCTCGTCTATTATTTGAAAAAAAAGGGAGAGAAGATACCAAGCGAATAGAAAACCATAAGTCCAAGAAAGATAACACCATGACTAAAAGAAAGGCACAGCCAAAAGGTGTTTGCTAACTGTTAGTACTGTAGTTGTCTCTGTTTTGGTGTCTATTTGGGATTTCATATTGATATATTCAGTCAACGGTGTTTTATGACATTCACAACGTGTTGAGTATTGAGGATGTGTTTCTGCATTTTTAAATAGATGTCTACCTTTTGTTTTTGGGATGTTTTTCACAGTTAACCCATTTATCTTTCTACTCACAAGAACAAATAAACTTTCAATACAATTCAAATGCCATTGCAAATGGAAGGGTCATGTCAATTAGATTTCATTAATAATAGTTAGCATGCCTGTACATCACTATTTATAATAGGAAAATATTATTTTCTAAATATGATTAAGATGTACTTTCATACACACTAGATTATATTGTCAAACATTAGCTTCATACATATGATTAACGTTAAACATACAGGTGAAAGAGCTATGTGAAAAGTTTATACATGTAACATAAGTTTTACATTGGCATTTCAGGGCCCTTTTAGCTGACTATGTGGTATGGGTTTTATTCATTGTCGAAGGCCGTACGGTGATCTCTAGTTGTTAATTTCTGTGTCATTTGGTCTCTTGTGAAGAGTTGTCTCATTGGCAATCATTACCACACCTTATTTTTATATTGATGGGCAGCGGAATACAACTTACGAGGTCAACTAAATAAAAATAAACAAAGGTGATGGCTCATCTTTGACTTTGGTTGTATTAAAGCTGAGCAATATTTATGATACAACATTATACATGATTCTGAGTTTCCTGTCATGTTTGTCAGTGAATAAACTAAAAATTGTCTGGTTTTATTTAAAAATACAAACTCAGTAGGGTAATTGTTCGAGAACATTTCACTTTGTAGATACAGCCGGTCGAAACCTTATGTGTGGATATGAATTATTAAGAGTCAGAGTCAATCTCTCACCAGTGACTTTAAACAAAAAGCAAGCCTCCTGTCCTTTTTGGTTGATAAAAGTTAGAAGAAAATATTTAGTGCAAATGATTGCAGTATTTCTAGCATGTCCTAGGTGGTAATAAGAATGTGTGGTTTATAAAAAGGACAGTTTTTACATCAAAACATTTAATATGTTAGGTAATGGTATCTCTGCTGGAAAACTAGGTCAACAATGTTTACAGTGGTGGAGGAGGAGCAGGTGATAATCCTTCAGAAGGACCTCAGGTCATCACCGCTCTTTAGTGGTTTTTTTTTTTTGCTATAGAGAGAAAGATAACAGAGGGACATTCAAATGCATAAGTAGAAAATAAAGTGACATGGCTAAAAAAAGAAAAAGACCAACAGACAAACAAAAGTACACAAACCACAACATAAAAAACGAAAGACTGAGCAACACGAACCCCACCAAAAACTGGGGGTGATCTCGGGTGCTCCAGAAGGGTGAGCAGATCCTGCTCCACAGGTCTTTAATTTTCTCTGCAATTTTGTGTCTTTTCTTCATCAGAGCAATAGAACACGTTATGCTCAACAATGATAATGGTATATGCTTTTAATGCCACTTGACCTTTCAAAGCAAAAATAAAGACACAATTTTACCTACATATCCCTGAACTTTCTATCAATGCATTTAGCCATCAGTTTTATTAATTCTGTTACTATAAGTTAAGGTACAAAAATAAACTAATGTACTTTTATAAACTGTTTATCATCTAATGGTACTTGATTTAGAATTGAACACACAAACTTTTTGCCATAGCAGGTCAATAAAACAAGGTTTCAAATCGATGCCATCATGCTTTCAATTTCAAAATGTCTTTTTTCTCTACGTTAATATGCCTATAATTGTTTACTTTTTATACATTGTATCTTGGATGGAGAGTTGTCTCATTGGCACTCATACCACATCTTCCTATTTATATTCATTTACATAAAACCAATATTTTTTTTACTTGAATCTCATTGACATAAAAGAATGGGTCATCAAAAGTGTGTTCATAAAAGTTGTATATGGGCAATATCAACCATTTTTTATAACATAATTTCTAGTGATTTTATTCCTGGTGAGTTGGTACAGGGAAATTCCTCCTAACATTTACAATGTTTAATTTTTGCTACTTCTACTGACTATGAGCAAATGTTTTCAGGTATTGATGAACAGTAACTTGCTCCAGTAATTACCTGATATTTCGATCATTTATGCTGAGCCAGACCATATATACCTATACTGATTCCCCAACCTAAATCAAGGTCAAATATATTCAAATAATTATAGCAGTGCAGAGAAGAATATTTAACAACTCCGTCTTAAATATGATTACTATAAATTAAGAATTTTTGGGACAATTCTGACAGGATAGGTTTCACAAAAAGAAAAACTTGTATTTTAGATTTAAATACAAATACAGCATTACTGTGCGGACAATTCCTTGAAATCTTCAAATCGCAATTTTTCATCTCACATTTTTTTCAACTGTTCAACTATCACAACAATAAATGCACACAAAAAATCCTGAATATACAGTATTTTTTGCCATTTGTGTTGATATTTAGCAGTGATCTGTATAGATAAATATGAAAAGGCGAGTTAGAAATGAATTTTCTAATAAAAACAAATATAATTTGAAAATTAATGAAGTTAGTTGTATATGTATTTTATTGGCTATAAATATGCATAGAATTGTGTATATCAACATTTGTTTGTTCCCATAGCTTGCATCCAAATACCCAATTTTTATTTCATAAGAGAAACCTTTTACCATTTGTCTTATTCTATAACTACATTAATGTATTACACATTTTGATAACTATTCAATAATCGAAATAATAAATGCACACAAAAATCATCAATTTACTGTATTGTGTGCTGTATATGCTGATGATATTTAGAAGTGATCTGTATAGATAAAGTGAAAAGGCTAGTTAATAATGTATTTTCTAATAAGAACAAATATAACTTGAAAATAAATAAAGTCTGTTGTATATGTATTTTATTGGCTATAAATGTGAATATAAATATGTATATCAACACTTTTTGTTCCCATAACTTGCATCCAAAAAAAAAATTAACCTGATTTATAATTTCAGAAGATAAACCTTTTAAATATTTGACTTATTTTATAACCACATCAATGTATTAAAATAAAAATACAAACATTCTTAAAACAAAATAAGTCTCAATGGTGCATGTATTTGTTTTGTTTGTTAGATTAAAAACACAATTCTAGTGTGTATTAGACCATACCAAAGTTAATGTTTTAATTTATCAAAGACAACATTGATGCCTGCTTGCACAAAACAATATATTTCCTTAATTATTTTTTACTGGTACTAGAGTGTACAAGATAAAACTTAGGAACTATATCTATTGCTCAATGTCAATGTATCTAGAAAACAACAGACGTTTTAGACTGAATTTTCCAGGATTTCGAGTAGGCTTTAATTTACATAAACTTGGATAAAAACAAGTATAAAAAAATGTTAAAAAAATTAGCTAAATTTGATTTCTGTGATGTCAAAAATATTGTGTCACAATTTATGACACTTTAAAATATATAGCTATTTGATTTTGTTTATTCCAAAGACAGAAACAGATGTGGTGTGTTTCTTTAGTTGTTCGGTATACTTTATAATTTTTGTGTAAGTCTTCAAATGAAGAGGTGTGTCTTGCCTGCATTCTCCAAATCGCTCAGATCAAAAATGAAAAAAGCAGGGCACAACTTTAAGTCCTGTAAACAACTCTGTTCAAATTTGGTGGAATTCTTTCAAATTATTTTCAAGTAGTTGCTGACTAACAAACTGATATAAGCAGAAATGGTCAAGTACATGTTTTGGTATGGGAAACTCCAAAATATATTTGGATCAAACAGTAGGTGCACACTTTCAAGTACTGTAGAAAAATCTGAGCAAGTTTGTTTGAATTCTGTCAAACCATTTCAAGGAGTTGCAGCAAACAAATAAATGTGGATTGTGTCACATATCATATAGTTATAAAGGGACATAACTGAAGAACGGTATAAGTGACGCTACCCAAATTTAAACTTGATCTGAGTTTTGTGGTATTAAGCATTGTGTGTAAGTCTCATAACATTTGGTTGAGGCAAACTTAAGTTAGAGAACGGAAACTAAAAATTTTGCAATTTTTCCATTTATAAAGGGCATTACTCTATAACGGTTTGAGTGACACCACCAAAATTCAAACCTAATCTGTGTTTTGTGGTAATAAGCATTGTGTATAAGTTTCATAACATTTGGTTGAGGCAAACTTTAGTTAGAGAACGGAAACTAAAAATTTAGCACTTTTTCCATTATAAAGGGGCATAACTCTAGAACCTTTTAAGTGACTCCACCAAAATTGACCCTTGATCTGTATTTAGTGGTAATAAGCATCGTGTGTAAGTTTCATAACATTTAGATGAGGCAAACTTAAGTTAGAGAATTGAAATGAAAAATTTTGCAATTTTTCCATTTATAAAGGGGCATAACTCTAGAACAGTTAAAGTGACGCCACCAAAATTCAAACATGATCTGTTTTGTGGTAATAAGCATTGTGTATAAGTTTCATAACATTTGGTTGAGGCAAATTCAAGTTAGAGAAAGGAAACCAATTTAGGGACGTACGGACGGATGTATGGACGTACGTACAGACGGACAAGGGTAAAACTTAATGCCCCCTTCGCTGCGGCGGGGGCATAAAAAGTGTGATGCAGACAATGGCCAAAAAGAACATCTTGACTTTCTTCAAATTTTGGATTCTATATTTTTTTTCATACAATTCATTTCATGCCCATCAATAGAAAGTAAAGGGTTGCTCCTTGTACTTTTAAATCATTAAGGTCAAGTGTGAAAGAGTGTTCTAACAGGTAAAATGTGAACTTTTAATCAATCAAGTGACATTACAATCCATAAAACATGAGAGTGAAAAGCAGGAAAAAGTATTACTTATTGAGATAAATTAAATGTCGACTCTATAACGTTGTTTTTTTTACCTTAAATATACACGTACTTCAAAAAGATTTTTTTTTAAGCAAAGTAAAAATGTAACTACTATATTCCTTACTTGCTGCAATTTTTTTTATCCTTATTTCTTCACAAAAATCAATTTTCAATATCAAAGAGCATGCACCCAGGAGACAGATCTTTACAAGGCAACATCTATAGAAGAAGGAGGAATCATTGGTTTTTGAGTCCACCTTTCTGATTATGATTCAAAATGACATAACTTACTTTAAGAGAACGAGAATTGTTGCTACAGCTATTAACAGCCTCATTTGGTAGTAAAAACTTCACAACTTCTCTCTAGAATGAGATTGTAACCTGTTAATTAGCAATCTTTAAACAAGCATAGATTGACAAGAATGATTTTATCATTAATGTTTGTGTGAGTAGATAAAAGCAAGGCACTCAATAAAATGACAGATATTCCATCTATTGTCACACATATAAGTTTCATGTACCATCAGTAACTCCTTTCTGTCCATTTTTCTCTTCAAATTTTGATTTGATCTTATTTTACATTTCTACCGATTTACAAATTATCTGCTTTTTTCTAGTTGTTTTATATACTTTCTTGTGGTTGGTATTGGTCTACAGTTGGTTTGTTGGTGTTAGGCTGTACTGCTATGATTTTTGTCATTTGACTTTTATTTATATTCAGCCTTTGTTCTTTAAGACTTCTTTCCATTTGTTTGCAAAGGTAGAAATGTTTTCAATTCCAATACCTGAAAATATTAAACATGTTTAATTTGAAAATGATTTGAGCAGGTGGGATACTAAAGGACTAGTCAATGAAATATTTCTCCTTCATACATACTTGTCATTATAATTTGAAGACAATTCTTAAGGGCAAGGGGTCCATTTTTTTTTGTCATATTGTATCTCATACTAGACTAATGTTAACTCATCTCTACCATACTATGTATCATTTGTATATTGTTTTTGCATGTCATTCTCTGTACCTTTGACTGTATTGGTTTTTGGAGAATAAACTTAAGTATTGCCACTTAAGGCCACTAAGGGTCCAGGGCAAAGTGTTGTTGGTGGGGGAAGCTGGTTAGGAGAAAACGATTTTGAGCTATTTGAATGGGTATTTTAAGGTGTTTAAAGACAGTTAAATAAAATTCCAAATTCAAGTTACTCTACAGAAATTGCCACTTTATATCCTCTTTTTGAAAAAAAATCAGCACACAAAAATATTTTCCTACAGAATATGGTGATTCCTGAGAATTTAAAAATCCAGAAAGAATCCAGTAATGGGGGTCCTTATTCTGGAGGCTCTTTGTGAAATCTGGAGTTTTCAATCTTTTTTGAAATATTATTTTCAAACTTATTTAATATTACTTAACATATCTTAGTGATGAAGATCATTAAATTATCAGATATTCAACATTTAAAATCTCATAAAAGCAAACAAATTAAAGGGTAGATTATTTTTCCTTCCAGCCTGATTCTTTGGAACATCTATGATAGTGGGCAAGGCCATTGCATGTAATTCTGAAAATGATTAGAGATATCATAATATAAAGTTTTGTTTCTAATGAAAATCTTACAACAATAATTGATCATACATCTTTCATAAAACAAAAATGTTTCACAAAATTCTAAATATCTCTCTCTACTTTTTCATGTAATGACCAGTTGGATTCAGTTATCTTGTTTTTTTTACGCTATGTATGTCAAGTTAATATCTTGCAAATACTACCAAGCTAAAATATTCAGACAATTGTCATTAAAATAAATTTATGTAACCTAATTTTTTTTTCAAATCTTATAGGGACTATTTGCTGCTGCACATGAAATAACGCAAAAATCATGATATCTTGTAAAATTCTAGGCAGTTCAAGAACAAATATTTAAGTATTTTGCCACTTGTCACACCTTATTGGATATTTTCACTAACTTTAAAACTAAACCCAGTCAAGTCCAAGTACATGACAACCCAGCCCAAAGAAAACTTAAGGAAAATCTTTAAAACAACAAATTGGACCATCTATGGAGACAATTTGGACAGTCTATAGAGATCTTCCTACAGAAGATAATTTCAATCGATTTGAAGAGACACATTGAAGACAACTAGGACCATCTATGGACACAACAAAGACCATCAAAAGAGACAATTCACTTGATATGGCTATCAAAATTGAGAAAAACCTAAGCCCCCCTCCATTACAAAATGTGAACTAATTCAAACCACAAAACCAGAGTACTGATTTATGCTAAAATATTACCCATATATACAACAACCACTGAATTACAGGTTCCACATAACCTTCCTCTGACATGGAACAGTGGTGTGACAGCTATACACACTGTAAAAATCAGTGGGAAAGGGCTTGACTCATCAGATTGACACAAAGCACAAAAACAACTAACAAAAAAACAAGACACAAAACACTAATCTAAGAGCACAGGCACTTGTCTCAGAAAAAAAATTTCCTATATACTTTAATATAACACAAGGTACTTAATTCACATTTTTGAAAAATGTCACCTGGTCGCGAAATTCCGTTTTATTCCGATTTCTGGGTTGTCAACCATAATTATTTCTTCTACCAACACTCGATTGGAAATATAAGATTCGCAGTAAAAGGTATCTTTCCACTCTCTTTATATATCTCGGTTTCCGATTGGTCAAATTTTACGGGAAGGTCTATTGCTAAAAATAAATGTTTCTTGAAGTTATCACATCTTATCTCATTTCATATGTAAAGTCAAGAGAGAGTCTGAATGACATTGATGGAATGGGAAAATTTGAGTCTAAAAATAGAAACTTGTAACTCATTAGACATACCTCAAATAACACTTGTTAGATTTTTTTTCACGGAATCTTTTACAAATTTACTATCTGGATGATAAGTTCTATTCAGACAAAAACTAACAGTTTTTTTTTTTTTAAATACTTTTATAATTAATCATTTACTGCGAGTCTTATATTTCCAATCGGATGTTGGTAGACGAAATAATTACGGTTGACATACTTGGTAAGGACTGCTACGAATTATTCCGACAAAAAAGGTAGGCGTGTTGTACACCATTGTGTAGATAAATCAATTTAGATTTACGGCATAACAAGTTTAAGTGGGGTTGACAACTGAGAAATCGAAATGTAACGGAATTTCGCGACCGGTGACATTTTTCAAAAATGCGATTTAAGTATGGTACCTTGTCTTATATTAAGGTTTTTAGGAAATTTTTTTTCTCAGACAAGTGACTATGTCTAAGAGGCTAGCAGTTACTATACCACTAATTTTCAGTTGAAAAAAAACAATTTTTTCATTTCCCTTTTGAAACGAGTTATTTTTTTCAAAAAATTTAAAATAAAAAAAAAATATTTGAAAAACCTCACATAACATGAGATCAGACCTAGAAAAAAAAGGACTATCTTGGAATATACGTAATTTCTTGCCAATTCTAAATGGAATATTGTACTCAAGTTTTCATTAAATCTTAGGGAAACAGAATTATACCAGTTTACCACATCAACTATGATATTTGTCCAATCTCTATTTTTATTATATATTCAGTAATCATGGCTTTAATCTCTAGGGGATAAATATCATAATCAATGGGGTTTTATGGTATGGAATCTATTTTGATACCTTATTAATAACAAAAACTATGATAAAGAACTGAAAAGGAAATGTCTGCAGATTTAAAAAAAAAATATAATGTTATTATCACTCATATAAAAGGCTAGGCTATTTTAATGCTTAAATGAATTTATCCAAGTTCATTTGGCCTCAACATACAAAAACATGGCTGTGTCATGTGCATTCCAATTATTTGCTTTTTTTCAAACAGTACAAAACCTTAAAGCAACAACACATTTGCTCTACTAACTATCTCAATAATGAAGATATCTATATCATAAATTGGGCATTAGAATATCATAATAACTAAATCAATATTTCTAGTGTAAATATATTGACAAGTTTTACCTGTTTAATTAACACTTTTGATGTGAGGATGGCAAGTTACTTTATAACGAGAACAAACAGCTTTGTCTAATGACTTATGGTTCTGATCTATGGGATTTATTTGTTCATCAGCAAATAATTACAGTTTTTAATGATCTGAAGACTAATAATTTTTAGGAACCGTAATACCTTGTGTCAAACATTATGTAAAAAAAAAAAAAATATCTTTGATTTTTAAAAGTTGAATACTGGATGAAGGAAATTTCAGTTATACCTTAATTGAAGACTGAAATTAAAAGACCCTGATCAGGTACCAGTCTTGTATTACAACTCCAGTTTCCGTGCATGTCAAAACATGGAGGAAATAAAATAGTCCATTTTTTCTGAATTTTTTCTGGACTCAATTTTTCTGTTTGATTAAAAGTTTATGCTGAATTGAAACATATATATAGATTTAAAAATCTTGCATCTTTTGGGGATATCAATCCAGGAAAGTGGAAGGATATCATGTTTACTGGAAGTGGTGCGGCTTAGTAAAACAGCAAACAGAAAGTAGAAAAAATAGTTTTGACCTCAGGGTTACATAACTTTTTATTCTTCGTGGCATGACCCACTTTTTTCGATTAAATCACAATTTCACATTAGTACATACATGATATGAACATGAAAATTTTTCTATGTAGCATTTTTATTTTTTATTTTCAAAGATCAGCTGTTTAGCATGTAAGCCTATGGAGCAGTCAATTACAAGACTGCAACCATCAGAACTGACTCTATTCAAATCAAACTATTTATTTCCATAGTTACTCTTATTGTTTCTGTCATTTACACGCAACAGTGAAAAAATGCCAACCTGATCAAATTTTGTAATGTTATATTTTCAACAATTAACTAAGTAATACATTTAAGCACAGATCAGAAATTTAGCCCTACCTTCCTTGGTACATTTATTGATCAGCTGCTTGACAATATCAGACAAAGGAGTGACTTTCAAATCCTGTTTAGTCATCACAGCCACCATGTTGCCACTAGCTATGTCACCTTGTCCAGCTAAATATCTGGCACAACTAAATATCTCATATAAACACCTGTAAACAAATAATATATCCATGAACCATCATACTTAACTTAAAACAAGTGTAAACTGTTGACAGAGATATGTCTCGCCTATCAGTATAAAATTCAAAAAAAGACAATCTGATGAACAGCAACATTGCTTATTAATTCAGTCACGGACCATAATCTAGTGGGCAGGGCCTGAAAATGGTTGACAAACTGAAATGTACAGATATATTCCTATCAATATAACTTAAGCAGAAAACTTAACATTGAAAAATGCTTATTAATTCAGTCACTGGACCATGTCCTAGGGAGGAGGGCCTCAAAATAGTTTTCAAACTGATATGTACTGATAGTAATGCAACTTTATATTAAATATCAATGATCTATCACAAGTAGTTCCTATCAAACTAACTTAAGCAGAAAACTTAACAATTGTTGACACGGGAGCCGTAGCCGGAGCCATTGCTGGAAAATAATCCCTATGTCTCGCTTTCGTCACAGGAGAGACAAAAAAAATAGAGGCTCCTAGAAGCCAGGATAGGTACATGTTTAAATACATAATAATGACCTATATTCTTGTAAGATGTTAAAAAGATCATGCTTCTTTAACAGCTAAAAGTGCCTTAAAAATGAAGAACACATCTTTGGAACTTTAAGTTTAGGAAATTCAAAACTAAAATATATGCAATTAGTTGTGATGTCATGGAAAACCCTTTCTAGGTTTTTTTGTGAAAAAATACATAGGTTTTGGTCAATTCTCAAATAATTAGTAACCTACATATATAAGAGGGCATGCAGGTACCTACTCAATTTTTTACCACATGTCTGTTTAAATTAACAAACCTTTCATATAAATATTAATATCATACATAAGTGCTCAAAATTTCCAACACATAGGTGTTAAAATATGCAATTTTTTTTAATTCTTGTGAAAAAGTGAAATATTTCCCATCATTTGACCATAAAATCAAAATCACGGTAATTATTTATAAAATTTGAATGATGTTGCAGTCTAAACATTGCACATACCTATAAATTTTTTTCATAAAAATCATATTATTTTGTAATACTTCAATTTCTAGGCCAAATAGGACCTTAAGCACCTCTCTTATTGTCATTTCCGTGATAATCAATAAAAAGAATTTTTAATCATATAAAATAGGATTTATTCATTCTTGGCGATGTACTTAATTATGACAACATTTTAAATACCATGAAAGTTAACTATCAAATTAGTGTATTTGCTAATATTGTTCATATTATTTTGCTTTGTATAACTATAATAATTTCAAAAGGTCAAATCTTTGATCAAACAGCCTGAAGTCTGGGCTTGGGATAAATAGTAAAATGTCAACCGTTGAATATCAGTTTTTATTATCATACACCAAAGAGTTATTTAATCTGTAAAACTAAATCTAAATTGTTTCCAAGGTTTATGTGTGTTTGCCAAAATCTGAATTATTTCCAAGGTTTATGTGTGTTTGTCAAAATTCTAAATAAGCCTACAGGGCGCTGCATAAAATATAAGAGGTTTTCATTTAATAAATTGAATTAGCATATCTTTAACCACAAAAATATGCTAAAATTAGCACACTGCAAAAGCAACCCTCATGCATTAAGTATTATATGCTGAAAGTAATGAAACAAATAAATATATCACACAACATTTTTAAATCCTCAACATTATTTCTAATCTTAATCCTCATTCAGATGGCAAATGAAACATATTTCAACTTGAATAGATTTATGATAAAAACAGGTTCAGACTTATTATAACAGCACAGTCATTGTATGTCAGGAAAATAATTACATCTAAAATAGCATAATTGTTTCAACACATTTTATAACTGGTAAACTATTTAGAGAAAAAATTTAATATAACTAGAGGCTCCTAGAAGCCTGAACTCAGTTGTAAAACTTCATTTTAGTCAATCAAGTGTAATTTATAGGTCAAAGTGACTGATTTATTTCTGGGAAGCAGCTATACTACCCATGATGAATCCTTTTACCAGTTTATAAGATGGTGTTCTTCAATAATTTTTATAGATTATGACACTTCCTTTTCCATATAGGCCCAAGTTTCCTCCTAAGAACCCCATATCAGCCCAAGCCACAGAGCTGAGGGCTAATACAAGTTGAGGGATGATACAAGGGCCAATATGGAAAGGACATACCTGGTAATCTATTTATCACATATTCAACACATGCTTAAAAGAGTTGCAAAAAAGTCTCTGGCAAGATACATACATGTTTATTTCTGGAATATTTGTTTTCATTACATTTATTATGAAGCTCCAAAAGATTCTGAACTATAGTCTTTGACTATGATAATGTCATTGTCAGTTTTTCTATAAGTATTAGTGTACTTTGTTAAACAAAACCTGCTGTGTCATTTTACTTGACATTGACAAATCAAGCATCTTCCTCATCAATAAGCTAATGAGGTCATTGAGAACAGGGTAAAATTACAGGTTATTTGCCCTGGGCAGAAAGAATCTTTTGTTTGCCCTGGGCAGAAATATGAGTAGGGCAATTCTGCTAATATTGCATATGCAAAACCCAATGTTTTTGTAACAAATATACGATAATTATTTTTTTCACACAATTTTTGCCCTTCTGCATTTTCATATTTCAAATAAAGGCAGCTAATATACATCAACATCTGCTTGGCACTTATCACATTAGAAAGGTCAAGCTAATATAACCTAAACCAAATTGTGGAATCAAATTTTTTTTTTTTTTTTTTTTATTGTTTTATAAAAATCTCCATGATATTTTGTGTTTTTACCCTTTCTAATCCTTACCACATTTCCTGGCTTTTCTTCTTCAGATTTTTAGGTGTGTTCTCCTGAAGTTTCTCATTACTTTTCTGTGCTCTGATGTATCTGTCGAAAAAAAATAAATTCACTTAAGATTATCTTATGAAAAATTTCTTCTGAAGTATTGGGAAAAAATGTAAAACCACTTGTATAATTTCCTGTTACAGATTGTTAATAACAAGTTTAAAAATGTCACTAATTCTTCCTAAAACTTCATGTCACTTTGTTCCTCTGACCCATCTCAAATTTGGTATAAAAAATTCCCAATTTTGCTTTATGGTTAAAAATATGGAATTTATGTATGTGAGATTCCCGAACTCAAAAACGTCTGAAAATTTCCATAACTTCTGTATTCAACTTGGGAAAACTGCAAAATCATATGACCATTCCTGAGAAGATCTGCTGGTAAACTATTTTAATTCAACTTAAAATACAAGAAGGTGTTGTATTTCTCTTTGAATATCAGTATGTAAATTGCATTTTGATAATAGGTGCTTCACTATAAACCACTGATAACAAAATGATGAAAATCAAATTCACATCATCCTTTGGAACTAATTTTGAGAGGAGGAAATAAGGGGCACATCTTCCTTTGGGCCTAATTCTGAAAGGATAAAATCAGGGTCACATCATCCTTTAGGTCTATTCATTTAGAGGACTAAATAAGGGTCACATCATCCTTTGGACCTAATTATTTAGAGGACTTAATAAGGGTTACATCATCCTTTGGGCCTAATTTTTGAGATGCAAATGTATTCTGTGATGACATACAATGTCACATCTTCTTCACATCAAACTACCTTTAACCTTATAAAATCTTTTAATGATTACCAAAGCATAAACTTGAGGTCCGGTCATTCTTTGAACCACTAT